>CM053784.1:339830289-341237789 GCA_028749045.1 Cupressus sempervirens | reverse complement strand
GAATGAAACTTGATGTATGAGTGGTAGAGTCATTCATGTGGCACAATCATACTTAATCAAGATTTTGGAGTGTTGTAGACAAGTTTAATAAAATGGAAGGTCATGTTCACCTCTACTGTTAAACAAATTAAATGTTTGGACGAAAAGAACAAGTTGGAACTTAGAAAGGAGTTGACATGTTTGATACAAAATTGTTCAAACAATATAAGAATGAGTGGGAATTTTACATTGTGGAGGGGAATAATAGTCCATGTTCCATTGCCACTCGAACCTTATTAGAATGGAATCTAAAAGGACAATTTCTGAAAACTCCTATGGAAACAAACCTTTTGAAATTAGAAGAAGCAATTGAAGATTTTGAAAGTGTTGATCCTACTCTATATCGATAGATAATTGGTTCATTAATCTATTTGGTAAATACAAGACCTAACATTTGTTATGTTGTAAATGTTCTTAGTTAGTTCATGTGCAAACCTAAACAAACTCATTTAGTAGTAGCGAAACACATTCTTAGTGGTACAATTGGATATGGTCTCAAATATACTAAAACTGAAATCTAAGAGGATATACAGATTTTGATTGGGCAGGAAATTTAGAGAATCGCAAGAGCACTTCAAGATGTTGTTTTACCTTGGGTTCAACAATGATTTCTTGGTTTATTCAAAAACAATCTTCAGTAGCACAGAGTTCTACAGAAGTTGAGTACATAGCTACATCTATGGGAGCGACAGTAGCTGTATGGTTGAGGAAACTTCTATTTGGACTATTTGGGAAGCCACTTCCACCTACTACTATTTATTGTGATAACCAGAGCTGCATCAAGTTATTTCTTAATCCTATGTTTCACAACATATCAAAACACATTGAGATACCCTACCACTATGTTCGAGACATGGTTGAGAAGGATGTAATCAAGTTGGAATATATTAGTACAAAGGATCAAATTGCAGACACTCTTACTGAACCACTTGCTAAGACAAAAGTGGAGTATTTTCATAAAGAACTTGGTATGGTTGTAAAATCTCAAGACATGTCTTAGAGAAATTGATTATTGTAAATTTTTATATATTATAAATAAAACCTACGATAATCATTAAGAGGTGATGACTTCAAGATGATTTCACTTGTATCAGGAGAAGTTGTTGTAAAGTGACGTCCTTACAATAACTTGTAGCATGATCCATTCTTGAGAAAGTGTTTCATGTAGAGGCTTTATCTTATAAATCAACAACCATGCAGTTGATATCATTAATTTGATTATCTACAAGTTGATTGTATAGATATATTTTCAGTACATGGTGTATCTTACCTCGATATTCTGATAGGCCATTACCACATTGAGTACTTGGTGATCATCATTAATTTGATGTTTCTAATAGGCCATTGCTCTAGAGAGCTTGGTGAATATCATGAAATTGATATTCTAATAGGCCAACTCTCATATTACATGATGTCATATATAAGTTGATTATATTAATCAATACTTATATTTGACATTGTATAAAAGAAGTCTTCTGATCAAAGACCTTTTATGTGTGTTTATCTTACTAGTCTAAGAGGGAGTGTTAATGTATAGATTAGTTAAGATATTATTAATAACTCTTATATTCATATTTGTATTATTACATGAGATATTTAATATATGTGTGTGTGTGTGTGTGTGCGCGTGCAGATATTCTATTATACAATATGAATAAAATAATAAAATCATTTACATCAATATTAACATCTCCTTCATTGACTTTAATTAAGTTGATTGTTATCGTGCATCCTCATATATATTATGGGTGTCGAGTAGTATATGTTATCGGGCAATATTTGTTAAGACCGTCGTTAATAGTAGTCACGCCAATAGACATAAATGCCCATGTATAAGATGCAAATCAATCTCTAGTTTTGTATACAATGAACACATAATTATATAAATCTTCCAATTATTAAAAAGCAAACAAATACTTCTCATCACCCTCCAGTATATTGCAGAGCAGTGGATTTAATCATATCATCTTCAGTCAAATTTATATCCTTGTCTTAAGCACTTGTTTTGTATAATTTAAGTCTCCAGTCTGATACTTTAACAATATCTAAGTTAGTTTCACCTTTTTGAATTTGTCAAGTGACGTGAATTCATGATTTTGACCTTGGAGTTTGATTTAGTATTTTGTTTTGTATGATGGGTTTTCATATTTAGTCTTGTGGGTCTGTGATGATTTTCTATTTTAATTAAATCAAATTCAAAGATAATTTAATGAAAATTTTATAAAGAAAATTCATTATTTAATTATATTTAATTAATTAGAAAAATAATTAAATAAAAGAATTAAATTTAAAAGATTTGATTAAAGTTCTAATTTTAGCGTATTTATATTTATTTAATTTTAATAATAATTTATTAAGGAGTTTTATTTTTAATAAACTTTAAATAATATTATTCGTTAAATTAATAAATATTATATTAAAAATATCGCATGATTTAATGAGGGAGAGAAAGCTTTAATTTAATAAGCTTTATTTTAATTAAATTGCATAGTGTGTGCATGAAAATTAAAATATAATAATTAAAGACAAAGAGTTTTTGCATGATTGCATGATCAAAGCCCTAATATTGGGGGGGAAGGGGGGGGGGGGGGGGAACTATTTATTAAGGAAATTAGAGCTCAATTCTAGATACACAGGTTTGGAGGAGCCAATTTATGAAAAGAGGGTTTTTGTAGGAAAAGGAAGATTCTTGCGTGTTTGTGCATTCATTATTTTAGCATAAGATCTAGGTAGGATCTTGTGGGTTTGTGCAGTAGTTGCTCATTCTTCAAATTCTTGTCTTCTCCATGTTTGTTGTGTTTTTATTTTTAGAATTTCTCTGGGTTGAAATCCTTGTTTGAGAAAATTGATTTCCATTATAAAATTGCCTGTGATTTAATCTAAAACTTCGTTGTGAATTTATTATTCATGTGTTTCAACTTCTTGTGTCCTGAACATAAAAATGAAAACTAAAACCCTGTAGTGAAATCGAAACTCTATAAACACTAATACTTGGAAAAGAAAACTGAAACCTTGGTTGTTATTAAATCTTTGTGTTTGAAAATAGAAAAGAGAACTTGAAAACCTATAAGTGGAGATTAAACTTGTGTGTTTTTAAAGACCTAATGAATTATTAAAAGTTACTAATGTATGTACTGTATGCGATGTGTGATTTAGTGATGTTGGGTTTTGAGGTTGACTTAGCTTTGACTAGTCAGGATGTTTACCAGAGGCTTGGGGGAGTTTTGTTTTGTGATGTCATGATGATGTTTTGTACACAATCTTTTATACCTGACCATGGTAATGTGTTATGTGTGTGCCGTGATGAGTTTGATTAGATGTTTTGATATGATTTCCGATTTTTTGTGTAGAACTAAGATGAATGGAATGACTTTTTTGATATAACCTTTTTTGAGTCTTCAATCAGTTATCTTTGAATTGCTTTCCAGTTGCTTGTATAGCCTGAGGTGATATTGTGATTTGTTTTTGGTGATGTCATGTTATTGTTGGAATTATAGATGGAGTAGTTGAGAGGGGGGGGGGGGGTGAATCAATTATCACAAAAATAATTCACAGATCCCTTAGATGTCTTAAATACCTATTTACTGTTGATGCTCGGTAAACACTGTAAGAATGTTGTAACTTGGTAGATTAATTGGTTATTGATCATCTAGCATTCATAATTATTAATATGCATGCAAAAGTTAAATTAAATGAACACAAGAGACACCAGATTTAATGTGGAAACCCAATATGGGAAAAACCACCAAGTAACTAGCTACCACTTTTCACTCTTCTGAAGTGAGCCCTATTAGGAGCCAACCCTATTAAAGGTTACAATACACACTACTAGGTGTGACCCTGTTAGAGGATTTAATCACCCTATTAGGAGTGGCCTTGCTAGAGGTCTTTAGAACAATTCAACTGAATTGTCACCTTGTTAGAGGATTTACAAAATGGCTGTTAAACCAACTCTGTTAAGAGATTTGAAATCACTGCTACAATGATTAGAAAGTAACAATCAATTGACCTGAATAGGATGTAACTGAATTTGTTGATTACAGATCTCTATTCTGCACCATTAGATCCTCCTTGATCAAATATAGCTTTGCTGCTTCTCAATGATATCTGATCATCCTTCAAATTCACTTTCACAATAACCAGTCTCCCTTCACATTCATATTACATCAAATCCATCACTTACACTTAGAATTCGCAACTTGACTTCTCATATATACCATTCAGATTATCAAGTCAGCTCATTCATAAGTTACATTTACCAATAAATCATATATCAGTCGGCTACATATATTACTTTAAACAAATAAATGTTATTTCATAAATCAATGAAATCCTTCATTGGTCAACCCTGCTCGGTAACTACTGCTTCCAGAAATAATTTCCTGAGTTAACCGTCTTGACTCGGTTAACATTGCAACATTTGCAAAATCCTTTGGCTGTCGAGTTAACTCGATAAGAACTAAATTCCTTCGTTGTCCATGAGAGCTCGGTAAGAACTGTTTCTGCCATATTTCCCTTTGATGACCGAGTGATCTCGGTAACAACCGAATTTCTTTGTTTAACCTTAAAAGCTCGGTAACAACTGTTTTCTCGATAGATACTGTAAACCTTCTTTACTTACCTTCTGAGCTCGGTAAGCTCTATCTTTTGCCTTTTTGACCAATTGGGCTTGGTAGACTCTATCTTTTGCCTTGCTGACCAACTGAGCTTGGTAGACTCTGTCTTATGACTAATATGATATTTGTGTAACATCAAAGACAACACACAATTGAAAAATTGTATCCAAAAATTATGACGTGGATTTGGTATATGTATACTTGATTTTCAATCAGTCCTATTAGGATGATTGTATTGGTGGAATCTGTGATATTTTAGTGCTTTCTAGTTGCTTGTTTAAGAACTAATGTGTGGTTTATGGTCATATGAGATATTTTTCTTTTACTAAGCTTAGGGTGGGTTATCTGTATGTAATGTTGGGAAGTGACTTGCAATGGAGGCTGAGGCCCTAAAGAGGCTGGTGGGTAATCCATTGCAGCCTATTTTAATAATTGATAACATTTCACTAAATGGGTTTAAAATGAATTGATAAGATATTGGTACCACAGAAAGTCACTAGGGGGTCCAAAGTATTAAAAGACTATCGTAGTAACCTTAGAGTTGACTTGTTAGGATGCCTTATTTGTATGAAAGGATACTGAAGTCACATAGAGTCACCAGAGTATTAAAAGACTAGACCATGTAACCTTAGAGTTGGCTCATGCAATAACACTTGCCTACTTGCATAGTAGATTTCCTATGTGTCTGTGTTGCCTCTGTGATTAGTTGATACTTGTGTCTTGGTACCCTTTGAGATAGTTTTCTTTCAAGTGATTCCTTGAACCTAGATGTTGGTTTTGACTTATGTTTTGTTATTTTGTTTGGGACTTGAGACTATCTCCTCAGCACAGTGGGAGTGGGCCATTTAGGTTCCACGAGGTTGGGTGGTAGTGTATTTTCTTATACCATTGAGATTTGATCGTTGGATGCCGTTGCTAGATGTGTTTTTGCAGATGCTCCTTTCTATCTAATCTTCTATTTCTATGATGGATGGTTACACTCCAAGTGTATTGTATTTGATTTCATAGATCTTACGAGATGATGTAATCTATTTTATGATGTATATTAACAGATATTCGTCCTACTTTCTAGGACAATTGGCTTAGGGTTTAGGATTCAAACTTAAGAAATATCTCCCCACTTATACCATTGAAATATTGCGATAGGGTATGCTCATTCTAACAATTCAGGGAAGTCAATACCCGATATCTGCAATTTGCATAAAATCCACGCATGTACAAACACATATATTCTAAACTAAACATGCAATGGTAGGAAGTGGTATATCATGTAGATCCCAACTACCAGGTGAGTACGACTCCATCCCTCAACCACATCAGGAACATCAATCACAAACTAAAACATACACATACACCATACACATGCAAGTATGGGGTAAGTAACCATAGAAATGCATATAAATAATTTGTCTATCTATCATCATGAGATAACTGAAATCACTGTATGAACATACATATATCATCATTGAATTAATCATAAACACATTAAATAACTAAAATAACTAAGTAACTCATCACATATGATCAGCTTAGTATGAAATACATCTAATCAAACCTAGTAACCAAGTACCGAAAATCATAAACATAAACATAAAACATGCCTAAAAGAATTCGACAATAAAACAAGAAAAGTCAGCTAGGGGTAGGCATTACATTTTTCTTACAAAAAATGACCATATTACGTTCTCTTTGGATGTGAAAGGGATGAAGTGTTTCTTATTTTCACTAATCTAGCTAAACCTTTTCACTGTTATTGTTGGATCTTGAGGTCACAAGTCACCATTCCATGAGAATGATCAGGTTTAGGGAGTATGGACTTGCCTTGTTCCTTGAACATTAACACATTTAGCCATCTCCATCTCATATGTGTATATGAAATGACCCTCTCCTCCATCACAATTGGAAAGATTAGCTCGAAAGCGAACAAGTTCATTTGTAATTTGTAAACTCCACATTGAATGCTCTCTTCCTGCTGTAATTGAAACATAACCAAACCTTTGGAATGCACTTGAACATATGGAATGTGTAAGAACAAAGTGATGATAAAATCCTAGAGAAAATGCACCAAAATCTCTAAACATAAACAAAAGTTAAAAGACTACCTTGTGACCACAAGGTCTAGATTATAAAAAATGTCAATACTATATAACACATTCAAACAACAAATGACTTGATAAAATTAGTAAATGTCAAACCCACAAAATGATCATTTAATCATTGATAACATTGTGTTGTCCAAACACAACTAGTTTGTATAGGTGAGACCTAATGGCTAGCTATTAACAAAATTTTAAAATAGTAGAATCATTGGTCTTTTCCTCTCTCCACTTCCATCATGCCTTCCAATCAAGGATACATTTGCAAGCCTAAGACTCTTAACTGGGGTTTATCGGTGGCTTCCCCTCATCTCATTGAAGTGTAGATAAATAGCGAGGACATCCACCACTCCTCCATAATATATCTCCTCGGGATTTAATAACCATTTCTTGAGGATCTTAATTGATTAAACCATTCAACAATGAGGAGCTTCATAAAGAATAGTTTTTGGTTTACAAAAGGGCATCCTATTTAACATATTCAAGAATTAAGTTTCCTAAAAATCATCTTTTAACAAATATAGGTATGAAAAAATCAAGAGGAAACGGGAAGCAAGTGGTTGCAGTTCTTGCTTACATCATTGGTGCTACCCAACACAAGATGGAAACTTCCTCGACCCACAAAATAAGGCCTTCAAAAGTTATAATTCAAGTGGAACACATATAAGAGGATATGTCTTGTATTGTTTACCCCTGCACTACTTGTAAGATTCAACGGAGAAAATATGGAGATAAATGCATGCTTGCTCCTTGTTTGTGTCCAAATGATCTTCATGAATTCTTCATTGTACACAAATTATTTGGAGAAAGTAACATTGTTGAAATCCTTCAGGTATAAATCAATTTTTATTTTGTATTTACAACATATATATGTGCATTCCTATCTATCTACACAATAATTAACTAGTGGGACTTTATTTCAATATCGTTCTTTTTTTATTATGCATGATATTCCAAAAGAGAAGAGGCAAAAGTGAGAGTCAATGATACAATCTATGATTGTACTAGCACCATTGGTCAACTATAGAAGGAAATATTATATTTCTAGTCACAACTTGCAATAGTTCAAGGAGAGTTCCTGAATTCACGCCAATTTTTTGGTCTCTTGTCATTAGCCTTTATGATTTCAGTAAAGTAAATAAAAATTGATGCAAGGTTGGTAAGGAAAAGGAAACCAATCAAAGATCAAATCCAATCATCTAACAACTTTCCAAGAGCACACACGAAAAACAACATAGAATTGTTGCAAGAGACAGTAGAACTCATAGATTTACTGATGATAAAATATATTATTGGCAAGTAACCAACATGCCCAGTTGTGAGGCCTTCTAGGTTGCGGCCTTAATAATGAATTTACAACATCAGAGCTTAAAACTAACAATCATCGTGCTCCTATTATCTTATCTTCCTTTTACATTCATCATGTCACGTTCCTACATCAATTCCAAGTCCTAATATAGCCAGCTAGACCACAAGTTAGTCAATCAAGCATTTAATTATAATATAGGTCCTACATTGGAGGTGTAACCATAACTCAAGCAATGGGCATCAATTATTCATGCACTCTTAAAGATAGGTCCAAACATAAGTAGGGAGTCAGCTCCCAACTGTGCAAGATGCTATGTCATCGTAAGAAACCACACCAAAAGAAAAAATACACCATGTTGGATGAAATCACAGTAAACAGAGGCTAGGGGAAATGACACCAAACTTGAAGCACATACCATAGAAGATTATGTTCTCTTAGGATAGGGATCCAAAATAGGTCCTCAATATGATGTTAATCACACACAACTAGAGATCAAGAGTAGAAATGACTACTTCATGAACAATAAACTAACACAAAAAATAGAAAATATTTTTCTTTATGCAAGATTACTTAATGACCCAAAATGCTCTTGCATCAGACACTTGGGCCGATTAAAGAAATGGAGTCCACATTAGGGAACTCTAATATTCTTACTTGAACCATAAATATCCAACTCATCTAGTGTTATCCACGAACTATCTTCAATTGGTTTATCCTTCCATTGAACTAGATACTCCAAGTAGTATTTTCCACTAGTACTCTTACTTACTCTACTTCCCAAAACCTTCTCAATATTGTGTGTGTTACTCTTGGGATAATCTAGGCTATCATTTGATTCCTTGTATATTTCAAAGTACTAAAAGATGTATTGAATATTGAATATTGGTGAAATATCCATCTCTTCTGGTAATTCAACTTCAAAAGCATTTTCATTGTCAAACTTTCTTAGGATCTTACATGGACCAAACTTCTTTATTTTCATCATATTGTAGGTACCAATTAGAAATATTTTCTTCTTCAAATGAACCATAAACTCATCACCAACTTCAAAAGATTTATGTCTCCTTCCTTTATCTCCTCTCCGCTTGTACTCAAGATTACTATTCTCTAGATTCTTCTTAACTTCCTCATGTAGAGTCTTCATGAAATTTGCAAATTCTTCTACTTTATCACTTCTCTTCATTTTCATATTTAAATCTCTTAACACAATATTATTCTTAGGATTCAATCCATTAACAATCTCAAAATGTGTCTTCTTGGTACTTTTATTCACATAATTATTATATGCAAACTATTCGCGTGCTAAAACCAAATCTCAATTAGCAGGCTTATCTCCAACCAAACATCCTACCAAGACACCCAAACTCCTATTCAAAACTTGAATTTGTCCATCAATCTGTAGATAAAATATAGAACTAACTTCAGCTCTATATCCAATTTCTTCCAAAGTGTTCTACAGAAGTAACCGACCAGTGAACTTAGTATCTCTATATGAAACAATGGTCGTAGGAAATCCATTCAATCTCTCTAGTTCTTTAAAGAATAATTCAACCACATATACTACATTAGATGTCTTCTTACAAGGTATGAACTAAGCCATTTTTGATAATTTGTCAACTACTACTAGAATAAAATCATTAGCTCTTTGTATTCTAGGCAAACCAAGAATGAAGTCCATACTAATATCTTCCTAGGGCTTATTTGGCATAAGAAATGATGAATATAATCCCAAATTCTGACTAGTTCCATTTGTTGTTTGATAAATTTTGCAACTTGTAACCAACTTTTGCACATCCTTGTATCAGAAAGCAACTTTACTATTTTCTCAATCCCAAAGTTTCTAGCAAATCCTTTGTTATGTTTTTCCTTAATGATGTTGTCCCTGATAGATCCTATAGGTATGCACAATTGAATTCCTTTAAATAACATGTCTTCCTAAATGAAATAGTCAGTCCACTTATCTTTCTTATCAATTGATTCTTACAAGCCTTCCACAGTTCTACACAATTAGGATCAATTTTATAAAAATGTTTCTGTAGGATTATAAAAATAGTTAGAATGCATAATAAGAGAGAACCAATAATCTCATAAAGGAATATGAGATCTATCTAATCCAATCATAAAAATAATTTGAAGTAAAAGAAATTAAACAATAGAAAAACCCCTTCAAATTTAGCTCCAATGCTCTCCTTTTTTCTCCATAGATTTGAAGTTGATGTAGCTCTTGATCTTGACAAGATGTACCTAAAAATATGATAACAAGAGAATGACAATGACATAGTGATGACACAATGACAAGATGGTGAGAATACTAGGAGAACATGGTTAGCAAAACAAGTGCAAAGAGGCTCAATTTATAGGATTTGAGATCAAATGAAAATATTGGAAAAGGTGTGCAATTAGAAATTATCATAGTTAAATTGCATGAATTAGAAATTTTTCATGATCAAAAGATTTAAATTATAAAATATGTCATAAAATGACACATTATGACAAATTGTAAGAAATGTGAATATAAAGATGTAATAACATTTGGTAGATCAAGTGGAAAATGAAATGGAAGGTGTAAGAAAAGGAATGTAAAGTGTAAGAGTTGGAAAAAAGGAAGGTGTAAGAGTGGAAGCTAGAAAATAGGAAGTGGAAGCACAATTAGTGGGATGTGTAAGAGTTAGGAATTTTGAATTCATAAATTCAAATATCTCTTAAAAATGGGAATTAGAAATTAGGAAATAGAAAATTCCCAAAATTCATGAAAATGAAATAATTAATTAATATATATTTAAGCCGATAGGCTTATATGTGGGAGCTTTGCTCCAGGTTTTTACAATTTTTCGCTGGAAAATTGTCAGCCTCATCAGAAAATGGATTATTTGAGTTGCTCTCCAGTTATTTTAAAATTATTATAAATTATTTTTATTTTCTTTAATTTCTTTCTATTCTTATCTATTTGTTTCTCTAATTTTTCCCTCTTGTATTGATTGGTTGTATCAAAATATTTCCTTTGAACTTGTTTTTTTCCTTTCCCATGTACTATCATTTTAGGTTGCATGTCTTTAAATTGCCTTTCTACTCAATATAGGGTTTATTAGACTTGTGTATTTTTTAAGATCTGTAGCTGTTTAGAGTACTTACATTTTGGATAAGTTGTTTTAGATCAAATTGTCTTGATAGTTTCTAATCTTTAGATTTTTTTTGTTCCCTATAAGAAATAATTAAATCCTCTTTGTCATTAAAATGACTTGTTAATGTGGAGCTTCATTCTTGTGAAATCTTTGAACATTGTAGTTTAAGTTGGGCATTCACTATTAACAAAGGCATGGCTCTACAGGTTCCACATATTAAAAATAAAGAAACAGACTGTCTATCATTTCTATTTGGTTTGAATCTCATATTAGGCATGTTTGTATATTACTACACTAGTAGATAGATTACCGTGAATAATATTATCTTATTGTAGTAAGAAACAACGTATGTTGACCATGTGTAATTGCATTTATTAGAAATAGTTTTGTATGTTGCATCCTTCACACCAAATTCTTTTACACCATCCTTTTGGCACATTGAAATTTTTTTATCATCATGGTTTCTATTTTTTCTTTAATACCAATGACTATTGTGATACACATTGTCGGTTTTGAATAGTAGCATTCTCTTAAAGTCTAATCATAGTCATCTTAAAAATCTTCCATATTCCCATTAGTTTGAAATTGCAAAAGTACAAAACAAAAGCAAAATAAGAACATGCAATATTACCTAGAAATGATCAAACAATTATAAAGACCATAGAGCATAAGTTAGTTTAATCATATTTGAATTTCTCACTCTTTTATTGTTCTGTAAATGAGATTATACATCGCAAACATTCAATTCAAAGAAACTTTTTGAATGCCAATTAATAAGGCAAAATTGTTATTTACATGCAAAAGGAAAGAACACGATTTTCGATAATATATTTAAAAATATAGAAATGTTCTATTTCTATCTAGATCTTAATTTTAAATTAATTCTTTAATTATTCATTTAAAATTTAAAAAAAATTGTGATTTATTTTAATTTTGAAATATGTAAAACTTTAAATAAAAATTAAATAGAAATATTTTTTATACATTTAAAAAAAAAAATAGAAAGATTTTATGTCCACATATTTTTAGAAAGATTCTCCATATATCTAGATTTTAGTTTTAGATTTATAGACCGATTGAGATTTTAAGAAAAGAATTTATTTTAATTTTGAAAGTTGAATTGATTTACATACAAAAAGGAAAATAGAATAAAAAGAGTATTTATACATGTAGATTAATTTCTATATTTTAAATTTCACAACTAAAAAGATATTGTACCTATTTAAAGTCACTAAAATTCTACCATTGTATAGTATAATTTTCATTTTATTAATAAAAATACAAAATATATTTAACATAAATGTATTAGTATAAATAAATATAATAAAAAATATTAAATTGCTATTTGATAATTTTTATTTGTAATGGTATTTATCCAATATTTCTACTATCAAATATAATAGATATTAAAAATTTATGTTTGAAAAATTTTGATTCTTGACTAAATGAATTACAAGAAAAAAAATAAAATAGTGAATCTACCTTACAATTTGAAATAAAGTAGTGTTATATATCAATTGGAAAATTTATATATTAAATATCAAACTTAGATACGGTTATGGTGTTAATTTGGTTTATGATTTTAGAGAGAGAATTACAGATAGGGTCAAGGTTTAGAGTTATGGTTATGATTAGAGTTATGGCTAGGGTTGGGGTTTACATCAAGGTTAGGGTTAGTATTAGGTTTATGGTTAAGGTCAAGCTAGAGTTGTGCTTAGGATCAAGGGTTAAGATTATGATTAGCATTTACATCATGCTTAGGACTAAAACTAGGGTAAATGTTAATATTAGGTTTATTGTTACTCTTAGGATTAGGAGTATCTTTATGTTTATTTCTAGGTAAAGCTTCAGATAAGGGTTAATATTATAGTTAGAAATAGTATTAGAGGGATACAATAAAATTATCATAGCTTTTTTCTCAAGATAGTAGTTAGGGTTTTTATGTTAGAATGATAATTACACTTAAGTTATTAGATTCAACTTGTGCTTAGGATCAAGGGTAGGGATATGATTAGCAAATTTGCATCATGCTTACCACTAGAGATAGGGTCAAGGTTAACCTTAGGGTTATTGTTGCTCTTAGGATTAGGACTAGATTTTTAATTATAGATGTGGGTATGTTTATGTTTATTATTAGGTACAACTTAGGATAAGGGTTAATATTATAGTTAAAAATAACATTAGAGGCATAAATTTAAAATGATCATATGTTTTTGTTGAAGATCGTAGTTATGTTTTTAGTGTCAAATGATAATTGCATTTTAGTTATGAGTTTGATTAGACTAATTACAGGTTATGGTTAGAGGTTGAGATATGAATAATCTTATGGTAAGTGTTAGATTTTGGACTATAATTATAATTATAATTGAGTACTTGGTTTAAGGTTAGGATTAGTAGTATTATTAAGATTAGGGAAATGATTATAAATATATTTAAACCTATAACCTAATCATAATACTAGCCCTTAGCCTAAAATAATGAAATCTTAAAACCTTAAACCTAGTTATAGTGCTAATAATAATCTAATAATAATCATATCCCTAACTTGTACACACAACCTAGTCCAAACCTTAAAAACTTAACACTAAATTTTATGTATGTCCTAAAGTTGACCATTATTTAACTGTAACTTAACCCTTACCATTATCCTAATCAATAGGTTTAGTGTAAAGATTCAAGTAAGGTTAGGATTAGGGTTCAATTAGGATTGGGTTTCTATCATAGTCACAAGAGAAATATTGTATTCATGGTTACAATTAAAATAGAATTAAGTTTTAAATAATGTGTAATTTGATATAATTAGTTTAGGTTTTAGTTAAGGTTAATATTTAATTAAGATTAGGATATAATTAAGGTTACATTTCAATTAAGGCTAACATTTTTTACTAATTTTGTCATTAATACACACTTATGCTCATTATTTTGCCCCCCCCCATCTCTCTCTCTCTCTCTCTCTCTCTCTCTCTCTCTCTCTCTCTCTCTCTCTCTCTCTCTCAAACATTGTCATTATACCATTTCCCTATTTTTCTGTATTCATAATTTTTTATTAAATGGTAATACTCATAAGGTCATTGTGTATATCATTCATGTACTTAGTACAATCATACTAACCTTGTATATGTGGTGTTGTTGCATTCAATACTTCTCAAGAAGCTCTTTATCAATATGCTATCAATTTATTAAAGCTTTGGAAAGTCATTTAATTATGTTCTAATTACTATTTATGATCAATTTTTCTCATTCAATTCAACAAAACAAATCAACCCTATCAGCTCATTGTTGCACGTACAAAAACGTGCAACTGCTAGTAATTATTTGTGAGAGTTAGTAAAGAAGAATAATTAATAATATTAAATGGATCAAATGATTGAGACATAGGAATAAAGCATGGATTATTTATTCCTATAAGGAAAAATAATTAAAATGATTGGCCAAATGATAAAATAAATACAAGAATGAACTCTTATGAAGGATTGTGATGAAAATGTAGATCAAACATGCTGATATCAAGTTGGACCAAAGAAATGATCGAATTGATAAGATAAATGATGTTAGATGAAGGAAAAAAATGATGACTTGCCAAGGACACATGACAAGATTTGATGACAAATGATATTTAATGAACATTGTAAATGCCACAAGATTGATTAAAATTGATTGACAGGGTTTATCATAATAACATCAACATACACAATCAATGCTATTAAATTAATTAAAGAAGAAAATGATTAGACATTGAAGGACTCAACAATGTCGAGGATCAAATTGATGACAAATGATGATATGCCTAGGACACATGACATGTATTAATGAATGTTGGTAAGGCATTGAAGGATGTAATAATGCCAAGGATTGAATGATGAATGATGATATGCTAAGGACACATGACATGTATTAATGAATGTTTATAAGGCATAGAAGGATGTAATAATGCATGAAAGACCAGTGATGAATTGATGATGACATTGAAATGATTTTGAGATGATCTGCATTTTTATTGAAAAGGGTTGAAAATGATGAAAAATATATTGAAAGATGTTCATAGAATGTAGAAAGAATGATGATCAAGTTGTTCAAAAGATCAAAGTTAGTGAAATGAGAAAATGGGACAAGTTTGAATGTAAAAGTGATAAAAGAGTAGGCATGAACCTTTTATTAGCATCTACATTTTGCAACTCTTTGATACAATGTGATTATGATTGTTGTGTCAAAGAAAAAATAAAAAACATCAATATCTTGGTGAAATTAAAAGAAGAATGTAGGGTGCCCCCTCAAAAAATTGATTCAAGGATAATTTTTTGAAAAGAAAAGAAATGATGAGAATGATTGATGAAGAAATATTAGTAGGAAGATGGAAATGAGACCCAAGAGAGTTAGTAAAATATTTTAAAAAAATGCTTTCATAGGTGCACTTTATGTCATATGAGCTTTATTTTGATATGGAAAATGGAATACAATGCATCGCGACATGGAAAGCCAAAGCAAAAATGCAAGCCTTTTGTGTAAATAAACATAATACAAACAAAGAATGACATTATCCACCTTGAGGCATAGAGTTGTGGCCTAGACTATCAAAGGACATTCATAAAATAAACAAAAAGTGATCATGAACCATCCTGACTACTATCATAAATCAATTTATTTCACCGAGTAACACAGGAACATGATAAAAAATAAATAAAAAACTCACTAAATAGTGTAAGCCAACAACCATTATAATTCGTTGTTACTTGCTTTATCAAGTGTTGTTTGGGATTCCAAAGTTTTCTTGTTTGATTGATGTTTGACAGGTTGATATGCCAATGAGTTGTGATCAAAGTGTGAGATCAGATTGATCATTGGTTCAAGTAATTTAGTGTTTGTCTCGTCAAAGCATGATTTCGTTGAAGCACAATTGTTTAGTCTGAGTGTGCATGTCCTAGTGTTTAACAAAAGGAGGGATTGTGGACAAGGTTTTTTGTAAGTTTTTAGGTGGGTTTTTTAATTTTTTGGGGTTTTCAAAAATATTTGTTTTTTTTTTTTTTGGGTGGTGCAGGTTTTTTAGGATAATTTTCAATTTTTAAGTGTTTTCAAGTTTATATTTAATTTTAAGGGTTTTTTTTAGGACATTTTATGTTTCTTAGGGATTTATTTTTCAAAATCATATTTGATTTTTTTTGTTTTTTGTTTTAAAAATTTTTCAGGATCACATATATTTTTTTTTGGATTTTTTTTTCCAGGTCTTTAAAGTATGTACAAAGCAAAAATTGCCCCAAATGTCTAGCAAGGAAAGGTTATTATGGATGGATTAGTGGAAAAGTAGATAGATGAAGGATAAAGGATAAAGGACTATCCACAAAATGGGAGGAAATTATATGCATGCTCAAGGAATGGACATGATAATTGTAGGATATTGGAACTATAGACAATGGATGACATGTAATGCATGGGGGTGGACATGTCAAGAGGTTTTTGAAAATATTATTTACAATTTGTGTGTCCTTATTTTTACTAGAACCAAGATCAGGACTAGGATAGGAAAATGGTAGGATGTAAATAAGACAAGCAAGATCCTTAATGGACAAGGGGATATGGATTGGAGTTTATGATAGGATAGGAAAAGTATGAACCAAAGGAGATTAGGATAATATAAAGTGGATAGGATAATATTCGGTTTTAGGGAGATTTGTTTCCTTGTTAAGATCAAAGTTGGGAAAATAGAAAATATGGTGTAATGTCCCCACTATTAGGGTTAGTTTGGGACAAGTAATTCCTGCAAAATAATGGTTAGAATCACAATAATAACAAAGCTAACTATACTATTCCACCCTCTAATTTATCCCCAATCTTAAGGATGTCTCCAGATCGGGCTTCCTTGCTCATAGCTACCTTGTCATCTTCACGGGAGCGCACCCGTTAAGATTCTTCTTGGACAAGCATCCTCTATCCAAGACCAATCACATGTGCATATGTTGACATCATCAGAATATTTTGGCACATTGATTCTTGGCCATGACAAACAATGGAGATCTTAATATGTCACATGCTCCATGCTTCGAGTCTCATTATTCTCTATGGTGTTAACCCCATTACCTAACACAATATTATCCACAAGTATGATTCATTAATATAAATAAAATCAAGAACATAATTAAACAAATATAATCCATAAGCATACCTGGTGCAGGAGCACCTACATAAAGAGTTTTTTAATTTCATTTCCACATGTACATATGTCCATCATGCATTAGGATAGATCATGTTATTCATGTTTGATAGGCTATGTTCATGTCATCTAGTCTTTTAATTGCATTTAGTTATAATAAAGGCTTATTGTGTAAGGCACTTACATGATTTGGCACACCTATAAGCCGTCATGTTCAAGTTGTCAACTAGCCTATAAGCATGTAATTAGTTCATTTAATTTAATATTAGGATCATCTAAGTGTTTCATAGGAGTCACACAAATAGAAATGCATGGTAGTTTAATATTGCTTGCATAATACAAAGTTGCACTTTTAAAACTAGGAAATTCTAGAAATTTTAGAAGTATAAGAGTCTTTTAAATACACAAGAACTCAAAAGGCCAAGAGTCACATTTATATATGTTTTTTTGGTCTAATTATATCATAGGGAAAATTTATGAACAATGAAAAGGGTTTTTTTGACAAGTTTGGATATAGAAACAAGAGAGATTTTCTAATTTTTGAAAAAATGTTTTCCATTGTCTAGTTCCCATTTTTATAGATGCAACATATTTAAGGTCTAAAACTTATATGTTTGTATAGATATTCAAATTATCTTTCCAACGAATCCAGTTAGAGGTTCTAACTCTTTCGTATGAGGGAGAAAACTGAAATTTACTGAATAGTGGTTAAAATTCTAGGTATTGTTCTTCACATTTTTCTTCTTCTTGTTTCCAGCTTTGTCACATGTTTGTGTGGAAGGATAAGGGTTTGAATCCTTCATACATGTTTGGGGTGTTGGAATATATTTCAAATGAATTAGATTTGAAGTCTTGAGATGTTGGGATGTGTGAGATATGATAAAATCTTTGACAGAAGGTCTGAATTTGCTTGAAAACCAAGGGTTTTCACAAAGAAATTTGTTGTTTTTGATATCTCTGCATCAATATCTTTCTTACCTTCTTTTCTCGGTCTAGTTGGCCCTTCAATGAATTATTCATTCTAGATTATCTCAACTCTTACTTTCTAAAATTCTTCCTTTTCTAATTATAATGAAAGGATAAAATATACTTTTTTGTTTCTTCTTTTCCAAGAGTCACAACCTTTCATAATACAAATCCTTTGAAAAGTCACAACACTTAATAGTTATAATCCATTCAAAAAGTCACAACACTTCATAACTAAAATCCTTTGGACAAGTCCCAATACTTTATAATCACAATTATTTTGAAGAGTTGAAACTATTCATAATTATGATCCGTTTGAAGGTTCACATCCTTTCAATATCATTGGTACCCTTTCAGAAAGTCACTTCCTTATTTTCTTCATATTACTTTTCTCTTCCATTTTTCATTGTTGAACTCCTATCATCTCCTCTTATTTTTCCCTCTCACTAAAACAAACTCTCCTCCCTTTTATATCTTAATTTTGAGGAGTCATGTCTATTTATTAAACATCTCTTGACTTTTCATTAGATTTAGTTAATTTATATTATTTTATGATATATTATTTATTTACTTACTTATTTATATTTATTATTAAATTTTATTTAGAATGTTAACACACTTTCTACAATATTGTCTCTTGTATTTAATTTTATTTATTTATTTACTCATTGAATTTTATTTTTTTAAAATTATTTAAAATATCATAGTAAATATTATTTCATTAATATATAGATTAAATAATAATAAATTAAAAAAAAAAAAATTAATTATAAAGAGTTCAAAAAAGGAATTTACAATGAAAATGGGAGGCTAAGCCTCACACTATTTTTATATTTTAGTAAAAAATTTAATATAACTTTATTTTTATTTTTTATTTACTAATATCGTATTATCTAATTGTTATTAAAATTCTATCTTAAAATGGGGATATGACATGTGGAGTGTTGATAGGATAATGGATACAATGGACATGATAATGCAAGAAATGATATGGGTTACATGAGTAAAACCTGCCCCCAAGTATGAAATACAAGATTTTCATAGACTACACATGATGCCTGTTTACTAGGTTTTCATCATGGTACTTGCCCAAAGTGCATATTTGTTAGGTTTTCACTATTGGACAAAATGATTTATCTTTATTTTATTTTATTTCATTCCAAGATGCTTGTTTTCTAGGTTTTCACCAAGGCAACTATTTTTCCTCTTCTCACTTTTTTTTTAGTAATTTTTTTTTTCTTTTCATAAATTTTTTGTTACTATTTTGACACTTTTTAGAAGATAGTGGACATATGCATTGACATGGACAAAGGACTCAAGCATCTTATTCTTTGGATAGTTCTCTAGAAAGGTATGCAATAACGAACCATGATGTATGATAGCAATCTCAAAGACATTGGTAAGGTAGTGAAAAATGGGGATGAAATGGATTCATGCTAGAGATTGGATAGGCTCGATGATAGGATGAGAGAAATGTGTAGGAGGATGGAGGGAGTGGAAGAAGAATCAATGTTTAGTTGATGGAAATGAATGTAAGAAAAACATTGGAACACACCTTGAAGAATGATGGAATTGTTGATATATGATTGAAAAGATCATTTGAGAGAAGAAGAAGTGTTTCAATCATTGTTTTTTCACTGATCTCAAACCTGCTATATGCTAGTAAGCCAATTGCTTATATGTTTCAAGCACTATTACTTAGTTGATTGATGAGGAGGATTTGATCAACAAGATGTAACAAAAGTACCTACAGGAAAGGTTGAGTTATGATTATGTATTGCAGTGAAAGAATCAGTTAAGATAGTGATAACATAATGTATTGATGATCTACTTGAGGTTGCAAAATTATTGGCTACACTTAGAAAGTTCAGAAGAAAAAGGTTAGACAAAGTTCATTTGCTAAGCTTGACCAAGTTGACAGAATGTGCTGAGCAAAGTTAGTACATGTTGAGCAAAATGTCAGTTGGAGCCAAGTGAAAGCAATTTCTAGTGGATGTCAAGCAAGTTAATAGGTGTCGAACAAGATAATTGAAGCCGAGTAATTTTTAGTTGATGCCAAGCACAAATAAAATTCAGTTGATGCCAAGTAACACAATATGTGCCGAGCATCAGTAAATTGATAATGTCAAGCTACTGCATTATGAAAAAGATCGAAGATTCACCAAATAAAAGTGGACAAGTTTGTTTTCTTGGAACTTGTGAATCAGGAGGAAGATAAGATTGATGAGCTGGAGGCATAGAATCTTATGTAAACCATTTTGGAGGTGAATTCAAATGGATTATAGGAGAAGTTTCTAGAGAAGATAAGATATGGGGTAGATACATTGTATCTTATCTAATCCATTGAAAAACCTAATTTCTGAATTGGATAATGAGTGGGAAAAGAATTCTAATTTCCTATATGTAGGGATTTTTGGTCATGAAGCAAAGAAGTTAGAGAGTTTTGGAAGCAAAAATCTGACAAGGAGAGGGAAGAGGGTTTGCTTCATTAAGTGACCCAAGAGAAGAAGTCTGCAATGGCGAGCTAAGAAAGAAGGCTTAAAAAGGATGAATGCTTAAAGGGTGAACAAGCTATCAGAGTTACAAAGATTGGAAGCCAAGCAGAGTTGAGGACTGAATAGAGATATGTAATCTGCAAGAAAGGTTGTAAGTTGTATCAGATCAAAGCTCTACTATTACTTTCTAACAATTTTATCAGATTAGGGTAAATCCTTTAGAGAAAGGTTGACTTAACAGTCATTGGAAAATCCTTTAATAGGGTGGCATTCCAAGTGAATGGCCTAAAGTCCTCTAACAAGGCTCACTTTTAATAGGGTGATTGGAATCCTTTAACCGGGTCACATTTAACAGTGTGTGTTGTAACCTTTAACAGGGTTGGCCTTTAACAGGGCATCACTTCAGAAGAGTGAAAAAGGAGTAGCATGTTACTGGTGGTCTTTCTCAAATTGGGTTTCCACATTAAATCATTGTGTCAAGTGTATTGATGGATGTGTTATGTTTTATGCTTTATACTTCTGCATGTTAATGTTACAGTAACATATCAGTTTTGGTTAATACACAATGAATGCATGCATGGTTAAGAAAATTACATGGGTTCACTGAATTGTGAAAAGTACTATTTTGTACATCTGGACCTTGAATAACTGATTCACCCCCCCCTCCCAATTATCTAAAGAATTCCAATAGGAATAATGGAGCAAAAGGGGAGTTTGGGTTTGATGGATAAAAGGATATGGGTTTTGGGACACAAGGACCAAAAATGGATTTGGAAGATGGAAGGATTTTTGTTGGAGGGATAGCAATTCTAGATGCCAAATTCAATCTTTCTTTAGGACTTTGTGCTTCAAGAAGCTTCTTGGGAATCCACATGTATTTTGACTTTTGATTCTTTTGAGGGTCCTTTAATTGTATTGTTTGTAAAAGAGATTTACGAACCCATATTATTTTTGACTTTTCTTTTTGATTGATCGGACTTTGTGTCCTTTTTGATATTTCTATTTCTTTTTTTATCATATTTTGCTTTATTTTCACATGTCGATTAGACTCCAGACATGTTGATCCTTGACTATATGTGGATTGCTTGACTTATAGGCCTTACACTCAACATCCAAATTACTTGGAAATGGAATAGAATTCATGGATGGAGGGGAAATATGTGGAGGAATTTTGGATGGGTGGAGAGTTCTTTGGGATGTGTGCCTTTGCGAACTCACATATGGGAAAGGGTAAGTTGATTGTGGACTAGTGGATTGAGGAACATATGGACCTAAAATGGATGGATGGGTGAAGGAGGAGATAAGGTTTGGATTCAGGTTTGAAAGGGATACCAACATCATGAGAGTGAACTTTAAGATTGAGGTCACGACCTTTAGATTTTTCTTTGATATGAAATAGTTTTGACATACTTTGCTTGTTAGTGTTGGACCCTTTGACTCAACCAATGGGATACTTGCTACTAGATGTGAGTCTATGTTTAGGTTTATATGACATTGAAGAATTGATAGGACAATGGATTGGATTAGACTTGATATAACTATGGGAACCCATTTGAATTGGAGGTGGTTCATGGACATCTTGTACAAATGTGCTTAAACCATTAGGAGGATTAGAAAGAATTATAAGATCTTGCAATATAATGGGATAAGTGATAGGATCATCTAGAAGGACATGATCTTGTGGAGAGTGGTGGTTGGATATTAAGTAAGATCTAGAGGGACAAGGGGATAGTGTGGTGTACATGAAGGAATGATGGGATATTTTGGAGGATGTAGGGGTAAAGGGAAACTTTTATCTTCACTTGGAGTTGGATCATTATGAATTATGGAAGGGTGATCTTGATCTTGCTTAGTGAGTGAAAGGTCAAGGGGAAATGGATCATCTTGAATAATGGGGTTATTTAGGGGCTCAAGGGAAATCAAGTCTTGGGAAAATATTGGATCGGATTGGTCATCATTGGGATCTTGATCTTGATTTATTTTAGGAATCATTTATGTGCTATTTGAATCATCCTCTTGACATAGGGTATGAAAGTTTAAAAAGGGATAAGTGTTTGGATATGATGGATTTGGACTATTTGAAATAGGATTTCTTGGAGATGGAGGACATAATCTTATTGTATAAATTATTTGGGATTCATGAAAGGGACTTGGATCAAGAATGGGATTACATAGAAATTCTTCTATGGATAGCCCTTGGGAGGTTTCAACATTGGAAGTGAAACTTGAGGGTGATGAAGGAAAACACTCATATGATTCTTTGGAAAATGAAGGATTGGCAGAAGATATGGATGTGTCTTGGAGATTCATTTCTTTAGGGGACATTGATGTTGCATCAATGTGAGTATTTTGGGATGAGTTGTTGCTAGACATGGGTGAATCATTGTCCTCATCTTTTTCAAATAACATTTGAAAGATTTGCTTCAAAGTACATGACTTCGATTTTTGTTTCTTGGTTGATCTCATTGTTGATGTGACATTGGCATTTACTTTTTGTACAAATTTTTTGGGTTGAACATGTCTCTCAAAAGGAATCTCAATGATCATGGTTGGTTGATGTGAAAAAGTTGGCATGTTTGAGTTTGTGCTTATTTGAGATAAATTTATTGGATAAGGTGTTTTTTTATCAAATGTTGTTGAAGGAAAAACTGTTTGTGGACTTGGTGTTGGTTGTATTGTTTGCACAAAATGTTGTGAAATTGTTGGAGGATCACTTGATTCAAACGGACTGAAGATTTTCTCAAAATTAAGGGGTGGTCCTCATTGGATCGTTTCACATGTTATTGAAGTGTTTGGTGGAGAATCCATGTTGCACATGTCATTTGAATAAGATGAGGAATATTTTGAAATAGGACTACATTGATCATATTCAAGGTCTCAATTTAGAAGTATTTAGTTGAAGTTTTCCTTTGCCTTCATGGGTTATGCATAAGTTTTTGCATTTTTGTCGACAAGATATTTTATGTGAGCTTTAGGAAAAAATGTAATGGATAGTTATAAAGTTTATCCATGTCATAGCATCATTTTACAATGGATTCCATTATCTTTTGAACCTTTTCAGACTCACTATCTATTTTTCTTTGCAAATTTTCAATAAGGAGCATGTGAGATTCAAGTGATTGATCATAGGTTGTTGAGGGTGTCATTTGTGTTTGATCCAAAGAGGTAACACGTTGTGAAGTATATGTCATGTCGAGGTCAAAATCTTGTGTTGGAACAAAAGGTGTTTATGAAGTGTCCATGATACTTGAGTTAAAGACATGTTGTTGCAAATGTATGCCTTATGCTAGGTCAAATAATGTTTGTGGGTTCTTGTAACTTGGAATGTACATGGTCTGGTACATACCTCATTGTCTTGTGAAAGTTTGTGATCTTATCAAAATTGGCATGATGTCTAAATGTAAATGCACATAAGTATGAGGGATGTATACAAAATGCACTTTTTTAAAAGATTTTTTGGACTTTGACATGAAAATGCCACTAAGGTGTGCAATATATTTTTTTGTTGGAATTTTTGAGTTAAGGGATGAAAATACAACTTTTTGGGATTTTTAAGTTAAGGGATGAAAATACAACTAAGGTATGAAAATGCAAAGGTTCCAAATGTATGGAATACAAATGCAACTTTTGATTGGATTCTCGACTAACGTATGCAAATGCAAGTATTTTTGGTTTTTTTTTTGGAATATAAAAATGAAAAATGCACACTAAGGGTATGTATGCAAAATGTTTTTGGAATTTTTGGAATTTTGGATTATGAAAATGCAACAAAGGGTTTATGTATTCAAGTTTGAAAGGGGTTAATGATGTTTTAGGACATACAAGGTTGAAGTGTTGAATGGGATTATGCCAAAGGTTTGACTAATGCAAAACAATGTTGGATTTGAAATGTTGGTGGACTTGGACAAAGTCTGATGAAATACGAAACTGGATGTACCGCCAATGGAGGTGATCTGATTCCTAGCAAATAAGAACACAATGGAAAATGAACAAGAGGAAAAAGGTTCATATCCAAAGAGACAATATTTCATATATTTGAATCAAGAGGTTTATATCCAACATGCCTGACCATGAGGCCTTCTGATTTACAACCATTACAAAGAAGAAAACATCTTTACAAAGAAGAGTAAATCTCTAGACTCCATGCTAACTTCTAACTGCTATGCTTCTCCATCTTGACTTTACATCTCTAACTCCTTGAATGATTCCTCAATATTGAATAAATCTTGAATAATAATGACTCTAGACAACTCAAGACTCCCTACTTATACCCAATCAAGCCACAAGTTGGTCTGAATAGTTAAACTAAAAAAGACTCACATTAAATACACATTCAAGCCATAAGTTGGCTTGCAACATATATTAAATAAGAATTGTTATCTTTCATATTTGTCGTAGTTAAAGTGTGATATAACCACATGAAATAACCAAATACTTAGGACAAGCCTCACATTTACAATGCATAACTAACTCATATGATCCCATAAGAATATGCACACTTAGACATAAGTCCATGTGCCATACAACTATCTAAATCCAAGAACTCCATTTCATAAGCCAACCTATCAAGCACTAGTAAAGTCACCAAGAATTGTTGAGCAACATAGTATAAGCCAAGCAAGACATTATAATCCAAGAAAAACACAATATAGGCCAAGCAACATAGTAGGTGTCAAGAAATCCAGTATGTGTTGAACAATCTAGTGTATGCCAAGACATCTATTGTATGCTAAGAAGTCCAATATATGCCAAGTCTACTCGATGAAGCTATAAAATCACAAATAATCAAGCCCTCTAAAGAAATTATCGAGCACTCAATAATGATCCTGCATCAGACTCTCAAGGTAAATAAAAAAAGACCTCAGATGCTCTTACATTAGACTCCCTACATAGATAGAAAAGTGTATCCTATACTTTGGTTCCAAAAGAAAATTCTACACCTAGCCTCATCTTCATCAAAGGATTCCACTCCATCAAGGAAAAGAGAACAAATATGAAAATCAACCATATGTGCTTCATCATTCAAACATCAAAATCTCACCCAACCAATCAACATACTCACCACAGGAATAAAATGAAAATCATAATGTTCCACAAGTAATCTTTGCAACTTATCATCACAATCATCCATTATAAAATCCTCATACATGAAAACCAGATAAAAAACACTATTTGAATCACAAACCTGATCGAAAACAACATGTGATCTCAAATCCATAATAGTAGAAACATCCAAAACATGTAGATCCTTCACCATTTCAATAGTAAGTTAATCCATATCAAGAATATGAAAATCCAATCCTATGTCAGTAGAAATATCCATACCCATAACAATAACAATATATGTATATCCTTGTCCATATCTCCAACAACATGTAGATCCATATCAGTTACATAATCAAAATCCTCAACCACATCACCAACAAGTAAATTCATCTTCTTATCACAAGCAATATTCATATCGGTAACATCAACTCTTAGGAAACTCTCATCATCAGTGATCTCATTGTACATGATAAGATATTTTATATTTTTAATGTCAGATCCATCCATCTTCTCATGAAAACCAAAAAAATACCTCAACAACTTCTATGAAATCATCATGTACTTCTATAGTCTCTCTTCATCTTTGCACAATCTCTTTAATCAGCCAAATAACCTTCTTTTGAATTCTCAAATGCCAACTTAAATTAGACTGTTCCAAATCATCAATATTCTTATTAAATTAATCCCAAAAGGAATAAAGTTCATCCTTCAGATTACTCTCAACATCATCAAGATGTCTTCCATGGTCTTGTGCTAACTCAATAGCTTCCACTCTAGCTACAATTTGTCTCAACATGTCAAATAAATCTGGATCTACATCTCTCCTTTCTTGAACCATCTTTTCATATCCAAACACAAACAACGATTGAACAATGAGTCCTTTGTAAGTGTAGGTTAGATCACAACCTGCTACCCCACAACAAAATAACCAACTAGGACTCCCAAAGAATATGATACTCAACATAATCTTCACCAAAAAATCTTCTCTGATTAACTTCACCCAACTAAGTTGTTGGCGCAAACTACCTCACCTTCAACGATTTGCCACACACTCAATAACTCTAGCTCTGATACCATCTAACATAGTGCAAAATCCAATGGAGATAATCCAGTTCCCAACAAATAAACACACAATGGAAAATGAACAAGAGGAAAGAGATTCAGATCCATAAAGACAATATTTCAAATATTTGAGTCAAGAGGCTTACATCCAACATGCTCAACTGTGAAGCCTTCTAGGTTATGACCATTACAAAGAAGAAAACATCTTTACAAAGAAGAGTACATCTCCAGACTCCATGCTAACTTCTAACTTCTATGCTTCTCCATCTTGCCTCTACATCTCTGACTCCTTGAATGATTCTTCAATACTAAATGAATCCTAAACAATAATGTCAAATCAAGACTCCCTACTTATACCTAATCAAGACACAAGTTGTCCTTAAAGGTTAAACTAAATAAAAAAACTCACATTAAATACATATTCAAGCTACAAGAGACCTTAAATAAGAATTTTTATTCATCATGTTTTTCGTAGTTAATGTGTGATACAACCACATGAAGTAACCAAATACTTAGGACAAGCCCCAAGTTTACAATGCATAACTAACTCATATAATCCCATAGAAATATGCACACTTAGACATAAGTCCAAGTGTCGTCCAACTATCTAAATCCAAGAACTCCATTTCATTATCCAAACTATCAAATGTTAGTAAAATCACCAAGCATTGTTGAGCAACATAGTATAAGCCAAGCAACCCATTATAAGCCAAGAAACACATGATATATGTCGAGTAATATAGTAGGTGTCAAGCAATCTAGTATGTGTCGAACAATCTAGTGTAAGCTGAGACATCCAGTGTAAGCCAAGAAGTCTAGAATATGCCAAGTCCACTTGGTGAAGCTATAAAATCATAGATAACCAAGCCCTCCAAAGAAACTACAAGCACTCAAGATGCTCTTGCATCAAAGTTGGTGTTTGATACTGCTCCTTGGACATTGGAGGTTTTAGATGTTTGGAAAATGTTTTTGGACTTAAAATAAATTTTTTTTGGGATATGCTATGAAAATGTTTTAAAATGATAATGAAAAATGCAACTATATTTTTTTGTATTTTTGGGATGAATACATGGTATGCAAACCAAAGTTTATGAAAACTAGGATCATGAAAAATTAGGATTATGCAATATGCAAAATGAGGATGATGAAAAAATAAGGACATGCAAAATGTGGTTTGAAATTTTAAGGAAAATCTTTGGGAAATACAAGGCTAAGAGTCTAACCTTACAAGGATGAATATTGGATCTTGACCGAGGAAAAAGGGAAAAAATAAAATGAAAAAGTAGATAAATGGACCAAGTCAAATCCATTAGGACATATATAAATTTGACTCAAAGAAAATGATAGAAGTACAAATTATAAAAAGACCAAGGTCAAGATCCTTTATTCATCCAAATAAGGGAATACTCTAAGAGTCATATTTTGTTTGGATTTTCAACTAAACTCAAGGGTTCTAAGTTGAAAATGAGGGCTATGATAGGATCAAAATGCGGATTTTTCAAGGATCTAGATGAAAAATGAAGATTATGACGGGATTAAAATGAGGACTATGCAAAGACTTAGGTGCAAAATGGTAGGTAATTATGATAGGATCAAAATGAGGACTGGGATGATCAAAATAAGGATTAGGATATGAAAAATGCAAGGTATCCTAAGTACAAAATGAGGATAATGTTGGGAACAAAATAAGGATTATGATATGCAAAAGGGGTCCTAGGTGCAAAAAAAGAAATTATGAATGCAAGATAGATATGCAAAATAAATTCTAAGATATGTGCCATAAGATCTTAAGGCAACAAGTTTCCATGTTTTTGTAATGTTGTGGACAAGTTTGTCAATTGTGTGTTTGCAAAATGTTTTTGAAGGTTTTGAACAAGTTTACTATTTTCCAAATGTTTTGAATGCTTTTAACAAGTGTTTGTGCAAGTTTATCAATTTGGAAAGTATCTTGATTAGTGAAAGCACTCACACAAGACACCATAAATAAAATGGTTGTTGTTAAAGTGAACAAACACACCACAGCCTAGGCTAAAAGGATTGTATCCACTAATTTCTCACTTGAACCAAAGTTCAATCACACTTATGCAAAGTGGACAACCTAGAATCTTGGTAGCATAGGCTCCCCCTTATAGTGCACTCACTTCTTGGGCATACCAAGATATGCTTCCCAAGGGGCATCACTTCCTAAGAGCTAGTTGTCTCTACTGAGGACTATAAAAATGTGAGATGTCTTTGCGGGCATGGATGACCCCTTGAGCTAGTGGATAGAAGGATTTTGGCTACTATAACAAAGGTTTTTAGTACGAGACACTATGTTCAATATGTGGGTGATAAAATCTCGTAGGAGGTCTCCCAACCCTAAGAACCAAGGTTTGACGCACTTGTAAGGGTAGTAGCAGAGAGATATCACTCGACCATACCACCAATTGGGCATTACCCACAATTGAGCCTTTATATAACGGTTAGAGTGGAGACCTAGCTTTGGCATGTTACTACTCCAGATATCTTGGTCCAAGGCATGCTTCTTTAAAAGAACTGCATGGATTTATTGTACACCCAAGATCCACAATGGTGATGGGAGAGGATATGTCTAAATGGTATTTTAGACACTATAGAGACGCCAAGCATAATATAAAATGTTCATTTTAAACACCAAACAAAATCTTTTCTATTCTACTAAAACCCACACACAATGTTATGAAAAACACACAGGGTCTTCATCATATGTCCTATGCCAAATTCATTAGTAGTTTTTAGCAATGACATGGTCTTCATCCCATGATTTCCACAACCTAAAAAGAGACCATTAGTAACACCCAAAAAGCTACTCTAAATGAACTACACATATTTCTCTTCACCCAAGTTCCACAAAGATGAGGGAAGATCACACACACACACACACACACACACACACACACACACACACACACACACACACACACACACACACACACACACACACACACACACACACACACACACACACACACACACACACACAGCCTTTTGGGATAAAAATGACAAATTGTATGATACTTGTTGTTTATTAACCCATGAAGCAAGGATGATTAAAAAATATAGAAATTTTATGTTCATTTCCTTCCTAGTTAAATCTAAGTGAGAATTATAGAGTTCTTTGATCCTCCTACTTAGACTATATGATGTTTGTTGTTCATTTCAACCCATTAATAAAGTAAAATCTGAGAAAATAGAAATTTGTGTTCTTTGATCCTCTTAATTAGAGTAGATGAGATTTGTTGTTCATTCACCTCCTAATTATACTTTGTGACTTTGTTGTTCATTTTAATTCCAAAAACAAGAAATTGCACAAATGAAAAATGTTAGACTCCAAGAGTGCTCCAAGATTTCTCCTTGCACCTATAAGCACACAAGAAAAAGAAAAAAAATTAGTAAAGAATGTTCATGTCATGTTCACCAAATTTAGGACTAGAAAAATAGTTAGAATGCATAATAAGAGAGAATCACTAATCTCATAAAAGAATATGCAAACTATCTGATCCAAACATAAAATAAATTTATAGTAAAAGAGATTAAACAATAGAAAGCCCCCTTCAAATTTAGCTCCTATGCTCTCCTTTCTTCCCCATAGATTTGAATTTGACGTAGCGCTTGATCTTGAAAAGATGGACCTAAAAAATGATAGCAAGATGATGGCAGTGATATGACAAAATGATGAGATAACGAGAATACTAGGAGAATGTGGTTAGCATAACAAGTGCAAAGAGGCTCAATTTATAGGATTTGAGAGCCAAATGCAAAAATTGGAACGAAAGGTGTGCAACTAGAAATTGTCATAGTTAAATTGTACATATTGGAAATTTTCCATGTTTAAAAGATTTAAATTAGATAATGTCATAAAATGACACATTATGACAAATTGTTAGAGATGTGAATAGAAAGATGTAACAACATTTGGTAGATGAAATGGAAACTGAAATGGAAGGTGTAAGAGAAGGAATAGAAAGTACAAGAGTTGGAAAAAAGAAAGGTGTAAGAGTGGAAGCTAGAAAATAGGAAGTGGAAGCACAATCAGTGGGAATGTGTAAGAGTTAGCATTTTTGAATTCAAAACTAGAAAATAGAAAATTCCCAAAATTCATTAAAATGAAATAATTAATCAGTAAATATAAATTAATTATGAGAGTTAGAAAGGAGGAATAATTAATAAGATGAAATAGATTAAATTTTTAAGACATAGGAATAAAGCATGAGTTATTTATTCCTATAAGGGATATTAATTATAATGATTGCTCAAATGATAAAATAAATACAAGAATTAACCCATTTGAAGGATTGTGATGAAAATATAGATCAAATATGATGATATCGGATTGGACCAAAGAAATGATTGAATTGATAAAATAAATTATGCTAGATGAAGGACAAAAAATGAGGATTTGTCAAGGACACATGACAAGGATTGATGACAAATATCATTTAATGAACATTGTAAATGCCACAATATTGATTGAAATTGATTGATAGGTGATCATACTAACACCAATAGAAACAATCAATGTTATTAAATTGATTAAGAAAAACATGATTAGACACTAAAGGACAACAATGTCAAGGATCAAATTGATGACAAATGATGATATGCCAAGGACACATGGCATGTATTAATGACTATTGATAAGTAACTAAAGTGCGTTACAATGCCAAGGATTGAATGATGAAATGATGATATGTTATGAACACATGAAATGTATTAATGAATGTTGATAAGACACTGAAGGATGCAACAATGCCTAAAAGACCAATGATGAATTGATTGTGACATTGAAATCATTTTGAATTGATTTTGAGATGGTCTACATTTTGATTGAAAAGGGTTGAAAATGATGAAAAATATATCAAAAGATATTCATAGAATGTTGGGAAATAAGAAAGAATGATGATTAAGTTGGCCAAAAGATCAAAGTTAGTGAAGTGAGAAAATGGGACAAGTTAGGATGTAAAAGTGATAAAAGAGTGGCCGCGAACAATTTTTGAGTGTCTATAGTTTCAAATCATCAAAACCAAGTACCTCAAATCTCATTTTGTCAAGGAATTATGTCTTCTTCTTAAAGCATAAACAACTTTGTTTGATTGCCCACTTTTATGTTTCAACACAAATGAAAAGTTTTGCAAATACTCTACCCACTTCATGTGTCTTTGATTCAGTTTATTCTAACTTCTTAAATACTACAAAGCTTTATGGTCAGTATACAACACAAAATATTTAGGCATTAAATAATGTCTCCATTTCTTCAAAGCTTGAACAATAGCATATAATTTTTGGTCATAAACTAAAAAATATTTCTTAACATCATTCAACTTCTTACTAAAGAAAGCCATAGGCCTTGCTTCTTAACCCAAAATAGCTCCAATGACACTTCCACTAACATCACAATCAACTTAAAAAATGTTATTAAAATTAGGTAAAAAAGGCACAAGTAATTGTGCAATCTTTTATTTCAATGTTCCAAAACTCTTGTGTGCTCAACGTGTCCATTTAAAATCCTTTTGTCTCCTCTCATAGTCTCAGTTATGACATTACATACTGAATTGTTTGATGAAGTTCCTATAGAAACTTGGCAATCCATGAAATGATCTAACTTCTCAAACATTCTCAAATGTAGGCCAATCATGAATAACTCTTACCTTGTCAAGATCAATCTTCAAACCACTAACTGAAATCACAAAACCATACAAGTTCCTCCTTCAAGAATGAACATTTCTTCAAGTTAATCAACAAATTATCTTCCTTCAGTCTCTACAATACTTGTCTAATATGCTCAAGATGTTCTTCCTTAGTCTTACTAAATATCAAAGTGTCATCAAGATACATAATCACAAACTTACCCAATAATTTCTTCAAAACCTCATTCATCAGTCTCAGGAAAGTAATAGGTGTATTAGTTAAACCAAATGCATAACTAACCACTAATACAAACCTTCATTAGTCTTAAAAGAAGTTTTCCATTCATCTCCTTCTCTAATCCTAATCCGATGATAGCCACTTTTCAAGTCAATTTTGGTAAAATACTTTGCTCTACTCAGACAATCCATTATGTCATCCATCCTAGGAAAAGGAAACCTATACTTCACTGCTATCTTGTTTATAGCTCTAGAATTAGTGCACATTCTCCATTATCAATTCTTCGTAGGTGCCAATAAAATAGGCACAACACAAGAAATCAAGCTTTCTCTAATCAAACTTTATCAAGAAATTCTCGCACTTGTCTATTCAATTCAAAAATTTCAAAAGATGTCAATCTATGTGATTCTTTATTAAGCAAACTAGCTTGATGTATGAGATCCATAGAATGACTAATAACTTTCACAAGATGTAAACCATCAGGTACATTATTTAGAAATAATATCTTGAAATTTAGTCAACAAGGATTTAATCTCATGTGCATGCTCAAGTTCATCTTGTTTCTCGATCTTTCTAGGAATCAAGGCAAAAAGAAACATTTTTCTCCTTCACATCTTTAGTAAACTAATTTCCTTCAATCGAACATACACTTACTATAGTACAATGATTCTCATCAGGTTTCTCTACCAAAGGAAACAAAAGTTATTTCTTCCCATCAACCCAAATAGTATACTGATTCAATCTTCCATCATGCAAATCTTGTTTGTCATACTATCAAGGTCTACCCAATAGAATGTGACAAGAATCCATAGGCATAATATCACACAAGACTTCATTGTTATAATTTCCAATCTTGAATTTAACAAGGCATTGTTCACTTACTAGTAACTTATGCTCCTTATAGATCCAAGCAACATGATAAGGCTTAGGATGTTCCAATCTCTACAACTAAAACTTGTCAACCAACTCCTCTGATGCCAAGTTATCTGAACTCCCACAGTCAATGATTACTCTAAATTTTTTTTCAAAAAACCTTACATCTAGTCTTGAATACACCCCTTCTTAAAAGAGGTTCTTCATCAACTTCCTCATTCCATAAGATTCTTCTTAACATTAGGTTCTCACCATGCTCAAGTTCATTAGGCAATTCATAAACTTCTTCACAAGCCAAAGTATTTATGCTACTACCTCCAATTTTCTTACTTGAATTAGTACATTCAAAGGCCCTGTGTTCTTCTTCTCCACACTTGAAACAAGTGTCCTTAAACCAAGGCCTTTCTTATCTCTTGGCACCACTATTGTTCCTAGAGTAACCAATATAGCTACCTCTAGTGTAATTACCTCTCTTACCAACAGATACTTCTTTCCATCTAGTCTTCCTTTATCTGGCACTGCATAATCAGATCTACTACTTGTTAGAAATGCTTTAGAATAACTGAGGTGGCGATGGGGGGGGGGGGGGTTTGAATCAATTATTCAAGGTCCAAATGTCCTATTTCATACTTTTTCACTAAGTGTAGTGAGCCCATTCAACCATTCATTCATCCAAGCTTAAAACATTTCTATTCAACAAGTTACTATAAATCAACATGCAAGCGTAACACATGAAAGATCAACACATAACACAATGATTTACGTGGAAACCCAATTTGGGAAAAACCACTAGTAACATGCTACTCAATTCTCACTCTTTTGAAGTGATGCCTTGTTAAAGGCTTACAATACACTATTAAATGTGACCTAGTTAGAGGATTTATCCACCCTATTAGAAGTGGGCTTGGTTAGAGGACTTTAGAACATTCACTTGGAATGCCACCCTGTTAAAGGATTTACAAATGGCTGTTAGACCAACCTAAGTCCATAGGATTTCCCTTTACCCTAATTGATACAATTGCTAGAGAGTAACAATAAGGGGTTTTGACCTGATTATAGAATACAACTTAACTTGCAGATTTCAGATCACTTCTTCAACTCATAACTTTGCTTGGCTTTCAATCTCTTGTAGTTCTGATAGCTTTCCCTCTTTTCAAGCTTTGTCTCCTTGAGTCTTCATGCTCAATGTACCAGTGCAATCCTCTCTTTCTGACCACTTTATCCAAGCAGAGCCTCTGTGCTCTATTCTTCCTTCTCCTAGATGTCTTTTCCTTGACACCTTTTAGCCACTTTGCAATTTGGCATACCAGTAGCTCTAACTTCTTGGTCTATGACTCCTTAAATAGAAGTCTAGAATTTCTTTTCCTGCTCAATTCTTCCATCCTTTAATTTTTGTTCGAATGGATTAGGTAGGATTCATTGAATCTAACCCATATTTTGTTTCTTCTAGAAATTTCTTGAATAATCCTTTTGAATTCACTCAAAAAATGGTTTACATAGAATTATGTGCCACTAGCTCATCAATTTTATCCTCCAACTGGTTCACAAAATTCAAGGTAACAGCTTTGTTGGCTTAGATTTGACAAATCTTTGACAATTCCAATAATGTAGTAGCTCAACACTATTGAAATACTAGTGCTCGACACATATTGTGTTACTCGACATCAACTGTGTTTTATTGATGCTCAGCACTTGAAGTTTACTTGGCACCTACTAAGATTTTCTAATGCTCGACACCTAAAGTTTACTTGGCACCTACTAAGATTTTATGATGGTGGGCACTTGTTACTTTGCTTGACACTTGAAATTCACTTGGGACCTGAAGTTCACTTGGCACACACTAGAATTTGCTCGGCTTGAACTAGCTTGCTCGACACCCACTAATGAACTTAGTTTAAGCTTTATAGTCAACCTTGTTACAACTTATTCCTCTAGTGTTTCTAAGTGTGGCCAGCCTCTGTATCTTCATGTATGTTACCAATACATCATTTAACCATTGTCTTAACTGATCCTTGCACTTCATTACAAAATTATAACTCAACCTTTCCCTTAGGTTCTTTTGTTACATCTTGTTGATTAAATCCTCTTCATCAATCAACTAAGTGATAGTGCTTTGGATCTTATAAGCAATTGTCATTCCTACAAATAGCAGGTTTGACATCAATGACAAAACAATGATTGAAAATATTCTTTTAACAACAATCTCCCTCTTTGACAATAAACCTTTTCAATCAGATTTCCAACAATCTCCCTCTTTGGCATTTATGGCAAACCAAATTGATCAACCATCAGACCAAACTATTCAACCATGTTATCAATATGCAGTAAGTCAAATGCCAAAAAAAGAAAATTGAACTACACAATTTCTTCCTCTCTACTTCTCCCTCTTAGCTGTTGTATTCTTTTTCTTTGTTTTCTTCCTTCTTACATTCTCTCCCTCTGTATGCATTGCTCGTCTTCTGCTATTCTTTGTTTTGTTCAACTTCTTGCTACTTCTCTTTTTCTTCCTCTAGATTTGACAATCTTCCTCTTTCTCTGGATTTTTGACAATTTCCCTCTTTCTCTGGATTTTTGACAATCTCCCTCTTTCTCTGGATTTGATTAGTTTATGCACTTTCTTCCTCTTTGAAAATAATGCCAAAGACATACTATTTCAGCATCTTAACATGTAAGTGTAAAATTTGTAGGCTCTTTCAATTTCTCCCTCTGTCACCTTTCTTGTGACTAATTTTTTAGTTTCTGCACTTTGATTACTTCAGGCATAAATCCTAAAGTAAGTATCCTCTACATCAATGTGTAATATTTTAACAATCAATTCATTTGATGTAGGGCAGTCTTGCTTTTGCTTCAAGTAGCCTTGGCTAGGGGTATTACCCCTAACTTACCTCTAAGATACTTAAAATCATCTTTAGGTAGTGCTTTTGTGAAGATGTCAACAATCTGTTCCTTTGAGCTAAAATATTCCATCCTCACTTGTTTGTCTTCCACCAATTCTCTTACATAGTGATACTTGATTGCAATATGCTTGGTTTTGGCATGCATTACAGGGTTCTTTGATATGTTGATGGCACTTGTATTATCACAATAAAGTATCACAGGCTCACTTACTTCTTTCTTCATACTTTGCAATAGATGTTTGATCCATACAATATTAGTGCAATTTATAGAAGCTACAACATATTCAGCTTCTGTTGTTGACTGTGAGGTACAACTTTGATTTTTATTGGTCCAAGTAATCAATCTTCTTCCCAAGAAAAGTTCTCCTCCATTGGTGCTCTTAGTTCGAACTTTTCACTCCTCTTCTAGAACAAACCAAATTCATCAGTTCCTTTTAGGTACCCCAGTATTCTCTTTACTACTATCAGATGATTTTCTCTCGGATTTGCATAAAATATTGCCACTATTCCAATAGATAATGCAATGTCTGGTCTACTATGTACAACATACTGCAACTTTCCAAACATTGATCTATACATTGTCTAATTCACTTCAGCAGACTCATCATTTTTGGATAACTTATGTCCTATTACCATTGGTGTGCTAACTGGTTTTGAGTCTTCTAATCCAAATTTCTTGATTATCTCCTTGATGTATTTTTATTCGGTCACAAATATGCCATGCTTCAATTGATATACTTGCAAACCAATAGAGAATTCGATTTCTCCAAACATTGACATCTCAAACTCATGTTTTATTTGATCAGCAAAATCTTTGTATAGAATATCTTTTCCTCCAAATATTATATCATCAACAAAGATTTCTGATATCAAAATATCCTTACCTTTTTCTGCCTTGATATACAAGTTGATGTTGTCATCTGTTCTCTCAAATCCTATCTTCACAAGATGTTTGTGCAATCTCTCATACCATGCTCTAGGTGCTTTCTTTAAACCATAGAGTGCCTTATGCAATTTGCATACCATATCCTTGTTATTGTCAACAAATCCCTTAGGTTGTTCTATGTAGACTTCCTCTTCTAGTATACCATTCAAAAAAGTAGACTTGTCATCCATTTGGTAGACTTTGAAACCTTTGTAAGTAGCATAAGCAAGTAAAGTTCTTACTCCTTCCATTCTTGCAACAACGGCAAATGTTTCCCCATAGTCTAATCCTTTTTCTTGTGCATAGCCTTTGCAAACTAGTCTGGCTTTGTTTCTAGTTATCTCACCATTCTCATCAAGTTTGTTTCTAAAAACCCATTTAGTGCCAATTACATTCTTGTCAGCTGGTCTGGTAACTAGGGTCCAAGTTTTGTTCTTCTCAATATGGTCTATCACTTCTTCCATAGCTTTATACCAGTCATCATCTTGTAGTGCATCTTTCACTTTTTTAGGCTCAATCTTGCTCACTAGACCTGATTCATTCCTTAATTTGTTCCTTGTCATTGGTTTGGCATCCTTATCACCAATGATTTGATCTACAGGGTGATGTCTTCTCACATACTTGGCTAGCCTTGGTTCTATCCTTCTTTCCATGTTTGTTTCTTCAGCTTTAGAGTCATTTTGCTCTTCTCCAACTAGTATTTCATCATCTCTTTCATGTGCACTAATTTTAGAATCAGAATGTGCATTTACTTCATTTTGCAACTCGGCTTCTAAATGTAGCTTGACATTCACTGGCTGTGACTTGGCTGATACTAAATTTTTTTGCTGATTCCCAACTTGATTGGTAGCATCATCTTCAATAGTCATTCCTTCATAGAAGTATACAAAAGATCTATAATCTTCTAGTTGCTTGGATTCATCAACTTGTACTTTTGCATGCTCATCAAAATTTACATTTGCACTTTCCACAATCTTGTTAGTATTAGTATTCAAAAATTTATATGCCTTACTTCTAGTGGAGTATTCAAGGAATATGCCTTCATCACTTTTTGCATCAAACTTGCCATTTCTAATATCTTTAAAAATGTAGCATTTAAAATCAAAGACTTTGAAATGTTTAACATTAGGTGAGTGACCATACCATAATTCAAAAGGTGTTGCATTTCTACCTTTCTTGACTTGGACTCTATTCAGGGTGTAAACATCAGTACTTATAGCTTCTCTCCAATATTTTAGAGCAACATTTTTCCCCATCATCAAGGTTCTAGCACTGTCTTTTATTGATCTATTCCTTCTTTCTACAATACCATTCTGTGGTGGAGTTCTTGGTGCTGATGTTTGTCTTTTGATACCTTTGTTATTGTAGAATATCTCAAATTCTTTTGATGTAAACTCTCCTCCTCTGTCTAATCTTAGGCATTTTAGACTTTTCCCTATTTCCTTCTCAACTCTTGCTAAATACCACTTAAGCATTTGAAATGCATCATATTTTTGCTTTAAGAACATAATGATCATCATCCTGGAATAGTCATCTACAAATAACATGATGTATTTGTCTCCTAGGTAGCTTTGCACTTCTATTGGTCCACATAAGTATGTATGGACTAGTTCTAGTACTTCTTTGGAAGTGTATGTTTTTCTTTTGAAGATAGACTTAGTCATCTTCCCTAGTTGACATTGTTTGCACATTGTGTTTTTAGGTATCTTTAGTTTAGGCAAACCTCTGACTTTCTTCTTTTTGCTGATGCTAATCAGATTGTCAAAGTTAACATGACACAATCTTTTATACCATAACCACACATCATCAAGTCTAACAACAAGATAGGTTGCATCTTCCATATCTAGGTAAAACAGATTACTCCTAGTTTGTTCACCTTTTCCTATCAGATTTCCATCAATGTCATAGATCTTGGCAAATTTGTTTCTGAATTCTACTTTGCAACATATATTGCCTAACTGTGATACACTCAATAAGTTGTAATTCAATCCTTCAACATAGTATGCATTATCACATGAAAATTTCTTTGTAAGTTTAATTGAGCCTTTTCCTTTGATTTGACACAGAGCATTATTTCCAAATCTAACACTTTTTCCATCATACTGAGTAAAGGTAATAAACTTACTTTTGTCTCCTGTCATGTGATGTGAGCATCCATTGTCTATGATCCACTTGTTATTCTTGTTCACACAGGTTACCAATGTTGTTGCCTCATCTTCATCTGATTCATCCTTCATGGCCACATAGACTACTTCATCATCATTCTCATCAGAATCTTCTTCAACAATGTAACATCTTTTTCCTCTGTCCTTGTAATCTTTGTTATCATCTTCTTTCTTATTCTTGTACTTGTTTCCTTCTTTGTAGTTCTTCTTATGTGTACATCTTGCAGCAATATGTCCTACTTCATTGCAATTGAAACAAATGATAGGAAGTTTACCTTTGCCTCTATGGAATCTTCTAGCTAGTAGTGCTTCCAATTGATCCACATCTTCCTCATCTGTGCTGTTGTCACTGGATGCATGTTTTCCTTTTCTACTTTTCCTTTTTGATGTCACCTCCTCAGTGTCTTTCAATGTCACCTTGGCCTTGAAAGTAGATTCAAGGTTCTCAGGTCTGTAGTGATCAAAGTTGGACAGTTCAAATGCAGTGAGTCTTCCTACTATTCCTTCAAAGGTTAGTGTGTTTCCTTGCACACACCTTAGCTCTTGAATGGCTAAAATTCTAATAGCATAGATAGGGAGCATGGTTCTTAAGTATTTTCTATTGATAGTCTCTTCTTCTAATTGACCACTTAGGCTTCATATTGCACTTACCACTTCTTTCATTCTGGATCCATATTGAGCAACATTTTCACCTTCCTCCATTTTCATGTCATCAAAATTTCCTCTTAGGCTTTCTCTCTTTGCTCTCTGAACATTTTGATCTCCTCCATAGAAAACTATTAGGGCTTTCCACATCTTGAATGCAGTGTCACATCCTTTGATGTCATCAAATTAAGCATAACTAAGTGTAGAGGCAATCTCCAAAATTGCCTGATTGTGCTCCTTCCTTTTGTTCAAATCATCTGCAGAGAGGGGTCCAGCTGGGTCTACATGTTCTATTCCAATTGAGGTTTTTTCATAGTCACCTATTGATCCAAGGTGTAGTTTCATCAGACTCTGTCATGTGACAAAGTTGTCTTTGTTGAGCTTGGAAACTTCTCTCTTAGACATCTTGATCTTCTTGCTTCTAGTACCTTGAAACTAAATCAGCAGATGCCTCTGATACCAATTGTTAGAAATGCTTTAGAATAACTGAGAGGGTGGGGGGGGGGGGGGGGGGGGGGGGTGAATTAGTTATTCAAGGTCCAAATGTCCTATTTCATACTTTTTCAGTAAGTGTAGGGAGCCCATTCAACCCTTCATTCATCTAGGCTTAAAACATTCCTATTCAGCAAGTTACTGTAAATCAACATGCAAGCATAGCACATGAAAGATCAACGCATAACACTATGATTTATGTGGAAACGCAATTTGGGAAAAACCTCCAGTAACATGCTACTCAATTCTCACTCTTTTGAAATGATGCCCTATGAAAGGCCTGCCCTGTTAAAGGCTTATAACACACTGTTAAATGTGACCTGGTTAGAGGATTTATCCACCCTGTTAGAAGTGGGCCTGGTTAGAGGACTTTAGAACATTCACTTGGAATGCCACCTTGTTGAAGGATTTACAAATGGTTATTAGACTAACCTAAGTCCATAGGATTTTCCTTTACCCTATCTGATACAATTTCTAAAGAGTAACAATAAGGGGTTTTGACCTGATTACATAATACAACTTAACTTGCAAATTTCAGATCACTTCTTCAACTCATAACTTTGCCTGGCTTTCAATCTCTTGCAGTTCTGACAGCTTACCCTCCTTTCAAGCTTTGTCTCCTTGAGTCTTCATTCTCAATGTACCAGTGCAATCATCTCTTTCTAACCACTTTATTGAAGCAGAGCCTTTGTGCTCTGTTCTTCCTTCTCCTAGATGTCTTTTCCTTGACACCCTTTAACCACTTCACAATTTTGCATACCAGCAAATCTAACTTCTTGGTCTATGACTCCTTAAATAGAAGTCTGGAATTTCTTTTCCCACTTGATTCTTTAATCCTTTAATTTCTGTTCAAATGGATTAGGTAGGATTCATTGAATCTAACCCATATTTTGTTTCTTCTAGAAATTTCTTGAATAATCCTTTTGAATTCACTCAAAAAATGGTTTACATAGAATTCTATGCCACTAGCTCATCATCCTTATCCTCCAACTTGTTCACCAAATTCAAGGTAACAACTTTGTCGGCTTAGATTCGATGAATCTTTGACATTTCCAATAATGCAGTAGCTCGACACTATTGAAATACTAGTGCTCGACACATACTATGTTACTTGACATCAACTGTGTTTTACTGATGCTCAACACCTGAAGTTTACTCGGCACCTGCTAAGATTTTATGATGCCTAGCACCTGAAGTTTACTCGACATCTACTAATATTTTCTGATGCTCGACACCTGTTACTTTGCTCAGCACTTGAACTTCACTCAGCACCTGAAGTTCCCTTGGAACACACTAGATTTTTCCTTTTGCTCGGCTCCAATTGAGAATTTTCTTGGCTTGAACTAGCTTGGTTGGCACCCGCTAATGAACTTAGTTTAAGCTTTGTAGTCAACCTTGTTACAACTTATTCCTCCAGTGTTTCTAAGTGTGGCTAGCCTCTGTATCTTCAAGTATGTTACCAATACATCATTTAACCATTGCCTTAATTAATCCTTGCACTTCATTACAAAATCATAACTCAACCTTTCCCTTAGGTGCTTTTGTTACATCTTATTGATTAAATCCTCTTCATCAATCAATTAAGTGATAGTGCTTTGGATCTTATAAGCAATTGTCATTCCTACAAATAGCAGGTTTGACATCAATGACAAAACAATGATTGAAAACATTCTTTTAACAACAATCTCCCTCTTTGATAGTAAACCTTTTCAATTAGATTTCTAAAACTACTTTCTCCATAAGTTCTACCTTTCCTTCTTTGAGATCTACCACATCTTCCTCTTTTTATTTGATCATGTTTATTTTCCAATATTTATTCATCTTTCAAGGCATATAGATATGCTTCTTCTAAATTATCCATCTTAACATATCTTATCTAATCTTCAATTGATGTCCTCAAGTCATTCAGGTATCTAACCACCTCTATTTCATCATCCATAAGTCCATATCTGATATCCAATTTGAAGAATTCCTCAATGTATTCTTTCATAATCATATCTTTTTGTGTCAATTTTGCATTCTTCTCAATAGATTAACTTGGTAATCTGTAGGAAAGAACTTCTTCTTCAACAACTTGACAATCATTTTTGCCCAAGTCTTGATCTTTTCTTTTCCTCTTTGTGCCTTTCAATCTACAAATGATCACATCAAAGTGAAGCATGGCCATTCAACTTGGTGATTACTATCTTAACCTTAATATCATGGGTACTTTCATACTCAAAGTACTTATCCATCTTAGAGATCCAATCCCATACAACATTGGTCTCAAGTCTTCCATCATAGCAAGCAAATTCAATAGTAGGTCTGGAGTTAGCTCTAGATAAAACCCTTAGAAGCCTTTCCTCATCTTGTTCTACCTCAGGTTCAAGATTAGGATTAGGTCCCACTTCTTCAACATCGCTAACATCTTCAAGATGTGCACCTCTTCTCTAGGCTATCCCAATAACTTTAAGTCTCACTGCAATCTACCTCAACATATCTATTATAACACTATTTTCATTTCCTCTACCTCAAACCATCTTGACAATAGTTCTTGTAAGATTGTAACCTTCTACAAGTTATAGGTAAGAGTCTCAGATCTTCCACCCTACAACCAATCTTATTAAGGTTCTCCATGGTCCCAAACTCACAAGGAAAGAAAAACTTGGCTTTGATACCACCTGATGCAAGGTTGGTAAGGAAAATGAAACCAATTAGAGATAAGATCCAATCATCTAACAATTTTCCAAGAGTACACACAAAAGTAAACAAAAAATTGTAGCAAGAGAAAATAGAACCCATAGACTTATTAGTGATAAAATAGACTATTGATAAGTAACAAACATGCCCGACTGTGAGGCCTTTCGAGTTGTGGCCTTAACAATGAATTTACAACATCAGAGCTTAAAGATAGTAATCACGGTGCTCCTATTATCTTATCTTACTCTTCCATTCATCATGTGGCCTTCCTACATCAATTCCAAGTTCTCATATAGCTAGTTACATCACAAGTCAACTAGTTAAGAATTTAATTACAATATAGGTCCTGCCTTGGAGGTGTAACCATAACTCAAGAAATGGGCATCAATTATTCATGCGCTCTTAAAGATAGGTCCAAACACGAGAAAGGAGTTGGCTTCCAACCACACAAGATGCCACTTCATCATATGTAATTGTGCCAAAAGAAATAACACCCCAAACTATATTGAATTATATGAAACAAAGATTGAGGAAAATAACATAGAAATTGAAGCATAGATCATAGAAGATTATGCGTTCTTAGGACAAGGATCCAAAATAGGTCCTCAACATAATGTCAATCGGGCACAACTACAAACCACAAGTTGTAATGACTACTTCCAAAATAGAAGACTAATACATTTTAAAAAAAAATGTTTTTGGTTCATGGAAGATTGCTCTTGCAAAAAAAATGATCCATATAATAAGGATGGAGTAAAAAAAAATGCTAAGATTCTGAGGACCCATTTGGATAAAAGCACCACTTGGAACCTATTTTGAACTATATTCATTTTATATTTGATGTTTTCAAGACTTATAAACATTCCTTAATCTAGGAGTAGTCCATACAAGGAATACATTTACAGTCATACATGTTGATATCTCTAACCATTGTTGTCTATTAGTGTCAACCACTTAGTCATTTACAAGGCAGAGTAAGATGGTCATCACTGTGACCGAGATACTCTATATAGTTCAAGTCATGTACATAAGTGAGTATGTACCGAGCTCTATAGAAGCTGAGTAAGTTTTTGGTCATAGAGTAATTTTGTAAAGGAGTTGAGCTCATCAGTGACCGAGCAAAGTCCAAATATAGAAGTGCTGAGTTATATAGTGTGTGCCAAGCACAACACATGCCAAGTGTCAAAAAGGTAATATAGAACAAGAAACAATAATTTTTAGCATTAGGAAATAGTAAAGATTGAACAATGCAAAGTTTACATAAAATTCAAGAATGGAACATACTTTGAGGCAAAACGATTATCATGCCAACTTGGAAGGAATATTTAAATGTTATCAAGGTTTTCATAGAACATTTAATACCTACAGAGGTTGTTACAAAACATTTACATGATGTGGATCACAAATCCCTATGTTGTGTTTTTGATGATCAAGATGAAGAGGCTAAACATGGAAGAGTCTAGGAAAATCTCTATGAAACTCTTTAAAGAATGATGATCTTAACCTAGATCATAACCATGCAAAGTAAGAGAAGGATAGAGAGGTGTATGCACGTGACAAGGTAAGAGAAGGGTTTTGTTATCATTTAATAGAGCAAGTGACCTAGTCATGACAATGAAGTAAAAGGGAAAGACAAGCATATCAGATCAAAGGAGAGGATTAGGTAGCAAGGAGAAGACTTGAAATCATCTTGTAGAGAAAACTAAGACTTAGGTACTAAATCAATTTTAATAGACTTGAACTAGGGTAAATCTCTTAACAAAGTGGTTTTAACAGATCTTTGTAAATCTCCTAATAGAGTCCTTAGTTTGTTATAAGTGTTAAATCCTCTAACAAGGTGAGACCTAGTAGTCTCTTAAGCCTTTAACAGGGCAAACCCCTCATAGGGTATAATGAAATAACTTGCACAATAGAAGAAATAATATGAAATATTAAATAAATACTTGATAATAACTAAGAGTAATAGGCCACTTCAAGGGTGCAACTTCCAAATATCTTCAATGAGAACACACTTCATAATATGATGGTTAAATAAGACTCACAACCTCCTATATACATCTAATTATGCTTAGGTTGAATAGACACAACCCTACATAACACCTAGGCTGACCTACCCACCTAAATAATAATGTAATAATGATAACATGACTTAATTAAGGATTAAGATAGCCACAAGTTGACTATTCATAACCCTATATACACCAATATTAAGGGCATAGCATGCCCCCTCTCTTGAAAGAAGCATTTTCCTCAATGCTAACCAAGTGTGGAGTCTTTTGAATGAACTCTTCATCCTCCCATGTGGCCTCTTCAACTAGTAAGTTCTTCCATTGGATGAGATTTTGAGTCAGGGTTCTATTCCTTAGCTTCTTCGTGCGTGTTTAAAGAATGCACTCTGGTTCCAAAATTATTCTTCCTTCTTCATAAAGATCTAGAAGTACTATTTGAGTAGGAATTTTCTTCCCAATTACCTTCTTGAAACAAGAAACATGAAAAACTGGATGTATCTTTGTTGTTGGTGGCAACTCAAGCTTGTAGGCAAAACTACCAATCTTTTTCATGATTTAGAATGGTCCATAATATCTTGTAGACAACTTATTATTATTATTTTGTTGCTTTATTAAGATTTTTTTATAAGGCTACAATCTCAATAAGATCTAGTCCCCAACTTCAAAATTTCTTTCACTATGATGTTGGTCCGCTTTTTGTTTCATCCAATTTTTTGCCATAGTTAAATTCTCCTTGAGTCCTAAAAGTACCTATTGTTGATGAAGCAAGTTGTCCTCTATTGCTTGAACTCTTGGTGACACCTTTAATGATGATGTGATGGAAGGAGGATGATATCCATAAAGTGCCAAAAATAGAGATATTTTTGATGAGCTATGAAAAGAAGTATTGTACCACCATTCTGCAAGAGGTAGCCAATCTACCCATTGAGATTGTTTTTCTGAAGTGAAACAATGTAGATATCCTTCCAAACATTTATTAACAACCTTAGTTTTCCCATCTGATTAAGGATGGGATGAAGAACAATGAGCCAATTGAGTACCCAAACATGAGAATAAGTCTTTCCAAAAGTGACTAGTAAAGATAGGATCACGATCACTAACAATTACCATAGGTGTACCATGTAGCTTTTGGATATTCTCCAAGAAAACTTTTGCCACTATACTTGCCATAAAAGGATGTGATAATGCAATGAAATGTGCATATTTAGTGAGGCAATCAACTACTACCATGATGACATTATGACCTTTAGATTTGGGAAGCCCCGTGATGAAGTCCATGGATACCTCTTCCCAACATTAGCTAGGAATAGATAAAAGTTTCAAGAGACCTAGTGTCTTAATTGTTTCCCCTTTATTTCTTGACAAACCAAATATTCAATCACAAATTTTTGAACATCACCTTTTAGCCCTTCCAAAAAAAATCTTGCTTGACCCGATGATATGTCTTCAAGAATCTTGAATGACCACCAACTAGGGACTCATGTAGCTCTTTGAGAATCTTGTGTTTAAGAGTGGAATTCCTGCAGAGATATAAGTGCTCTTTATACCAAAGAATATCCCCCTCTAAACAAAACTTATTTGAACTACTAGGGTCACTTTTTATTTGTTGGATGAGATTACTTGTTGCAACATCGTTTTGCCACTCTTTTTTGGCTTCCACCACCCAATTTTCTTGTAATATTGAAAGGGCACACAATAAGGCTTCATCTTTTTCATCCTTCTTGGAAAGTGCATCGACCATAATATTTTTCTTCCCTTTCTTGTATACAATTTCAAAGTAATATCCCAACATCTTAGTGACCCATTTTTGTTGCTCTTCTGACGATAGTCTTTGTTCCAAAAAATATTTTAGACTATCATGATTTGTCTTAACCTTGAAGTGTTGACTCATTAAAGAAGGCCTCCATTTTTTAACTGCATGAAGGATTGTTAGCATTTCCTTCTCGTAAATATGTTTGAGTTGATCTTTACCTTTTAATTGATGACTCTCAAAAGAAATTGGTTGAACTTCTTGCATGTGAACTCTTCCTATCGCATTTCCAAAAGCATCACATTCCACAATGAATTCCTTGGTGAAGTTTGGAGTGGCAAGCACCAGAGTTGTACACATATCCTTCTTTAATTGCTCAAATGGTACATTAGCAAATTCATACCAATGAAAAGAATTCTTCTTCAATAGAGTCATAAGGGATGCTTCTATACAACCATAATTCTTCACAAATCTTCTATAATATCCTGTCAATCCCAAGAAACCCCTCAACTTCTTAATAGTTTTTGGAATAGGCCATTCCATGATATCCTTAATTTTGTTAGGGTCCACCTTTACTCCTTTATGTCAAACTATGTGTTCCAAATAATTCACCTCCTTAAGACCAAAAGAACATTTGGATGGCTTAGCATATTGATGATCTTTGAGTAATTGTAATGCTTGATCAACATGCTACAAATGTTCTTCCCAAGTCTTGCTATAAATTTATATATCATCAAAAAAAACTAAGATAGACTTTCTCAAGAACTTTTAAAAATGGAATTCATCAAACTTTGGAGTGTAGATGGTGCATTGGTAAGATTGAATGGCATTACCAAAAATTCATAATGACCCTCATTAGTTCGAAATGTTGTCTTACAAATATTTTCCTCCTCAATCCAAATTTGGTGATAACCCAATCTAAGATCTAACCTGGTAAAATACATAGCTCCATTTAATTCATCTAGAAGATCATCGATGACTGGAACACGAAACTTATCTTTAATGGTGTACTTGTTGAGCACTCTATAATTTGGACACATGTTCCAAGTTTCATCCTTCTTACACAACATCATAATAGGTGAGGAGTACGCACTTTGGCTATGCCTGATAATTCCCGCCTCTAGCATTTCCTCAACAATTTTTTGTACGTGGGGGTACCTATAAGGCTTGAGGTTTAGTGGCTAGCTCCTTGGAACTAGTTGTATGGCATGGTCATGATCCCTCTTAGGAGGAAGTCCTTTAGGCATATCTCCAAGAATCACTGAGTGACAATCAATTATTGCTTGTAAATCTGGATGAGTAAGAGCATTAGATTGAGAGACTCCTAATGAACATAGTTGGGCCACAAATCCATCCACACCTGTCTTAAGAAATTTTTGCATTTGATGAGAGCTTACCATCTATGGGGATTTTTCCTTGAACCCCCTTAGCTCCACTACCTTTCCTTTTGATTGAAATCGCATGAATAGTTCTTGGAAGTTCATCTCAATTGTTCCTAATGTAGTAAGCCATTGTACTTCCAAAATAATATCCACTGCACCCATGGATATTGCATACATTGGGGTATCAAGTTGATAATCTCCCATGGATAATTTGATGCTATGACACTTCCCTAAATAACTAACTGTGCCCCCATTTGCAATCAAAATCTGAAACTCTGGGGCTAGATATATAAAATAATTTAGAAGAGTTGCCAACTTTTTGCTGATGAAATTATGAGTACTACCTGAGTCGATCAACATTGTTACTTTCTACTTATTTAAGAAACCCACTACCTTGAGAGTTTGTGGTGCACTGGAACCTGAAAGTGCATGAAAAGAAATGATTGTTTGAGAATCATGTGATTCCTCACCTAGCTCCCTATCCTCCTCTGATATGGGCTCATCCTCTTCTTCCTCACTTGGACCTTCAATATAGAACAATTTCTTTTCACTACATTTATGTCCTCGACTATATTTGCTATGACAATTGAAACACAACCCTTTTTCTCTTTTCTCCTTAATTTGTTGTGGAGTCAACCTAGTAGGTTGAGGAAGACAAGGTGTTGAATATCCTTTTTCTCTTGTCACATTAGCCCCTTGCTTTCTAGGAATCAAGAACTTCTCCTCTACCTTGTGTGCTAATATAAAAGATTCATTTACTGAGCTGGGATAAAACATGCATACCTCATGTTGAATGTGATCCTTGAGACCACCCAAGAATAAATCATTCAAGTTCTCCTTTGTAATTGTATGCAATCTTAAGGATAGATTTTGGAATTTTTGAATATAATCCTTAACTAATCATATTTATTGAAGCTTAGCAAGTTGGCTAAAGAAGTTTTCTGTCGCACTATTGCTATATTGTGCTTGGAGTTCTTCTATAGAAATTGACCATGATATAGTAAGACCCTTTTTCCTCCTATGAGTACAAAGCCAATGATACCAAATGAATTGATTTGGTTCTAGATATAGGGAAGTCATCGTGACCTTTTTTCTTATGGGATTTGATGTGCTTCAAAAAAATTCTCCATTTGATTTATCCATGTTAGAGGATCCTTGCCATCAAATTTGTGCATATCCACCTTTGGAAAAAAATTTCTTGATCCCGTAGGATTAATAAAAATTGTGTCATTATTAGTCGACTTGAAGGTCACCTTGATTGCTTGAGAGCTCCTTCCTTGTTTCATTCATATAGGTGCTTAACATGCTTCGTATTTATGATATATCTCCTCATAGGTCACACATATCCCTCTTAACTCCTTCCTTGAACTTACTATGTCCCTCTTAACTCCTTCCTTGAACTTACTATGTTCCTCATTGAGATTACTATCCTTTGTTGCTTCTCAATCATGATTAGAGGATTTCTCCAGTGTGGTAGCATTCTTTTTGCCTCTTATTGAAGGCCTCATCATGATGGAAACCAATATTTCACAAAAATCAAATTTAAGTTCTCAAATTTATTTAATTATTTTTTACTGTAACTTACTAGGGCCAAGATACCCTTACTTGGAAAAAATCCCCAAAAAAAAAAGCAAATTTGCTACCTTGAGACAGAATTTTCCTAATTTTGCAATATCTTGCTTTTTTTTTTCTTCGATTTCTCCAAGATTTGAAATTTAGGCTCCTCTACTATGAATTCAAAAACCCAATACAAGTTATACTCCAATTTCGCAGGATGTGAGAGATATGAAGATCTCAATAAATTGTATAGAAATAGTAATTCTGCAATAATTTTCTCAAATTTGCTCCATTTCCTCTAAATTTTGGACTATAGCTTCTTTAATATGGTCTTCAAAAACCCTTTAAAAATCTTTGAAAAATTCACTAAAATCTGAAAGTTATGCTCTTCCCAAATTGCTCCAATATTGAGAAAAAATCTTGCCTCTATGGTGCCAAGATCATGCTTTGATACCACTTGTAATGAAATAAATTACACAATAGAAGAAATAATATGAAATATTATATAAATACTTGATAATGACTAAGAGTAATAGGCCACTTCGATGGGGCAACCTCCAAATATCTCCAATGAGAACGCACTTCACAATATGATGTTGAAATAAGATTCACAACCTCCTCTATATACCTAATAATGCTTAGGTTGAATAAACACAACCCTACATAACACCTAGGCCAACCTACCTACCTAAATAATAATATAATAATGATAACATGAATTAATTAAGGATTAAGATAGCCACAAGTTGACTATTCATAACCCTATATACACCAATATTAAGGGCGTAACATAGGGTAGATCATATTTTATGGTCAAACATTGTAACCTTAACTGGTTAACTTTATTACTATAGTAGTGAAGATTTGTGGGTGTCATCCCCACCCTAGTTTTACCTTCACCTTGGAGGTTTTCTAGGTAACAAATACTATGTTATGTGTTTTACTTTCGTGCATGTGATTGCCTAGACTTATATGTTACAATAATTTTACATTACAAGTTTTACATGCACAAATTATTGGTAGGTGTAAATGAATTTGTGGGAAGTTATAAAGTGTTATAGATTTTGATTCACCCTTCTCCCTCTTAGTATCTAGTTTATCTTGCTTATTCCTCCAATAATTTATCCTATTTATTCCTCCAATAATCAACAATTGGTATCAGAGCATTGGTTGTCTAAGAGAAGCTTAACAACTTGGAGATTAGATCTTGGAAATGGAGGCATTCAAAATGGATAAGGTTATTGACAATCAGGTGATTGACATCCAAATCACACTGCAGAAACTTGAGAAGGCAAGACAAGGTCTGAAGGATTCCCTAAAAGGAGAAAGGAAATTGCCATCCCAATAAAATAGTTTTCATATGAAGAAGTTGAGACTGAAAGACTGTTTGACCCAATCAATCCAATTGCCAAAGCATCTATTGATTTACTTGAAAAGAAAAAACTCTTGAATGAAAAAATAAGAGGAAAGAAAAGAGAACATGAAATCCAATTAGTAAGATTACATGTAGTTACTGAACAAAAGAAGAAAGCTGAAGAAGACATGACTATGGTTGAAGAAGACAAAAGTGTAATGGCTACTAGACCTGAAGAAAGGATATCAAATATGCAGAAGCTCACAAACATTGAACTATAAATGATGAATTTATTCATGCTTGCAAATTGGGAATTGAATCATAAGGATGTGGAAATTGCAAATCTGAAATCACAGAAGGACATACTAAAGAATGAATTGAAAAATGAGAAAGAATCCATGGAGTGATTCAAAAAACCAAAGGAAGCAATGCAATAGTTTGAATAACTTATGAAGTCATCAAGCTATTCTAATGGGTTAAGACATTCATGCACTAAAAAAGGAGAATCATCCAGGAATGGAGAATTGAGGAATGCAAAGTCAAAGGACAAATCAACATGCTATCACTATGGAAAACTTGGTCATACTTTAAATATTTGTAGAAACAAACATGGTATGCAAAATTCTAAACCTAAGTTTACTGGTTACTATTTTTACTACAAGAAACAAGGACATCAAATATAGGAATGTAGGTTAGGACTAAGGAACATAGTTGCTACTCCTAAATTTGAAGGATATTGCTATAACTGTCAGAAATATGGACATAGAGCATATAAATGCAGATCATAGTCAAAACCCTACTGGAAAAATCAGAGAAAGAATTATGCACCTAAAAATACATGTTCCAAGTGTCACCAGTTTGGACATCAAAGAAAGAATTGCATGACTCAAGAACATTTAGGAAATCAGACAAAGGATTGAGTAAATTAGGAAAAAAAATTGAAAATGTAATGAATGCTTACTTTGACGAGTTTAAGAAAAGGATGAAAAAGAGGATAAGGATACCTAAAGAATTGGTCACAAAATATTACAGTGACATATGTTTTCTTGTTGATACAAAAAACACTTTTATATAGGAAGATAAGCTGAGGAAGGCTTGGTTATAATGTTTTGAATATGAGATAAATAACGATGTAGTGACTGCAAATAGTGATGCAATACTAAAAGAAGAAATAGATGCCAAGGCTGAACCTTTTGGTAGATATGAAGAAGCAAATTCAAGAATAACTATGAACATTAAGATAGCTTCAAAGGAGAAGAAAAGGAGGAAAATGATTGAAGACCTAGAAGCTAAACTATGCACCATAGCCAAGGCAAAAGAACCATTACAATTGACACATACCAATTGAGAATTGAATAATTATATACCTTTATAGGCTACACCAATGTCATCTGCCTATCTCAAGTTCTTTGCTGATGCAAAAATCCTTTCTCAACATAGAATCGGGAAGTGGTAGGATTCGATTTGAAGATAGAATTAACAACTAGCTAAACTCCAAGAAGTTTTCTTCTTAATGCAACAATTACAAATACATTTTCTTTCCCAATATTCTACTGGAAATGTACTAACCCCTTTGGTAAAACAAACACATCTCCTTTCTCCAACATTTTGCTAAAAAACTAAGTATTGGTATCAATAAACCCAACAAGAAGTATGCCTTCCCGTAAAACATGGGCTTTAGTGGCTCTTGGTTGTGTGTGGCTAGGAGTTTTTCCATTGACTGTGTAGTCTATGCAAACAACCAATATTCCTAGCATTTTAATCCCTTCCATCTTATTAAGATTTGCAACTATTATGTTAGAGCCCACTACATTTTCTTTCTTTCTAGGATGCAAAACAAATCATCTACTGAAACTACTTGTGGGTCTTTGCACATGAAACCATTCAGCAAAATTTGTTAGAAAAATCACATAAATATGAGGAAATATATGATAAGGAGACAAAAAAAATTAGACTAACTATTTCTGATGACATAATTTACAACTTTTAGTGATATCTAAAGAAAAAAATGTGGTTACATTCATTGGCATTTTCAGAAATTTATCCAATGAGTAGAGAGCTCTTATTGAAATATTGAGGAAATAATGAACTACAATTGAGGTTCCCTTTCTTAAAAACCTTTCCCATTTAAATTACTACATCTTTATTCCTCTACCAAAAGCAAAAAACTTTATACAATTTTGATTCTTATCTATGTACCCAACTATTATTGGGGAGAGACGACAATGTGCCACACAAGTAGGATAATGGTGTCGAATAGGTGAATGACTTTCTTCCTCTGCAACTAGGGTAGACGAGACAACAAGTCACCTTGAAAATACTTGCCACTAACTTCCATTATTACAAACCTATTGAATCGTCAGTTAATGCATATGAAAACAATGAATATAGCTTGCTTAATCCCTGTTGCAAGTATGCACATGTCCATCCATTCCAGATGAATATAACCATAGTAAAAATCAACTGTTGGGATTGTTCACATCTTCTTGCAACCCATCTCTGGCATTTTGTACCATCAATGCAAAAAGTGAGGAGAATCACTTTAGTATAGGTAGACCTTTGACATAATTAGACTATGTGATTAGGTTTTACAAAATTGTACAATAGGGGTGAGTGATATTATTTAGAATTTAGCAATAAATTAAATTATCATTAATTGAATATGAAAAAGGTTCAAATTTATATTGGTGTGTGTGCATACAATAAATACAAGATATTATCTTTGAAAAGATAGAATCTATCATGCTCTCATTTGCTAGCATTCTTAAGGTTCTAGTGAATGTTGAAATATCCCTAATAGATATTTACATGCTTTCTTACTCAATATAATATTCTGAACTCAAGCATACAAAGTTGCATTATAAGCCAATGATATAAAACTAGTAGGTTCTCATAAAATATCTTAAAACATGTTATTGCATTATACAACAACACAATAACTATTATTCAATGTCCAATCTTAAACACAATTTTACAGTCGGATTGGAATGCCAAGAAAAGAACCTATAAGCACAAATGAGACACTTGAAGTGATGTCTCCATGGACAATGGGTTTGCATCCACTACCTCTTGACATGAGGGTTTTTGTCCTCCTACTAGATGAAATCTAAAGCTTTCTAAATAACTCTCACAAGAGAGAAATTGTAATATGAATTGTAAACCAAGTATAACCAAATGAATGAGCTTCTCTACTTTTTAATCCCCAAAGTTGTGACTCTTCAACTCCCTTCCTATCTTTTCATCTTATCCCTCCTTGTCACCTTTAGTCCAGCTTATAAAATTAAATTTTACGTTTTTATTCATGCTCTCATAGTCAATTTTAATATTATATGAATATGTCTTTAAATCTTCTAATGTCCCAAAAGGGGACATTACAAATCTTCCCTCCTTGAGATTGCTTGTCCTCAAGCAATCAATACTAGGATCCCATATGAATTTGCAAGTAGCTATGTAGCCCAATCTGAGAATAAATCTTGCCATACTGCAAAGCAAGGAGTCAAACTGCAACCCATCCATCAACTAGATCCCTGGATCCCATGTTAATCTATGAAGAATCATTGTATCTTTAGGCTATACAAATATGATCATAATTGCATCCAGTCTCAAAATGTGTATAATTACAACAAAATCCTCAGAATGCCATAGATACATATAGTCAACACTTGGATCCCGAACCCTGTTGTCATGACCAGCTGATATGATGAGTTAGAAATGTATCAAGGAGCTATGCATAACCTAGTAGATGGTGATGACCTAACCTAAATAGTTGATGTAAGAAACAAGCTACTCAAAACCTAAAAACAACACCAAGGGCACATCAAATAATATACTATCATCATTAATTTGGAGAAACCCCAAGTACATAGGTGCTATGAGTAAGAATGAAGCTGAAAAACTATTCCCTATGATTGAAACATAACTCTCTTCAATACTCCACCAAGATCTATTCAATGATTGATGTATGAAATCCATCCAACACATGTATGGGTTGAAATTGGGAACCATATTTGGACTGATCAAAGGACAAGAAAATGTGGTCAATTCACCACATCAATCATGTAACAAAGATTCACTACTAGGAATTGTATCTGGATTCAATATTTTTAAGTCAAGATCATCCTCTTCATGACAATAAAAAAGGGTTCCCTCATTTATCTCAAAAAAGGGATTACCGAAAGTCAAATCAACATCCATTTCAAATATGGGGTTGTGTATAAGCTGAATGTGATTTGAAATTTGAGTACTTGGTCTTTTGGAATTGTCCAAGTCACAAGTCTACTGAATGCTATCAAGTTCATCAATTACTTCTTGGAAAAACTCCTGCTTCTCTTTTCCCTCATGCTCCCGAAAATGATTTATGATCCTAACCTGATTTTCTTCTTCCTGAAGAGAAATACGAGTATCATCAAATGCCTCATGAGTATACTTAAGCTCCCTATTGAGCTCCATAATCTCATTCCTTCCTTTATTCAACTAATCAACATATATTTTAGCAACCTTAAGAGTATAATCCTTATTAGACAACAAACATAAATAATCAAATTTCATAGATTCAAGGGTTGTTTTGACTACCTACAAATCAGCAACAAGAAAATCTCCTTTCACTCCCTTTTGAGCCTTCCTATGTAGATCCTCCACCATCTTGTGAGTGTTGTCATAACATACCAAAGCTACCACAACCATGTCTTCACTAACCTTTAGCTACTTCTTTAAGACATGCATCTCACTATTGTCATGTTGATACAACTCATCATCTTGTCATGTCATCTTGGATTGTTCATATGATCTATCGTAAAAAGACTCCAACATGCTATTACTTCAAGTACAACCAGCCTCATCCACATGTTTGTCAAAGCTAACCTCCAAATCACCAATATAAAAACTTGTATGTTCCTTATCTACAACTGAAATCATCTTATCTACATTTTCCCTTGCACTGGTTTGAATTTTTTAGCCTCCTCTTCATCATTACGATTCCCACAAACTAGATTAGGTGTGCTAGTGGCCTCACATGTCAAGCAATTCCATTCTTGTCTCACAGGAATTCCTTTAACTTGTAAACCCTTCAAGTTCTTCACTATCAACTGAAACACTTTCTTCAACACCACATCATTGTAGGCTGTAGTAGGAAATGTTATTCATATAATCTCATTGAGATATGAAGCAACCACAAGGTTAAACCATTTATCTAGATGCTCCATAAACCTAGGCTAGACCAAGGTCACCATTGAAGGTTGTAACACCCAATTTAAGAGTCTACCATCTGCTTGCTCTGCATTGGTCAAATAAGTTTCCATCTCTTCCAATTTGGAGAGAACATGATTTGAAGATTCCATTTGTTCTAATTGCAACCCAAGTATGTATAGCCAACCAAAATATTTCTCTTTTTGCAAGTCTCTTAGTTGAGGGCCATTGAATGTATTGTTAAATTCCTCTGAAAAGATGTTGTTTTTCATATCTGTAAGAATCTACCTTAGGGCAAAATTTACCCAAGACCAAGGAACTCAAAAACACAAGCACAAATTAGACCAGAGTATGATCAAAATAAATGTATAGTATTCAATTCTATGTACAAGTACACTAGGTGTGCCTCAATATAAAGGCCTCTGAGATGCATCTAGAATGCCTCTAAATTAGCATCATGATAAGTCCAACAACCAAGCACATGTCCACCAAATATGGGTTATCCTCCATTATGCACGAAAGTAAGTGCGATGATGAGAGGATAAGCCTACAAAGGTGAAACACGCACATCAGTGTTGTAGACAACATGGGCAAAATTAGGAGTGCAAAAAATTGTGTTGTCTACATGACAACTTAGTGAATGATGCAAACTCCTGTGGTGTAGACACCATGTACATAATTAGAGTTGTATACTTCTATGTTGTCTACATGACAACTGTAGAAGATGCACAAACTCGTAAGTGTCTCAGAAAGAGAAATAATAAAATAATGCAAAATAATAAAATAATGCACTAACCTAAGTAAACTTAAGTAAAGTGTAAATAGTAAATACCTATTTACACCAACACCCCCCCTTAAGTGCAACTTAGGGGAATGCACTTAAGGTCACTAATGCATAATGGGTCCTAGCTACTAGGCCATGTTAGGTACCCATGTACAAAAGCAATGCTAAAAATGATGCAATGCAATCTCTCATAAAGTGGAGAAAGAGGGAAAACCTCATGGGAAAAACCCTCCTCCAAAAAGAGAGATAAGTACAATAGAGAAAAAGAGAGAGAGAGAGAAGAAGACCTCATAAGAGGAAAAAATCCCTCCCAGAAGAAGAAGAAGAGAGAAGTCAAGGAACTCCCCTATCTGCAACATCCCGAACCCCCAAGAGATCTCGTAAATGAGTAAACTTGACCTCGGTGAAGGGTTTGGTGAAAATATCTATGACCTGCTGTGCTGTAGGACAGTACTAAAGTGTAATGATATGCTCATGTATAAGCTCTCTAATATAGTGCATGTGAACCTCAATGTGCTTTGTCCACTGATGCTAAACTGGATGCTTAGAGATTTCAATGGCACTTTGATTGTCACAATGAATAACTGTTGGCTTAGTTAGATCGAATCCAAACTCCTCCAAGATGTGTTGTAACCAAAGAGCCTTTGTAGTTGCATTGAAAGCCCCTTGATACTCAGCCTTTGTGGAAGAAAGAGAAACATTGTTTTGTTTCTTACTTTGCCAACAAATAGGGCTGGAACCAAGGTGAAATGTGTACCCTGAAGTAGACTTCCGAGAATCTAAGTCTCCTGCATAGTTTGAATCTATGTATCCAATCAACTGAAACCTTGTACCTACTGCATAATGAATCCCATGTGTATGTCTACCCTTGATATAGTGCAAAATGCATTTGGCATCCTTCTAATGAAGCTCACGAGGTTCTTGCATAAAGCGTAAAACTATACCAACTACAAAAGCAATATCAAGGCGTGTGTGTGTCAAGTAGATAAGGCTCCCAACTAATTGTTTGTATAAGGTTGCATCAAAAAGTGGAATGGTACACTTAGCCTCTAGCTTGACACCTGATAGAAAGGGAGTAGGAGTAGGTTTACAGTCACTCACGTGAAATTGAGAAAGCAAGTCAAGAGCATACGTGGGTTGTGCAAGCAAAATCCCTAATGAAGACGGTATGATCTCAATGCCAAGGAAGTAGTGTAGTAAACCCAAGTCTGTCATGGAAAATCTGTCCTGAAGAGAGGTCTTGACACTGACTATGATGGATGCAGTGCTCCCTATAATGATCAAGTCATCGACATAAAGCACTAAGATCAAGTGAGAGTCATCTTGCTAAAGCATGTAAACATTCGAATCAGAATGACATCTTGTGAAACCTATTGAGAGGAGAAATGAATCCATTTTGGCATACCAAGCCCGAGGAGCCTGCTTTAAACCATAAATAGACTTCTATAATCTGCAAACCATCATAGAATCCTATATGAACCCTTGTGGCTGCTCCATATAAATTTCCTCATGAAGGTCACCATTCAAAAATGCTCTCTTAACATCCATCTGGTGTACAACCCATCCTTGAGCTGCAGCAATTGCTAGTGTCAGGTGAATGGAGTTCATCTTGGCAACTGGTGCAAAAGTCTCTGTATAGTCAATACCTGGAACTTGTGAGAAACCTTTAGCAACAAGTCTAGCCTTATGTTTATCAATACTTCCATCCGCTGCAAATTTGGTTCGATAGATCCACTTGCATTGAACCACTTTTCTTCCCTTAGGAAGGGGAACTAAGTCCCATGTATTATTGTTCATCGATGAATTGTATTCTTCCTACATAGTTGTATCCCATTATGGAATCCCTGATGCTTCCTTAAAAGACTGTGGATCTAAAGCAATGGCTATGTATGCATGTGGAAATGACTTGTGCTGTGACCTAGTCCTCCGAGTGTCTGAAGGATTTCCCACCAATGAACCTATTGCATCAAGATTTTTTTGTGCCCAACGAGGTTTAGTGGGAGAAGATGAAGGAATGTCCTCAACTGTTTATTGACCCTGTGAAGGTGGTGTCCTGCGAGTCAAGGTTGGAGGAATTTCATCTTCCGAGTCACTTTCATCACTATGATCACTATCCACATAGGAGGAAGAAGGAGGAGTTGAAGAAGCCAAACTTGGACATGTTTCTTCAAAATGAACACTCCTCTCATAGAAGATTTCATGAGTCTTTGGATCCATTAATTTATATGCCTTGAGATGATCAGGATATCCAACAAATATGCATGGTTTTCTTTGAGGTTCTAATGCCTTTCACTTTTGTGGAGGTATCCTTGCCCATGCTGGAGAACCAAAAACTTTGAAGTGCTTAACACTTGGTTTCCTTCCACACCATGCCTCAAAAGGTGTTATTCCATCTAAGGCCTTATGTGGACTTTTTTTTTGAATGTAGTTGGCACAACACATGGCTTTAGCCCAAAACACTTGATCGAGAGACTTGTGATGAAGCATGCAAGTAGTCATTTCCTTAAGGGTTCTATTCTTTCTTTCAGCTACAACATTTTGCTGTGGCATGTATGCAAATGAATGTTGAAGATCTATCCCCTCATGTGTGCAATAGTCTATAAGTCTAGAGTTGACATATTCTCTCCCATTATCTTTCCTTAGTATTTTGATGGCTTTCCCAGATTTCATCTCAACTTGAGCTTTGAATGTGATAAAGTTGTCAAAGACTTCACTCTTATGACCAAGGAAGAAGACCCAAGTGTACCTTGAAAATTCATCAATAAATGTGAGAATATAGCGGGCCTTACCAAAAGAAGGTATTGGAAAGGGGCCAACTACATCACTATGTACCAATTCTAGAACAACAGTTGCCTTCCAAGACTTCCCCTTGTCATATTTCTCTTCGAGATGTTTGCCTACTTCACAACTTGGACATACTCCCTCTGAAAACTTGACTTGAGGTAGACCAATGACCATTTCCTTGCTACTTAATTGCTAAATGTAGCAATAATTAAGGTGTCCAAATCTTTCATGCCATAGTTTACTTTGAGTGTTTGAATGAGTCAAAAAGGCAAGAGACGTGGACTTAGGCACAAAATGTGAGAAAGAATAAAGTGTAGTCTCATGGTTTTCCTTTCCAATCACCACCATTGAATCATCTTTGAGATTCTTTACCACTACTGTGTTGGGGAGGAACTTTACTTTGTTGCCACATCCATAGTGAGTGATTTGATAGATGGAGAGAAGGTTGGTGCTAAGGCTAGGAACATGAAGTACATCCTTGAAGATGCCATTCTCTAACTCAACATTCCCTTTACCTTCTACTTTAATTTGAGTATCATTGCCCACATTGATGTAAGGTACATTTGAAGTTTTTAAAGAGGAAAATTGCTTCCCTGAAGCACCCATGTGATGAGATGCTCCAGAATCTAGAACCCATTCCTTCGGATTGTTTGTACTTGCAACTAAAGCTTGGCCCTTGCCCTTTGAAGTGGATGAAGAACCCTTGTCTTTGTATGTATTAGAAACATCAATTTTGTGTTTCCTCATAATGTTTACCAATTCATCAATCTGCTTATCTTTGCACTCATGTTCTTCATGTCCATTCTTCTTACAGTAGGAACATGTTTTCTTCTCCTTGTTGGAATTGTTCCCCCTTTTGATTGTTCTTGGAAGAAGATTTTCCTTGTTGTGAAGAAGAATGTTGAGTGGAAGAAGATTGACTTGTGGAAGATTGTTGTTTTGAGGAGGACTGTTGTGTGTCATCTTGTGGCTTGGCCTTCCATAGCTTCTGCTTCTTTTTTGAGTTTTTGCCACTTGAATTACCTTCATTTGCTACCAAGGCTTTAGTTTTGGAAGACTTGAGAATTCCCATACCCACTAGATTGTCATGTTCTAAGATCAACATTTTTGAGAATTTCTCGAATGAAGGCTTAACATAGGCACTACCCATTGTTAATTTGTGTGTATTAAAGCTAGAAACAAAAGGAGCATATTTAAATGGAAGATGAGTCATGGTATGTTTGATCATCTTTCCATATTTAATGGGTTCACCACAATCATTCAGCTGTGTCCTATGCATTTCTACTTGGGTAAGATAGTCTTTAATTGTGTCAAAATTTCTAGGATCCAACTTGAGAAGTTTATCCTCTTTTGTGTAAGCCATGTCTTCATCTACTGTCCCATACAAAGCTTCTAGTTTATTCCAAAAATCTATTGGATCTGTAAGCTTCCTAATGTGAAATTTGACAGGATCAGAGATATTTTTGAACAAGGCTCCTAAGGCCATCTCTTGTTTGGATTCCCAATCTTCTTTACGAGCTTCATCAGCATCAGCAGGAGGTTTCTTGGTTGCACCAGTGACATAACGCCATAAACCTTTTTCTACTAATGGCTCTTTAATGTTTTCTTTCCAAGTAGAATAATTATGTGGAGTTAACTTTGAAAAAGAACCCATAATGCAAGAACACAAGATAAAGGAGACACAATACATAGTACACACCCCCCCTTTTCACTCAATCAAAAAATCACTTACCAAAATAGACAAAGTGGACTTTCTGATTTTTTTGATTACAACCTCTGTATAGAGTTCAAATTTGGACTATTACAATGTAGCACAAATTTACATCAATTGTGAAGCATTACAATGCAAAACAAGACCTATCTCTGAAAGTGATACTTTTTTCCAAATAAGACTACAATCTGATTGTAGATCTGAAAACTAGACAAAAAAATATACGCTTTCAAAAAAAATGAAACCTGAAAAGGAGCCTAGATGAGCTCGTACGATGCCTTTGAAGTTGCAAAAAGCAGGATTAAAAAGGAACAGTTGCTAAAAAATGCTAATTCTAACAAATTCAAGCACCAAAACTAGAAATAAATTGCACCACTGAAAAATTCAAGAAATTTTACCCAAAATAAAAAAGAATTGCACCTAATTTGGAGTCCGTATTGTAGACACCTAAAAACTTTTAGAAAATAAAGTATTTTTATTTTCTGAAAAATTCCTGATGACATCATCATTTATTAATTAATTAATTTATTTTTATGCCATTAAATCCCTTTATCTTAATTAAAAATATTTAATTAAGGAATCCCTCCCAAAAATGTTTAAATCTTATTTAAACATTATTTCCTTATTTATTAATTATTTAATTAATAAATTGACCAAAAAACCCAAAATAAATAAAAAAACTTATTTTTTGCCCAAAACTTGGCCAATTTCCTGAAGACCACTAACCTCTTCCAAAATCTTCTAATCCTTCTTTAATTTTGATTAAAGGCTAATCCCATCATTTCCTACCCCTAATCCCAACTCAAAATATTTAATTAAGATTAAATATTAATCCTCATGTTTATTAAAAAAGTTTTAATAAATATCTCTTCAACCCAAACCCTTTAAATAAATAAAACTTTATTTATTTCCTAAAAATCTAATTTATCCTCATCCTAAGAAGTTCTAGACTCTTCTAGAAAGTCTTCATCTTCATCCTAAGAAATTCTAGACTATTCTAGAAAGTCTTTATCCTCATCCAAAGTATAGACTCTTCTAGAAGATGTCTTTAAACCTAATCCTAATCCCCTCCTAACCTTGTCACATTCCCTAAACATGGGTTAAGACTTACTAACCCAAGCCAAAGTTAACAAATATCTCCTCCTTCACCCACCCTCATTAAATGCCATCCACTTGCCTATCCCTAAGCTAATCCTAAACCATCCTAATCCATCCTCTAATCATTTGCACAAGCCTAAGCAAGCTTAAAACCCTCCTAATCAAGCCCAAGTCGAAATTGCTCTCATCTCCCTCAAAATATCTCAACCATACAACTTTATGAAGCCCACTAGGCCATAAATGACTCTTCCAAGCCCTTTTATTGCTCTTACAAGCCATTATGAGGGTCTTTATGAAGATTTTATCTCTTGAGCCTCCTTTGTTGACTCATCCTTCCCCTTTCCTCCATCCTCTCACCATGTGACATGTGTCACTCCTTGATTGGCTATAAGGAAGCACAATCCATGTGCTCTCCTCTCATGCAATCTGATCCCTCCATGAGCTTTTTCCCATCCTTGCATCTTAGCCCTCAATCCCTCAAGCATCTTGCCTATAAATTGGATCCTTCCCCTTTGCAAAATAACACAATTCATGAAGTAAAGTTATAATGCTATTTTGAGAGCCAAATCCATACTAAAGCCATCTATCCACACCAAAAATCCACAATCATCCATTGAAGCCTTTGGAAGCATATTGAGCATACATCCTATCTATTTAGACAAAGCTACTCAACAAGAGAGCTTCTCATTGAGAGAGTCCATTAATGGCTCATATTCTCAATTGAGAGCTCATCTTAGTCTATCTTGAAGTTTATGAATTTTGTTTATTTTGTAGAAGCTTTATTTAAATTTGGTTTCTATTAGCATACTAACATTGCTCATATACACGTATGACCAAGTTATGGCTGTTTGAAGTCGAGCTCCAAAATCAGAACTGCCAATGAAGAGGGGTCTGTAGAAGAAAATACTGGATTAAATTTGATGTCCAAACGACCATCTCAATAGTTCAAAAATGCCCTGGTATGACGGTTAAATGGCTGTCAAGTTTAGGGACACAGATAGCTGATGTTAGCACAATCTCAAGCCCTCAAATGATGTGGCAGCTGGCGCGGATTTTGTACTATATGGATCGTACGATCTGTATGAAAAAATTTGGCTGGCAAAGTGCGTGGCAGTTGACTGTACCCTGTATGATCTTTGATGTGTCTTCCATGTGTGCATTATCTGTGTAGTGATAGATGACCACGTGTCATGCGTTGTTTGCTGCGCAAAGTCCTAACTGTATGCCACGTGTCAGGGCCTGATGAGGCCATGTGTCATTGTAACTGTAGGGGTGGTGCAGGCCTTACACGCTAGATTCATTGCCAGAAAATAGAACAATGATGGCCAAAATTTGCTGTTTGTGCTGGAGACTTTATGCAATATAGTCCCACATTCGTGGGTTTGATGATGTTAGTGTTGTTTATAAACAAATGCCCACAAAAATAAAATAAACTTGTGAGTCGCTAGTCGATGAGGTTTGGCGACGGCTAATTTGTGGGCTAGCCAAAAATTGATATCCAAAATTTGTATATGCTCGCAGATTTATGTTGCAGTACGGTTCTGCGAACTGTCAGAGGTACAACCCAATCCCACCAAATTAGAAATATAATACGCCCTGTGATAATAAATCAAAAATTTCCACCACCAAAATATAGAGCCGAGGTGTCTCTGCACGGTTCGGCTAAAAAAATTTCTTCCCTGTATGCCCGAGTGGGTGGAAAATAATTTCAAAACAAAATTTTAAAAAATGCAGGAAAATAGCAAAATTTCAGATCCAAAAATTAAAATTAACAGATCGGATAAAAATCATACCCAGATTTGCAGATCGGGCCTTTGGGTTTCGATTTGCAAAATTTTTTTTGCCTCTCGATTGAGTATGGCCTAACATAGGAAAATTTATAGTCAATCTTCATCGAATCTTTGATCCGGACGCAATGGCGAGGTTCGCTTCAGCTCTAGAAGCTCTCAATTGTAGCTGATGCTCCAGATCTAAATCGAGTCTTTTAGAGAGATGAAGCAACGAGTTCTCCAATGGCTATGTGACGAGTATCTCCCTCAAATTTGATACCATGTAAGAATCTACCTTAGGGAAAAATTTACCCAAGACCAAGGAACTCAAAAAAACAAGCACAAATTAGACCAGAGTATGATCAAAATAACCGTATAGTATTCAATTCTATGTACAAGTACACTAGGAGTGCCTCAATATAAAGGCCCCTGAGATGCATCTTGAATGCCTTAGAATTAGCATCATGATAAGTCCAACAACCAAGCACATGTCCACTAAATATGGGTTATCCTCCATTATGCACGAAAGTAAGTGCGATGATGAGAGGATAAGCCTACAAAGGTGAACACGAACATCAGTGTTGTAGACAACATGTGCAAAATTAGGAGTGCAAAAAATTGTGTTGTCTACATGAAAACTTAGTGAATGATGCAAACTCCTGTGATGTAGACACCATGTACATAATTAGAGTTGCGTACTTCTATGTTTTCTACATGACAACTGTAGAAGATGCATAAACTCCTAAGTGTCTCATAAAGAGAAATAATAAAATAATGCAAAATAATTAAATAATGCACTAACCTAAGTAAACTTAAGTAAAGTGTAAATAGTAAATACCTATTTACACCAAAAATATCTTCCATTGTTCTATTTTCAAAGGACCAAAAACTACCCCAATCTGATACACACTTCCGCTATAGATCACTACTGTAATAACCTATTTGAACTAAGTTTTCTCACTACCTTGAAATACTGTTAACATATATCCCTAAGCCAATTTTTTTTGTAGAGAACCCTTAGGAGTGTGTCCCTACCTAATGATTACAACTGAGGCTCTATGTGTTGCGTAACACTAGCACTAGATTTAATATACACAGTATTTAGCAATCTGGAGTTTGTTTGATCTACATATTGACCCCACTCATGTGTTTTAACCTACAAGAGCTTTGTGCCAAGATAACTACTCACACTGAATGTGATAATACTCCACAAAGAATGCCTATGTATCACCACTCTCATGACTTGAAGGCTTCTCATAGAAATGTTAATCCTAAAATAGGTTGAGACAACTCTATTAGAGTTTATAACATTGCTCAACATAAATAGTTTTAATGACTGGTCAAGCAATAGATCCCCTTCTTAGCTCAGACAAATTCTTACATTGTTTTTGCCCTGTCATGGTCTAACTCACTCTGTGTTTTAACTATCAATTATCATCATTTTGGTCCACTGTTCTCCAAATGGCTCATCCACAATGTAGTCTTTCCTTCATGTCATCTGTGTGTGTTCTCTTAATGGCCTATTAAAACCTTACTCCAGTTATTATTTAATTTTTGTAAGCACAACATTAGAATTGAGCTTTTCTTACACTGAGCATATGAGACTCAACAATTCCATAAATGACTGTCTCCTATAGCTGAGTTGAGACTACTAGGTCTTTTACTATCTCCAATCCATGCTGCCTTTGATATAGGGTCCTTAATGATGTTTCTCTCTGGACCTTCAAGACCAAGATGCTCTGACCAGAGTGATAATCAAAGATTAATATCAAATCTACCTGGTCTTAAAGATTCTTGATTCATATGTGAATCAACATATTCATTTTCTTCTACAAGAATGACTATCGTTGAGTCTCTAGATCCCCATAAATTTCTATCATTTATATTAGCTAATCCAATCAAGATAGCACAATCATCCACTATCATTAGTTTGCTATGCACATAAATCTAGCTGGTGGCTAATGGACCACCTTCACAAATTTTACCATAATTTCCAAGACCATAAAAGGAAATATAATTGTCCACTTTAGTGCCAACTTCATTTTCAAGCCATGGGTCCCAATAACATTTACTGCATTTTTCGTTCAAACTAATGACTTCACACAAATGTCTATCACCTGCTGCCATCAGATCTTCTTAAGGAATGCTACAACTATTTTCTCTTCTTTCTAATGACCATAATGTTTGTAGCATTAATGATTGCCCAATGCAAATAGAAATACTTCTTCAGAAGTAATGATTCATGTGAAACACTTTTGACTCAGAATTGAATCAAGGCTCTATTCTTTGAATATAGACAACACCACATTTGGTTAGTGTAACATCTAAAAGTAATCCATACCATCAAGTCTATAATTAGTGCCAGTTGTAGCATCTACAGTGAATTCTTGTAACTCCTATAGAAATATTCCTCCACATCCTCAAAGCTTCAAAAATATTAGGGAAATTTATGTCTCAATTCCTCATGCCACTATAAGTAGAAAACACTATTGGAGTAATGCCCATGAATGATTATGAAAAACCTTTGCGTATTATGCAAATATGCATCACCTGTATTATGAATTGTTGGTTGTTCATGTGTTCATGAGTGTCTTTGCTTGAGAGTCCTAGATTCCTAGTGTGTCATGGAGGAAGATGGTCTGGATGCTCAAAATTGTGATGTCTCTCATGCTAGTTGGAGAGGATGTTTCACCTTGCAAAATAGGCATGGGACTTGTGTCTATTCTTGTCTGTTAGTACTCCCAACTTTCAGCGGACCTCTGTGCTATCCAACTTCACCCACAACTTCACCTGCAACTTGGTGTTGCCTTAGCACCCCCACAATATAGGGCTTGTTACCCACGATAAGATGATACTAATATATCAGTTGCATTCCCTTTCCTCCTATGTGAGCTATCTCAAACAGCTTCCTGTTGTAGTGAGAGTGGAAGACCCCCCGATAACATGAATACCTTGTTGCTATTCAGACCAATTCGTGATGCTTACTCTACTGATAATGCTCTTAACATGAAAATACATTTGATCAATGAAAAAATTTCTTATAGATCAATTTTGAAAAGCAATGTCATCTTACCAAGAAAAACTTCCACTGGTGTTTCCAACAATGACCTCCTTCTTCTTGTGCTTCTACCTGACAGCTCATACTAGATCGATGCTACCATTTTCTCCTTTGATGGTGGAAAGGGCAGTTAGGTCTAGTTGCTATGAAGGTCTTTTCCTTCACTCATGTCATACCTTTCTTGAAGTTGGGTCTCCTACTGCTCTAGACTTCTGACTATCGATATCAACACCCCTATCACTTGTGACGTGCTATGTGATTACACAGTCCTATCAACTCCTTGTCATACCTATAGACCACCCGTGGCTTCTCCAACATGCCTATCAATCTCTTCACTATTGCTTCTTAATTTCTAAGTGCTATTCCTCCCACCTCCATGTTAGAAGATCTTCCTTTGTCTGTAATCTCAATACTGACAACAACTTTACTAAGAATAAGATGTCCGCTAGCTAAAACCAGTTCAGTTGCCTATACTGTCACCCTTAATCACAAAAATCATTGTCTAATACAAATGACTTATTTGAATGCCATCCATCTTACTGAAACACATCTTCCATGTGTTACTTTTTGAGATGAATGAGCCTTTGACGAGTTTCTAGGGTTATATCTAGCTTCTCCAGTAACTTAAGGGGTTTCATCCTTAAGATAACCAATCAGATTTAAGAAACCAAGATTGTCTTCAAGATAAATATACATTTTATTACTTTTAAACTAAAATTATCAAGACTACAATGTAAACCTTGTAGGCTGGAAAGACACTAAGCTATGATACCATTGAAATATCCTTAATATATATTAAATCAATTTCTTCCTCAATATAATATTCGAAACTCAAACATATGAAGTTTCATTATAAGCCAATGATATAAAACCAGTATATTCTCATAAAATATCTTAAAACATGTTATTGCATTATACAAAAACACAATTTCTATTACTCAAAATCTAATCTTAAACACAATTTTATAGTCAGATTGGAATGGCAAGAAAAGAACCTATAAGCACATGAAGTGACGTCTCCACAAATAATGGGTTTGCATCCACTGCCTCCTAGTACAAGGGTTTTCATCCTCCTGCTGGATAAAAGTTGAAGCTTTCCAAATAAATCTTGCAATAGAGAAACTGTAACTTGAATCATAAACCAAGTATAATAGAATGAATGAGCTTCTCTCCCTTTTAATCCCCAAAGCTGTGACTCTTCGACACCCTTCCTATCTTTTCATCTTATCCAACCATTTCAAGTATACATCCCTAGGCTGACAAATTAAATGCACCTCATGGTGGGAGAAGTAATCCTTAGATTGAATAGACTATTCCTAAGTAAGGCCTTGGGCATGATTATCACATACCTATTCTGAGGTAGACATTTTTGGCGTCGTTGCTAGGGATGGTGTCAAGCTAGGAACATCTTTTTGGGTCATAGTTAATTTTAGTTAGTTTTTAGAGATTTGTAGTCCTAAAAGTTGCTTCATAAGTGTGAATAATTCAATTGCATGCATCGAAGAGGGAGACAATGAGCTGAATATGGCAGATTTCTTCCACGAGAGTCTGTTAATTTGAATGATAAAATTGAAGAAGTTGAGTTGTCTTTTGAGGATGCAAGCCCTAATTTTCCTGCAACATCTTCCTCTAGAGCAGAACCTTTGGATATAAGTGATCTTCAACCTTTTGCTGAAATCTTGGCCAACTTTCTTGATAGTTGTGGTCCAAATCCACTTGTTGTTAACAATCCTATAGCCAATGCTCCTTTTCAGTAGCAACCCCATAATCAAATACCTCCAGTAATGACACACCCTATTTTTTCATTTCCTCTCCTGAGCCTCATAACCAATGCTAATCTCAAAAATATACCCATAGCTGCTCTTCCAAAGTTTTATGGCCTTGTAAATGAGGATCTTGATACTTTCTTGTTTAAGTTTGACATACTCTATTGTAGCTTTGACTATAACATTGATGCCCGCAAGCTCAAGTTGTTTCTAGCAGCACTGAAAGAATTAGCCTTATGCTGGTTCATGGGCTTAGGAGCTAATGTAGTAGGTAACTAGGATGAAATGCAAACTCTATTTCTGGAAAAATACAAAGATTATTGAAAGGGGAGTGATCCAAGAGGAGATGACATTTTTAGAATATCACATAAGGAGGACGAAACATTGGAATACTATGTTTCACATTTTTTGTATATAATGTAGAAGAACCCTCAACATGTACTAGTAGAGGATTCACAGAAACTAGTCTTCTTGAGAGGGGTAAATGATAATTGTCTAGAAGAACTAGACCTGATGGCTAGTGGTGATGTATACCAATCTTCTTGGGATGACCTTAAGAAAATCTATCTTAAATACTCAAGGTGAACTATGAAGAAATGCAGAGGATACTAGTCCACAACCACTAAAGGGATTAGTTAGGGCATTTCAAAGCTCAAGATATCTAATTTGCTCTTAGATTTTGAGTAGGACATCATAAATGATGTTGCTACACATCTCGATACAATGATTGCAAAGAAGAAGCATGCAAAAGCTAAATCAAAATTAGTAGAGTACTATCCTCACTACTGCAAATAGAAGCAAGACTGTGCATGTAAGCTAGTATCAAACTTGGAGAATCAAAATTTTCCAATTGAGTACATGAAGATAGATGGGGACAATGATCGAGTGTTCTTTGTTGCTCAACATCGACCATGGACCTCAAGACAAGGTATGCCTCAAGATCCTATATAATTTTCAAATCCTTACAATAATCATTGGAAAAACCAAAGTTATCAGAATCCTTTTCAGTACTCCCAACCTCCCTAGAAAACCAACAAAATAACCAATGGCCAAATTAGCAAAATAACCAGTGGTAAAATCATCAAAATAACTAGTGTCAAAATCAGCAGAATCAATGACAATCATCGCAAGGAAATTAATGGCAAAATAACCAATGGAGGGGGCCTCCACAATGGCCTAACCAAAATCATGGTAGCCCACAATGACCACCTCCAATCCAACAACTTGCAATAATGCCACTTCCTGCAACAAATAATACTAATCCTAAGCCAACCCAATTGACTGCTTAGTCTCAACCAAATCCAAACAAAAAGAAACAACAACAACAAATGTACACTATTGATACTCAAAAGTACCCTACATATTCACTAGAGGTATCTAATATCTATTTGAGATTGGGTACAACTTTGCCTACACAAGAATACCCTATTATTATGGAAGTTGGAGACACTCCTACATCACCACTTCCAGAAGCTACACTGCCAAATACCAACCCGCCAACTGATGTACCTAGTAGGACTACTAAGCATACCTCTATGAATCCTCCCTTTCCACATAGGATAAATAATGAGAAATCTATATCCCAAGAGGAAGAGACATTTGACATTGTTGAGCAGCTAAAAAAATGCACATCCAAATTCCTCTGTTCCAAGCTATCAAGGATGTCCCTCTTTATGGAAAGGCTATTAAGGAAGTATGCTTTAAGAAGTCAGGGTAGAAGAAGAAATATCCTCAAACAGTCCATCTTGTAGGGAAATTAGTAGATATCATGTTAGGAAAGGTAGTGATACCAAAGAATTCAAATCCTGGTAGTCCAGTAGTTAATTTGATCATAAATGGATAGGTTGTGAAAAATGCTTTAGTTGATCTAGGAGTAGCAATAGATGTGATGAGTAAGGATACAATGCATAGGTTATGTATGGAAGGCTTAAGAAAAACTCCCATAGTGTTACAACTTGTTGATAGTTAAACTATCACTCCAGATGGTCTCATAGAAGAGGTGATAATGACTTGGGAATACCTTGTTGACTTTCTTATCCTATCACCCAAAGTAATACTTGCTGGCTATCTTATCACATTAGGAAGATCCTAGTTAGCCACCACCGATGCTTAAATTAGTTGCAGATGAGGTAGTATGATAATTTCAAATGGTCAAACCATAAGGAAGCTAGAGCTATATCCACCTGCCCAACCCCAAGGAGAACCTATTTGGCCAGATTTAGGAGATCAAGAGGAAGAACTAAATTTTGTAGCTCAGCTCATGATGTTGCATAGGCAATCTTCTCTGAAAATACAGGAGGTAGATGATGTAGTACAGAGCATTCTTACCAATGAGTGTATAGTGGCCAGAGATATTGCTGAAAGTTCTATCTTAAAGCTATGTATTTGTGAAGACTATGTCTACCTAGCAAGCCCTAAGATAATTGACCAATTTCTACCAAGTGAAGTAGCTACAAGTCCAGTACCAGAAGTGTCAATGGTACAATTAACAAGTACTGTGGAACTTTCTCCTAGTCATAATCTCCATGTGAACAACAAGTTGTCCCTATCACAACTAATATTGATAACTAAGCTCCTTAATCAACATGAGAAAGCCTTTGCTTCATATTATAAGGATATGGTAGGACCAATCCCTAAACTCTACACCCATAGGATATACATCAATGATGAAATCTTGCCACTCCGTCAGCCTTAGAGGAGAATAAATCTAACATTGTGTGAAATAGTTAAGATTGAGTTACAAAAATTGTTGGATGCTATATTCATCTATCCAATGTTTGATAGCAAATGGGTATCACCATTAGTTATTGTACCTAAGAAAGGAGGAAAGTGGAAGATATGTCTAGACTATAGAGAATTAAATAATTCCACAAAGAAGGATCACTTTTCCTTACCCTTTATTGATCAAGTTTTGGATACTTTGGCTAGAAAGAAATACTTCTCATTTCTGGATGGATACAGTGGATAAAATTAGATAAATATTGCTCTAGAAGATCAAGAGAAGACCACATTTACATGTCGTTGGGGTGCCTATGTCTATTCTACATTACCATTTGGCTTATGCAATGCACCTGGTACTTTCTAGAGAGCTATAATCAACATCTTTGCTGACATATCACATGATTGCATGGAGATATACATGAATGACTTCACTACATTTGGTGTCACATTTGAGGAAGTTGTGGAAAAATTGGAGAAAGTACTAATTCAAAGTGAAACACACAACCTATCTCTTAACAGTGAGAAATTCTTTTTGATGATGTAGGAAGGGGTGGTATTGGGACATTTTATCTATGAAGCTGGAATCCATGTAGACCCTGTGAAAGTAGAGGTAATTCTCACACTCCCTACTCCCACAAAGCAAATAGAAGTTAGATCTTTCCTAGGACATGCTGGCTATTATAGTAGGTTTATGAAAAAATTTAGTCAGATAGCTAGCCCTTTGTATACTTTGCTTACCAAAGAGGCTGAATTTGCTTGGACAAAGGAATGTGATGACTCCTTCCAACATCTCAAGTCACTATTGACAACTGCACCAATACTTAGGGGTTCTCATTGGACTTTGCCCTTCCAAATACATACAGATGCTTCTGACTATGCCATAGGTGCAGTCCTAGGACAAAAATCTCAACATCTTGAAAATGCAATCTACTATATCAGTAAGAGCCTTCATGGATCAGAGTTGAACTATACAGTGATTGAAAAAGAATTGTTAGTAGTGGTTTATGTTGTGAAAAAATTCTGGCATTATTTAACTATTATCCCATATTTGTTCATACTAACCATGTAACAATTAAGTATCTCATGAACAAACCTACCATTATAGGCAGGTTAGCAAGATGACTACTTCTTTTGTAGAAATTTGACATCACAGTCATTAACAAACTTGGGAAAGCAAATGTGGTAGTTGATTATCTATCCCAAATCCACCATGATGAAGAAGATACTATTTTGATAGATGATACATTTCTAGATGAGAATTTATTTCATATTGATGTCTAAACCCTATGGTATGTAGACATAGCTAATTACATTACAGCTAATAAAATGCTAACACATTTCTCTTACAAGGATAAGAAGCTTCTTGTAGAGAAAAGCTTCCATTTCTCTTGGATTGATAACACACTATTTTACACTAGACATGATCAAGTTATGAGGAGATGTGTACGAGAAGATGAGACATATAAAATTCTACATGCATGTCATAATGAACCATGTGGGGGGCACTTTGAAGCAAAAAGATCATCATGGAAGATTTTAACAATTGGTTACTATTGGCCTACACTTCATAAAGATGCAACCAATTATACACGAAAGTGTGATAAATGTTAGAGGATGGGTTGACCAACAAAAAAAAATGAAATGCCTCTCAATCCACAAATGGTGTTAACACCATTTGACAAATGCGGCATGGAATTCATTAGTCCAATAGATCTTCCATCCAATGGGAAATCATATACCCTTGTATGCACTGACTACTTGACAAAATGGGTCAAAGTCAAAGCCATGAAGCATGCCTGTGACCATAAAGTTGCTGAATTTTTGTATGAAGAAATCTTTACTTGATATGGTGTACCCAGAGAACTTGTTACTAACTAGGGTGCTCAATTCACTTCCAATCTAATCACAGAACTCATGAAGGAATATAATATAAGACACCAGAAATCAAGCCCCTATCATCCTCAAACTAATGGACAAGCAAAAGTTACAATTTGAGAGATAGAAGCCATCTTGACAAAGATAGTTTAGTTGCACCATAGAGATTGGAGTAATAGACTACCAAAAGCTATCTACGATTACCGAACAACATGGAAGAATACCACAGGGTTCACACCATTTGAATTATTGTATGGAAAAGTAGCAATGCTACCCATTGAATTTGAACACAAAACTTTAAGAATAATACTGGAGTTAAACATTGATCTTCTTGCAACATAGAGAGAGTGCTTATTCCATCTTAATTCTTAGGATGAAATGCACAAGTCTGCCTTGGTATGCACATAAATCATACAGAAGAAAAGGAAACAATGACACGAATCCCACATTAAGAGTAAGAAATTTGAAATTGGAGATTGGGCATTGCTTTATGATTCTAGATTTAAAGACATACTAGGCAAGCTACAGACACAATGGCTGGGTCCCTATAAAATAAGCCATGCATTTGAAAATGGAGCCATCTAGTTAACCATAATTGATCTAGTACACTTAAGTTATTAGTCAATGGACATCGACTAAAGTTGTATAAACAACCCCAAATGAAAGATGACTTCCTACAACAGTTTCAACAGCCAATTTCAAACACACCACAGGTAACACTTCTTGTAGCAGAAGATACCAACCTTCTGCCTGTAGCTCCCCAATAAGAATTCCTTTGAGCATGTCCATAATAAAAACTTTATGTTTCCATAAAGTTCAATTCTCCATTCAGTTTCTAAATAATTCTTTTTCAACTCATCTCATTTCTTTCTCTACCACCCACCCATCTTCCATGTCATCATTTTCTTATGCTTTCAATGATATGATGAGTTCGCTAATGTATGTTGTCACTATCATTCTTTGACTCTCGTCACCTTTATCTTGCATGTGCAATGATCAAATTGGCAGGTATAAGATTTTAAAATTTTATTCATTTTTAGTGCATAGATTTGGTTGGTTATATCTATTACTACATTAAATATATCATTGTGGCATTATGCTAGTTTTGTACCTCATGCCATGTATGACAAGTGTGGACACTTGTCCATGTTTTTTAGGGGGTAAGGAAGGTTACCAATTCCAATGACATTTCTATTTATTCATTAAAGATCCTAAAATTTGTACTCTCTCTTTGTTTGATTAAAATCTAGTTGCCATAGTACGCAAGGTCAAGTATCGTACCTTTATTCTCGAATAATTCCTCATTGTCAGACTAAGATGTGACCCAAATTAAATTTTGAGGTGATTCTCACATATCTATGATTTATAACCATTAAAACCACATTATTTTTGCTCATGACAAAAATTCATAGAAAAGCATGTGAAAAGGGTTCATGATTTTCAAAAAAAGAGAGTCTGAAATTCATAGAAGGGAAGAAGGTAATTGTTGCAAATAGAGTAGAGGTTGAGATTAGCACACACAAATGGGAGGACAATTGTAGTGATGTGAACCAATAGAACATAGTGATTTTCTTTCTAATGTAGAAGCAGTAAGAAGATTTAATGCATGTGGCTGGCTAGGATATTTCTTGAAACTAACAAAGTTTGATGAAGAAGTAGCTACTAAATTTACACATACATTTGAGGAAGGTGAAGCAACAATATGGGGATTGATAGTTGTTGCTATAGAGGAACGAATAGCAGAAGTAACTGGGCTGCCAATAGCAGGAGAACACTACCCCAATGTGCACAATGTTAGATTAGCTAGGGCCTAGTTTTTCATACCAAGTGACTCTCCATTAGATATTACTAAGCAGGGATGTAAAAGAATATCTCTTTCGCCATTATACAATGAGTTGGCCATGCATATTATTAGGTATTTTACCTATGAAGGAAGATTTTCTAATTTGCATGCACATCATTTTAAGTTACTTTAAGTTACTTAGTTATGTAAGGCATAATTTTCCAGTAAATATCCCCAATTTCTTGTACAATATGTTATGCATTAGTGTTGAGGAAACCCAGAAAGGAAAGGACAATTCTGTTACTCACCATGCCCTAACCAAATTGCTCATAAAAAGATCTCTTAGGGATGTCTCTCCTATGTCATGGGTAGAATTTGTCCAACATAAAACCCTGCAACCTCAAGCTGCCCCTAATGAACAACCTACCCAAGATAATGCATTCCCCATTGACACAACTATTGAATAAGGCACCCAAGGTGCAACAACCAAAAATATGCAAGAAAATGTGCCTTTACCTACTCAAGCGAGTAATGTACATACTTCTACCTGAGCAAAGAGAAAACATAAGTTACAAGAAGAAACTTTGGTTCTAATAGTAGAAAAATGAAACCCTATAGTCTCAAATCAAAAGAAAATAAAGTCAGTTCCTGTAGCAACTAATCTTGTAGCAGAGACACCGAAAAGGGTTAGCAGGAAAAAGGATGTGGTGCTTGAAGAAACCCCTGGCAAAGAATCCCTAGAATGAGAGGGAAAATTCCTAAAGTGTCCATAGAAACCCAGTCCACTTCACCCAAACAATATAATGAAGACTCTCTAGTAGAAGTTGTCTTAGATGATTCCCCCCAATCAACCTAAAATTTTAGACATTCCTCAAAACCCTGATGAGGAATGTAAGAGTGAAATGAATGAAAGCCAAAATAATTCCCTAGCAAGCCAATAGGATACCTCGAGCCATAAAGAATAAAAAACCCTAGTAACACACCAGTTAGCCTATTCAAAAACTACCCTAGTTCCCTTAAGCAAACATGGTTTACAAACTTCTTGGAATGGTCATGGAGGGAATAGAGGAAGAAAAAAAATTGGCAACAAGAAAGTGGCCCAATTACCTTACAAATGCTTCTTTTTTAGTTATATAATAAACATGTGTTAACAAAAACCCTATGGGGAGAAGAGAAGAAGGAAATGAAGAAGGTAATAACAAACCAAGGTGAAGAAATTGTAGACTTAAAAGAGCAATTGGCGAGATAGAAGCAAAAGATGGATCATGCCCTTAAATTGGCTAACTAAATAATTACTTGTAGGCCACCACCTAGGATCTATGCCATCTGTTTAAAAGAACAATTCCTTTTATTCTAGTTGATGATGACCCTCAAAGATATAAATACATAATTCATGTCAGATAAGGAATTCTATGGTTTGTACCAAACTCTTCCACCATGGCAGCAAAATGCATAATTTGGTTATCCCTACAGAAACTCAATAGAACTATTTACTTTACATAGGGGATATACAGCTTAGGGCCCTAATGTCTTGGATGCACAATGAGGCCAATTATGATAGACAACTAAACAATTATAGAGATGAGGAGAGAATAGAATCCGTACCATTAAGAGCAGAGAGCAATAAACTAGAATAAATCCTTAGGTATTGGTTTAGGTTGACCTATGGAGATGTTCACAAGAAAATAAGAAAACATAACTTTGAGGCCTAAACAAAGGTATATGCAGAATATGATAACATGCCATAATTTTTCTTTCAAAGAGCCCTAGTTGGTGTTAAAAGTAGACGGGGAAGACTACTTGAGGGAGTCAGAAGGTTAGAGCCACACAACCCTATCAACTTAGAGGCATCCCTTCATCAAGCTCCAAAATATATACAGCTGGGAAGGTAAACTAGACTAGAAATTTGGTGTCCATTAACAATATGCCACCTATGCTCCTTTGGACCCTGTATGGCATCAAATCTGAACAACTTGATAGGTTGTAGGAGGATCATAGAAGGGAAGTATGGGAAAGAACAAGAGGATTCTACTACACCTTCAAGAGTAACATGCAAGGGAGGACTGAGGTTGGAGACTTCCAATCAATGGCCAGAAGATGCAATGCTTGGGGACAAGCATTAAGCTTACCAAGGGGTAGATGATGAGACTAATTATTGCCTCTATTTTATGTTAATTTTAAAACTTTATTTTTAATATTGCTAAGACATTTGTGAACTTATAACTAGTTGAACTTATGATAAAGTCCAGATATAACTGTTAACCCATGGGTAGATAGTTATGTCATATTTTGCCAATATTATACAGTATAATGTAGTATTTCATATAACCATCAGAATTTGTGTTCTAATATTTGGATTTAATTTGAATATGCTTGTTTGCATAAATATTTCTGCATCACAACTAACTTGTTAGGGAAGAAGCTGGAGAATGGTCGACAACATTTTAAGGAGGAGTGTTAAGGCCTAGCCACAGTGGAAGAATCATAATGGTACTAGGAGAAATTATTCCATGAATGTAGGGATGAAGTGTTGCTATATTCTCTCTACATTTACTATTGCATTGAATAGGTTACCCAAACTTTATTGCTTGTATTGCGAGCTGTTATATTTCCTTCTTCTTCTTTGGTAGATTTGTAGTCAATTTGTTTTCTTTCCTATTTTAGAATAAGTGTTGATCCTCTATTAATAGGGATTGGATCAATACTTTTGGTGTTAGAGAAAATTTTATGGAAAAACATTGTTGACTCTCATAGTGAGTTGTTTTGCAGTTTTATGTATTGTTCATATGTAAGGAGTTTTGAAATATAATGAAGTAATTCTTGGTTTACATTTTGTGTTAGTAAATTAGTAGAAGCCAACCAAGGGGGCCCACTTGGGAGGTGGATCAAATTAGAGTAGTGTAGATTTACTTCCAACATTTCCAGTATTTCAGGTAGAAGTTATAAGTTTCTACCTGCAACACCATACATTGTGAATGTTCCTGCAGCACCTGCAAGAGCAATTATAGTGGATGGTTTGAGTTGAAATATAAGTTAGCATATAGTTGTATTTCTAGCATTCATTTCAGTAAAGAGTTAAATGTGTTTCTTTCCTACAACACTAGTCTAGGTTCTTTCTTTGCATTTTACTTTTCTGCAACATAAGCATAATGACTCCTTAAGAAACCTAGTGCACATACCGTGCCAACCATTTCAAGTATATGTCCCTGGGTTGAAAAATTAAATGCACCTCATGGTGGGAGAAGTAATCCTTATCTTGAATAAACTATTCCTAAGTAAGGCCTTGGGCATGATTATCACGTACCTATTGTGAGGTGGACCAATAAGATCCCATGTGACCTCTCATTATAATAAGGCTCAATAAACCAAAGTTGGTCAAAGTTGGTCAACAACCACTTCGAGATGGTAGGAAGGTGTTTTGATTAATTTCATGGCTTCATGGATCATTATATGGACCATTTGAAATCATTTTGTATAGGTTTTGAGCAAAGTTTGATTTATTTTTAGAAAGCTGCAAAAATTGTTCATGAGAAATTTAACAACAAATTAGTAACTTTCTGCCCAAGAACTAGATGTTTCAAAAAATGGTTGGAAATAGGTGGGTTGGTGGTTCTTTGAGTCTATCAAACCAAATTGGTCAAAAAGATGTAAGAAAAAGTTGATTTTGGTAAATTAATGCAAGTTGATGATTGTTCTAAACCATTTTTGTGTGCATTCTTATTGTTTTAATCATTGGTGTGCATACCAACAAATTTATTTATATGATATTGAGGAATAAATGTGTAGATAACTGAGTTTAGTATACTTTGAAACAAATATGAGGCCATTTTGTGCATTGATTAGAAAGATCCATTCAAATTGCTAAAAACTAGTTGTTATTTATACCAAACCCTAGGTTCCTAATTCAAAATATATTTTTCTTGACATTTCACCATTCATTCTAGCCAAATGTTTGGGAAATGTTTGACCTATAAGTGTAACATAGGATGTAAGATATTTTGGAGTGATCCCACAAGGCAATAGATTTTGGGAGCACGTTCTATTCTTGACATCCCCATGTGACAAGCCTAAAACTATTGCAAACAAGATAGAATGATGAAGGGTGCTCCCCCTAATATCATAAACACATAACATAAACAAAGAAACAATAAAAATTTGCAAGAACAAAATATGGGCTTCATATTATTGCTACAAATTCAAAATTACAGAATTTAGAATTATAATATGCTAACCCACATGGGTGCCTTCATTACAGTAATTTGCAAGACAAAGCTATGAACTATAGCCCAGAGTTGTCCTAGACAATGTTCGAGTGTTTCTTAAATAGGCAAGTTTATGCCACTCAAGAAGGTTCTAGACACCCAAACTTAATACCTAGGGTTGAAACACCCTAACAATACATATAGAATCAATCATGTACACCTTTGATATTTATTTTGGAAGTTTTTATTGGCCCAACTTCAGAAGGCCATAACTCTTGAATTGTTACTCTGATTGGCTATTATAATCACATTTTAGAAACCTAAGCTTTTGATCTACATGCTTCAATTGGTGAAGTGCCCATTTGTCAAGTTTTGGAGTCTCAGCCAAGCACATTTAGGCCTTCAAAAGTGAGCTTGAGGTTTATATACCGAAATTGCAAACCAAAAATCCATAATAAATCTATAAATACACATGATATGGCAATGAGACTCAATAGGTAGGCTGACATATCCAAGATAAATATCCACCTTTGAAATTAGGACATTCTGAGCTCGTATGATTGACTTACTAAGTCACAGGCTTCCACATACAACAATTATGCATTAAGACAACACTTATTCAAACAACTAAAATGAAATATTTTTGGTTGATGCAACACCTAGGTGTTGGTCTTAGATTAATTTTGAAAATTGAGTGCCAACACACTTAAGACATTTCTAAGTTGACGCCGAGTATAATGCAAATGCCGAGCTATAGTATGTGCTGAGTTAGAAATTCAATAGGTGCTGAGTCATTTAGATGCTGAGTGACTAACAGATGCCAAATTAGTATATGTGTCGAGTAAACTATAGGTGCCAAGCATAACATAACTACTACATGTGTCGAGCAAGACATAATTCCTATAGATGCTGAGCAAGAAAGAATTCCTATATGTGCCAAGCATTAGCAATTAGTAATTGCAGAGTAACATAGAATTGACATAAGAGTTTGTTCCCTCACAAACTCAGATGTAAACCATTTTTGAGCTGACTCAAGATGAATCTCGAAGGATCTTAAAGATAAGATCAAATCTTTTCAATTTCCTATGAAATCAACATGCAACCAATTAGAAAAATGGATGAATCTCAATCATAGATTCATACCTAACCCTAAGTAATGAAACTTTTTAAAGGAGGTCAAGACCCATAATTTAATAGAGTGAGAGAGAGTATGTGTGAAGGGAATGCAAGGAGAGAATGCTATCAAAGTTCAAAGGGGTGTGAAGACTTAAAGGAAGAAAAACATTGCAGAATCAAGTTGATCATAATGGAGTATCAACATTTTAAACACTCATATTAGATCAAGGATGATCAGATCATATTGGACAGAACAAGGATCTAAAATCAGCAATTGAAGATTGTAAGTTGTCAGGTCAACACATTCTACTATACTTTCTAGCCATTGTATTAGAAGAATGAAAATCCTATGATGATAGGTTGGTTTAACAACCATATTATAAATCCTTTAACAGGGTGACATTCCAAGTGATTCTTTGTAAATCCTTTAGATAGGTCACCATTAACAGGGTGTTAGAGCCTTTAACAGGGTAGGCCTCTCATAGGGCAGACCATTAATAATGGTCAAACTTTGTAACCTTGACAAATTACATATTGCTACAGTGATAAGTTGTGGGTGTCATCCCAACCCCAATTTTACGTTCTCATTTTGGAGGGTTACTAGGTGATCAAATCTCGTGTTATCTATTTTCATGCATGCCTTTACTTTCATATAAATTAGATGTGTTACGTACATGTGATTGATTTTAGTTAAAAAGTTTTAGAGGTTAAAGTTTTTTACTTCTTATTCAAACCCCTCTTCGAAGTAAATCTTCCCACTTGTAAATTCCAACAATTGGTATCAGAGCTAAGTTCTTACAAGGAGAAGCCTTACAACTTGAAGAAAAGATCCATAAATGGAAGTCTACAAATTTGGGAAGATTATAAAGAATTAGGAGATTGAGATACATCTCATTCTACATTCTCTGGAAGAAGCTAGGGAATAATTGGGGAAATCCCTAAAGAGAAGAAGAGAAATTGCCATAGCTAAGAATGATACATAGTACAAGGAGATTGACACCTCAAAAGTGTTTGCAAATGGAGATTCCAAGGAGTTTTATGCAGCAATTATAGACCTAATGGAGAAGAATAGAGCTCAAGTAGAAGAGATTATAACTCTCAAGATTGAATAGGAATCACAAGCCATGATTCTTTGTGAAGTGATTGAATAGAAGAAGAGAGCTATTGAAGATAAAGCTATGATAGAAGAAGACAAGAGAAACCTTGCCAATAGATTGGAGGAAAAGTCAATTGAGCTTGGGAGAATTTTGAACATGCAACTAGACACCCTAATCCAGATGATGAATGCACATAATGAGCTAAATGTTAAGGACATTGAGATGTCCACACTAAAGATGCAAAATTAACAACTGCAAAATGACTTGAGAAGAGAGAAGAAAATTGCTTAAAGCTTCAACAAACCTAATGAATCTATCAAGTACTTTGAACACCTACTAAAATCACCAAGATTGAGTTATGACACTTCAGGACTATGATACATCAGCACTAAAAATGGAGAGTCATCAAAGACTATAGAAGAAAGAAGTGACAAAGGTAATAACACAAAACCCACTTGTCATTTTTGTGGTAAAAAGGGACATACCTCTAATGTGTGTAGGAGAAAGAATGCCAACCAGCATGAAAAACCTAAAAACATGGGTCACTGTCACAAGTGCAATAAACAAGGTCATCAGGCACATGACTGCAGCACTAGAACCATTAGAACACCAAGATTTGAAGGTCACTACTATAATTGCAAGAAGTATGGACACAAAGCTTTTGAATGTAGATCCAAGCCTACATGGTCATCAAACAAAATAAAAAGCCATGAAAATTCCTATGATTGGGACTACAACACTAGGCATAGCTGTCACTACTATCATGAGTATGGAAACATCCTTGAAAATTGCATAAGAACACATTTTAGAGGAAGCCACAATAGATGGTTGAGCCAAACTACATGGTTCAGTTGTTTGAAGACTAGTCGCATCAGCAATAACTACCCAACAAGGTCAAAGGCACCTAACTTAGAGTTTAACAAAGGAAAAGGTAAAATTGATGTTGAGTATGTTAGAGAAGAGATGAATAAAACATGGAAAAGAATAGATGGAGGTAGCACATCCAATGGAGGGATCACTTCACCCAAAAGGTCAAGTGGTCACTCTTCATCCAACTAAGTAGTAGAATGTGTGTGGAACTGATATACAATGCTTTATCGTACATTAGTTCCAAGGCAAGTAAGTACTAAAAGGAATGATCAGAATGAATATAAATGAAAAGTTAATTTAAAAAAAAAAATATAGTGTTGCTAAGTAAGGAAAATTGCCTTCAGATGTTGAGTAAAGACCTAGTATATGCTAAGTTTTCTGCCAAAGTTAGTAGATGCCAGGTGAAGGGAAATTTGTGTTAAAACCAAGTAAGTAAAACTACAATGCATGCCGAGTGTTGGAAAGACAATGGAAGCCGAGTAAAGCAGAACTACTTAAGAAGCCGAGTGGACAACTGTACAAGCACTAACCATTAAATGCTATGAAATGAAGGGTATATGGTTGCATTTTTGATCATTTTTCACCATCGCGAGCAAAAAGTAAGGACAAGAAGAGCGCAAAAAGGATTTTGAAGTAGAGAATCAATTATTTGAGCATATTTCAACATAGATTCAACACAGTTTTGATGATTCAAGGTATTTTACTTGTGCCAAGCTATGCAGTTTCAAAATTTCTTTGTATTGAAACCCTAGATTGCACAAATGGCCTCCAGCTCTAGAAAACCCCATGAAAAAGAGCTGTTTGAAGTCCAATTAGTATCAAATGAAGTCAAACAGCCTGATTTTTCACCTATTCCCGAAGTTGCATACAAAAATGACCCTGTCGGAGCCCTATCTGTTATACCTCCTAAAGTAATAATGGTGTAAGATGTTAGGAGATGTTACAACTAAAAAATAGGTGCTATTGGAGACATGGAAATCAGGGAGGCATACAATAAGTTGTGTGAAAATGGGGTATTGAAAGAAGAGTTCCAAATCATTAAAAAGAAGGGCTTAACCTATGCCCTAGATTTTCCAATAGTGTTTAAGACTGAATGGATCGAAATGTGTTAAGTAGGATACATGATGGTAGCTTGTGGTTGGAAGATGGCCTAGTCAAAATATCAAAAAGAATTATTCATAAGGTGACTGGGTATCCAACCCTAGAATAGCCCAAAACACTGAGGAGTGATTCAAAAGAAGCAATTGAGAAGAATAATAGAGCTAAGTAGAACAAGAGAGGCATGACCATTGATGCCATTAAGGATCCTCTTCTTGATTTTGTAGTTAGAGTCATATCCCAAAAATTTTACCAATCAAGCTGACTCAACAGTGTTCCATGTATTACAGTGGATGTTGGTTACAAAATTGTCAAAAAAGATCATACTTATGATCTAGCTAAACTGCAACTAAAACAGATTATGGAAAATTTGGGAGCCATAAGAAGGTCCAAGGGTACTCAATGTAAATTTGGAGCAATTTTGATATGTTTATTCTTCTATGTATAGAGTAAATTTCCTTCTTTTGGAAAGGTAAGATGGAAGAAAAATAGGTCTATAGTAGTCCAGGTGAATGAATACATAGAAAAAATGGGAGCCAATTTTGAGACTATTATGACCAGCTACTTTAAAGATTTCAAGAAATCAATGAAATAGAGACTAAGGATACCAGTTTCATTAGTCGAGCAACACATAAATGATATATGTTTTCTTGTTGATATTGATTACACCTACATCCAAGCAACCATACCAAGGGTAAGATGGCTTAGGCCACTTGGTTATGAGATTAATATTGATGAGGCATCAATAGCAATAACAAAATTGCTTGTAGAGGAAGTAGATAAAAGTGCCAAATCCTTTGGCACCTATGATGTTGTAAGATCCAAAATGGATATGGAATTGAAAACTGCTTCAACATTGAAGAAAAAGGACAAATTAGTGAAGAAGCTTAAGGCCAAATTTGGAGAAGGGGCTGTAGAAGTAGAGGAAGAAGAAGATGAAGATGAAGAGGAAGAAGAATAGGGCTGGAAGCCACTAGCACTAACCCAAGGCATGGGTGAAGATGTTAAGGAAGTAGAAGGTGCCGAGGAGGAGCAAACCAAGGAAGCACCTAAGGCAGAGAAAAAGAAGAGAAAGACACAAAAATAGCCTATGACTCAGCCTAGAGGAAAGAAAATAGCTAAACCTAGCCCAAAAAAACCCACCAAAAGGGTAGATACAAAGTCTACAACAAAGGGGGCCAAGGAACAAGAAAAGAAGAAAGCCATAGAGTAGGGAGGACTAGCAGAGAAAAAGCAAAGAAGAAAGTATGTGGCACCTCTTGAATTAGATGAGGAGAGGGCAGAGTCTGATAACAATGGACAATTCAGAGTGGTAAGTCACACCACTAAGTTTGATCTAGAGAATATATGTGACAATATAAGATATAATGTAGACTTGTCTGGGCTGAAAAGTATTGATTTTAACAAGTTGACTAGAGAAGAACAGAACATAGTGGAAGAATCAATATACACTATGATGGACAAGTTCAAGAATACTCCACTTGAACTTGATAATACAATGCCTAAGGAGTTATATTCAATAATAGAGAATAAATGGCATTATTGCTTGAATATGGAGAAGGAAATAAGTGAGTCAACATTAGCTCATGTTATGCCTAAACTTACAAAAGGGAAAATAAGTAAGGAAAATAGGAAGCATGGGAGAAAATTTGCACCCAAATATAGAGCCTTTAGCATATTGTAGAATAAAATTGAGGATGTTGTGAAGAAGTCTACTCTAATGTGGAAAGTAATCTATGGCCTCACAACTATAAAGGAAGGTAAAGAAGATCCCTTTGAGAGAAGAAACAATAATGAAGAAGAAGAGGAAAATGATAAGGAAGAAGAAGGACAAAAAGAAAAGGAAAATGCTATAGTGGAGAAGGAAACGCAAAAGGTTGATGTGGCAACTATTGAGGAGCAGCAATAGGAACAGAGTGTGGAAGACACACAACTACCACCACCAAGACCTCCACATGTGACTCCCACACCTGCAAATTTAGTGAAAATACAAGATATTCCTAATACCTCAGGTCAAAACATAAACCCATTGACTGTAGAGGATCTTAGAAAGATCCTTCACCAAACTACTTTACAATCACATCTATGTTCCAAATCCAGTTTTGGTGAGTGTGGAAGAACTGCAGAAAGTTGTAGCTGGCATCACAAAGGAGAAGGTGAATCCACAAGAAGCACCTTCACATATCCAAATATCTAGAAGTGGACAACCCCAAGAGCAAGCAACACAAGACATACTGGCTAGGGTTGATTCCACAATACCAGACACAAAAACTACTAAGGAACAAGTAAAAGATCAAATAGGATAGAAGGATACCTCTGTTCCTACTGCACAAGGACAAGGTGCACCACCTTAGATTAGAATAATTGATCAAGGCATAATAGAAGAGGAGGAGACCCCTAAGAAGAAAGAATAAGAGGCAATACAAACATTGGTCAACTTGCCTACATCAGGGACTCTTACAATGCCTTAGAAGCCGAGCACTGAAGCAATACCACTTCAAGTTTCAAAACCAGGCTCGAGCTCTACAAGAGTTGCAAGGGTACTTCACTATGGAGACCCTACACTAGATGAGGACATAGTCATTCCAAAATATGACTATGAAAATATGAACATAGATCAGATAAATGAATTGCAAGAGGCACTTGAGAGGAAGAAAAAGTAAGAGATACTCAGAAATGAGTATAAACAAAGGTGAGCTTTGATTGAAATTAAAGACATATTTTTAGATGCATTCAACTTGCAAGTACTTGATGAAACCAAGCTCATAATGGAGCAACTAGTATAGTGGACCAAGTACAAAATGAAGACTTAGACACAAATGCAAAATTGCTAGAATAGTCTGAAAGGAAGTTCCAAATGAAGGTGAATGAAAGAATATCAAGTGAAATAACACTTTTATAGGTGGAGCTGGTAAAGAAGATAGAAAAGGTGAAGACAATACTTGAGAACATATTCTCATTGTACTACAAATTGTTTGATCTATCAATTTTCACATAAGAGACTAGCCAAAGAATACTAAGCTTGGAGAGGAACCTAAAAATATTAAGCATGTAGCTACCTAAGGATCCAGCTCAGAGTGAGAAGCATTTTGCTACTATGCTTCACACTCAAAAGGAACTAGCTATGCTAGCAATAGATGAGGCAAACATAAAGGCCAAATTGATTCAACTTCAATTTTCCATTACCCCACACATGGAAGTTTTGCAGAAGGAACTGGCCTATGCAGAGAATGTCTTGAAGAAAGGTCCCAATATTTCTACATTGGAAGGCCTAGTACACCTTGTAGCAGAGACAACCATCCATCTTAAAGCACTGGAAATTGCATTAGACAATTGGGATGTTGCTCTGAAGATCATAATGGTGGTAAACAAAACCATTTTGGCTAAGTATTCAGTTAATGTATAGAACCCTTTGACATAAGTGTAAAAAAGGGGGAGATAATAAATTAGGAGACTCAAAGGGGGAGATAATAAATTGAGGGAGATAATACAATTTTTGAGTTTTGAGAAGAATAAACTAAGGGAGAGATAAGGAGATAAAACCAAAAGGTCATGAAAACTACAAGGGAAGGTGTGAAAAAGGGGGAGCAAAAATAGAGCAGATAGAATAGGGAAGAGAAGGGAAGGAATGACAAGGCAAAGATAAAGAGTATCAAAACAATCGACATGAGACAAATCCAACATAAGGAGTTTTGGATATAAAAATGGCACATCAGCTCAGGGGGAGTTACAAGTTTTGAGGTATATAGTCTTCCAAAAAAAATTTGAACAAGTTTTTTAAATTTTGTACATATGCTGAACAAGATGTATATTATACTCATAGAGATCAGATTCATAATGTTTAGTTAAGTGTTTTTGACACTCATGTCAAAGGGGGAGATTGTTGGTCTCAGATTGGTTTTGACAATTGAGTGTCAACGCACTTAAGACATTTCTAAGTTGATGTTGAGTATAATATAGATGCTAAGCTACAGTATGTGCCGAGTCAAAAATTCAATAGGTGTTGAGTCATTCAGATGCCAAGTGACTAATAGATGTCGAGCTAGTATATGTGCTGAGTAAACTATAGGTGCCGAGCATAATAGAACTACTACATGTGCCAAGCAAGACAAAATTCCTATAGATGCTAAGCAAGAAAGAATTCCTATATGTGTCGAGCATCAACAATCAGTAAGTGCCAAGTAACATAGAATCAACATAAGAGTTTGTGCCCTCACAAACTTAGATGTAAACCATTTTTGAGCCAACTCAAGATGAATCTCAAAGGATCTTAAAGATAAGATCGAATCTTTTTAATTCCCTATGAAATCAACATGCAACCAATTAGAAAAACGGAAGGAATTGATCAAGAAAGATGGATTTATCTCAATCGTAGATTAATACCTAACCTTAAGTCATGAAACCTTTTAAAGGAGGTCAAGACCCCATAATTTAATAGAGTGAGGGAAAGTATACAGAAGGGAATGCAAGGAGAGAATGCTAGCAAAGTCTAAAGGGGTGTGAAGACTTAGAGGAAGAACAACATTGCAGAATCAAGTTGATTAGAACATAGTATCAACATTTCAAACATAGTCATATCAGATCAAGGAGGATCATATCAGATTGGATAGAACAAGGATCTAAAATCAGCAATTGAAGATTATAAGTTGTTAGGTCAACACATTCTACTATACTTTCTAGCCATTGTATTAGGAGAATGAAAATCTAATGATGATAGGTTGGTTTAACAACCATATTGTAAATCCTTTAACACAGTGACATTCCAAGTGATTGTTTGTAAATCCTTTAGATAGGTAACTATTAATAGGGTGTTAAAGCCTTTAACAGGGCCAAACTCTCATAGGGCAGACCATTGATGATGGTCAAAATTTGTAACATTGACAAGTTACATATTGCTACAGTAATAAGTTGTGGGTGTCATCCTCACCCTAGTTTTACCTTCTCATTTTGGAGGGTTTTTGGGTGATCAAATCTTGTGTTATCTATTTTCATGCATGTCTTTACGTTCATATAAATTAGATGTGTTGCATGCATGTGATTGATTTTAGTTAAAATGTTTTAGAGGTTAAAGTTTGTTACTTCTGATTCACCCCCTCTTAGAAGTAAATCTTCCCACTTGTAAATTCCAACACCAGGATGCTCTTGCATCAGACACTAGGGATAATTTAAGAAGTGACCCTACCATATCTTAGGTGTTCAGAGGAAAACCAAGATGGTTAACCTCCTCCCTTGCTAGCCATGATGAATCTTCTAGTGGCCTCCCTTTCCATTTGAAAATGTATTCTTCATAAGTTATGTTCCTTGTACTTTTCCCAACATGACTATCCAGTATCTCCTCAATCTCCTTTGTAGCCAAACTAGCTGATAGAATACTCCACTACACTTCTACAACTTGTTCTCCATGATCATCTCCTTCATAATACTCAATCCAATCTAAAATGTTAAATATTGGTGAAATATTCAGTTTAGCAAGCAATTCCATTCATAGGCATTTGCAAAATAATGCCTTTTCACTATCTTGCACACCCCAAACTCCTTCATTTTTAGCTTATTATATGTACCCACTAGAAAATGCTCCTTTCTAAAATGAACCATTAGTTCATCTCCAATTTGAAATTCCTTATACCTCCTTTTCCATCTTCCTTAGCCTTGTATTATGTATTTATCTTGATAATGTACTTCCTTACCTCCTCATGGAAGTTCTTCAAATGTTCAACAAATTCTTCTACTTCAACACTACTTATCTCTCCTTTATCCAACTGCCTCAATTTAGAAGTATTTCTAGGACTTCTCCCATATACAATTTGGAATGGTGATTTACCAGTACTCCTATTGACAAAATTATTATATGTAAATTCTGCCTATGGTAAAATCAAATCCTATTCTTTTGATTTGTCTCCAACCAAACATCTTAGCAATTTTCTCAAACTCCTATTCACAAATTTGGTTTGTCCATCAGTTTACAGATGATGTGATGAATTGAACTTCAAATTTGTCTTTAATTTCTTCCATAATGTATGCCAAAAATACCCAACACATTTGGTATTTTGATCTTAAACTATACTCTTTGGCAGACCATGTAGTCTCACTATTTGTCTAAAAAATAACTTTGTTACATAAACAACATTACTAGTCTTCTTGTAGGGAATGAAATGTGCCATCTTTAAAAACTTGTCAACCACCACAAAAATAAAATCATGCCCACACTTAATCCTTGGTAATCCAAGAATGAAATCCATGCTGACATCGTCCTATAACTTCTCTGGTATAGGTAATGGTTGATACAACCCCATATTCTACTTCACTCCTTTCACCATCTGACATGTTGGTCTGATTTTTTGCATAATAACTTTTCCTAAAAACATGGTATAAAAAATCAAATGTGAGTCCTTTTATTTGATCCTAGGGTTTTAGGTTTTGGTCTTGTATTCTTGATACCTTTTAAATTTTGTGTAAAACCCTAGGTCTTGCCCTTTTAAATTTATCCTCGCACAAAATATTTTAAAAAGGATCTAATATTCTTTTCCCACCTGCCTGGGAGTCATTGTTGAGTCCTTTTTGAGAAAGTCTTGTCCCACCGTTGGATTTTGTTTGGATCCATAGATGTCGCGTGCTCATTATAAAAAGTTGTGAGGCTGTTTACTATAGCAACGTAGCGACCATAGAAAAACTCTGTTATGGTACTAAAAAATGAGGTTCGACACCGAAGAAGTGTATCAGTTTGAAAATGTTATGGTCACGTACTTTGTCCCAAGGTTTTTAGTATCAAAAAGGATGCATGTGGATCAATTTGTAAATGGTGTTACTATAATTCAAGTTTTTCTGGTGAGTCGCTATGTCGCGACTAAAAAGTTAATGACTTTTGCCGGTAGTGACATAGCGAATGCTTAGAATATAAAGAAGGCGGCAACCTTTTAAAGTTGATGATGACCAGGGAATTCTCGTGTAGTATCATAAGTGTGCATGACCATTATTTCTAAGAGCAGTATTGATTGGTGAAAATTCAATTAATGTGTTATATTTTTTTGTCACCAGAAATCAATTCTCATCAAAGGTCACTATGTCGCGACTGGGAAAGTCATCAATTTTCTAGTAGTGACATAGCGAGTTCCTAGATATTGTAAAAGACGGTATTCTTTTAAAATGGGTAGTGATTTTGAGGGTCCCAAGGAAGATATCTTGCAAACTATTCCTTTATTTTTGTGATAGTCGTGTCATTTATGGTTATTCTATTTTAATTTTTCTTGGCACTAATTTTTGATGGATCACCAAAAATCACTCTGTCACTACCAAAAAGTTAATGACTTCTGCCAGTAGTGATGCAGCGATTGGCCAGAATGTTGTGACGTAATGATAGTTTCAAAAGGTGAGCCCTAAATGAGTGATTCGTCAAAAATGAGCTGTGCATATCCAATGACATGGTGACATCCTACTAAGCATTTATGCGTCGAAAGTTTTGAATCCACTGGAGGTCGTTATGTCGCTACCGAAAAGTTAATGACTTTCACTAGTAGCGATGTAGCAATCCGCCTGAAAAATAACAAACATGGAAAGGTCAAGGAGGTGTGATGTCATTAGAGATTAAAATAATACATATGTGCCAGCATGTTAAGCCATCTCAATGTCACCAAGAAATGTGGACCCACTTCCAAGTCAAGAGCCAAGTAAAGAATTGCGATCATTTGATTGAGTTGAGATCAATGATATTCACTAACTCACTATGGTGAGTTGCTCAAAGATTATGTATAGTGATATAGCAAGTAAGGCAGATAAAGGTGGGGCCCACCATGTTTGTATTGTGTAATGCATTGAATGTTCTCCACTTGATCAAAGGAAAATCAACAATGATCGCTAACTCGCTATAGCAGTGTGCTCATCTTTTATGTATAGCGAGGTAGCGAACAAGGAAAGTAAATGAAGGATCCACCATTATAATAATAAGAATGTAGTAAAATTCATACCATCAGATTAATATCAGATCAAGGGTTATCGCTTCCTCACTATAGAAATGTGCTCACTTTTTATGTATAGCGAGGTAGTGATTCAGTGACACGTGTCCTCCAAGAAAAGTGGGTCCAGTTCAAAGTGCCAACAATGAAGGAAAGGTACAAGTGGAAGCATTTCATTGGTTTGACTACTAGTGTGTTGAGGAGAAAGATGAGTCAGCTCTATTTTCATCCCTGGATCATAGGATTTTTCAAGGATCGATGACGCAAATTTAAAAAGAAAGGTGATGCCACTCTGTTTTTCTATTCTATGCATTTGTGAGGAATGAAAGCTTCGCGTGTGAGAAAAATAGAGTATAATATAGAAGATTTCATCAGTCCCAATATCATGCCAACAAAGATTTCGTATTTTTTGAGCACAAGAGCCTACTGAGAATATTGTGTTAAGCCTAGCAAAATGTGAAGCAATATCCCATCTGTTCATGAGCTATTGCAGAGGTTCAGAGAAGAAAAAGTTTGGAAAATCAAGTAAGTACTCATATTATAACTTCTATAGAATTCTAGTTCATGTGATTTATAGTCAAGATGTCTCCTAAGGAACCATTTTTTGGGCAAGTAAATTATATGGATAGGAATGTTCATGATGATTTGCTAAAATTACTCCCAGAGTCCACCACCAAAACTGCACAAGTTAAGAAGTTAATTTCCTTAAACCCTAGGCTTAAGATTGCTGATGGCCTATATGACAAAGGGAACTGGGCTAGGGATGCAACAACTTCACAAACTAGTCTTGTTTTGTTCAAAAAATGGTTTTCAGAGAGAAATTTGTTTTCCTTGCATGCTAACGTCTGGAATTTTGATTTGGGAAAACTAATAGTTCCAAGTGTTTTCATGGATTATGATTTTCTTGAAGCCATTACAAAGAATTATGACCAAGCTATTAGGGCGGTGAGAAGAATTGATGGTGTGCCTTTGATCTCAATTAATCTTGAGGAAATTAGAGAGGTTTTTCGCCTAGAGCCATTGACAGATTATCATGTTCCAATTAGTATGCTAGAACTAGAAAATAAATACAAGGCAAAGAAGGATGTGATTAGGGGAGGTGCACTAAGGGCACATATTGGCACAATAGGGACTTTTCCAGTAGTTACTATAGCCTCTAAGGAACCTTTTAAAAATAGTCTTTTCACTTCCCGGGCTGTAGAGATATACATGACCCTATGTTGTGTTTTTGGTGAAGACGAGAAAGATTTCATGCCCATTGGCCTTATGTATATGATGGTTAAAATTTCTTCCTTTGGTGTAGATGTTATTTTTGATTTTGCTTCCTATTTGGCTGAAGAAATTCATACTAGTTTGGTTGGAATTGCAAAAGGAAAAGTAGATAAAACTTTTGGCCATTATTCTCTATTGATGCATATGTTCTTATTTAAGGGAGTAACATATTTTGGTAAAGAGATGGAGTTGAATAGAGAGGAGGATGGGAAAGCATTGTCAGTCTAGTTGTGGAGTGCAGATATGACCTGGGATGTTGAAAATGCTAGTTTTGTTAGATTTCATACGTATTTTGCCTCCAAGTTGAGATGCCTCATATTGAGTGACAATCCCAAGATCCCTAAGGCACTAATGAATCTCATTAGGCCTATGGATAACCCCCATGATTTGAAAGTTTCACATAATTGGGGAGATTTTATTCCTTACTTTGTTTCTACTATTTTCAGAGTTTATGGTTTTAAGGGGAGCCCTGATGTGTTGCCCTGCCAAGTACCTTTAAAGGTAGGAATGGCTAAAGTTTTGTGGTAGTTAGGAGGAGTGGAAGAGATTTTTCTATTGAAAAGGTCACTGGGGTCAATTTTTCCTACTTGCACTGTGGCACACTAGTTTGTGATTACAAAAGGGGGTTGGCTCTTTTTGCATAAAATTTTGGATCAGTACAAAATGGCTGTTTCCCATCCCCATTTTTGTGATTCTGAGGGGTTTTTTAATCGGACCTTGAGAAATAGGATTAAATTGGGATAGGTCAAACACAACTCATACTATCTAGAGGACATTATAAGGAATGTGTTCTCATTACAAGAACAAGAAACTAAAAAGGAAAAGTGGAGGGTCTATTCCTGGGTTTTAGAATTCATTTATTGTTTTGATCATAAATATAGTCCTCTAGATAATGCTAATACAAAGGTTGATAAAGTAAATAAAATCATGAATACCTTCCCTGAAATAATGGAAGCTATGAATGAGAAGAAATGATTTTTTATTTATTCATGCCCAGATAAGGCTAGGGAGGTCATGAGGAGGTTGGCTTTCACTCCTAATGTAGGAGCTGGTCAAATAATTGTTCAAAAGAGACTAGGCTATGGTGTGATTCAAAATAAAAAGGTCACTATGGATAAGGGAAAGCAAATAATGGGATCCACTAGTGCAGTCCAAGAAGAGAGACTTGATGAACCTTCTCCCAAGAGGCAAAAAGTAATGAAGGAAAAGAGTCCTCAAGTTGAGGAATATTCACCCACTCAATCCCCTTTGAGGATTGGAGAAGAATAGTTCACTAGTGAGCAAATTGAGCAGATGGGATCACAAGGAGGTATTTTTATTACCCAAGCAAAGTTAGATGAGGGTAACCCTCAAGAGCCTCCTCCACCAAGTTTGGATTTAACAATAGATGATTATAGAGGCAGGGAATTGGACCCTGTGTTAGAACAGGCAAGTCATCAATTTTTGGCTGATGACAACTTTGTAAAATCAAGGGCTTTCCATCAATTTTTATGGAGGGAAAATATGAATAATTTTGAAGAAAGATGCAAAAAGTTAAAACTAGAGCATCCAGAAATGGATGAAGCCTCCATCCAAAAACAAATAAAAGAAGAAATGATAAAAGAATTTTAGAATATAAGTCCTGTGGAGGGAAGGCAAATGGTGAGGGCATTGAACATTTTATTGTTACCAAATTGGGACATTCCTGATGCCTTAGTTTTCAATTCCATTTCAAATAAATTGAATTTGCAAGATCAAAGTAAAAAAGACTTCCATGGCACTGCATTTAGTGAAGATTAGGCTGCATTGGTCAGTTGGTCATTAAGAAGAGGATCTAGAGCTACATCATCACAACCAGATGAGTCTAGATTGATAGGAACTATAATTGTAAGGAGAGTTGCTGACACATCACATGTGTAGGAAGCACATTGGAATGTGGATTCATCCCAATTTCTTTTGGCTACTACTAAGAAGGAAAAACATGCCATGTTTGAACTACAAAGTAAATATGAAACAATTATTGAGGCCTACAATAAGGAAGTAAAAAGGAGAATTGAGCTTGTGAACAAGCTAATGGGGAGGTCTACAAGGTCAAGAATAACATACCCTCATCCTCCAGTGGAACCTTTCAAATCCACCCCCCTTGTAGAAATACTAGACACACCCCAAAGGCCAAAATATTATACAGCTGAAGATTTTGAAGAAGAAAAAAGCAAGCTGTGGGCCTTACATGTGGAGCCAAATATACAATATGAACATAGATTAAGAAAAGTTCTCATCTACCTTACAAACAAAATTGAGTGGCCATTGTTTTATGATCAGTTAGCAAGGTAGTAAATATTTGGGAAGAATTGAAAGCGAAAGATGAGGCTTTAAAGCCTATTATGAATAAGTGGGGGAAGAAAAGGAGAAGAAAAGAGGTGAAATTTTTGTGTTATTCAGTCATAAGGTCATCCCATAACCAAATTGAAAGGAGTTATGACATTGTCACTGATCTGCCAGATTTTGATAACAGGACGGTTTATTTGCAAAGAATAATAGTAGCCTACTTGAATAAGTACAAGAGCCAAAAATTTGATTTGTTTTTGCATGCTATAGATAGAAAGAATAAATTAAAAAGTAAAGATGAGTGGACCAAAAAATTAGATGATTTGTTCTATTTAAGGATGAATAAAATCATAAATGAAAAAGGACATGCTTGGTGGGCCACTTCAACTAAAGAGTTGGTAAAGGTTTAATTATTCTTTGATTCTTTGAAATAGGATTTTTGTTACTATTGATAATGAGGCTAAGTATGTGCTCAAAAGATAGAATGATATTTTACAATTCAACTAGCCAGATGATACAATGTTTGATACATGGATGGTGGATATTGCTTCTGATGAGCAATTTGAGGAAGTTGGAACAGATGAAGATGAGATACAGGATGATGAGGTGCAAATTATTGACACATCAAAACTAGATCTAAAAAATGAGGAAGGTGAAGGTCACCAGTTAGCTCCAGTTGCAGGTACAAAAGCCCAGGATGTGGACATGACAGAGGAACAATCAAGGGTAAAAGTAATGTTGTCTGTCCAAGGTGAAAATAGTGAAAATCAAGCACCACAGGATGACTCATCATTGGCTAGTTTAATAGCTACATATTTTGAAGATCCAAAATAGTGGTGGCAAACCAAGGAGCTGATATTTTGTAACAATGTGACATAAGTGGACCTACCAGTGAATATTTAGATGCTCTTGGAATTCTGTTCCCCATTGTTTTGTCTTTTGTTAACTATTTTTATTTCTAGTTTGGAAGGACACCTGTCAATCACATTTGCACTTTTCTTGTTGCAACTCATGCCTATATAAATGAGTTTTCAAGGCAATGTGATGGTCCAAATTTTGATGTATTTTTTGGGATTGTCAAGAAATAGTACAGTTGGTCCAGTCATGTGTAGCTATTCTTGAGTTTACTTCTAGTTATGTACTTTTTTGATGACAAATAAAATATAGTATCAACATGAATTCATGGGTTCTTCATTGAGTCTCTATTGGTTCTTGTATTAGTCAGCGAAAGGATAATACAAAAGGGTATTTACACTAGATCTGTGTTACTATTTTTTGTCTCTATTTCATGAGTTTATTAATTTTGAGATCATTTGAATAAAATTCATTTGGTTGAATGTAGCTTGGATGGGTTGTATATCGGTTTATTGTTGCTTTTAATTCAAGGGATTATGTAAATTCTTTAGTAGATCAATAGAATTCATGAGTTTATGAAAAGGATATCTCATAAGAATGGAAATAGGTGATTATAGTTGATGAATTCAATTACAAGTTAATTGAACAAGATCTCCTACTAATAGTTGATTCCTTACCTGTAATGCTCCGCCCGGAGATCCTTGGAAACAAGGATTCAAATCAAGCCAAGATATATTTTTTTTACAAGTATGAATGCATAAGACAACATCATACAAGGATCGCAAAGATCGCAACGGAAGACTTTAACACAATCCTGGCAACCAACGAATCTCCGAATGCCACTACCCAACTGACACACCCAAACAAAAGCCAACAACCACCACAACAAGATGAGGGCACAAGAAATGACCACTCATCAAAAAAACACCAAGCGGGGGTAAAATGCAGAATCCCAAAATTTGGCTAAGCTTGAAATCCTGAAGCCCTGAAAATTGGCTAAGTCTCAATTTTTCAAGCACTGAAATTTCTTAGAATCTATAACTTATCTCCGAGAGGTCTTAAACCTATATCAAACGATTTGTCACATATATTAAAATATATCTTAAGTATAAGGAATTAAATATACGTCAACTTATACTTCAACGATATATTTTAAACCCCTAGGAAATCTGTTTTGAACCAAGAAGGTGTAAAAACCAAAAGGGTGTCCAAAACCAACATCCAAACTTTCATCCGACAACCCTAGATAGCCCCTATTTCTTGCGCGAGAAAGAAAACTGGTCTTGAGTTTCGCGCAAGAACTTTCACCGCTTCGTGCAAGAAAGTGCACACTTTGCGCGAGGACTACTGAGCTTCACATGAGGATTCACATTTTCGTGCGAGGATTCCCTACGCGCTGTGCGAAGATTTACATTCTCGCATGGGAAGTGTATTCTTTTGTGCGAGGAAGAAACAATCTCGTGCAAGGAAAAAAAGTCTCTCGCGAGGAAAATACAATTTCGCGTGACAAAACAAATCAGTGCGACACAAAACGCAAATAAAAAGCTAAACAAACAAGGAAACCTCCACACCAGGGAGTACCAGATCCATGTAAATTGAGGAATGAACACTCGAGAGCACTAACATCAAGGAAAGATGAACATCTAACCATCTAAAACATAAAAGCAAAGCACACACTGAAATAAACATCGCAATGAACAAAATATATTTCATAACTAAACAACCAAATAAGTGCGCGGTTCCTCCCAACCGTCAATAGCATCATAAGACCATCGTGGGTCCTAGCCATCCCCCACGCGTAACATCCCAAGCCACCGACCAGATTGTCAGTACTATCGTAATAAGGGCATCACTACTAAAAACATGCACAATATCAGCATAAGGAAATCTAACATGCTAGTGATAATGCATAAAGATAATCCTACAGTAGATAACATCACCTATCACATGCTAAACAACAATAAGCAACAGATATACTACTAAATCAAATAACATCATATAATCATATGCTAAACATCATGATAATGGAATGCATCAAGTAAACTAACATCATGTAAACATGATATACAAGCATCCCAATGAAAGCATAAATCACAAGAAAGCATACTCTGGAACCCGAAGTACCAAGTGAAGACATCCAGCAACGATCGCACTAGGAAAAAAGATCGTCACTATACACTGATCCCTAGCAGTGGTGAAGGTAGCTACACCTCCCAACCATGTGGCACCCGTAGGTCCACACCCGCCGTGCTGATGGAGATAATGATCCAACCACAAACACACATAAAGCAACAACCATGGCTAATACACATGCCAAGCAGTATGATGGCTGCAACCAAGAACCTAAGACAATGCAAGGAGTACAGGTACTGGTCAGACACTCAATAGACTACTATGTAGGGACTAACATCATGGAGAGTCGCTTGGCATCAAAAAGCCCAAGCTAGGACTTGCGCAGATTCAACATCCCTCAACGGAAAGGCTCTTGCACCCCAAACCTTTTTATTATCTTAAGTTTTATTACCAGTCACACATTTTATTTAATTTTCACTTGATTAAAGCTTCTTTTGCCAACCCTTTGGGTACAATGATCACCAGGCTGCGAGGTAGAAGCCCCTTCCATATGCTACCCTACCCTACCCATGCTCATCCTACGACAAGTGCCCGTGGGCATGCATACTCCCATCCCAACCCCAATGATCATAACTTCCGACAAATCCACGGAAGATTGGGCCTCGCAAGTCACCCAAAAAATGTACGCGCACGTACTCGTGTGTGGCGCACCACCATCACGAAGATCATAACACAAGGACAGGAATGAGAACACAATGCAAAGAAAACACCCAACTGAAAGCAACACGGGAAGGACAGATTCTACACGAATCCCAAAGCCAATAAAATCATACATCATGAAATCACTCAATCGGCCTCAATCCGAGAGTATGGATTCTATACAAATCCCAATGATGTAACAAGAACAAACCTCGTGAACTCATTCAACCAGCCTCAATTTGAGAGTATGGATTCTACATGAATCCTAGCGTTCACGAAACAAAAGCAAAGGTCCAACAAAAACCATAACAAGTATAAAATCACTCAACTGAACACAACGTCGAGAGTACGGGGGAAACATGCATCCCAATGCAACAAAAGGTGCAATAGTGGTCTGACTGATATCCAAATGGATCATCTAGGTCCATGACCCACATTGTGCCAAGAAAACTCGAGAAAATAGGGCGGCATGCAAAACAAGGTAAAAACCCCAAAAATTTGGAAAACTTCAAAATTAAAACCCATTTGGCCTTTGGGTTCAAAAACTCCAAAAATCAAAAAATTAATGGAATCAGACATCGTATGCAAAAACGGCCAGCATAACGGCATAAAATTCCAAACCCTCATCCCAAAAAATAGGAAAATGTTCATACCCGCCCAACTGGGTAGAACTAGCATAGAGAAACGGAGGGGAACACTAGTTCTTAGCCTCCAAACAAATAGCTACCAAAAATAGAAGCAGAAACGAAGCAGAAACAATAAAACAGGAAAGCCTTACCTCACAGCCAAAAGGGCAAAACGGGAATATGAACCATAAAGTAAATATCTCGCAGAAGTAGCTAAAAATCGCGGCAATCCAAGGTTTCCCCGAGCTGGATCCAACAAGCCCAACCTCACGACGATCCCACGCCCATAGCTCCCACAACGAACAAAACAGTAAATCCTCATGAAGAGGATTTTGGGTTTTACTCTCCAACTTTCCAATTCAAAAGTGAGAAGTGAGGAATTAAATTCCTTTTGGATACTTATTCACTTTTCAGGTGAATAATCGATTAAGGCATTTAACTAGCCAATATAGTTAAATCCCGAATCGACCCAAACGAAAACATGCTATTCCTATAAATAGGAATTCATCTATGGCAAAGCTTCCAGAAATTAAAATAAAATAATTAAAAATCCCGAAAACCCAAAAACACATAAATCTCCTTAAACAACTTTCGTGACAATGCGAACCTCTAAATGCACTGACACGCTTACTGGTCTAATCACATAATGCAAATAAGTTCGAATTTAATAATCATTGAAAGGTTTTAAATTAAACATTTAATTAAGGATACGTTGACCATACAAGGACAACATTGGTAAAATATGAATGGGTGAATCACTAACTCCATGTGCCCCTGCTAGGGATATAAATCCTGCACACTAAACTACATGATCAAGTGCAATTTCATATAATAGCATAGCCAAAGCAATAAATGCATTAAATCACCTAATTTAACCATTTATTTAATTATATTAAAATAATCTATTTACATCACTCACGTTCGCATAAAGCATAACAATGCAGGAATGAAGTAAATAACCATAGCATTAAAATCCATCACATAACATAATTAGAGGTATGTCCAAATACCAGATAACTAGATAACCAGATATCATCATAAAATACACTGTCATCTCAAAATGGCATCATCATGCAATATGATTAACTGAACAACATAGTAGTCTAATATCTATGATGCTGGAATCAAAGAGTAACATCTGACCCTCAGGTCCTCTCAAATGTAAACATAACATGAGTAACAAATATCTCTTTAATCAGAAATGTAACAAGGTAAATGTCCGTGGCACATAACCAAATAATCTCACATGAACAATCCATTTGATTACTTGTGCATTTAATAATGATTGATTACTCTGCATAAAAAGGCACTTAAAACACATAAGCAAACACAGTCATAAACATGACTAACCACTGCTACAGGAACCTAGTCCAGTGCAGCATGGTAAAAGAACATAGTGCAATCTCTGCACACATCTCAGGGTAATCACAGAACAACCTCATGATACCACATCAATCCTGGTAACCACTGGCACAAACCTCAGTGAACCAAAAATCACATCATAATCTCAAAGATCAGTCAAAAGCATAATCAACGCAATTGATAAAGAAACATAAATTCAAACACCTCAATGGTGTAGACCACTCAGGGTCACAATCATGATCCATCACAACAAAAGATCAGCAAGGGTGCATCCATCAGGACGACTTACAAAAGTCAAATGGGAGAGGCACTACATTACCCCTATGGATAAAGCACTGGTCATATGAATAAGAGGTGTTAGAGAGTAAATTGTGCTACTACATGTCCAAATATTTCAAATTTAAAATGATTCTTGTTCGATTTTGTTTAGAGTTATAATGTTGGTCAGCACTCATTTATATTTTATTTCTGGATATTAGGTAGCTGCTATTCCCAGAAGTAATTGTAAACTTAAGGAGAATTAGGACCAAATATGCTTATAAGGGATGCATATTAGTCTAAAAGTATCATAAATTGGATAAAATGTGTATGTGTTAGGAATCATAGATGAAAATTAGAATGAAACTAATATAATTCTCATATATCAATGGTTATCTAAAGCATCCCCTAGGTAAACCTGCCTTGGTCTTGCAGAGCCTAAAGTGTAAAAAGCCATTTTGGTTTTGTTGGAGCTGGTTCAAATGGTTTGTACATAGAGTTGTTGATAGGAAGTGGCTATTCCTTAGATTATGCGAGTATTATCAATTTGGTGTTGACCATTTTGTGGCTTAGTAGTTTTAAACACAAACAAAATGGTGAATCTGCTAGGGACAAGCGTCAGTATTACAATTGTCAGATCCTTTGAAATTATTTTGGTTTTAGTGGACTTTTCTATGACAAACCTTGAGAATTTAAAAAGAAAAGAAACAAAACCCCACTCCACAAGTGTACACTAATATGTACAGTCCTTGTAAAGTTGTCTTATCCACTAAGAAGGAGTTACAATCCCAAAACAAATTTTGATTGGGTGCATTCTATTTGTCCATTTCTTTCATGATAATTCCATGATATTCTGTTAGGTCAACAAGACTATTGCATTACTTTTCCCTAGGTGGGTGGCAACTCATAAAACTTTTAACTAGTGCCAAATTTAAGGACGTTTTATATCATGGGAAGTGTGAAAAATATGTAGGCAAATGTGAAGAAGAACCCAACTATTAAGTTATAGACTGATCTTCCTCCTAGAGGAAAGAAAAAATGGGTTGTGAAAGGAGCCTAGATGTAGAAGGGAAATTATTCCCAGGAGCAAATGGCAAGGGAAAATAACACCTACATTTCTGTTGAAAGGAACCTTTTTGCAAGGGGCCTAGATCTCATCTTGGTTTGTCTGATGATGATTTCTATAATACTCCTAAAATGATATGTCAAGAAAAAGTTGTGCAACCACATTCACTTAGTCTGGAGGATAGGACTAGTAATAATCTTTTTCAGCATAGCACAAACCCTTTCATGTCAGATTACTCTCCTAAAAGGGAAAGACCAAAACATTTAGAGCTTGAAAGTTTCAATGATGAGAAGACCTCTGGTTCAGAGTTTACTATCCCTGACTTTGATGAGAATGAAATGTTGAGAATCTAGCTCGCTAAGCAAGAGGGTATTGATAGGAAATTTCGGAAGGAAAGAGAAGAAAAGATCATGAAGGCTTATGAAGAAAAACAAGAATTACTCAGGAGAATTGCTGCTTTGAAAAAGAAGAATGAGATAGTAGCCAGTGCTTGGTAGCCTAAAATTGTGGGTCAAGTTGAAAAGCTTAAATTACAAGAGCAAAAGCTACTAAAGGATCAAGATCTAAACCACGAGGGCCCTGTAATACAACAGATTAAAAATTACAAGACCCTAGAGGTTAAACGAGATGTAGAAGATGTTGTTGGAGTCCAAGATAAAGGAAAACAAAAGGAAGTTGGTATTAGGATAAATGAACCAACAAAGCCCATCCAAATCCATGATTCTTTGTCACCTTTTGATGTTGAGTTAGAAAAAAGGAGGAAAGAGAAGGATGTTTTGGCTAAGAAATTGGAAATTGTAGAGAATGAGGCAGCCATAACTGAGATGAATAACAAGATTAAGTTTCTAGAAAATGCTAAGAAGCAATATGTATTTTCTCTTGAAGATGATAATAGAACAAATATTACAAATCAAAATATTGCTAAGTTGTCTACTTCTTTCTTGTCTTCTTCATCACAGAAAATGGATCCCAACAAATTTACTGTAGATCCTAGTACTAGTAATGCTTTTAACAACAATGAGAGAAATGTTGTCAATGCTTCTAAGGTTGATTTACAAAGAAGACCTATTCAGTTAGAAGGCTATAGGTAGATATGCTTTGAAGGTATTCTTGGTTTCCCTAACCCTATCCCATAGGAACTTAGGAAAAGATTTCCCAAGTTTGCTAGAATTAATGCTATTACTTGTGAGGATCACTTGAGAAATTTTCTTAACATGATGAGTGATTATGAGGTTGAGGCTGAAGATGTTATCGTGAAGTTATTTGTTCAATCATTAACTAAAGATGCTAGAGAATGGTTAAAGAGGCTTCCTGAATCATCCATTACAAATTGGAAAGACATTGAATATTGTTTTAAGGAACAATATGGTGATAAAAAAAACCCAAGTTATATTCTAAGTGAGTTCAATAATATTAAGAAGTTGCATAATGAATCTGTTACTGACTTCAACACTAGGTTCTAGAAGAGGATGTATAAGCTAATGCAAGCCATGCGAGTTGATGATAAGGTATGTATGATTACTTATTTGAATGCCTTTGATGGTAAAATGGCATATCAACTGTCATGCCACAATTCTACGAGGCAAAAACACAACTAATTTTATTTTCTACTTGGAAATGTTATGGATAAGAGCCCTCCAAGTGAAGCACTATGATGTGAGAGTATAACTCGACTTGTCGGATCAATGGAAAGATTTAGGACTACCATACAAAGAAGTTTCATCCTTTCATCATTTTGTTCCATTAATATTGAGTTAATTTTTTTTCCTCTTAATTAAAATTCAATTATCATTATAATTTGGATATATCTTTATCCACTTATTTAGGTATGTGTTCATTAATCCATAACATGAACTATGACTATTATATTGTATATAATATTTGATTTATCATCAAATAAACTAACGTCAATTTCATTCCTAACTATTCTACTCTTAACCGTTAAACTTTAACAACAATCTAAATATATACTACTTTTACCTTTTTTTTAATTTTAATTTTTTTTTTAAAATTATGTAAATTGGAAACTATTGTATCCAAATTATTCTACATATATATAGTTATGTACTTAAAATGGTCAACTAACTCATATTCTAAAATTAAAGTAAGTTGAATCCTATCTAATTAATAAAACATCAACAATTATATATATTTCTTTCAAACACCATCTTAATGCTAAAACATAAAAAATTATATATTTTTCAAACCCCATCCTAATACTTTCTTGTCACTACCCTACTACCTAAGCATTCCTTGAATTATACAATGCACATGTTTGTGAGTGGAGTCAGCCTCTAAGTCCCTGCCCATGTGTACCTTCTCCTGTACTAGGCTTGGGTAAATGGTGGTGCTAAGAACAAGTACTCCTTCCCAAGCAAGTTGGTATTAATGGCGCTTGGACAAGCCTAAGGTGAGGGTGGGCCCTAGTTATGATTAAATGCTTTTGTTTTGTTTTTTTCCAAACATTCTTACTCCTTGCTGGTCGCACTTCATCATTTATTCATGTCCTTGCTGCTCACGTATCCCCATTAGCAAGGTGGTTGGAGAACATGGGTAAGGTCGATGTGACAGCCCCCTTACCCTTTAAATGTGCTGTCCATTTGAATGTTAAAGTCTAAATTTAGTCAGTGAATCCAGAACTCTCGTGGATTTGTTCCACAAGTTACATCTTTTGTCTATTAAAAAGCCACCTGTATTATTTATTGCGCCAAAACAAGTGGGATGGGTGATTTTTTTGGCTTATCTTATTAAGTCTAATTTATTTCCTTTGCTGACCAGTATATACATGCACATAGGGTGGTTGACTCGGTAGGTGGAAATTAGTTTACTAGTGGTCCCATTCCTTGACTATTTAATCAAATATATTCTCTCATTTAATGTGCTTCTTATCATGAACATTTTATTTATTAAGGAGGATTTTAAGTTGATTTAATTTTAACTTGTCAACCCATGATTTATTATTTTATTTCAAGTCCATTATTTTATTTGCTTGTAATAGAATGAGTTTTCTTGGGTCTGCCCATACATTTTCCAAAATGAAAATGTGCATCTACAGGCCTCTTTTAATTTTACTAATCAATTAGTTACCTTTAAAAATTCTTAATGAATATTAAGACTAAATTTTTGATGGTCTAATATTGCATTACACCTTGTCATCTTCTAGTTTAATTAGCAATTTATCATGAAGCAACCATTATGCTGTTATCAAATAAACAAATTTGCAATAAAGAACTCAAGATTCCTTGAAACTAATTTTCAGAGCATCAAATATACATCAAGAAAAATTTAATATCATCTAATCTCAACAAATATACTAACAAAAATTCCATTCTATCCAATGCATATCTTAAAATTAATTTTACTTTCAATATTGAACATCTACAACTAATTGATTTTCATGCATTTCTGAAAAGATAAAGATATCAAATAATAATGCTCAGTCCATTCTCCATGATATAACATGATACAATTTCTTTTCTCAACACATACCAAATTTAAGAAATGATAAAACAATATCAACACCACATCAAATAAACACAAGGTGGTGGAGACATTACTCAAAATACACCATGGAGAATAACACAACAAGATGTCTCAAAATCTCTTTACATGAGACCACTAACAACACATTGCTACACAAAGAATGCTTTTCATAAGATGGAGTTCACTTCTCCATTTCAACACCAACCATAAAAGGGGTCTTCTTCTATGAAAGTAATGAACTTCATGACCATCAACTTTCAAACTCTTCAAGTGAAAACCTGCAAAAGAAAGACAAAATGGGAACCATGGAGGCTCACCTCCCAACCTAGGCCTTAAGGAGGCCACCCACCGAGCTTGGGGAAACAAGGCATAAATGGTTCCATGCTACACTTTCACATGCCATGCATAACCACAACAAAAGATAGATTTACACAAATAATTACATCACAACCCTTCCAAAGGATTACACAAAGATTCATCACATGAATCAAATAATGGGTGAAGGTGGGCTCTCACCATGAGGAGGATTTCCAAAGCCAATATTCACAATATATACATATTTTTCACATTATCAACATGCCCTTTCGAGGCATACAATATCTTCCCTTCCACACACCTCCTTATACCTCCTAAAATGCAAGTGAGCAAGATAACACATTCCATTGCACATATACATCCATCTCCACACATGGGAGTGTTTCCTCAACTATTCGTGAGCCCAACTAACCCCTTCACCCAAGAATCTCTTCCCTTCCAAGGGTGAGTGATGTTTCACACCGTTTTCACTAAAACACATAACAATAAATAAGACAAAGATCAAGGAAAGATTCACACAAAGCTAATCACATGCAACACACTACAAAGATCTTTACTCACAACACACCACAATACACCAAAATCCCATCATGAAATGAAGAAAACCATTACTAATCTACATGAAAAATAGAGAAACTTCATGGATCATGGTACCAACCTTCCTCCAAGCAAGGCAATGAATAGTTGTAGTAGAGCTCCCTCCTCTTTCTTCAAACCCTATTAGTCTCTAAAGGTAGAGAGTGGCAAAGTGAGCTTCCAATTTAGCCATACCTCCCTATATAACCTCTCATTTTCGGATTCCATAAAGAATGTGACTTGTATGAGGTCTCATAGGCTTACTAGGAACCTTAGGGGTCATTATTAGCTTCCTAACTTATAGTGTTAACATGGGTAGGGTTTATTTTTGTCACAATTCACCCTAGAGTTACTTTATGGCTCTCCTAATACTAGGTAATTCAATTTTCAAACTCTTCCCATGGTTATGACCTTGATCTCTTACTAATTTAGGGTTACAAATTAGATTTCTCAATTAAAGCATTTAACTTGGAATAAGGTGGCCACATGATCCATCACCAATGAACATGTTATTTCACACAACGAGCACAAGTGTCAAGTGACACACAAATTGCACTAAACATCACACATGACATGTTCAAGATCTACACATGAACACATGCCACACACATACATCTCATGTTTATGAAATAAGCACATTACAATGAGGTTTACAAATCTTACAGAGATTCACCTTGGCAGAGTCATTTAAACTTGTGTCTATACCTTGTTTCCCCGTTAAATTTCCATGGTTCCTCTTCTTGCACACTCAACTTAAACATCAGTAGCTCAATAAAATAATATAAAAACAAATACACAATTAAATTCCATCTAATAATCCTCATAAAATATTCAAAACATTGAAATATCAAATATGTGTATCAACAATAATCTTTCTTAATATAACTCATTATCATTCTGAATATTATCACAAGTCTTTCTAACATAACAATAAAACTCTAAGTCCTCTTTAGTAAATCATGAAAACATATAAAATGAATCTTAACATATATGTCCTAAGTGAAAACCGCTAATGTGTGGACTAGTTAACTAGTACCTTTCAATCAAGTTAGGTATAGTGACGTTCCTAGCAATATCCCTTTATCACATTATGAAGGGTTTGTGTGATTTTCTAGGGTTAACTCCTCAGACTGATAGAATGTTTCAATAATTATGTCATAATAATTTAGACCCAATTTCCAAACATATCCATACGTCTTATTGTCATCATAACCTATGCTCATACTTTTTCTTAGTAGAATGAATGTTATTTTATCTTTCCTAATTGCCTAGTAGATCATCCCTAGTATCTCGTGGCCAGGTTCTTAGCTTGAACATTTTGAATCTCATTTTCATGTGGTATTATCTTATTGACCTATTTTTATTGGATATGGTATCAACATTATGATAATCTAAAATCTAGATCAGTCTCCAAAAGAATCTCATAAATCATTATTAATAGCAAAAATGCCAATCATGACTTAATTTATCTCCTAATCACATTCATTCCTTAAGATTTATAATAGGATATGAGTGTGGGCCTTACATCAAATGTCACACCAACATTTTACAAGGCCAAACATGCCAACATTATATAAGGCAAAACATAACAATTTTTTTTTTAAGAGAATGAGGGTTAGGTCTCACATCGATGTTTGAATCAGGAAGGCTATTAGTGGTACGGAGTTGTGAACCGAACTTAGACCTTCGAGTTCCTCTCATGGAGGATACCCATTTTCTAAAGGCAAACTTATGCAAGGTGTAATGGGTTAAAGCTCCTAACTTTTTGAATTATATATGTGGTATTCAATTTGTTTTATTACAACAATGAGGATTCCAAGGTTGTGATGAGAAGATGCTGTATCAATTTTCTTTTAAATTCAAATTTCTATTAATATTAGGTCTCTTTCTATTTATTTAGTTGCTTTTGAAATGTAGTTATTTGGAGTCATTTCATAAATAAAGGAATATTCATCTTTTAGATTATAGTAACGTAATAATGATAAAAATAATGATAATTAATAAAAACTAAACACCACAATTCTACGAGGAAAAAACACAACTAATTTTATTTTCTACTTGGAAATGCTATTAGTTATGTTTTTTCCTTGTAGAATTGTGGCATGACATCAACTTAGGGATAAGGAGCCTAGGACTTTAAGAGATGCTTTCAGAATTGCTATCAATATAGAAAACAATTTGAGGATTTCAGGGAGATTGGAGAACAAAAGAGATGACCCTAGGTTATTTGGGAGTAAGGGAAATAGAAAAGAAGAGCACAAATCTACAGGAGGAAAAAGATAGGAGCTTAGTGAGATGAGTCAAGTCTTGAATGCTATAAAAGGTTTGAATCTTTCCCAAGGAAAAAATGATAGGAATCCCACTAAAAATAAGGTCACTTACCAGTCCAATTTTGGTAGACAGAATAGATTGCAAAATTTCCCTTGTAATACTACTTGGAAGGATGGTCACCCCAATGTTCTTCCTCCTAAAAATACTAGTAACAAGGTCACCCCTGATCCTTTATCTAAAAATTCCATAAATGTGGTAGATGACCCTAAACCCACTACTAAACCCACATTGTGTTTTGTTTCTCAGTTACCTCATGCTCCTGAATATTGTGTAGTAGCTTTGTCATTTTCTGGGAATCAAACCGAGGTAGAAGAAAATCAAGAACATGAAGAAAGTAGTGATGATGTAGGATGTAATATGTTTGAGTCACATTATGACCATTATGAAAGTGATGATCCTGATAGAGATATAATGGAACAAAGACAGTTTCAAAGTCATATGTAGTAGCAGATATTTTTTGATGAAGAGAGTGATGCTGAGGAAAATGTATGTAATATGGCATCTACTAGAGAGGAGGTGATACTAAGGAAGCCTTCTAGGGAAGAGGTTGATCAGATTACTACCTCAAGTACAAACCAGAGATATGGCTCATAATGATGATCATGGTAAGGTGGCTAGTATATTTACCAAGAAAGCTGACCCTAAGAAAAAGGAAATTGTAAAGCCTAAAGAAATTCTTGTTGTGAAGGTCAAAATTTCAAGTAAAAAGTGGGCACCAAAGAAAGGAGGAAATCCTAAGGAGTTAGAATTCTCAAATAATTTGCCCAAGAAATTTGATGAGAAGGTATCAAAAGTTATCACTATAAATGAAAATAATCATCAAGATATTTCTGATAAACATCATGAGAAGAAGGATATGACTATTGATAATTCCTCAGATTCTTCTATAGATATGCTTAATGTTCTATCACAGATCACTGTTAAAGTTCCCTTGTCTAAATTATTGAGGATCCCTAAACCAAAATAAAGCCATAGAATGGTTGGGGAATACTAATGTAGGGACAAAACAAGATTGCAATGAAATTCATGATCCCAAGCAAGGAAGCAAAAAAAAGTTAAAAGACAAAGAAGCTGAAGTAGTTGTGTCTCAAATACCTTAGATGTTTTTGGATAGCTCTATTAATGAATGCTTGGGAAGTGTTGAGCCATTTTTCTTGAGCATTTTAGTGAATGGTAAAACATTAAAAAATTGCATGATTGATTCTTGTGCCTCCAATATTGTTATGCCTTTTGAAATAATGAAGGAACTAGGTTTGAAAGTTGATACTAGTCAGAGAAGATGTTGTGTCATGGATAAAGGAGAAGTGATAGTTATAGGTACTATTAATGCCTTACCATATAGACTAATAGCTTTCCCAGACAAAGAACTTACTATGAGTGTGCTGGTTGTTGATAGCCCACCTCAGTATGGTATGTTATTATCTAGAAAATGGAGTGCTACCATGGGAGGAAGTTTACAATGTGATCTGTCATTTGCTACTTTTAACATTGATGGGAATTTGGTAAAGATAAATAGAGAACCAAAGAGCATATATATGATAGAAGAAGACATTGAGGATGATAAGACAAACTTTGTGGATATAGATGTCAATGCATTCAGGGCAGAGGTTCTAACTCTAAAGAAGGACAAGCATAAATCTCAGATTGAAGTTGAAGCTGATACAAAAATAGATAAAAGAGATTTATGGACCATGTTCTTCGATGGTGCTTGCTGCAAAGATGGAGCAGGGGCAGGTATTTTGTCGATATCTCTAGCAGGGGTAACATACAAATTCTCTTTTACTTTATGTTTCCCTTGTACTAACAACATAGCAAAATATGAGGCCTTGTTGTTGGGACTCAGACTAGCTCATAAGCATGGGATAAAATGTTTATATGTTATAGGAGATTCTGAATTGGTTGTATCCCAAGTAAGAAATACTTATGTCTCAAAAAAAGAAGAAGATTGAAATAATACAGAAATGCTGTATGGGATATGATTGAATGTTTTGATGCATTTGGGATACTTTGGAAAGATAGGACTAACAAAAAAATGGCAGATTTGTTAGCAAATATAGAAATAAAACTTGATGATGTTATGTTTGCTGGCATATCCAAAGTTGAGACTCAAACTAGACCCTCTGTTCCTGATAATGTCCAAAATTGGCAAGTGTTTGAAGATGATAGGGATATTCTAAGATTTTTGAATTGTGAGAATATGTTGTCAAGACAAGAAATTGATTGTGCAGCTTATGTAGAAAATATAAATGGAAAGGATACTATTTTTGGGAAGGAAGTTGTGCAGTTAAAGACAAATAAAATCCCAAAAGGTCTAGTTGTTTTAGAAACTATTTTTGACAACCAAGACAGGTCAGAAATGAATACCAGTGTATATAATGCCAAAGATCTAGAGGAGGTAAACTTGGGAACTCAAGAAACAACTAAAAAAGTATATATTGGTAAGAAATTGCCTCCTAAAATTTGGAAAGATCTGATAGATCTACTAAGGAAGTATAGACATGTGTTTACATGGTCATATGATGACTTAAAAGCCTATAGGGAAGATATTTTTAAGCATGAGATCCCTTTGAAACTAGATGCTAAGCCATTTAGACAAAAATAGAGGCCAATAAATCCTACCCTGGCCCCCAAGATGCAAGAGGAATTGGTCAAGTTAAGAGATGCTGGGATTATAAAGCCTATTAGACATTCCTCTTGGGTATCCAATTTAGTTCCTATCAGGAAGAAAAATGGAGACATAAGGTTATGTGTTGACTTTAGGAATCTTAATATACCTTCATTAAAGGATAATTGTGGATTGCCAAATATGGAAGCTATGTTGCAAAGGGTTACTGGTTCTGAACTGATGTCTATGATGGATGTATTTTCAGGCTATAATCAAGTGGTTGTTAAAGAATTAGAATAGTTCAAGACTACTTTTACTACTCTATGGGGTACTTATGTTTATGTCAGGATGCCTTTTGGGCTTACTAATGCTGGGGCTACTTTTCAAAGGGCTATGGATGTGGCTTTTGCTGATATCATTGATAAGTTTCTTGTTGTATATCAGGATGACCTCACTACTTATTCCAAGGATGAGAATGATCATTGCATACATCTAGAAAAGTTATTTATCAGAGCCATTAAGTATGGTATTTCTTTGAATCCAAGAAAACTTAGTTTCGGTGTTACTAAAGGAAAATTGTTAGGACATCTAGTTGGTAAGCATGGAGTAAAGATTGATCCTAAAAGGGTAGAAGCAATAGACAAGATTTAGAAACCCAAAAGTGTTAAAGGCATTTAGTCATTCTTTGGACAGATCAACTTTCTTAGGAGATTTGTGACTAATTTTGTAGAAATTAGTAGGCCTATATCAAGGTTGCTAAAGAAAGGATCTAAGATTAAATGGGATGGTGAACCTAGCATTGCATTCCAAAAGATCAAGTAGGCTATTAAAGACGCCTTTGTTCTTAGAGTACCTAATTATGATAAACCAATGCATATATTTTCCTTTGCCTCATTCCACACTGTTGTTGCAATATTTCTATAGAAAAATGAGGAAGGTTATGAACAACCCATTGTATTTTTTAGCAAATCCTTGTAGGCAGCAGAACTCAAGTATGATATAAATGAAAAATAGGGATATGCATTGGTGAAAGGAGTAAAGGCTTTTAGGTGTTACTTAATGGGAGCTACTATTATTGCTTTTGTTCCTACTGGTATTGTAAAGGATATTTTTTTACAACAAGAGGTATCTAGCAAGAGATGTAGATGGATTAATAGGATACAAGAGTTTAACATTGACATTTAGATTACTAAACTAGTTAGGGGTCAAGGTTTGGCCAAATTGATGACAGAAGCCAATTTAGAGGCAAACCAAATTAACCAATTTGATGATGGTTGTAGGGATAATCTTTGTGATATGGATACTTTTGACTAGTACAAAGATGTGATTTATTATTTGCAAAACATGAAATCTCCATCAGAACTGACAGATAACCATAAAAGGTCTTTGAAGTTACAGGCCATAAGGTATGTTATATTACAAGGAAAATTATGGTGGAGAAGTATGGAGGGGGTAGTTTTGAAATGTGTTGATGAGATTAAGTCTAAAAGGATTTTGAAAGAAATGCACAAAGGTGTATGTGTTGGTCATTATATGGCTAAGACCACTACTCATAAAATTCTTAGGGCTAGTTTCTAGTGGTCAACACTTTTCAGAGATGCCTATGGGTTTGTAAAGGTTTGTGATGCTTGTCAAAGGTTTAGTGGAAAGTTAAAATTCTTTGGGAATTTACCATTGAGACCAGTTGAAGTGCAAGCACCATTTCAACACTAGGGAATTGATTTTATGTGTGAGATCACCAACAAATCTAGTGGTGAACATTCATGGATCTTGGTAGCTACTGATTACTTCACCAAGTGGGTTGAGGTATTCCCTACTAAGAATGCAACAAGTAAGGTAGTCATTAATTTCATTTTAAACAATATTGTGACTAGATTTGGATGCCCATAGAAAATTGTGACTGATAATGCTATGTGTTTCAGATCTAAAGAGTATAAGAATTTTTGTAGCAAGTATGGAATTACAGGTTACACATCTTCACCTTATCATCCTCAGTGGAATGGTCAGGAAGAGTCAAGTAATAAGAGCATATTGAAAATCATCAAGATAATTCTAGGAGAAAACAAGAAGGCTTGGGATTCAAAGTTGCCATTAGCTATATGGGCTGACAGGGTAACTATGAAAAAGGCCATTGGATGTGCTCCATTTGATTTGGTTAATGGTATACAGGCTATACTTCCCCAAAATAACTTAAAGGAGATGTATAAGTTTGTTCAACTCTATGAAGATGATATTGTTGATGAGATGCAACTCAGAATGGATGACATATTGCAATTAGAAGAAAAAAGGAGAGAATCTTCTATTCAGAATGCCAAGTTATAGTCATAGATGAAACATTTATATGCCAAAAGAACTACTAAGAGAAAGTTTGAAATAGGTAACATGATATTAATGTGGAATGCTAGATTGGAAGATAAAGGAAAGCATGGTAAATTTGACCCAATCTAGCTTGGCCCATATTACATCTATGATACAAACATGGAGAGGACTCATATTTTGTGAAGGATTTAACCAAAGATATTCTTGAATTGCCAGTTCATGGATAATTCTTGAAAAGGTACTTTTCTTAAAGTATTTATTTTTCCATGAATAGTAGCTTTAGGGTTTTCTGTGTTCTTGTACATTGTGTATATTTTGTAAATCCTTGTAAATTTCTTTATACAGTCTAGTTCCTTGTTTCCATGTTCTATCTTGTGCTTTTTGAAGAAGTTGTCATTGTTGTATCATGTATGTGGTCTGCTCTACCATAGATTCTAAATTCTTGCATAGACTTTGGTAGTCTATCATCCCCAGACAGAGCCACTATTGGTCTGATTTTTTGCATAATAACTTTTCCTAAAAATATGGTATAAAAAATTAGATGTGAGTCCTTTTATTTGATCCTAGGGTTTCAAGTTTTGGTCTTGTATTCTTGATACCTTTTAAATTTTGTGTAAAACCCTAGGTCTTGCCCTTTTAAATTTATCCTGGCATGAAATCTTTTAAAAAGGATCTTCTTTTCCTGCCTACCCGGAAGTCATTGTTGAGTCCTTTTTGAGAAAGTCTGGTTCCATCATTGGATTTTGTTTGGATCCATGGATGTCATGTGCTTGCTATAAAAATTTACAAGGCTATTTACAATAGTGATATAGCAACCATCAAAAAAATCTGTTATGGTACTAAAGAGTGGTTGTGGCATGCCTAACCACTCGTACAATCCTTCCATTATCTTGAAGGTAGTCTTCCACTCATAACCTTATTTGATGTGAATCAGATGCTATCCACCCTTTAGATCTATCTTTCTGAAATATATAGCTCCAATCAAACAATCCATAATATCATCCATCCTTGGCAATGGAAATCTATATTTGATTGTGATCTTGTTGATAGTGTGAGAATCTATGCACATCCTACATCCTCCATTCTTGTTTAGTGCTAATATTTCCAGTAAAAGACATGGACTCAAACTCTCTTGAATCAACCCCTTCTGCAACAACTCATGAACTTGTCTATTCAAGTCTTCACTTTTTGTTGGTGTCATTTGTGTGCTGCTTTATTTGGAAAATTGGCTACTGGAATCAAATCCATCTAGTGACTAATCTTCCTTATTGGGGGTAATCCATCAAGTACATTATTTGACACAATATTAGGAAACTCTCCCAAAAAATTTGCAACTTTTATAGGAACCTCTTCTACTTCTCATTTACCACCTTTTGAGATTACAACAAAACACATATTCTCATGCTTGATACCTTTGAGAACTCTTTTCCATCAATGAAACATATTTTGGTAGCACTACATACCTTTTCTTCTTTCTCCTTCAATGACTTCAACTTATGTTTCACCCCATCCTTGGTCAAAGTGTAGGTATTTGTTCACCTTTCATGTACATCATGCCTATCAAACTTCCATGGCTTACCCAAAAACATATGTCATTGTCCATAGGTATGATATCACACAATGCCTCAACTTGGTAGCTTCTAAACTTGAACTTCACTAAGCATTGATCACTGACCATGACCTTATGGTCATCTTGTATCCAAGCAATATGGTATGGACATGAGTGTTTCTACCTCTTCAGCTTCAACTTTGTGAACATTATTTTTGACACTAGATTGTTATTAATTTCATCATCAATGATGAAATCACAACACTTATCTTCACATCTTCACATTGTGTGAAACAAGCTCCTTTGATTAGGTTCATTCTCATCACTCAGCAGGACTCTTTTGTTAACTAGAACTTCTCCTCTTTCAACATCTTTAGAATGTGATGTTCTGGCATCTTATTCAATATATGTAACTCTGGCCTAGTCTTCTACTCTCTGATCTATCCTTCCTTGGTGCTAGGAACACTTAAATTCTCTATGCCCTTCTTCTCCGTAGTGAAAACATTTTCCATGGAAACCCCCTCTTCTAGATCCTCTCCATCCTCCTCTTCATCTCTGATCTCTATTGTTTTGATCATGGAAATGGTTGGAATTGTTTCCCTCTGGTTCTGAGTGATACTTCTTGCCTCATTCTTATTCTTTTGATCATCATTTTGGCCTCCATAAGACCATCCACTAGATCTTCCACCGTGACCTCTTACACTATTCTTGTTGTCAAATTTTTTTCTTAGCTTCTCCTCAACTCTTAGGGAAAATTGGTATGACTCCTCAATATTGGTCATTCAAACCAGACTTATCTTGTCCTAAATGCTTTGCCTTATAATGAGAAAATGTCTCCTTATTAGCTTCTACATGGCCTATTCTTATGAGAACTCAGTAGAACTCCTTAGTATACTCTTGAAAAATTCTTCCCACTTGCTTCAACCCTTTCATTTTCTTTAGCAAATCAAGATCATAGTCGACGAGAATGAATTGTCACTTCATTTTAGCTATCATTCCATCCCATCTAGTAATTTTTTCCTTCCCTCTTCTATTTTGCTCCAACTGGATCTCTTGCCACAAGATCTTTGTTAGACCCTTGAGTTTGGCTTTTGCAAATTTGACCCTATCTAGATCTTTAATATCTTTATATTCAAAGTACTCTTCCAATTCATTGATCCAATCGATCAATTGCTCTAGGTTAAGATTTTCCCAAAAATGTGGGAACATCAAACTTAGGTCTTTTTCCAATCTTGGAAATGGATTTAAATTTTTTTTTCTCCCCTGGGTTAAAAACTTCATCTTCTACTACTTGATCAAGGTTATCTTCTTCTCTCTTATCTTCACTTTCATAATCTCTTATGACCAGATTCATTCCTCTACACATTTTTTCTTTCAATGATTTCATTTTCCTCTGGAGGGCTCTAAAACCCTTAGGTGTAACACCTATGGGTCTTCCATCATGCTCTCTTTGTGGAGGCATCTTTGTGCTTTCATTGAAACCCTAGTGCAAACTGTCTCACAATTGATGATCTATCTATACGCTCAACCCAAACCATAGTCCTAGTGTGAAGTGCCTCACAGTTGATGATTTGTCCATACACTCAAGAGCTCCATCTCTGATACCACTTGATGAAGGGAGCTCCCCTTATTACCATAATCAAATAAGAGAAACAAAGAAACAATAGGAATTTGTGAGAACAAAATATGGGCTTCTTATAATTGTCACAAATGCAGAATTACATAATTTAGAATTACAATATGCTAACCCACATGGGTGCCTTCATTATAGTAATATGAAAGAGAAAGCTATGAACTATCACCCAGAGTTGTCCTAGACGATGTTTGGGCATTTCTTAAATAGACAATTTTATGCCGCTTGGAAAGGTTCTAGACACTCAAACTTAATACCTAGGGCTAACATACCCTAACAATACATATAGTCGACCATTTATAAATTTGACATTTATTTTGGAAGTTTTGGTCCACCCAATTCCAAAAGGCCATAACTCTCGAACTGTTTCTCCAATTGTCTATTTTAACCACTTTTCAGAAACCTTTGCTTCTAATCTTCAACATTAGATTTGTGAAGTGCCCATCCATCAAGTTTTTGGGCCCCATCGGGGCACATTTAGGCCTTCAATGGTGAGCCTAAAGTTTATATACCAAAATTGCAAACTAAAAATTTGTAATAAATCCATAAATACACATGATATGTCACTGAGCTTCAAGTGGTAGGTTGATATATCCAAGATAAATATACACATATGAAATTAGGACATTTTGAGTTTGTATGAATAACTTACTAAGTAGCAAGCCTCCATAGAAAACAACTCTACATTAAGACAACCCTTATTCAAATAACTGAAATGAAATATTTTTGGTTGATGCAAGATTTCTTTTACACCTAGGATGATCTTGCATCATAAAAGAAGAGAAAAGGTGATTGGTGGTGTTGATCTCTATGCCTATGTTGCCTATTAGTGTCCAAACACTTAGTCATTTACTAGACAAGGATGAACGATCATCACTGTGACTGAGTCATGTAGTAAATAATGTGTTCATGAAGACTTATTTATTTTACATACCAAGCAAGTCAAAGATTATCGAGGACCCCACTTGAGATCGAGCATAGCTGAGCTAACATAGTGGAGATCGAGTATAATTGAAAGATAGTTTTTATCAAGGAAACAATAAGAAACAAGTATGTAGAAGCCAAGTGCCAGTATGAATGTTAGTGATGATTGAGCATAATTTTTTTTGGATTCTAAGCAAACTAGTTTTGTCATATGAGTTTGTAATCGCACAAACACCTATGTAAATCATTTTGGCCAATTTCTATATGATATTTAATAATTGTAGAGATAATTAATATGGAGATTACATGTCATTTCATAAGGTAATGATTCTGAGGAAATAAAATCAACCAATTAGAAAATTAGAAGGAAACGACAAAAGGAGATGAAAAAAAACTGTTGATTATGATCTAGAACTTTCAAAGATTATCTATTTAGAGAGGATTCTAACCCTAGAACTAGTGTGTGTAGGAAAGAGAGATATAGAGAAGAGAAAGTGTGAATGTGTAATGTGCAAGAGAAGGAACAAGGATCAAATAGAACAAGAAAGGTTAAGTTTGAAAGGAGATTAGACTAGAGCAATCCAAGCAGTAAGGGACTGAATGAAGATATGAGATTAAGAGATCAAATCAAGATATTGTATAGAGGAGATCTAAAATCATCTTATAGAGAAAATCGAGGGTTAGGTACTAAAACAATTTTAACAGATTGAATAAGGGAAAATCTCTTAACTGAGTGATCCTAACAGATCTATGTAAATCTCCTAACATAGTCCTTACTTGATTGTAAGTGTAAAATTGTTTAATAAAGCAAGATATAATAGTCTTGAAGCTTTTAATAGGTAGATCCCTCACATGGTACATTATATATATTATGATCAAACTTGTAACCCTAATAGGTTAACTTTATTGTTGCAACAGTTAAGATTTGTGGGTTTCATCCCCACCCCAGTTTTACCTTCATATTAAAGTGTTTTTGGGTTACCAAATCATTTGTGTTATGTGTTGAATCTTTTCATGGATGTGATGTTTTTCATTTACATTTCAGCATTATAGTTTTGATGTTACATTTGAGATATGAGAGGAATTAGGTGTGAAATGAATTTTTTTTTGCAAGTTATAGTTTAAGATCTTGATTCACCCCCCACTCAGTATCCTATTTCCCATTTAATCCTTCCAATAGGTGGGTGCATGAATTTAGTTTGGGATATTTTAGTTCATGGTTAGACATGTTTCAAGCATTTCCTTGATCAAATATATTGACTAGTAATTTCTTTGGTGATTAGGTCTTCTAAGCACCTATTTGAGGGTTTTGGGGTTAACCTAGTTAGCAATCTTACCCAGATGTAGAAGTGAGATATTTCATGAAGTATCCAAAAAGGTATATAAAACTAGCTTCAGATCTTACCATTTTAGGATTTTTTAGAGGAAAGACTTAAAAATTGATTTAGGAGGGCTAATTCTATTAGGTCTCCTTATAGGCTAGCTTGCAAATCATAAGTATTGGGAATTGGAACTTGAACATAAGTGTGAGATTTTTGTATTGATGAATGAGGGATACACAAAGCAACTCTTGCAGAAAGACCATGATTGTTTAGGAGATCCTAAAATTCTAGGGTTTAGGGTTGACATATTTTTCTTAAAAGGGAAATTGGTGTAAGAAATTTTATCTCTAAGGAAGGGATATTGGTTTTTCTAGTGAGGAGGTCTTAGGAGAGAAGACCAAGGGAATCTCTTAGAAAAGAGGAAACCTAGGGAGAGGCTTTAAGGATGGACAACTAGATGTTGCAAAGAGAAGTTGAAGAATTTTTAATAGAATCTTAAGGAAATCTAGGATCAATCTAAACCTCCACATCAAGAAGAATTCTTATTATCTTAGTCCAATGACACTTGTCTTTGGTACTAGAAGATGCCCTACATCAATTCTGATAATCTATTAAGAATAAGTTCAAACTCACCTAGATTGTTCAAACCAAATAATGTGATCTATGAGGGATAAAAGGAAGGACAAAAAGATGATAATATTTAAGATAAATGACTATTCATCTACTAATTTACTAGAGTTAGTACGCATTGACCTTTATGGTCCTAGTAGACCAAGAAGTTTACAAGGCAAGAAATACTTTATATATTTGTTAATGATTATTCAAGACTGACTTGGTTGAATTTCTAAGAGAAAAATTAGAAGCATTTGATAAATTCAATATATTTAAGGCTATGGTTAAAAATGAATGTGGTAGGAAGATTAAATATTTGAGATTTGATAAAGGAGGATAATTTACTTTTGACGGGTTTGAAAATTATTTTGAGAAATATGGCATTAATGATATTTTTTAGTGGCTAGAACACCATAATGGGATGACACAATGGAGATAATGAATTAGACAATTTAGGAAATAGCCAAGATTATGATGAAAGAAGAGTTTATTGGAGAGAGGTAGTATACATTATTTTGTACATGTGAAATGGATCTTTGTATTGAAAGAAGTATGAAAACATCATATTAATTATGTCATGAAAGAGAACTTATTATACAATACTTCAAAAAATATTGGTAGTAAATGTTACATTTAGAAATATGAAGGAAATCTTGGTAAATTTGATAGGAAAGATGATGAAAGCATATTTTGTGATATTCTATAAGGAGAAAAGTTCATCAATATTACAAGAAGAGATTGGACAAGATAGTTGAAAGTGTGAATGTGAAGATTGATGAATAATTTCATTAGTCTCCTAAGAAACACATTGAGTACGAGTTAGATATAGAGGACAAAGAAAAGGAGGATAAAAAGGAAAGAGAGGCAGTAGAAGTTCCAAAATCTACAATTAAGACACCAAGGTACGCACAAAAAATACTCTAAGAATCATAGTATTGGTTATAAAGACATGAGTTTTTACTTAAAGTAGAGAAACACAAGAACAAGATTGATTTTTTTTAAAATTTCAAATTGAGCCTAAATCTATAGAAGTAGAATATATTGTTTAGAATTGGGTTAAAGAAACGAAGGAAGAAATTGATCAGATTGAGAAGAATGAGACCCCAAACTAGTTGATAAGTATATAATTGGTACCAAAAGGGTTTACTAAAATAAGATCTATGAAAATAATAAGGTAATAAGAAACAAGAAATGACTAGTGGAAAGTGTTATACTCATATTGGAGGAATTGAATTTGATGATATTTATACATCTGCTACTCGATTAGAGACAATTCAAATATTCCTAAATTTGGTTTCACACAAAGATTTCAAAGTTTATCAAAAGAATAAGTTTATATTGATAAACTTATAGGATTTAGATCAAAGGATAAAATATAAGTGGTATGTAAACTAATGAAAACATTTTATGGATTGAAGTAGGCACCAAGAGGCTAGTATAGAAAATTTGATAGATATCTTACTGGATAAAGGTTTCAGAAAGATTTTGTTGATGAATTATACTACAAGATTTATTCAGATTAAATCATGACTATTTCGTTGATCCTTAAGAAAATCATGGTATTGTCCATTGGTGCAAAACACTTAGTCATTCATTAAGCAGGGTTGGTGGGTCATCACTGTGACTAAGTCATCCTTTATAGGCCGAGCAATATAATGAAGGACTTGTATATATTTTAGTTTATGTTGAGCAATAATTATTGTTGAGTAAGTAAGAGGTCATTCAGTACTCTAGTATTAGCTAAGTTTTCAAAGACTAGTATACAAGATGAGCTCATTCTTATGTTGAGTTTGATAAAGACCAAGTAAAATGGAGTTTGTCAAGTAGAGTTGAAGCTGAGTGACAACAAACTGATTAGACATGTTCAAGCATCAACAAGTTTAAGTGTCGAGTAAGACAATTTTCACATGATTTTTTGTAATGGAAAAAACATTACCAATCTGGAGATGTTTTTATATGATTGAGGAGTTAGTAATGGAGGTGATTACACATTCTAGTAAGAATCATTAATCCCTATGCAAGGAGATTAACTAATCAAAAAATTGTAAGGGCTAAGCGATAAAAGGTAGATCATTGATCATAGTCTAGAAGATTCACCAAATGGCTATTTAAGAAGGGTTTATGACTTAGTTTGTGTGTTTGGAGCATATGTGATTAAGAGCTTAGTTGTATGCAAAGTCTGAAGTTGAATCAAGAAGAGAGATCAAGCATTGTAGAGAACCAGTCTAGTGCATAGTTAGTGAGAAATCAAATCAGATAAGCGATCAATAACTGTGTAGAGGAGATATTTTATCAACATTATATTGCAAACCAAAGGATCAAGTACTGATATATTCGAAAAAGTGTTTTAGGGTGTAAATTTCTTAACAGAGTGGTTTTAATAGACCTTTGTAAATCTCCTAACAAAGTACTCACTTAGTTATGAGGTAAAATCCTTTAATCAAGGTAGACTAAATAAGTCTTGTAAATCTCTTAATAGGGAAGACCCTTCATAGGGTAGATCATCAGAAGTGATCAAAATTATAGCCCTAATAGGAAAACTTTGTTGCTACAGTAGTAAAGACTTTTTGGGTGTCATCCCCATTGTAGTTTTATCTTCACCTTGGAAGGTTTCTGTGTAACCAAATCTTTATGTCACATGTTATGATTTGTTTATGTGTTGTAAGTGTTATTCATGCAACTAGATATTATATCTGATAATATATTGTAGTGAATGTTTAATTTATATTATGGTGATGTTGAGATACTTGGGTTAATGATGAAGTTATCAGATATGATTTATTTTTTGAAATTTTAAAGTGTTAAAAGATTATGATTCACCCTCCTCTTAGTATCTTACTTTCCCATTAGATTTCCAACAATTGGTAGTAGAGCCTAGTTCTCTTATCATAAGCCTAACCACTTGAGAAAAAAGATCTTAATCATGGAAGCCTATGAGTTGGGAAAGATAATTGAGAATAAGAAGATTGATTTGCAGATTGCCTTGGAGAAAGTCACGTTTGCTAAAGAGGAACTAAGGAATATATTTAAACAAAGGAAGGAGATGGAAATTAAAGAAAATGACACACAATACAAGGAAGAAAGTGTTGAGGACATATGAAATGAAGATAGATTAAGAGACACTGATAAAGAAATAAAAAAATTGAAGAGAGAACATGAAATGATGTTAGTAAGGCTATTTGAAGTCACTAAATAGAAGAAAAATGTTGAGAAAGAAAAAGCTAGGATTGAAGAAGACAATAGGCAGATGACCTCAAGGTTGGATGAAAAGATTACCGAAGTACAAAATTTGGCACATAATCAATTTGACATGGTCAATTAGCTATTGGGAGCTACCCAAGAGAATAATAGAAAGGAACTTGAGATCATAAATCTAATTTTTGAGAATGACAGATTGAAGAATGAGTTGAAAGTTGAGAAGGAGTTCATTGAAAGGATGAATAAAGGTAAAGAAGCAATACAGATGCTTGATGAGCAGATGAGAGCATAGAGAAGGCCCCATGATTCTTCTACACTAGGCTATACCGAGAAAGGAGAATCATCTAAGCAAGGATAAAAAAGGAATACAAAGCTAAAGAACAAGAAGCTTACATGTTATCACTATGGAAAACCAGGCCACACAACAAATGTCTGCAAGAGAAAGATTGGTAAATCAAGCCCTAAACCAAAATTCAATGGTTATTGTTTCAAATGAAATAAACAAGGACATCAAGCACATGCACAACTACTTCTAGATATGAAGGATACTATTATTCATGTTAGAAGTATGGTCATAGAGAACAAGATTGTAGATCTAATGCTAAGAAGAATTGGACACCTAAGAATCAAGGAAATGTACCTAGGCAAGGTAAAAATATCAATTGGAATTATAATATATGGTACAATTGTTAGTTATGTGGAGAGTATGGTCATATTGAAGAAAATTTCATAAGGACAAATTTTAGAGGAAAATCTAGAAGCTAGATTAATGGTGGCATAGTCGGTTACCATTGTCATAAGATTGGTCACATAAGTAGAAATTGCATGAACTAAGTACCAATATTCAACTATGAACAAGAAAATGAAAAGAAATAGTTGGAGTTGACCAAGTAAGAAGCCAAATGAATCAAACCTAGAGAAATAAGGAAGAAGAAAGCAATAATGCAAATGATGTTGAGATCACCCAATCCAATGGATCAGGTGATCCTAATACCACAAACTAAGTAAAGGGGTATGTGCGGAACTATGTTTCAACTTGTAAAATCTTAAAACTTCACTGAAGTAGTAAACATTTTTCTTGGAAAGGAACTTTTATTCTTCTTTTCCAACACACATTGTTGGAAAATAATATTATAAGGTTTCATTATCTTAGGAAAATCTCTAACTACAAATGTTGTATTGACCTTCACAATGATATCAAAGTGAATATGAAAAAATCTCTTATGCCATAACCAACTATCATCCATTGTAGCATCCAAACATGTCATTTTAGTAGGGTTGAATAGAAAAATGTTATCTCTTGTTCTTGTACTAGTACCAATCAATGTGTCATTCTTATCCTTGATAATGCAAGTCTTTTCTCCAAACTGGAACTGATATCCCTTGTCAAAAAGTTATCCATCACTCAAAAGATTATTTTTCAATCCATTCACAAATTAAACATCCTCAGTGATAGTATTTCCATCAATATAGATCTAAGTGACCCTACAATAACAAGAGCTTTTAGTGGTGAAATGAACTTTATGCTTCTTATTGATGCTTTTATTCGAATGATGTGGGTTGCATTTCTTATAGAGAAGTTTAAAGCTTTTGAGAAATTCAAGATATTTAAGAGTAGAGTTGAGAATGAATCTAGTTTGAAGATTAGGTAGAGGTAGAAAACTTATTTCAAAAAAATTTAACATATTTTGTGATGATATTGGTATAAAGAGACAACTTTAAGCCCCTAAAACATTGCAACATAATGGGATAGTGGAAAGAAGGAATAGATCAGTGACTGAAGCAACTAGAGCAATGATATCTGAGAATAAATTATTACCTTCTTTTGGAGAGAAGTAGTTAACACTGTAGTATTCACAATGAAGACAATGCAAATTAGACAAGGAACTAGTAAGATACCTTATGAACTTGGGTTTGGACATAAACCTACTATGAAATACCTTAGAATCTTTGGAAGTAAGTGTTACATTAAAAGAGATGATGATATTGGAAATTTTGATTCTAGAAGTGATGAAGGAATGTCTCTTGGATATTCATTTAAAAGTAAAACATATAGATGTTTTAATCAAAGGTTAAAGACTATTATTGAAAGAACCAATGTGAGAGTTGGTGAAAATTTTAGAATTCAAGAAAGGATACTTGATTATCATTTTGATGGAGAGACTAATAAAAGGACTAACAATTAGAATGTTGAGCAGGAATTATTTTATAAAACTAACACTAATTTGCAAACTAATTTATAAAGAGAAGAATAGAGATAAGAACCAATAACTAAACCTAGATCAGAACCAAGAGCACAAATTAGAGTTGAACAAGTGACACCTCATAGGAACATTGAAAAGAATCACCCTATGGAACAAATCATTGGAAGTGTGAAAAAAGGAGTTAGGATAAGAAACAAGGTTAGTGAAGAATTGTGTTTGATATCTCAAGTTGAACCTAAGAATGCTGATGGAGCTTATTTATGATCAAATCATTTGTCAGTTAGTGACTAAACACTTAATCAGATTGATTCAATATAGTTTCTATCAAGCTCCACATGTAGAAAGAAGAGCCTACTGAGCTTCATAGGTAGAGTAGATTGTAAGACGATCTTTACAGTTGCTACCAAGCCTCACATTTAGATAATAGATTCTACTGAGCTTCACAGAGTCTACCAAGTTCATTAGTGTAAACCATGTAGGAAGTAGTATTAATTGAGCTCTGGAGTATTAACTGAGCTTATCAGTGTCTACTGAGATGGAAATGTTAACAAATGAGAATGAAGGTAGTTTTAATCAAGCTCTATAGTATTAACCAAGCTTATTAGTGTCTACCAAGCTGGAAGTATTAACAAAGGAGAATGAAGGTAGTGTTGACTGAGCTATAGTATCAACCAAGCCTTTCAGTATTTATTGATTTCTTCAGTGTTCATCGAGTCATCAATGCTAACCAAGTTCATACTACTCCCAAGTGATCAATGTGGACCGCACACTAGTATCAATCGAGTGCCAAAGCTTGTCAAGTTGACAGTGTTGCCAAGTGTTAGAACATCACCTGAGTGGTCTTTTGAACCTGAGTTTTAGTAGTGAGCCAACCTTGTGAATTATGATGAATTTGGTATTGTAGCCGACTCTAGAAGGTAATGATATAGATTGGTATATATGTAATACATCTTGTCATATCCAAATAAGTAATGAGAGAATGTGCAACAAGTAAGAAGAAGCATGAATACAAATTAGAAGAAGGCTACAATTAGTATAAGGAAAATTAGAGTCTTATCTATCACAACAAGATGATCAGTTTACATCAAAGGAATCTCATTCAACAAACATAATTGTAGATTAGAGATGAACAACTAATTCATCTTAATAGGTGCATCAGTCAAATCCTTTAATAAGGTGGACTTAACAGTCCTATGCAAAATCTCTTAATTGAGTGCATATAATTATATTGTATAAATCCTTTCACAAGGTGGACCTAATAGTCCTTATTGCTCCTAATAGGGTAGATCACTAGAAGTGATCAATTGTAAGCTTTAATTGGCTAACTTTATATTATAGTACTAAAGCTTGTGGGTATCATCCCACACTAGTTTTACTTTCTATTTGGAAGGTTTCTGAGTTACCAAATATTGTGTCAAGTGTTATGAATGTTTTATTTCTTTCAATCTTTCATGCATGAAATTAGATCAGATTATATTGTGAAGGTTTAATTGGTGAGTTAAAGTATAAATTTTATTTGTTCCTAATTCACCCCCCCTCTTAGTAACCTAATCTATACTACATTTCCAACAAAGATGACAACAATGAAAGAGGAATTAAAGAATATTAAAAAGAAAAAACTTGAGAATTAGTTCCTAGACCTAAAGATAAGAATATTATTGAAACTAAATGGGTATTTAGAAACAAGATGAATGAACAAGGTGACGTTTTGAGAAACAAAGAAATATTGGTTTATAAAGGATATTCACAATAAGAAGGAATGGATTTAGAGGATTCTTTTGCACCTATTGTTAGATAAGAGAAAGTGAGAATGAATATTTTTGGCATATGCAATTAATAAGATCCTCAAATTTTATCAAATGGATGTTAAGTCATCTTTTTTGAATGGAGAACTTGAAGAAGAGGTATACTTTGAACAACTTGATGGCTTTCCTTTGACATAAGAAAAGGTTATGGTTTACAATTTAAATAAAACATTATATGGATTGAAATAAGCACCTAGATCCTAGTATGAATGATTAGATAAACATTTGACAAATTTTCAATTTGTAAAAGGTTATGCTAATAGTAATTTGTACTTGAGAAAGAGTGAAGATAGTTTCTTGATTGTTATAGTATTTGTGGATGACATTATTTTTGCACGTAATGATGAAGCTAGTGAGATATTTTCAGAAGAGACGAAGAAAGAATTTAAGATGAGTATGATTGGTGAAATGAAATACTTCTTGGGATTGTAGATTATTTAGAATAAAGGTGGTATATTCATATCACAAGCTAAGTATCTTAAGGACTTTTTAAAGATATTTGGATTGGAAAATTGTAAACTTGGTGGAATACCTATGGTGTTTGGATGGAAATTATCAAGAAAAGATGAATCTCCTAGTATATAACAAACAAGATATAGATATTTTATTGGTGGATTATAGTATTTGACTCACACTAAGGTTGATATAGCTAATGTAGTTGGAATTTTGGCAAGATTTTGAGTAGATCATAAAGAGACACATCTTGCACCAATAATTTTTTTTTTAGATAGTTGAAAGGAACTCAAAATTATGGGTCACAAAATGAGAAATGACATGATTTCACATTGTGTGCATACACTAATACTAATTGGGTAAGAAGTGTAGATGACAACAAGAGCACTAGTGGCAGAAAATTCTTCTTGGGAGGTAAATTAATTTCTTGGCTAAGAAAGAAATATGATTGCATTTCATAAAGTAGAACATAGGCAAAATATGTAGCAACAATAAATAATCACAATCAAATAATTTGGATGAAGCGAATGCCAAAGGATTGCATTTCATTAATTAATTTAATTAATTTACCAAAGGATTGGTAAATTAATTTCTTGGCTAAGAAAGAAATATGATTGCATTTCATAAAGTATAACATTTGAAAAATACGTAGCAACAATAAATAATCACAATCAAATAATTTGGATGAAGCGAATGCCAAAGGATTTTGGAATTGAGTTTATTGAGCCTATTATCATACATTGTGATAACACATGTACAATTAACATGTTAAAGAATCTAGTTTTAAATTCAAAGACAAACCACATTTCAATTAAGTATCACTATTTGAGAGAAAAGGTAGTAGAGAGAGATCAACTTGGAATATGATAGCACAAATTAGTAGATAGTAGACATATTTACTAAATCTTTAGCTAAGGATACATTTGAGTATTTGAGAGGTATGCTTGGGGTCATGCCCCAACCTTCTTTAGAGTAGTTGATGCAAGGATTTCATCAGTCCAATATGTAATAGAACACTATTCTTATGTTTGGATTGTATGCTTGATGCTTCTTCTTTGGGGGAGTATCTATGTTTGAGTTGAGTCATTAAGGACTCTTGGTATTGGTATTTGATAGTGTCATAGGATACTTTGGTTAGAATTTGTAGCTTAGATTAGAGATGATTGAACTTCTAGAATCAACATAATGATAACTTTTCCATTGATCTCAATGGGCGAGGTGTGAGTAATGCATAAAAAATATTCATTTTTGATGTCTATGTATGGGGGAGATTAATACTTTCTTCGTGCATGTTAATTAATGGGGGCCATGTACTATACGGTTGTATGTTCGCATTCATGGGCATCATGAATGGGGGAGTAAAGGCATACGAGAAAGAAATCTATTTTGGTATTCATGGTACTTTGATGGTTTTTAATCTTATGTTTCCATTAATGCCATTATTAAGAATGAATTCTTGATGTAGTTTTATGGGGGGATTTTTCACCATTTTAGAGAGATGATTGAGTACTTATGTGTTGCATTCATGAAAATGTTTGTCATTGATGTCAACATATCATTTTATTGGATAGTTCAGTCAGAGTTGTAGAGAAAGATTCATATGGCAAGGCTTATGGTCAGTGATTTATGATATGTGCACTTAAAAGTATACTTAGGAACCTGTCCTGATACTATGTCCATGTTTGTAGAAAGAGATATGAAGATTTACGTGAGTTATAGAAATTTTTGTGGAGATTGTTCTCACAAAGAGTTTCTAGTGTTTGCCTTGTATCTTGTTGATGAGGTTGAGGATCATTTAGCACACTTGGAATATGGTTGAAGACATGTTCAAGATGCTATAGTTAATGTGGTGGAATCAAATGTTCATTCTATGATGATTTGTGAAGATTGTTCAACAAATTGTTCCTTGGAAGCTTATTGTTGACACAATCCTTATGGGAAGTGTTATTTTTAATGTAACATGTATTGTAACATCTTAATGTGGTCCTATACTATTTATTGTAATTTGAGAAAGCCTCACGATTGACTCAATGCTTGTTTTAGGACTTGGTATAAAAGAAAGTTTATGTCCATGTGGTTAAGTGTCTAAGGTATCTAGTACAAATGATTATTATTTATAGGAGCTTTAGATGTGAATTATATTTGATTAAAGTAGGTATTGATGTTGAGGATGTACTATGAGCTTCAAAAAAATTGTATTGGCAAAGAAGTTGTTGTTTAGTTAGTTCAAGAACTTGGATATGTTATCTTGAAGATTTTTTAGTAAAGACATTATGAGGCTATTTGAAAAATTGGTTTAGTTGTCCTCCTTTCAACTCTTAATAGGGTTGTAATCTCTCACATGGATTCAAATTCTTCTAATAGGGACTCATATGTACTAATTATATTTCATTAGATCCTAACATAGTCCATACTTTTACAATGAACTTTTATATTAGTACATTATCTTGTGGGCATCATTCACACTAGGGTTTTCCCTCTAATTGAGGGTTTCCCTTATTAACATATCTGGTGTTATTGTGTATGGTCATTTTTCTATGGTTGTCACATCTATTGTTTAAATATTTCAGATTTGAAAAAGTAATTAAAAGTTATTTTGAGTACATTAATGATTCACCCTTCTCTTAGTTATCTTGGTGCAACTTACTTTCTAATAAAGACATGCCAGGGTTGGGCATGAAATTGGTAGTACATCATCTTGTAGTGGATCCCAAAGTAAAATCAATCAAATATAAATTGAGAAAGATGCATCCCAAGGTTGAATTATTGGTCAAACAATATTTGGAAAAAATTCTCTAGGTGAAATTAATTAGACCCATTGACTACTTTGATTAGATCTTGAATATGGTGTCAGTCACAATGCCATCTGGTGACATGAGAATCTAAATGGAATTTAGAGACCTGAAAAAGGCTTTTCCCAAGGATAACTTTCTACTACCAAACATCAACTTAATAGTGGACCTTACTACTAAACATGATATGATATCTCTAATGGATGGGTTTTAAGGATACAATTAGATGCACATCGTAGAAGTAAATCAACATAAGACAACATCCACAACTCGTAGGGTACCTTTTGTTACAACATAATGCCTCTTGGTTTGACTATACATGGTAAACATATCAAAGAGTCATGACATGTATCTTCCATGACCTAATACACAAAATAATTAAAGATTATTTGGATGAAATATTGGCCAAATTAGTTCACATAATATATCACCTTCATGGTTTAGAAGAAATCTTTGATCTTCTGCAAAAGTATCATCTAAAGCTGAATCCAAAAAATTACATCTTTGGAATCATGTCAAGAAAATTTCTAGGTCTTATCTTGTCACACAAAGGTATATAGATCAACCCCATAAAGGTAAATTCTATCATGGAGATACCTCCTCCTAGGACACTAAACCATTTATGAAGCCTATAGGGAAAATTACAACTAGTCAGGAGATTTATTTCACAACTCGTAGATAAGTGTCAACCATTCACACATCTGCTAAAGAAGGATCAATATTTCAAATGGGATCTCATCTATTAACAAATTTTAGAAAAGATCAAGGAGTACTTGGACAAATCACCCATCTTAGTCCCACATATTAGTAAATAGATTTTTCCTTTATCAATAATAAAATAAATTAACTCTTAATGCCTAGAAGGGAGAAAAAACATAACTAATAGTTGGATGAGTTATCATTGGTTAGTAACTCTCCTCTGAATTGAGAGGCACAACTCCCTCATTGAAAGATTTACAATGAATTGAATGATAGGATGTATCTTAACTTGAAGATACTAAGGTTTTCTAACATTCATTCATAGACATGAAATAAATGCGATTGCTAGATTTATAAATTGAAAGAAAGAAGAAAGATAGATAAGCAACCACAGGACTACCTAGCCAATCCTTTGTATTACAAAGAAAATGGAAGGAATTATTTCTTTGTTTTTATGAAAATGAATGACTTAAAAAAAATTACTTTTAAAATGTAACAAACATGACTACATAATCAACATTGGTCTAAGAAATTCATACTAGACTTCTAAATTTGACATATTAAATTGCTATATTTTAAGTACATAACATGATGACCACAAGATTATCCTATCTCTGTAAATCTAATCAAAGTACATAAAACCCCAAAAAATAAATTCCCTTCTCCCTATTACAATTAGAAAGTATTATTATTCCCCTCCTCCTACATCTACAAAACTCCAGAACCGAAAAAAGAAGAATATTTTTGCTTTTAAAATTATTCTTTAAATAATCTCTTTTTCTCTTTTTGTTGCCAATAAGTGATCCTTGGAAGAGAAGTGATTACTAATCAAGATAAAATTAGATCTCATTCCCTTTGGCAACCTAATCATTTGTCTTATTTACATTGTGCCATGTTGGTTCGCATAATACTTTTTATTAGGCATGGTGAGGAACTGTCCTTCTATTTTCCAAGGCCAAACTCCTTTTATTAATTTATCAGGTCTCCAACTTCAAAATCTCTTTCCTTTTGTTTATAAAGATGACAACATATTTTAGATAGAAGTGTCTCATGCCTATCTTTAAATTGTACTATCTTTATTGGCTTGCCTTGCCCCTATAATGGTTATGAATGAATGAATCTTCAATTGTATCTCCACCTGACTACTCTGTGCTCTTTTGCATGGATTCTCCCCTTGGCACATACTGAAGATTTTAAACTACAATGGAAATTTTTTAAATTGTTTGTATAACTTTCCATGTTTGACTGAAAACTCAAGCCACTTTTGTTGTGATAACACACAATCATGGTTTATCTGGATCCTTATGATTACCAATCAAACCATATGCTCATAAAGAATTTTATTTTTCAGGATTGATGAGGAATGACATTAATATTATTCTAGAGTAAGCTACAAAACTCAATTTTGATGATTGGAGATGCAAGTGTCCATATCTCTTCACATTTGGCATGGTGAACTCAAGCCATGGTGTTTCTAGTTCATGAGGTCCTATCTTATAATGATTATGAATCATCAATATGATTTTAAATTGGTTATATGCAATGCTTACATGCTTCTTTTAAAAATTCCATGCACCTTTCTCCTTTTATGACATCAAATTCTACATGTGCAATTGCTAAGCATGCCCAAAATATCAAGTCTTGCAAAACTTGATAGAATTCATCGTTTAATGGTGACCATAAAGACTATCTATTAGGTGTGATATGCGCTTGACTCATGATCAACCATATTCAATACCTCTAAGCCTTTCTCTTTGGCATTGTTTTGCGATATGATGAAGCTTCAAGATTCTTCTTTCTCCATTATGGATCAATCCTAATCATGCAACTTTTTAGTTTTAGCATGGTTGACACATATCAAGCTTCTCCCACTTACATGAATGTCACTATCTAGGTATCAATATTTTACATTTCTAGTGGCTATGCATTTGGAAGTTAGGATTAGAGGATCATTTCACTATGATATTACATAGTTGATCCCTTACATAGAGAGGTTGTGTTAAAATGAGTTAATCATGAGACATAGACTCAAAGGCTTCAAATTTTTGGTGCTTGCTTGAAACATGAGACAAATGATTTGACAAAAAGATCAATAAACCTATTTGGTACCCGTGAATCAGCAAGGACTCCCATCAACATCTGTGGACTCAAACATGAAGTGGTGTTGGATTCATGATTAACTAATCATGTTCTACTTCTCCATTGTATATATCATGTGAAGAGTTTGCAGGGAAATATCATTTCTTTTAATAGTGCATCGAGTGGCTCTTTTGTGAAATATGCCATTAAGTTCCTACTAAAATCCTGAGATAGCCAACATTGTATTGTTCAAACTCCCAAGTTTAAGCATGTTCAATAGATTATTATTATAACTATATTAATATTCTGTCAAATAGGATGACATCAAAATTCTATCAAACATATCACATGCCTCCTCTACTTCCTTCAATTAGAACTGAGATTCATTATGGTTGGTCCCCTTTTCAAATCATCACCACCAAAATTTGACAATCCATTAAGTGGATGCACTTCGTTCTTGTCTGATGGAAGAGGATTATAATGTTACCATCTGTGAAGTGGCCTAAATTTATGTGAGCTCAGACCTCTACTTCTCAAGCATCAAGCTAGAGGTGAATTGGGGATGATCTTTCCAACGATGAACCAAGTGCTTCACTTCTACTTGGTGCATGTAGCTATGCACACAATTTTTAACATCATTCTTGTCATAACCAAAATTTGTATTCCAATTTCATCATCACAAGAGCAACTTGAGACACACCACTGATTTGCCAAATCTTTTACATCTTTTTCTTCTAGTCATAACTTTTATCAACATTATATAACATTAGATTAAAAGGAATATCATTAATTTCATTGAACTCACCATTAGACCTATGAACTGATGAAACTAGAACAATAGAACTACATTGATAATCATGCCTTTGAATTGTGACTCCTCAAACTTGAACCAGTGTTTATGTATTTGAAAAATATGAACTTTAAACTTAGATCTACATTCTGGACCAATGAACATGTCTTTCGAACCTTGATTTGAACTTTGAACTAAGGATCTGAAAAACTTATAAATGGAACCTTGAAGTTAAAATTGTACTTTTAGACTTGTGGATCAACTATGCACCTTGAACTTGAACTTGAATTTGCATTTCTTTTGAACCATTATTTCAATCCATACAATGATAGGCTTCTGAAATTGAATCTTGAACTTTGATTTTGCAAACTTAAACTTGAACCCAAACTTGAATCTTGTAGTTCAAGTTTGATTTTAACCTACTATCAGGATGCTACTTTTAAGAAGAACAAACCTTACAAGGCATTTTTAGCAATGAAAACCAACAAGAAACTAAAACAATTTCTCCACAGGACCAATTTATAAAGTTTAAAAACCAGGGTGTGAATATCATGTTAACACCACACATCGCAAGAAGACCCTTGATTTTGTACATATAAGCTACTCCAATAGTATTGGGGAAAATTTTGGCTCAAGTGGATGATGAAAAAAAGGAAATAGCCATTTACTATATCATTCATACAATTTTAAACTATGAACTCAACTATAATCAAATGGAGAATGAAGTTTGGTAGTTATTTTTTTCCACTCAAAGTTGTTTTCATTATATGCTTAGTCACATTGCAAAGTTTGCATAAAATATTGATCCATTAAGATACATGCTTTCATGAATGAGTCTCATAGGTTGTCTAGCGAAATGGGTCATGTTTCTCATTGAATTTAACCTCTAGTATGTAGATAGAAAAATAATCAAGGGATAGTTCATCGTAGATCAATTGGCCAATGTACCTCTAGCATATGCCATTCCATTGGTCATGGAATTTCATAAAAAATATCTTTACATATTATTGAAGAAAAACTTCCATGGAAACTCTACTTTGGTGGGTCCTATACCTCTCATAGATCTAGATCTAGGATACTACTAGTTACACCTCAACATAACTACATCCCCAAATTCTTCAAGTTGTGTTTCCATTGTACAAATAATATATTAGAATATGAGGCTCTAATTCTAGGATTAAGCACAACCATAGAATGGAACATTATCGAGTCACAAGTCTTTGGTCATTCCCAACTAATTACGAAATAAGTCCTTGATGAGTATTAGACAAAGGATGATAAGTTGTTACAATAAAAAGAGATGGTAAAAAAAATGAAAGATAAACTCACAAGGATCTAATTCACACAAGTGCTGCAACTATAAGATAAGGTAGAAGATGTTAGGATTAACCTTAGACAGAAATAACAATTACATGCAAATATAACCAATACTAGAAAATAGTAGATCACATAAAAGAGGACACAAGAGACCAAGATTTAACGTGGTTCACCCAAACCCTAGGCTATGTCCACCAATAACAAGTCCAATATTATTATTATTCAATGATTACAATTTGTAATCCCTTACAGCTCATACTACCACAAGAAGCTACAATATCACCATTACATAATGAAATCCCTAACCCTAAGCCTTTTTGTACAAGATTTTGGCGCTTATAAAATTAGGCCTAGAATAAATCATCCAATAGGAAAAGTAAAAGTCAATGCCTTTTACAATATAAGGGCATTTTTGTCTTTCCCCCAAAAACCCCCATGGGGGCACTACCCCTCGATCCCACCCTATACTCACACCTAGGGTGCTACCCCTTGACCCCCATAGAAATAATATGGGGAGAAAACTATGCCAAATAGACCTTTGAGTCTAATTAGGCTCCACATCCCAACAAAAGATGAATGAGAACTATTGACTTGCTCCTAGAAATTCTTTGGAAAGCTTCACAATATCTATTCTTAGTCAAATAGTTACATGTCCTCACACATGAGAATGATGAATTGATGATGGTTTACATCCTGATTAGTCCCCAATCCTCATGATACCATGGGATTCATTCTTACTTTAAAGGTTGTATCATATCCCTCCACCTCGTACAAACCCAATGCAAAAACCTTATTTATAGAGCTTCCCACTACACCATGGTAGCAAAAACCCTATATTATTGAGTTTATCATTATACCCTTTCTAGTTGTTTAGACTCCAATGAGATCATGATGGCCCTATAGGAGGTACATGTCAAACTTTGTAGTTACCACAAAAGTGGCATCATCCTAGCAAGGAAGATAGATAATGTTTTGTGGATATTGGTTCACTAAGCTATGAAAATTTTTGATTATACATCTGGACCTTGGATAACTGATTCACCCCGCTCTCAATTGTTCTAAAGAATTCCAACAATTCTACCCATGTTTTGATGATGTTCCAACATCACGATACATGATAGAAATACAATTAATACTATCATAATTCCTTAGCTTGGAAATAAATTCAACAAATGGTACAATAATCATGGTAGTTTTCAATTGTACTATATCAATTGGTATTGCTATCTCCTCATCCTAAGAATTTCAATTGCACAATACCAATTTTTCTTTCTCATCATCTCGAGATTTTCAGTTTTATAATATCAAAATTTCTATCTCCTCATCTTGAGATTTTTGGTTGTATGATATTAGTTCTTCTACTTTCTCATACTGAGATTTTATACAATGATCCATGTAATAAATATCTTGGTCTATTAGCTGTACATATCCCCTTATAGTAAGTCATTAGTTAGTTGTCATTGTATATATCTTGGTTTTTGTGTTAGTTGTTTGATTAGGATATTCATTTCTCCCATCTATACACTTCATAAAATCCTCATGCAAGATCCCCCATCATCAAAGTTTTGTCCTAAATATTTCAATTTTATAGCCAATCATGGTTTTAGATGCTACCGATAGGTCCTTTCCAGATGCATCATTCCTCATGTCTGGCCTTAGTCTATTAGTATCTAGTCCTACCATTCTCTTTGGAAAAAGGTTATTTTTCATAGATTTACTCTTTCTTTTGATATGGGATTTCAATTTTGTTTCTTAATTATATTTTTTGATAAATTTTGTTGTTCTCTCATTAAGGTTTCCATGGTATTTTATATCATGGTGTTCTTTGAATGGGTCAATTTGAGAGCAAGGTCTTGATTGATTATCATTTGTTTCTTTTTCTTTATGTGAGTCAGCCATATTTAGCCCTTGCATATCCAAATGTGTGGTGACTTTTGGCTATATGGCTCACTTGGAAAATATCCCTTGTTTGTGGGCTACCTAATACTAGTTCCACTATGTATCCTTTTGGACTCATGTGTGATGTTGGGGCAATCCTCATGTGTTTCTTTTAAGTTAGTCCTATGCAATATTGGTGATAAGACCTTGACATTCTTGCTAACCTTGGAAAGTCTACAACATTTCTATAATAAATTAAGTGCTCAACTACATGGTGATACTCGGAGTACCGCGAGCTCAAGCTTCAAAGGATTTCATCCTCCCATCAAGGAAACAAAAGTAATCATTTTTTAAAATCTCAAAAGATCCAAAATAGAATCAATTAATCTAAGCAATCATATCCAAACATCCTATCAAATTAGACCTACAATTATGATCATAAGAATCCTACAGTCCCAAGAGAATCCAAAAGTCTCCAAATCCCATGCATCTCACAATCACTATCCTAAGGTTCAATTTAGAAAGAGCATCCACTAATCTATCCCCTACATATCCTTGATTTCTCAATCCTCATGCTTAAGTTTGTACGAATTATTTTCCCCCATATTCTACTCCTACAATAATATTATAAGCCCCTTCTAGCCTTTTGAACCCTTATAGAAGACCCTTTATGAGTTTTTCTTCTCCATTCTCCATTTTGAGTAACCCTTTTTTTTCCTCCCTTATTATTTTTTTCTTGATGAAAATTTTAACCTTTGTTTATCCATTTTTTGTTCTCTTTGTTGACCAATTTTCTTTCTTTTTGAGATGTTGTTGGGCCTTGTTTTCTCTCCCCATCCCCTTCATCATCCAATCAATTCTCTCTTTTCAATATTGCAGCCATTGATGTCAAATCTACTGATGAGACATGTTGCTATCTGATCTAAATGTCATATCTATTTGATTGATGAAGATGATTTGAGAAGTTACTCATAAAAAAAGCACCTAGAGGAAAGGTTGAGTTATGAAAAAGAAGATACAATGGACATTTGACTAGTTAGACTTTTATAAGACAAAGTGACTATTTATATCATGCTAATGCTAAAATCTTTACAATATAAGTCAAGATACATCATTAATGTAAAGCTTGAACAAGAAATATAGTAAAATATTAAGGAATGCAGAGTGATGCTAGTGTCAACTGAGCCATAGTACAAGCCGAGAGAATTTAGTGTTGACAAACCATCAATATCGACTGATCAAGCTAGTTAATGTTGAGCTAAGAGTTCTATAACAATTGAGTAATTAAGTGATGACCAAGTGTCAGAACTTAGTAATGGAAGAGTGATAATATTTTGAATGCGTATGAGGAATTATGATTTCTAGTTGAATCAGTTGATTTCTTGGGATATGGAAAGTGTGTTAAAGATAAGATTGATGAGTTGGATCATTTAATTCAAGGAGAGGATTAGGTATAATACTTAAGATCAAATTGAATGAATGAGAAGTTTCTAGAAAAGAGGAAGATGGACATATACAATGAACCTATTAGATCTGATCATAAAACCTAAGATCATGGTGATCATGAAAAACAACAAAGCCAAAATTACCTATTTAAAGAGATAAAGAGTCAAAGAGAATTAGAGTGTGAGAGCGAAGAAATAAAAAGGAATACTTGCATAGATGCTACTGAAAGTTGATAAGTGAATCTAAGCATAAGGCTTATTAGGTTTGTTGGAAGGAGAAGATTGACTGCTTGAAGGGTTGCCAAGAGAGTCAAGGACATAGATGACAAGGGGAAACTTATCAAAGAATCAACACATGAACCGAATAGTGATCTAGAACTAAAAAATGAGTTGTAATCATACAAATAAAAAAACTACTATTTTATTTCTAATAATTGTAAATAGTTTGTATTGAAACCCTTTTAATCAAAGTTTGACCTAATAGTCACTAAAGGACTTAACAGTCTGTAAATCCTTAACAAGGTGACATTCTGAATGGAATGATCAAAGTCCTTTGACAAGGACACTCATAGAAGGGTGATTAAATCCTCTAACTAGGTCACACTTAAGAGTGTGTATTATAACCTTTAACAGGGTTGGCTCCTAGCAAAGCTCACTTCAAAAGAGTGAAAAAGTGGTGACATGTTGCTGGTGGTTTTTCCCAAATTAGATTTCCATGTTAAATCCTAGTGTCAAACATGTGTTGAATATTTTGTAGTGTTTTACATTCAACAAGGTTGTTATCTTAGGATAATAAACTAGTAGTAATTTTGTTTATTAGTATATAGTAAAGACTGAGTTACATCAAGATCAGCAGAATAGCGAATGTTTACATTTTTATTATTCAAATGGTACTTATGGACCTTGAGTAACTAATTCACCCCCATCTCAATTATTCTAAACATTTCAAATAGGGGCAACTATATTTCTTTAAAAATCTTCTTCATGTTATCTATTTTTAAACTTCTTCAAAATAATGTTGTCCCAATGTTATGTCAAAGAGGGGCAAAATGTAGACACCTAAATATAATTACACAATAAAGTAATCCTATTTAGTCATATTCTAATGCATTAAGAATTAAGTATTAAATATTAAATTAATGTATGTTATCTTTGGTTACTAAATCTAATTAATTGAGTATTAGTTTAATTAATAAATCAAATGAAAACCAATAGTCTAATTATTAACTAAATAGCTTTTCCTCTATTAAATCAAATAATAATGCAGTGCAAGGCTAGGTGTAACCCCCTTCAAGGTGACCAAGCCCCCAAAAAATAACCACACAATGGAAAATGAACAATAAGAAATATGTTCAGATGCAAAACAAAACTTATTCTCATATTATAATTATAAGATTTACATCCAACATGTTAGGCTATAAGGCTTTCCCGGTTACTATCATTGAAAAGATGAATATAAATTAATCCTTATTTGTGAAGATCCATCTCCAAGCTATCATCCCTCAACTAATTGCCTCTAGACAACACAAGACTCTATACTGATACCAAACAAGCCACAAGTTGGTCTGGAAAATTACATTATATAAACACTTAGGACAAGCACCAAGTGTACAATAATAACTAACTCATAAGATAAAATAAACCTACACGATCTTAGACATAGGTCCAAACATTAACCAACAATCTACCTCCAAAATCACATCAAATAACTCCCATGGATCAAAGATCATGGAAACAATCTCAACTTCTATCTAAAAAGGAAATAACACATTATGAGAAACCACCAAACAATCTCTAACTTGAATAGGATCAATCCAAACATTATGAACATTATAAAAATAAAGGAAAAGGTCCATAAAAATGCTTCTAACATAACCCTAAGCTTGTAGACATAGGGTCCACTCAAAACCAATCTCTATGCTCTTGCATCAAATAATTGCATAATACCTATTTAATTTAATTCCAAATTTCCTTTTTGAATAAATAATTCCTTTTAATTAAATCCTTAACCCTAACTTAATCCTAATGCCTTGACTCAAAATTAACCCGACCCATTCACCCATAATAAACCTATTTGATTAACTGATTAAACCTAGTTGATAAAATGAAACACTTGCATTTCTCTAACATCCTCATTTGCTTCCTAAATTGCCCTGTAATATAAGCCTAATGTTGTCCTAATCATTTGTACAACCTTAAGCATGAGGATTAAGAAATCCTAATCTAACCCTAAGTCAACTGTAGTCATATTCTTACTCTCAAATCCAAGTACTTTTATGACAATCTTAAATGTAATTACACCTTTCTTACACACTCAAACTCACTCTTACACCATTGTCCCCTTCATAATCCCAAGAATGGTCACATTCCCCACAAAACCTTGATTCTCTCACATGCATTCTAGGATATGCATTTCAAAAAGTACAATCTATGTGTTCCATTTTCCTTACATCTTGGCCACTATTAAGAATTTTTCAAGATTTGATCTTGACCATCAATTTTCACCTCTTTTCTCCTATAAATTGAATCATCCTCCCTTCACAATTCATCCATTTTTATATGAAAAGTTATAATTTTAGTTCGAGAGACAAAAAACTACCAAGTTTTCATTCTATTGCTAAAATCATTCCACACTCTCATACTTGAATCCAAATATTTTGATGAACATATAACCATCCTTATTGGACACATCTAATCATCAAGAGATCTTGGAGTGCTCATTGTTGGTTTACATTCTCTTTTTTTTGTCCTATTTTTATCTTTCATTATTATAGTGATTAATTAGTTTTGTGAATGCTTAGTTAATCTTTGTATTCTTTGGATAATTATTTTTTATTTCTTATATTTTAGCACACCCAATGAGATCCACTTTATGGTTCATTCTCTCATTCTATTTGGTTTATTTTTACTTGAAAAGATAACTCATAATACTATTGTTTGCATTGTTTAAGATTGATCCCAATAGGTAGGTTTTTGCAAAGATCTTCTTCCTACTAATCTTTGTGGAGAACTCTTTTTTGGTGATATTATTTTATGACAGTCAAATTAACTCTTGGTGTGGGGGTATAACTTTATTATGAATCATTGGATCTTTCAGATTTTAGATTATGTTGGTTGAGACTAATTGTACACAATCTCACTGAATGGATTTTTCAAATAATGTTGTTTGGGAAAGTTATGGGTATTTTTTATGGGTCTAGAAAACTATAATAAAAACATTTTTTGGGGAGGTTGGAAAGATTAAGAGAGGAGAGATCACGAGATCACATTTGAACACTTTCCCCCCTTTATCTTGACTTCTCTTCTATCTATCTTTTTCTTATTCTTAATAATCATCAAAATCAATGCTTAAAAAGAATTCACATTTATGTTTTGTGTTTAAAATGAACATTGTATTCACTCACATTATTTCACACTTAGTTTTGGAATCTTAAAAAAACACGAGTAAAACTTGAGCAACTTAGTCAACATTTCATTTAGTGCTTGAAAATATTTTTATTGCTTACAATGGTCAATTAAATATTAAAAATTTACATAATAACATTATTACTCCACTTAATTAGATAAGTTTAATATTTAATTTAAATAGTAATCTATTTATGTTTAAATAATAAAATCTCCTTTTAAAGTTGAATAGTTAAACACAATTAATGAAAAGGCCTATCTACAATTAGCCCCCATTTAAAATATAATATCCTACTTTGATTTATCATTTAATTTGAAACACTTTACCTTTAAAGTTTAATAAATCAAGCAAAACTTCTCTTTGAGATTTAAACTATACAACAATTAGATGGTCACCATTAAGTATATTTTGAAAATAGAGTTACTAAAAGAAATATAGAGCATAAAAAGTTAACTTCTATTTCAAAATTAAAAATCCCATGAAAAGATATATTCCCTTTTGAAAATGTAACCCTAATTACGGTTTTTTACTACATGAGGGGAAAGAATTCTATTTTCATTTTGCCGCTTGCCCTATAACTAATTCAAAATTATGTTTAGGGTTAGATTTTTTAAAACATCTTCTCCCCTCTCCAAACACTAATGCTTGTTTTTATTTTGTGTGTGTATGTTGCATGTGTATGGAGGCCATGGAAATGGAGGAGGAGCATTGTTGGTGATGTTGCAAGTATAACTTTTTTTTCATGTTGCTATTTTTTTCTTTTGTTTATTTCATTTTTTTATAAAGGTTTTTTTGTATATCTTGATGACAAAGAGTGTGGGGTAGGATTAAGCACATTTTCTTCCCCTCCTATCTTGTAGTGCCATGACTATCATTCGTTGTCATAGCCCACTATATGGTACCTGTGAAGGCATTTGTGGTTGCAACCCACTATGTGGTACTCGTAGTGAAATCTATTATCGTGGCCATATAGTGGCATTAAAAAATGTCATTGTTGTGGGCCACTCAATGACACTAATGGTGGCTTCTGTTGTGCAACCTATTGTTGGTAGCCCATAGGGAAAGATAAATAACTTACCCTAATATTTTTAAATATTAATAATTTTTAAATTATTATAATAATATATATGTATGTATATTTTTTTATCCCTAAGGTGTGTTGTCTATTAGTGTCAAATACTTAGTCACTTATTTGGAAAAGTTGGTCAATCATTACTACAACTAACCCATCCTACAAAGGTTAAGCTATGTATACTACACTTGTTCATATCTTAGTTTGAGATGAGAAATTGTTATTGTCAAGAAAGTGTATGGTCCCTGAGTACTCCTATACATGTCAAGTGAGACATACGACAATACACTCTGAGCTATATAGAGTCAATTCATGCCGAGTCATATTGTAAGTGCCAAGAATATAGAAGCTAAGGGATAACATGAAGATTAGTTATGACCAAGCATCAGAGTGTTCATGTGCCGAGCAAACCAATTTTAGAATATTTGTTAAGAATTGCACAAATACTAAGGTAAATCATTTTTGGCCAACTTATTGCATGTTTTAAGGATTGATGAGTAATTTAAGGAGATGATTAAGTGTTTTGTTATGGACCATTAATCCCTATGCAAGGTGTTTAACCAATAAAAAAAATGGAGAAATCTCAATTGTTGATTTTGATCTAGAACCTTCTCTAGTTGGTTATAAAAGGAGGATCCAAAACTTATTTTTAGTTTGGTGTATGCGTGTGTGTTTTTTGATGCTTGAATTGAACTTTGAAGGAGAATTAGACAATGTGACCAAGCAGAGTAGTGAAGGGAAGAATAGTGATATATCAAATTGAAGATCGGATCAGAGATTAGAAAGAGGAAATCCATAATCAACATGTTAAGTACAAACCAAATGATTAGGTACTAGTTCACTCTAGCAAGTGTTCCAGGGTAAATATCTTACTAGAGTGGTCCTAACAAACCTATTATAAATCTCCTAATAGAGTGCTTATGTAGTTGTAAGTTTAAATCTATTAATCAAGTTATATTGAATAAGTCATGTAAGCTCTTAATAGGGAAGACCCTGTTGGGGTTTGAAAACTACTGAACAACAAAATGTTCAATACCAGAATGATAACACTCATATAACCTAAAAATTGTATTCTCTCAATGACTTAAAATTGTACAAAATTCAGACCATCACATTGCCTTAAAAACTCACTTATATAGACATGAGTTGCAACAAGCAAAGGGAAAATGTGATTGACAGGTGTCCTTAAATTTTTTTTTTTTACATACATCTATAACAAAAGGACAAAATTGTGAATAACAAAAAAATTGATACATCAAACTTTCCTTTGTGGGTCTGCTTCTGTTATTTTCTTTGGAAAGGCAAGAATACTTTGATCGAGTTCATTTATTATTCTGGCTCCTCGAGATAGGTGGCCATCAAATGTGATAGTGATGAGTCATCTCCCACTACCTAAGGATCCTCTTTGTCTTTATCATTAGTAGCAGAGGTGGCTTCTACTTTTATATCCTCTTCTTTGTCATCATCTTCCACCTCATCATCTCCTTCTGTCTATTCTGTAGACATAAATTCTTCCTTCCATTTATTGTAAATAGTGTCCTCCGGCCAATCAAAATTTAGAATTTCTCTTTGTACAGTTACTAAAGAATTCACATTTTCCTCTAAATCAACAAAATCTTTTCTGATGGTATTATAGGATAACTATACTTTTACCGACTCCTCATTTGTCATTTCCCACAACAAATGGCCCATTTCATTTATAAACTTATTTATTCTCTCACAGAAGACTTCATCTAGCTCCCTCTTCCATTCTTCCTTTTCCTTTATTTTATCAACTGACTTTAGAACACAAGGGAATAAATCAAAATTTTCTGCAAAATACTTGGAAAAAAATTTAGTTAATCTTCTTTAGAAGTAATCTTGCTTATCATCAAAACCTTGCAACTTATTTAGTAAATCAAAAATTCCTTCTGTTTGATGATATGTTAGATGAATAATAGATATACACATAGCTGTGATATCTAAACTTCTCTCTATCCACTTCTGTACAATGGGTCTGAATATAGCTTCATTTTGCCTCTATTCATCCTTGATTGCTGAAATCCTCGATAATTGATCAAAAAATGTGGGCCATTCTATCCTATCTACTAAATACATGATACCCTGCCTCAATTTTTCCTCATGCTGATTGTTAAGCTCTACATGCATTGCATACAACTTATTCTTCTCCTCTTCAAAATCCTCTACAATAAAGAACTGAGGCCTTTTTGGAGTATCAGGTATCTCAATAATTGGACTAGACTTGAAAGGTTCAATTGGTGGCCTAGGAGGGTATACAATCCTGGGTCTGCTAGATTCTCCTACTTTTCTTTTCCCAAGGACCTTCTCCATTTGAGATACTTTGTTTTCCAGTGACTATATATGCATACCCCTTTCCTCATATGCTTTCAAAACTTCTTCAAACCTAGCATTGAGTTGCACAAATTTATCTTCCTCTTGGCCAGACACTATGCTACCAAATTTTAGCATCTCTAATGCAATTCCAATTATCTATTTACTACTTACCTCACTAGCCTTGAACACTATCAATGCACCAGTATGCTCTATAGTGGGAATCTCATGCATTCTAGTATTTTCCCTTTTTTCCATGGACCATATAACAAGGGCTTGGTGGTCATCACGAAATTTGACTCCTTTATGAGCCTGTAGTATTTCTTCAAAAGTCATTAGTTGAACATCCTTTTGTTTCCTCATTGAATAAAAAAAAAAGGCATTTACTATATCCCATTCCGGCAGAAGGAGGACTCCTGACTATCTAACTATTTGTCTCCCAGCATCAGGAGTAAATTGCGAAAAATCATTCAAAAATTTAGATTTTACCTCTTCCTTAAAATCTAAATTAGGTTTATCTAGCTGTTTTGCTTTTATCTTCTCATAGGTTTTCTCAAAATTGCTCATGTTTAATCTCCACAAAAACTGAGTGAAAGCCCTAGACTTTACAAAATTCTCATCATTAATAAACCTTTTAGAAGCTTGGGCAACTATTGGATCAATTTCCTTACCTTGGTAATCAACAATGGATAGGTCCAAGGAAGGTGTAGGAGGTTCCTGTGGCTCTCCAACATCCAAATCTGTAGAAATAACAATCACATCCCCTTCTCCACCCATTTGTCTAAGATGCTTCCTTAGAGATGCTTCATCATCTATCTGGATTGGGGACTGGCTTGGGGAGTATTGTTCTTTTTGAGAAGAAGAAGACCCCTACTCTAATTTTTGCCTTTTTGGAGAGCTGGCTGCAGATGGACTTCTTGACCTTGGCTTCTGATGAAGGGGTGCCTATTGCAAATTTTGAATCATGACATAACCTGCCCTTCTTTGCAATGTATACTGGCCAGGAGCCACCACATTTTTGTTTCTTATTCTTTTTTGTACCTCTATAGCCTTGTCTGGATGTGTCTCAACATTTATGGCTTTCTTCTCATTCATTTTTTTGAATTATTACAAAAAAATTATTCATTAATGCTTGCATTTTAGCTCCCCAGTATTTTTTAATCTTTCAATGGGTCATACTGGGGGTCAAAAGCATTAATGAATTCTAGGGTCTTACTAAATACTATCCATTTTTCTTTCCTCAATTCTTGTTCTTGCAAAGTGAAAATATTTTTGATTATATCCTCTAGATAGTAATTTTTTTGTACCATGTGAGAAGCTTTCACCCTCTCTCTTAAGAGGTCATAGAATCCCTCAGGATCAATAAATCTAGCATGAGATTCTATCATATTATATTTATCTAGAAACAAATTAAGGTGCTTCCACCCTTTCCTGACAAAGACAAAATCATGCACTACAATAGCAATTGGAAAGAAAGTACCCTTCTTATACAATTCCCTCTCATCTATAGTGCCTATCTACCATAAGAGCTCAACTATCCCTATCTTCAAGGGCACATGAAAGGGCAACACATGTGGCTTTTCCACAAAACCATATACTCTTCTTATAGTTGAAACATTATAAGGGATTATATCCCCCCAATTATGAGTAACTAATAGTCCTTGTGCATGGTCCTTAGGTCTAACCAATTCCAACAATGCTTGTGGAATTTTGGGGCTATAACCTTTCAAGAGAAACCTAAGCTTTGAAGCAAAGTATCTATCAAATCTCACATAGCTGGCATCTGTAGCTTCTGAAGTCATATCTACACTCCACAGCTGCATTGGATTCCTCTCTCCATCCCTGGTTGTTTCCAGCTCCATACCCTTGGAAAAGAAGGTAAATCCCTTGTACAAGCATACCTGCATAAGCAATGTATACTAACAAAATGGTTTGTCCACCTTTCCTTGTGCTATTCCCACCAAACCATTGTGAATTTCTTTCGCAAGAAAAGTAGCAAAATCCATAATAGTACTCATCCCAAATTGAAGAGTTTGAGCCATGATAAGGACAATAGAGCCTAAAATTTGATCAACTTCATCTATCCCAAAAATCTTGCAAAGAGAAAAATATAGTGCTTGAGCTCTCAGGTTGAAATGTCTTCTCAACAATAGCTCTGGGGTACTGGCTGTAATTATAGGCAAAGTGCCAATTTTAGCAGCATGCTCTTGTAGTGGCCCTATTCTCAGGTAAATTCTTTGTGTATCATAACTTGCTTGAAGGTAATCTATGTCAATAGTTTCATGTACGACATGGTTAGGATTGAGGTTGAAAACCTCACTAAATAATTCAGGACAAATCCTAAACAGATTCACTCCAGCATGGTTTTTTACCCACCCTGTAATTGGATCATATTTCTTTGCCAGATCCATCAATAAATCACTATCAAAGAAAACTATGGGGACTGTTAATTTACCAATATCAAACTCCCAGACATTGCTCATAGCAGTGTCCAGTTTTCATTTTGAAAACCATTTCTTAAACAACTCCAGACCCCCCATGGAAACTTGGGCATCTCTTACCCAATTAGCTTTGTCATAAAAACCTTATGCTACAACTACTCTTGGATGTTTTGAAATGAGTTCCCTCCCCTTAGTTATTTCATGTACCGATAAGGGGAATTGTTCAAGAAAGTCATCGTGCACATAATGTTTCAAATAATTTGTTTTCTTGGTGAACTCTTTTTGGGGAGGCATTTTGAATAAAACCCTAGAAAATTTACAATAGCAGGTACTTGAAATTTTAAAAGAGTTGCAGAGTATTTACCTGCTAGAATTTGCACTTCTGCACTGTGTGACTTCTTTTGCAATTTCACTGGATCACTAGCTAAGAATTTTTGTGCCCTGGCTTTGAAAATTTTGTCTACCCTGATGTTCTTTCTGTGCTTTGGTGATTCATTAATGGTGATATTGTGCGTTCTTTTCATACATTGAAATCGCATGCATGAAATTTGAATCATATTTACTCTCAGTAACCATTACCTCCAAATTGCAACCAAATTTGAATCCCATCCATAGATTTTCACCAGATCAAACGGCTCTAATTTAAAAAGAAACAAGCTTTATGGCTTTTAAAAATAAGGCTACGTGTCATAATAGCGCTTGCTTACATTATTTAAATTCCTTGCACCTTAGAATTGCTGGGAAGCGCCACTCATTAATCAAGATAATATTAAAGATTAGATTAATTTACTTTTGAACAAAATCCAGTCAGCTATATTGACCAATGGGAAACCTCCATATGAGTTCGCACCTTCTGACAAAATTCTAAGCCAGCAGATCCCATATCTTCTTTTGAGCGAGCAGGTACTTGACATCATTCATTCCATGTGTCATGCTGGCGCATTCTCGCTTTTCTTATCTAACGAGCATCTTCAAATTGTGAGCTTGCACCAGTCGTCGATCTTCAAAAGATCAACGGTGACATTGATTATACCCTATAGAGCTTCTGAGTTAAAATTTTAGATGTCACCATGGACACATGTCTACATGGTGCAATCTCGCTTTTTTTAAACTTCACTCAAGTTCAAATTGTGGGCAAGTGCCCTTCGTTGATCAGGACAAGATCAACGATTAGAAACAACTCTACATTCTACGCTTGCATCATCCACTTGGGCCAATGAAATGACTGCTTTCAATCTGGGTGTTCTGACATTAATTTCTGACACTTTCTGCACCCACATCATAAGTATTTCCAGCTAAGCACAAGTGGTAGACCACATGGTTCTTCCATAATTTGGCCCCACTGTGACATGCGTTGCAAAGGCACATACCCACTTTTCTTATATGACTTGCGGCTTCATAATGTGGGATTGCACTAATTGTAGATCTTTGAAAGATCTATGGATGATAATACTTCACTTCCATTCGGCAGTCAAACTTCTTCAGTGGCACATCTGGCAGTACATGTTAGCCATCATTTTATAGTGTGGCACACTGAAACATACAATTAAAATTACTCGACCCCACCTTGCCACATGTCAAAAAATTGCTTGCCCACATTATTTATCTCTCATACAACTTCAAATTGTGGGCATGCACTAGCCTTTGATCCTTTACATATCAACGGTTATAGAATTAGGTATCCTTATCACCACATTGGCTAAAGTGACGAATAAAAATCTCCAACCATCCCAACTTGTTTGACACTCGCCATAGAAGACATCCATCCTTGAGAACGGCGGGCCCATCTTTTTAGACCTCGCAACTTGTCCAATTTTTGCTTCCCCTCATTATTTATCTGAAGAGCATCTCCTTCTTGCAGGAAAGTGCTAGCCCTTGATTCAAATGAAATCAATGGTTTCCGCTTCTTGGTGATAAAGACATATCTCTATTGGTGACTTAACTAATGATATCACAGGAAATCTAGAACGTGCACAAAAGTATTGACAAACTTGCAAAAGTTTCTAACAACTTATGACTCCTTTTACGATTCATTGGAATTTGGAAAAGTAAGGGCTACGTGTCACCAAGTTGCATGCTCACATTATTTAAAAACCTTGCATCTCGAAATTGCGAGCATGCGATACTCATTGATTTGAACAAGATCAACGATTATAAAAACTTTGTGTTATCAGAGGCATTTTCTAATAAAATGATTAAACAATTTTCAAGCCAAGCACGACCATGTAAGGTTTAAACAAAATTAAAATGAACTCATGCTTGCGCAAGCCCTTCCTTAGGTGAAAAGATATACCATTAAAACATTTTTCTGAAAATACTTTGAGGGTTTTTCAAAACTAGGGCAATCTAAGGGTTTGAAAAATACAAGGAACAAAACCCTAATCTGCAATATTTTAAGACTCAAATTATTTTTCACTAAATTTTTCATAATTTTTGCAAATGTAAAAAATCAGACCAATAGACCCCTCATAGGGCAGATCATCATAAGTGATCAAACTTGTAGCCCTAATAGGCGAAATTTACTACTACATTAGTGAAGATTTGTGGGTGTCATCCCCACCAAAGTTTTACCTTCACCTTGAAGAGTTTCTAGATTACCAAATCTTTGTGTTGTGTGTTGATCATTTACCTTCATGTTTATGGATGTGATTAGATGTTAGATCATATATATCATTTCAGTAAATATTTATGTGATTTATGATATTACTGAGATAAGGGTTTAAGGTAAAGTTATAAGATTTGGTATTTATTTCAAAGGATAAAAGTTTTATAGATCATGATTCACACCCCACCCCCCCTTAGTATCTAACTTTCCCAATAGATTTCCAACAATTTGTATCAGAGTTGTGTTCTCTTAGCAGAAGTCTAACCACTTGAGAGTCAAGATCTTGGATGGAGGCTTATAAGTTGGGAAAGATCATTGAAAATTAGATGCTTGATATACAACTTGCACTATAGCAACTTGAATAAGCAAGAGAGGAATTGAAGAAATCCTTAAAGAGAAGGAAGGAAATGGAAATCCTGTAAAAAGATACATAATATCAAGAAGAAGACATTGAAGGACTACTTGATGATGAAAATTTTAGTGAAAGTTATGCAACAATAGTGGATATACTAGAGAGGAATAATACATTGAATGATGAGATAAGAGGACCAAAGAGAGAGCATAAAATCTAATCAGTAAGATTGTTTGAAGTGATTGGACTAAAAAAGAAAGCTGAGGAAGATAAGATAATGACTGATGAAGACAAAAGGAAAATGACCAAAAGACTTGATGAAAGGATATTTGATGTGCAAAAACTCACACACAAGAAATTTGATATACTCAATCAATTACTAAGTGAAAACAAAGAGCTTAATAGGAAAGATGTAGAGATTGCAAATATGAAATCTAAGAATGTGTGTTTGAGGAATTGAGTTGAGATTTGACAAGGAATTCATTGAAAGACTAAATAAACCTAAAGAAGTTGCAAGATACTATGAAGAGTTGATGAGATCATAGAGATGACCTCATGACACATCTAGTCTAGGCTATGCTGAGCACCTATCATCTACTGAGGAAGGAGAATCATAATTAGGTGGAGAACAGAGGAATGCAAAGCCAAAGAACAAAAAACCTACATGTTATCATTATGGGAGACCAAGTCATACAACAAATGTCTGTAGAAGCAAGATTGGTAAGCAAAAACCTAAGACTAATTTCAATGGATTCTATTTTAATTATAAGAAGCAAGGACATCAAGAACATGAGCGTAGATCCAAACCTAGCAATACACTCATTGCTCCTAGATTTGAATGTTATTGCTATAATTATCCAAAGTATAGACATAGAGCTCAAGAATGTAGATCTAAGGAAAAATATAACTAAACACCCCAGAAGCAAGGATATGCACCTAGGCAAGGAAACTTCTATAATTGGGATTAAAACATATGGTACAATTGTCATTTATGTGGTGAGTATGGTCATATTTTAGAAACTTGTATTAGGACACATTTCAAATACAAATCCAAAAGTTGGATGAATGGTAGTATAGTTTTCTATAGTTTTCATAAGATTGGACATTTGAGCATAAACTATTGGACTTGAACACCAACACCAAGCAATGAAAAAAGAAAGGAAAAGGAAATATTGGTGTAGAACATACAAGAGATTAGATGAATCAAACATAGAAAAAGAAGGATGAAGGCAACAACAGTGGAACTAGTGAAGCTGAGATCAACCAATCCAATGGATCAGGTGATCACATTACCTCAAACTAAGAAAAGAAGGTATGTGAGGAATTGTATTTAAATGATATATCATACATTATTTCCTATCATGTAATGTAGTAAAGTCCATATTTTCATAAGATGAGATGCATCAGGATAGTTCTGAAGTGTGAACTGAGTAAAGAACATATATACTAAGTTGGAGCATAGTTGATGCCGAACATTAGTATCAATGTCTGTAATGATCGAGTTACAATGTGGGATGAGCTTATATATCATCTGAGTTATTAAGTTTGACCAAGATGTGACTAAAAGGAATGAAGTTGTGATTGAGTTGGTGTGTTGACCGAGCTAGTGAATGGAAGTATGAACACCGAATTGTTTTATGCGAGACAAGAAATTTGTCATACACTATATGTTTACCTACTAAAGGTAAGGCACATTAAATGAAAGGGTATTTCAACTATTTGAAGGTATTTAGTTGATTTTAAGATCATTTCTTCATTTACATAACAATTTGAGAGTTTGTAGAGTGATATCAAGGTGATTCTAGAGTGATTTGTAGAAATTTTAGAAGAATCTTGTGCCTACCATTGGCAAAATTGAGTAAGTTTGCAAGGTTTATTTGAAACAAGTTTCATTATTTTGTGAAATAATTTAAAGTTCAAAACCCTAGTTTTCAATAACATCATCTACATCTAGAAGTGGAAAGGAGGCATTGAAGGACAATAATGCTCCAATTACATGTAATGATGCATGCCCTTCACCAAAATTCAAGGCCTATCCTGAGATCACGATGACTAGAGACGTATTTGGAGCATTGTAATAAATTATAGAATTATATTGGTACATGATGTATGATCTTATTATATGTACAAGATTTAAAAAATTAGTGATTTTGAGCTAAGGATTACATATGACAAGCTATGTGAAAATGGAGTTTTAAAGGAGGAAAATAGAGTAGTTGCTAAGAAAGGGCTAACTCGCCCCCTAGATTTTACCAAGGTTTTCAAGGTGGAGTGGATAAAGAGAGTTTTGAGCACATTGCATGACATGAATTATGGCTAGAAATTAAGCTATAAGATTACTAAATCAATCATCCATCAAGTTAATGGTTACCCTACTATTGACCGAGTGAAGACAGTTCACTTCCAAGCTAGGAACACAATTGAAGAACTTATCAAGGTGAAATGGAATGGCTAAGGAATGTCTATTGATGCAATTGGTGATCTAGTCATTAAGTTTATAGTCCAAGTGATTGCACATAAGTTCTATTAGTCAAGCTGACTAAAAAATGTGCCTTATATAGTTGTAGATTTGGGGTACAAAATAGTCAAAAGAGACCATAGATATGACTTGGCTAAGTTGCACTTGATTTAGTTAGTAGAGAATCTTGAAGCCATCAGGAAGTTAAAGAATACATCTTATAAGTTTGGCTCACTCATACTATGTATATTATTTTATATATAGAACTCTATTCCTACCATTGGAGATATAGTGTGGGATAAGGATAGACTTGTAAACAAGCACATCAATGGTTACATTGAGTAATAAGGTGTAAATTTTGAAACTATTTTGGATGGGTATTTTGGTGAATTCAAAAGAAATATGATGAATAGGATGAGAATCCCCAAGTCGATTGTTAATCAATATTATAAACACGTATATTTCATGGTGGATATTGACTACGCCTATGCTTAGGCTGTTATACCAAGAGTGGCATGGTTTAGGCCAATGAAATATGGAGTTAATGTTGATGAAGTGTTTGCAAAAACTACAACATTATTAACAAATAAAATTGACAAGAATGTTGATTTATTCGACACCTATGATACTAAAAAGATTAAAATGGTTTGATGCAGACAAAAGTTCCAAAGATGGACAAGAAGAGAAAGAAAATGATCAAAGACCTAGAGTGTAAACTTGGAGAAACACCCTTGCAAATTACTAAAGGTAAAGGGGAAGACCATGAAAATGATAGTGATGATGAAGAAAATGATGAATCTAGAGGTAAAGAATTAGTGGTTTCCAAGCCTTAGGCACCAAAGGGTAAAAATATTGTGATTGTAGACCCTAAGGTCAAAAGGAGCCTAAAGAACTTGGTCTCACCATCCACTTCTACACCTCGAAGGCGAGTAACTAGACAAGATCAAAGGCAACAAGCCTTACAATTGTTGAGGCAAAGAAATGGATAGAGAAGATAGCCAAACCAACAAAGGGAAATAAGAGGTCATCAGAGGCCAAGGAGAGCAAGAAAGGTAAGAAGAAGAGGCCATGAAGGAAACTTACTATTAAACTTGATGAAGAGGATGTCGATGAAGCCAAGAGGATAGCATTAGATGATCTAAGCAAGTTTTAGATAGTGCCTAGGTGAGATCCTCAGGACATTGAAAAGGCATGTAACAATATTAGAGGTTTAGTAGGGTTAGCAAGAATCAAATCTGTAAATTATGATTCTTTAGATAGAGGTGACAAAGAATTAGGTAAGGAATTGCCTGAGGAATTATACAATAAAATTGATTCTAAGTGGAAATGGGCATTCAGTAGAAACAAAAAAATAATAGAAACCAAACTAGCCCAAACTATGCCTGATTTAGGAAAGACTCATAATTCTATAGCCTTAATGGATTTTGCAAAGAAATTTGTGCCCAAGACTAGAGCATATAAAATTTTAAGAAACAAAATTGAGGAAGTATTACAAGAGAGAAAAATGGTATGGAAGAAATATTTTGGGCTAATGCCAAAATCTATAGAAGAGGAAGAAAAGGAATATGAGAGGGTGGAACTAGATAATACATAGGATTTGAATAATGATGTAGAACAGTTAGTGGAACTATGGAGAAAATGGCTTAAAACAAGGAAAAATAGATTGAGACGGTCATCATCGGGGATGAAACCCCTGCAAATACTATGCCTAATGTGACTATAGTTGTCAAAGAGCTAGAGAAGTTAGTATTTGTTGAGTCAAAACAAGGGGAGCAAGATCCAAGATCTATCAAAGACACTTTGATAGATACCTCCAATCTAGTTATTGTTCAAATCATGGAGTATTTGATGATTAGAGAGAAAGGTGTAAATCGATAGGTAACTATTACAATAATAGAAACAACTTTTGTTACTATTAATCACAATGCATAATTGCAACATAAGACACTTGTCATAGATGTCAAGGAACAAAGTATATTGACATTTGAAGAGGAAAAAGAAGGAGAGCCTACCAAGATATATGAAAAAATAGAAGGTCATGTTGATGTGCATAATGAACAAGTAGAGAAATCTACATTAGGAGAAGGATAAGTACTAGTCTCAGGACCTCTTGCTAAGGGAATAAAGGAGATAGAGCCACCAAGTGTAGCAATGACTGAGGAACATGGTCTGGAGTAGAAGGAAGTAGAGAAAGAGAAAGGACTGAGTGTAGGACTTTCGAGACAATTTGAGTCTTAGATAAGTGTTCCACCTATATAGTTGGTGATTACAACTGAGAAGGTGTTAGCTTCAATAATTATTGATGCTAGTGGTGCACAAGAGCATACGAGACTAAGTGTAGATATTTCATTACACTCTCTATAACTAGCATTACTGAGTAGCAACACCCCAAAGAAGAAAATGTTGAAGAAGAAGGCAAGGTCACTTGGGAAGATAGTAACATTAGAGAAAGTTATAGTTATCCCCAAGTTTGACTTTGATCACTTAACTTATGACCAGATGCAAATTTTGAAATATTTATTGGCCATGAAGACTAGATAGGAAGAATTGATAAGGGAACACCAACATAAATAAGTACTTCAAGAAATAAAGGATATCTTTGTTGATGCATATGATATCAAACATGTTAATGAGAAAGCCCCTATAATGGACCAATTAATGCATATTATACAAAAAGTGAATAATGATGATATAGATGCAAATGGAAGGCTAATGCAATGGTCATGGAAAAATCTTGAGAAGAAAGTTTTGGAGAAAGTATCCACTAAGATCTCCATAAGGTAAGCTGAACTTTCTAACCTTGCACATAATGTAGAAGGTGTAGTGAAAAATATCCAAACTTTGTATAAAACATTATGTGATGCACCAAGGTTTACAAAAGATATTTAATATTAAATTGAGAAATTGAAAGTATATTTGAAGTCTACATGTAATTCTTTGAACATGGACGCAAGTTCAAGTTCTATTCATTATAATAGATTGATTTTTTCTCAAGAGAGATTGGTTGAATTACAAGCCAGAAATGGGAGAATGAGAGAAAATTTTATTTTCATTTAGTAAATGTTGATACCTCATTTGGAGGTGATGCAAAGATATTTGTCACTAGCCAAGGAGATATAAAAAGAGATTCATATCTCTCTACTACAAAAAGTTTAGTTGGCCTAGCTACTCAGCTAGAAATAAAAATTATAGTTTTGGAATATGTTAGATCAATTTGGGATAATGCATTAGCAATGGTTAAACACATTCAAAAACCATTTTTAGACAAGTATGGTTTGACCCCTTCACCGCATTAGCCATGATTGACAAAAACAAGGGGGAAATGTCATAAAGGGGAAATGAACATCAAGGTGGAAATGTAAATGCAAATAGATATGATTCTTTGAAATTTTTGTAATGACTACTCATTTTTGAAGTCAGAGTATGTTAACATTCATGTATATATGTTGAATATATTGAAGTCTTTATGAAGACCGAGTCATAGTCTAAGGGGTAGTATTATTTTTAGTTTTGGATGTAATGTTGAATCATGAAAAAGTGTTTTTGCACTAATGTCAAAGGGGGAAATTGTTGACCTCTAAGGTGTGTTTTCTATTAGTGTCAAACACTTAGTGATTTACTTGACAGAGTTGGTCGACCATCATTGCGACCAAGCCATCCTATAAAGGCTGAGCTATGTTGATGCAAGAGCATCTTGGGTGTGAGGGAAATCTTGCATCACCCAAAAATATTTTTATTTTTGGCCTTTTCTATTTTATTTAGGACTAGTAGACAAGGGGGTTACTATTTTTGGGAGCTTACTATTTTTAGTAAGTTTGTCATACAACCTCAGAATGTTATAATTTTCTACATGAAGGTTCATTTCATAATTATAAGCTTCTCATAAACATCTCATTGCTCTAGCTTTAGTATTAGAGAAGTTATTGTAGAATTTTGGTGGAAAATTTTGGAGAAAAATATTTGAACTCAGATATAAAGGCCTTAGAGGCCCCAGATGTGGTCTAACAATTTGAAGGATGGGTGCTTGTGCTGATCCGAGCCTATAGATTAGGAGCTAAGGTTTTTGAAAAGTGGTCATAATAGCTAATCAAAGCAACAATTTGAGAGTTATGGCCTTCTGAAGTTGGGCTAATAAAAATTTCTAAAATAAATGTCAAAGGTGTATTTGGCTGACTCTATATGTACTATTAGGGTCTGTTAGCCCTAGGTATTAAGTTTGAGTGTCTAGAACCTTTTTGAGTGGCATAAAATTGCCCATTTAAGAAAGGCCCAAACATTGTCTAGGACAACTCTGGGTGATAGTTCATAGATTTTTCTTGTAGATTACTGTAGTGAAGGCACCCATGTGGGTTAGCATATTGTAATTGTGAATTCTATAATTCCACATTTGCGGTGATAATAAGAAGCCACTATTTTTTTTTCTCAAAATTGCTATTGTTTCTTTGTTTCTATTATGTGCTTATGGTATTAAGGGGAGAACTACTCATCAAGTGGTATCAAAAGCTAGAGTTCATGAGTGTGTAGACAAATCATTGACTATGAGGCAATTCACACCAGGACCATGGTTTGGGTTGGGAGTGTAGACAGATCACCAATTGTAAGGTAGTTTGCACTAGGGTTTTAGTGGAAGGGAGAAAATATCTCCACTAAGAGAGCATGGTAGAAGACTTGTAGGTGTTACACTTGAGAGTTTTAGAGCCCTCCAAAGATAGATGAAATCATTAGAAGAAAAAATGTGCAGAGGAATAAATCTTGCTATAAGAGATGAAAGGGAGGATGAGGATGAAGTAGATGAAAATGCCGAAGTAGAGGTAGTTCTAAACCCATAGTAAGATATGCTTTTTAAGGCCATCTCCATGATTGGAATAAGACCTAAGTTTGAGGTTCCCACATTTTTGCAAAATCTTAACCAAGAGGAGTTGATTGATTGGATCAATGAATTGGAGGAGTACTTTGAGTATGAAGATATTGAGGATTTTGATAAGGTTAAGTTTGCAAAGGCAAAACTAAAGGGCATGCAAAGATATGGTGGTAGGAGATTCAATTGGAGAAAAATAGAAGAGGAAAGGAAAAAATCATCAGATGGGATCATATGGTAGCTTAACTAAATTAAAAATTCATCCCCATGTATTATGAGCTTGATCTACTAAAGAAAATGCAAGGGCTGAAGCAAGCAGGAAAATATGTTCAAGAGTATACCGAAGAGTTCTACCAAGTTCTCATTAGAACTGGTCATGCATAAGTTGACAAGGAGAAAGTGGTCCATTATCTTAATGGGTTAAGGCCAAGCATTCAAGAGGAGATGAGTCTTGTTCAAGTTACCAATATTTAGGAAGCATACCAGTTTTCCCTAAGAGTTGAGGAGAAGCTAAGAAAAAAGTTTGATAACAAGAGCAGTGGTAGAGGTCATGGTGGAAGATTTGGTGGAAAATCTTATGGAGGCCAAAATGATGATTAGAAGAATAAGGATAAGACTAGAAGTTGCAGTTAAAACCAAAGGGAAAATAATTCTAATCATTTCCATGATCAAAATAATAGAGGTTAGAGAGGAAGAGGAAGAGGGCAAGGGTCTAGAAGAGAGGGTTTCCATGGAAAATGTTTTCACTGTAGAGAAGAAGGCCATAAAGCATTTGAATGTTCCTAGTCCCAAGGAAGGACAAATCAAAGAATAGAAGGTCAAGCTAGAGTTGTACATGTTGATGAAGATGCTAGATCATCACATTATGAAGATGCTAAAAGAGGTAAAGTCCTAGTTAACATAAGAGTCCTACTAAGTAGGGAGAATGGACCAGATCAAAGAAGGAACTTGTTTCACAAAAGTGAAAATGTAAAGATAAGTATTGTAATGTGATTATTGATGGTGAAAGTACTAACAATATGGTGTCAGAATCTCAAATTTGAAGTTGAATAGATAGAGACACCCATGTCCATACCATATTGCTTGGGTGGAAGATGACCATAAGGTCATGGTCAATGAGAAATGCTCAGTGAAGTTCAAGATTAGAAGCTACCAAGATGAGATACTGTATGATATCATACCTATAAACATATGTCATATGTTGTTGGGTAGGTCATGGAAATTTGAAAGGCATGCTATAAATGATGGGCAAGAAAATACCTATACTCTAATCATTGATGGAGTGAAATATAAGTTGAATCCATTGAAGGAGAAAGAAGAAAAGGTATGTAATGTTTCCATAATATGTATCATTGATGGAAAGGAGTTTATCAAAGGTATGAATCATGATCATATGTATTTTTTTTGTAATTCCAAAAGATGGTCAAGAAGAAGTGGAGGAAGTACCTATAGAAGTTGCAAATATATTGGGAGAGTTTTCTTATATCATGTCAGATAATGTACCTGATGGATTATCCCCAGCGAGGAAGATCAGTCACCAAATAGATTTGATTTTGGGAGCTAGTTTTCCAAGCAAGGCAGTGCACAGAATGACACCAACAGAAAGTGAAGAGTTGACTAGAAAAGTTCATGAGTTGTTGTAGAAGGGGTTGATTCAAGAGAGTCTAAGTCCATGTGTTGTACCAATAGTATTAGCACCAAAGGAGAATGGAGAATGGAGAATAGAGGATGTGAATAGATTCTCATGCTATTAACAAGATTAAAATCAAGCACAAATTTCAATTTCCAAGGATGGATGATATTATGAACTATTTGAGTAGAGTTGTATATTTCACAAAGATAGAACTGAAGAGTGGATACCATCAGATTCACATTAGGGAAGGTGAGTGGAAGACTAATTTAAAGATAAAGGAATAACTATGAATGTTTAGTCATGCATTTTGGGCTAACCAATGCACCAAACACTTTCATGAGGCTCATGAATGAGGTACCAAAGGAGTTTCTGCGTAAGTTTGTCATAGTTTACCTAGATGATATTTTTATCTTTAGTAAGATATTAGAGGAACATCTAATACATATTCAAAATGTGTTTGATAAGTTGAGGGAAGAAAAGTTTCTGATAAACCTAAAGGAGTGTAGTTTTGTGAAGGAGTTGGTGTACCTAGGATTTGTAGTCTCAACAAAAGGTTTGAAAAAGGACCTAGACAAAGTGAAGGCTATCATTGAATGGCCTACTCCAAAGAGTGCTACAAAGATAAGATCTTTTCATGGACTAACTAGTTTTTATAGAAAGTTTATAAGAGGTTTTAGTAGTATTTTTGGACCTTTGACTAAAATAATGAGAGGGGATATGTAAAAATTTAAGTGGACTGTAGGGGAATATAAGACTTTTAATTTGTTGAAATAGAAAGTTACAAAACAACCTATTTTAGCACTCCCAAATTTTAACAATGTGTTTCAAGTAGATTGTGATGCTAGTGGTACTGCAATAGGAGTTGTTTTGAGCCAAGAAGGTAGACCTGTTTCTTATTTTAGTGAGAAATTGAATGATGCCAAAAGAAAATATTCTCTTTATGATTAGGAATTTTATGCTATAGTTTAGGCATTGAAGAAGTGTAGACACTATCTTCTTCCTAAGGAGTTTGTTTTGTATACTGATCATCAAGCTTTGTAATATTTGAGTAGCAAACAAAAATTAAACCAAAGGCATTTGAAGTGGGTTGAGTTTTTACAGAGTTATACATTTTTTTTGAAACACAGGAGTGGGAAGTCTAATAGAGTTGTAGATGCACTTAGTAGAAGACAAATTTTGCTAACAAAAATGTAGATTGAGGTGGTTGGGTTCATGGAAGTTAGCAATTTGTATCCAAATGATCCTGCTTTTAGTGAAGCATGGAAGACTTCTATAGAAATTGTTACACTTGACAAGACAAAGTGGTTAGATTTCATGATTCAGGATGGTATGTTGTTCAAAGGAAGCTTGTTGTGCATTCCCAGAAAGTTCAATGAGAAAGAATCTCATCAAGAAGAAGCATAGTCACTACAATATTTGGGGTCAAATTGCAATAACAATTTGCAACGATGGTGTAATTTGTGGTCATTTTCATGTTTTTTTTGCAATTATTCCTAATGCCATCACAATACCAATGTTAGCATTGTAATTACGAAACCCTCACAAGAATAAAACAAAAAAAAGAAACACAACAATCATTTTCCATTTGTTTTGATTTTGGAGAGAGCTATGCATGAAAGAGGTGGAGAGCTATGAAAATTGTTGTAGTGCCCTTGTGATTAGTAGATTTGGTTATTGTGCCCTCGTAATCTCTACATTTTGTTTCTGTGCGATTAGTGATTTTATCTTGCCCTTGCTTTGCAATTTCATTGTCGTGCCATGCCCTTGCTCTATGATTTCATTGCCCTATCATGCCCTTCTGATCTACGTGCCCTAGCTCTGTGATTTTCTTCAAGGGTGAGAAGGAGTACATATGTAAACGTTTGTTTATTTTCCTTGTAAACATGCATGTCTTTATGTGTCCTTCTAAATATATATCTCTTTATATATTTAGAGAGATCTTTTTCAAGGTGCTTATTACATATATGATCCATCTGCATACATATTGTAGAATCCAAATAATAAAATAATAAAACTCACTCAATTAGTGCTAAGTGACTTACCACAAGATCTTTCACAAAAATGATGTAGACCATGAAAAATTAGTCGAGTTCACAAGAAATTTTACAAAAATATATCATAGCAAATGTTTTTAGAAAGAAACAAGCCATAACTAGTTAAATAGGTCTAGTTGCTAATTAGCTGGGTTGATATATATGTTTATTTAACTGGGTTATGGAATCTATAAGGGAATGAGCCTCATGATTATGCATATGTATTTGGTGCATTTCTTTCCTATGATATATCTCTGCATTTTATTGTTGTGCCCTTGCTCTACAATTTCATTGCCATGCCCTTGTGATCTCTGTGTTTCATTGTCATGCACTTTCTCTATAATTTTGGTGTCGCGCCCTTGCTTTGTGATTTTTTTTCCATTCCCTAGCTCTGCAATTTTCTTCAAGGGTATGAAATTGTTGGTTTCTTTTCCTTCTAAATAGGTATCTCTTTATATCTCCTTTTGAACATGTATATCTAGAGATCTTTTTTAAGGTGCTTACTGCATCTTAGCTACACAACAGAGAAATTGATCTAGTTGGATACATATTCGAGAATCCAAATAACAAAAAAATAAAACTCACTCAACCTATGCTAAGTGACTTACCTCAAGATCCTCCACAAAGATATTGTAGACCAGGAAAAATGGGCAGAGTTTGTAAGAAATTTTATAAAAACATATCATAGCAGATATTTTTAGAAAGAAACTAGCCATAATCATGAGGCTCATTCCCTTGCAGAAGCCTCTGCCACATGGGCATTACCTCTAAAGCTTGCAAAGGATGTTGAAATGGTTCCCAACCTTGAAACACTCTTATAAGCATTTGATACTTGGGATCATTGCAAGGAGACTATGACAATACTTGAAACACTATTATAAGCATTTTATATTTGGATTGTAAATTGTCAAAGAAACTTGCAAGTGATTCCAATGTCATAGTACCTATCGCATCATTTTCTTGGATTCTATCTAGTGGCTCCCATAATCTCCTCTATATTGTCTAGCTGTTGTTTCTACCATATAGTCCCTTTCTAAAGTTGCTCCTTCTTGTTCTCTTTCTAAATCTACTCCTTATCCTTTTCTCTCATACATTAAATTTTGATGATCAAATTTTTGAATATATGCCTTTACCTTGTCTAAAATCAACTTCACAGTGTGTTGTAACTCTGGCATAGGTGTTTGATCATCGATAGCTTTCATTTTAGCATTCAAGTTTTCAAGATTGGTCAATACCCTCACTTGCAGACCTCTCATGTCAAGCACTTTTTGTACTATTTGAACACCATGTTCTTGCTTCTAAGTTAATAGTTCCTCAAATGCATTTTCTTGTAAAACATTGATTTTGTTGAATAATTGTAAACTCTTAGAAAGTGCATTGTTACTTTTATGTATGTATGTGTATATATGTGTGTATGTATATATGTATATATATGTATGTATGTATGTATATATGTATGTATGTATGTATACAAAGAGATCTTGTGGACTGTGGATTATGGATTATAAACAAAAAAGAAAAGAAAGCATGACTATAATCATTCCCCATTTGTTTTGATTGATTATGGAGAGCCACATGTGAAAGAGGGTGGAAAGCTATGAAAGAGGGTGGAAAGATCTGAACAAGGGTGAAGAGCTCTGAATGTTGGTGGAGATCAATGGAGATCTAGGATTTTGTTGCTGTTCTCTTGTGATCTCCATGCCCTTGCTCTATGCTCTTCTTCAAGAGGAGAAGAGTTACCTATGTAAATTTTCTTTTCTTTTCTTTCTAAACATGTATCTCTTGTTTATATATAATAGCTTTGGTTAGATTCAAGGATAACTGATCATTATGATTCTATGTATATGTGCATGTATGTATGTAAGTCAGCTCACTATGTAAACTACTTTACATGAATAAATACATAATTGCATAGTACTTGTGATAAGTTAAATTAATCATTCATGTCTTGGATTCACACAAGAAATTATCCTTGCATTCAATTATATTTATTCATACCAAACTAAGTATGCAAAAATCTATACTTATAGATTATATTATCTTGTGGTGATTGAGTAAAGATCCCGTGCATAATATCGTCCTGGTAATGATCAGATGCAGTCACATTAAGTCATAATAGGATCAAGTAGATGAATCATTTATGTTACTTCATACTTGTTTTATTGAATATTTTGTTTAACATAATCAATAATACTAGAATTATATAGCTACAACTTGTACTCTTGTTTATTTTATTTAATCATATACATTTAAGACTATTATTTTTCTTAAAATTAGATTTGTATATTTGTTATCAATAAAATGCAAATATAGATCTCTGATAGTTATCTTTTTTAATTTCAAGATCTTCATGTTTAACATGAAGAGTTTCCACTACTAGACAATGGGATAGCCACAATGTCGAGCCATATAGCTCAAGGCTTTTTCAACCAAATTATATTTTTATTATATTTTTGTCCTTCAACAATATTATATGTGAATGTTCTTTTGATTTTCCATATATTTAGTAATTTTTTGCTTGTTTTTTGTGGTAATTTTCTATTATGAGATAGAGACATCTATCATAATGATGGACATGCCAATTTTGATCATCCCACTTTCAAAGCTGATTCCCTTATCTAATTGATGAAACTACTTGCAACTGACACCCTAATTTTTTGCAACATGCCCGATCAACCATTCATATAAATGAATCATCCCATATCCATAAGAAACATCTAATCTTCTATAAATCTCTTTCCTCTAAAGACCCAATACATGGAGCCATTATAATCATGAGTAGACTCACTCTCCTCAGATGAATTCAATTGAAACTATTCATACCAAACTAAGTATGCAAAAATTTGTACTTACAAATTATATTATCTCTTGGTGATTGAGTGAAGATCAAATACAATTTTGCAAGGTGATAAAATTGCATATGCAAATGTATGTATGTATATATTTATATATGTATGTATGTATGCATGTATGTATCTCTGCATCTCATTGCCATGTCTTTGTGATCTCTATATATGTATGTTTGTATATATGTATATACATATATACATATGTATATACATATATACATATGTATATACATATATACATATGTATATACATATATACATATGTATATACATATATACATATGTATATACATATATACATATGTATATACATATATACATATGTATATACATATATACATATGTATATACATGTATATATACATACATATACATAAAGAGAAGCTTCTCTAATCATCTCCTTGGGGAAATATAAAGAGATAAATGTTTAGAAGGAAAAGAAAAGAACATTTACATAGGTACCTCTTCTCCCCTTTAAGAAAATTGTAGAGCAAGCACTACTACATTTGGGGCTGAACACCACAAATTACACTGTCATTGCAAATTTTTATCACAATTTGAACCCAAATGTTGTAGTGCTATGAAGGGCATAAAGATCACAGGGGAACAACACGATAACAAAATTGTAGAGCAAGGGCACGAAGATCACAAGGGTATGAAAATGAGATGTAGAGATCACAAGGGCATGACAATGAAATCCTAGATCTCCACTAATCTCCACCAAGGGCATGACGACGCAATGCAAAGATTATAAGGGCACAACAACAAAATGTAGTGACCACAAGGGCATGACAGTGAAATCTCCACCAACATTCAGAGCTCTCCACCCTTGTTTGGAGCTCGCCACCCTCTTTCACATGCAACTCTCCACAATAAAAATAAATGGGGAATGATTTATGTCATATTTTTTTTTGTTTATATCTAAAATCAACTTCACCTTGTGTTTTAACTCTACCATAGGAGTTTGATCCTCGATAGCTTTCATTTCAACATTCAAGTTTTCAAGTTCTCTCATTATATAGTCCTTTCCACCCTAAAAATTACTTCATTAAAATCAGGACTTGAACAAAGACAATGATAAAACAAAGCCCATATTCTAGAATCCAAATAATAAAACAATAAAACTCATTCAACCCATGTTAATTGACTTAGCTCAAGATCCTGCACAAAAATAATGTAGACCAGAAAAAATGGACAAGAAATTTTAGAAAAAAAATATCATAGAAGATATTTTTAGAAAGAAACAAGCCATATTTTAGTTAAATTGGTCTAGTTGTTGATTAGTTGGGTTGATTACAAATTCCTATAGAACTATCACCAGGTTAGGTACAATAAAACAAATAATTAGCTGTTCCTAGCTAGCAAGATCAAATACAGTTTTCCAAGGTGATAAAATTTCATATGCAGATGTATGCATGCATGTATGTATATAGAGAGATATTGTGGATTGTGGAGATCAATGGAGATCTAGGATTTCATTGCCGTGCCCTTGTGATCACTGTATTTCATTGCCATGTCCTTAGAATCTTTGCACCTCGTTGCCATGCCCTTGTGATCTTGTATATGTATGTATGTATGTATATATATATATATGTATATATGTATATATATGTGTATATATATGTGTATATAGATATGTATATATATGTATATGTATATATATATATGTCTATATATATCTATGTATATATATGTATATATATACACATATACACACACACACATACACACACACACATATATATATGTATATATATACATATATATATATACATATACATATATATACATATACATATATATACATATACATATATATGTATATATATATATGTATGTATATATATGCATATGTATGTATGTATGTATGTATGTACATCTTTTTTAAGTTTGATATTTCTCTTTTTCCTGACTCACAGTCCAAAAATAATTTTTCAAAACATATATTGAACAATTGGAGTTTGAGCCAAAAAAATTGTAAGAACGATTATGCCAAAAGAGATAAAAAATGATTGTGCACGATAATCATGTTTTTACATTCTTTTTGGCATAGTTGTTCTTACATTTTATGTTTTTTGGTGAGAACAAAATTCCAAACTAATCAGGTAGGTGATAAGACCTATTTCTGTATTTAATAGAAATAATAGAATATATCTAATTGAGTTGATTTTTATTTGGTTTTGACTAATACAAACTTTTATTTCAAATCTATGTTTTTTCTCCAAATGCCATGATTTCTAATGAGAAAATCTAGCTGAAATATCGTATAGAAATCCTAGAACATATCTAATTTTGTTAAGGCAAAATTTGTTAAATTTTTTAAAGGGTATTTGTATTGAATGATTGCTTTCTTTTGCAATGGAATTGGAAATATGTTTACTTGTTTGTGCCTCTTAATTATAACTATCTTTTATATGTGCTCAAAAAAATGAGTTTTTGAAGTTCCAATTTGACTTCAACTAGATTCAGGAAAATTATCTAAGACAAGGTATTAACAATGTAGGAACATGTTTGGAAACTTAGTGGACTATCTTATTATTTATTCTATGTTTTCTAGTAAATTTAATTGGAATGTTTGGATCTAGCAGACTTAATATTTTGTGCCTATTTTATTAAAGGTTTAAAAGAATTCCAAATAAATAACTTGATTTAAATTCTGTTGGTTTTGAATTGTATTGGCACACTCTTGCTGGGAGGATCCCAAGTATCTACTACTACTATTAATTTGGTCTAGTTGTTGATTATCTGGATTGATTACAAATTCTTATAGAACTATCAATAGATTAGGTATAATAAAATGAATAATCAACTATTCCCATCTAATAGGATCAAATATAGTTTTCCAAGGTGATAAAATTAAATATGTAGATGCATCACTTGAATGCCAGGCATGGAGCATATTCCCTAGTTTATAACAAATGGTTGGATATAAAGGCTCCATATGCTGGCCCAAGAATTGAAGCCAAGGATGTAACCATGCATGTATTAGCACACTCTCCTTGCGAGGATCCCAAGTATCTATGCCATTGTTAATTTGGGCATCACTATATGATTAGGAATGTAATGAAGTTCTAAAGATGATAGTAACTTCTCCCATGTCTCTTGAAAATTTAGCATAGGTTCAGGGTCCCTTGGCTCCTAGGAATTTGTAGCAGCTATTTTCACTGCTAGAAGAATAACTTTAGTTAAGAGTTGAGTGTAAGGAGTTGAAGAAGCAAGTTCTACTTCGATGTAAATGCCATAATCATGAGGCTCATTCCCTTGTAGAAGCCATAACCAAGTTAAATATACATATATATATACAAGCCATAACCTAGTTAAAAGGGTCTAGCTATTGATTACCTAGGTTGATTACAAATTCCTATAGAATTGTCATCAAATTAGGTACAATAAAAAGAACAATCAACATTATTTTTGTGTAGGATCTCAAGCTAAGTCACTTAACATGGGTTGAGTGAGTTTTATTATTTAAATTTGAACTCTAGAATATGTATGTAGCTGGATCAATTTTTTTGTTGTGCTAAGATTTAATAAGCACCTTAAAAAAGATCTCTTTGTATACATACATACATACATACATGTATATGTATGTATGTATGTATGTATTTCTGTATATCTATATATGTATTTATGTATATATCATGTGGAGATCTAGATTTTAATTTCCATGCCCTTTTTATCACTGCATTTCATTTTCATGCCCTTGTGATCTTTGCATCTTGTTATTGTGCCCTTCTGATCTCTACATCTCATTTGTTTTATTGTACCTAATATGATGATAGTTCTATAGGAATTTATTGTCATGACCTTGTGATCTCTACATCCCAAGTATCTACTACTACTACTACTAATTTGGGCATCACTATATGATCAAGAATGTGATGAAGTGATGTAGGAGCATCTAGTGGTGTAAGGGCAATCTTGTATCACCCAAAAAAAATTGCTTAGTGTTGGTTTTTGTTTAATGTGTTTTTTATTTCTAGATACCATTTTAGGTCAAATAGAGATTCTAACTCTCATAGTTCCACTATTGGTTTTTTGGGTTAGTGTTTTTGAGTACCTTGGGATATGTGCCAATGCAAAAAATAGGTTATTTTGTAATTGAGACATAATTATGATGAGTTAGAGGGTCTAAGTTGGAAGGATGATTATAATTTTAATTTAAAGCACTCCAAAATAAGAATTAGGTCAAAAGGCTTTATGGTTTGAAAGTTATTGCAATTTTAAGTTGCCTGGAGACCCCTTAAGAGCGCTTCAAAGTTAGATTTGAGGCACCAAACAGCCTCATATGGGCCCAAAAAATGGGGGATGAGAAAAGCTGGTCCATAGGGCTATAGATAACTAGGAGATCTTTTTGAAAATGTAAACAATTTGTCAATCAGAGTCTTGTATCAAAAGTTATGTCTTTTGGAAGTTGGACTACCATTTCTGGATTCTTCTAATTTTTCACCGACTTCTAACATGTTTTCTAGAACCTTCTATTTTGGTGGTGGGTACCAAATAGAATATTCTAAAATTATTGCTAACTCTAAACCTAATTTGGGTTACTTAAGGTCATTTCTAGCATTGTAAATGCAATTTTTAGTGGAGTTTGGGAGAAGGTACTGTGAGGAGTGTTTTTCTCTAGAATTAGACAACATTGTAAGCCCCTAGGGCATGTCATTGAGTCTATTTTTATTGTACTAAATGTAATAGAATATAACTTCTAATAATAATATCCTCCTTTTCCTGTTGTGTTCATTTTGTCTTGGGTTGTGCCCTCATCAAGTGGTATCAGAGCTAGTTTTTCTGAGTGTGTAGATAGAGTGCCGACTGTGAGGTAGTTTGCAGTAGGACTATGTGGTTGTGGGTTTTGATATAGAGAGAAGATGCCTCCATGAAGGGAGTGTGGTGGAAGGGTTGGAGTTATTTCTCTTGAGGTTAGAGCCCTCCATAGAAAAGTTTAGGCATTGCAAGAAGAGATATGTAGAGGGATGAATATTGCCATAGGCACTGAAAGTGAGGAGCAAAAATGAAGAAGGAAATATTGTGCAAGAAGGGGAAGGAGATGGAGAAGTCCTAAACTAGGTGGAGGAGAATATTTTTAGTGCCATTTCCAAGCTAGGAAAAAGACCTAAAATTGATGTTGACATGTTTTTGGGAAATCTAAACCCAGATAAGTTGATTGCCTGGATCAATGAGCTAGAGGAGTATTTTGAGTATGAGGATATTGGGGACCCTAATAGGGTTAAGTTTGCAAAGAAAAAAATTAAAGGCCATGCCAAAATCTAGTGGCAAGAGATTTATTTGGAAAGAAATAGAAGAGGAAAGGAGAAAATCACAAGATGGGATCGCATGATGGACAAACTAAAGAAGTAGTTCATTCTTGTTGATTACGAGTTTGATTTGTTCAAAATGATGCAAGGGTTAAAGCAAGTGGGAAAATCTACTTAGGAATACATAGAAGAGTTTTACCAAGTCCTTATTAGGGTAGGGCATGTAGAAGAAAACAAGGACAAGGTTTCTCATTACCTTAATGGGTTAAGACCTAGTATTCAGGAGGAGTTAAGTCTAGTTATAATGACTAACATTGAAGAGGTATACCCATTTTTCTTGTGAGTTGAGGAGAAGTTAAGAAAAAAGTTTGATGGAAGGAAAAGAGGGTGTAGTCAAGGAGGAAGGGGTAGTGGCAAGTCATTTGGAGGCTAAAATGAGAACCAGAAGAGAAATGAAGATGTGGGTACTAGCTAAAAGCAGATGAACGAGGGTTTCAACCTCTCCTATGATGAAAATTTTGGAGATCAGAGAGGAAGAGGTAGAGAATGTGGACAAAGTTCAAGAAGAGTAGATTTCTGTGGTACCTATTTTCATTGCAATGAAGAAGGTCATCGTGCCTATGAATTCCCTTAACTCCAAGGAAGGATAGATAGGAGAGCTGATGGTCAAGCAAGGGTTGCTCATGTGGATGATGATGTATAGTCATCACATTTAGAGGATCTTGAAAGAGGAGAGGTTTTGGTTAATGAAAGGGTCTTGCTAAGTAGTGAGACCAAACTTGGACAAAGGAGGATTTTTTTTGTACTAGGTGAAATTATGAGGGTAGATGTGATTATTGATGGTGGGAGCACTGACAACTTGGTGTCAGAGGAAATGGTCTCAAAGCTAAAGCTCAAGAAGGAGAAACATCCCTATCCCTATTAGATTGCTTGGGTGTAGGATGATCATAAGGTCCTAGTTAGTGAGCAATGTTTGGTAAAGTTCAAGATTGGGAGTTACCATGACAAGGCTCTCTATGACATCATCCTAATGGATGTTTTCCATTTCTTGTTGGGAAGGCCATGGCAGTTTGACAGACATGCTATACATGATGGTCATGCAAATACATACTCTCTGACAAAGGATGGAGTTTGCCACAAATTGAAGCCCTTGATAAAGGAGGGAAAAAAGGTATGCAGTAGTGCTAGGGTATGTCTTGTTGATGGAAGAAAATTTTTGGATGGCATGAAACATCAACATATGTGCTATGCTTTAATCCTAGAAAGCATAAGGAAAGTAGTAGTGAAGTTCCACTTGAAGTTTTGGGTCTATTAAGTGAATATGGAGATGTCATCTTTGATAATGTTCCAGAAGGGTTTCCTTCAATAAGGAAAATTAGTCATCAAATAGATTTAGTCCCTAGAGCTAGTTTGCCTAACAAGGCTGCTCATAGGATGAATCCTACTGAGACTAAGGAGCTAAATAGACAAGTTCAAGAGTTGTTGAGGAAAGGTTTGATTTGAGAGAGCCTGATTCCATGTGTAGTACCTAGAGTGCTAGCACCAAAGAAGGATGGAGAGTGGAGAATGTGTATAAACTCTTGGGCTATAAATAAAATAACCATCAAGTACCAATTTCCTTTGCCAAGAATGGATGATCTTATGGACTGCTTGAGTGGAGCTCAACACTTCACAAAGATAGATCTCAAGAGTGGCTATCACTAGATAAAAATATGAGAGGGAGATGAGTGGAAGACTACATTCCAGACCAAGGATGGTCTATATGAGTGGTTATTCATGCCTTTTGGAATGACCAATGTGCCAAGCACCTTCATGTGGCTTATGAATGAGGCACTAAAGAAATTTTTGGGAAAATTTATTATTGTCTATCTAGATGATATTTTGATTTTCAATAAGGCTTTGGATGAAAATTTATTGTACATTTGTAGTGTCCTCAAAAGGTTGAGGGAAGAAAAATTGTTGATTAATTTGAAGAAGTGTAGCTTTTTCAAAAGGGAGTTAGTCTATCTAGGGTTTGTTGTATCAGTTGAATGTCTCAAAATGGACCTAGAGAAGGTGAATGTCATATTGGAATGGCCTACTCCAAGGTTTGCCACTGAGGTGAGGTCATTCTATGGTCTGGCTAGTTTTTATAGGAAGTTCATTAGGAATCTCAATAGTATATGTGCACCCCTGACTGAAATAATGAAGGGGGATAGAAAAGACTTCAAGTGGACTACAGGAGCTGCAAGGAGTTTTGAATTGCTGAACAAGAAGGTGATAGAGCAACCTATGTTGGAACTTCTTGATTTCAATGAAGTGTTTCAAGTGGATTGTGATGCTAGTGGTAATACTATTGGGGCTATTTTGAACAAAGAAGGTAAACCTATTGCCTATTTTAGTGAAAAATTGAATGATGCAAAGAAGAAGCATTCTGTTTATGATGAAGAGTTCTATGCAATAGTTCAGGCCATAAAGAAATGGAGGCATTATTTTTTGCCAAAAGAATTTGTCTTTGTATACCAATCATCAGGCATTGTAGTACCTAAATAGCCAAGGTAAATTGAATTAGAGACATTTGAAATGGGTAGAGTTCATGTAAAGCTATACATTTGTATTGAAACATAGAAGTGGAAGGTCTAATAGGGTTGCGTATGCATTAAGTAGGAGATAGTTGTTGCTGAAAAAAATGCAGGTTGAAGTGGTTGGGTTTGATGAACTCAAGAATCTATACCCTAAAGACTTTAACTTTGTAGAGGCTTGGAAGTCTTGTAAAGAACCTATTACTCTAGTCAGGACCATGTGGCTAGATTACATGATTTAGGATGGTATGTTTTTCAAGGGTAGTCAATTGTGTATTCCAAGGAGTTCCATGAGGGAGAACTTGATCAAGGAGAAACTCAGTGGAGGGATGGTAGTACACTTTGGTTGAGATAAGACCATTGCCACTATTAGTGAACGTTATTTTTGGCCTCAATTGTCATAGGATGTGAAGAAGTTTGTGCAGAGTTGTTGAGTATGTCAAACAACCAAAGGATTTAGTCAAAATACTAGACTCTATCAGCCATTGCCTATTCCAATGAAGCCTTGGGAGGACATATGTATGGATTTTGTTCTTGGATTGCCAAGGACACCAATGGGTAATGAATCAGTATTTGTGGTGGTTGATAGGTTCTCCAAGATGAAACATTTCATTCGATGCCATAAGACTCATGATGCAATGCATATTGCAGATTTGTGTTTCAGAGAGGTGGTGAGGCTACATGGTCTCCCAAAAAGTATTATTTCTAACAAAGATACTAAATTTGTTGGGTATTTCTAGAGGACTTTATGGAAAAATTTGAAGACAAAATTAAGTTTAGTTTGGCACATCATCGGTAGACTGATGGAAAAACAAAAGTAATGAATAGAAGTTTGGGCAATTTGCTGAGGTGCTTAGTAGGAGATAAGCCTAAGGAATGGGATTTGATTCTACCACAAGAAGAATTTGCTTACAATAATTCTATGAATAGGAGTACTGGTAGATCACCATTCCAAATTGTTTATGGGAGTAGTCCAAGGACTGCACCAAAATTGAGAAAGATGGAGCAAGGAGAGAGGGCAAGTGATGAGGTAGAAGACTTTGCTAAACATGTCAAGAACCTACATGAGGAGGTACATGCACATATTGCCAAGATGAACCTATAGTATAAGGACAGAGAAGATCAAAAGAGGATACATAAGGAGTTTCGAATTTCGGATCTAGTAATGGCATACTTGAGGAGGGAATGATTTCCAGTGGGTACCTACAACAAGCTAAAGATGAAGAAATTTGGTCCTTGCAAAATTTTGAAGAAACATGATTCATGAAATGTATATGAGGTGGAGTTGCCAAATGGGATTCACATTTCTCCTATTTTCAATATTGTAGACTTAACAAAATATCAGTATGATGGTGCAGAGGATGAGTTGATGTTGGAACCATGTCCAATTCCTACTTCTGAGAAGGAAGAGATTGAAGAAATTTTGGATAGCCATGTTGGCTGGAGTACCTGAAACATGCAATATGAAGAATACCTAGTGAAATGGAAGGGATGACTAGTGGAAGATTCAACTTGGATATCTGCGGTGGAGGTTATCCATTTGGGTTTTCCTCTACTAGCTATAAAGTGATAGGATCACTTTTCAATTTACCCTAGGTGTCTAATGCAGGAGCATCCAGTGGTGTAAGGGCAATCTTGTATCACCTAAAAAAAATGCTTAGTGTTAGTTTTTGTTTAATTTGTTTTAAAATTTTGGATACCCATTTGGGTCAAATAGAGATTCCAACTCTCATAGTTCCACTGTTGGTTTTCTAGGTTACTATTTTTGAGCACCTTGGGATATGTGCCAATGTAGAAAATGGGTTATTTTGTAATTGAGACATAATTATGATGAGTTAGAGGGATGCTTATACTTGTAATTTAAAGCACTCTAGAAAAAGAATCAAATCAAAAGGCTTTATGGTTTGAAATATATTGTAGTTTTAAGTTTCCTAAAGATCCCTTCAGAGTGCTTCAAAGTCAGATTTGAGGCACAAAATAGCCTTGTATGGGCCCAAAAATGGGGGAAAAACAAAGATTTTTCATAGGGCTATAGAGTACTTGGTGATCTTTCCAAAAATGCAAACAGTTCATCAGTTAGAGTCCTAGATCAAAAGTTATGCCTCTTGGAAGTTGGACTACAATTTCTAGATTCTTCTAATTTTGCACCAATTTTTGACATATTTTCTAGAACCTTATATTTTAGCGGTGGATGCCAAATGGTGTATTCTAAAATGTGCTCCTAACCCTAAACCTAATTTGAGTTACTTAAGGTCACTTCTGGCATTGCAAACATAGTTTTTTGACGGAGTTTTGGAGAAGGTACTATGAAGAGTGTTTTTCTCCAGAATCATACAACATTATAAGCCCTTAGGGCATGCCATTGAGTCTATTTTCATTGAACTAAATGTAATAGAATACCTCTTTTGATAATAATGTTCCCCTTTTCCTATTGTATTCATTTTGTCTTGGTTTGTGCCCTCATCATGAAGTACTAAAGCCGATAGTAACTTCTCCCATGTCTCCAGAAAACATATCATAGGTTTAGGGTCCCTTGGCTCCTAGGAATTTGTAGCAACTATTCTCACTGCTAGAAGAATAACTTCAATGAAGAGTTGAGTTGAAGGAGTTGAAGAAACATGTTCTGATTCTATGTAAATACCATAATCACAAGGCTCATTCCATTATAGAAGACAAACCTAGTTAAATATACGTATATATCAACCCAACTAATCAACAACTAGACCCATTTAACTAGGTTATGGCTTGTTTATTTCTAAAAATATCTACTATGATATGTTTTTGTAAAATTTCTTGTGAAATCTACATATTTTTCTTGATCTACATTATTTTTGTGGAGGATCTTGAGGTAAGTCAGTTAGCACCTTAAAAAAAATCTCTCTTTATCTCTATATACATACATAAATACATGTATGTGTGTATGTATATATGTATGTATATATGTATGTATGTATGTATTTATGTATATATGTATGTATGTATGTGCCCTTGTGATTGCTCATTTCATTGCCATGTCCTTGTGATCTCTGCATCTCGTTGCCATGCCCTTTTGATCTCTGTGTATGTATGTATGTACCTATATACACATATGTATAGGTATATATGTGTATATGTATGTATATAAATAGAGAGATCTTGGCACAACATGAAAACAATCAAACTCACTCAACAGGTTGCATGGCCACAGATGCGATGGCAATGCCTATTGGTAAGTAGATTCCTCTTTCTCTCTCTCATTTTTCATGTGTTTATTTCACTTGAACTATTATTTCTTAGGGGGAATTTTCTAATATTGGATTCATTTTATGTATGAGGTGACGAGGACATTCCTAGATATACATGTGTTGAATTTCTCATGAGCAATGAAGATAGACTTCCCTTGAGAGTAGCAGGAGGTGATGAGGGCATTCTAGGTACTTTAAATATTTTAGATGTTAATGGGGAGTTTAAATTTTGGGGGGGAGGGGGAATGAGCCTCCACCTTCACATGGTTGGCCCTGATTAGTAGAGAATATTAACCTATTCTTGAAACCAAGTGAAGCTCAACAATAACTTATGATTGTATGTAAACTAGCTATGTGAATCTCTTGGTTTCAGGCAATGTAGAAGGATGCCATAGTTCAATATGCAATGTCAATTCATATGCATATGACATTAGGCATAGTGGAAAAATGCAACAGGTTAGCATTTTCATTAAAGGTCTTTAATTAGGTATTTTAAGTTATAGACCATCACGAACATTGTTCATGATGATGGTCTATAATTTTAAAAACTTAATAGACCTATTAAATAAATGTAATCATGCTGCATTTTTTTAGCTCCACCCTATTGTCCATGCATAAAGAATGCAGTTGCACATTCATTCTTACTTTAGAGTGGAAAATTTTTATTTTGGATGCGATAGAAAAATGAAATGCACCAGAATATGGGATAATGATGTCACTTTTGCAGGTCTAGAACTTTTTTGGTACTTTAAACATTGATCATATCTTAAATATTTTTGATCTTAATGAGGAACTTAGATGATAGGTGGGTTTTTAGGGAGTGAGTAGGGCCAAATGAGCTTCCACTTTCACATGGTTGGCCTTGATTATAAGAGAATATTAAAATATTCTTGAAACCAAGTGAAGCTCAATATTAACCTATGATTGCATCATAACTATTCAATATTTGCTACCATTCTTTTATTAATACAACATGGCATCAAAATTGTAATGGTTGCCATTGATCCCACATAATTCCTAGCACATGCCTATCCTAATTGTGATGGAGGTTTCTGAGAGCTTGTTGTAGGACACATAACATTTATATTGCACAGATGTTGTAATTGTAAGGGTGTCTTTGACAAATCTCTATTGCAATTCTTACAATGAAAATGAATGGTTTTCCAAAATGATAGCCCAATTTATGACACCTATAGTCATTACAATTGCAATGGTAACCCTTGCTATCACAACTTGTGACAACAAAAGTTTGATGCTCATCCGACAAGAGCCAACTCTGACTAATGTCAGTTGGGTGATGGGTTATTATTGTAATTGTGAGTCTGCCATCGCAATTCGGGCCCAAATGTATTAGTGAGTGGAGGATTGGATGGGTATTTTGGCAGAGATAAAACCATAGCTTTGGTTGTTGAAAATTATTACTAGCCATAGTTGTAGCAAGATGTGAAGAAGTTTGTACAAAGTTGTAGAGTATGTCAGATGACAAAAGGAGTAAAGTAGAATATATGGTTGTATCAACCATTACCTATACTAGAGAAGCCATGGGAGGATGTCAGCATGGATTATATTCTTGGATTACCAAGGACTTAATGAGGGCATGATTCTCTTTTTGTGGTAGTTGACACATTTTCAAAGATGGCATATTTCATTCCCTACAAGAAGACTAGTGATGATGTTCATGTGGCAAAATCATTTTTTAGAGAAGTGGTGAGAATACATGGTCTACCAAAGAGTATAGTTTCAGATTGAGATACCAAATTTGTGTGGTATTTTTGGTGTAAAATATGGAATAAATTGAAGATATATTTGAAGTTTAGTTCATCACATCATCCATAGACTGATGGGAAGACATAAGTTGTGAATCGTAGTTTGGGAAACATGCCAAGATGCTTGGTTGGAGATAAACTAAAAGGATGAGATCTGATTTTACCACAGGAAAAAATTGCATATAATAATTATGTTAACAAGAGTATTGGTAAATCACCACTCCAAATTGTATATGGCAACAATCCAATAAATGCTTCTAACTTGCGATAGTTGGATAAAGGAGAGATAAGTAGTGCTAAAGTAGAAGATTTTGCTGAACACTTGAAGAATATGCATGAGGAGGTGAGGAAGAAAACTAAAAAGATGAATACACAGTATAAGGCCAAGGAAGATATGCAAAGGAGTACAAGTAATTTCATATTGGAGATGAAGTCATGGTTCATTTGAGAAAGGAACATTTTCCAGTGGGTACATATAATAAGCTAAAGATGAAGAAGTTTGGATGGTGCAAGATAGTGAAAAGGCATTATTCCAAAAATCCCTATGAAGTGGAGTTGCTCGTTGAATTGAAAATTTCACTAGTATTTAATATTTTAGATTTGACAAACTTTTATGAAGGAGGTGATGGCGATAAAGTTGTAGAAGCGTAGTGGAGTATTCCAACAGGTAGTTCGACTACAAAGGAGATTGAGGAGATACTAGACAATCATGTTGGAAAAGGTATAAGGAAAAAAATATATGAAGAATACTTGGTAAAATGGAAAGGGAGGCTAGTAGAGAATTCAATATGACTAATAAGGGAGGAGGTTGACCATCTTGGTTTTCCTCTAAACACCTAAGAGGTGACTAAGTCACTTCTCAAATGACCCTGGGTGTTTGATGCAGGAGCATCCCAGGTGTGAGGGAAATCTTGTATCACCCAAAAATATTTTTTATTCTCAACCTTTTCTATTTTAATCAAGACTAGTAGACATGGGGGTTACTATTTTTGGGAGCTTACTATTTTAGTAAGTTTTTCATACGAGCTCATAATGTTATGGTTTTCTACATGAAAGTCCATTTGATAATTATAAGCCTACCATAGAAATCTCATTTCTCTAGCTTCAGTATCAGAGAAGTTATTATAGATTTTCAATGAAAATTTTTGGAGAAAAATATTTGAACTCAGTTTTGAAGGCCTTAGAGGCCCTGAATGAGGTTTGAAAAATTGAGGGATGCATGCTTGCACCGATCCAAGCCTATAGATTAGAAGTCGAGGTTTTCAAAAAGTGGTTATAATAGCCAATCAGAGCAAGAGTTTGAGAATTATGGAATTCTAAAGTTGGGCTACCCAAAATTTCTAAAATAAATGTCAAAGGTATATTTGGCCAACACTATATGTATTGTTAGGGTTTGTCAGCCCTAGGTATTAAGTTTGAGTGTCTAGAACCTTCTTGGGTGGCATAAAATTGGCTATTTAAGAAAGGCCTAAACATTGTCTAGTATAACTTTGGGTGATAGTTTGCAACTTCATCTTGAAGATTATGTAATGAAGGCACCCATGTGGGTTAGCATATTGTAATTGTGAATTCTATAATTTTGCATTTGCAGCAATAATAAGAAGCCCCTATTTTGTTCTCACAATTGTTGTTGTTTCTTTATTTTTGTTATGTGCTTATGGTATTAAGGGGAGCACCCTTCATCATATGTATACTAGACTTGTTCATATTTTAGTTTAAGCCAAACATTTGTTATCATTGAGAAAGTCTATGGTAATTAAGTACTCCTATACATGTCGAGTGAGAAAAAAGAGAGTATATGCCTTTAATACCCCTAAAATGACACATTGACATTTTGAAACAATTTTGGTGCATCAATTCTATAATATCAATTTATTGATCAATTAAGTCCTATTGTACTAGGCATTTCTAGTACTAATTATCTTTACTCAACCTAAGTGTCAAATACAAAAAATCACTAATCTGTATTAATCACATACTTCATTTAATTTCTAAATATTGATTAAAATTGGCTAAATTAGCCTCCAAATTGAAATAATTTAGTTATAAGTCCTAAGCACTTTAATTAAATTAAATCCACCCTCTTCAACTAATACACATGAAAAAGGAATTAAACTTATATATATATATATATATATATATATATATATATATATATATATATATATATATATATATATATATATATATCATAACTATTGAAACTAATTATTTAATTAATTAGAATATTAGATTATGATGTCATATTTGAATTGATCAATATTCTTTCCTAATTCATCTCAAAAGAAAATGAAATTAAATATATTAATTTAATCAAATATCCTTATATAATTGTTGAAACTAATTATTTAATTAATTAAAATAATAATTATGAGCTCATATTTGAATGGATCAATATTATCCCCTAAGTAATCTAATTCAAATATTAAAAAAATGAATGACTCAATCTCTCATTCGATCTGAATCGTACACTTAGTTTAATATTGACTGTTGATTAGGTCCAAGATAGTATAAATAGATAATACTGAGAAGGAGGGGGGGGGGGGGGGGGGGGGGGGGGGGGTGGGGGGTGAATTAGTGTTCTACAAATTTTGTCCATAATTGAATATTGTTAATTACTTTATAACTTGCATATGAAAGTAAACCAACAATGCTGAATAGTAAATATAACCATGCACATAGAGAACTCATAACACCATCATTTATTAACTAAGGAAACCTTGGCCAAGGGAAAACCCCGATGGAGATGATACCCACTAGATAATTGACTAAAAAAAAAGATCTTGTTAAGGATATTGACCCTATTAGGAGTCTATGAAATACATATAGTTTCTTGAGTCCTTGTTAGAAGCCTCAACTCTGTTAGGAGTTGCTTCAACCCTATTAGGAGTTGATAGATCAAATACAATGTATGCAAGAAGATCCCATTGCCCTAACACACAATTATACAATTCATTTCTTCACAAGAATAGGTATACGTGCAACTATTTCTCATTGGTACACATCACACTTCTTTTGATCATACATATATGTCACATCACATAAGACTCGCATATCTTTAAAATAGTTCACATATCACATAAAGCACACTTTCTCTGCACAAGATATGATCTTTACTTATACCTTGCATATTAGCAAATATTTACTCAGTCGGCCTTCATATCTTCACATACTTGACATAATATAAAATAACTTGTGGAATACTATCCACATAGTCAGCTCATCATGACTTAGTAATTATTTTGTTACCAAAGCAATTCCTTAAGCCGTACAACTCTAATTACTGGTACGCTTTGTCCTGCTCTGTTAAATATTCATACTGGTATTTCAACTATAGCTCATGCCATACTATTTGTACACACCTATGCACTAGCACAATTTATCATAACACTGTCATAGAGCTTTCCTCAACTGCTCATAAGCTAATTTTGAATGAGTTTTTTGTACACATCACATCTGTCTATGTAGTGCTACAAACTGTCTAACTCTTAGACAAGTTTTCTAACTCTAAATGCATAAATGAAATGTTGAATACATGTCTCCATAAATGAAAACTATTGAGACATCTGACTAACCATATTTCCCAAAATCTTTCCCTTTGGCATTGATGACAAAATTTGAGAAAATTGGCTAAGTCCCAAAATGACGTCATGCATAGTAAAAAACAAATAAAAGTAACTACACAAAATTGCCTTCAAAACATAACAAATTTATTCATGTTTTGATGGATCATTACATTCCTTATCACTCATTTACATTGATACATAAGTGTACTCTTCCTTACATATACAATATAGAATTTCCTTACATATATTAATTTTCCTCCTTAGTACATATATACATACAATTTTCTATTACATATTACTCCCCCTTTGACATCAATGGAAAAGGTGTCAAGAACTGTATCCAAATATGGGTGGTATGCTACTGATCAACTTGTTATTTTAGAAAAACAATTTTATTAAACAAGTTTTAGCCTGTCCACTTCCTTCTTCTAGTTTTCCTTCATTGTATTAGAGATACTAAGTAGTGCACGTAGTGCATAGGATGCCACTTCAACTACGCTCAAGTTAGTATAGGAAAACTTGTCATAGGAAGTTTTTGCTACAAGACATTCTTCCAATTGCCTCCACAAAATGCTGATATTTGGAGACAAGGCTTCTCTAAGACTAGAGCGCCTTTTTGTTGCCTTCTCCTTATCAGATTCCAAGCTACTAATCATACCATAAATCTTTCCACTTCTATTCCACATTCTTTAGTGTTGGTCTTAGGGAGTTGTACCCTTGCAATAAGTGTTTGAAGTTCACTCATATTTCTGTTTTATCTAACTCTCAAAGTCTATCAGGTACTTGTATGACTGTGTGTACTATCCATAAAACTTCTTGCCTTCATCAATGTGTTTCCTAAGCTCCTTGATATCTAGTGCCTTCAAATCATTTCTTACATTTGTGCACAATATGTCAAATAGTGCTGCATCATGTTTTGTCTATGCCTACACTGACACTACCTCAGCTAAATTTGTGAAATCTTCATCAACTCCTTGGCCTTTAATTGCAAGTCTAGAATAGCTACAATTGTGGTAACTGTCTTATGCATTCTATCCAAAAATTTAGTTAGTGTCTCCTCCAAAGACTTTACTAATTTATTCTTCTCAAATAATTTCTCAATGATCTCATTAATCCTTTTTGATTATCATCATCATCTGATGGTAGAGTTATCGTTGGAATGAGTGGAACTACTTTTAGTTCTACACTCTTCTTCTCTTCCTCCAATCTCTTAGCTTCAACTTTCTCTCTTACCTCTTCTTCTTTATTCTTTCTTTCCTCTTCCTCTTTCTTCTTCTTTTCATCTTCTTCTTTCTTCTTCTTCTTCTCTTCTTTCTTTTTCTTTTCCTCCTCTTCTTTCTTTTTCTTTTCCTCTTTTTCTCTCTTTTTCTTTTCTTCTTCTTCTTTCTCTGTTTCTTTCCTCTTCAATTCTTCTTTCTTTTTCTTTTCTTCCTTTCTCTTTTCTTCTTCTTCCCTCTTTACCTCTTCTTTTCTCTTTTCCTAAGCCTCTTTCTTCTTTCCTTCTTCTTCATCATCATCTGAGTTGGTATACATTATTATATTGCCAACAATGGATTGGTGAAATTCTGCAAAAGGATTCTCCTTTGTATCCATAGTTATGTGTGTACTATCCACTTGCATGGATTCGATACCCATAACAATGAAAGTGCCTATTGTGTTTCCTCTACTTCTTCCATATCACTGGAAGGTGTACTAGCTTGTACATATACTAAGATCTCAGCTTTGGACTATGCACTCACCTCTTCTACTATGATCATTTACTTTACAACTACCTCCTCTATTTCCTTCCTAAAATCCTCATAGTTTCCTCCCACCAGAAGAATTGCTCTTCTTTTTTTCCTCAACAAGGGCTCAATACCCTTCAAAATTCTATCTAAGTCCTCCTTGGAGTCAAACTCACACAATTTATTTATAATTTTCATCCTAAAATTGAGATCTTCTTCCAACACTCTCTTCTTTCTATTTATTAGCCTATTATATAGGTCTTCAGGTATCTTATTCTAAATAGTATCAAAATTCTTATATCTCATAATCATGTTCCTCACAATGGAATTTTCCAATTGCTTCCTATCCATATTACTGTACAAATTATAATACTTATTAAACTAAACAAAATTATCGTCATTAATTGTTTGCATGTTAAGGTTTTCCACCTTTGGCTTCCATGCTCTCTTTCTACCTAATGTTCTTCCTTCTTGTGCATCTTGCTCTATTGTTCTATCTCTAGCTTCATCATTAGATTCTTTAGAATTACTGACTTGCATCATTTTCCTTCTCTTTCTTGGTTCACTGGTGGTCTTCTTGACCCTTTTTTGGGTCGATGGTGTAGGTTCTTGCTTTACCTTCACCAGTCTCTCTGATTTCCTCTGTGCAACAGGTGCTTCCACGTCTAGTTTCCTTCTAGGTTGATCACTTCTTGTCCTCATTGGTTACACTTGCACAATCATGGCATAAGGTACTTGCACACTTTATTTTGCAATGATTACACCTTCTAAAGGTCCTAGAACAATAATTAGGGTTGCTACTATCACTTCTGACTATCCACTTGCCTTCATCTCCAATGCTACTCCTTTTACCTCATTGAATTCCTCACAAGTCATTCTTGATTCCTTAAGGATGGAAATCAATTACTTTTTCCACTTTCTTCTTACTCTCTTTTCTATGTAGTTCAAAATGAAGTATTCTCATCTTCTCATCATAGGTTCCCCATCTAGGGTACTCAGTGTCCTTCTTAGATTGGAGTATAATTTGGGCATACCCTTCTATATGCTATGCTCTCATCTCATATAACATGGGCTCTATGAACTAAACCCATAGTTCCACAACTTCCACGAACATGTTGTCTTTCTCCACCATGAAGCATATATCATATTTGTACTTCTTTGTTACAAGATAGAGTTGCTGTTGCACCAAAAAATCAACCTATTAATGCCCAATACAACCACTAGACATATAGAACACAAGAGGTGGTTAAGCTATGTCATGAATCCTAAAGGGGAAGGCTGGTAGTTAGTCCAACAATTCCCTCCTCAATGTTACCAGAGGAGATTCAAACTTGTGACCAAGCTTTGATACCACTTGTTACAAGCTAGAGTTACCATTGCACCAAAAGATCAACCTATTAATGCCCAATATAACCACTAGACTTATAGAACATAGGAGGTAGTTAATCCATGTCACAAATCCCAAAGGGGAAGGGTGGTGGTTAGTCCAACATTCTCTACCATGAAGGGAGGTATTTTATACCTCTATTTCATTTTAGTCAGGAAACTCTTCATCATTCTATGAATGTCAGCATCTTTGACATTCTCCATCTTATATCTATAGAATTGAGTCATCAATTTCATTGCACACTCATTGCTATCCTAATTTGTCATGCTTGGAAACTTGCTTGTTGCATAAAAGAATAAATGAGTCAGTAAGGACTCAAATATGAATACTGTGCTCTTTGTCTTCTTCACTTTTGTAATATTATTTAACAACTATAATTTGATAATTTGACATAGATTTACTTTCCTTCCTTGAATTTCCATTACAAAAGCTACATTATTAACTCTTGAACCATGGTTAAACTTGTACCCTAGTATCTTTCTTAATAATTTTACTCCTTTTTCCTGAATGGAGTCTACCTTCATATTCCTTCCATCAAATCTTGTATTTAGGTTTGTCTCAACCATCTTCCTTACATCTTCTCATTTACAAGTTTTCATCCTTCTTTACTCAATCCAATAACCTTGTGAATTAGGTCATTATCAACTTCAACTTGCACATCACCTAACTAGAACATATCATCATGTACCCTAGTTAGAATGATTCAGGTCCAATCATTATTGTCAAACTCTGTATAAAACATATACTTTACCATATTCAACTCGCTCAGGTACACATACTCAAGTTTCAAGGATAGGTCACTATTACACATTGTCCCTAAGTCCTTGTGTATATCTTCATCACCTAAACTCTCAATTTTACAATGTATATAGCTTTTGATGTCTTCAACATGAAGCACATTCTCTGAAAATTGTAAAAATGCCCCTAATGGGTCATCCATAAGTGAAACAAATAGATGTTTCTTGAACACATACCATAGCTTTTCGCTCACATCATAAACTGTTTGACTATCCATTTTAATTACAACTATATGCACACAAAAACTTGATTCAATCACTGTAAAATACCTTAGCAATTGCATTTTAGGGCTTTTACAACCATGCACTTCAAACACGTTTCCTCACACTTGAAATTCTATCAAATCACTCTTCAATTCACTCAATACACTTTGCATGAACAATGGTATACATAATCTTGTTCACAATCCTTAAATCATTTCAAATTGCACTTGGCATTAAATGCATATTTACCACAAATTCAAATACTATCTCTATTTACTAGTAAACTTGTTTTTTGAATTTCTTCTAACTGCAATCATATCTAGACTTGTGCACTTGACCATAGCTTCCCTTCTATGTCCTCTTCCTTTTGTTAACTGAACAACTTCCATTTCACTCTCTAACATTTGTTTTGACCAATTGATGCTTTTGACTCTATTGAAACTACTTAATTTAGTTAGGATAAGTCACAAACAATCTCTGACTTTAATCTCCCTTCAGATGCATCAAAGTAATTTTCTTCCAAAATTGTACAAGAGCTCTCTAGATTACAAGATTTCACAAATGCTTCCTTGAATTCATCAATATGTTCCTTAATTGCTTCCTTTTGACTGTTGTCACTACCATTTCCACTTCTTTTTCCATTCCTATTATTGTTTCTCCTTATTAGGATTGTTGTTAAAGTTCCTTATGTCCATTCTATAGTATCTTTCTGTGTGTCCAAAGTTATTGCATAATTGACATGCAGGTGCATTTCTCCTATGATTGGTTCTATTATGATTTTTAGGTGCTCTGCAATTTCTTGCAATGTGTCTAGGTTTGCTATACTTGTAACATACAATCTACTTTCTTTCACTATCAGGTCTCTCTCCATCATTGGATCTACTTTGGGATCTACCTCTTTCATTACCTACAAGGTTAGTATTCCTAAACATTCTACTATTCCCATTATTACTATCAAATTTAGGTTTCTTACATTCTACTACTTTAAGTTCATAACCATGACAATTATAACAATATAAATTAGTAATATATTTAAAAGACTTACCTATGTAGCCTCTCTTCATATGTCCAACTTAATTACATATAAAACATCTACTTTAAATTCACATCTAACTTCCTTGGATGAATCATCTTGCTTAGGTTGATCAACTTGCTTTGTTATCTTAGGCTCATTAGATTTCTTTTAAAAAGCAACTACCTCAACTTCTTTAGATGACTGGATCATATTCTGATCGATTTCCTTAGGGGTTTCTACAATAGGATTTGGTTCTTTCCTAATCTCACCTTTATTTATTGACTGTTCTCCAATAAGGTATCCAAGACTTGTTTTGTCATAAGAGGGTCTCTGGTGAAATATTTGTCCATCAATATTTTCAAAACTTGTGTAAAGTTTCTCTAACTGTTACTTGTCTTGTGTCAACTCTCCTTTCACAATAATATTGTACTTTTCCAACCTAGCATGTTCTATCTTAATAAAATCTAATTCAAATTTCACTTGACTCAACTAGAATCTATGGTCTACATTCTCAAATTTTAGATCAGGCTCACTTTTACTGTCATTAGTCTTAAGACTCAACTTAAGTTCAACAATTTTTAAATCATGTTTCAAGATCTCATTTTGTTTCTTGAGATTTTCCACCTCATCATTGTCACTAGTTTAAACAATTGATTCTTTGCCAGATTTTAGATAATAAATCTTATCTTTTAGTTTAGCAATATAAACTTTTGCATCTTCATACCTATCTTTCAAGTTATCTCTTTCTTCAGTAAGAAGGTCAATTTGTTCAAGAGATTCTTGAAGGTTTTTCTTCAACTATTGTATATTTGAAAGGATCTTACTCAAGCTATTAAGAATCTTCAAAGTAATTGTGCTCTGATACAAATTGTTAGAAATAGATAATACTGAGAGGCAGGGGGGGGGGGGGGGGGGGAGTTGGGTGGGGTGGGGGGTGAATCAATATTCTACAAACTTTTTTCCATAACTAAATATTGTTAATTACTTTATAACTTGCATATGAAAGTAAACCAACAATTCTAATTAATAAATATAACCATGCACATAGAGAACTCATAACATCATTATTTATTAACTAGGGAAACCCTGACCAAGGGAAAACCTTGGTGGGGATGATACCCACTATTCACTAAAAAATAAAATCTTGTTAGGAGTCTATGAAATACATATAGTGTCTTGAGTCCTTAGTAGAGGACTAGGTCTTTTTAGAAGCTTCAACTCTGTTAGGAGTTGATAGATCAAATACAATGTATGTAAGAAGAGCCGACTGCCCTAACATGCAATTATATAATTCACTTCTTCACAAGAATAGGTATACATACAATTCTTTCTCACTAATGTACTTTGAACTTCTTCTAGTAATACATAAAATCTCATATCACATAAAGCTCACATATCTTTAAGATAGTTCACACAATAGTTCACATATCACATATAACACATTTTCTCTGTGCAAGATGAGATCCTTACTTATACCTTGCATATTAAAAAATTTGTACTTAGTCGGCCTTGATGTCTTCACACACTTGACATATTATAAAATAACTTGTGGAATAACATCCACATAGTTGGATCATCATGACTTAGTAATTATTTTGTTACCAAAATAATTCCTTAAGTTGTACAACTCTAATTACTGGTATGCTCTATTAAATACCCATACTGGTATTTCATGTGTAACTTGCCTTGTACTATCCACACACATCTGCACACTGGTACATGTCATCATGACACTATCATAGATATTTCCTCAATTATGCATAAGGTAACTCTCAATGAGTTGTTTGTACAAATTACATTTATCTTTTTACTATTGCAAACTGTCTAACACAGACAATTTTCTAACTCTAAATGCATGAATGAAATGTTGAATACAGGTTGGCATAAATGAAAACTATCAAGACGTCTAACTGATCATATTTCTTACATAGGACTCTATAAAAGATACCCTTGGCCTCTCATTTGATAAGTATGCAAGTGAAGAGTATCAAACCATTATTGGATTGAATACTCAAGCACTTTACATTCAAACCTGCATTATTTTGACATGCTCATCATTAAGAATACAATGCATTCATTTAGCTTAATTTTCCTACCATTATTCTTAGCTTAATTCAAATATCATATATATCAATTCATATATTCACATACAAAATCTAAAAAACATAGATTAATGTTTCCTTTGCATTCATTCAAATCCTTCGCACTAGTTTGATCTAGTTACTAAACTCTCAATTTTGATAGCATATAATAAAACCTCATCTAGTTAGAAGGCAATATATTGCCTTGTATAGATATATCAAATGAATAATCTCATATTAATTTTGAGATGTTACTAACAAAAATGATCATGTTGAAGTGTGTGGTTGAATTAGAGGCCCATATTTAACACTCATATTTCTGGCGCCCACCATGGTAGTAAAAAATCAATTTTATGACCTCATTTATCTTCATTTTCTACATTCTAGATTGTGTTCCATACAATTTAGTGAAATCTCATGTGAAAATTACTTTTCTCAAGTGAGAAATCTAAAAGCTCATGTCATTCCTTGTACTTACTCACATGAAATTTCATATGCTCGCATGGTGAGAGAATTCCCTTGCGTGGCACAAAGAACTTCCTTGCGCGACCTGATGCAAAGTCTCTTGTGAGACTTGACAATAGAGAATCCAAAATTTTTGAATTTAACAATTTTTCATTCATAGGTTTGTTCTAACCTCTATTCATGAAGCACTTAATTTGTGATTTCTAATTTCTGAAACAACATAACAGTGGTTTTCAAAATGATTATCAAAGATACCTTGAAATGAACATGCAAACTTTACTAATGGTTTATTGAAGGACACTTGTCAAAGAACAATTCAAACCTACACAAACAATGTGTCTTTTTACATTTTTTCAATTCACATAGTTTAATAGGGCTTGTGAACTTCGTAGGGGTCTAGAAAAAGGAATAGGAGATTATGCTCTTTGCTACTTGGAAGTGATGCCTAAGAGTAAATTAGAAACATAGATGCCTTTGGAAGATGGTACCTAAGGGAGGAATGAAATGTAGTGGTTCTCCCAAATGAATCTTTTAATGAGGGGATAATGCTCTTTTCCTTTTGGGAAAATCAAAACTTCTGTATAAGATAAGTTAGGATTGATAAGATTGTTTGGGTAATCTAAAAAGGTAGAGGAGTATGATTTTTTGCCTATGGAAAAAAATAAAACTTGGACCCTTGAATCCAACCCAAGTTTGAGTCAACCATTAGAGGGCCTGTTGGAGGAATCCAGCCTCTAAGAATGACCCAAGTGAGCATGAAACTAACACTAGTGATTCCAACTCACTATAATAAAGAAACTTTGTAGAGCGAAAGACTCCAAATCCATGCTAATTTCCTCCTCTTGATTCTAAATATCACATATCAAGAGGAGGCTATGTATGTTGCATTGGATGATGCTGCCCCTAGTCTTGCTAGTCAAGTGTGTACACTTTCAGGTGTTGGAATGGGTTGTTTGCCTTAATCTCATTTGTGAGGCCACTGGGGATTAATATGAATGGAAGCCTATTAAAAAATTTGTACTTAGTTGCTACCCATTTATGTCCAAAAGGGAGCATCATCTTTGTGCAAGGAGGCAGAAGAATCTCTCTTGTAGATCCTCACCACAACCATGTACCTGGACACTAGAAGGTGGTATATGACACTGGCCCAAAACTCAAGGGTGACCTTTGAACATATATGTTGTTGAGTTCTTGGAATACACCAAAAATACAAGCACCCTTTAGTGGGTGACATGACTGTGTGAGGTGAACACATGCATATAAGTTGTGAGACAAATATTTTGTTGCTGTAATGCCCCGCCCAGAGATCTTTGGAAATAAGGATGAAAACAAGCCAGAATATATATATATATATATATATATATATATATATATATATATATATATATATATATATATATATATATATATTACAAGTGTAAGTGCACATGACAACAACATACACAGATCATACAGATCACAATGGAAGACTTAATGACCATCCTGGCACCAAAAGGATCTCCAAACATCACCACTAACCAAAACACAAACAAGAAAACATAAGAGATCAACCAAGCTAAAAGATCAAAATAGACTCCTAAAAATTGGCTAAGTCTGAATTCTAAAGCCCTGAAATTTCCTAGAATCTTTATCTTAGCCCATAGAGGTCTGAAACCCATCTCAAATGAATCGTCGCATATATTAAAATATATCATAAGTATAAAAAATTATTTCTTATACTTAAATGATATATTTTAAGCCTCTAATGACATTAGTGAAGAACTAGGAAGGTAGAAAAACCAAAAGGATATCTAAAACCAACTTCCAAACTTTATTTCAACAAGCCTAACTAGCCCCTATTTTTCGCGCGAAGATAGAGCACCAGTATTTTTTCTCGCACGAAGACATTCCCAGCTTGCGCAAAATCTTTCACCAGCTCGCGCGAAGACTTTTCATCCTCATGTAAAGACTTGAATCCTCGTGCGAAGAAATGAATCCTCGCATAAAGAAATGAATTCTCGCACGAAGAAATCCATGGCTCACGCAAAGATTCTCATCCTCACGCGAAAGAGATTCATTCTCTCACGAAGATTTGCATCAGCACACACCCAAAAATCACAAAAAGAAGGCTAGAAAATAATGAAACAAAGTTCCTCCACACCAGGGAGTGCCAGATCCACTTTTTGAGGCATGAACACTCGAATCCGAGCTAAAAGATGAAAAAACTGGAAGCAAAGTCTAACCCTCTAAAACAATAGCATGGAAAGAACAAAAGGAAACATTGCAATAAACTAAAGTAACATCGTAGTGAACATGGAAATAACCACTTACATTAAGCATAAATATCAAAGCAATAAACCAAATAACCAAACCAGGTACGTGGTTCCTCCCAACCATCAATGGCATCATAAGGCCATTGTGGGCCCTAGCCATCCCCCATGCGTAACATCCCAAGCCATCGATCAGATCATTGGTGCTGTTGTGATAGGGACATCACTACTAAATAGGCTACAATATAGGTAAATGAAATCTAACATGCTAGTAGAAAGCATAAGATAACCCTATAATCAGATAACATCATCTACCACATGCTAAACATCAAAACAAGGAATGCATTAAAATTAACATCATCTAAACATGATAAACAACATCCCAAGGAAAGCATAAATCACAAGAAATCATACTCTGTGATCTAAAGTACCAAGTGACCACATCCAGCAACAGTTGCACTAGGATACAAGATCGTCTCTGTACACCGGTCCCTAGCAGTGGTGAAGGTAGCTATGCCTCCCAACCACGTGGCACCCAAAGGTCCACACCCACCATGCTGATGGAAATAATGATCCAGCCACAACCACGCAAAGCAATATCCATGGCTAACACACACGCCAAGCAATATGATGACTAAACCCAAGACAAAGATAATGCATAACTACAGGTCCTGGTTAGACATCTCAATGGGCTACTACGTAGGGGCTGACATCATGGAGAGTTTCTTGGCATTGACAAGCCCAAGCTAGTATAGGCAACTACTCTTCTCAACAGAAGGCGCACAACCTAGGGCAGCTACTCTTCAAGACGGAAGGCGCACAACTCACACATTTTATTATCTTGTATTTATTACCACCCAATGTTTTAATTTAATTATCACTTATATAAAACTTCCTCTACCAACTGGGAAATAGTCACCAAGTTGCAAGATAGAAGCCCCTCCATATCCTACCCTACCCTACCCATGCTCATCCAACAATGAGTGCCCATAGGCATGCAAATTCCCAACCCAAACCCAATGATCACAACTTCTAGAAGTACCACGAAAGATCGAGCCCCATAGGTCACTCGACAAATGTACATGTGTGTGGTGCACCACCATCATAGAGATCAAACACAAGGATAGGAAGAGAATGCAAATAGAAATCAATCAACTGAACCATAATCGAGATGACAGATGCTACATGCATCCCAATGCAAAAAAAGATGCAAAATTATTCTGACTAGTATCCAAACAGATCATCTAGGTCCATGAACCACAATGTGCTGGGAAAACTTGAGAAAATAGGGCAGCATGCAAAATGAGGTAAAAACTCCAAATTTTAGAAAAATTCCAAAATTAAAACCCATTTGGCCTTTGGGTTCAAAAACCCCAAAAATCCAAAAAGAAAAGGAAACGGACACCGTATGCAAAAATGGCCAGCATAATGGCCCAAAAACCCAAACCCCCACTCCAAAAATAGGGAAAACATTCATACCTGACCAACCGGACAGAACTAGCAAACAGAAATGGAGGGGATCACTAGTTCTCAGCATCCTAACATAATGTTACAAGAAATAGAAGCAGAAACGGAGTAAAAACAATAAAACGAGAAGGCCCTACTTGACAGCAAAAGGGGCTGAAACTGAAACCAGTAGAATAAAATAAATACTCTGTCGAAACTACTAAAACTAATGGCAAAGAAAGAACTCCTCGAGCTGAATCCAATGAGACCAACCTCACAAAGATCCCACGCTCACAACTCCCACAACAAATAAAACAAAAATCCTTCAGAAGAGGATTTCCCAATTTTCTCTACAATTCTATTTTTAAAATGTGAGAAGTGAATAATGAATTTACTTTTCCCAATACTTATTCACTTTTTGAGTGCTAGATGTCTTGAGTGCCAGAGAGTGAAGGCAGAGCATCAGCATCCGATGGGTCTTTTGCAGCCACATACCATTTCGGAGTGGAAGTGGGATACGATATCCATTAATTTTATCACAGGGTTTCCTATGTCATCCCGGAGACATGATTGTATCATGGTGACAGTGGACAAGTTGTCCAAGGTGGCACATTTTTTGCCCATGAGAGTATCCTACACAAATTCTTCATTAGCGCATTTTTTCTTAGTAGATATTGTTCATTTGCATGGGATTCCTCGTCGAATCATTTCTGATAGAGATCCAGTGTTTACTTCTGCACTGTGGACATCTCTCTAGCATGCCTTGGGCGTGCAACTCAATTTTAGTTCATCTTATCACCTAGAGACTGATGGTCAGACTAAGAGAGTAAATCAAGTTTTGAAGGATATGCTTTGCATGTATGTTATGGATAGGCAGGTGAAGTGGGAGGACTATTTATACCTTGTTGAGTTTGCATACAACAATGGCTATCATAGTTCTCTTGGCATGTCACCTTTTCAGGCCTTGTACAGTAGACCATGCCGTACCCCTTTGAGTTGGGATCGTTTGGAGGACCGTGTTCTTTTGGGTCCAGAGATGCTTCAGGATATGGAGCAACAGGTTGTTCGCATTAGGGAGCATTTGGTTACTGTTTAGGATAGGCAGAAGAAGTATGCCGATGCCCGTAGGTTGGATCATCACTTTTCTATTGGTGACAGGGTGTTTTTGAGAATGCGGCCAAGGAAGAGCCCCATCCATTATGGGAAAGGCTCTAAGTTGGCACCACATTTTGTCGGACCTTTTGAGATCCTCGAGAGGATTGGTCCTATTACTTATCGACTAGCATTGCCACCTAGCCTATCACGCATTCATGATGTTTTCCATGTTTTTGTGTTGAGACAGTATATTTTGGATGTGACCCATGTTCTTGATTGGGATGCTTTGTAGGTAGCGGATGAGCATCTTACTTTGGAGCCCATTCATATCCTATAGCACCAGAGGTTGACCTTGTGAGGTTGGGACATAGAGTAGGTAAGGGTCGAATGGGACCCAAGCGACGATACCTCCGCAACTTGGGAGGATGCTACACGACTGAGGGGATTATACCCCTATCTTTTTGCTGGCTTCCAGGAGTAAGCCTATGATAGTGGGGGAGGATGTAGTGCCTCTCATGCTTGTAGTTTGTACTTGAAATTTCCCTTTACTTATTTTGTATGATATTTCACACCTCTAATCAGATCTTCAAGATCAAACAACTAATATCACAAAGATCCACCAAATTTCTCAAGAAACCCCAAATCGGGTATGCTGACAATAGTGCCAAAAGCTTCACAACTTCACAAAATATTAATAAATTTGAAAATGGAAATTTTTACAGAAATTTCAGCAGCATAAAAGCCTAAAAAATGACATTTATAGATCCATATAGTCTTTACACAACAGCTCACAAATGTAGGACAAAAACTATACTCATCGGGCTCCCAAAATTAACACAAAAATGCCCGAAAACACCACAAAAACACTAATAATATATATCAGAAGTTTAATCACATCCCAATACATATATTTAGATCTATTTTAAGACCTTAAAGTCTTAAATACAGCAGCAACCCAAACTGATATGAAATACTCAACTGTAAACACCAAACTCATACAAAAAACACACCCGAAAACCCACAAATCTGCACTGTTTAGCACAAAGGCAAACTCTATATGAGCATGCACATGGAATGGCTTCAAACTCCCATCCTTAGCCTTCTTGGAAACCTACAAACTACCATTCTTGGGTCTCCCTGGAAACTTGCAAACTCTCGTTCTTGGGTCTCCTTCTCCACAGGTTTGGCAGCCTCTGAAGAATAACAAAGAATGAGCAAAAATCAAGTTCTGGAATCAGCCCAAAATGCCTCCAAACCCCTTAAAAGAGGGAATAACTGTAACTCATTTCCAAGAGAGGTTAATGAAACATATTTTAATAATAATTTTCATTTATTAGTCCAACGATTTCCAAAGATTAACCCCCTTTTTCCGAAACTTCACTTTCTTGGGCCTGCCTGCCTTAGCAAAGATTTTTTTTTTTTAATTATTTGAAAAGGGGACATAACAAGTCCTCTCCTCCAAAACATTGCTTGTCCTCAAGCAATGGCTGAACAATAAACCAATCAATCCACCTGGATCCCAAATGTAGTCATGAACTATACTACTACCAATTAACACAGGCTCCTGCAATATCCTCTGCAATATGACCAAGAGGAATCCATAATCAAACTGACAATTATAGCTCAAACAAACTCCAAAATCACCACTACCACAATCAAAAAACCATGAGACACAAACTCTTAGAACATCAGAACCCAAGTAAAGTGGACAAATTAAACTACCAATACAGTAAATACCATCAACGCATCCCACAGGCCTATACGGAATGTTCAATCCAACTCTGCAACAATGGTGAACGCTCTCGAATGAAATTGTACTAAGTATGGAGAATCCACACACTCTACAACTCCTACAGTCAACACAACTCTGCAAATCACCAGCCACTATCTCATAACCATAACTCCCATGCACTGCTGATGGTGAAAAGACATTACAAGATAAAGAGTAAGAAATGGAATCCAAACCAAATTTTCCTACCATCAACTCCTCAAAACAAGGATCAAATGCTAACTGATGTACATACCCTGCAATATAATGTTGATTAAAAAAACCAACCTCAGTCAACAACTCACCATGAACAAGTGATACAACCCACCGTGACTGATCACTAGCTAAGTCAGGAGATGTCATAGCCAAAGGAGTAGAATCAATAACAACACCCACTGAAGCATCACTCCCAAACTCCTGCTCTAAGTCACATATTATCAAGCTGTCAACTGTAGAACCTATCACCATGTAATCCCCATCACAACTCTCATCTTGAGGCATCAAATTGTCCCATAATTGATGATAAGTACTAGGAACTAAAGTACATCTCTGTATCATCATCTCATCAACATGGTCATCAAAGGTAAATTGTTGAGCATACCTCATAGTGTAATGCCGATAGAATTCGCTAATCTCAGTAAGTGGCGCAGACTGTAATCTAGATGAAACTAACTGCAATTGATCATTAACCATGTTGGAACTGACTCCTACCTCCAAAGATATCACCAAGGGAGTAGTATTACTAGCAGGAACCATGCCAACTGCTGACTCACCAACATCACACATGATCTTTGATACATCTCTAGTCTCCGTGCCATTAGTACTAAAGGCCACCACCATGTCAAGCATACAACAATCTGCTACAACACCCAACTCAACTGAACTTGACTCTAGTGGGAATGAACCTGATATGCCAATGTTAGTATCAAGGATGGATGCATCCACATCTCCATTGTCTCTGACAATCTTGGCCATGGACATCCTCGGATCACCAAACACCACAGCTTGTGACTGTATAGAATTAGGTAAAGACTGTAGTCGCTCTAACTCCATGGTCACCTTAGCCAAATGAAATTGTGACTCCTTGAAAGCCAACTGTGTACTCTCAAGAATCTCAAAAGTCACCTCAAGCTGCTTAGTAAGCTCAATCACCTCATCTTCCTTGGCCAACAATGCATCATATGCTGTACTGCCCCACTCCATAAGATAATCTCTGTCGGCTACCAACTGCATATAATTCTGTCTCAAAATCCGAATAGCCTCCCATAAAGAGTGGATCTCTGTCAAGGAAAGATAAATGCCTTCCTACTCATCACTAGTAGGAGAACCCCATCCATAAATTGCTAACAACTGACGAGCAACATCGAAATGCTGGAAAGTGATAGCAATGTCTCGGTCACTAACTCTCAACTGATTAGACACATGATGACATTGGCTTGACTGTCTCCTAAAAACCTCCTCTGATGCACTATCTAAAGGAGTATCCTCAAAGTTACTAGTCTCTAGAGTATTACCATCCATATCCTGTGAATCAAATCTAAAGCTCATATCAACATATGGAGTATCAAAAACATTAGCATTGCTGTCCAACTCCTCTATACCCAAGGAAACTAAGTCTTCAAAACTGCCCACTGCATCCTCCTGTATGTCATCAATGCCAAAATGATCTTGGGACTGATCTGTACACACTGCCAAATATGAAAGATCATCAACACATTCCAACAAGTATGGTCGACTGGATATATGAAAAAAGCCCAACATCGGTGTATAAAAACTAATACCAACATCAGACAAGATACTGGCACAAGAAAAGACAACACCATGTAATCTACTAATCAAATCCATGATAGCACCCAAACAAACACTACTACCAAAAAGTGTTAAAGATCTCCAGTCAACTGAATCCCAAATGCCAATATAACAATTTTGAGTCCATATCCGTAAACTAGAATCAACTGGTAACTCAAGCAAACTCCTCACCTGAGTAATATGACCAATACCGACTAACTCCACATACCTGTCATGATGAGATAATGAAGTCACAATACTATCTTTTTTCACCTTCAGCTCGCTGGAAAAATCATGTGAAGCACTACTAGCCTCAACCTCATGTGGTGAAGCATCTAACTGTGCCTGGTACTCTTTCTCAGCAAAATCATGAATGCTCAATGTCTTCTCATCTCTACCAGGTATCTCACCATCCTATACAACAAGATCCTCATAATCATCATCTGAACCCATGAAATGTCCCTTTTCTGATTTTTGTATTATATTTCCAACCTTTAATCAGATCTTTAAGATCAAACAACTAATATCACAAAGATCCTCCAAATTTCTCAAGAAACCCCAAATCGGGTATGCCAAAAATGGTGCCAAAAGCTTCACAGCTTCACTTATTATTAATAAATCTGAAAATGGACATTTTTACAGAAATTTAAGCAGCATAACAGCCTACAAAATGACATTTCCAGATCTATATAGCCTTTACACAACAACTCACAAATGTAGGACAAAAACTATGCTCATCGGGCTCCCGAAATTAACACAAAAATGCCTGGAAACACCACAAAAATACTAATAAACTATCTCAAAAGTTTAATCACATCCCAATACATATATTCAGCTCTATTTTAACAGCTTAAAGTCTGAAATACAGAAACAACCAAAACTGATATGAAATGCTCAACTGAAAACACCAAACTCATGCAAAAAACACACCCAAAAACCCACAAATCTACACTGTTCAGCACAAAGGCAAACTCTGTATGAGCATGCACATGGAATGGCTTCAAACTCCTATACTTAGCCTTCCTAGAAACCTGCAAACTCCCATTCTTGGGTCTCCTTGGAAACCTGCAAACTCCCGTTCTTGGGTCTCCTTCTCCACAGGTTTGGCAGCCTTTGAAGAATAACAAAGAATGAGCAAAAATCAAGTTCTCCCCTCCCCAAAATGCCTCCAAACCCCTTAAAAGGGGCCATAACCATAACTCACATCCAAGAGAGGTTAATGAAACATATTTTAATAATAATTTCATTTATTAGTCCAACAGTTTCCAAAGATTAACCCCCCTTTTTTCAAAACTTCACTTTCTTGGGCCTGCCTGTCTTAGCAAAGATTATTATTTTTTTATTATTTGAAAAGGGGACATGACAAGTCCTCCCCTCCCCAAACATTGCTTGTCCTCAAGCAATGGCTGAACAATAAACCAATCAATCCACCTGGATCCCAAATGTAGTCATGAACTATACTACTACCAATTAACACAGGCTCCTGCAATATCCTCTGCAATATGACCAAGAGGAATCCATAATCAAATTGACAATTATAGCTCAACCAAACTCCAAAATCACCACCACCATAGTCAAAAACTCATGAGACACAAACTCTTAGAACATCAGAACCCAAGTAAAGTGGACAAATCAAACTACCAACATAGTAAATACCATCAACGCATCCCACTGGCCTATACGGAATGTACAATCCAACTCTGCAATAATGGTGAACGCTCTCGAATGAAACTATACCAAGTATGGAGAATCCACACACTGTACAACTCCTGTAGTCAACACAAATTTGCAAATCACCATCCACTATCTCATAACCATAACTCCCATGCACTGCATGAAGAAGTGATACAACCCACTGTGACTGATCACCAGCTAAGTCAAGAGATGTCATAGCCAAAGGAGTAGAATCAATAACAACACCTGCTAAAGCATCACTCCAAAAGTCCTGCTCTAAGTCATGTATTATCAAGCTATCAACTGCAGGACCTATCACCATGTCATGCCCATCACAACTCTCATTCCAAGGCATCAAACTATCCCATAACTGATGATAAGCACTAGGAACCAAAGTACATCTCTGTATCATCATCTCATCAACATGGTCATCAAAGGTAGATTGATGAGCATACCTCACAGTGTAATGCTGATAGAATGCACCAATCTCAGTCAGTGGCTCAGACTGCAATCCAGATGTAACTAACTGCAATCGATCATTAACCAAGTTGGAACTGACTACTACCTCTGAAGACATTGCGAAGGGAGTAGTATTACTAGCAGGGACCATGCCAACTATCAACTTACCAACATCACACATGGTCTTTGATACAACATCTCTAGTCTTCGTGCCATTAGTACTAGAGGTCACCACCATGTCAGGCACACCACAAAAATCTGCTACATCACCCAACTCAATTGAACTTGACTCTAGTGGGAATGAACCTGATATGCCAATGTTACTATCAAGGATGGATGCATCCCCATCTCCACTATCTCTAACAATCTTAGCCATGGATATCCTCGGATCACCAAACACCCCAGCTTGTGACTGTATAGAATCAGGTAAAGACTGTAGCCGCTCTAACTCCATGGTCACCTTAGCCAAATGAAACTGTGACTCCTTGAAAGCCAACTGTATAGTCTCAAGAATCTCAGAAGTCACCTCAAGCTGCTCAGTAAGCTCACTCACCTCATCTTCCTTGGCCAAAAATGCATCATATGCTGTACTGCCCCACTCCATAAGATAATCTCTGTCGGCTACCAATTGCATATAATTCTGTCTCAAAATCTGAATAGCCTCTCATAAAGAGTGGAACTCTGTCAAGGAAAGATAACTGCCTCCCTACTCATCAGTAGTAGGAGAACCCCATCCATAAACTACTAACAACTGATGAGCAGCATCGAAATGCTGGCAAGTGATAGCAATATCTCAGTCACTAACTCTCAACTGATTAGACACATGATGGCACTTGCTTGGTTGTCTCCTACAAACCTCCTCTGATGCACTATCTAAAGGAGTATCCTCAAAGTTACTAGTCTCTAGAGTATTACCATCCATATCTTGTGAATCAAATCTAAAGCTCATATCAATATACAGAGTATCAAAAACATTAGCACTGCTGTCCAACTCCTCTATACCCAAGGAAACTAAGTCTTCAAAACTACCCTCTACATCCTCCTGGATGTCATCAATGCCAATATGATCTTGGGACTCATCTGTACACACTACCAAATATGAAATATCATCAACACATTCCAACAAGTATGGTTGACTAGATATATGAACAAAGCCCAACACCGGTGTATAATAACTAATACAAACATCGGATAAGCTCCTGACACAAGAAAAGACAACACCGTGCAATCTGCTAATCAAATCCATGGTAGCACCCAAACAATCACTGCTACCAAAAAGTGTTAATGATTTACAATCAACTGAACCCCAAATGCCAATATAAGAATCTCAAGTCCATATCTGTAAACTAGAATTAGCTGGTAACTCAAGAAAAATTCTGACTTGAGTAATATGACCAATACCAACTAACTCCACATACCTGTCATGATGAGATAATGTAGTGACAATACTGTCTTCACACACCTTCAACTAGCGGGATAAATCATGTGAAGTACTACTAGCCTCAACCTCATGTGATGAAGCATCTAACTGTGCCTGGTACTCTCTCTGAGAAAAGTCATGAATGCTCAATGTCTACTCATCTACACCAGGTATCTCACCATCATGCACAACAACATCCTCATAATCATCATCCTTGAGGTCAAATCTATCTATCACTCTTTGACTAAAATCATCAAATGTAGTTACCTGATCATGACCTTGAGTAGTCATTCCATGATACCACCAATCATAGGCTACATCTTTCAAGTGTAGACTTGCAATTTGAACAACATCACTCTCCTTCATGGGGTTAAGTGTGAAGAAGGTCTATAATTTTTGTAGCCACGCTCTAGCTGAAATTTTATTTGTTCCATCAAAAGTAGGTGCTATAAACTTGCTTATTTTATTTTTGAGCTCTCTTCCACTTATGTCATGCTCCCTTCTATACTCTTTCTTGGGCATCAAAGTGTTCATCATATCCACATATTCTCTAAAAGGAACTGAACCACGAAAGTCATCATCTAAGCCATTATAAGTAGCTTTTAATGTAATCAAGTTACCTGTAACCTCTTCCATAGGATTAATGGTTGGATTTGGTACTGGTGGCTCATCTGCAGGCAAAAAAATAGTTTTGGTTGATTTAGATGGTGTGGATTTCAGATTTCTTGGCTCCTCTGAAGTGCTCCCTTTCTCATTAATAGATGCAACTCCTTGTAGTTTTTCTGTCAATATTTGCAAAGCCTCTCTAGTTTTTGCCAAACTATCCATTGTTTGCTTCTGAGTATTTTGGATGTCTTGGAAGAATTTCTTTGCCATCTCATCTGGATCAGCCATACTTTTCCCTTCCTTGGATTTTGTACTTTTACTTTCAACTGGAGGTTTGATCAAAATTTCTTTATTCTTTTCTCACTGCAAATATCTTTTTTCTCTTTCACTTAGTTGCATGCAACCATAAATTTTGACATGCAGCTGATTAGAAGCAACATGCAACCACCAAATTCACCAAGAACTAACATGCATATGATTAGAAGTAGAATGCAACCATAAATTTTGACATGCAAGATTTGGGTAGTTATCAAAACTGACATGCAAGATCTGGGTAGTTGTCAAAACTAACATGCAAGATCTGGGTAGTTGTCAAAACTGACATGCAAGATCTGGGTAGTTGTCAAAACTGACATGCAAACTTCTACAACCACCAAATTCACCAAGAACTAACATGAAAATGATTAGAAGTAGAATGTAACCATAAATTTTAACATGCAACTGATTAGAAGAAATATGCAACCATAAATTATGACATGCAAAATTTGGGTAGTTGTCAAAACTGACATGCAAGATCTGGGTAGTTGTCAAAACTGACCTGCAACTTCTACAAACCCTCAGGCTAGCAAGATCATGGCTCTGATACCACTGAAATGTCCCTTTTCTGATTTTTGTATGATATTTCCAACCTTTAATCAGATCTTTAAAATCAAACAACTAATATCACAAAGATCCTCCAAATTTCTCAAGAAACCCCAAATCGGGTATGCCAGAAATGGTGCCAAAAGCTTCACAGCTTCACCTATTATTAATAAATCTGAAAATGGACATTTTTACAGAAATTTCAATAGCATAACAGCCTACAAAATGACATTTCCAGATCTATATAGCCTTTACACAACAGCTCACAAATGTAGGACAAAAACTATGCTCATCGGACTCCCAAAATTAACACAAAAATGCTCGGAAACACCACAAAAACACTAATAAACTATCTCAGAAGTTTAATCACATCCCAATACATATATTCAGCTCTATTTTAACAACTTAAAGTCTGAAATATAGCAGCAACCAAAACTGATATGAAATGCTCAACTGAAAACACCAAACTCATGCAAAAAACACACCCTAAAACCCACAAATCTACACTGTTCAGCACAAAGGCAAACTCTGTATGAGCATGCACATGGAATGGATTCAAACTCCTATCCTTAGCCTTCTTGGAAACTTTCAAACTCCCATTCTTGGGTCTCCCTGGAAACCTGCAAACTCCCGTTCTTGGGTCTCCTTCTCCACAGGTTTGGCAGCCTCTGAAGAATAACAAAGAATGAGCAAAAATCAAGTTCTCCCCTCCCCAAAATGCCTCCAAATCCCTTAAAAGGGGCCATAACTGTAGCTCACGTCAAAGAGAGGTTAATGAAACATATTTTAATAATAATTTCATTTATTAGTCGAATGTTTTCCAAAGATTAACCCCCCTTTTTCCTAAACTTCACTTTCTTGGGCGTGCCTGTCTTAGCAAAGATTATTATATTTTTATTATTTGAAAAGGGGAAATGACAACCCACTACACTGTAGTCACTACTTGTTGTAACTATACCATCCTGAATACCTGTGGCATCACCCTTTGATGACCTGTAAACAATTGTCTCAATTTGAGTATCAAGTTGACCATTACTATCAATCTGTGTAATATCCTTTCCAACCACCTCCTATGGCAGAGTAGAATCTGAGATCTCTACCTAGCTATCAACTAGTTTCTCAAACTCCTCATGCAAGTTCTTGGTAATTGTGTCATCTGCCCTGTGAAAAAATCTGCCAAATAGAAATCTAGTCAACTTATCCACCTTAGCTGGGTCGGACAACATGTCATTCATTATACGGTGGTGCTCAATCAACTGTTCAGACATGTCATGGCTTATTTTCATAAGTTTATCTCGAATGTCTAAATAACCATCCTTTCTACTGTTTTGACTCTGGATATCAATTGTCCAAGATCGTGTCCTCTGAGACTCTGTGCTATACCTGTCCATTCTAGATAAAGTAGAGTGTAACCCCAATAGGATATAACTTCTTCAAACACCAAGAACTAACATGCAAATGATTAGAAGTAGCATGCAACCATAGATTTTGACATGCAACTGATTAGAAGCAACATGCAACCACCAAATTCACCAAGAACTAACATGCAAATGATTAGAAGTAGCATGCAACCATAATTTTTTTCATGCAGCTGATTAGAAGCAACATGCAATCATCAATTATGACATGCAAGATCTGGGTAGTTGTCAAAAATGCAAGATCTGGGTAGTTGTCAAAACTGACATGCAAGATCTGGGTAGTTCTCAAAACTGACATGCAAACTTCTACAACCACCAAATTCACTAAGAACTAACATGAAAATGATTAGAAGTAGCATGCAACCATAAATTTTGACATGTAGCTGATTAGAAGCAACATGCAACCATAAATTATGACATGCAAGATTTGGGTAGTTCTAAAAATTGAAATGCAAGATCTGGGTAGTTGTCAAAACTGACATGCAACTTCTTCAAACCCTCAGGCTGGCAAGATCATGGCTCTGATACCACTGAAATGTCCCTTTATTGATTTTGTATGATATTTCACACCTCTAATCAGATCTTCAAGATCAAACAACTAATATCACAAAGATCCACCAAATTTCTTAAGAAACCCCAAATTGGGTATGCTGAAAATAGTGCCAAAAGCTTCACAACTTCACAAAATATTAATAAATCTGAAAATGGACATTTTTACAGAAATTTCAGCAGCATAATAGCCTAAAAAATAATATTTCCAGATCTATATAGCCTTTACACAATATCTCACAAATGTAGGACAAAAACTATGCTCATCGGGCTCCCGAAATTAACACAAAAATGACCGAAAGCACCACAAAAACACTAATAATCTATCTCAGAAGTTTAATCACATCCCAATACATATATTTAGATCTATTTTAACACCTTAAAGTCTGAAATACAACAGCAACCCAAACTGATATGAAATACTCAACTGTAAACACCAAACTCATACAAAAAACACACCCGAAAATCCACAAATCTGCACTGTTCAGCATAAAGGCAAACTCTGTATGAGCATGCACATGGAATGGCTTCAAAATCCCATCCTTAGCCTTCTTGGAAACCTAAAAAATCCCATTATTGGGTCTCCCTGGAAACCTGCAAACTCCCATTCTTGGGTCTCCTTCTCCACAGGTTTGGCAGCCTCTGAAGAATAACAAAGAATGAGCAAAAATCAAGTTCTGGAATCAGTCCAAAATGCCTCCAAACCCCTTAAAAGAGGGCATAACTGTAACTCACATCCAAGAGAGGTTAATGAAACATATTTTAATAATAATTTTCATTTATTAGTCCAACAGTTTCCAAAGATTAACCCCCTTTTTCCGAAACTTCACTTTCTTGGGCCTGCCTGCCTTAGCAAAGATTATTATTTTTTAATTATTTGAAAAGGGGACATGATAGTACCTTGTCTATTTTGATTTGAGAGATACTTGATACTCTTATTTTGTACCTTATGATGACCCGAGGGTCGGATGTTATACTTTGATTCAGTATGTCATGTCCCCTTTTCAAATAATTAAAAATAATAATCTTTGCTAAGACAGGTAGGCCCAAAAAGGTGAAGTTTCAGAAAAAGGGGATAATATTTGGAAGTGAATGGACTAATAAATGAAAATTATTATTAAAATATGTTTTATTAACCCCTCTTGGACGTGAGTTAGGGTTATGCCCTCTTTTAAGGGGTTTGGAGGCATTTTGGGCTCATTCCAGAACTTGATTTTTTTGCATTGCTTTGTTGTTCTTTAGAGGCTGCCAAACTTGTGGAGAAGGAGACCCAAGAATGGGAGTTTGTAGGTTTCCAAGAAGGCTAAGTATGAGAGTTTGAAGCCATTCCATGTGCATACTCATGCAGAGTTTGCCTTTGTGCTGAACAGTGCAGTTTTGTGAGTTTTCAGGTGTGTTTTTTGTAAGAGTTTGGTGTTTCCGGTTGAGTATTTCATATAAGTTTGGGTTGCTGCTGTATATTAGAATTTTAAATGTTAAAATAGAGTTGAATATATGTATTTGGATATTATTATACTTTTTTGATAGATTATTAAGTTTTTGTGGTGATTCCGGGCTATTTTGTGCTATTTTCGGGAGCCCGATGAGCATTGTTTTTGTCCTTCGTTTGGGAGCTATTGTGTGCATGTTATACAGATATAGAAATATCATTTTATAGGCTGTTATGCTGCTCAAATTTCTGTAAAAATTTCCACTTTCAGATTTATTAATAATAGGTGAAGCTGTGAAGCTTTTGGCACTATTTCTGGCATACCCGATTTGGGGTTTATTGAGAAATTGGTGGATCTTTGAAATATTGGTTGTTTGATTTTAAAGATCTGATTTGAGGCTTGAAATATCAACAAATTAGAGAAAGAAACATTTCACAGTACCATAGATGTTATACTACTATGTTGTTTAGTTTATCATATTTGCATGTTGATGCTACTTTGAGATGACAGTAGATCTATGATGATATCTGGTTATATGATGTATTGGACATGTTGTTGATTATATTATGAGATGAATTCTATGCTATGGTTATTTACTTCATTTATGTTCTTTACACTTTTGTGAACGTGAGTGATGTAAATAGGCTAAATAGGTATTTTAATCCATGTTGCTTCAGCTATGATATTATGCAATTGCACTAGATCGTGTGTTTTATTGTGCAGGAACTATATCCCTAGCAGTGGCAGATGGAGTTAGTGATTTAGCTATTCATATTTACCAATGTCATCCTTGTGAGGTCGACGTATCCTTATTTTAATTAAAACCTTTCGGTGATTAGTAAATTTGCACTCATCTGCATTATGTAACTAGACCAGTAAGCATGTCTATGCATTTAGAAGTTTGTTTTTCTCGCGAAAGTGTTTAGTAATTTTTTGTGATTTTGGGTTTTCGGGTTTTAAATCTTTTCGAATTTAATTTCTGGCAGCTTTTCCTTAGGTGAATTTCTATTTCAGATAATAACTATTTTCGTTTGGGTCGATTCGGAGTTTAGCTACTCTAGCTAGCTATTTTCCAGAATTGACTATTCACTCAAAAAGTGAATAAGTATTGGAAAAAGTAAATTCATTATTCACTTCTCACATTTTAAAAATAGAATTGTAGAGCAAATTGGGAAATTCTCTTATGAAGGATTTTTGTTTTGTTTGTTGTGGGAGCTATGAGTGTGGGATCTTTGCGAGGTTGGTCTCGTTGGATTTAGCTCGAGGAGTTCTTGCTTTGCTATCAGTTTCAGCAGAGTATTTATTTTATTCTACGGGTTTTAGTTTTAGCCCCTTTTGCTGTTAGGTAGGGCGTTCTTGTTTTATTTTTTTTACTTCGTTTCTGCTTCCGTTTCTTGTAGCATTATGTTAGGAGGCTGAGAACTAGTATTCCCCTCCGAATCTATTTGCTAGTTCTACCCGGTTGGTCGGGTATGAAAATTTTCCTTGTTTTTGGAGTAGGGGTTTGGGTTTTTGGGCCGTTATGCTGGCCATTTTTGCATACGGTGTCCATTTCCTTTTCTTTTTGGATTTTTGGGGTTTTTGAACCCAAAGGCCAAATGGGTTTTAATTTTGGATTTTTTCTACAATTTGGAGTTTTTACCTCGTTTTGCATGCCACCCTATTTTCTCGGGTTTTCTTGGCACATTGTGGTTCGTGGACCTGGATGATCTGTTTGGATACTAGTTGAAACACTTTTGCATCTTTTGTTTCATTGGGATGTGTGTAGCATCCGTCATCCCGATTATGGTTCAGTTGATTGATTTCTATTTGCATTCTCTTCCTGTCCTTGTGTTTGATCTCTATGATGGTGGTGCACCACACACATGTACATTTGTCATGTGACCTGTGGGGCCCAATCTTTCATGATAGTTTCAGAAGTTGTGATCATTGGGGTTGGGTTGGGAATTTACATGCCTACGGGCACTCATCGTTGGATGAGCATGGGTAGGGTAGGGTAGCATATGGAGGGGCTTCTATCTTACAACCTAGTGACTATTTCCCGGTTGGCAGAGGAAGTTTTATATAAGTGATAATTAAATTAAAACATTGGGTGGTAATAAATACAAGATAATAAAATGTGTGGGTTGTGCGCCTTTCGTCGTGAAGAGTAGCTGCCCTAGGTTGTGCGCCTTTAGTTGAGAAGAGTAGCTACCTATACTAGCTTGGGCTTGTCGATGCCAAGCGACTCTTCATGATGTTAGCCCCTATGTAGTAGCCCATTGAGATGTCTGACCAGGACCTGTAGTAATGCATTGTCTTTGTCTTATGTTTAGTCATCATATTGCTTGGCGTGTGTGTTAGCCATGGATATTGTTTTGTGTGGTTGTGGCTGGATCATTATCTCCATCAGCACGATGGGTGTGGACCTTTGGGTGCCATGTGGTTGGGAGGCATAGCTACCTTCACCACTGCTAGGGATTGGTGTATAGAGAAGATCTTGTATCCTAGTGCGACTATTGCTCGATGTGGTCACTTGGTACTTCGGATCATGACGTATGATTTCTTGTGATTTATGCTTTCCTTGGGATGTTGTTTATCATGTTTAGATGATGTTAATTTTAATGCATTCCTTATTTTGATGTTTAGCATGTGGTAGATGATGTTATCTGATTACAGGGTTATCTTATGCTTTCTACTAGCATGTTAGATTTCATTTACTTATATTGTAGCCTATTTAGTAGTGATGTCCCTATCACGACAACACCGATGATTTGATCGGTGGCTTGGGATGTTATGTGTGGGGGATGGCTAGGGCCCACGATGGCCTTATGATGCCATTGATGGTTTGGAGAAATCGTGTACCTGGTTTGGTTATTTGGTTTATTGCTTTGATATTTATGCTTAATGTAAGTGGTTATTTCCATGTTCACTACGATGTTACTTTAGTTTATTGCAATGTTTCCTTTTGTTCTTTCCATGCTATTGTTTTAGAGGGTTAGACTTTGCTTACAATTTTTTAATCTTTTAGCTTGAATTCGAGTGTCCATGCCTCGAAAAGTGGATCCGATACTCCTCGGTATGGAGGAACTTTGTTTTGTTATTTTCTAGCCTTATTTTTGTGATTTTTGGGTGTGTGCTAATGCAAATCTTTGCGGGAGAATGAATCTCTTTCGTGCGAGGATGAGAATCTTCGTACGAGTTGTAGATTTCTTCGCACAAGAATTCATTTCTTCATGCGAGGATTCAAGTCTTCGTGCAAGGATGAAAAGTCTTTGCGTGAGCTGGTGAAAGATTTTGCACGAGCCAAGAATGTCTTCGCATGAGAAAAAATACTGGTGCTCTGTCTTTGCGTGAAAAATAGGGGCTGGTTAGTCTTGTCGAAATAAAGTTTGGAAGTTGGTTTTAGATACCCTTTTGGTTTTCGTACCTTCCTAGTGCTTCGCTGATGTCATTAGGGGCTTAAAATATATCGTTTCTTATACTTAAGATATATTTTAATATATGTGATGATTTATTTGAGATGGGTTTCAGACCTCTACGGGCTAAGATAAAGATTCTAGGAAATTTTAGGGCTTTAGAATTCAGACTTAGCCAATTTTCAGAAATCTATCTTGATCTTTTAGTTTGGTCAATCTCTTATGTTTTCTTGTTTGTGTTTTGGTTAGTGGTGACATTTGGAGATCCGTTTGGTGCCAGGATGGTTGTTAAGTCTTCTGTTGCGATATGTATGATCTATGTATGTTGTTGTCATGTGCACTTACACTTGTAAAAAAAAAAAAAAAAATTCTGGCTTGTTTTCATCCTTGTTTCCAAGGATCTTCGGGCAGGGCATTATAGTTGCCTCTACCATTTTCAGTTATAGGGATAAAAGAGTGTCTTTTTCAAGTCTATAATTATCAAAAATGTCCAAAAAAAAAGGTCAAGACTCCTCGTCTCTTTAAGTTGCTTTGTCCTTGGTTGGATTGTTTACAACTAGTGCTTGTATCCCCTTGTCTATTTTTATAAACAAATCCAAAAATCAATTGTCTACTTGCCAAATCAATTAGATAACAATGTCAATATGAAAATGATGTTCAAATATAATTGAAAACTATAGACAATGTCTGCAATCTATCCAAAACCTATCATAATTGTATCAAAGTCTCTTCAAATTTGGTCCAAACTTGTCAATTTGTCCTTTACTCACTTGCTTCATTGCATAATTTTGCTCAAATTAGGACCTTTGGATATGTTAGTCTCCATTTCATCGTGCCATATTTTGTACTTCCTTGCATGGGTGTAATGTGCCCACTCTTACGGTTAGATTGGGACACTAATATTTGCAAAATAAATGTTAGGATTAAATACTCAAAAGTAGAAATATATTATTTTTTCCTTAATTCAAGCCATTATCTCATTCTCATCTAGCCATTTATATAAGGTACTCATCTCTCACATTGGCATGATAGCCATTTATACTAGGATCTCACTTCCTACATTGGTACTACAAGATTTCATCAATCCCATCTTAGACATTTATATAAAGATGATTCCTGCCTCTATACTAGCACGAAGGCATTTATATAGGTGAGCAATGTCCTTATATTAGCACTATGGGTTCTTAATTTCTTTTGTGAAAAAAATACAAACCAAATAATTAATTAATTTATATTTATAAATACCACTTTAAAAATGAATTATAATATCTTTTAATAATATATAAATCTATTTATAATCATTTATAATATTAATATTTTACTCTTATATAAGTTATTTGACATTTAGTACATAGCATGAATTTATTCCTTATTTATATTATAATGATATATAATCCATTATTACTAAATTTACTTTATATATGACTCTTCTTATACATCTTCTCAATTAAGATCTTAGAAATAGATATTTCCTAAACAATGTCAAAATGAGTAAAATTGATTACCTTAAATACAAGATTCTTTATTCTTTTAATAAGGAGGGAGAAATCTAATTTCTTTAGCTTTCTATGTAGGACTTATCTACTTATTTATATGCTTATTTTTTTTTCTACATTGTTTTCCTTTACCTTATTTATAGAATGGAATACATATGCATTGTTATTGGTGTTACCTTATGCCTTCCACATACCTATATAAACTGATGCCTTTGACCTTATTGGGCTGCCTGGGTTATATTTTATATTTTCAAAGTCTAATGATAAGTCTAAGTCTTATATTATCAATTCCTTTGTTCCTTATGTGATTCCAACATTTTTAATTCTTCATTCTCAATAAACTTTTATTAATGTTTAAGCTGCAATATGTTTATTATCATTCAATGGCATGTAGTACTGTATCCTTTTGAATATAGTATGATTTTCTTGTTGCCCTATTTTCCCATCATTTTCTTGAGGTTCTCATTGGTATTAAATATCGCAAAAGCTAATCAGACACAAAAAATGACATGGGGCATAACTAGAATGATATATACCATACCACCATGATGTGGCATGATAAAATAGGTCATACATTGCATGATGGGCTGTAGACAGAGGAAATTGAAAGCCTTAATGGTGTACAGTAGATGGTCATTTGTAATTACACTATAGATTGTGCGGTTAAGAAGATGTTGGTATCTGATTGAAAAGATCATTGATTAGAAATATTGTTGAAGAAGACTATGTGTTTCAATCATTATTTTGTCACTGATGTCAAACCTTCTATCCGTTGGTAAGAGAATTTCTGATATGTTTCAAGTACTATCACTTAGTTGATTGATGAGGAAGATTTGATTAACAAGATGTAACAAAAGTACCTAGAGGAAAGGTTGAGTTATGATTATGTAATGAAGTACAAGGATTAATTAAGATAGTGATAACATAATGTATTGATGATCTACTTGGGGATACAAAATGCCTGGCTACACCTAGAAAGCTCAAAAGAATAAGTTCAATAAAGTTTATTTCCCAAGATTGACCAAGTGGATAGTAGGTGCCGAGCAAAGTTAGTTCAAGCCGAGCAAAAAGTCAGTTGGAGTTGAGTGAAAAAAAATTCTAGTGGATGCCAAGCAAGATAGTAGATGCTGCATAATTTTTAGTTAATGCTGAATACGGGTAAAATCTAGTTGATGCCAAGTGATGTAGTATGTGTCAAGCATCAGAAGATATATAATGTTGAGCTACTGTATTATGACAAAGATTGAAGATTCACCAAATAAAAGATGACAAGTTTGTTTTTTTGGAACTTGTAAATCAAGAGGAAGATAAGATTGATGAGCTGGTGGCACAAAATCTTATGTAAATTATTTTGGAGGCAAATTCAAATGGATTCTAAGAGAAGTTTCTAGAGAAGACAAGATATGGGGTAGATACATTGTATCCTACCTAATCCATCTAAAACCCTAATTTAGAGGATGGATAATGAGTGGAAAAATGTTCTAATTTCTTGTATATAGGAATGTCTAGGTCATGAAGCAAAAGTGTAAGAAAGTTTGATGCAAGAATCTGATGAGGAGAAGGAGAAGGGGTTTTGATTCATCAAGTGACCCAAGAGAAGAGTTTGCAATGGTGTACTAAGAAAGAAGGCTTAAGAAGATGAATTCTTGAAGGGTGAACAAGCTATCAAAGTTGCAAAGAATGGAAGCCAAGTAGAGTTGAGGACTTAACAGAGATCTATAATATGCAAGTGAGGTTGTAAGTTGTATCAGATCAAAGCTCTACTATTACTTTCTAACAATTTTATTAGTCTAGGGTAAATCCTTTGGAGTAAAGTTGACTTAAGAGTCATTGAAAAATCCTTTAATAGGGTGGCATTAAAGTCCTCTAACAAGGCTCACTTTTAACAGGGTGATTGAAATCCCTTAACTGGGTCACATTTAACAGTGTGTATTGTAACTTTTAATAGGGTTGGCTTTTAATAGGGCATCACTTTAGAAGAGTGAAAAAAGAGTAGCATGTTACTAGTGGTTTTTCCCAAATTGGGTTTCCATGTTAAATCATTGTGTCAAATGTGCTGATGGATGTGTTGTGATTCATGCTTTAGATTTTTGCAAATTGATTTGATAGTAACATATAAGTTATAATTGATACACAATGAATTCATGAATGGGTATGAATGTTTCATGGGTTCAATTAATTTTGAAAATTTTTATTTGTACATTGAGACCTTGAATAACTAATTCACCTCCCTCTCAATTATTCTAAAAGAATTCCAACAATTGGTATTAGAGCCATCTGCTTAAGAGGATTAGTTTTAAGGTAGTAGAAGCATAAAGATCAAGATGTCAAAAAGAAAAGTACCCAAGCTCAATAGAGATAACTTTATTACATGGAAAATTTTGATGAAGCTACACCTTGGAGGACTTGGAGATCATGCACAATTTTGCATTTCAGTGGAGCATGTTGACCCAGTAGGAGCCCTAACTGCTGAATATATGAAGTAAAAGAAAGAACACAATCAGGCGATGTTGGAGATTGCCTCTTTCCTAAGCTATGTCAAATATGATGATATCAAAGGTCTTGATAGTGCAAAGAAGATGTGGGATACCCTGGCCACCATCTGTGGAGGAGACAAATATGTTCAAAGAGCCAAGTCAAAAGTCTCAGAGGTAAGTTTGATGACATGAGAATGGAGGAAGGTAAGAATATTGCTCAATATGTTGATTGGATAAAAGAAGTTGTTAGTGCAATAAAAGGTGCTATGAGTAAAATAGATGATGATACTATGCTAAGAAAAGTCTTGAGGACATTATTTCCTATTTATATCATTAGAGTTTCTGGAATCCAAGAGTTAAGATGTATACCAAGAAATGATCTAACCCTTGAAGGTTTGGTAGGTAGACTCACTGATTTTGAGCTATCTAATTTTGACAACTACAAACCAAATATTATTGAATCATCTTTCAAAAAAAAATTGTTATTGAGGGATTCTAAGGAGGTAAAGAAGAAGAAGAAGAAAAGAAAGATAAAATATGCATCTAGTGACAAAAACATAGGGAAAGGCAAGTTCAAAGGTAAGTTACCCATCATTTGTTTCAATTGCAATGAAGTTGGTCATATTGCTACAAGATGTACACAGAAGAATAATTATAGAGAAGGAAACAAGCACAAAAAAGAGAGAGAGGATGATGGCAGATACTAAAAAGACAAAGGCAAGAAGTCATGCTACATTGCTGATGAACATGACTCCAATGAACATGATGACGAAGTGGTATATGTTGTAATAAAGGATGAATTTGATGAGTATGAGGAAACTACACTTGTGACTTGTGTGAACAAGAATGATAAATGGATCATTGATAGTGGATGCTCACATCACATGACTAGAGACAAAAGTAAGTTCATTACCTTAACTTGTTAAGAAAAGGGTCTATCAAACTCACAGTCAAGATTTCATGTGACAATGCTTACTATGTTGAAGGATTGAATTATAACTTGTTAAGTGTGTCATAATTGAATAATTTGGGATGCAAAGTTAAGTTTGAAAATAAAATTTCCAAGATATATAACACAAATAGAAACTTTATTGGAAAAGGTGATCAAACTAGAATTACTATGTTCTATTTGGATATAGAAGATGCTACTTTTCTTATTGCAAAATTTGATGATGTATGGCTTTGGCACAAGAGATTATGTCATGTTAATTTTGATAATCTAATTAGTGTCAGTAACATGAAAAGAGTTAGAAGTTTTCCTAAGTTGAAGAAACCTAATAATATAATATGCAAAAAATATTAGCTAGGCAAGATGACAAAGTCAAACTTTAAAAGTAAAGCTTATACCTCTAAAGAAATACTAGAAATTTTTCATATTGACTTGTGTGGACCTATTGAAGTGCAAAGCTACAAAGGAGATAGGTACTTAATGCTATTTTTTGATGATTACTCTAGGATGATGATAATTATGTTTCTAAAACAAAAATCTGATGCTTTTCAAATGTTTAAGTGGTACTCGGAAAGAGTTGAAAAAGAAATAGGTAAAAGTTTGAAATGCTTGAGATCAGACAGAGGAGGAGAATTCACTTCAAATGAGTTTGAGATGTTCTATAATGACAGAGGAATCAAAAGATAGACATCTGCACCTAGGACCCCTCCACAAAGTGCAATTGTTGAACGAAGAAACAGGTCTATAATGGACTATGCCAGAACACTTATGATGGAGAAAAATGTTGCTTTGGAATATTAGAGAGAAGATGTAAGTACTACTATATATAACTTGAACCATGTGAAAGTCAAGAAAGGTACTCATTCAACACCTTTTGAGCTATGGTATGGATATCCACCTAATGTGAAATACTTTAAGGTATTTGGAAGCAAATGCTATATTCCTAAAGATGTTAGGAGTGGAAAGTTTGATGCAAAAAGTGAAGAAGGTATATTCCTTGGTTACTCCACAAGAAGTAAAGATTAAAAGTGTTTAAATACTAACACTAAAAAAATTGTGGAAAGTTCAAATGTGAATTTTGATAAGTTTACAGAAGTACATGAGGCTGAACCTACAAAGTAACTAGAAGAATACAAATCATTTGTATACTTCTATGAAGGAATGCCTGTTGAAAAAGATGCTAGAAATCAAGTTGCAAACCAACAACAAGTCTTAATAACTACCAAGTCACAACCTATGAATGTTGAGTTGCATTTAGGAACCAAGTTGTAGAATGAAGAAAATGCACATTTTGTTTTTGAGATTAGAATACATGAAAGAGATGCTAAAATACCTGATAGAGATGTACACAGTGACATTGCAGTTGAGAGACAAAATGTAGTTACAAGAACTGAGCCAAGATTGTCCAAATATGTCAAAAGACATCATCTTGCAGATCAAATCATTGGACACAAAGATGTAAGGCCAATGAAAAGAAATAGATTGAGAAGTAAATCATGTCTGTTAAACATGACGGAACCTAAGACAGTGAAAGATGCATTGTGAAAAAATGACTAGTACAGGGCTATGGAAGAAGAAATTTAGCAGATAGAGGAAAACAAAGCATGGAATCTTATTCCTAGACTAGAAGAAAATAATGTGATCGACACCAAATGGGTATTAAAAAACAAGCTAGATGAGAATGGTGAAGTGACAAGGAACAAAGCAAGACTAGTCTATAAAGGGTATGCACAAGAAGAAGGAATTGACTAGGGTTAGATAATTTCCCCTATTGCAAGAATGAAAGGAGTGAGAATTCTTCTTACTTATGCTACATACAAATATTCAAATTTTATCAAATAGATGTTAAGTTTTCATTTCTGAATGACATACTAGAAGAAGAAGTCTACATAGAAAAACTAGAAGGATTTGTTGATACAAATAACAAGAACAGGGTATGTAGACTACACAAAGTCTTATATGGATTGAAACAAACACCAAGAGCATTGTATGAGTGACTTGATACTTATCTTGTGAATATTGGATTTGAAATGACTGATGATAACAAGAATTTGTATATGAAGACTAATAAGGAAAAAGGTATATTGTAGTATGAAATATTTGTTGATGATATCATATTTGGAGGACAAGATGCTTTGTGTAAGGACTTTGCAAATTAGATGAAGCAAGAATTTGAAATCTCAATATTTGGAGAGATCAAATTCTTTATGGGACTACAAGTATATCAGATAGAATATGGTATATATATGACTAAGAGATATTGAAGATATTTGGACTAGAGGATTCCAAACTAGTAAGTATACCTATGGCGAAAACACTCAAGCTATCAAAGAATGATGATTCAACTAAGGTAAATCAAACATTATATAGATCCATGATTGGAAAATTGCAATATGTAGTACATAGCAGACCTAATATTGCATTAGCTATGGGGATAGTTGCAAGATTCTCTACTAATCCCAAAGAGAATCACTTGATGGTTATGAAAAGAATAATGAGATACTTGAAAGAAACATAAGAGTTTGGTTTATACTATAAGAAGAATGAAAAGTTTGAACTGAGAACCTACACTGATGCTGATTGGGCTAGAAATATTGATGATAGAAAAAACACAAGTGGAGGAGCATTATTCTTAGGTAAAATAATTGTTACATGGACTAGCAAGAAGTAGAGTTGTACTTCCCAAACTACTGCTAAAGTAAAGTATATTGCTACTACTATTAATTGCACAAACATTGTATGGATCAAACAACCACTTAAGGGAATGAAAGAAGAAATCATAGAACCAGAGACACTTTATTGTGATAAGACAAGTGCTATCAATATATCAAAGAATTCTATGATGCATACAAAGAAAAAACACATTGCAATCAATTATCATTATGTAAGGGAATTGGTTCAAGATAAAGAGGTGAAGATGGAATATATTAACACAAAGGAGAAAATTGATGATATCTTCACAAAAGCATTACCTAAGGATGCTTATGAGTATCTAAGAGGTAAACTAGGGGTGATACCCCTATCAAAGGCTATGTAAAAGATAGAGGGAGTGCCTTGCATCAAACAAGCTGGCATTTGTTTAATACAAATTGATGCAGTGGATCTTACTTTAGAAACTGCCTAAAGTAATCACAAAATTGGAACTATAAAATAGTCACAAGCAAGGTGATAGAGGGAGAAATTGAAGAACCTGCAAAAGCCTATATCTGCATATATTATAGATGTCAAATGTTGAGTATACACTTTTGGCATTATTGTTAAAGAGGGAGAAAGTACATTAAACTGATCAAGCACAAGAGGAACAATGGAGAACAATAGGAACTGATCAAAGAGGGAGAAAGCAATCAAAGAATGGATCAGAATAGAGAGGGAGATATTCTACTAATCACTTTAGGATGAAAGATAGAATTAAGAAGGACATTAGAGGGAGTTATATTTTTAACCTAATCAGAAGATGGAAGTTGCTGATAGAGGGAGAAGTTTCTAAAGAAGACAAGATATGGGTAGATACATTGTATCCTACCTAATCCATCTATAACCCTAATTTAGACGATGGATAATGAGCAAGAAAATGTTCTAATTTCCTATATATAAGAATGTCTAGGTCATGAAGCAAAAGTGTAAGAAAGTTTGATGCAAGAATTTGAAAATGAGAAGGAGAAGGTGTTTTGATTCATCAAGTGACCCAAGAGAAGAGTCTACAATGGCATACTAAGCAACAAGGCTTAAGAAGATGAACACTTGAAGGGTGAACAAGCTATCAGAGCATCAAAGAATGGAGGCCAAGAAGAGTTGAGGATTGAACAAAGATTTGTAATCTACAAGTGAGGTTGTAAGTTGTATCAAATCAAAGCTCTACTATTAATTCTAACAATTGTATCAGTCTAGGGTAAATCCTTTAGAGTAAGGTTGACTTAAGAGTCATTGGAAAATCCTTTAATAGGGTGGAATTCCAAGTGAATGGACTAAAGTCCTCTAACAAGGCTCACTTTTAACAAGGTGACTAAAATCCCTTAACCGGGTCACATTTAAAAGTGTGTATTGCAACTTTTAACAGGGTTGGCCTTTAACAAGGCATTGCTTCAAAAGAGTGAAAAAAGGAGTAGCATGTTACTGGTGGTTTTTCCCAATTGGGTTTCCACGTTAAATCATTGTGTGAAATGTGCTGATGGATGATTCATGCTTTTCATTTCTGCAAATTGATTTGAGATTAACATATAAGTTTTAGTTGATACACAATGAATGCATGCATGGGTATGAATGTTTCATGGGTTCACTTAATTGTGAAAAGTTTTATTTATACATATGGACCTTGAATAACTAATTTACCCCCTCTCTTAGTCATTCTAAAAGAATTCCAATATAAGATTCTAGCTAATGGGAAATGCACTAGAAATAAAATTAAAAAAATTCAATTGAAATAGCCAAAACATGTTAGCAAGCAATGAATTTTGTACTTTTAAATGAAACATCAGGGGAACCACATGACAACTTGCTGGACACGAACCAAGGGTAAACTAAGTGTGTATTTTTTACGATTTCATTGCAGACAATCAAAAATACAATGTCGAAAGAGATTAATTATTTTCCATCATGTTATATGTTGTGTTGCCTAGTTTGTTTCAGGCTCCCTTTGTTTTAGGGGGGATTTGGAGAGACAACAACAATAGGTATTTGTGGATAGAAAAAGCTTGGAAGCCAATAATGGATATATGATAACCAAGTAAAGTATACACACTTAATAATGGTTTTAAATTTGCCATAATTTTTAAGATGTGAATCAAGAGGATGCTAAAAAAAGGTTGTCAAGCTATATTTCTAGGGTTTTAGATGCTAAAGCTTCTCAAAACCAAGTTTTTAGTTCCACATAAGCTTTGATCCAACATTTCTTTATGAATGAATGTTTGTGAAAAGAGTATACTTTTTTTCTACGTGTTTATGTGTTGCCCATGTACCATGTCATTGCTTTGTTTCATAACAGACGGGTCCATTTTTACTCTATTTTTGTAACCTTTTTAATTTTCATCAGATTTAATAATTCTCTGTCAAAGAATGTTTCATAAAATGTGTATTATTTTCTGATATCATGTTTTCCTGTTGTTCATGTACCATGCCATGTTTTCAAAAGAATAGATAGCTCCCCTTTCGAAAGAAGGGTTTTTAGTTATGGAGCTTTCTTTATAGGGTTTCAAATATTTTTAAAACCAAGGTATCTACTTTTAATATGGTGTGAAGCTCCAATTAAATTCTTTGTGAATGAATGTTTAATTGGTAGCGCAACATTTTTGTGGGTTTTACCCATGTACCATGTTAGTTTTTGTGTCAAGATAGATGGATCTTTGTAGATTGCAATGTCTATTTATCCATGGCCATGTCATTGTCTATCAGGAATTTTCAGAAATTTACTATTTCTGAGATGCAGATGATGTAGCTATGTGGCTGATAATAATCAATACTTCCATCCATATTGAAGTAGTGCTATGTGGGTCTTTTTTCATAGAGCTAGATGCCTTAGGGGGAATCCTCTTTGTGCTACTAGGTCAAAGTAATCAACATTAACCTCTCTAATGTGTTGTGTGTGTTGGAAATCTAATTGAATTGGTCATTGTTGAAGATCAAAGAGGGAGATTGTTATTAAAAGAATATTTTTCAATCATTATTTTGTCATTGATGTCAAACCTGCTATGTATAGGAATTACAATTGCTTATAGATCCAAGTACTATCACCTAGTTGATTGATGAAGAGGATTTAATCAACAAGATGTAACAAGAGGACCTAAGGGAAAGGTTGTGTTATGATATTGTAATGAAGTGCAAGGATTAGTTAAGACAATAATTAAATGATGTATTGATAACATACTTGAAGATATAGAGGCTGGTCACACTTAGAAACATTGGTGCAATAAGTTGTAATAAGGTTGACTACAAATCTTAAACTAAGTTAATTAGTGGGTGCTAAGAAAGCTAGTTGAAGCAGAGAAAATTCTCAGTTGAAGCTGAGGAAATTCTAGTGTGTACCGAGTGAAGTTCAAGTGTCGAGCAAAGTAACAGGTGTTGAGCATCAAAAAATCTTAGTAGGTGCCGAGTGAACTTTAGGTGTCAAGCATCAAAAAATCTTAGTAGGTTTCGAGTGAACTTCAGGTGCCAAACATCAGTAAAAATGTAGTTGATGCCGAGTAATACAATATGTGCTGAGCACCAAAATTTTAATAGTGTCGAGCTGCTACATTATTAGAAATGTCAAAGATTCTCCAAATCTTAGTCAACAGAGTTGCTATCTTGAATTTTGTGAACTAGCTGGAGGATAAGGTTGATGAGCTAGTGGTACAGAATTCTATGTAAACCATTTTTGAGTGAATTCAAGAGGATTATTCAAGAAGTTTCTAGAAGAAACATAATGTGGGTTAGATTCAATGAGCCCTACCTAATCCATATGAATTAAAATTAAAGAAGGGAAGAATAAAGTGGGAAAAGAAACTACAAGACTTCTATTTAAGGAGTCATAGACCAAGAAGCAAGAGCTGCTAGAGTGCCAAATTGTGAAGTGGCTAAAGGGTGTCAAGGAGAAGACATCTAGGAGAAGGAAGAATAGAGTAGAAAGACTCTACTTTGACAAGTGGTCAGAGAGAGATGATTGCACCAGTACATTGAGTATGAAGAATCAAGGAGACTAAGCTTGAAAGGAGGGCAAGTTTTCAAGGTTTATAGAGACTGAAAGCTAGGCAATGTTATAAGCTGAGAAGTGATCTGAGATTTACAAGTTATGTTGTATGTTGTAATCAGGTCAAATAATTTATAATACTCTCTAGCAATTGTATTAGATATGAAAATCCTATGGACTTAGGTTGGTTTAATAGCCATTTGTAAATCCTTTATTAGGGTGGCATTCAAAGTGAATGTTTTAGAGTCCTCTAACCAAGCACACTTCTAACAGGGTGGTTAAATCCTTTAACTAGGTCACATTTAACAGTGTGTTATAAGCCTTTAACAGGGTAGGCCTTTCACAAGGCATCACTTCAGAAGAGTGAGAATTAAGTAGCATGTTACTGAAATTTTTTCTCAAATTAGGTTTCCACATAAATCATTGTATTATGTGTTGATATTTTCATATGTTATGCTTTCATGTTGATTTATAGTGACTTGCTGAATAGGAAAGTTAAAGCTTGAATGAATGAATGGTTGAATGGGCTCACTACACTTAGTGAAAAAGTTTGAATAGGACTTTTGGACCTTGAATAATTGATTCACCCCCCTCTCTTAGTTATTCTAAAACATTTCTAACAATTGATATTAGAGCCATCTATTGATTTAGTTTCAAGGTACTAGAAGTAGGAAGATCAAGATGTCCAAGAGAGAAGTTCCTAAGCTCAACAAAGACAACTTTGTTGCATGGCAGAGTCTGATGAAACTACATCTTGGGATCAATAGGAGATTATGCAAAAACCTCAATTGGAACAGAACATGTAGATCTAGCTGGACCCCTCTCTGCTGATGATTTGAACAAAAGGAAGGAGCACAATTAGGCAATGCTAGAGATTGCCTCTACACTCAGTTATGCTGAATTTGATGACATCAAAAGATGTGATACTAGAGTCAAGATGTGGAAAGCCCTGTTAGATATCTATGGAGGAGATCATATGTTTAGAGAGAAAAAAGAGAAAGCCTCAGAGGAAAGTTTGATGACATGAAAATGGAGGAAATTGAAAATGCTCCTCAATATGCATCCTAAATGAAGGAAGTGGTAAGTGCAATAAGGAGTCTAGGTGGTCAATTGGAAGAAGAGACTGTCAATAGAAAATACTTGAGAACCCTGCTCCCTATCTATGTTACTAGAGTTTCAGCCATCCAAGAACTAAGGTGTGTGCAAGGGAACACACTAACCTTTGAAGGAATAGTAGGAAGACTCACTGCATTTGAGTTATCCAACTTTGACAACTACAGACTTGAGAACCTTGAATCTGATTTCAAGGCCAAGATAACATCAAAAGACACTAAGGAGATGACATCAAAGAAGAAGAATAAAAAAGGAAAACATGCATCCAGTGATAGTAGCACATATGAGGAAGATGTGGAATAGTTGGAAGCACTACTGGCTAGGAGATTCCATAGAGGCAAAGGTAAATTCAAAGGTAAGCTCCCTATCATTTGTTTTAATTTCAATGAAGTAGGTCATATAGCTGCAATGTGTACACAAAAGAAGAATTAAAAATAAGGAAACAAGTACAAGAAAAAAAGACAAGATGATAGAAGACATTAAAAGGAAAAAGGAAAAAGAAGCTACATTATTGAAGAAGATTTTGATGAGAATGATGATGAAGTTATCCATGTGACCATGAAGCATGAATAAGATAAAGATGAAGATGAAGCAACAACATTGGTAATCTATGTGAACAAGAATGACAAGTGGATCATAGACAATGGATGGTCACATCACATGACAAGAGACAAAAGTAAGTTCATTACCTTTACTTAGTATGATGGAAATAGTGTTAGATTTGGAAATGATGCTCCATGTCAAATCAAAGGAAAAGGTTCCATTAAGCTTACTAAGAAGATTTCATGTGATATTGCATACTATGTTGAAGGACTAAACTACAATTTGTTGAGTGTATCACAGTTAGGCAATGTAGGTTGCAAAATAGAATTTGGAAATAAATCTGTGAAGATCTATGACATTGATGGAAATTTGATAGGAAGAGGTGAACAAACTAGGAGTAAATTGTTTTACCTAGATATGGAAGATGCAACTTGTCTTGTTGTTAGACTTGATGATGTGTGGTTATGGTATAAAAGATTGTGTCATGTTAACTTTGACAATATGATTAGCATCAACAAAAAGAAGAAGGTCAAAGGCTTGCCTAAATTGAAGAAACCTGAAAACCCAATGTGCAAACAATGTCAACTAGGGAAGATGACTAAGTCTAGTTTCAAAAGAAAAACATACACTTCCAAAGAAGTACTAGAGTTAGTCCATACAGACTTATGTGGTCCAATAGAAGTGCAAAGCTACTAGGAGACAAATACATAATGCTATTTGTAGGTGACTATTCAAGGATGATGATTGCTATGTTTTTAAAGCAAAAATCTGATGCATTTCAAATGTTTAAGTAGTATTTGGCTAGATTTGAAAAGGAAACAGGAAAGAGTCTGAAGTGCCTAAGATTAGACAGAGGAGGTGAGTTTACATCAAAAGAATTTGAAATATTCTGCAATGAAAAAGGTATCAAAAGGAAACATTAGCACCAAGAACTCCACCTCAGAATGGTATTGCCGAAAGAAGGAATAGATTATTGATAGATTGTGCAAGAACCTTGATGATGGAGAAAAATGTTGCTCTAAAGTACTGGAGAGAAGCTTTAAGTACTGCTATTTACACCCTCAATAGAGTCCAAGTCAAGAAAGGTATAAATTCAACACCTTTTGAATAGTGGTATGGTCACTCACCTAATGTAAAACATTTCAAAGTATTTGGTTGTAAATGCTACATTCATAAAGATACTAGAAATGGAAAGTTTGATGCAAAGAGTGATGAAGGAATATTCCTTGGATACTCCACTAGAAGTAAGGCATATAAGTGTTTGAACACTAACACTAACAAGTTTGTGGAGAGTGCAAATGTAAATTTTGATGATCATGCATAAATCCAAGTTGATGAATTTCAAAAACTATAGGATCACAGATCTTTTGTATATTTCTATGAAGGAATGACTATTGAAGTGTGCTGCAAATCAAGTTGGGAATCAATTACAAATTTTAGTATTAGCTGAGTCACAACAAGTGAATGCCAAGCTACATTAAGAAGCTAAGTTGCAAAATGAAGAAAATGCACATTCTGATTCTAAAAATAGTATACATGAAAGAGATGATGAAATACTAGATGAAGAAGAGAAAATTGACTCTGAAGCTAAAGGATTAAACATCGAAAGAAGGACATAACCAAGATTAGGAAAGTATGTGAGAAGACATCACCTTGCAGATCAAATCATTGGTGATAAGGATGCCAGACCAATGACAAGGAATAGACTTAGGAATGAATCATATTTTCTGAGTGAGGTTGAGCCCAAAATAGTGGAAGATGCACTAAAAAATGATGACTGGTACAAAGCTATGGAAGAGGTCATAGATCAGATTGAGAAGAACAAAACTTGGACCCTAGTTCCTAGACCAACTGAAAAGAATGTAATTGGTACCAAATGGGTGTTTAGAAACAAACTTGATGAGAATGGTGAGATAACTAGAAACAAAACTAGACTAGTTTGCAAAGGCTATGTACAAGAAGAAGGATTTGATTTTGGGGAAACATTTGCCCCTGTTACAAGAATGGAAGGAGTAAGAACACTACTTGTATATGCTACTTACAAAGGTTTCAAAGTCTACCAAATGGATGTCAAATCTACCTTTCTGAATGGTATATTGGAAGAAGAAGTCTACATAGGGATTTTTTGATGACAACAACAAGGATATGGTTTGCAAACTACATAAGGCACTTTATGGTTTGAAGCAAGCACCTAGAGCATTGTATGAGAGATTGCATAAATATCTTGTGAAGATAGGATTTGAGAGAACAGATGACAACAAAAACCTATATATAAAAGCTAAGAAAGGTAAAGATATTTTGATATCTGAAATATTTGTAGATTACATAATATTTGGAGGAAAAGATATTCTATGCAAAGATTTTCCTGATCAAATGAAACATGAGATTGAGATGTCAATGTTTGGAGAAATCAAGTTCTTTATTGGATTATAAGTACATCAATTGAAGCATGGCATATTTGTGACCCAATCAAAATGCATTAAGGAGATACTCAAGACATTTGGATTAGAAGAATCAAAACCAATCAGCACACCAACAATGATAGGACATAAGTTATCCAAGAATGATGAGTCTGCTGAAGTGAATCAAACAATGTATAGATCAATGATTGGAAAGTTGCAGTATGTTGTACATAGTAGACTAGGCATTGCATTAGCTAGTGGAATAGTGGCAAGATTTTTTGCAAATCCAAGAAAAAATTATCTAATGGTAGTAAAGAGAATACTAAGGTACTTAAAAGGAACTGATGACTTTGGTACAAGAGGAGTGAAAATTTTGAGTTAAGAGCGTACACTGATGTAGATTGGGGAGGTAATATTGATGACAGAAAAAGCACTAGTGGAGGAGCAATTTTATTGGGAAAAAAATTGATTACATGGACTAGCAAAAAGCAAAGTTGTATGCCATAGTCAACAATAGAAGCTAAATATGTTGTAGCTGCTATAAATTGCACTAATATTGTATGGATCAAACATTTTTTGCAAGGTATGAAGGAAGAAGTACATGAGTCTGTGATACTCTATTGTGATAAAACAAGTGCTATCAACATATCAATGAATCCTGTAATGCATGCTAAAACCAAGCATAATGCAATCAAATATCACTATGTAAGAGAATTGGTGGAAGACAAGCAAGTGAAGATGGAATATGTTAGCTCAAAAGAATAGATTGTTGACATATTCACAAAAGCACTACCTAAAGATGCTTTTGAATATCTCAGAGGCAAGTTAGGGGTGATACCCCTAACCAAGGCTACTTGAAGTAAAAGCAAGACTGCCCTGCATCAAATGAGTTGATTGTTCAAATATTCTCACATTAATGCAGAGGATATCTACTTTAGGATTATTTTTGAGGTAATTAAAGTGTTGAAGTTTCAAATCAGTCACAAGCAAGGTGATAGAGGGAGAAAGTGAAAGAACCTACAAATTCTACACTTGCATATTAAGATGCTAAAATAGTATGTTTTTGGCATTGTTGTCAAAGAGGGAGAAATAAAGTAGAAACTGATCAACAATATGAGGGAGAAAGTGCATAAACCAATTAGAATAGAGAATAGCAAAAGATAAGCAATGCATATAGAGGGAGAAACTGTAAGAAGGAAGAAAGGAAAGAAAAATAATACAACGGCTAGGAGGGAGAAGTTAGCATAAGGAGGGAGATGTGAAAACTGATGGTAACACAATTACTTTTTGGTATTTGATTTATTATTTTAACCTAGTTAACTTGGTTAAATAGTTTATTTTGATGGTTCATTAGTTTGGTTTGCCATCAATGCCAAAGAGGGAGATTGTTGGAAATCTAATTGAAAAGGTCATTGTTGAAGATCAAAGAGGGAGATTGTTATTAAAAGAATGTTTTTCAATCATTGTTTTGTTATTGATATCAAACTTGCTATGTGTAGGAATGAAATTTGCTTATAAGATCCAAGTACTATCACTTAGTTGATTGATGAAGAGGATTTAATCAACAAGATGTAACAAAAGCACCTAAGGGAAAGGTTGAGTTATGATATTGTAATGAAGTGCAAGGATCAGTTAAGAAAATAAGTAAATGATGTATTGATAACATACTTGAAGATATAGAGGCTGGTCACACTTAGAAACATTGGAGGAATAAGTTGTAATAAGGTTGACTATAAAGCTTAAACTAAGTTCATCAATGGGTGCCGAGCAAGCTAGTTGAAGCCAAGAAAATTCTGAGTTGAAGCTGAGCAAATTCTAGTGTGTGCCAAGTGAAGTTAAAGTGCCAAGAAAAGTAATATGTTTTGAGCATCAGAAAATCTTAGTAGGTGTCAAGTGAACTTCAGGTGTTGAGCATCAGAAAATATTAGTAGGTGCCAAGTGAACTTCAGGTGCCGAGCATCAGTAAAAATGTGTTTGATACTGAGTAACACAGTATATGCTGAGCACCAAAATTTTCATAGTGCCGAGCTGCTGCATTATTGGAAATGTCAAAGATTCACCAAATTTGAGATGATAGAGTTGCTATCTTGAATTTTTTGAACTAGTTGGAGGATAAGGTTGATGAGTTGGTGGTACGAAATTCTATGTAAATCATTTTTGAGAAAATTCAATAGGATTATTGAAGAAGTTTCTAAAAGAAACATAATGTGGGTTAGATTCAATGAACCCTACCTAATCCATATGGATTGAAATTAAAGAAGGGAATAATTGAGCAGGAAAAGAAACTACAAGACTTCTATTTAAGGAGTCATAGACGAAGAAGCAAGAGCTGCTAGAGTGCCAAATTATGAAGTGGCTAAAGGGTGTCAAGGAGAAGACATCTTAGAGAAGGAAGAATAGAGCACAAAGACTCTACTTCGACAAGTGGTCAGAGAGAGATGATTTCCCTGGTAAATTGAGCAAGAAGACTCAAGGAGACCAAGCTTGAAAGGAGGGCAAACTGTCAAGGGTTGTAGAGATTGAAAGCCAAGCAATGTTATGAGCTGAGAAGTGATCTAAGATCTGCAAGTTAAGTTGTATGTTATAATTAGGTCAAAGAATTTCTAATACTCTCTAGAAATTGTATTAGATATGAAAATCCTATGGACTTAGGTTGGTTTAATAGCCATTTGTAAATCCTTTAACAAGGTGGAATTCCAAGTGAATGTTCTAAAGTCCTCTAACCAGGCCCACTTCTAACAGGGTGGTTAAATCCTTTAACTAGGTCTCATTTAATAGTGTGTTGTAAGCCTTTAACAAGACATGCCTTTCATAGGGCATCACTTTAGAAGAGTGAGAATTGAGTAGCATGTTACTGGTGGTTTTTCCCAAATTGGGTTTTCGTGTAAATCACTATGTTATGTATTGATCTTTTCATGTGTTATGCTTGCATGTTGATTTACAGTAACTTGCTGAATAGGAAAGTTAAAGCTTGAATGAATGAATGGTTGAATGGGTTCACTACACTTAGTGAAAAAGTTTGAATAGGACTTTTGGACCATCTCCTCTGGAGCTACTGGTATGACATTGCTCTCCATATGTTGCTATGCAACTCTTGATCTTTTGATGAGGGAGAATATTTATTGTTATCTATGGATAAGAAAAATGTTTCCAAGTGATCTCAAAAATTATCTTCATCGAATCCTTCTTGCTCTCTTACAGTAGTAGGGATAGGTTGATAAGAAACCTTGTGAATATCACCATGATCTTCCTCGAGCATAGAGCTATTCTTGGGGTCCTCTTTCTTCTGCTCAGTATCATGTAGGACTTCATATTCTTCCAGTTCTTAGTCTATCTCATGCTTCCTCTCAGTCTCATAAAGCTACCTCACATGTACCACCAATTACTTACTTTTTTCATGAAGCCTCATTTCCATTTGTGTACCACTGTCATATAGCTTCAAGTTGATCTAGCTCTTGAAATCCCAACATCATATCTTCAAGCCTTTTATATGGGGTTTTTGAGACTTGTGTAGCAGGGGAAGGAGGATGGTGAGGATTTAGAGCATATTGGCTATAGCCATCTTGAATTTGTGATTGGTATTGATAGTTTGAGGGCTTAGGAATAACATTTTCATTATATAGGGGGGAATGGTTATATCTATGAAATTGGTCCATGATTAGAAATTCATAAAAGCTAAAATTCACATAAAATGTTAAAAATCACAAAAGGTCAAAAATGGTATTTACATACTAGCTCTTAGTCTTCTTGAAGCCAACAAATATTTGAACTTAGAGTCACGATGGAGTTTGATGAAATTCCTCAGAAGGTTGATGTTAGTGAGAAAATACACAAATTCTCACTGAAAAAATATTTAAATGGCTACCAATGGACTTATGTAGATGAATTTATGTCCCACCATGTGTGCTAAAAACTTTTCACACAAAATTTATAACCCATTCACGACATGTTATCCCACAGAAACTTTACATAACATGGAAACAACCTCCAAGTGTGGGACATGGACTTTGAGGTTGAATCTCTAGAGAAGGTGAGCTTCCTTAAAATCATAACCACAAAAATTATAGGAAGGGCAAGTACTTTATTAAGTCAGTTAGTGTCTTTGTTTAATTTCATTTTGTTGTAAATGCATGTTTATAGTAGGGTATGCTTTTTTAGATTTCCAAGAAGTGCATGTACAAAATGTTTCCCTCTAGATCTTTTGCCTTTTTTCTCAGGTTGCAGATTTTGCGAAGTTAAAGTGGGCCAACATGTCACAGGTAACAAAAATGTCATAGTAATTGAGTTTTTCCTATTTCACTGGACACACTTTTCTGACTTTGCTAAATAGTAAAGTAGGCTCAATATTGAAGGCTTTTCTATTTTTCAAGGGATGAAAAGTGTACCCTCTGAAATAGTAAAATTAAAGTAACATGACAGTTAACCACCATTTGGACATGTTAGCTCGCTCTCACTTCACAGAATTTTTGAGCTCAATAAAAAGGAAAAATCTCCTAATAGCTGTGAGAGGGAAATAATGTGAATGTGCACTTCTTGAAAAACTAAAAAAACTAACCTACCATGTAAAATAATCTACAACAAAAGAAGTCGTAGAAAGCCATTAACTAGTTTGTTAGGCTAGTTGGCCTTGCTTACAAGTTTTTTGGTTCATTTCATGTGTGTAGGAAGCAAATAGACTAGAAATATTTTGGTTCATTTCATGCTACACTATTATTGAAAAGGAAATTTTCTAGCACTGGGACACCTTGATTTTGAGAAAGACACACATGTTCCTCCTTTGTAAACTCACCCTAATACTTTAAATCAAGCAATGATGTGGAGCAAGTTGTTGTTTTGCTATAGAGATAGATGCCTTATGGGGCATCCTGTTGATCCACATCTTCTTTGTGATACTTGTGAACCACTTCCTTTAAAGCTATTGGAATGGCATCACTCTCCACATGTTAATGCTACAACTCATCATCTTTTGATGATGGAAAAAATTTCTTGGTGTGTGTGGATAAGCACAACTTTTGTAGCTCATCCCAAAAATTATCATCATCATATCCTTCTTTCTCTTTTGTAGTAATATGCATGGGTTAAAGGTAAACTTCATGAAAATTGACATGTTCTTCCTCAAGGATAGAGCTATCCTTGGGGTCCTCTTTCTTATCCACCATATAATGGAGGACTTTTGGCTACAAAAAATGATTTTCTTCCTCATCTTCTTGCAGCAAGTCCTCTGATTTGTGTACAGGCTCAAAAGTCATTATTTATTCCTTAAGAGAATGATATTGATGCTGACAACCTTATTAATAAGTGTGATCTTGAAGTGTCATTTATTTCATTATGGCCATTAGTAGTAGGATAGGGTCCATTATTTTCTTGAATCTCTACACAACCTTTTGTTAGGATAAAACCACAAATAGAAATAAAAAAATACATGCAAATATAACCAATAACAAAAAAATAATAGATCACATAGAAATGAACACAAGGCACCAAGATTTAACGTGGTTCACCCAATCCTTGGGCTACGTCTACTAAACAACAAGTTTGATCTTATTACAATCTGATTACAATCCATAATCCCTTATAGCTCAATACCATCACAAGAAGCAATTTTACATCACACTATATTACAATCCCTAACCCTAAGCCCTTTTATAGAAATATTAAACCACTTTAGGGTTATAACATGTTGGCCCAAATCTATGAATGGCGAATCTATGAATCTTGATAAAATGGGGCCCAAAAAATTTACTAATTATGAAGTATGTATAGTACTTTCCTGATCAGTCACCATAATCTAACAATCTCCCACTTGGGGACTGATCAGGCTCCACACTAAACAACAATATATCTCCCACTTGGAGACTAATCCTGAAGCAATACCACTACCACATGGGGATCCCACTACATCAAACCAACCTGGACTCTACTATTCTTTTATTCATGTTCAGTCTAAAAGACCAACCGAAGCTGAAGAGGAGTTTAGCTTCTCCCTTGTTACAACCTTTTCCAACATATCTGCTAGATTGTCATTGGTATGTATCTTCTCTAGCTTTAACCGTCCATCCTCCAAAACTGACCAAATGAAATGGTACTGCAACTGTATGTGTTTGGTCTTAGAATGCAGAGCTGAATTCTTTGCAAGATGAATGGCACTTTGACTATCTGTGAACAAATAATTATCCTTCTAAGGATGTCCCAATTCTTCCAAGAAGAACTAAAGCCATATCGTCTCCTTGGCTACCTCTGTAGCAACAAAATACTTTGCCTATGTATTGGATAGATCATTAATCTTCTATAACCTAGAAACCCAGCTCATGGCTGCCCCACCAACAATAAAGACATAACCTGTAGTACTCCACCTGGTATCGATATCCCCTCCCAAATTTGAGTCAACATAGCCCTGTAAATTAGTAGTAGAGCCCCCAAAGTGTAAACACTTATTGGATTTTCCTCTCAAATATCTAAGAATCCACTTGACAACATTCCAATGCTCAAATCTTGGATGACTCATATACCTGCTAACAAGTCCCACTACATGGGAAATATTTGGCCTAGTGCATACCATAGCATACATCAAGCTTCCTACAACTAAAGCTTAGGGTACCTTGTATATCTTATCCTCCTCTTCCTATGTCTTATGACACATCTCCTTAGTCAATTTCAAATGACTAGGTAAAGGTGTGCTGACAACTTTAGCATTCTCCATAGAGAAACATTGCAACACCTTCTCAACATAATCAGCCTGAGATAGCGTCAATGTTCTATTCTTCCTATCTCTACAAATCTTCATACCAAGGATTTGTTTTGTTGCCCCCAAATCTTTCATTGCAAATGCATGTGCTAACTGGCATTTTAGCCCCTTAATATGATCCATGTTAGACCCAGCTACAAGCATATCATCAAAATATAAACATAAAATAATGTAGCTATCATCATCCAACCTCTTAAAATAAACCCAATAATCTGAATGACACCTATTATAGCCATGCTCATGCATAAACCTGCCAAATTTCAGATACCATTGCCGAGGTGCTTGCTTCAAGCCATATACACTTTTCTTCAATTTGCACACTAAGTTCTTTTTACCTTTGACCTCAAATCCCCATGGTTGAGCCATATATATTTCTTCATCCAAATCACCATGAAGGAAGGCTGTTTTAACATCCAGCTGCTCTAAATGCAAATCTTCAATAGCCACAAGACTTAAAACAATATAGATAGAAGTCATTTTAACAACAGGAGAAAATATCTCATCAAAATCAATTCCCTTTTTCTGTGCAAATCCTTTTACAACTAACCTAGCTTTAAATATTTTCTTACCTCCTTCCTCTTCTTTCAACTTGTAAACCCACTTATTCTATAAAGCCTTTTTACCTGTAGGCAACTTGCACAAATCCCATGTCTTATTCTTCAGCAAAGAGTCCATTTCATCTTTTATTGCAGACTCTCACTGAATCTTAGTATCCACCTATACAACTTCATCATAACTTTTAGGTTCACCAACATCATTAAGTAAAATAGAATACAAAGAGGGAGAAAATATTTGTGGAGGTCTAATTGGCCTCGTTGACCCTCTAACATTCACTGGTGTGTGTGGTATTTATTTTTGCGATTGTTGCACATCATGAGGAATGGCTGGAACATCAGCTTTTGGAGTATCATCTAGCACTACATAATCATCTTCTTTCTTCTCATGTTACTACAAAAAATCTTTGTACAACACTTTCTCATTGAATATGACATCCTGACTTCTAAAATTTTTAAGATTTTTAAAGTCCCAAAGCCTATAACCAAATTCATTAATGCCATATCGTATAAAGACATATTTTTTTGATTTAGCTTCTAGCTTGGTTCTATTTTCAGAGTCTATATGAGAAAAAGCTTCACAACTGAAGGTCTTGAGAAAAGAATAACTCACCTTCTTACTAGTCCATGCCTGCTTTGGAATACCACAGCCTAAAGGAGTAGAGGGACCTCTATTAATCAAATATATTTTAGTATTGACAGCCTTTTCCCACATGTGTAAGGGAAACCCAACATGTAACTCCTTGTGCACTTCATTATAGTCTTGTTCATGCATTCAACCACTCCATTTTCCTGTGGAGTCCTTGGAATAGTTTTATGTCTATGAATACCATTAATGGAGCAATAATCTTCAAATTCATGACTACAATACTCACCACCACTATCAGATCTGAGACATTTTAATTTCTTACTGGTCTCATTTTCAACCAAGCATTTCCATTTCTTAAAAATTTGAAATACATTAGATTTTTGTCTAAGGAAATAAACCCATACTTTTCTAGTTGCGTCATCAATAAATGTAACATAATAATGAGAGCCACCAAGGGAAGATACTTGAGCTGGTCCCCATACATCTATATGCACAAGCTCTAATTTCTCCTTTTAGTTTTCCTTTCCAGTCTTTACAAAACTCACTCTCTTTTGTTTTCCATACACACAACTTTCACAAAAATCCATATTAACACATTTCAAACCTGGTAAAAATTTCTTTGAATGAAGTACTTTCATACCTTTCTCACTCATGTGCCCAAGTCTGTTGTGCCGCAATGCTGTATCAGAATCTATAATAGCTATTTGTTCTCCCTACTCAACTGCAGCAATTGTTCCTGAACATTCATTTTTCTCTGAAACAATCAAAGTAGAAGGAACAATATGACCTATACAAAGATATAAGGTGCCTACTTTCACACCTTTTGCTACTACAAGGGAACCTTTTGAAACCTTCCAATTTTTATCATTAAAAGTAACTACACAACCCTCATCACCGAGTTGCCCCATTGAAATTAAATTCCTAGTTAGCCTTGGAACATGTCTTACCTCATGTAGTAGCCAATGATTCCCATTCTGCAACTTAATCTTAATTTTTCCCTTTCCAACAATTTGACAGGGTTCATTATCCCCCAAATAAACAAGCCCAAAATCCCCTTGGACATAATCAATGAAATAACCTCTATGAGGTGTAGCATGAAATGAAGCACTAGAATCTAAAACCCATGAATCATCAACACTTTCTAAAGATAGAAGCAAAGAATCCTCTTCGGATTTGTTACTTACCACATTTGCGTCCTTGTCTCCATTTGATTTACTCCATTTTTCTTGTGATTCTAGCAATCTTTCTTTTTATGACCTGGTTTCCCACAATACCAATAGTTGTTTGGTCCTCTTGATTGAGACCTCTTCCCCTTTGACTTTCCTCTTGATTTCCCATGATTTCTAGAGTTATTTCCTCTCTCAGTTGTTCTACCCCTTCTTTGTGCATTCAAAGCACTTCCTGATGTAGATCCACCTAAGGATTTCCTATGAGTTTCCTTACACAAAACAACATCTATCACTTCATCATATTTTAGTGTAGTAGATCCAAGAATAGAATTACTCACCACCATTACCAAGCCATTCTAGCTTTCAGGAAAAGAACAAAAAATCAAGAGAGCCCTAATTTCTTCATCAAAATTTATACCCACAGAAGATAACTTACTATTAATAGTATTAAACTCATTTAAATGATCTGCAACACATCCACCTTTTTCCATTTTCATATTAAATAAATGCTTCATGAGAAATACCTTGTTTTAAGTAGAGGGCTTTTCATACAGTGTCACTAGGGTTTTCATCAACTCTTCTGTCGTCTTTGCTTTTGTAATATTAAATGCCATCGATGGTGCTAAGCATAAACGAATTCTTTTGAGTGCCTTTCTGTCCAAAAGATCCCATTCAGCATCTAACATAGATCCCTAATTCTTAGCTTTGCTTCCAACAGCTTCCATAAATCCTTCTGATAAAGATAGTCTTCCATTTGCATCTTTCATAACTAGAAGTTCTGCCCATTAAACTTGTCAACCCTCAGCTTATCCTCATCTTCCATCACTCCCACTCAACTATGACTCCCACTTAACCATGAGACTTTCCTACAGAGGATAACTAAAAGAAAACCTCGCTCTGATACCACTTGTTAGGATAAAACCACATACATAAATAAAAAACTACATGCAAATATAACCAATAACAGAAAAATAATAGATCACACAGAAATGAGCACAAGGCACCGAGATTTAACGTGGTTCACCCAATCCTTGAGCTACGTCCAACAAACAACAAGTCTGATCTTATTACAATCCAATAATTACAACCTGATTACAATTCGTAATCCCTTACATCTCAATATCGCTGCAAGAAGCAATTTCACATCACACTATATTACAATCCCTAACCCTAAGCACTTTTATACAAATATTAAACTGCTTTAGGCTTATAACATGTCAGCCCAAATCTATGAATGGCCAATCTACAAATCTTGATAAAATAGGGCCCAAAAAATTTACTAATTATGAAGTATTTATAGTACTTTCCTGATTAGTCACCATAATCTAACACCTTTTACTAATGTGTGATACATTGCTCTTAGTGGCTAGGTTCATCTCATATCAAAGGAGGGAAAACTTGTCACTTCAATGGGCTATCACACCCCTATGTAAAAATTTCACTGACATATCTTGCATGCTTCATCACATATGCTGAAATATTGTTACTATTGTTGACCCATGCAGAAAAAATCTAATTTCCCCCCAAAAATGATAAATTGTGAATCTACCCAACAAAAGATTACAACACAACCGTTGATCAAGATGAGCCTTTATTTTAAATAGATGACTGAGAGGTAAAAAAGAGTCTCTCAAGGTGAGGTCAAATCTAATGATTATTGCATCTTTGCAAAAAGGCAAAAGAAGTAATGTAAAAATGCAAGAGTCATCATATTCAAAGCAACTCAACAAAAGAAGGAACAACATTAACATTAAATGTTAAACCCTCCATATTAGCTTGTGAACCCACTGCAAAGGATACAACCCATTGAAGATTTCTTAAATTTTTTATAAGTGGTGGGCTGAATGGAGGCAAAAATAGACAACATGTACATGTTAGGGTAGATTTTTCAGTTGTCCAAGAAGTTTATGTGCACATTTGCTTCCATCCACAACTAATAGGAGCTTTTTCCTTTTCGCTAAGGTTGCAGATTTTGTGAAGTAAAAGTAAGATAACACGTCCCCGTAGTGGGAAATATTTGCATTACATGCATTTTTTCTATATCATAGGGCACACTTTGCTTCCATTGTGAAATAACAAAATGAGCTTAACATTTAAGGGTTCTCTATTTGTAAAGGGCTGGAAAGCATATTTGTTATAATGTGTTAAATCATTGCAACTTTAAAGGGTCTATGGCCTTAGGAGAAAAGTAAAAGCTCCTGATAGCTTAAGGAGGGAACCACTATGGATGCATGCTTTTTGGAAAGCTGCAACATCAACCCTACTATGTACAAGAATCTACAACAAAATAAATCACACAAAGCAATTAACTAACTTTTTAAAGTAGTTTCCCTTGCAATTTTTTTGCTCCTTTCATGTGTTTGGGAACTAAACATGTTGTTGGGTATGAAAGATATATTGCTACATCTCAAAAAGCCTTCCCAATGCTGAGGGAAAGGAATCTCTTCATCATTGGGACACCTTGAATTTAAGCAAGACACAATTTCTCCTCCACACTAAACTCACCCTCATACTTAAAAAAAATCATGACCAGGGGAAACTTGTTCTTTTGTTGCAGAGCTAGATGCCTTATGGGGAATCCTCTTGATGGTACTAGGTCAAAGTAATCAACATTGACCTCTCTAGTGTGTTTTGTAATTATGGTTTTGTGTTGGTTTGAAAGTGGCTCATCCTTTTCTTGTGAAAATTTTATGTCCACATCTTCTATGTGACTCTTCAGAACAACCTCCTTTAGAGCTATTGGTATGACATGGCTCTCCATATGTTTCTATTGCAACTCTTGATCTTTTAATGAGGGAGCATATTTATTGTTGTCTATGGATGAGAAAAACTTTTCCAAGTGATCTCAAAAATTATCTTCATCAAATCCTTCTTGCTCTATTATGGTACTAGGGATAGGTTAATAGACAACCTTGTGAATATCACCACAATCTTCCTCGAGCATAGAGCTATTTTTGGGGTTCTCTTTCTTATGCTCAGTATCATGGAGGACTTCATATTCTTCTAGTTCTTGTTCTATCTCATGCTTCCTCTCAATCTCATCAAGCTTCCTCACATGTACCACCAATTACTCACTTTGTTCATGAAGCCTCATTTCCATTTGTGTACTGCATTCATACAACTTTAGGTCGATCTTGCTCTTGGAATCTCAACATCATATCTTCAACCCTTTTATATGGGGTTGTTGAGACTCGTGGAGTAGGGGAAGGAGGATGGTGAGGATTTTGAGCATATTGGCTATAGCCATCTTGAAGATGTGATTGGTATTGATAGTTTGACGACTTAGGAATAACATTTTCATTATATAGGGGGGAATGGTTATATCTATGAAATTGGTCCATGATTAGAACTTCATAAAAGATGCAATTCACATAAAATGTCAAAAATCACAAAAGGTCAGGAATGGTATTTACATAGCAACTCTAGGTCTTCTTGAAGCTAGTAGATATTTGAACTTAGAATCACCATGGAGTTTGATGAAATTACTCAAAAGGCTGATGTCAGTGAGGAAAGACCCTAATTCTCAATGAACAAATATTTATATGGCTATTAGTGGACTCATGTAAATGAATTTATGTCCCACCATGTGTGCCAAAAACTCTTGACACAAAATTTATCACCCATTCATGACACGTTATCCCATGGAGACCTTATATAACATGGAAACAACCTCCAAGTTTGGGACATGCACTTTGAGGTTGAATCTCCAAATAAGGTTGGCTTAAAATTGTAACCACAAAAATTGTAGGCAGGGCAACTACTTTAACAAGCCAGTTAGTGGCTTTGTTTAATTTCAATTTGTTGTAAATGCATGTACATAGTAGGGTATATTTTTTAGATTTCCATTAAGTACATGTACACAACCTTTCCCTCTGGCTCTTTTTCCTTTTTTCTTAGGTTGTAGATTTTGGGAAGTTAAAGTGGCCAGCACATCATAGGTTGCAAAAATGTTGCAGTAACCAAGTTTTTGCTATTTTATAGGACACACTCTTTTGACCTTACTAAATAGTGAAACATGCTTAACATTGAGGGTTTTTCTATTTTGCAAGGGATGAAAAGTGTACCCTCAAAAATAGAAAAACTCTCCAACACTGGGAAACCTTGATTTTGAGCAAGAAACACTTGTTCCTCCTTGATAAACTCCCCCTAATACTTTAAACCAAGCAATGATTAGGGGCAAGTTTTTATTTTGTTGCAGAGCTAGATGCCTTATGGGGCATCCTCCCAATGGTATAAGGTCTAAAGAATCAACCTTGACCTTACTAGTTTTCTATGCAATGATGGTATCTTATTGGTGTGAAAGTGTCTCCTCTTCTCTGTGATGCTTGTAAACCACTTCCTTTGGAGCTATTGGTATGGCCTCTCTCTCCACTTGTTACTATTGCAACTCATTGTCTTTTGATGATGTAGTAGATTTCTTGGTGCATGTGGATAAGCACAACTTTTGTAGCTCATCCCAAAAATTATCATCATCATATCCTTCTTGCTCTTTTGTAGTAATATGCATAGGTTAAAGGGTGACCTCATGCACATCTACATGTTCTTCCTCAAGGATAGAGCTATCCTTGGGATCCTCTTTGTTATCTGCTATATAATGGAGGACTTCTACAACGATTGATTTTCTTCCTCATATGCTTCTAGCAAGTCCTCTAATTTGTGTATAGGCTCAAAAGCCATTATTTCTTCCTCAAGAGAATGATATTGATGCTGATAGCCTTATTGATAAGTGTGATCTTGAAGTGCCATTTATTTCATTATGGCCATTAGTAGTAGGATAGGGTCCATATTTTTCTTGAATCTGCACACAACCTTTTATTAATGTGCAATACATTTCTCTTAGTGGCTAGGTTCATCTCGTATCAAAAGAGGGAAAAGCTGGCACTTCAATGGGCTATCACACCCCTATAGGAAAATTTCACTAACATATCTTACGTGCTTCATCACATATGTTGAAACTTGTCACTACCATATTCATAAAATACATTTCCTTTCTTTGAATTAAAAAAAATGATAAATGACACACGTTCTATTTTTTTTTGTTGTTACCATGTTCCCTTTGTGGGATTGTAGTGTATGCACAACTTGTGTAATTAGGGGAATTCAGGAATCTTATGTGGTACCTCATCTTGTTTACTGGTTCTAAACCCTATCTGGGACTAGTGGTCCACTTAGGTTGTTCATTTTCAGGGATGCTTTGGCAAACATAAGGAGCATCAATAAATTAGAGGTCATCATTATTATCATCAATCCACTCAAAATTTTTATTGTCTATTAGATATGTATATCGCCCTGTGCATTCTTATCTCGTGTCTTGCTTTCATAACTTATGTGGTACATTTCACATTTATGAACATGCTTATATATGTTATCTTTCATTTGATTGAACATGTTAGCTATAAATAACATAGAATCATACACTATATCAATTGGAATGGAGCTTTTGAGGTCATACTTCTCAAGATCCTTTATGTATAGGCCTTAAATTTTATCTTCTAGGAAAACCTTGTGCCTTGACATCCTCATATATGAATGATGTATTCCCACTTGACAATTTCTATTTGAATGCACACTAGGAAATTCTCTATTTATCACATATGTGATCAATGTAGTTATTGATGTCATGGAACTGCCATATATGCCAAGACAAGTTTCGTATGGTCTTGAAGGTAAGAATGGAAAGGGAGATAGGTTTTGCATGCCCACCTATCATAAACATGCATGCTATTGACCTAGTAATTATGATACACATGCATGTGCATGTGTGTGTGAACATTATAAATTGATAGAGAAGACACATTTTATAGGAGAGATATATTTGGAAGTCACACTAGGCATATACAAAATGTGTGCCATTCCTTATTGCAATGCCAAAATACACACATTATATGAACATACATATACAAATATATATATAAATATGAGTGCTAATATGAGTGTGTGCATTGGTAGAGAAGGCACATTTCACATGATACACCTGGAACTAACTTGTAAAGGACACTGTATTTGGATACTCATCTAGTTTCTGCTGACCTAGAATTGTCCATCTTTTCTTGCAAATCAACTTGATGCTGTAGAAATAAGAGAAATTCCCTCAATTGCACCTCTCTAACATAAAAATTAAGCATTGATTCAAATTTATTACCCATTACCATCCGAATCAAGTAGAACTCAAACATTCAATTTTGCATGATTTGTGGAGAGCTAGTACAGTCTTCCATAAATTCATAGTCATTGTCATAGTTAATCTTTTTGTGCAATTGTATCTGACTGACTTTCCATAGTATGAATTGTTCTTTTAAGAATAATGCATAGAGATGAGAAACTTTCCTCATAGAAATTACCATATGCAAAATCTGAACCATTTTTTCAATGGTCTCTGTACCCTCTAGGTAAAAACTTTTTTTATTACCCACGGGATCTAAGAGGTTTAATCTTCTCCTAAATTTATTCCAAAAGAAAGATTAACTTCCTTTCTAAGTATGTTTAACAACCCCAAATTAATCATCTTAGAACTCAATCATGTTAAAATCCCCTACAATGATCTAGTATGCTTTGGGTAGGGAACCAACCATCCAGTCCCAAAGTTTTGCTCTGTCACAATTGTCATTAGCAACATAGTATCCAGATTTCCATAGAGGTTCTACCTAAAACAAGTGGCAAAAACTAGTTTGAAAATGCTACACTCACATAAACACAACTTACAAGTTTTTTCTAAACATAAACCATGGAGCACCATTCCCGCCCTTTGTTCAGAACTGCACAATTTATCCTTTTCTTTTTTGGCAGTTAACTAGTCTTTCTTCTAGCAAGTGCACTCTTCTGCATCAATGAGGGCTGTTTGTGTTTGTTAAACTCTATTTGACAGAAAAATTTTGGAGTCATCATGATGGGCCCACACCCTATGGAGGAGAAATGGATGACCATCCTCACAATGCATGTCTTTAAGTCATTTTCACCATCGAACATGTCACTTTTTACATCAAGATAGACAGATCCATTAAATATTCCCCATATGTCTTCAATAGATGTGATGTTTGATGAGTCATATCAATGATCGCTATATATTAGTAATAGTTTATCATTTTTTATTAATTCTTATGTTATATAATGAGCTTTAGTTTTAGTTTAGTATATAGTATTTTACTATTAGTTTTAGTTCCATTTTAATATTGATTGTCTATTAATTGATGGCTAATTATAGTATAGGTGTATATTATTATTTGATATTTATCTAATAATACAATTGATATTTTAGTCAAGATGTATTATGATATTCAAGATCAATATTAATTACAATTAGAGTTATCACAATGGAAGTCTGAGATTTCTTGTGCAAGATTATAGCAAAACATTGTCAACTGTCACTTCCTCACACAGTTTAGTGCACAATTTCACACAAAAAAAGAACTTGGGAATTGCTGTTCCCTTTTCTTGTGTTAGTCTGCACACTTACTCATGTGTGTCTACCTAGATTCTCACATGAATTTTTTCCCTTATACTATCAAAACTTCTCAAAACTTGTCTGACATATGTATTTACTCACCTGGTTTAGATCATTCACTCACCTCAGAGTCATTTCCTCACGTGAATCTATCAAGATTTATCCAAAATAGTGAGCTATTTTCACCTTCTACATGAAAAATTGATCCAAATTTGGTCTTTTTCAAGTACACTAAGTCATTCCTCTATCTATAATAGTCTAAAACTCATACAACTTGCTTAGTTGATCACTTGTGATCTATATATGAACTAGTCTAGTTACTCTGCTATCCTATTCACTCTATTGTGTTTGTTATACCTTGTGTCACAATAGTAAAAAATCTTGGCTGTTTTAGCCATTTCTTTGACTACTCGTACCCTAGTATACATCACGCTTACTATTACTTACTTTGAGACAATGTTCTAAGTGTGGTCCTTTTTAAAACTTTGTCATAAGTCAATGTATATGATTGTTGCAGCTAGGAGTGGAAATGTGTTTCCTCCCCATAGACCTAGATGAGGTAGAGATAGAGGTATAAATTGTGGTAGAGGTTAGTCCCAGTTATAAATATAGTTTCAGTACAGTAAAGGATCCTGATGGTCTTCTTCACCTATTGGTCAACCGAGTGCTAGACAAGTTTTTTCCATAAAATTAAAAAAAATTTAGGAATCCATTATTTCAAGAACACCCAGACATTGACAAGATACCTACATTTTTCAACAAGACAACTAAACTTCTATTCAAAACACCTATATGTCCTAAACAAACTAAAAAAACCCTAGAATTGAAGATCAAGATCAAGAAACCATTGAACATAGTAGGAGAGAAAATCAAAGAACTGAAAGGTTCAAGGATCCTTACACCTACACAAATTATTATGGGGATACTAAAGAGATATTCATAGAAGACATAAAGAAATGTCGTAAAGACAAAAACTTCCCAAAAATGATGAAAATCTTGCTCAATGATGAGAAGGAGAAATATTTCCTCAAACTCACTCAAGAAGGAGCAAAACTACCTCAAAACTACAATGTTGAAACAATTGTCATACAAGAAGAGGAATCTAAAACCTCCAAGTTACAAGAACAACTCCAAGCCATGCAAGAGTAGTTGGCACAAATGTTGAAAGACAAAGTTAAACTAGCTAAACAATACATGGTAGAAACTATTTGTCAATTTCCTTTTGACAAGGATCTATACAGGCCTCCTTTTCCTAGAGGAGTAGATCTACCAAAATATGACAAGTACTTCAGAATATTTGATCCCCAAGATCACTTGAGGGACTTTGGTGCTTTTTTGATGGATTCCATACACAATCAAACATATTCATGTTGTTGTTCCCATGAAGTATGGGTGGCCAAGCCATGGAATAGTTTTCATGACTATCTACTGGAATTAAGACATTTGATGAGATTGCTAATATGTTCATCTAGCAATATTCACACAACATTCAAAATCCAATCAACATAAGAGATCTTTTTAACCTTAAATAGAGAGTTAGAGAACCTTTCCTAATGTTCTTCTAAATATGGAGACAATTGTACACCAAATACTCACATAAGATCCTTGAGTCTAAAACACTTGATATCTTCATGGATAAACTTTTATGAGATTTTAGATACAAAATACAGCTTCAAGGTCCACATAACTTTGAAGACATGATTACACATGTTATTTGCATAGAGGAGTTCATGGTAAAGAAAGGAAAATTAACCCTTCGAAAAGACATTAAATAGTGGTCTACCTCTAGTAAAGAAAAATCTAATTTTGTTAATAAAAATTGAGAGATAGTACATGATGGAATGGTGGACAATATCACTCCCAAAACTTCTAAGGAATCTTTTAATTTCATAGCTAACATCCACGCATATAAAACCTCTAAACAAGCTATTGCAGACAACAAGACATTTGGAAACAAAATTAAGAACTCATCTTGGGTTTCTCAACCTAAATGTGAATACACACCCCTGGGTGAACCTCTTGAAGTGGTCTACAAGAGTTTACTTCAAAATAAAATTATTACTCCACTTGATAAGTCTCAACCTTATGATTCACAACCATGACCTACATGGTGGAATGAGAACACATATTGTGAATACCATCAAAACAAGGGTCATAAAAAAAAAATTGTATCAATCTGAGACATAAGGTTCAAGACCTCATTGATGATGGTGAAATAGTTGTGGGTAGACATAACAAGAATTTAGATCATAAAGATTTTAGGGAATCATTTCCTCCTTATGACAAGGGAGAAAATTTTAAATAGAAAAGAAACAACAAGGTCAACTATACATATACCAATGATGATAATGTAATCAACATGGTTGAACATATAGACTCTAAATATTGTGATGTAATCACAATTAAAGGGGAAAATGATAATACAAAATCTAAGACTCCATTTGTTCTAAGAGGTACTGCATCTCTCACATATGATCAAGACCAGTCATAGTTCTATGCCAATGATATCACACATTCTCGTGCTAAGATAGTATTTAAAGGCCATGTGCCTTTTGTTCCTTAAGTTGATCAAAATAAAGAAAAACTTGTTGTTGGTCCAATTGGAAAGAACATGAAAATTGTAACATCCTCCACAACTATAAATTATAGCATCCTTGAACAATTACAATGAATGAATGCTCAAATAACTATATCTAAACTACTTAAAATCTTGCCTACTCATAAGCATATTCTTGACAAATCCCAAGCATACCTCAAGATCTTGATCTTGACAGGTTTCAATCCATGGTAGGTCACTTGACCTCACCTCATTATTTATCCTTTTCTGAAGAGGATGATAATTCTTTGAGTTATCCTCATAATCAAACATTTCATATTGACATCATGATCCATCATAAATTTGTCCCTCATGTGCTTATAGACAATGGATTTGGTCTTTTTCTTAAACAATTAGGTTATGATGAAGAGTCTATTGATCCTTACTGCAATATCACCATCAAAGCATATGATGAAGTAGAATGCAAATCCCTAGGTCTTGTTGTGTTTCCTCTTTGAGTTGGTCCTATAGAAAAAGATATTATCTCTTAGGTCCTTGATATTCCTTTAGCATACAACATACTATTAGGAAGACCTTGGATTAATGAAATGTAAGTAGTACCTTCAACATACCATCAATGCATAAAGTTTTTGTTCCAAGGATCAGAGGTTACTATACTTGCTAATACTAGTTACACATATAACATGCTCAAGTTTGCTGATGGTTTTGTTCCTACTAATAGAGAGTCTACAGATGATCATGCCAACACACTCAAAGAAATGGAGAACACTCTTAAGCTAACATAAATTGGAATGGCCAAATATCACACTGAACAAATTTTGTCTTTGACATCTCTTCTTGAATCTTCCTATCATTATGGGAGACCATATGAAATGAAGAAACCTTTTGTGGTATCACCTAAGATTTTATTCAATGGTTCCTTTATAAAGGCCACTTTACCTCTAGAAGAAAAAGATGAAAACATAGTTATTACTGCTTGGTTATACAAAGAAGAAGTCCCAACTAATCTTATAGACTAGTCTCCTAAAAAACAAAGGACTAGGTCTTAAACTAATAAAATGCATTGGCTACAAAGGAAATGGTCCTGTAGGACATAACAATAAAGGGCTAATAGATCCAATTAAAGAAACATCAAGATGACCTCATGACATAATAGGCCTAGGGTTCAAGAAAGTTCCCTTTCATCTGAGAATCAACAAATTTGCACCAAAATCTAATAGTTCATCTAAACATGCATCACTAATTGAGTCTGACAACAAAGCATAAAGTTTTGATGATGAGGATACCTTTCCTTATCCTATTTAGCTGAATCTTGCTACATTCTTTGTAGAGCCTGATGACTTTGTACCACATGTCAGTATTGCTGAAGCTAACAACAATTCTTCTGAAAATACTATTGATACTCCCCTAACTCAAAATGAATAGGTCAAGTCTAGTTATGCTCTTATTGTCAAATGAATTTGTCAGAATTAGGATGATATTGAAAGTAGAGGATGGGTACCCATGACTGTTGGGGAATACTACAATTTGACTCCATGTAGCACTGATTCTTGAGAGTATGAATTTGATTCCCTCTTAGATACAACTTCCGATAAGGATATTGACAAAGTTCAAATATATGAAAATCAACTCAAAATAGGAGAGAAGTCTAGGGTTTGGTCTAATGAGTCTCAGCCTATTAATGTTGATGTGTCTTTAATTGATGACATTACAACTCAAAGGAATTTGAACATATCTTTGGATGAAATCGCCTCTTGACTTAGTTATCTATACATTTGATGACTATAATGTAAACATAATTGAAATTGTCACTACTCTTTCACTCACTTATCTCAAATACCAAGAGAAGAAAACTCTTAATTGTGTATGGGGACATTTTTTTGGAATGTAATGCCATTTGGTTTAAAGAATGTTGGTGCAACATATCAAGATGCAATTACAACAATTTTCCATGACATGATGCATAAAACAATGGAAGACTATGTTGATGATACTCTAGTCAATATTATGCAATGAATCACTCATCTCCAAGATTTGGGACCTATTTTAGATCACATGGAGAAATTTAGTCTCATATTGAATCCTAAGAAATGTGCCTTTGGTGTCACATCAGGGAAACTAATTGGCTACATTATGTCTACAAAAGGAATAAGGTGGATCTAGAAAATGTTCAATCTATAATGGAAATGCATCAACCTAGAAACATTAGTCAAATGAGAGGGATACAAGGAAGAATTCAATCTATTCTTTGGTTTAGTTCATAGTTAGCAGATAAATCACAAATCTTCACTAAAACTTTGCATAAGAGCGTGAAATATTACTGGAACACAGATGGTGCTCAAAGCTTGACACATATCAAGCAATATATCACTCATATGCCAATAATAATGATTCCTATTCATGTCAAGCCACTAATTTTCTAGATCTCTAAAACTAACTCATCTATAGGAATCTTACTGGCTCAAGAAGACAACAACAATAAGGAATGAGCTATTTACTATCCCGATCATACACTGATCTTGTATGAGATGAACTACATTATTGTTGAGAAATATTTCTTGGTAGTTGTTTTTGCTTCCAAGAAGCTGTGACACTACATGCTCACTCATACTACATGACTAATTGTAAATATTGATCCATTAAAGTACTTGCTCAACAAAGCTACTCTAATAAGAAGGCTGGTTAAATGGGTTATGATTCTAAGTGAATTTGACATTGAATATGTCAAACAAAAAGTTGTTAAAGGAAAAGAAATCATTGATCAACTAGCAGAGGCACCATTGCAAATTTACCAACTACTAAATGTTTAATTTCCTAATGAATCTATTCTCCTACTAATGCATGAAACATGGATTATGTTCTTTGACAACTCATTCACACAACAAAGATCTAGTGCTAAACTTCTATTCATAACACCAAATAAATATTTTTTACCTAAGGTGTACAAAATCTTATTTCCTTATACAAAAAATATTGTTGAATATGAAGCCTTGATTAATGGGATGAAAATCACTGTTGAATGGAGGTTAGACAAACTAAATATCATTAGTGACTCATAGTTGATGATCAACCAGGTTAATGATATCTATCAGAAAAAAGATAAAAAATTGACACCTTGTAAAAGAATGGTTGATGACCTCAAAAAGTACTTTGCACATGTTACTTTCTAGCATATTCCTCAGATAGATAACAAGGTGGCCAATGCAATGACCACTCTAGCTTCTATTTTGAAAAATGCCAAAAAATGACTTTCAAGATGAGTTCCTGGTGGAGACATTATCCTATCATGCCTATGATTCCCTGAGTCCTCAATGATTTTTTCTATCATATGACATGATTCATCTCACTACCATCACATCTACTCTTACTTATGTGACTAGATTATTCTAGATACTCTAACCCAGAATGAGAAATGTCACCTTATCTAAAATGCTTCAAGGTATGTCATCAACACTAACAACATGTTTAGGAGAGGTCTCGATGGTACACTCCTTAGGTGTCTAGAATATGAATAGTTAAAATACATGTTAATTGAGGTATATGAAGGTATTTTTGGATCACACTCAAATGGCTTGAAATTAGCCCACAAATTTATTAGAGCTGGTTACTATTCACCAGAAATGGAGAAAGAGGCAATCATATATGCTATGTCTTGTAAATAGTGTCAACTTCATCAAAATTTGATTCATGCTCCAACTAGGGAGCTAATTCATTTCATATCACTTTAGCCATTCCAACAATGGGCCTTTGATTTGGTGGGTTAGATTCATCCCTCTTCTTTGAATGGGAACAAGGTCATCATCAGAGCTACAAACTACTTCACAAAATGGGTAGAGGCAATTCCTCTATCTAAAGCCACTAGAAAAATTGTAGCTTTGTTCATTCTCAATTACATCATTTGTAGGTATGGTGTACCATCCTCCATCATCAATAACACTAGAGGAAAATTCAAAAAAAAAGATCTCAAAGAACTATGTTCAAAGTTTGAGATCACGCAACATTGGTCTTCCATCTGCTACCCTTAGGGTAATGGACAAGTGGAAGCATCTGATAAGCCTATTCTCAAAATCCTATATTGCATAGTTAAAACATATGAAAGGGACTAGCACCTTCAAATTATTCCATCTCTATGGGCTTACAAAACAAGTATCAAAGCTCCTACATGAACAACACCCTTTGTTTTGGTATACAAAGAGGATGTTGTGATTTTAATTGAGGTTGAGATTCCTATTATGAAAATATTTCTAAAAGGCCTCATTATTGATGATGTCTATAGAATATCTTGGCTACAAGAGCTAGGATTACTGGATGAACGTCGACATGTGGCATTCAATCATCTACAAGCTAACAAAGAGTTGATGTATAATAGTTACAATAAGAAGTCAAACCTCAAGAGCTCCAAGTGGGTGGCCTTATTCTAAGGAAAAACACTAAGAATCAACAACAACAAATTCATAAGGGAAAGTTTGAAGCCGATTGGCTTGGTCCATATATCATCGATGCAATGTTTAGATCAAGTTCTTATCAAACCTTGACTACTGAAGGAAAATCACTTACGGAGCTGATCAAAACCTTTAATTTGAAAAATTTCTACAATTGACATGATTTTCAAGCTCTTTGTACATATTTACATGTCTTGAAAAAATTCCAAAATTTGCAAAATGTCCTGAAAAAAATCTATTATCTTGGTAAAAACCTAGTTATAGGAACCTTGGTAATACAAACAACATTGAAAAAAAAATTACAAAAAAAATTGAAAAAGAGAAAAAGAACAAAAATATTGAAAAAACAAGAAAAGTGTCATTGATGAAAACTTGGCAAATAGGCATCATGGTAGTAAAAATAAAATATTTGCCAAGAAGGTGAAAACCTGGTAAATAGGCACCTCTTGTTTCAAATGCTACATCCTATAACACATCTACTGGCTCATGTACAACTACTTTCTTGGTTTCAATACTTCCCATTCCTCCTTTAGTTTACTACTTTCACTCATGCATACACTCTTGATTTGAACCTACATGGATTAAAACTAGTCATAGTCTAGGGAGAAACACCCTATGGTTTTAGAGGATCTCTTTAGCATCAGTCATTAGTTGTCCTAACTATTTCTATCTACTATTTCTTAGTCTACTAATGAGATTCCTCTCAACAAATATCTCTTTAGTGTCAGCCACCAATTGTTCTAACTGTGTCTATCTACTGTCACTTAGTCTAGTAATGAGAGTCCTCTCAATGAATATTTCTTTAGTGTTAGTCACTAGTTTTCCTAACTATTTTTGTTTATTGTTTCTTAGACTACTAATAAGATTCCTCTCAACGAAGGTCTCTTTAGCATCAATCACCAATTGTCCTAACTATGTCTGTCTACTATCTCTCAATCTCTCAACAAAGATCTCTTTAGCATCAGTCACTAGTTGTCCTAATTGTATTTGTCTATTGTCTCTTATCCTACTAATGAAATTCTTCTCAAGACAAAGTTCTCTCTGATGTCAATCACCAACATCCTAATTGCATTTGTCTATTGTCATCCCTCTATTGAAGAGATTTTGTGTGAACATTCTGAACATCAACACTTGACATCAATCCACTGATATTGAAATTGAATTTTTTTAAAAATTACTATAACTATTTAAGATCTATTGAGATTTTATTTGTGTGTTTTCTTTGTCATTCCCCTTTGAGAAACTCAAGGACATCTAATTTGACTAGAGAAGCAGGGACTGGAGGCATGATCTTTTCTTTGTTTTTTTGCTTGATGGTTAGTTCCAATGATCTGAAGGATACATATAGAAGGGGTGTCCACTATAAGAACCTCTATCTTGTGTTGGATGACCATGTGTAGCTTGACTCATTTTATAAGGATACTTCAGTGAGGTTGGTTTATTTCCTTCACTATTTGCATGAATTCTCTATGCTATAGTAACATACTGATACTCATCCTATAAAGAAGGAAAAGGTCACTGTAAGTATACTTAACACACTTCTATCTTAGGTTATGAATGCAAGGGTCATTTCAAATAAAACACTTTTTGATTACTTAGCACGAGAATGATCTCTCACATTTTTGGTGTGTTTGTATGTAAGAAACATTGTGGTCATCCTAGCATTTATGCTCTGATGCTTATGTTCACTTAAGAGGAAAAGGTGTTCTAGTAAGCATGACAAGGATCTCTCACATTTCTAGTATGTTTGTATGTAAGAAACATTGTGGTCATCCTAGCATTTATGCTCCGGTGCTTATGTTCGCTTAAGAGGAAAAGGTGTTCTAGTCATTCTTGCTTCTTAAGCCTTAATGCTTACATCTACTTTTGAAAAAACTAAGACAAATATCATCTTTATATTTGTTGATCCAATAAATAAGAATTACAAATGAGTGTTTACACAATTAACCATTTTCACCATACATGTCGAGTACACAACGAGAGTCGAGCCAAAATTTCTTTATGTGCCGAGTCACAGATAGTTCCAAGCAAACTACAGTTGATGCCAAGCAGAACACATTTCAGTATATGCTGAGCTATATAGAATTCAACATGTGCTGAGTAGATCAGAAGATAGCATGTGCTGAGAATTGTGAAGTTAATAGGAGCCAAGTAACTTAGAAATCAATAAGAGCCAAGTAACACAGGAAACACAGTAGATGCCAAGCAATCTAGAATAGATGGTGCCGAGCATCAGTATTACTTTATAAGCCAAGCAACACAGGATTAGCATAAGATTTTGTGCCAAAAAAACCAAGATGTAAAATGGTTATGCACGACTCATGATAGGATAAGGAGATAAGATCAAATCCTTTCATTTACCTGTCTGAACCTCATGCAGCCAATCAAAAAATTGGAATTGCATGTAGCCAAAGGGTGAATTTCTAAGGTTTGAGTGGGAACACTTTATCCAAGGATGCATAACTATCCACTAATCTTTATAAGAGAGTCCTGATGCCATTGAAAGAGAGACAAGAAGGAACAACATAGGCTTTTATTAAGGTCGTTGCAGAGCTTTGGTGTCAAAGATTAAGTGAAAAGGACAATAGTTAGACATTTAGTTGATAAGAACAAAGCAAGGGATATGAATGTATATCAGATCTTAGGAGATCAAGATAAGGAAAAATTGATCAAGTGCCTATATTTAGCAATCAAGGATTGTAAGCTATCAGGTTGATTATACCTAATACTCTTTAGCCATTGTATTAGAAAGGAAACCCTATGTTGATAGGTTAGATTAACATCTATCTTGTAGATCCTTAAAAAGGTGATTAAATCCTTTAACAGGGTAACACTTCATGTAAAGTGTTTGTAAATCCTTTAACTAGGTCACTATTGACACAATGTAAAGCCTTTAGTAGGGCAAACCATTAGAAGTGGTTGAAATTAATTGCTATAGTAATTTCGTGGGTATCATCCCCACCCTAGTTTTACCTTCTTATTCTTGGAGGGTTTTTGGGTCACCAAAATATCAAGTGTTATGTGGTGATGCATGTTTGTTTCACATGATTGTTTAATGTTTATATGCATGCATGACAATTTCAGTTATATGTTATTAAGGGTATAAAAATTGGTTAAAAGACTAGTACTTTTGATTCACCTCCCCCCCGCCCTCCCTCTCAGAAGATCTCTTCCCATTAAGACATTCCAACAATTGGTATCAGAGCTAAGTTCTCTCAAGGAGAAGCCTAAAAGCTTAGAGGAAAAGATCTAAAGATGGAAGTCTTCAAAATTGGGAAGATCATTGAAAACCAGGTGATAGATGTGCATCTCACTCTACACAAGGTAGAGGAAGATAGAGAGAAATTAAGTAAATCCTTAAAAAGAAGGAAGGAAATAGCTATATCCGAAAATGATATTCACTACAAGGAGATTGACACCACACAAGTATTTGCCAAAGGAGATTCCAAAGAATTTGAATCAGCAATAGCAGAACTGATGGAGAAAAATAGAGCTCAAGTAGAAGAGATAAGAACTCTTAAGATAGAGCATGAATCATAGGCCATGATGCTATGTGAAATCACTAAAAAAAAGAAAAGAGAAATTGAGGATAGAGTTATGATGGAAGATGACAAAAGAAATCTTGCAAACAAACTTGAAGAAAAGTGTACTAAATTAACAAGGATCTCAAACATGCAGATGGATACACTTGCCCAAATTATGAACCTTCATCATGAACTCAATATGAAGGATATTGAGATCTCTACTTTGAGGATGCAGAATGAACAACTGTAGAATGAATTGAATAGAGAAAAAGAAATAGCAGAGAATCTCAACAAGTCAAGTGAAGCCATCAAGTACTTTGAACAATTGTTGAAATCCCCAAGATCAGCCCATGATACATCAGGACTTGGATACAATAGCACTGAAGTTGGTGAATCATCAAAGAGTGCTGAGCAAAGAAGTGACAAAGAAAAAGATTCTAAACCCACTTGTCATTACTGTAATAAAAAGGGGCATATTGCTAATGTTTGTAGGAGTGGAAGGATCAATCAGACTAACACACCCAAAAGCAAGGGTTATTGTCACAAGTGAAACATGCAAGGACATATAACACAAGATTGCAAGTCCAAAGTCACAAGGACACAAAGATTTGATGGACATTGCCATAATTGCAAAAAGTATGGACATAGAGCCTTTGAATGTAGATCAAAGTCTATGTGGACACCAAATTAGCATGTAAGAAGGGACAACTATGAACACCATTACAATTGGGACTACAATACAAGGCAAAGTTGTCACTATTGTCAAGAGTATGGACATATACCCCAGAATTGCATAAGAACACATTTCAAGGGGAACTATAAAAGATGGTTGAACCAAACTACTTGCTTTAGTTGCTTGAAAATTGGACATGTTAGCAGGAATTGTCCAACAAAGGCCAAAGCATCCAAGACTGAAGTAAATAAGGGCAAAGAAAAGATTGATGTGGAACACATCAGAATAGACATAAAGAAGACATGGCAGAAAAAGGATGGATCAAGTACATCTAATGAAAGGGTCACTTCACCCACAAGGGCAAGTGATAATTTCTCATCCAACTAATCACAAGATAAGCCTATAGGGCTGATACATATAAGGAAGTATCACACATCAGCCCTAAACCATGAAGAAGCATTGCAAAGTATAAATATGCATGAGATAAGATGCTGAGACTAAAATCGAATGATGATGCCAAGCTGTCTTTGGATGTCGAGTGAAACTACTTTAGATGCTGAGTAATTACAACTACCAAGTGGATGTTGAGTTGAAAAACCTTTGGAAGCCAAGTGATAGGTGTAGGTATAAAAATTAATTAAATGCAAGGTTTTTGTGTTGCTTAAAGGGGAAAATTGATTCATTTTTGAGCCATTCAAATGAAGAGTGATTACCAGGAGCATGACTGAGCGATTTTCAAGCTTTCAACCAGTATTTTGTAGTGATTCAACATCTACCAAAGTGATCTAAGCATTTATCTAGGTATTTCCTTTAGGTGCCAAATTTACAGTTTATGAAGTTTTCTAAATTCTTCAAACCCTAGTTAAGATATAAATGGCATCTAGTTCAAAGATGACCCAAGAAAAAATGAGCCATGAGATTCAACTTGTCAGCAATAAGGTTAAGCAACCTGAGTTTAGACCTATACCAAAAGTTTCATATAAAAGCGATCCCACTGGTGCCCTATCCGCCATCCTTGAAAAAGTTGTTATGGTTTAGGATGTGCGAAAGTGTTATAACTATAAAATAGGAGCCATAGGAGACTTGGAAATCTTTAATTCCTTTGATAAACTCTATAATAATGGTATCTTGAAAGATGAGTTTTCTATCATAGAGAAGAAGGGTTCAACCAAAGCCCTAGTTTTTTCCAATCGTATTCAAAACTGAATGGATACATATAATACTTAGTAGAATCCATGATGGATCATTCTGGTTAGAACAAGGACCAGTCAAGATTACCAAGAAAATGGTTCATAGGGTTACAAGTTTTCCAACCCTAGATCAGCCCAAGACATTAAGAAGTGAAAAGAAGGAAACAATTGAGAAGAACACAGGTGCAAAATGGAACAATAGAGGCATGACCATAGATACCATAACTGATCCCCTTCTAGAATTTTTTGTAAGGATCATATCACATAAGTTTTATGAATCTAGCAGGTTGCATAGTGTACCCTACATAGCACTGGATGTGGCATATAAGCTTGTAAAGAAAGACCACACCTATGACCTTGCAGAGCTCATGTTGCAATAGATCAATGAAAATCTTGGAGCTATTAGAAAGTCCAAGGGAGCATAGTGTAAATTTGGTTCAGTGTTGGTTTGTATGTTCTTTTATGTGGTGAAGGAATTCCCTTCATTTGGCAAAATCAACTAGAGTCAAAATAGAACCATTGTTGATCAAATAAATGATTTCATTGCACAAATGGGAGATAGCTTTAATGATCAAATGTCTATCTATTTTGATGATTTCAAAAATACAATGAAGAAAAGAATAAGGATACCAGTTTCACTAGTGGAAAAGCATGTAAATGACATATGCTTTCTGATTGACATTGATTATACTTACATTCAAGCAATCCTTCCAAGAGCAAGATGGCTTAGACCATTGGGATATTAGCTTGATGTTGACCAAGCTTCTACAACCATCACAACATTACTTGCCAAGGAAATGGACAAATCTACAAAGGCATTTGGAACATTTGACACTGTCAAATCAAGAGTTGTTATAGAACTCAAGATAGCCTTAGTAGTAAAGAAGAAGGAAAAGCTGGTGAAGATGATAAAGAAGAAATTTGGTGTTAAAGAAACAAGTGCAATAGGCGTAGTAGAGGAGATAAGTGAAGGAGAAGAATAAGATGATGAGGATGAGCTAGAACAAGGGCCACTTGAATTGTCACAAGGCCAAGGTGAAGAAAAAGATGAGAGTGCTGAGGAAGAAGAAACCAAGGAAAGTTAGAGTCATCAAAAGGAAGGCAAAGACACCTTCTGCTTCTCAACCTTCACCAAAGAAAGCTATCGTGCAAACACCCAAGAAGCCAACAACCAGAGCTACAACAAGGGCTTCTACACAAGAGGCCAAAGAGGAAGTGACAAAGAAAAAGAAGTCAGTTAAGAAGGCACAAGAAGAACCAAGGAAAATCAAAAGATATGTGGCTCAACCTGATACTGATGAAGAAGATCAGACTGAAAAGGTAAGTCATCCTCCTACGTCTTCCATTGATATATTATGTGAGAAGATTAGGAATGGAGACTTAAGTGAAATAAAAGGGATTGATTTCAATAAGTTAAGTAGAGAGGAACAAAATAGCATTGAAGAATCAGTCTATACATTAATGGCATAGTTCAAGGATACACCTCTTGAACTAGATGGACAATCGCCAAAGGAATTGTCTAAAATTGTAGAAGACAGATGGCATTTCTATCTAATAATGGAGAAAGAGATGAGGGAATCAACCCTAGCAAACATACTACCTAATTTGACAAAGGAATAGGTAACTCAAGTAGTCAAATGGCATAATAAAATCTTTACACCTAAATATAGGGCATTCTCCATCTTAAAAAATAGAATTGAAGAAGTTGTATAAAGAACTACAAGAGCATGGAAGAATTTATATAAGAATACTGAAGATGTTCTTGAAGAGGAGTACAAAGAAGAAGTGGCTGCTAAACCTGAGGAAAGAAGGAAGAGGAGAGAAGAGAAGATAGAAGAAGAGAAAAAGGTTGAAGAAGAGGAAAATAAGAAAGAAAGAGAGGAGGAAGGAAAAGGTGAAGACAAAGGTACTGATGAGCAGCAAAGTTTGCAAGACACACAAGTTTCACCTCCTAGTCCTCCTCACTCTACTACCACACTTGAAAAAACCATAAAGGTTAAGGATTTTGTTGACACCTCATGTCAAAACATCAATCCATTAACTATAGAGGATCTTACTAAGATCCTTGACCAAACAACTCTACAAGCACAATTGTGTACAAATCCCATATTGGTCAGTGTAGATGATCTCCAAAAGTCAATAGAAAAACTCAAAGAAGCCAAGGTGTCACCACAAGAACCACCTCAAATCATTCAAACTACTGGGCTTACATTTCCACCACCTCCATCACCACCAAGAATAGCCATTCAAGCTCATTAGGAGCTAAGTGCAACAATAGAGGAAGTCACAGGTATAACAGTACAGACAACAAGTATACCTCTAGCAGCAGTGACACAAGAGGAAGAAGCTAAGCAAGAAGAAGAGGACAAAGAAGAAACATAAGATAAGGAGGAGTTTACAATACAAACTTTGGTTGAATTTCCAAAAACAAGAACTCCTACCAAACCTATTCAGGAGCCGAGTACTGAAATGATGACTTTACATGTTATTACACCAAGCTCAAGTTCTACTAGGGTAGCCATGACCATTCATTATGGCATTCCTGAGCTTGATGAAGAAATTAAAATACCCTATTTTGATTTAAACACTCTAAATGATGAAAATATGAATGAAATACATAGTGCATTGGATAAAAGAAGGAGGCAAGAGGCAATGAGGATAGGCCAATTCTTGAGCAACTATCTAATATAGTTGACCAAGTGAATAATGAAGACCATGATACCAATGTAAAACTAATGGAATGATTAGAAAAGAATTTTGTAGGCAAGGTCAACCAAAAGATAGCCAATAACATCATTTTGGGACAGGTTGACCTAGCCAAGAAATTGGATAATGTAAAGATTGTCTTAGGGAACATCTTTTCCCTTTATAGCAAATTGTGTGATTTTTCCAAGTTCACACAAGAAATAAATCCAAAAATTTTGAACCTTGAGAGTAATTAAAGCTCTCCAGCATGCAACTACCCTAAGATCCTACATAGAGTGAAAAGTAATTTGCTCAAACACTTTACACTCAGAGGGAATTAGCTGCATTATCAGCAGAAGAGGCCACTATTAAAGAAAAGCTGATTCAAATACAAGCCTCTATCACTCCTCACTTGGAAGTATTACACAAGGAGAAAATGTATGAAAAAATAGTCCTGAAGAAGGATCCAAATATTTATACACATGAAGGACTTGTTGATCTAGCAGCAGAGCTTGCAATCCAACAAAAGTCATTGGATATTGCCTTGAATAATTGGGATGCAGCTCTCAAAATACTCGTTGAGGTAAATAAGACATTTTTGGCCAAGCATGGCATTACCATTTAGGACCCTTTGACATCAGTGTTAAAAAGGGGGAGATAATATTCTAAAGGGGAGATATTATTAGGGGAGATATTATTAGAAAGATATATTAAAGGAGAAGATAAGCACAATGGCACAAGACATTAGAATTCATGATGTGACAAGGCATAATCAACTCAGGGGGAGTTATAAGGTGTAATATTTTTTTTTTGACATTTTGTAAGTAAAGAATGTACACATAAGGTTTAGATCATGAATGATCAGTTAAGTGTTTTTGACACTCATGTCAAAGGGGGAGATTGTTGATCCAATAAATAAAATTGACAAATGAGTGTCAACACACTTAACCATTTTCACCATACATGCCGAGTACAAAACAAGAGCTGAGCCAAAATTTCTTTATGTGCCGAGTCACAGATAGTATCGAGCAAACTACAGTTGATACTGAGCATAACACATTTTAGTATATGCCAAGCTATACAAAATTCAACATGTGCCGAGTAGATCAGAAGATAGTGTGTGCCGAGCATTGCGAAGTTAATTAGAGCCGAGTAACTCAGAAATCAATAAGAGCCGAGTAACATAGGAAACAGTGGATACCGAGCAATCCAAAATAGATGGTGCCAAGCATCAGTATTACTTTATAAGTCGAGCAACACAGGATTGGCATAAGAGTTTGTGCCAAAACAAACCAAGATGTAAAATGGTTATACATGACTCATGACAGGATAAGGAGTTAAGATCAAATCCTTTCATTTACCTATGCGACCCTCATGTAGCCAATCAAAAAATTGGAATTGCATGCAGCCAATGGGTGAATTTCTAGGGTTTGAGCGGGAACAATTTATCGAAGGATGCATAATGATCCACTAATCTTTATAAGAGAGTCCTGATGCCATTGAAAGAGAGTTGGAGACAAGAAGGAATAACAAAGGCTTTTATTAAGGTCGTTGCAGAGCTTTGGTGTCAAAGATTAAGTGAAAAGGATAGTAGTTAGACATTCAGTTGATAAGAACAAAGCAAGGGATACAAATGTATATCAGATCTCAGGAGATCAAGATAAGGAAAAGTAGATCAAGCACCTGTATTCAGCAATCAAGGATTGCAAGCTATTATACCTAATAATCTTTAGCCATTGTATTAGAAAGGAAACCCTATGTTGATAGGTTAGCTTAACAACTATCTTGTAGATCCTTAAAAGGTGATTAAATTTTTTAACAGGGTAACACTTCGTGTAAAGTGTTTTGTAAATCCTTTAACCAGGTCACTATTGACATAGTGTAAAGCCTTTAACAGGGCAAGCCATTAGAAGTGGTTGAAATTAATTGCTGCAATAATTTCGTGGGTATCATCCCCACCCTAGTTTTACTTTCTTATTCTTGGAGGGTTTCTGGGTCACCAAAATCTCAAGTGTTATATGGTGATGCATGTTTGTTTCACATGATTGTTTAATGTTTATATGCATGCATGACAATTTTAGTTATATGTTATTAAGGGTATAAAAAGTGGTTAAAAGACTAGTACTTCTAATTCACCCCCCCCTGTCAGAAGATCTCTTTCCATTAAGACATTCCAACATATATTCTCATGATTGCAATATTAGTGAGGATTGTATGATGTTTGGAGGCCTTAATAGAAGCTCTACGATGAAAAATATATCTTAGAAGTTTAGTAACTAGTCTTAGGGATTGCATCTAGCATAGGATTGCATTTCTTATTTAAATTACATTAAGACATGATCTTAGTTATTCCTTTACATACATCCTTCAACTTGAGAGGTCAATGATTTCTTCCATTTATCACATTTCATCCTGAGTGCACAAATGTTAAATCCCTTTGTCAATATTTATGAATTAGCCAGAGCACTTGTCATTAGCAACAAATGTAAAACATGCATGAGATGTTAGTACACATTCATTTTGCATTTTCATATCATTCATCTACACATTATCAAATCCTTTCATATACATACATCAGATCTCTATATCTCATTCATTGCATTTTCATGACAATATACATCTCATCTACACTACGCTATGCATCCATCATATGCATTTTCATAAGTTAGAATTATATAGCTAAATATCTCATGTATGAACAACATATGAGAAACCGAATATGACAACTGACATAATACCAAAACAAAGCTCTCATATAAAAAATGAGTGCTACTCAAGCATTATCAACCTCAAAATGATACAACAAGTTTCTCAAGTTTCTCATACATCTCATACACATGATCAAACATAGACATAAGAGAGTGGGCTAACTACATGCTTCCCCTTCATCCCTAGGTGCAAGAGGAGGAGGAGGTACATCTACTCTAGCTAGTGGTCATGCACCCTTTGATGCTCTTGCATACTCTGAGAAGTGAGGAACCTACTGTACTGCCTCTAAGACTAAACCTATATAAGATGCATAATAATATGTTTCTCTCACTATCTATGTCTGAGCCTCATCTCATTGAAGCTCTAGCTACTCTCAAATCTCTTGATCTCACTCTACCAGAAATGTGTTGTGCATTATAACCTTAATCTATAGCTCCCCAAGCTATTGTTGCACTATCCTCACCCTATCCTATGACCATTGTAGCACATCCTACATCTAAGCTAATAGGTCTCTACCCTATAGCTTTGGAGGAAGCTGTTCCTACATCTCGTCATTGCCTCTACCTTACTCTATCTACTAAGGAGGTTGATCCTCCACCCACTATCTCTAAGCTTAACTTCTAATGGAACATAAGGTTTTCATCTCTCCACTTGGTCTCCTCTATCTTGAATAACTTCCACCAACACCTAGATCTATCCTCATCTGCTAAGGAAAAATTAGGAATTATGTCATCCTTTATCGAGGTCCCTACTACTATGGTTGCTATGATATCTATTGTGGAGCCTGAATTGGCTATATAAGTATTGCCTTCCCAACTAGGTCTGTGAAATGCAAAAAGGGATGACTAGAGAAATGCTCCATAAACTTGGGAGTCATCCCTCCATCAACTATAGCTAGCATGTAATCCCAATGCATCAATGTGATCCCTCATACATCTATGATAGACCTCCCAAGATCTAATCTCACTTACCAACCCTTCTTCACCTCCTCGATGAAGCTATCCTATGCATAATACTCCTATGTGATATCCTATGGATGACCATACTTCCTCCACACATGTGTCAAAGGAAACCACTAAATCACATGAATGGATTGGCCAATCAATGGTTGAGAAGTGAACATACATCCCAATTGTGCTCAGGTATCATCGCACATCTCTGTGTCTCACTAGGGCTACCATACAACTACTACAAGATAATCTAGCTAAGCCCTTTACTACTTAGTCTTACCTAGCATGAGCTGGGTCATTTTCCCCCTACATCTACAAATATAGGGCTTGTGAGGTTGTCTCATGTCCTCACAAATTAGTCTACTAATGGGAAAGTACTCGCATGCCCATATTTGAAGAACATAGACCCCTACCTCAATGCTCTTCTCCTCTCTCTATAGGCGATCTCATGCATCTTATGGAACATGTGGGCTAACATGCAATAACCCCACCTAGAATGCACTGACTACTATAACATACATTGCAACATGTAACCCCATCCACATTCTAGTTTGTGGTCACCTCTATCAGGCATCAGGTAGCAATTGAGGAAAGATACTAGAACCACTTCCAATTTATGTGCCAGACCATAAACCTACACTAACGCTTCCCATGGGTTGACCCTACCCATAATGATATCATCCTAGAATATGGTCCTAAATGCAAAATTCTCAAGTCATGGATGTGTATATTACTCTATCTGAGGACCATGTAAGGGGATCTATAAAATCCTATAGATGTCCTTGGATGTGATGGTCATCTCTCCAAGTGAAAAGTGGAAGGTGTTCATCTTCAAATAGAAATGCTCCACCAATGTAATCAACAACCTATAATTCACCCAAAGATTGGGGATATTAAAAAGATGTATGAGACCCAATGAATCAATCTGTATCAACTCTGTAACATTGAATTATCTAACTAGAGCCCTGATAGTTGGATGGTGAGATTGGAAGCCTACATTTGGGAAGTCCACCGACAACCACACAAAAAACAATGCATAATCAATATGTGATCATGAAAATACCATGATATATTTATTCTAGTACAATATAGACATCCTATAAACATGCTATGATGAATCACAATGATGCTAAACTATCCAAAAACATAAAAATTTACACAAAAATGACTCCAAAATGCTCAAAATAGTTGCGCGAGAGAGAGATTTTACAATCTTGCACCTAAGACACATATTTTTGAGTGAAGAATCTCCTTGGTTCATGAAAGAAAAATCCTTCACGAGAGCTCTTTTTAAAGTTTATGAAAGAATTGACCCAATTCAAGAGTTTCTTGTATGATTAACGAGTATATCCCCCACTTAGAAACCTTATAACCCACACAAACTTGTGCTATTGCAACACATCATTTTGGGATTTCTTAGGGAGACTCATACAAGAAAATGAGTTCTCACGTGAGAACCCAACACAACTAAATTTTAAACATTACAAAAATAATGAATAATCTATCAAAATTTGTAAAAAATTGAAACAAACATGAAGCTTATCGAATACTTACTGGTGGTTCATAGTTTTTTCGGTCGACTGTGACCCCAGGATTGCTCAAATTTATGTGTATGCATGGGGATGACCATTTTTGCCTCATAGCTTCTTCTCCACAAAAGAAAAATGATAAAATGATTTGAAAATGACCCTTTGGGCTCTTATATAGGTTTTGACCTATTTTTTCATAATGCATCAATGGATGTAAAAATCACCCCATGACTAATTAGATTACTCTAAACTCATTTTCAAGATCAAATCAAAATTTGACACATGTAAGAAACTCAAAATCACATTTTAAAATTTTGGGGCTGATGTGATCAAATGCTTGTGCAGTTTATTTTTCAAAAATTCCATGACTCTTGAAACACCATCAATTCAACATATTTTGAATTTTCATAAAAAATCAACTCTGGTTGAACTTGGCCAACCCGACCTCTGAATCACTCTAGGACACCACAAAATTTTCTACATGCTCTTCTAATTTGTTCTACATTCTTTTGCATCTATGCTCACATTAATATCATCACATATAATGCTTTACATTCCTATTCTATTGTGTCATCTTTTGATTTCACTCCCAAGGGGCCATGATGTTTACATCATTGAATTTTTCAAATATGGCTTCAACTTAATCTGAACATAATGTCTTTATCACTAGGGCATCTCATCACTCAAGGATATTTGTTCCCTCTATCTGGAATCATATACTATCTAATATTACTTATTAATCAACTAATAAAACTCATAATAGTAATTGTCATAGCACGATGGAAAGGTAATGGGGCATTCTAATCCACTATAACATTTAGGGTCAAATTATGACATCAATTTATGATGATCGTGTAATTTGTGGTGATTTTCATTTTTTTTGCAATTGTCTCTGATGTCATCACAATAATGACACCCTCGTGAGTATAAAAAAAGAAAAATAAAACAAAACATAAATCATTCCCCATTTTTTTTGATTGTGGAGAGCTATGCAGGAAAGAGAATTGAGAGCTTTGAATGAGGGTGGAGAGCTGTGAACATTGCCATGCCCTTATGATTGGTGCATTTCATTATGGTGATCTTTTCATTTCATTGTCGTGCCCTTGCTCTATGATTTCATTGATGTGATCTACGTAGTTCATTGCCATGCCCTTACCCTGCAATTTGGTTTTCATGCCCTTGTGATCTCTACAATTTGTTGTGCTGCCCTTACTCTATGATTTCATTGCTATGCCCTTTCTTTTTTACTTTGTTGCCATGTTGTTCCATTGTAATCTCTATGCCCTTACTTTGTTATTTTATTGTCATGTCATGCCCTTGCTCTATAATTTTGTTGTCGTGTTGTACCCTTCTAAATAAGCATCTCTTTATAATTCCTTCTAAACATGTATATTTAGAGATTTTTTTAAAGGTGCTTATTATATCTTAGCATAACAAAAAATTGATCCAATTGCATACATATTCTAGAATCCAAACAATAAAACAATATAATTCACTCAACTTGTGCTAAGTGATTTACCTCAAGATCCTCCACAAAATAATGCAGACAAAAAAAAAGGGCATATTTTGAAAGAAATTTTATAAAAACATATCATAGCAGATATTTATAGAAGAAACTAGTCATAACCTAGTTAATTAGGTCTAGTTTTTGATTAGCTAGGTTGATTACAAATTCTTGTAGAACTATTATCATATTAGGTACAACAAAATGGACAATCAACTGTTCCCATCTAGCAAGATCAAATATAGTTTTGCATGGTGATAAAATTGCATATGTAGATGCATCACTTGAATGCTAGGCATGAAGTGCATTCCCAAATTTATAATGAATGGTTAGATATAAAGGCTCCATACATTGGGCCAAAAATGGAAGCCAAGGATGTAACCATGTAGGTATTGGCATGCTCTCCCTGTGAGGATCCCAAGTATCTATTTTTGATGTCTAGTTGGGTATCACTATATGATTTAGAATGTTATGAAGTACTAAAGCTAGTAGTAACTTCTCCCATGTCTCAATAAAATGTAGCATAGGTCCAAGGTCCCTTGGCTCCCAAGAAATTGTGGCAGCTATTCTCACTACTGGAAGAACAACTTTAGTGAAGAGTTGAGTGTAAGGAGTTGAAGAAGCAAGTTCCTCTCTTGTGTAAATGCCATAATCAAGAGGCTCATTCTCTTATAAAAGCCTCTTCCATAATGACATTACCTCTAAACCATGCAAAGGATGTTGAAGTGGTTCCCAACCTTGAAACACTCTTATCATCATCTGATACTTGTGATCATCGTAGGGAGACTGTGCCAATACTTGAAACACTCTTATAAGCATTTGATATTTGGACTATAAATTCTCAAAGACACTTACAAGTGATTCTAGTGTCATATTACCTACTACAACACTTTCCTAGATTCTATCCAATGGCTCCCATAATATCCTTAATTTTGTCTAGATGTTGTATCTACCATACAGTCTCTTTCTAAAGTTGCTCCTTCTCCTTCTCTTTCTAAAGCCACTCCTTCTCCATCACTCTCATTTGCTCTTGCACCTAAAATTTTGATTATCTACCTCTACCTTATCTAAAATCAACTTAACATTGTGTTGCAACTCTAGCATAAGTGTTTGATCATTGATGTCTTTCATTTCAAAATTTAGGTTTTCAAGAATGGTCAACACCCTCACTTACAGACTTCTCATGTCAAGCACTTTCTGTTCTATTTCAACATAATGTTCTGTCTTCTGAGCTAATAGTTCTTTAGGTGCATTTTCTTATGAAACATTAATTTTGTTGTACAATTGTAAACTCTTAAAAAGTACATTATTGTTTTAATGTATGTATGTATATATAATAATGAATAATAATAATGTTTTCATTTATGCCAAAATAATAACTAACATTACCATTGGATCATATAATAATGAAGTAATCAACCAAGTTAATTAGCAACTAGAACAATTTATAGAAAGTGCATTATTGTTTTAATGTATGTATGTATATATAATAATGAATAATAATAATAATAATGTTTTCATTTATGTCAAAATAATAACTAACATTACCATTGGATCATATAATAATGAAGTATTAAACCCAATCAATCAACAACTAGACCAATTTAACAGGTGTTTCCAATGTCACAATACCTACCACAACACTTTCCTGGATTCTATCCAGTGGCTCCCATAATATCCTCTATGTTGTCTAGCTATTGTTTCTACTATGCAGTCTCTTTCTAAAGATGCTCCTTCTTCTTCTCTTTCTAAAGCCATTCCTTCTCCTTCACTATCGTGCATTAACTTTTGATTATCAAAATTCTAAATATCTTCCTCTACCTTATCAAAATCAACTTCACAATGTGTTGTAACTTTGGCATAGATGTTTGACCATCAATAGCTTTCATTTCAACATTCAAGTTTTCAAGATTGTTCAACACCCTTGTTGGCCATTTTTGTCCCAGACCTACCAAAATTTAAAATTTTAGGGTGATAGACATGACTAATGTTCAAATATTTTTGGCTAGGCAAGATTGATAGGGATATGTAAAAACCTTGGTTATAGCCCTTATATTCCTAATTCTTTGAACTTTTCATATTTGTATGCTATATCCTTGTAAAAATTCAAGTTACGATCATGTGTTTAGTCCTCTTCTTGGATAGTCGTAGGAAGTGAGGAAGTGACTGTTAGTTAAGCAATGAACACACAAAATAATCAAGTTCAAAGATGGAGTGACTTCAAAGCTTAGGACCAAGTTTTCAATTTCAAGTCATGAAGGTGTGACTAACTGTTAGCATAACATCATAGGTGGTTAAGAGTAATCTAAGGTTAGGGTTGCAAGACAATGAAATCCCTTGATTGCTCATTCACAAGGTTAACATCTGGGTTAATGATTCAAGTGGCAACATTTTGATTGCCTCTTCATCACATAGTCACAAAGAGTTAGGATTAACCATGAGTCAAGATGGAAATGTTTTGAAATAATCTTGCTCACATAATCACACAAAGTTTAGGGCAAACCATTATTTAGGCTATGAAGCCACAAATTCCTTCATTACACGATCACTAATATTAATGTTGAGTTAAGGAATTGAGCTACAAAGCAACAATAACATAAAATGCAATCAGGATGGTGGTCACAACTTTGCATGGTCTCATATGCAATTAGAAGGATAGTGTTTGCAACTTCACATGGTTAGTTAGTAGTCAGGCTTTAATAGTTGTGAAGGTGTGAAGAGCTCCATCTCTAGGTAAAGTTTATGTAATCATAATTTCGCTAGGGGTTAATGCTAAACCCTAGTCATGGCTACAAAGCAATAATTCTTGTTGGTTCACAAGTTTACACAGAGTTAAGAGAACCTAGGGTTAAGCTTGTGAGGTGGCATCTAAGGGAAAACAAATTATTTTTCGTGCCATAGTGCAATTAGAAGACTATAAAGTATAAACTGTGATGATGACATGAAGAGATAATTATATATTGCTTGCAAGCTCACAATAGTTAAGGGAATATAATGAAGGTAAGCTACACTAAAGTGATAAAACATAATATAGGTTATTCATAGTTTCGCAAAAAGAAATAGTTGATGAAGAAAACTATTTGCAAAGATGTGAAAAAAGGTGATAAGCATGGGTCAATGTTGCAATTGAATGTTTGACAAGGTGGTAACATGATTTAGTATTATTAGGCCATGTGGTAGGTTTGACAATCAAATTGATGATATATTTGATCTAACACATAAAAAATACTCTTAGATGTAGCTCTTTAATAGTGAACCAATTCCCTGATCATCTGCAACTAATTTTTGATGTTCTCCATAGTTTTTTCATACAAAGGATACTCCATTACTGCTTTGAGTTATCTTTCTAGCTAGCTATGTAGTTATGACTACCATTTCTATCTCTTCAAGGTCAAAATTAGTATGAAAGACATGATTCTCTTCATATGGGCACACACTCAACCAAATCTTCTGTGGATCAGCAATGATTTTTCTTTGAGAATTTAATGGTAGTAGTTGAGCTATGCCGCAGGGTAGAAGTTTTCTCAATTATGCTTGAGCTATAAAAGTAATTTTTGTCAACCCTCCAAGGGTCGGTCTTTTTTCTAATTCTATAGTAGTAGTATTCTATGCTTTGTTACTGTAATTCCCTTTTTGCCTATGAATGAATATAATTCTCAATTGTATTTCCTTCTTCCATTAATATATCATGCAACATCTTTTGCCTTATATTGATGTATTTACTTCATTCTTCAATTATATGCTATGTCTATTTGTCTTTGAATGATATAGCGTGAAGTCCCTTCCTTATAACCTTTCATTGATATTTGATCTGTGCATGATTGTCAAGTCAAAGCTAAGATAGAATCTATGTATCTGAGGATTATATTGATGAATTGTGCTTCCTTCGAAAGGGGTAAGATTGAATGATACTATTTGGTGTATCACCCCTCTTAGATTAGAATAAGTAGTTTGTTTTCATGCATTCCTTCTCCCTCTTCCTATCGAGAAATAGTTAGGTGCACCCTAATAATAAGGAAGCTGACCTTCTCCAGAGACTCATTCTCTAATTACAAAGTCCCACACTTTCAAGATTGTTTCTATGTTACATGAGGTTTCCTTTAAGTAAAAAATTTAGGCAAGGGTGCAAAATTTTGTGTTAATAGTTTTTGGCACACCTAGTGGGACTTGTATTGAAGCATTTTATGTCTGCTAGTTCACTGGTGTCAAAGAGAAGAACTTGAAATTCATGCTAAGGTGATAGTGCTGATTCTTAGCATTCCAAGCCTTTAAGAGGCTCACATTCAAGCATTTGGCAACTCTACTTTACTTCTACATCTTGATTTTAGACCAGAGTTGTTGTTATTCATGCCCAAAGCTCACACAAGGGCATCTTCTAGAGGTAAATTTCAATATATCGAGCTTTCATTTTCAAATCCTAAAAGGAAGAGAAATAGATTATCTATATCACCAGTTAAGAGTTCAACAATAACAAGTATACATAAAAGATCTCTCTCTACTCCTTTTGTTGATAGGTCACAACCTAGGATACCGTCTATACATTTAAATAAATAATTATTCCACATGGCAGAACCTAGAGCCCATGCTTTTTCCACCATCAATGGTGGAAGTCCCTCATTCTAGCCCAGAGACATGATATCCCAGTTGCTGCACTTAAAAGTTTGCCTGACTTTACTGGTGAAACTTCCATCCCCCCTATAGAGCATATCCAAGAAGTCTCAAATATCTGTAATATACATGGTATTATAGAAGATGATATTGTTGTTAGGCTTCTAGCTTCATCTTTAAAAGGAAAAGCCTTACAATGTTATAGAGGGCTGTCCCATAACTCACTTAATAATTGGGATGAGATAGGAGAAAGATTGTGTAAAATATTTGAAGAGCAGCTATCACTCTTAGAGCAGCTAACTACCATCAAAAGAGCACCCCATGAGTATATGACAGACTTCATTTATAGATTTAAGAAAACATGGGATAAAATAGCTTACTCCTAATAATGCCTTCTTGCATTATCTTAGAGCTTTTAATAGTGCTATTTCTACCATAGTGCAAACTATGGGAGGAGACACCTTGCTAGTTGCCTATGAAATTGACATAAAGTAAGAGATATCCTTATTCAAGGAGGAAATTAGCTCTAAGGCCTCCAATGCCTTTCTTCCTAGACATGACTAATCTTCAGCCCATGGTAGCCCCTATCCCTACCACCTTTGCAAGTCATCCTCTTGCTATTATCTCTTCTATTTCAACATCTTCCAATGGGGTGGATGAAATTAGAGTTATGATGTAGTCCATGATGCAAAATATGGATAAAATCAAGGATCATAACTCTGATATGAATAAGAGGTTACGAGATCAAAATGTAGTGATGCAAAAAAAAAACAACAAGTTGATAACTTTAGAAAGGAAACAATCTCAAAATGCTAGACCCTTCCAACCTCATTATCAAGGCCCCATATATAATAGACTACCAAATATATGATAGGGGTATGCTCCATACAATTATAATAGATTCCTAGGTAATGCCCCTGCTGAAAATGCAAGCACAAATCCAAATAGGGTACTAGTTCCTCAGAAAAACCTTGCTCAAGAGAAAAAATTATGTTCCTCTTGCAACTATTCCTATGGATTTTGTATGTGCCTAAGGGTAGAAGCATCTTGGGCATTGGTCGCACAAGATCAAGTATTAGGACAAAAATTTAGTGCTCATCAATCTACTGATGCTTCTCACATAAAACTGCAAGATGATTATTCTTTCATGAATCATCAACCAGAAGAACATTGTCATACCAATCATGATGCTATAGCTCACAATAGTAGAAGTAAAAGAAGAGCTACTGAGGATGCTATACCTACTCCACCAAATCAAGCTTCAACTTTAGGCATTTTCTCTCACATACCAGTGATGAATGCACAACCAAATGTGGCTACCTAATAGAAGAAAAATGCAAGAAAAAATAAGTCTACTGAACCTCAAACTGCTAACTTTTAGTCATCAATCTCTATAGCTCCCAAGGCTCCAACCAAAGTAGTAAGTACTCCTCTCAACACTGTAGATCAAATGAAGAGGACTACTATTAATATCTCAATATGGGATGCTGTTTCTACCATACCATCACAGAAGAAACCACTACAACAAGAGTTAGAAGGCATAGGCATGGAAGATTAGTCAGCTAGAGAGAAAAAAGCAACAATCCTAGTGCAACCAATAAAAGGAGAAACAAGTAAGAAAAACAAACCTCCTCCTTTTTATGTATCTTTCATCATAGGGGACAAGCTAGTCCATAATTTTAGGATTTATTTAGGGGCTAATAGTTCTATAATGCCTAGGTGTATAGCTGATCTCCTTGGTATTATATATGAGCCAATGGCCAGGGATGTTGTTAGAAATAGGAATTACTAGGGGGGGCATGGGTGAATCATTAATTTAAAAAATTTAGTCACTAATTAGATATTATTAATTTCTTTGAACCATACATAAAAAATTAATTAAGTAATGTTGAACAGTAACAGTAACCATGCACAAAGATAACTCATAACACCATATTTTGTTAACTAAGGAAACCCTGGCCAAGGGAAAACCCTAGTGGGGATGATACCCACTAGATAATATACTGATATATAAGTTCCTTGTTAGAGGATGAACCTTGTTAGGAGTCAATGAGAAAATTTAGTATAGAGAGTCCCTATTAGGTGACTTTGAATCCTTGTTAGGAGATTCCAACCCTATTAGGAGTTGTAGTATATTAGATGCAAGATGAGCCCACTTCCCAAACATTCACTTCCAATTACAAGAAAATATCACTACCCAAAAAAGTAATTAGACTTCTGGTATAAAGGTATAGTGACTTCTTTCTAACTGATCTTTAGCTTGATCCTAGATCACAAAAATAACTTCTTAAAACTTTGCATATATCACTTTCACAAAAGTTTGCATAAAATTGCTCAACACAACATATCACAACTTCTACATTGTACACCCTGAATTCACAGGATGTCCTTTGCATAAATACCATGTCTTTTTACAAATTGATTCTAGGTTGGCTAAGATCACAATATACTTTTCTAACTTAGAGTAAACATCTAGGATGTCGGCCCTAATTGGTCAAGTAATTATTTTGTAAACAAAATAATTCCTTCCTTTAATTTCCCTATCTTGTTTCACTGGTAAAACACATATATCATTTTTTTGTATAGTCCGTACTGAATTCCAAGGTTATACATGTCATCATAAACATGTATACAATATCCATCTAACTTTTCTAGTCATAATATGACGTTAGCAACAAGTTACATACAAAACAAAATATAGCTGTAAACCAAATTCATACTTAGACAATTTTCTGAGTACCAAAAGCTAAGCATCTTTATTTTTGAGGTTTCTTGTAAGCATATACATCATGTGTTGTCATAAATGAAAAAAATTACATATCTTTATTAGCCAATTATCAAAAATCTCCCCCTTTGGCATTGATGGCAACAAAATAGGGAAAATTAGCTAACTATCAAAAACTTCTCAAAATCAATAACATTACATTAATCATCTATTACAACTTGTCCACTTTAGATATGCTCCCCCTTATAATATGATTTCATATCTTACAATTCTATCTTCTCACCTTTACCTAATTTACAATTTTCTTATGCATCTTCTCTGTCTTTGACATCAATGACAAAGGTATGTGAAAAAAACTGTCAAAAACTACTACCAAAAACTCTATTCTTCTACCTTAAGCTAATAGTATCTTCATGCAATCATTAAAAATTTCCTTAAGACTATTAATACCTTTTGTCCATGTACCCTTGGCTAATTCAATAGAGGTGAGAATTGCACATAAGGCATATGATGTAATCTCAACTGCATTAAGATTGGAGTAGGTGTCCTTTTCTTTGATACACTCCTCCAACTGTCTCTCAATAATAGATATTTCAAAGCAATAGTCTCTCTGAAATTTGATAAAATTTTTGTTCCTTTTGAAGTTCTAGTTTCTTGATATCACTATTAATACTACCCTCTTGTCCTTCAAAATCATCAATTTTACTAGAAGGAAATTCCATAATAAATTTGTTCCTTCTGAAGTTCCAATATCTTGATATCACTATGAATACTAGCCAATTGTCCTTCAAAATCATCAATTTTACTAGAAGGATTTTGTATCTAGCTAGATAGAGCCTCTAGCTCACTCATCTTACCTTTAATTTGACTATCAAGATTCTTGGTCAAATTATGAGATAAGGTACACTTGATGTACAATACCTTTCCATCCTATTGACATTTCCAAAGTTGCTTGATACAAGAATCAAGACTTAGCAAATCATTCTTGATATTATGACAAATGGTGCTAAATAAATTAGCATCATGTGAAATATATGCCTTTGACTATGCAACATTCAACAAATTTTTAAATTCCTCATCAAAATATTTCAATACTGCTTGTGCCCTCTATTCAAGATTTTCCTCTGTATGCTGGATTGCCAGAGTACTATGTACTCTGTTAGTAACCTCCATCAAGGTTCTTTGTAGGCTCTTCACTATTCTATTCTTTTCAATAAGTTTTGACAAAGATGATATCAAGTTAGTTTGATTATCATCATCATTTTTTAGGCTAGCAAGAAAAAGTGGAATAGATGAACTAGATGGTTTAGATTCATCTTCGCTTTGCCTCTTTTCAGCTACCTCTTTGACTCTTCTTTCTTCTTTCTCTTTCTCTTCTTTTTCTTTTCTTTCTTTTTCTCTTTTTTTTCTTCCTCCTCTATTCTATTCTTCTTATCTTCCTCTATTTTTCTTTTCATTTCTTCTTCAACTATTCATTTCTTTTCGTCCTAAACTTTTCTTTTCATTTCATCTTCAAGCAATTTCTACTTGGCTTCTTCTATTTTCCTCTTTCCTTCCTCTAATAGCCTCTTCTCCTCTTCAATTTGTTTCAATTGATCTTCAATATCCTCAACATGAGATTCAGGCTATTTTGAACTCTCAAAAGCATTAGTATCATCAATGTTAATGGTAACATTGGTTTGATCAATTTGTATTGTGTCACCACTTAGAGACACTTCTGAGGTTCTGGGTGCTAGTGAAGATGTTGCCTTGAATTTTTTCAACATCTAATTTATAGCTACCACTATTTCAGTTCTTATTTCATCCTTCTCACTGACCATAAAAAGAAATGGTCTCACCTTGTTTCTCAAGTGATGTGCTAGATTGTTCAATAATTCTTGACTTCTTCTTCATCATCAGTCTTGCATATTATCCTTATCATAGAATTCCAAAGTTCTATATCCTCTTCTTGAGCTGGTGCCTTCTTCACAATAAGTCTGTCATAGACCTTTTGGTTTACTACGCCTTCAATATCCTTAAGTTTTAGATTATTAGTTGTTATGTATCTCATAGTAGAGATATCAATCTAATCTTTCTCAATACTATTATACAAGTCATAAAATTTGTTCATTTGAACAAAATTCCCTTCATTAGCAATAGCTGAATTAATCTTCTCTATCTTCAACTCCTAGGGTTCCTAAGCTTTTCCTTCTAACTATTTAGAAGTAGTAATTTTCTCTGCCTATTTTGCTTCTTGTTCTTGTTCTTGTTCTTCACTAGATTCAACAATTGTCAACGATGTCTTTTGTCTCTTTCTTGGTCCAGTGGCTTGTTTCTTGACCCTTATTGTCTTGGTGGTCATAGCTTCAACTAATCTTTCTGATTTCCTCTTCGGCTCACTTGGTTGTACATCTGAGACTACTACATATGGAATACTTTACTCTGAATATGTCTCTACAATAGATACTAATAAATGTTTCACATTCATTATACCTTGTTTCATAGTCTGTCTAACTACCTATGACTCACTTTCAGTCACACTGGCCTTTGTTAAAGCTTTCTTCATTATTGTCTCTATCTTCTTGTGAGATTCCTTCTCTAAGGATGCCTAATGAACTAATTGGTTAATCTCTTCATAAATCCCAAATCTATACTCAGCTTGGTCCTTCTTAGATTTTAACAATAAATCAATGTATCAAATTGCTACTTCATCACTCAATTCATAACCTAAGGGATCAAGAAATATTTCTCGAGGTTCTACTACTTCAATATAAGTAAAATCTATATCAACCATAACACATATATCTTCTTTAAATATTTCTACAATTGCAAGTGCAATTCTAAATCTTTGTCTCATCTCATTCTAAAATGTTTTCATTATCAAATTCCCACTATCCAAGATTTTATCTACTAAATGTCTTCTACATACAACTACGATCTTTGCCATTTTACATCTCTCACTACTCATAATCTTTGTGATTGACAAATATGGAAATCTCTTAAGTGCATGAAAGAATATATGATTGATCAGTGACTGAAATCTAAACACACCATTCTTGGTCCTCTTGATTTTCTCCAAGTTTTCAAGTTGCATTCTTATAATTTCACTAAGGTTAACTTGTTCCTTCTCAACACATATCTTATAGGATGCATAGATGAATCGAACTAATAATTCATCAATCTTAGAACTTGCACATATAGAGTAGGCAATGATTCTACTCAGGAATCTTACATCATCTTGTTTAATGGTGCTGATCACCATGGCCTTTCCATTATAAACTGCTTTTGTATAGCTCTCAACCTTCTTCTTAACAAGTTACTCACCTATAAGTACACTGCCTTGTTTGCTAAGACTAGTTACCTCATGAATTAGGTCAGCTGAAATATCAACTATACTCTTCCACCCATAGTTTTCCATCATGAATTCTACTTAGTATTATATGTGTCCACTCATCAATAGAAATGATATTTGAAAAGATCTAGTTCCTTCAAGTGTTCAAATTCAAGCTTTATAGTCATATCGTAGTTAATGGCTAGTTCCATGTCCTTGTTCATACACTCACTCCCAATAGACTCAAACTTACTGTTAAGATAACTTCCTACATCCTCCAAATAAACTACATTGTTTGGAGTAATGGATAATGTTGAATTAGGGTTTCCTTCTATGAGTTTCATGGAAACAAACTTCAATTTTAGTCTCTTCTCATTGTCAACATTATGAACTAGTAACATATATATGATTCTATCAAATATAAAATTTTATCAAATAAATTCTATGGATAAACAACAAAAATACCTCTTTTTGAGAATGGTGTTTGCTTCGAAATCACCTTGTCAAGTCACTTCTGAGTGCTCTCTACTTCTAATGTAATCACAATGAATTGGTAATCAAGTCTGTACTCCATTTTATTCCTTCTACTAGAATTTGCATTAATTATGTACTTTGTGAACACGAAAAATTTTCAATTACATTTTGAATTCAAATATCTACTCAAGATCTTTTATTCAATCTTCAGATGCTACCTGAAGTTTACCATAGTTTCCTTCCATCATGACAATGCTCCAAGAATCTTCACTCTATGAAATTATCTGTAAAAACATATTTTTCATCTTTTTCTACCGAATTAACTTTCTCTGTAATAATAGCAACTCCTAATTCCTTCATAACAAGTTCAAATAAGATCCAAATTTCAAATGAGCTTAGATACCATCTAAAGTTATCTTAGTCCACCTTTTCCTAACTTTGCTACCCATAATTCAATCTTTGAATGAAGTTTCAAATTCTGGTGCTGTGAACAAGCTTAATTCAGCTTAATTAAATCAAAGTTGACTATTAACTTTGATCTTCCTATCTCATCATCTTCAAACTTTTCTTTTGAGATGTCTAATCCTTTTACAAATGCCTCATTGAATTCTTCTCAAAGTTTACTGACTATATTTCTTTGTTCCTCACTATCTTTGTTAGTTCATAAGTTCCTCTCATGGCTCCTTCTATTATTTTTGACGTTTCTTCCATCATTCCTTCTATTCCTGAAGTTTCTTCCATCATTCCTTCTACCTCCAAAGTTTCTATCCATTTCGCAATACTTTTCTATATGTCCAAAGTTTTTGCATAACTAACATACTGGAGTTCTTCTTCTAGGATTCTATTGATCATCAGGTGCTTGAAAATTTTGAGCTATGTGTCCAAAGTTGTTACACTTATAACACGCAATCCATCTTCTTTCTTCATAAGGTCTTCCTTCTCTCAATGTCCTTTTGTTAGATCTTCTTCTATTTGTAGGGTTAGTATTTCTAGATATTCTACTATTCCTTCTATCATTATCATATTTAGGTTTCCTACAATCATTTTCTCTATGACCCATACCATGAAAATTATAACAATAAAAATCTGTAACATGATTAATGATTTATTTTTCCAATCACTTTTCATATGGCCTATTTCATTACATGAAAAAAACTTACCTCTAAATTCATACCTCATCTCTTTAGGAGATTCTGCTTGCTTTGGTTCATCCAATATCTTAGTTTCCTTGCCTTGTCCAACTTCTTTAGGTTTATTAGAAGATTGACTAGAATCAATCTTGTCATCAGATTTATCTTTTTCTTTCAGATTTGATCTAAACTCAAGTTTCTTTGCAAAAATGTTAAATATATTGTCAAGACTAGTCTTATCATAAGTAGGTCTCTATATTAACATTGAATCATCAAGATTTGCTCTGCTAGAATAAAGCTTCTCAAGTTGTTGCTTACAGTGAGTTAATTTACCTTTGATAATAGTGTTGTACTTATGAAGTTCTTCATGATCTTTCAATGTTTCAAATTTAGATGTCTTCTTTGCTAGAATTGCTCTAAGATATGTATTCTTAGTTTTCAAATCAGTTTCAACTTTTCTAGGATCACTCCTCAAAGTCAACTTCAAATTCATAATCTTCAATTCATGCTTCAAGATCTTGTACTATGTCTTCAACTTTGAATAATCATCATCACTAGTTTCAGATTGAGTAGATCCAAGCTTAGATTGAGATGTTCAATCTGATCCTTCAATTGTCCAATGTATACTTTGGAGTCTTCATATCTATCCTTCATCTTATCTCTTTCTTCATTAAGGAGATCAATTTTTTCAAGTGCCTCTTTAAGGTCCTTCATCAACTATTTTATATCCATAGGGATCCTACTCAAGTTATTAAGCCTCTTTTGAGTAGTTTTTCTCTAATACCAATTGTTAGAAATAGGGATTACTAAGAGAGAGAGGTGAATCCATAATTTACAAACTTTAGTTACCAATTGGATATTATTAATTGCTTTGAACCATACATAACAAAGTAATAAAGTAATGTAGAATAGTAATAGTAACCATGCACAAAGATAACTCATAACACTATATTTTTTTAACTAGGGAAACCTTGGCCAAGGGAAAACCCTAGTGGGGATGATACCCACTAGATAATATATTAATATATAAGTTCCTTGTTAAAGGATGGACCCTGTTAGGAGTCAATGAGAAAATTCAGTATGGAGAGTCTCTATTAGGAGACTTTGAATCCCTATTAGGAGATTCCAACCCTGTTAGGAGTTGTAGTACAATAGATGCAAGATGAGCCCACTGCCCAAACAAGTAATTAGACTTCTACTATATAGGTACTATGACTTCTTTCTTAACTAATCTTCAACTTGATCTCAGATCACAAAAATAGCTTCTCAAAACTTCACATATATCACTTTTACAGAAGTTTGCATATAATTGCTCAACACAACATATTGCAACTTCTATAGTGCACATTCTGAATTCACAAGATGTCCTTTGCATAATACCATGCCTTTTTAAAATTTTTTGTTAGGTTGGCTAAGAACACAATATACTTTTCCAACTTAGAGTAAACATCTAGGATGGCATCCCTAATTGGTGAAGTAATTATTTTGTTTACAAAATAATTCCTTCCTTTAATTCTGCTGTCCTATTTCACTGGTAAAACATGATTATCACTTTTTCATATAGTTGTACTGACTTCCAAGGTTATACATGTCATCATAAACATGTATACAATCTACATCTAAATTATCTAGTCATAATATGATGTCAGTAACAAGTTATAAACAAAACAATACACTGCTATAAACCAAATTCATAATTAGACAATTTTCTAAGTACGAAAAGCTAAGTATCTTTATTTCTGAAGTTTCCTATAAGCATGTACATCATGTATTACCATAAATGACAACAATTACATATCTTCATTAGCCAATTTTCAATAGATGTACTCTAGTTGGATGATAGCTATGTCAAAACAATAAGAACCTTAAAAAGTTTAGAAATGGCATTGTATGCTTGCCTTGTTGTACTATCACACAAGACATATCAGTAGCTGAGGTCAAGCCACATTTTTCCATCTGTCTTTCTAGGGATTTCTCAACACAAATAGGTGGATATATTACATCTAATTAGTACTATATGTTCTTTAGGAAAAAATATGGGAAAGGAGCTTCCATAGGGGTAGAACCTTCAGCCCTCAATCATATAGAGACCTATACTCCTAGCCCCATAAATATGAATTGCACAATTTGGGAGGAAGATGAAGTAGAGGATAAAGACATATCACATGATCCTACTACTTCTTTGGTAGAAGTGCCTGATTATCTTTTAAATGAGTGGGATACTACTTACTAGTTTGACCCTATACAAGAAGCTAGGGAGACAGGCCTTGGAACCTATTACATATTTGAGGAGAATGTCCCTACTCCCAATATTATGAAAACAAAAGAAAATACAAGTGGATTGGGGAATATATTCTTTGATGGCTCAAGGAATAAAAATGTTTAGGTACTTGTGTCATGCTCATTTCCCCTGAATTGGAGAAGTTTTACTTTGCTTATAGACTCCAATTCAGCTGCACTAATAATGTGGCAGAGTATGAAGCTCTGATCCAAGGTCTCCAACTTGCACAATGAAGAGGCATCGAGCTCTTGAAGGTATTTGGGGATAGTGCATTGGTTGTTAATCAAATTAGAAAGTAGAATGTCACAAAGAAAAACCTTCTCAAATCATACAAGCATAGAGTGTGGGATTTACTAGAAAGTTTTCAAGCTTTCAATATTCAAAGTATCTAAGAAATAAAAATAAACATGCTGATAGGCTTGCAACCATTGGTGCTCATTATGATATACCAAAGCATGTTTCTGATGAAAATAAGAAACAAATAAAAATTGTTTCAAGACCTGATGTCCTAGACAATTACACAAATTGGCAAGTGTTTGATTTTGATGTGCAAATTGTCAATTTCTTGCAAAATAAAGTAGAACTCTTTGCTAGAAATTGGTCTAAGCGGCAAAGCTAGTATGGGGACTAGATCATGAACCTTAGCTCCAATAAATTACCTAAATCTTTAATCACCTTGGAAGGCATTTTCAACTCTGATGATCAAGCAAGAGGCAAAGGTTCAAACCTAACTATGAGCAAGGATGACTACACACTTGTCACTACTGCTAATGGAAATACTCTCAACTTGGGAAAGGTATGCACTGAAACTGAACAAGAAGTCTTCATTAAATTATGTCAAGAATTTAATGATATTATTTATTGGACATATGAATACTTGAAGGGTTTTGAACCAAGCCTATTTTAGCATACTATAGATTTAAATGATAATGCCAAGCTTGTTAGGCAGAAACAAAGGCTAACTAATCCCAATATTAAACCATTGATGAGAAAATAATTGTCAAAGCTCATAGAGGCTAATTATTTTCCCTATCAAGCACTCATGGGTGGGTAATCTTGTTCCTATTAGGAAGAAAAGTGGAGAAATTAGACTATGTGTAGACTCTAGGGACCTTAATAAGGCTTCTCTTAAAGATCACCATCCCCTTCCTTCTATGGAATAGATCCTATCCAAGGTTAGTGGTCTAGAAAGAATTCTTTCTTAGATGGTTTTCAGTCTACAATCAAGTGTTAGTCCAAGAGTCAGACATATATAAGACAACATTCACTACCAAGAGGGATACCTATGCTTATTGTAAGATGCCATTTGGACTAACCAATGCAGGTGCCACATTTCAAAAGACAATGGAGTTGGCCTTCAAAGGCGTGTTGAATTTTTTTGTGTTGGTTTACCTTGATGATATAACTATTTTCTCAAAAAATGTAGTAAATCATTTTGATCATTTGAGACAAGTATTCATCAGATGCAAAGAGTATGGTGTGTCCTTGAATCCCAAGAAGTGTGTATTCTCCACTAACCAAGGAAAGCTCCTAGGACACAATGTGTCAAGAAATGGGCTAACAATAGACCTAGAGAGAGTAGAATAAATTCTCTCTCTCCTACTTCCCAGCCAAAAGAAAGGATTGTAGAGATTTATTGGTAGGATCAACTTTGTAAGAAGGTTCATCCTTGACCTTGGTTCCACGGTGAAACCTCTCATAGCTATCTTGAAGAAGAACCTAATGTTCAATTGGAATAGGGAAGGGAAGGCTAGTCTTGAAGAGATCAAGCAATCAATTGCATCAACTCCCACTCTTGTGAACCCAAACTTTAATAGGGATTTCATCTTCTACTCTCTTGGAGGAGAATCATGCATTTTAGCTGTGCTAACATAGTTGAATGATGAGAATTTGGAGTAGCCCATTGATTTCTTTAGTGAAGGGCATAAGGATTATGAGGGTCGATACAACTATGTAGAGAAATAGGTCCTTGCTATTGTAAGGGCTCTAAAAAATTTCAAACATCTTCTATCTCATAACAAGATCCATATTTTGGTCCCACATGCCAGTGTGAAAGAGTTCTTTTTGAACAAGGATATTAATGAAAAGAGAGCTGGATGGATTACCAAAGTCATGGAATATGACATTGATATCAAGATCACCAAGCTTGGTAGAGGCAAGGGATTATGTGAGTAGATGGCCTCATGTTTTGAAACATGTGAGGAGGGTTCCCTCTTGATTCAAGGTTAGCAACCAGTGGAGAATGAAGATCATGTTAGGAATAAGGTGTATCAACATTGGATAATTCCTATTCTTATTATTTGTTTTGTAAAATGTATTTCTTGCAAATAATGTTGATGTGTCGGCATCTTGAATTGTGTATAAGGAGATCATCACTAAAATGGTTATGATAGATTCCTATGACATGTAAGAGCTATGTCAGGAAGATTCAATGACATGTGAAGACATGTGGCAACTGATAAATTTGAGTACTGTACACTCTACCCCAATAGTGGGGTTCGAGGCATCACCCTAAATTTTTTTTTTAGGGTTCCTATTTTCTTGGAGAATGGTAAAACCCTAATATGGTTACCTTTGGGAGTAGCCCTAAAGTGAAGTGCATGTTATAAGCATTTTTAGGGTTGCGAAGAGGGGATGTGAGAAAGTGTATTGTTGGTACTGTGAGTAGCTACTGGTGTCTTCTGTTGTCACTGTTGAACTTGCATTGCAAGTGTATTTTAACCTTGTGTTGAAGATAATACATTGTGTAGGTTCTGGAGGGGTGGGGTTGTTTTACCGAAAGGTTTTTCCCCACTGACAAATCTTTGTGTTATGTGTTTCTTTCTCTATCTATTTTCTTTATGCTTGGTTTGCTGAAATATTGTTGTTTACATGATATTGAATCATTAAGTGTAAAAGATTTTAATAGGATTTTCACCATACTTCTCTTAAGAGATTAGTGTAGGAAGTTATTTTTGCACCTAAATTTCCTTATAGATCAGATTGATTGGTTGCATGACATGACTACCTTCTTGATAGAAGGAAGATATCCCCAAGGCCTAGATAGAGCCAAGAGAAGACAATATAGATTGTAGGCTATCCCCTATGTCTTGGTGGATGAAATATTGTTCAAGAAGGATTTTGATGGGGTCCTACTAAGGTGTATCAAAATGGATAAAGTCAACAGATTATTAGAAGAGTTGCATGATGGCCCTGGTGGTGGTCATTTCTCAGCCAAGATCACTGCAATGAAAATAATGAGACCTAGTTATTATTGGCTAAACCTATTCAATGATTGCCACAAGTGCATGAGGAAATGTGAGAAATGTGCATTCTTCTTAGGAAAGCAAAGATTAGCTTCCCTTCCTCTCCATCCCATCCAAGTTGACCAACCCTTTGCATAATGAGGTTTGCATTTTATTGGCTCAATAAATCTATCCTCTAGTGTTGGTCACAAATGGATCTTGGAAGCCATAGACTACTTCACAAGCTAGATAGAGGCAATATATTTGAAAGATGAAACATAAGCTTTAGTGGTTGAATTTCTTGATGGAATTATGACTAGATTTGGTGTTCCATCAACTATCATATCTGATAATGCCAAATCATTTGTTGGAGTTATATATGCCCTTGGGCCCTAGAACATAGGATATATTTGAGCACTTCCTCAAACTACTATCCCCAAGGGAATAGCTTGGCTAAATCCTCCAACAAGAACCTCATCAAAATCATGAAGAGAACAATTGAAGATAACCGGAGGTGTTGGCATTCAAAGCTAAGAACTACCCTTTGGGTTGACAAAATTACACCCAAGAGAGCAGTTGGTGTAATACCCCACTTAGAGATCCTTGGTACAAGGATAGATAAAATACAAACAAGTGTTTTTTCTTAATAGGAATGGATTCACACAAAAACCAACATACAAAGATCACAAAGATTGCAATAGAAGACCAACCAAACTATTACAAGCTAGAGTTTTCGTTGCACCAAAAGATTGAACTATTAATGCCCGATACAACCACTAGACTTATATAACATAGGAGATGGTTAAGCCATGTCATGAATCCTAAAGGGGAATGTTGGTAGTTAGTCTAAAAATTCCCCCCTCAGCATTACCCGAGGAGATTCGAACATGTGACCAAGATTTGATACCACTTGTTACAAGCTAGAGTTGTCGTTGCCCCAAAAGATTGACCTATTAATGCTTGATATAACCACTAGACTTATATAACATAGGAGGTGGTTAAGCCATGTCATGAATCTTGAAGGGGAAGGCTAGTGGTTAGTCCAACACCAAACAACCAAACACCAAAGATCTCCAAGTGTCACCACTGACCAAAACATAAACAAGAAAACAATAGAGACCAACCATGGTCTCACACACATCGAGGGCACAAAGGAAGCACAACTCAACTACTGAACACCATGTTGAAAGACAAAAAATGACTCCTAAAAATTTTCCAAGTTTGAAATCCTAAATCCCTAAAATTTGGCTAAGTTTAAATTTATGAACCCCTGAAATTTCCTAGAATCTTTATCTCAGCTTGCAAAGGTTTGGAACCTATCTCAAAAGACTGATCACATATATTAAAATATACCTTAAGCATAAGGAATTAAATATATGTCAACTTATACTTTAATGATATATTTTGAACCCCTCAATTTTTTTTTTTTGAACTAGGAAGGTTCAAAACATAATAGGGTGTCCAAAACCAACTTCCACAATTTCCCTACCCAAGCCTAGATAACCCCTTTTTTTCCATGAGGACAACATACTGATAGATTCTTGTGCAAGGAAGTGCAACACACCATGTAAGAAACTGCTATCCACATGAGGAAGTGCACCAAATGACATGAGAATGTACTTGGCCCAATAGCCAAGACACCTAAAAATTGATTTCACATGAGAAAATGCTAGAAGCCACACAATAAAACCTAACACACCTAAGAGTATCAGATCCAGATATCGAGGAAAAGAAACTCAAATGAATAAGTGAAAGATGGAAGTTAACAAATAGTGAAGGGAACATAACTAAAAGCAACATCGCAATGTAAAAAAATAATATCACAATAAACTGAACAACCAAATTAAGTACGTGGTTGGTTCCTCCCAACTGTAATAACATCATTAGACTATTATGGGTCTTAACCATCCCCCACGTGTAACATCCCAAACTTTTGACCAAATCTTTAGAGCTATCTTATGAGGACATCACTACTAAAATATACTAGAACATAAGAAGAAGGAAATCTAACATGTTATAATTAAAGCATAAGATAATCCAAAAAATCAAACTCATTATCTAACACATGCTAAATATCATAACAAGGAAATTTTTCAAAACTAACGTCATCTAAAAATAATATACAAGCATTCCAATGAAAGCGGAAATCACAAGGAAGCATACTCCAGAACCTAAAGTACCAAAGTGAAAACATCTAACATCGGTTGTACTAGAAAAAAGAACCATCTCTGTACAACGATCCCTAGCAATGGTGAAGGTAGCTATGCCTCCCAACCATGTGGAACCCATAGGTTCACTCCTACTATGCTGATGGAGATAATGATCCAATCACAAACACATAAAGCAAACATCCGTAGCTAACACTCACACCAAACAATATGATGACTGAAACCAAGATCATAAGCAATACATAAACTATAGGTCCTGGTTAGACACTCAATGGGCTATTAAGTAGGGACTAAGATCATGGAGAGTCACTTGGCATCCAAGAGCCCAAGCTCAAATCATGCGAGTTCAACTCCCTTAACAGAAAGATTCTAGCATAGATTATTATCTTAAGTTTTACTACCACCCAGTGTGTTATTTAGTTATCATTTAATTAAAACTTCCTCTACCAACCCTCTGGGCACAATGGTCACCAGGTTGCTAGATAGAAGCCTCCTCCATATGCTACCCTACCCTACCCATGCTCATCTAATGATGAGTTCCCATAAAAATTTATATTCCCAACCCAACCCCAATGATCATAACTCCCAAAACTACCATGGAAGATCAAGTCTTGCAAGTCACCTGAAAAATGTATGTGCACATACTCATGTGTGGCACACCACCATCATGAAGATCATAACACAAGGACTGGATGAGAACACAACACAAAATATCACTCAACCAAAAATAGTCTTGGGAGGACGAATGTGAGATGCATCCCAATGCAACATAAAAGTGCAACAATGGTTTGATTAACATCTGAATGAATGATCCAGGTCCATGACCAAAATCATGCCAAGAAAACCTAAGAAAATAGGGCAACACACAAAATGAGGTAAAATCCCTAAAAATGGAAAAATTCAAAATTAAAACCCATTTGTTCTTTGGGCATTGTTGGTCTGATTTTTCACATTGCAAAAATTATGGAAAATTTTAGTGAAAAATTATTTGAGTTTTTGAATCTTGCAAATTAGGCTTTTGTTCCTTGTATGTTTCAAACCCTTAGATTGCCCTAGTTTTAGAAAACCCTCAAAATATCTTCAAAAAAATATTTTTAATGATATACCATTTAACCTAAGGAAGGGCTTGCACAAGTGTGAGTTCATTATAATTTTGTCTTAACCTTACATGGTCATGCTTGGCCTATAAATTGTTTGATTGTTCTATTAGGAAATATCTCTAATGACACAAAGTGTTTATAATCATTGATCTTGTTTAGATCAATGGGTATCACATTCTTGCAATTTTGAGATGCAAGGTTTTTAAATAATGCGGGCATGCGACTTGGTGACATGTAGCCCTTATTTTTCTAAAATTCCAGTGAACCGTAAAAGGATTTATAAGTTGTGAAAAACTTTTGCAAGTTTGTCAATACTTTTTGTGCACATTCTAGATTTCCTACGATATCATTGGTTGTGTTAGCAATAGAGATATGCCTTTATCACCAAGAAGCATCAACCATTGATTTCATTTGAATCAAGGGCTAGCACTTTCCTGCAAGAAAGAGATGCTCATCAGATAAATAATGCGGAGAAGTGAAAATTGGACAAGTGGCACAGTCTGACAAGATGGGGACACCATTCTCAAGGATGATGTTGAGATGTCCTCCATGGCAAGTTTCAGATGAGTTGGAGTGAATGTAGACATTTTATTCATCACTTTAGCCAGCGTGTTATTTGAAACACATGATTTTGTAACCGTTGATCTGTCAAGGATCAAAGGCTAGCGCATGCCCACAATTTGAAGCTACATGAGAGATAAATAATGCGAGCAAGTGGTTTTTGGATGTATGGCAAGGTGGGGTCAAAAAAATTTAACTATATGATGCGATGTGCCACACTATAAAATGATTGCTAATGTGTACTGCCAAATGTGCCATTGAAGAAGTTTGTCTACCAAACAGAAGTGAAGCCTCATCGATTGTAGTTCAAAGATCAAGGATTAGCATAGTCCTGCATTATGAAGGTGCTAGAGATTTAAGGAATGCAGGTATGCACCTTTGTGACATGTGTCATAGTGGGGCCAAATTATAGAAAAGCACTGAGTCATGCCATGTGGTCTACCACTTGTGCTTAGCTGGAAACATTTATGATGTGGGAGCAAAAAGTTTCAAAGATTAATGCAATGGTCAGATGAGTCATAGAACCTGGATTGAAAGTAGTCACTTCATTGGCCCAAGTGGATGATGTGAGCATAAAATGCATAATTGTTTCACACTGTTGATCCTATCCTGATCAACGAGAGGTGCTTGACCACATTAAGAATTTGAGTGAAGTTTAAACAAAGTAGGAATGCTCCATGCAGACACGTGTCCATGGTGACATCTAAAATTTTAACTCAAAAGTTCTGCAGGGTATAAGCACTACAACTGTTGATCTTTTGAAGATCAATGACTAGCACAAGCCCACAATTTGAAGATGCTCATCAGATAAGAAAAGGAGGAATGTGCCAGCATGACACATGGAATGAATGATTTCAAGAACCTACTTGCTCAGAAGAAGATATGGGACCTGCTGGCGTGGAAGTTGTTTGAAGGTGCGAACTCATATGAAGGTTTCCTATTGGTTAGTATAGCTAATTGGATTTTGTTCAAATGTGAATTGATCTGATCATTGATCTTGTCTTGATCAACGAGTGGCACTTCCCCACAATTCTAAGGTGCAAGAAATTTAAGAAATGTGGGAAAGTGGTATTGCGACATGTAGCCTTGTTTTCAAAGCCATTAAGCTTGTTGCCTTTTAAATCAAAACCATCCAATCTAGTGAAAATATACAGATAGGATTCAAATTTAGTTGCAATTTGGAGGTAACAGTTACTGAGAGTAAATATGGTGTAGATTTCATTCGTGCAATTTCATTGTATGAAAAGAAGTCATGATCTCACCATTAATGAATTACCAAGGCACAGAAAGAACATCAGGACATAAAAAATTCTCAGAGCCAGGGCACAAAATTTTTAGCTAGTGATCCATTAAAATTATAGAAGAAAATCACATAGTACAGAAGTGCAAATTCTAGTGGGTAAATACTCTACAACTCTTTTAAAAATTCAAGTATCTGCTATTGTAAAATTTTTAGGGTTTTATTCAAAATGCCTCCTCGAAAAGAATTCACTGAGCAAATAGATTATTTGAAATGTTCTGTGCACAATGATTTTGTTCAAAAATTCCCCTTATTAGTACATGAAATAACTAAAGGGAGGGAACTCATTCCAAAACACCTGAGAGTGCCTGTAGCAGAAGGTTTCTATGACAAAGCAAATTGGGTAAGAGATGCCCAGGTTTCCATGGGGGGTGTGGAGTTGTTTAAGAAATGGTTTTTAGAGTGAAAACTAGATACTCCTATGAGTAATATATGGGAGTTTGATATTGGTAAATTAACAGTCCCCACAGTTTTCTTTGATAGTGATTTATTGATGGATCAGGCAAAGAAATATGATCCAGTTACAGGGTGGGTAAAAAACCATGCTAGAGTGAATCTCTTTAGGGTTTGCCCTGAATTAATTAGTGAGGTTTTCAACCTCAATCCTAACCATGTTGTACATGAAATTATTGACATAGATGACCTTCAAGAAAGGTATGATGGACAAAGGATTTACCTAAGAATAGGGCCATTATAGGAGCATGCTGCTAAAATTGGCACCTTGCCTATGATTACAGCCAGTACCTTAGAGCCATTGTTGAGAAGAAATTTCAACCTAAGTGCTCAAGCACTATATTTTTCTCTTTGCAAGATTTTTGGGATAGATGAAGTTGATCAAATTCCAAGCTCTTTTGTCCTTATCATGGCTCAAACTCTTCAATTTGGGATGAGCACTATTCTAGATTTTGCTACTTTTCTTGCAAAAGAAATTCACAATGGTCTGGTGGGAATAGCACCAGGAAAGGTGGACAAACCATTCTATTGGTATTAATTTCTTATGCATGTATGCTTGTACAAGGGATTTACCTTCTTTTCCAAGGGTATGGAGCTGGAAATGATCAAGGATGGAGAGAGGAATCCAGTGCAGCTGTGAAGTGTAGATACGACTTTAGAAGCTACAGATGCCAGCTATGTGAGATTTGATAGATACTTTGCTTCAAAGCTTAGGTTTCTCTTGAAAGGTGACAGGCCCAGAATTCCACAAGCATTGTTGGAATTGGTTACCTAAGGACCATGTACAAGGACTATTGGTTAGTCATAATTGGGGAGATATAATCCCTTATAGTGTTTCAACTGTAATAAGAATATATGGTTTTGTGGGAAAGCCACATGTGTTTCCCTTTCACGTGCCTTTGAAGATAGGAATAGCTGAGCTCTTATGGTAGATAGACACTATAGATGAGAGGGAATTGTCTAAGAAGGGTACCTTTTTTCCAATTGTTACTGTGGCACATTGATTTTTTTTAATCAAGAAAGGGTGGAAGCACCTTAATTTGTTTCTAGATAAATATAATATGGTAGAATCTTATGCCAGATTTATTGATCCTGAGGGATTCTATGACCTCTTAAGAGAGAGGGTGAAAGCTTCTTGCATGGTACAACAAGTTTACTATTTGGAGGATATAATTAGAAATATTTTCACTTTGCAAGAACAAGGATTTAGGAAAGAAAAATGGATAGTATTTAGCAAGACCCTAGAATTTATTAATGCTTTTGACCTCCAGTATGATCCATTGAAAGACAAGAAATATTGGGGAGCCAAAATGCAAGCATTAATGAATAATTTTGTTGTGATCATCCAGAATATGAATGAAAAGAAAGCCATGTATATTGAGACCTATCTAGACAAGGCTACATAAGTACAGAGGAAAATAAGTAGCAAAAATATAGTGGCTCCTGGCCAGTATGCATTGCAGAGAAGGGTAGGTTATGTCATGATTCAAAATGTACAATAGGCACCCCTTCATTAGAAGCCAAGGTTAAGAAGTCCATCTGCAACCAGCTCTCCAAAAAGGCCAAAATTAGAGCAAGGGTCTTTTTCTTCTCAAAAAGTATAATACTCCCGAAGCCAATCCTCAATCTAGATAGATGATGAAGCATCTCTAAGGGAGAAGCTTAGAAAAATGGGTGGAGAAGGGGATGTGATTGTTACTTCTACAGATTTGGATGTTGGAGAGCCACAAGAACCTCCTACACCTTCCTTGGACCTAACAATTGCTGATTACCAAGGTAAGGAAATTGATCCGATAGTTGCCCAAGCTTTTGAAAGGTTTATTAATAATGAGAATTTTGTAAAGTCTAGGGCTTTTGCTCAGTTTCTATGGAGATTAAACATGGGTAATTTTGAGAAAACCTATGAGAAGGTCAAGGCTAAGCAACTAGACAAACCTGATTAAAATATTAAGGAAGAGGTGAAATCTAAATTTTTAAATGATTTTTCTCAATTTACTCCTAAAGCTAGGAGGAAAATAGTTAGACAGTCAGGAGTCCTCCTTTTGCTAGAATGGGATATAGAAAATGCCATTATTTTTTATTCAATAAGAAAATAGAGGGATGTTCAACTAAGGACTGTTGAAGAAATACTACAGTCTCATAGAGGAGTCAAATTTAGTGATGACCACCAAACCCTTGTTTTATGGTCCATGGAAAAAAGGAAAAATACTAGAATGCATGAGGTTCCCACTGCAGAGCATACTGATGCATTGACAGTGTTTAGGGCTAGTGAAATAGGTAGTAAACAGATAATTGGGATGGCTTCAGAAATGCTAAAATTTTGTAGCATGGTGTCTGGCCAAGAGGAAGATAAATTTTCCCAACTCAATGCTAGGTTTGAGGAAGTTTTGAAAGCATATGAGGAGAGGGGTATGCAAATACAATCCTTAGAAAATAAAGTGACTCAGATGGAGAAGATTCTTGGGAAAAGAAAATTAGGGGAAACTAGTAAACCCAGGGTTGCATATCCCCCAAGGCCACCTATTGAGCCTTTTAAATCAACACCAATTATTGAGATACTAGATACTCCAGAAAGACCTTAGTTCTAGACTGCAGATGATTTTGAAGAGGAGAAGAATAAGCTATATGCAATGCATGTAGAACTTAATAATCAATATGAGGAAAAATTGAGGCAAGGTATCATGTATTTAATAGATAAGATAGAATGGCCCACATTTTTTGATCAATTAGCAAGGATCTCAGCAATCAAGGATGAATTGAAGAAAAATGAAGCTATATTCAGACCCATTATGCAGAGGTGGATAGAGAGAAGTTCAGATATCACTGCTATGTGTATATTTGTTATTCAACTAACATATCATTAGATAGAAGGAATTTTTGATTTCCTAAATAAGTTGCAAGGTTTTAATGATAAGAAAGATTCTTTCTATAGAATATTAACTAATTTTTTTTCCAAGTATTTTGTGGAAAAATTTGATTTATTCCCTTGTGCTCTAAAGATAGTTGAAAAAATAAAGGAAAAGGAAGAATGGAAGAGGTAGTTAGATGAAGCCTTTTGTGAGAGAATAAATAAGGTTATAAATGAAACATGCCATTTATTGTGGGCAATGACAAATTAGGAGTTGGTAAAAGTATAGATATTCTATAACTCCATTAGAAAGATTTTGTTGATATAGAGTTAAATGCAAATTCCTTAGTAACTGTACAAAGAGAAGTTCTAAATTTTGATTGGCTTGAGGACACTATCTACAACAAGTGGAAGGAAGAGTTCATGTCTACAGAAAAAGTAGAAGAAGGTGATGAGGTGGAGGATGATGATAAAGAAGAGAGTACACAAGTAGAAGCCACCTATGCTACTAATGATAAAGACAAAGAGGATCCTTAGGTAGCGGGAGATGACTCATCAATGTCACATTTGATGGCCACCTATCCTGAGGAACTAGAGCACTAAAAGAATCCAATTAAAGTATTCTTGCCTTTCCAAAAGGAAATAATAGAAGTGGGCCCACAAAGGAATGTTTGATGTATTAGCCTCTTTGTTATTTGCATTTTGTCTTTTGTTACAGGTGTGTGTAAAAATCTTTTTTTGAAGGACACCTGTCATTCACATCTACCCTTTGCTTGTTGCAACTCATGCCTATATAAATGAGTTTTCAAGATAATGTGAGTGTCCAAATTTTGTACAATTTTATGTCTTTGAGAGAATACAGTTGGTCCAATAGTGTGTAGCTATTTTGATTTTATTTTCTAGTTGTACTTTTTGAAGATATATTGAAATGACAAAACCAACAAGTTGTTCTAGGCTATCCTTTGAATTGTATTGGTCATTGCATTAGTCATCTGAAAGGACAATACAAAGGGGTATTTACACTATATTTGTGTCATCAATTTTTGTATCATTTTTCTACTTTGAAGTCATTTTAAATAAGGTTTAACTTGGCTGAATGCAATCTAGATGGGTTGTATGTTGATAACATTATTTCTTTTAATTAAAAGAATTATAGAAATGCTTCAATGAATCAGTAAGGTTTATGAGTTTATAGAAAGGATACTTCATAAGAATGGAAATGGGTGATTACAATTGATTAATTCATTTACAAGTTAATTGAATTAGATCTCCCACCAATAGTTAATTTTCTGCCCAATGGATAAGGCACTAGTCATATAAGTCAGAAGTGAACAAGGATAAATTCTACTACTCTTTATCAAAACAATTATAAAATCAAAATTATTTTTCATTCAATTTTGTTCAAAGTTATAAATTATGGTCAATACTCATTTATATCTATTCTTTGAGTCCTAAATAACTGCTATTATCAGGAATATTTGTAAATTCAAGGAGAATGACGACCAAATCTGGTGATAAGGGATGCATACAAGTTTGAGAACATTAAAAGAAGTAAGTAAACTACTCATGTGTTAGTGGGTAATAGATGAGAATCAGAATGAAACTTAAAAAATCTCTACACAACAATTTACATTAGAACCATCCCTAGGTATACCTACCTTGGTTTAGCAAAGCCAAAAGAGCAGGAAACCATCCTTCGGTTTTGTTGAAGTTGGGTCTAAATGGTTTACTTATATAATTGATAATAGGAATTGGCTAATCCTTAGGTTATATGAGTGTTATTATTATGGTATTGAACATTTTATTGTTTAGTAGTTTTCAAACACCAACAGGCACAAAAACCCCAAAAATCCAATAAAATTTGGTTTTGGACACTATATGCAAAGTGGCTAGCATAATGGTACAAAACCCCAAACCCCCATCCTAAAAATAGGGGAAATATTCATACCCAACCAATTGGGTAGAACCAAAAAATAGAAAGAGAGGGGAACACTAGTTCTTAGCCTCCTAAAAAACTACTACTAGAAACAAAAGCTGAAATGAAGTAGAAACAAGAAAATGGGAAAGCCCTACATGATAGCCAAAAGGGCTAAAATGGAAAATATCCAAGTAAAATAAATAACATGTAGATACTACCAAAAATGATGGCAAAGCAACATCTCCCTAAGCTGGATCCAATGAGTCCATCCTCGCAAAGATCCTATGCTTGTAGCTCTCACAATAAACAAAAAATGAATCCTTGAGAAAAGGATTTCAAAAAAAGATCTCCAATTTTTGAATTAAAAAATTGAAAAGTGAGGAATTAAATTCCTCTTTCCATACTTATTCACTTTTTGAGTGAATAATCGATTAGGAAAAATAACTAGCAAACCTAGTCAAACCCCAAATTGACCCAAACAAAAATAGGGTATTCCTAGAAATAGAAATTCATCTATGAAAAAGTTTCCAAAAATTAAATTCAATAAAAATTAAAGCCCAAAAACCCAAAATCATAAAAAATAACTTAATAACTTTCACGACAATGCGAATCTCTAAATGCACATACACACTTATTGATTTAATCACATAATGCAAATAAGTTCAGATTTAATAATTAGTAAATGGTTTAATTTAAACAATTGAATAAAGATATGTTGACCATATAGGGACAACATTGGTAAAATATGAATAGCTAAATCACTAATTCCATGTGCCACTGCTAGGGATATAAATCCTGCATACTAAAACACATGATCAAGTGGAATTGCATATAATATCATAGCCAAAGCAATAAATGCATTAAATAACTTATTTAACCATTTATTCAATTATACCTAAATAATCCATTTACATCACTCACATTCACATAAAGCATAAAGAAACAAGAATGAATTAAATAACCATAGCATAAAATCCATCACATGAAAAAATCAAAGATATGTCCAAATACTGGATAATCTGATATCATCATAGACCTATTGTCATCTCAAAATGGCATCAACATGTAAATATGATAAACTAAAGCACATAGTAGTAAAGCATCTATGGTACTAAAATCAAAGTATAACATTTGACCCTCAGGTCATCACAAAGTACAAATAATAAGAGTATCAAGTATATCTTGAATCAAAATAAAAAAGGTACAAACTACAAACATGAGAGGCACTAAAGTTGGGAACTCACTTTTCATGTTGGTATATGGAAGGGAAGCTATGCTTCCTATTTTACTTTATTTCCCCTCTCTTGAGATGGCTCATCAATTGGAGCTAGAGGAGAATGATCCAATGACAATCAGGTTAGTAGAACTAATTGAATTAGAAGAAAATAGACAATAGGCTATGCATACACTCGAGGCTCATTAACAACAAGTCAAAAGAAGTTTTGACAAGAAGACTACAACCAGAGTATTCAAAGAAGGAGGCCTTGTCCTCAAGTGGGATGCAAGTAGAGCTAAACTAGGTAGGCACTCCAAATTTGATGCTATGTGAAGTGGGCCATATGTTATCACTAGTTGTAAAGAGGCCAACACTTTTTAGCTATCCAAGCCCGATGGTGATGTTTTTCCAATTCTAGTTAATGGAACTCACCTTAAACTTTTCTTCTAGAGGAAGGTTAAGGTTTTTTGTATATAGTAGAGTAGTTTCTTGTTTTAAATAAGTGTACATTAACAGTCTTCTTTATGAGAGATAAAAATTCTTTTAGAGTTTTGCAGTTGCAGCGAAAACAAGTTTTGTGAGATTTCAAGAAGTTTGCGGGCTCATTTTTTCTTTGACTTCAGCCCAATGGATTACTCAAGGCCATTGGTCCATGCTTAGAAGGAAAGCAACCCCTTTGAGTTGCAAAAATTGGTAGCCATTTTTGTCCCCCCTACCAAAATTTGAATTTTCAAGGTGATAGATATGACCAACGTTCAAATTTGACATTCAAATATTTCTGGCCATGCATGCTCAATATGGATATGTAAAAATCATGGTTATACCCCTTATATTCCTAAGTCTTCAAGTTTTTCATATTTTCATGCTATATCCTTGTGAAAATTCAAGTTGTGATCATGTGCTCAGTCCTCTTCTCACACAATCATAGGTAGTTAGGGAGTAACTATCTATTAAGTTGTGAACACGTGAAATAGTCAAGTTCAAAGATGGTGCAACTTCATAGCTCAGGGGGCAAGTGTTCATTTTCAAGTCACAAAGGTGTGACTAACCATCAATGCATCATCATAGGTGGTTAAGATTGATCTAAGGCCAGGGTTGTAAGACAATGAAATCCCTTGATCACTAATTCAAAAGGTTAACATCTAGGTTAATGATTCAAGTGGAAACATTGTGATTACCTCTTCATCGCACAGTCATATAGAGTGATGCTTAACCATGAGTCAAGATTGCAATGCTACAAAATAATCTTCTTAACATAATCACATGAAGTTAAGGGAAAACCATGGTTTAGGTTGTAAAGCTACAAACGCTTTCATCACACAACTACTAAGATTAATGATGCATTAAGGAATTGAGTTGTGAAGCAGTGATAACATAAAATGTAGTTAGGATGGTGGTTTTAATTTTGCATGGTCTCATCCATGGTTAGAACGATAGTGTTTGCAACTTCATATGGTTTGTTGGCAGTCAGGCTTTGGTAGTTGTAAGGGTGCAAAGAGCTCCATATATAGTTAAAGTCTATGTAATCACAATTTCACTGGGGGTTAATGCTAAACCCTAGTGAAGGCTGCAAAGCAACGATTCTTCTTAGTTTGTGAGTTCGCATAGAGTTAAGAGAACCTAGGATTAAGCTTGCAAGGTGGCAATGAAGGGAATACTAACTATTTTTGCACCATCGCATGGTTAGAAGACTGTTAAGTCTAAACCATGACAATGATGTGAAGAGATAATTACACATTACTCGTGGGCTCACAATAGTTAAGGGAATACAATGAAGGTAAGTTGTGATGCAATGATCAAACATAATATAAGTTGTTCACAGTTTTGCAAGAGAAAATAGCAAATGAAGAAAATGGGTTGTGAAGATGCAAAACAAAGTGATGAGTACAGTTCTACATTGGAATTGAATGTTTGGCAAGGTGGTAACATTCTTTAGTATTATTGAGCCATGTGGTAGATTTGATGATCAAATTGATGACATATCTAATCTAGCACATCAAAAATACTCTTAGAGGAAACTCTTTAATGGAAAACCAATTCCCTGATCATTTGAAACTACTTTTTGATGATATCCATGCTTGTTTGATATAAAGGACACTCCATCACTATTTTGAGTTATCTTTCTAGCTAGCTATGCAATTACGATGGCCATTTCTACCTCTTTGAGGTCAAAATTAGTATGAAAGACATGATTTTATGCATATGGACACACACTCAATCAAATCTTCTTTGGATAATTAGTGATTGCTCTCTAGGAATTTAATGGCTGTAGTTGAGCTTTTCCTTAGGGTAGAAGTTTTCTTAGTTATGCTTGAGCTATAAAAGTAAGTTTTCTTAACCCTCTAAGGGTCTGTCTTTTCTTTGATTCTATTGTAGTAGTATTCTATGCTTTGTTACTATAATTCCCCTTTTGCCTATGAATGAATATAATTCTCAATTGTATCTCCTTCTTCCATTAATATATCATGCAATATCTTTTGCCTTATATTGATGAATTGCCTACATTCTTTAGTTATATGTTGTGTCTATTTGTCTTTGAATGATATAGAGTCAAGTCCCTTCCTTATATCATTTCATCAACTTTTGATCTGTGCATGATTGTTGGGTCAAAGTTAAGATAGAATCTATGTATCTGAGAATTATATTGATGAACTATGTTTCCTTTTGCATGGATAAGATTGAACAATAGTATTTGGTGTATCACCCCTCTTAGATTATAATAGGTAGTTTTATTTCATGCATTCCTTCTCACTTTTCCTTTCAAGAAATAGTTAGGTGCACCCTGATAGTGAGGAAGTCAACTTTCTCTAGAGACACAATCTATAATTGCAAAGTCCCATATTTTTGAGATTGTTTCCATGTTACATGAGGTTGTCTTTAGGTAAAAAATTTAGGCAAGGGTGCAAACATTCATGTCAACAACCCTCACTTGTGGACCTCTCATGTCAAGAGATTTCTGTACTATTTCATCAATATTTTCTTGTAAGACATTAATTTTTTTGAACAATTATAAACTCTTAGAAAGTTCATTGTTTTTTTTATGTATGTATGTATGTATGTATATATGTATGTATATATATACATATGTATATATGATGTATATATGCATGTATCTATGTATATATATGTATGTATGTATGTATATACATAAATATACATATGTATATGTATATATGTGTATATATACATACATATATACACACATCTATATGTCTATGTACGTATGTATGTATATATAAAAAGAGATCTCATGGATTGTGAATTGTGGATTATAAACAAAAAAGAAAGAAAATATGACATTAATCATTCCCCATTTGTTTTGATTGATTATGGAGAGTTGCATTTGAAAGAGGGTGGAGAGCTTTAAATGAGGGTGGAGAGCTCTAAACGTTGGTGGAGATCAGTGGCGATCTAGGATTTTGTTTCTATTCCCTTGTGATCACTGCATTTTGTCACCGTTTTGCACCATTGTGATCTTTGTGCCCTTGCTCTATGATTTTCTTCAAGGGGAGAAGAGATACCTATGTAAATGTGATGCAGGAGCACCTTGGGTGTAAGAGTAATCTTGCATCACCCAAAAATATTTTCTTTTAGTCTTTTATATTTTAATAAGGACTAGCAAACAAGGTGGTTACTATTTCTAGGAGCTTACTATTTTTAGTAAGTTTGTCATATGAGCTTATAATGTTCTCATTTTTGACATGAAGGTTTATTTTCAAATTATAAGCATACCATAAAAATCTCATTGCTCTAGCTTAAGTATCAAAGAAGTTATTATATATTTTTGGTGAAATAATTTGTAGAAAAATCTTCAGGCTCACTGTTGGAGGCCTTAGAGTGCCTGGATGAGGTCTAAGAACTCAATGGAAGGGCACATGCACCATTCCAAGCCTATAGGTCACTAACTAGCATATCTAAAAAGTGGTTATAATAGCCAATTAAAGAAATAGTTTGAGAGTTATGGCCTTCCAAAGTTGGGCTACCTAGAATATCTAAAATAATTTGTCAAAGATATATTTAGCCAGCTCTATATCTATTGTTAGGGTTTGTCAGCCCTAGGTATTAAGTTTGAGCATCTAGAACCTTCCCAAGTGGCATAAAATTGCCTATTTAATAAAGGCCTTAACATTGTCTAAGATAGCTCTGGGTGATAGTTCGCAACTTAGTCTTGCAGATTACTGTAATAAAGACACTCATGTGGTTTAACATATTGTACTTGTGAATTCTATAATTTCACATTTGTGGCAATAATAAGAAGTCCATATTTTGTTCTCACATTTGCTATTATTTCTTTGTTGCTATTATGGTTTATGGTATTAAGGGGAGCACCCTTCATCAAGTGGTACTAGAGCTAGAGTTCTTGAGTGTTTGGATAGATTGCCAGCTGTGAGTCAATCCTCACTAGGACTATGTTTTAGGCTAAGTGTGTAGATAGATTACTAATTGTGAGGTAGTTTGCACTAGGGTTTAAGTGAAAGTGAGAAAATGCCTCCACAAAGAGAGCATGGTGGAAGAGTAGTAGGTGTTACACTTGAGGGTTATAGAGATCTCCAAAGACAAATACAAGAATTGAAAGAAAAAATGCTTAGAGGAATAAATCTTCCTATAAGAGATGAAAGCAAGGATGAGGATGAAGTAGAAGAAAATGTCAAGGAAAAGGAAGTTCTAAACCTAGTGGAAGAGAGGCTTTTAGGGCCATCTCAAAGATTGGAAAAACACATAAGTTTGAGGTTCCGACTTTTTTGGGAAATCTTAACCAAGAGGAGCTGATCAATTGGATCAATGAATTGGAGGAGTACTTTAAGTATAAAGATAATGAGGATCCTGTTAGGGTCAAGTTTTCAAAGACAAAATTGAAGGGACATGCAAAGATCTGGTGGTAGGAGGTTCAGTTGGAGCGAAATAGAAAGGGAAAGGAAAAAAATAACCAGATAGGATCAAATGATTGCTAAAATGAAGCGAAAATTCATTCCCATGGATTATAAAATTTATTTATTGAAGAAGATGCAAGGGTTGAAGTAGGCAATAAATTTTTTGAAGAGTATACTATAGAGTTCTATCAAGTTCTCATTAGAACTGGCTATGCAGAAGCTAATAAGGAGAAAGTGGCTCGCTATCTTAATGGGTTAAGACCAAGTATTCAAGATGAGCTGAGTCAAGTTTGAATGAATAGTATTAAGGAGGCATACCAATTTTCCCTAAGATTTGAGGAGAAACTAAGCAAGAATTTTGTCAACAAGAATAGTGGAAGAGGTCATAGTGGAAGATCTAGCGAACAATATTATGGGGGTCATAATGAAGATCAAAAGAACAAGGATGAGGCTGGAGGTAGCCATTAGAACTAGAGGGGAAATAATTAAAATAATTTCCATGATCAAAAAAATAGAGATTAGAGAGGAAGAGGAAGAGGACAAGGATTTGGAAGAGGAGGCTTCTGTGGGAAATGTTTTCACTGTGGAGAAGAAGGGCATAGAGCATTTGAATGTTCCAAACACCAAGGAAGGACATATCAAAGAATAGAAGGCCAGACTAGAGTTGCAGATGTTGATGAAGATGCTAGATCCTCACATTCTAAAGATGCTAAAATAAAAGTCCTAGTTAATAGAAGAGTTCTATTGAATGGTGAGAATGAACTTGATCAAAGAAGGAGCTTGTTTCACACAAGGTGTAGATGTGAAGACAAGTGTTGTGATGTAATCATTAATGGTAGAAGTACTGACAATCTAGTGTCATAAATGATGGTCATGAAGTTAAAGCTACATAGATAGAAACACCCACATCCATACCATATTACTTGGGTGCAAGATGACCACAATGTGATGGTCAATGGGCAGTGCTCAGTGAAGTTCAAGATTGGAAGCTACTAGGATGAGGTATTTTGTGATATCATACCTATTGACATATGTCATATGTTGCTAGGTATGCTATGGTAGTTTGACATGCATGCTATACACGATGGGCGAGAAAATACCTATACTCTAAGGATGGAGTGAAGCATAAGCTAAAGCTATTGAAGGATAAAGAAGAAAAGATATGTAGTGCTGCTAGAATATGTTTTGTTGATGGAAAAGGGTTTCTCAAAGGTATGAAGCATAAACACATGTGTTTTGCTATAATTCCAAAGGAAAGTAAAGAAGAAGTAGATGAGGTACCTACAAAAGTTGCAAATATTTTGAGAGATTTTTTTGATATTGTATCAGATAATGTACTTGATGGATTTCCCCCAATGAGGAAGATTAGTCATGTTGTGTTTTCACAATGCATGCCCCATTTTTAATCACAAAATGGGGACCCCATTGTTTCAAAATTCCCTATGAGGCATCTATTTCAAAGCCTTAGTCATTTTGGGCCCTCCCATAGGTCTAGGTTAGAACCCAAGCTTTGATCGAGAAGGGTCAAGAAATTAGACATAAGAAAAATGGTCAAGTTTAAGACTTCAAGTGCTTAAAGTGCCCACATGCACACTTGTGCACATGTGTAGGTGTGCTTAGTGCACACACACACACACACACTCTTCATCCCCACTCTAGGGATTCACACATGAAAATGTGCATACCCTCAAAGGTGTGCACCTTAACAAGGTGCACACTTGTGGAGTTATGCACTTCATTCCCCCCCCTTGCACAATGCATGATGCACAAGTGAAAAATTATGCACATGAGCACCTTATCAAGGCATTCATGTGTGCTAATGTGCAACTATGCACTTTTCCATTTCTAAATAAAATTAGCACCTTAGCACACCTTCCAAGGTGTGCTAGGTATGCTAGAGCACAAAACTAGCTTTTAGGGGGAAAATCCAATGTCTTATCTATTTTGACTGGTGTTGACCTAATTTTTGATAGTCTAAGTCTTGTGGAGTCCTCTTTTGGGTCTTCCAACATGAGATAACTAATGTTTTCTTCTTTGTATAGATAAAAAAGGCATCCTTAACTTGTCGGGGTCATAACGTTTGACCTAGAGCTTGGAATTCAAAACCATTTACATCATTGGAATGAAGAAATAGAATCCTAATTTCAGTCACTAAAATAGAAAGCCTTTGGTTGCCCAATTTTAGGGACCAATGAAAATTTTAATTTGAAAATTTGAGTAGATGACCTCTAAAAAAGCTAGCTGCAAGCAACTAGAAAAAGCTTGTTTTAAAAAAATGAAAAAGTTTCAAACATTTGATTGTTCTAGATAATTTAGATCACCTAGTCTCTAACTGGGAAGGATTAAGAAGTCAAAGAGAATAAAAAATCAAGGAATGGACTTCATAGTGCATGAAGATATGCATAACATGAAGGTGTGCAAGTGCGCATAACATGAAGGTGTGGTGCATAACATGCATGTGCATAAATTATCATAGCATCTTCATTGTCATCAATAATAGAGATCTCACCTAATCTGGTAACCTTTACCTTCAAAGGAGTCATGCACAAGTTTTTATTTATAAATTTATACTAAAGATCAAAGATACAGAGGCTAGACACATGAACCAAAATAGGTTCCTCATCTTATGCAACTATTAATGACAATATTCAACACAATTGCCTTGAGATTTCATATAGAAGAAGCAGGAGTTCAAATGTATGAAAATGTTTGGATATAAAGAGGGTATAAATCATCAAAAAGGGAAAACTAAGTACACTAGAGTGCTCTTAGGCCTTGTCTAAGAAAATCCTAGAAACCATTTCCAAAACTGAGAGCTTTGATTTTTTGGTGAATTGAGCACCTTGCACAAATTTCATCAAGGTGCACAGGTGCACACAGTGTGCTGCTCCAAAGGTGCATTAGAAATTTTGAAGAAGTTAGAGGTGCATTGATAGTTAACTACCAGTTCCAAATTTAGAGCTTTCCATGCACCAAAAACACATTCTAATGATAGTTTAACTCCTAGGAACATTCAGAGAAGGCCAAGCTTTCATTTTTAGAGCTTCCAGTGACTCCCAAATCCTCTTACAGCTTCCTTCTTCTTATCTACTTTTTTTTTTTTTTAAGACATGTAAAGGCTCATGCACCTATTAATTGATATAAACAAGGGTGGAGTTCTATTTTAGCACCATTTAGAGAGTTAGTTTGTACATAATTGGAATTGTTTTATTAGTTTAAGCATATGTTTCAATGAAGAGATCTCTCACTCTTAGGAGATGATTTCTTATAAATTTAGGAATGTAACATGTATTCCATGCCATTATTTTGATGCAATAAGCTTTTGGTGCTCTCATTTTGAGTGTAGTTATTCTTACCAGAGTGTATTATTTTTGTGGATTCTTTTTCATGATAATAATGGATCCAATAGTTTTGTTGTGTTGAATTTATTGTGCAATATTTTAGATCTAGTGTTTGCCACATGCTAATGAATTCCACTAATGTATAGAGATCACATGCACATGTGCACACCTTAAGAAATTGAAGTATTAAACTTGACATTTCTTCTTTTGTCTGATTGCTCGAACCTTCCCAATCAGAGCCTAGGGTCTAGCCTAGACCCTTGGAGGTTCCAAAATGACCAAGGCTTCAGACTAGATGCCTCATAGGGAATTTTAAAACTAGGAGGTCCTCATTCTGTGACTCAAAATGGGGCTTGCACTATGAAACCAAAACAAGTTACAAGATGGATTTGGTTCTAGGAGCTAGTTTTCCAAACAAGGTAGTGCATAGAATGACACCCGTAGAAAGTGAAGAGTTGAACATATAAGTTCATGTGTTATTACATAAGGAATTGCTTCGAGAGAGTCTGAGTACATGTGACATACTAGTAGTATAAGCACCAAAAAATAATGGAGAATGGAGGATGTGTATAGATTCTTGTACTATCAACAAGATCATAATTAAGTACATATTTCCATTACCAAGGATGGATGATATTTTGGATTGTTTGAGTGGATCTGAGTATTTCACTAAGATAGATCTAAAAAGTGGGTACCATCATATTTGTATTAGAGAAGGTGATGAGTGGAAGACTACTTTAAAGACAAAAGAAGGACTATACGAGTGGTTAGTCATGCCTTTTGGGCTAACCAACTCACCAAATACTTTCATGCGGCTCATGAATGAGGTATTGAAGGAGTTTCATGGTAAGTTTGCAATTATTTACCTAGATAATATTTTGATCTTTAGTAAGACATTGGAGGAGCATTTGATTCATATTTGCAAGGTGTTTGAGAAGTTGAGAGAAGAAAATTTGTTGATAAACCTAAAGAAGTATAGTTTTGTAAAAGAGTTGGTGTACCTAGGATTTGTAGTCTCAATAGAAGGTCTAAAAATGGACCCAGAGAAAGTAAAGGCTATCCTTGAATGACCTACTCCAAAGAGTGTGACAGAGGTAAGATCTTTTCATGGACTAGCTAGTTCTTATAGAAATTTCATAAGAGGTTTTAGCAATATTTGTGGACCCCTGACTGAAAAAAATGAGAGGGGATAGGAAAGAATTTAAGTGGATTGTAGGAGCATATAAGAGATTTAATCTGTTGAAATAGAAAGTTACCAAGAAACCTATTTTAGCACTTCCTAATTTTAACAAGATGTTTCAAGTAGACTATGATGCTAGTGGTACTACAATAGGAGTTATTTTGAGCCAAGAAGGTAGACCTGTTGCTTATTTTAGTGAGAAGTTGAATGATGCAAAAAGAAAATATTCTATTTATGATCAAGAATTTTGTGCTATAGTTCAAGCATTGAAGAAGTGGAGGCACTATCTTCTTCCTAAGGAGTTTGTTTTGTATACTGATCATCAAACTTTGAAATATTTGAATAGTCAAGGAAAATTAAAACAAAGGCATTTGAAATGGGTTGAGTTTTCGCACAGTTAAACTTTTTTTTTGAAACACATGAGTGGAAGTCTAACAAAGTTGTAGATGCTCTTAACAGAAGACAAGTTTTGCTAATAGAAATGTAGATAGAGGTGGTTGGGTTCAAGGAACTCAATACTTTGTATCCAAATGATCCTAATTTTAGTGAAGTGTGGAAGGCTTGTACATAACTTGTTACGCTTGACAGGACAAAATGGTTGGATTTCATGATCCAATATAGTATGTTGTTCAAAGGAAGCCAGTTGTGCATTCCCAAAAGTTTAATGAGAGAGAATCTCATCAAGGAAAAACATAGTGGAGGATTGGCTGGACATTTTGGAAAAGATAAAATTGTACCATTGGTTGCTTATAATTATTATTGTCCATAGTTATAGCCAGATGTGAAGAAGTTTGTGCAGAGTTGTAGAATATGTCAAATGGTGAAAGGAGTGAAGTAGAATACAGGGTTGTATTAGCCATTACCTATACCAAAGAATTCATGGGAGGATGTTAGAATGGATTTTGTTCTTGGATTACTAAGGACACAATCAGGGCATGATTCTACTTTTGTGGTGGTTGACAGGTTTTCAAAGATGGCACATTTTATTGCTTGCAAGAAGACTAGTGATTTTGTTCATGTACTAGAGTTTTTTTTCAGAGAAGTGGTGAGACTACATGGTTTACCAAAGAGTATAGTTTGGGATTGAGATACCAAAGTTGTTGGCTATTTCTAGTGTGCAATGTGGAAGAAGTTAAAGACAGATTTGAAGTTTAGTTTATCACACCATCCATAGACAGACAGACAGACAAAAGTTGTGAATAGGAGTTTGGGAAATTTACTAAGATGTTTGGTTGGAGACAAACTAAAGGGTGGGATCTAATTTTACCATAGGAAAAATTCAGATATAATAATTATTTCAACAAGAGTACTAGTAAATCACCATTCTAGATTGTATATGGGAGTAGTCCTAGAAATGCTTTTGAATTGTGACAGTTGGATAAAGGAGAGATAAGTAGTGTTGAAGTAAAATATTTTGTTGAACATTTGAAGAACATCCATGAGGAGATGAGGAAGCACATCATAAAGATGAATACATAGTACAAGGCTAAGGAAAATGTGAAAAGGAGGTATAAGGAACTTTAGATTGGAGATGAAGTCATGGTTCATTTGTGAAAGGAGTGGTTTCCAATGGGTACATATAATAAGCTATAGATGAAGAAGTTTGTACTGCATAAGATAGTGAAAAGGCATGATTCTGGAAATGCTTATGAAGTGGAGCTGTCTACTAAATTGAATATTTCACCAATATTTAATATTTTAGATTTGATAGAGTATTATGAAGGAGGTGATGGAGATAAAGCTATAGAGGCGTAGTGGAGTATTCCAATAGCTAGTTTGGCTACAAAGGAGATTGAGGAGATACTGGATAGTCGTGTTGGAAAAAGTACACAAAATAGAAGTTATGAGGAATACTTGGTCAAATGGAAAGGGAGGCCAATAGAGGATTCATCATAGCTAGTAAGGGAGGAGGTTAGTTGTCTTGGTTTTCCTATGAACAATTGAGACTTGACCGAGTCACTTCTCAAATTACCTCGAGTGTTTGATGTAGGAGCATCCTGGGTGTAAGAGAAATCTTACATCACCCAAAAATATTCTTTTTAGTCTTTTCTATTTTAGTAAGGGATAATAGACAGGGTGGTTACTATTTTTGGGAGCTTACTATTTTTAGTAGGTTTTTCATACGATCTCGAAATGTTTTCATTTTCTACATGAAGGTTCATTTTGGAATTATAAGCCTACCATAGAAATCTCATTGCTCCAGCCTAAGTATCAGAGAAGTTATTACGAATTTTTAGTGAAAGAATTTGGAGAAAAATCTTTAGGCTCACCGTTGGAGGCCTTAGAGTGCCTAGATGAGGTCCAAAAACTTGACAGAAGGGCACTTACACCATTTCAATTCTGTAGATCAGGAACTAGCATTTCTAAAAAATGGTTATTATAGCCAATCGGGGAAATTATTCGAGAGTTATGGCCTTCTAAAGTTGAGCTACCTAAAATATCTAAGATATATTTAGCTAACTCTATAACTATTGTTAGGGTTTTTCAATTCTAAGTATTAAATTTGAGCATCTAGAGCCTTCTCGGGTGACATAAAATTACCTATTTAAGAAAGGCTCAAACATTGTCTAGGACAACTCTAGGTGGTAGTTCACAGCTTAGTCTTGCAGATTATTGTAATGAAGGTACCCATGTGGGTTAGCATATTTTACTTGTGAATTCTATAAATCTGCATTTGTGGCGATAATAAGAAGTCCATTTTTTTCGTGTTTGTTGTTGTTTCTTTGTTGTTGTTATGGTTTATGGTATTAAAGGGAACACCCTTCATTAAATTTTTTTTTTTTCCCCTTCTAAACATGTATCTCTTGTTCATATATAATAGCTTCTTTGGTTAGTCAAGGATAACTAATTATGATGATTGTATGCATATGTGTGTGCATGTATGTATATCAGTTCACTATGTGAAATGGTTTACATGCATACATACACACCTATATAGTACTTATGCTAAATTAAATTAATCAACCATGTCTTGAATTCACACAAACAATTACCTTTGCATTCAATCAAAACTATTCATACCAAACTAAGTGTGCAAAAATTTGTACTTACAAATTATATTATCTCTTGGTGATTAAGTAAAGATCTTGTGCATAATATCATCCAAGTAATGATTGGATGCATTCACATTAATTCATAATGGGATCAAGTAGATGATCCATTTATGTTACTTCTTACTTGTTTTATTGAATATTTTGTTACTTCATATTTTGTTCATTAAAATCAAGAATTGAAGAAAGCCAATGATACAAAACCTGCTGCCACTTTGTAAAAAATGTCACATCCAACATTGCAACCATATGATAAATGGGAATAGCACATACCCAAGCCATAACCCAATTAAATTGGTCTAGTTGCAGATTAACTAGGTTGATTACAAATTCCTATAGAACTTTCATCAGATTAGGTGATAAAACAAACAACCAACTATTCCTAGCTAACAAGTTCAAATATAGTTTTCCAAGGTAATAAAATTGCATATGAAGATGTATCACTTGCATGAAAAGGATGTTGAAGTGGTTCCCAACCTTGAAACACTCTTATAGGCAATGGCAAAGCAAATGTAGATGCAGTACATGACAAATTGCACAACTTGTAGTCTTTATATATACATAGAGATCATTTTTAAGGTGCTTATTACATATTAGCGCAATAGAAAAATTGATCCAACTACATACATATTTCAAAATCCAAATAAGAAAACAATAAAAATCAATCAACCTGTGCTAAGTGACTTAGCTCAAGATCCTCACAAGAATAATGCAGACTAGGAAAAATGGGCCAAGTTTGCAAGAATTTTTAGAAAAGCATATCATAGCAGATATTTTTTGAAAGAAACATGTCATAACCTAGTTAAATTGGTCTAGTTACTAATTAGTTGGGTTGGTTACAAATTATTGTAGAACTGTCATCAGATTAGGTACAATAAAATAAACAATCAGTTGTTCTCAGCTAGTAGGATCAAGTACAATTTTCCAAGGTGATAAAATTGCATATGTAGATGCATGTATGTATGTCTGTGTATATATATGTATGTATATATACACATATATACATATTTATATGTATACACACACACACACACATAGTACATACACACATGTGTGTGTCTATTTATGTATGTATGTATGTATATAGAGAGATCTTGTGGATTGTGGAGATTAGTGGAGATCTAGGATTTCATTTTCATGCTCTTGTGATTGCTGCATTTCATTTTCATGCCCTTGTGATCTTTGTATATGTATGTATGTATGTATATATATGTGTGTGTGTGTGTGTATGTGTGTGTGTGTGCAGATGTATGTATGTATGTATATAAATGAAGAGATCTTGGCACAAAAAAAAACCGTAAAACTCACTCAATAGGTAGAATGGCCACAGATGTATTGGGCATTTTGTAATATTGGATTCATTTTATGCAGGAGGGGATGAGGACATTCTTGGATGTACCTGTGTGATGAATTTCTTGCTTGAGAGTAGTAGGAGGTGATGAGGACATTCCAGGTACTTTAAAGATTGATCTCATGACATTCTAGATATCTTACTATGCTTATACATGTATGGATGTTCGAGTAATCAAACTTACATTTAATAAAAGGAATATGTGCTTTTAAACAAGCTTTTGTCACATTGATTATTGTCATAAGCTTTTAAACATAACTATATAAGGAGTGAGTTAGGATATATATAGGTTAACCTTACATTACATACATACATATGTACATATACATACATACATACATACATATATATACACATACATATGTATATGTATATATATGTGCATATGTATGTATGTATGTATATAAATGAAGAGATCTTGGCACAAAAAAGAAACCATAAAACTCACTCAACAGGTAGAATAGTCACAGATGTATTGGAAATGCCTATTGGTAAGTAGATTCCTCTTTTTCTCTCTTATTTTTCATGTGTTTATTTCACTTGAACTATTATTTCTTAAGGGGCATTTTGTAATATTGGATTCATTTTATGCAGGAGGGGATGAGGACATTCTTGGATGTACCTGTGTGATGAATTGCTTGCTTGAGAGTAGTAGGAGGTGATGAGGACATTCCAAGTACTTTAAAGATTGATCTCATGACATTCTAGATATCTTACCATGCTTATATATATATGGATGTTCAAGTAATCAAACTTACATTTAATAAAAGGAATATGTGCTTTCAAACAAGATTTTGTCACATTGATTATTGTCATAAGCTTTTAAACATAACTATATAAGGAGTGAGTTAGGATATATATAGGTTAACCTTACATTAACTGTAAGCTACAACACAAAGGTTGCACTAGGGTATTACAATATTGTAATTATAGAAAACCACTTGATTCACCCAAGTGGGTGTATGATGGTGAAGAGTTGTATTAAGCAATTAAAGCTCACCAATGGTTATAGGAATACAACTACATCAAAATAATTATAAACCATAACTACATATTCATTAGAGTGAGTAGCTCAAGGGTCTTGATCCCATAGATAAGGGTATGTAGGTAGCCTAGTAGGCAAACTATGCCTCTCTGTGCATACTCCTTGGACATAGTTAGGTAGAACTTAACTATTTTAAGATATTATAGGTTAACTCACAACACTCATTCCCTTGCAGAAGTCTCTACCACAATGTCTTTACCTCTAAACCATCCAAAGGATGTATGTATGTGTGTGTATGTATGTATGTATGTATAACAAAGATCAAACTCACTTGTTTACCTCACATACTTGGAATACAAAAATAGTCCTAGATTCCAAAAAATGGAACATCTCATATTTGATATAATACCCTCAATTGGGTTATGCCTGACTAAGTTATGTATATACATCACAAACAAGATTAAGTAAATGACTCTAGAATTTTAATTCAACATCAATTTTACTGAAGTTCTTTTTGTTTCCCCAAGACTATTGTTTCTTTTTTAGTATGAGTTTGATTTTATGAAGACTTTAGTAACAACATTGTTACAAGAGCAAGAATTGTCATTGCTACCTACATTTTAATTTTTATTAACAACTTATAAGTAACAAGTAGTTTGACATGAAACATTGAAAAATTCATGTTTCCTTTTAGATATATTCTAATCCACCATGAACCAACAAGAAGTTAACTTTGAATAACTTAATAAATAGTACCACCAAAAAATGAGTGGCCCATACACATTTCAAATAAAATTTCTTGCTACATGATACATTTAAGGTAAAAATGAAGCTTCAAGTGAAGTACATTGTTGATATTATTTAAACAACCTTCAAATTATTTTCAAAATGACAAGCCCATAAATATTGTTTGTCCAATTTACAAATACAAATATATTTTGAAATATAGCAAAAACCAAATCCTGAAATTACAAAATTCTAATATATAACCCACCATAGTAGATTATGAGTCAATGGAAAATTAAAACATAAAACCTTTTACTTCTTAGTAACATGTCTACAGAAAGAGAAAATAAATCTCATACCATATACATACTAAATTGTACAAAATAATAGCTCAAGGAGCTTGTTGGCTCGTGCAAACATTCTCTGACTATTATATTTTTATAATTGTTGACTTAACAATCATATTTATTACTATCTTCCTCAATCTTTTTACCTTTAAATGTACATATCTTATCAATGTCATCATTCAGGATAATATTTTTTCTCACCTCCCGTCAGGGTTCTAGGAATCTCTCTCATCAAATTTAGTCTTACAAAAATTCACACCACTCTCTTCTTCATATCTTATTGTGCCAAGATGAGAAGTTCAAGGTCTACAATCCACATGCCTATAGTATATACTAGAATTCTAGCTATCACCCTCAACATCTCTACCTGAATTACTTCTTTCTCTCACTAGCTCAACCTTTCTAGGCTTTGTATCATCTTCACTTTTTACAAAGGTATGATTCTTACCATTTCTATGATTAGAAAAATTATTTTCCATATCTTTGTTCTTTTATTTTCCCTCTACATCATATATAATATCACCATGTTCGATACCTCCATAAATCTCATTTCTTTGATTATAACCTTTTGTGAACTTTCTATTATATTTCTCTGAATTCATTCTAGTATGTCCATAGTTTTTATTTTCACTATCGTGGTCATGATTATATCTTCTCCTTTTTTCCCCTTTTTTGGTACCCTCTCAAATGATTCATTGTCTAAATCTCTTTTCTTAGGGACTTTAGTCACAAATTTTATACCTTTGTCATTGTTATTCATTGGTTTAGTTGTTGATAAACTGGGTTGATTACAAATTCCTATACAACTGTCATTAGATTAGGTATGATAAAATGAACAATCAACTATTCCTAGCCAGTAGGATCAAATATAGTTTTCCAAGGTGATAAAATTGCATATGCAGATGCATCACTTGAATGTTAGGCATGAAGTGAATTCCCCAATTTATAATGAATGGTTCAATATAAAGGCTCCGTATGCAATGGAATCCAAGGATGTAACCGTGCATGCATTGGTGCACTCTCCCTCCGAGGATCCAAAGTATCTACTATTGTTCATAATTTGGGCATTACTATATGATCTAGAATGTTATAAAAAATCCTCCCATGTCTCTAGAAAATGTAGCATAGGTTCAGGGTCCCTTGGCTCCCAAGAATTTGTGGCAGTTATTCTCACTGCTAGAAGAATAACTTTAGTGCAGAGTTGAGTGTAAGGAGTTGAAGAAGCAAGTTCTGCTTCTATGTAAATGCCATAATCACGAGGCTCATTCCCTTGCAGAAGCCTATGCCACAATGAAATTACCTCTAAACCATGCAAAGGATGCATATGTATGTATGAATGTATGTATGTATGTATGAATGTATGTATGTATGTATATATTTATGTGTGCATGTATGTATATATGTATGCATGCATGTATGTATGTATATACGTATTGTTGGAATACTTTAGAATAAATGAGGGTTGGGGGGGGGGGGGGGGGGTGAATCAGTTATTTAAGGTCTAGATGTATACATAAAACTTCTTACAACTTAGTGATCCCATAAAAACATTCACACCCATGCTTGCATATGACTGGATTATGCAATCACTAAAACTTGTATATTACTATCAAATTAACTTGTAGAAATGTAAAGCATGAAACATAATAGATTCATAACAACACTTGATATAATGATTTATATGGAAACCCAATTTGGAAAAAACCACCAATAACATACTACTCCTTTTCACTCTTCTAAAGTGATGCCCTCTGAAAGGCCAACCCTATTAAAGTTTACAATACACACTGTTAAATGTGACCTAGTTAAGGAATTTCAATCACCCTATTAGAAGTGATCCTTGTTAGAGGAATTTAGGCCATTCACTTGGAATTCCACCTAGTTAAAGGATTTAAAAATGATTGTTAGGTCAACCTTAATCCAAAGGATTTACCCTAAACTAATACAATTGTTAGAGAGTAAGAGTAGAGATTTGATCTGATACAACTTACAACTTCTCTTGCAAATCACAAATCTCTATTCAGTCTTCAATTTTTCTTGGCCTTCATACTTTGTATCTCTAACAACTTGTTCACCCTTCAAGCATTCATCTCCTTAAGCCTTCTTTCTTAACATGCCATTGCAGATTCTCATCTTAGGTTCCTTGATGAAATAAAACCCTTGACTCCTTCTCTTCCTTAGGTTCTCACACATGAAAATTTTTTCTTCATGAGTAGAAATTCCTATAAATAGGAAACTAGGATATTTTCCTACTCATTTTCCATTGTCAAAATTAAGGTTTAGATTGATTAGGTAGGATACAATGTATCTACCCTATATCTTGTATCTCTTCTAGAAACTTCTCCCAGAATCCATTTGAATTCACCTCAAAAATGCTTTCCCTCAAATTCTATGCCACCAGCTCATCAACCTTATCTTCCTCCTAGTTCACAAGTTTCAAGAAAATAAACTTGTCAGCTTAGATTTGGAAAATCTTTGATCTTTAACATAATACAACAACTCAGCATTATCAATCTTCTAATGCTTGGCACATACTACGTTGCTCAGCATCAACTATAAAATCACTCGACATCAACTAAAGTTTACTAATGCTTGGCATCAACTAAAATTTACTCGACATTAACTATCTTTCTTGACATCCACTAGAATTTTCTTTCACTCTGCTCCAACTAACTTTCTGCTCGGCTTGCACTATCTTTGCTCGGCACCTACTATCCACTTGATCAAGCTTGGAAAACAAATATTGTGTTACTTTTTCTTGTAAACTTTCTAAGTGTAGCCAACATTTGTAACCTTACGTAGATTATCAATACATCATGTCATCACTATCTTAACTGATCCTTGTACTTCATTACATAATCATAACTCAACCTTTCCTCTAGGTGCTTTTGTTACATCTTATTGATCAAATCCTCTTCATCAATCAACTAAGTGATAGTACTTGAATCTTATAAGTACTTGTCTTACCAACAAATAGAAGGTTTGCCATCAGTAACAAAACAATGATTGAAACACATAGTCTTCTTCAACAATCTCCCACTCTCAATAATCTCTCTTAACAATGATCTTGTCAATCAGATCTCAACAATCTCCCTCTTTGGCATTGATGGAAAACCCAAACTAATCAACCAAGTCAACCAAATGATGAACATATTTTTCAAGCAAACTAACTAGGTTAAAACAATGAGACAATACCAAAAAGAAAATTTGTATCAAAATTTATCCCTCTATCAACAACTTCCATCTTCTAATTAGGTTACAAAACTCTTTCTTATAACTCCCTCAAGTTTCTTCTTGTATCTCCCTCTTACTAGGTAGATTAGGATTTCTCCCTCTTTCTTACATTATTCTCTATCTCCTTCATCATACATGTGTCCTCTTCTAATCAACAACATCAACAATTATTTGATCTTTGTCTAAGATCAGTAGCTTCTCTAGCTTCTTTGACAACAATCTCTTGTACTTTCTCTCTGATGATGATCAATTTAATGTACTTTCTCCCTCTTTGAAAACAATGCCAAAGACATACCAAAAAATTTTCATCTTAAAATATGCAGATATAAGCTTTTTTAGTTTCTTCAGTTTCTCCCTCTATCACCTTGCTTGTGATTATTTTGAAATTTCACCTCTATGATTACTTTAGGAAGTTCAAAAAGTAAGATCGTCTACATCAATGTGTAACATATGAATATCATCTTGTTTGATGCATGAAACTCCTTTTTACTTAGATGGCCTTTAATAGGGCTATCACCCCTACTTTACCTCTTAGATAATCATGAGCATCCTTAGGTAATGGTTTTGTGAAGATGTCAGCAATTTGTTCCTTTGAGTTAACATATTCCATCTTCATCTCTTTATCTTGAACTAACTCTCTCAAGTAATGATACTTGATTGCAATGTGCTTAGTCTTTGTGTGCATTACTAGATTCTTTGATATATTGATAACACTTGTATTATCACAATAAAGTATCATTGATTTTGTGATCTCTTCCTTCATTCCTTTGAGTAGCTATTTGATCCATACAATGTTTGTGCAGTTTATAGTAGCGACAACATATTCAACATCATTAGTAGATTGTGAAGTACAACCCCGTTTCTTGCTATTCCATGTAACTAGTCTCTTGCCTAAGAAAAATGCTCCTCCATTAGTGCTCTTTCTATCATCAATGTTTCTAGCCCAATCTACATCAGTGTAGACTCTTAATTCAAACTTTTCATTCTTCTTGTAGTATAGACCAAACTATTTTATTCCTTTTAGATATCTCATTATTCTCTTCATAGCCATTAAATGATTCTCCTTAGGATTGGCAGAGAATCTTGCAACTATCCCTATAGATAATGCAATATCAGGTCTACTATGTACCACATATTACAATTTTCCAATCATAAACCTATATAATTTTTGATTCACCTCAACAAAATCATCATTCTTTGACAACTTGTGTCTTTTCACCATAGGTGTACTTACTGGTTTGGAATCTTCTAATCCCAAAGTTTTCAATATTTCTTTGACATACTTTGACTGAGTGATGTATATACCATACTTCATTTGATATACTTGCAAACCCACAAAAAAATTGGTTTCTCCAAACATAGACATTTCACATTCTTGCTTCATATGATTTGCAAAATCCTTACACAAAGTATCTTGTCTTCCAAATATGATATCATCAAAAAATATTTTAGATAACATAATACCTTTACCTTTCTATGTCTTTATGTACATATTGCTATTATCATCAGTCCTTTCAAATCCAATATTCACAAGATAATCATGAAGTCTCTCATACCATGCTCTAGGTGCTTGTTACAAACCATATAGAGCTTTGTGCAGTCCACATACCATGTTCTTATTGTTATCATCAACAAAACCTTTTGGCTATTCTATCTAAACTTCTTCCTCTAGTATGCCATTTAGAAATGTAGATTTAACATCCATCCGATAAACTTTGAAACCTTTGTATGCAGCATAAGCAAGTAGAGTTCTCACTCCTTCCAATCTAGCAATAGGGGAAAATGTCTCTCCATAGCCAATTCCTTCTTGTTGTGCATATCCCTTGCAAACTAATCTTGCATTATTTCTTGTGACTTCACCATTTTCATCTAGCTTTTTTTTGAATACCCACTTGGTGCCACTCACATTTCTGTCTTCTAGTCTAGGAACCAAACTCCATATTTTGTTCTTTTCTATCTGTTCAATCTCTTCTTCAATGGCTTTGTACTAGTCAAAATCTTCTAATGCATCTTTCATTGTTTTGGGTTCCTTCATGCTTAGAAAATATGATTATCTTCTCAATATGTTTCTTGTCATTGTTATAGCATCTTTATCTCTAATGATTTGAGTAGCAAGATGATGTCTTTTGACATATTTGGACAATCTTGGCTCAACTCTTGTTTCTTCATTTTGTCTTTCAGCTTCAAAATTACTATGTATATCTCTGTTAGGTATCTTAGCATCTCTCTCATGTGTACTAATCTCAAAATTAGGATGTGCATCTTCTTTATTTTGTAACTCACATTTATAGGGTGTGACTCAGTAGTCACTAAAACTTGCTATTGATTTGTATCTTGATTTACAAGATCTTCTTTAGTAGGCATACCTTCATAAAAATATACAAATGATTTGTATTCTTCTAACTTTTTCATGGGTTCAATCTCATGTACCTCTATATATTCATCAAAATTCACATTTACACATTCTACAATTTTGTTAGTGTTAGTATTCAAACACTTATAATCTTTACTTCTTTTGGAGTATCCAATGAATATACCTTTTTCACTTTTGCGTCAAGCTTTCCATTCCTAACATCTATAAGAATGTAACACTTACTTCCGAATGCCTTAAAATATTTTACATTTGGTGGATATCCATACCATAGTTCAAAAGGTGTTGAATGAGTACCTTTCTTGATTTGCACATTGTTCAAGGTATAAACAACAGTACTTACAACTTCTCTCTAGTATTTTAGAGCAACATTCTTCTCCATTATGAGTGTTCTAGCACAATCCATTATAGATCTATTTCTCCTTTCATCTATTCCATTTTGTGGAGGGGTCCTAGGGGCAAATGTCTATCTTTTTATTCCTCTATCATTATAGAACATCTCAAATTCACTTGATGTAAATTCTCCTCCTTTGTCAGATCTCAAACATTCCAAACTTTTACCTATTTCCTTCTCAACTCTTTCCAAGTACCACTCAAACATATGAAAAGCATTAGATTTGTGTTTCAAAAACATAACTATCATCATCCTAGAGTAATCATTGACAAATAGCATTATGTACTTATCTCCCTTGTAGCTTTGCACCTCAATTGGTCCATACAAGTCAGTATGAACAATCTCTAGTATTTCTTTAGAGGTATAAGCTTTACTCTTAAAGCTTGACTTTATCATTTTACCTAGTTGACATTGTTTACACACTACATTATCAGGTTTCTTCAACTTAGAAAAACCTCTAACTTTCTTCATGTTACTGATACTAACCAAGTTATCAAAATTAGCATGACATAACCTTTTGTGCCAAAGCCATTCATCATCAAATATTGCAACAAGACAAGTAGCATCCTCTATATCAAGATAGAATAGATTACTTCTAGTTTGATCACCTTTTCCAATCAGTTAGCCATTTGTTTCATATATCTTAGCAGTCTTGTTTCCAAACTCAACCTTGCATCCTAAATTATTCAATTGTGACACACTCAATAAGTTATAGTTTTGTCCTTCAACAAAGTAAGCAGTGTCACATGCAATCTTATCTATGAGTTTGATAGAACCTTTTTGTTTTATTAAGCATGGTACGTCATTAACAAACCTTACACTATTTCCATCATAAAAATTTAAGGTAATGAACTTACTTTTATCTCCAATCATGTGATGTGAGCATCCACTGTCAATGATCCATCTGTCATTTTGTTCACACAAGTGTAGTTTCCCCATCTTCATCATATTCTTCCTTCATTGCAACATACACCACTTCATCATCATCAAAATCATCCCTGGTTTCTACAATGTGGCATGACGCCTTGCCTTTGTCTTTGTAATCTTTGCTATCATCTTCTCTTTTGATCTTGTACTTATCACCACCTCTGTAGTTCTTCTTCTGTGTACATCTTGTAGCAACATGACCAACCTCATTGCAATTGAAACAAATGATGGGTAACTTACCTTTACCTTTTTGAAATCTTTTTGCCAGTAGTTCTTCCAATTATTCAACATCATCCTCATCTATATCACTATCACTAGATACATATTTATCATTCTCTTCTTCTTCTTCTACTACTTCACTTCATCAGAGTCCTTCAATAAAAACTTAGCTTTGAAAGTAGATTCAAGACTTTCAAGTTTGTAATTATCAAAGTTAGATAGCTCAAAAGTATGAGTCTAACTACCAAACCTTTAAGGGTTGGATCATTTCCTAGAATACATCTCAGTTCATGAATTGTAGAAACTCTAATAGCATAAATTGGTAGTAGTGTTCTCAAGACTTTGCTTAACATAGTATCATCATATATATGACTAGTAGCTCCTCTTATTGCACTAAAAGCTTCTTTTATTCTAGCAACATATTGAGCAACATTTTCACCTTGTTCCATTCTCATATCATCAAACTTACCTTTGAGACTTTCAGATTTGGCTCTTTGAACATTTTTGTCTCCTTCATAGATGGTGGCTAGGGCATCCCACATTTTCTTTGCACTATAAAAACCTTTGATACCATCAAATTTGGCATAGCTTAAGGCAGAGGCAATCTCCAACATTGCATGATTGTGTTCTTTCTTCTTCTTCTTCATTTCTTCAACAGTTAGAAATCCAACTAGATCAGCATGTTCCACAAAAATGGTAGATTGTGCATGATCTCCAAGTCCTCTAAGGTGTAGCTTCATCAAAAATTACCATGCAAAAAATTTATCTCTATTGAGCTTGGGTACTTTTCTTTTAGACATCTCGATCTTTGTGCTTCTAGTACCTTGAAACTAGTCCTCTTAAGTAGATGGATTTGATACCAGTTATTGAAATACTTTAGAATAACTGATATGGTGGGTGGGAGGGGTGAATCAAATATTCAAGGTCCAGATATATAAATAAAACTTTTCACAACTTAGTGAACCCATAAAAACATTCATACCCATGCTTGCATCCTATTGGATTATGCAATCACTAAAACTTATATGTTACTGTCAAATCATCTTGTAGAGTGGAAACCCAATTTGGGAAAAACCACCAGTAACATGCCACTCCTTTTCACTCTTCTAAAGTGATGCCCTCTAAAAGGCCAACCCTATTAAAGGTTACAATACACACTATTAAATGTAACCCGATTAAGGGATTTCAATCACCCTATTAGAAGTGAGCCTTGTTAGAATATTTTAGGCCATTCACTTGGAATGACACCTAGTTAAAGGATTTACAAATGACTATTAGGTCAAACTTAATCCAAAGGATTTAACCTAAATTGATACAATTTTTAGAGAGTAATAGAAGACCTTTAATCTAATACAACTTACAATTTATCTTGTAGATTATAGATCTCTATTTAGACCTCAATTTTGCTTGGCCTTCATACTTTGCAGCTTGATAGCTTGTTCACCCTTCAAGCATTCATCTCCTTAAGCCTTCTTTCTTAACATGCCATTGCAGATTCTCCTTTTAGGTCACTTGATGAGACAAAACCCTTGACTCCTCTTCCTTAGGTTCTCGTACATGACAACATTTTCTTCATGACTAGACATTCCTATAAATAGGAAATTAGGATATTTTTCCACTCATTTTTCATCATCAAAATTAGAGTTCAAATGGATTAGGTAGGATACAATGTATCTACCCTATATCTTGTATCTCTTATAGAAACTTCTCCTAGAATCCATTTGAACTCTCCTCAAAAATGGTTTACCTCAAATTCTGTGCCACCAGCTCATGAACCTTATCTTCCTCTTAGTTCACAAGTTTCAAGAAAAAAAATTGTCAACTTAGATTTAGTGAATCTTTGATCTTTAACATAATGTAGCAGCTAGGCATTATCAATCTTTTGATGCTCGACACATACTGCATTTCTCAACATCAACTATAAAATCACTTAGCATCAACTAAAGTTTATTGATGCTCGACATCAACTAAACTTTACTTGACATCAATTGTCTTGCTCAACATCCACTAGAATTTGTTTTCACTCAGCTCTAACCAAATTTATGTTTAGCTTGCACTATCTTTGCTCAACACCTACTATTCACTTGGTCATGCTTGGCAAACAAATTTTTTGTTACTTGTTCTTCTAAACTTTCTAGGTGTAGCCAACATTTGTAACCTTAAGTAGATTATTAATACACCAAGTGTCATGACTATCTTAACTAATCCTTGTACTTCATTACATAATCATAATTCAACCTTTCCTCTAGGTTCTTTTGTTGCATCTTATTGATTAAATCCTCTTCATCAATCAACTAAGTGATAGTACTTGAATAAGCAATTGTCTAACTAGCAAATAGTAGGTTTGAAATTAGTAACAAAACAATGATTGAAACACATATTCTTCTTCAACAATCTCCCTCTTTCAATAATCTCTCTCAACAATTATCTTTTCAATCTAATCTCAACACACACACACACACACACACACACAGACTAGGGAAAATGGGAAGAGTTAATGTCATTGTTAATGGGGATTTCAGCTATATACATACATTGTATATACATATTTCCCATTAATTCAACATTATTTTTGTGATATTTTGTGGTCAACCACTTAGTATGGGTTGAGTGAGTTTTATTGTTTTATTATTTAGAATCTAGAATATGTATACAACTGGATCAATTTTGTTGTTGTGCTAAGATGTAATAGGCACCTTACAAAAGATCTCTTTATACATACATACATACATGTATATGCATATATATGTATGGATGTATACATGTATATGTATGTATGTACATATGTATATATGCATCTCGTTGTCGTGCCCTTGTGATCTTTGCATCTCATTCATTTAATTGTACCTAATATGATGACAATTTTAAAAGAATTTGTAATCAACCTAGCCAATCAACAACTAGATCCATTTAATTGGGTTATGGCTTGTTTCTTTCTAAAAATATTTTCTATGATATGTTTTTCTAAAATTTCTTGTGAACTCTGCCCATTTTTCCTAGTTTTTATTATTTGTGTGTAGGATCTTGAGGTAAGTCACTTAGCACCTTTCAAAAAATCTCACTACATACATACATATGTACATGTATGAATGTATGAATGTATGTGTGTGCCCTTGTGATCCCTATATTTCATTGTCATTCCCTTGTGATCTTTGTATATGTATGTATGCATCCACACACACACACACACACACACACACGTGTGTGTGTGTGTGTGTGTGTGTGTGTGTGTGTGTGTGTGTGTGTGTGTGTGTGTGTGTATAAATAGAGAGATATTGGCACAAAAAAATAATAATAAAACTCATTCAAGAGGTAGCATGGCCACACATGTGATGGAAACACCTATTGGTAAGTATATTCCTCTTTTTCTCTCTCATTTTCATGTGTTTATTTCACTTGAGCTATTATGTGGTTGGCCTTTATTAGTAGAGAATATTAAACTATTCTAAAAAACAAGTGAAGCTCAACATTAATTTATGATTGCTTGACAACTAACTATGTGAATCTCTTGGTTTTAGGCAATGTAGAAGACACCATAGTTCAGTATGCAATGTCAATTCATATGCATGCAACATCAAGTAGAGCTAAAAAATGCAATAGGTTTGCATTTTTGTTAGAGGTCTTTAATTAGGTATTTTATGTTAAAGACCATCATGAACATTGTTCATGATGGTCTAAAATTTAAAAAACTTAATAGACCTATTAAATAAATGTAATTATGTTGTGTTTTATCAGCTCCGCCTATTGTCCATGCATTTGAATGCAACTGCACATACATTCTCAATTCAGAGGGGCATTATCTTATTTTGGATGTGACAAAAAAATGACATGCACTAGAAGATGGGAAAATGGTGTCACTTTTTCAGGTTTGGAACCTTTTTTTGTACTTGAAACATTGATCCTTTGTAAAAGATTTAAATGTTAATGGGGAATTTAGATGTGGGGGGGGGGGGGGGGGGGGGGGGGGGTTGTGTGGACAAATAAGATTCCACCTTCTTGTGGTTGGTCCTAATTAGTAGGGAATATTAAAGTATTCTTGAAACCAAGTAAAGCTCAATATTAACCTATGATTGCATGATAAATAACTATGTGAATCTACTATGAGCTATGAGAGCATCATAGCTATTCAAATTTTTTTGCCAATTTTTTTATTTACTAATACAATAATCCATTGCAATTTTGATAGCTATCCATCAGTGCCACAACATTGCTTCCACATACTCATCACTATTGTGATAGATTGGTTTGATGGATAGCCATTAGTCCCACAATATTGCTACCACATACACACAACATGTGCGATGACATCTCCAATAGATAGACATCACAATTGTGATGGTGTAAAGATGAAATATTTGCCTATTTCGCTTTAATTTATGACAACTTTAATCATCTTAACTATGATAGAAGCCCTTACCATCTCAAGTTGTGATGATAAAAGTCTAGTACCCATTTGACAAGAGCCAATTCCTATTGGTGTCACTTGGGTGATGGGTGGCCATCATAATTTAGGCCCAAATATAGTAGTTCCCTAACTTCTAAGGGTTAAGCCTCATTCTTGGGATAGTCCTATGAATCATGATAGGTCTTATTATCTTTTTCTTTATGGACTGGTATTTAGGTGTTCTATCTAGACTCTAGAGGATTAAGCTTTGTTCTAAAGGTAATCCCAATCTTTCTTTTAATCATCATTTAATGGACAAGTTTTTGAGAATTTTGATATTGATTTCTAAGGATTAAGCCTCATTCTGGGGATAATCCTATGACTCATGATAGGTCTTGTTATCTTTATCTTTATGGACTAGTATTTGGGTTTTCTATCTAGACTGTGGAGGATTAAGCTTTGTTCTAAAGATAATCCTAAGAATTCTTTTAATCATCATTTAATTGACAGGTATTGAGGCATTCTAACCCTGTCTCCTAAGGATTAAGCCTTGTTTTGGGGACAACCCTATGAATCATGATTAATCTTGTCATTTTTTAGTGGACATGTATCAAGGCATTCTAACTACCACTCCTAAAGATTGAGCCTTATTCTGGGAATGATCCTATGAATTTTGATAGTATTTATTATTTTGGATCAGTATCCAAGTGTTCTATTTAGATTTTGGAGGGTTAAGATTCATCCTAGAGATAACCCTAAAAATCTCATCAATTGGTTTCTTTGTCATTAATCTTGAAATCAATCTTAATTCTTGTTCTATACTTTAGATTTTCAATTTCTTTGAATCAATGTAATGTTCACGCATTTATTCAAAGATGTGAAAATGCAATACTCCTAAATTGGCACATTGGCATTTTGAACCAATTTCAAAGCATTAATCCTACAACATCAATTTCTTGATCAATTAGGTCCTATTGTACTAGGCATTTGTGGTTCTAATTATCTTTACTTGACCTAAGTGTCAAACATAAAAAAATTCTAATCTATATTAATCACATCATTTAATTCCAAAATATTGATTGAAATTTGCTAAATAAAACTTCAAATTGAATTAATTTATTTATAAGTCCTATGCACTTTAATTAAATTATATGCACCCTCTTTAGCTAATACACATGAAAAAGGAATTAAACATATTGATTTAATTAAATTTATACATCATAATTGTTGAAACTAATTATTTAATTAATTAGAATATTAGATTATGATATCATATTTGAATTGATCAATATTCTTTCCTAATTCAACTCAAATGAATATGGAATTAAATATATTGATTTAATCAAATATCCTTATCATAATTGTTCAAACTATTTTTTTAATTAATTAGAATAATAATTATGAGTTCATATTTGAATGGATCAATATTATCCCCTAATTCATCTCATTCAACTACATAAAAAATGGAGGACTCAATCTCTCATTTGATCTAAACCATACACTTGATTTAATTTTGACCATTGATTAGGTCCAGGATTCTATAAAAGAGACCCTTGACCTCTCATTTGAGGAGGATGCAAGTAAAGAGTATTGGATTGCTATTGATTGAATACTCAAGGATTTTGCATTTTAACCTCCCTTGTTTTTGCATGCTCATCATTAAGAATACAATGCATTCGTTTAGCTTAGTTTGCTTATAATTGTTCTTAGCTTAATTTGAATATCATATAGATTAATGTTAGAGTAGTAAAGTATTTTCTAATTAAAAATTATTAAGTTACTTATTATCTCTAGTTTACTTAAGCTAAACTTTGGGCACATAATAATTCATTTATTTATTAATTCTTATCATGCAACCTAGGTTTTACCTATTGGGGTTTTAATTTCCTTTTATAAGAATTGATCTCTTTGTAATAATTAATTCATTTAATATAATTTCAATTCTTTTTTTGCACATCAAAAATACTTCATTCATGGATCTGAGAATTCCAACCTCCATGGCTTTTGCTTCTCTCTTTCTGTGATAGGTGTTTGCATGCAGGTGATTCTTGGGAGCTGTGGGGTTGATCTTGCATCAACTTCAAAATGGTATCAAGGCTCTAGATCTTCATGCCCCTAATCTATTTATGAGGATTTTAGCTTGGCTTTTAGATTTGTGTTTTCCCTTTTAGAGGGTTTCATTTTTCAGAGATTTTTTGTATTCGATCCAGGAGTCACCTTATTATGGTGCACATTGAGCCTAAACGAACATCATTGTCGAGCTCAGAGTACCCAAAAATCCTTATTTTCATATTAAATATGTACAAATTGGACACAGTTTGAATCTAAGGCAAAAAAATATTCTTCCAAATTATGGACATTTTGTGAGACAATAATCTTGTTATTTTACAAATTTTTTAACTCAAAAACTGAATTTTTTTTCTCAAAAATTGAGATTTTTGGGCATGCAAATCAAGATTTTTTGGCATGCAAATTTGATATTTTTTGGCACACAAATCAGGAGTTTTGGCACGAAAATCAAGATTTTTGGCACGTAAATCAAGATTTTTGGCACACATAGAGATTTTTTGGAATGAAAATTGAGATTTTTGGCACATAATTTGAGGTAGTTTGGTATGGAAACTGATGTATGCTGGCAAGAAAATTGGGCAATTCACCTCTGCTTGCCCTTCTGACTCTTTTTTGATTCACCTATAGTTTTATGGCCATAACTTGCTCATTTGAACTCCATTTTTCCCAAACAAGATATTGTCAAAAAGCTAATTCTGAGCCCATCATAATGTTGTAGTTCATTTTGAATTTTGATGCTCTTCAATTTCTAGTCCATGAAGTAAAACTTAAAGATTCTATTTTTCACTCCAGGAGACATATCTTGAGACATTCTATTTTCTAGATTCTGCTTCAAGCACATCCCATTCGATTTTTTGTTTTTTTGCATTTTGGTGTATATCTTGGTTGTTTCAGGTCTAGGGATCAATTTTTTTTATTTGTATGCTTTTTCATGGGTTATACTATCTCTTGTATTAGCCTCATGTCTCTTTTGATCTTTGTTGATATACTTTTGTACTAATTTTGCAAATGCACTAAGATAAAGTGCCTCTCTATTGCATTTTAGGATTTTGCACATCTTTGTGTTTTGTTGTACTTGTACTAAATTATAAATTTCCTTGGGGGGTTTCATGTAGGCTATATTCACCATCTTCATTTTTTAAGTGAGTGTTCCTTCCATGACATTAGCCTCATGATGTGTTGATGACATGTGCCATTATAGGTGTTTGTACTTCTTTTCACTCGTGATGTTCTTGGTTTTTCTTTCTGCAAGAGGTATTGCATTAATTTTTAGTGTCAATGTCTTACCTCTTAGCATTATAGGGGTTATGTTGGTTCAATTTATTTCTTGGTTCAATGTAGTGAGCTATGTATTCAGTATTTGATCCTATGTACTAGGCGATTGCAGTGGTTGGATACCTATGCATTTCAATGAGATGGATAATTTACCATATAGACATTCTATCATTCCTATTTTTGGAGGCCATGAAGATACCTTCCATCTTTGATATATTGGATTTTTAGACTTAGTCTTTTGTACCTAGTCATGTTCTATACAATGGAGGTTCTTTAGATTAGTAGTTTGGAAATGTTTGCAACTTCATGCTTTAGCGGTGTACTTCATGATCATCTTTTGTTCCTATCTTTTTGGACATTCCCTAGTTTGGAGGCTTCTTCAGTCCTTCACTAATTCTTTTAGCTTATTTCCATCTCTTTTTGGAGTAGATTTTTTCCCATGTGGCTTTCTCTATTTCTCCTCTTTTTAGAGATTTGGTTATGCTTGGGTACCTCATCAAGCCTTGTTGTCGGGACCCAAATTTACTTTCAGCAATAGTTTCTAGGTATTTAGCTACACTCTAAGTTTGTCTTAAGGGGGGCTTGTTAGATTAGTAAAATATTTTCTTATTAATTAAATCATATCCATTTAATTATTAAGTCACTTATTATCTCTAGTTTAGTTAAGCTAAACTTTGGGCATATAATAATTAGTTCTTTTATTAATTATTATCATGCAACCTAGGTTTTACCTGTTAGGGTTTTGATCTCCTTTTATAAAGATTGATCTCTTTGTAATAATTTATTCATTCAATATAATTGCAATTTATTTTTTTTACATCAAGAATGTCTCATCTGTGGATTTGGGAATTCCAACCTCCATAGCTTTTGCTTCTCTCTTTCTGTGACAAATGTTTGCATGTAGGTGATTCTTAGGAGCTATGGGGTTGATATTTCATCAAATTCAATAATTAATTCATATATTTACATACACAATATCAAAAAAAAAAATTAATCTTGTATTTGCATTCATTCAATTCTTTCCTACTAGTTTGATATGGTTACTGAACTCTCAATTCTGAGAGCATAAAGTAAAAACCTGTCTAGTTAGAAGGCAACATATTGCCTTGTGCAGATATGTTAGATGAATAATCTCATGTTCATTCTGGGATGTTACTAACAAACAATGATTATTTTGAAGTGTGTGGTTGAATTAGATACCCATATTTAACACTCACAATGTTGAGCTATATAGAGTCCATTCATGTCGAGTCATACAGTAAGTTCTAAGCATATAGAAGTTGAGGGATAACATGAAGATTAGTTATGACCAATCATTAGAGTGTTCATGTGCTGAGAAAACCAATTTTATTATATGTTTGGAATTGCAAAAACAATAAGGTAAATCATTTTTGGCTGACTTATTGCATATTTTAATGATCTAGGAGTAATTTAAGGAGATGATTACACATTTTTTATGGATCATTAATCCCTATGAAAGGTGTTTAACCTATTAGAAAAATGGAAGGTTTAAGTAGAAAAAGGGAGAAATTTGGATCATTGATTTGGATCTAGAACATTCTCTTGTTGGTTATAAAAAGAGGATCCAAACTCTATTTTCAATGTGGTGTATGTGTGTGTGCATTTGGATGCTTGAAGCAAAGTTTGATGTAGACTCAAATAGACCAACCAAGCAAAGTAGTGAAGGGATGAATAGTGATATATCAGATTAGAGATAATATTAGAGATTGAAAAGAGGAGATCTATAATCAATATATTAAGTAAAAAATGAAGGATCAGGTGTTGATACATTTTAGCAAGTATTTTAGGGCAAATCTCTTAACAAAGTGGTCCTAACAAACCTATTGTAAATCTGCTAGTAGAGTTAGTTGTAAGTTTAAATCCTTTAATCAAGGTAGATTGAATATGTCTTGTAAGCTCTTAATAGGGAAGACCCCTTATATGGTAGATCATTAGAAGTGATCAAAATTGTAGCCCTAATAGGAGAACTTTATTGCTCCAGTAGTAAAGATTTGTGGGTGTCATCCTCACCCAAGTTTTACCTTCACCTTGAAGGGTTTGTGGTTTAACAAATCTTTATGTTATGTGTTGATCATTTACTTTCTTGTTTGTGGACATGATTAGCTATTAGATCATATATATCATTTTAGTAAATGTTTATGTGATTTATGATATTGTTGAGATAAGGGTTTAAGGTGAAATTATCAGATTTAATATGTGTTTCAAAGGATAAAAGTTTTATACATCTTGATTCACCCCCCTCTCAGTATCTAAATTTCCCAATAGACTTCCAATAATATATATACCTCCTACTTCTAAAACACTGAAGGTGTGAGGTAGACCAAAGGGTTCCAAGATAAGAACAGAAATTGCTGTAGGTATTCAAACAACTTTGGACAATAGTTTCACTGTTATTAAAAGATTGACAAGGAGAACTAGGTATTCTCCTTGCCTCAAATGAAAATCATTTCTTGGAATGTCAGAGGTTTAAATGCCTCTGAAAAGAGGCAAAGAATCAAACAAATTATTGATTCTTTGTAGGCAGATATTATTTTATTGCAGGAAACTAAATTGTCCCAACATAAATTTGATAAAATAGTTGCTAATTGGAAAAAATGGAACTCTTATCATATGCAAGGATTGGGTGCTTCTAGAGGTTTAGCAGTTCTTTGGAATCCTCTTACAACTAATTCACATCTCCTCCAATAAGAAAACAATTGGCAAATGCTTCATATAACTGCATTTGACATATCTTTTATCCTCATTAATGTATATGGACCTACTAAGGATAAAGCATGTTTATGGGATTCTATCACATGCTCTCTTCAAATGCAAGAGCATCTACAAGTGGTTATTGGAGGTGATTTTAATGGTTTATTATCTCAATCTAAGAAAATTGGAGGTATTATCCCCCCCTAAAATGTTACAATATTTTAATGCTTTTGTGGATAATAACAATCTGATGGATGTTCACCCAAATAATGGCTCATTTACTTGGACTAATAAGAGATTTGGATTTGCTAATATTGCTGCTTGTCTAGATAGATTTCTCTTATCAAATGATTGGAAGTTGAGTTGCTTAGATATTTCCTCAGAAATCCTTACATTGCCAGGATCTGATCATTTTCCTATATCTTTAAGCCTCATTTGCAATAACAAATGTTCGGAACAACACTTTCACTCTTCATTCAAATTTGAAAGTATGTGGCTTAGGCATCCAAACTTTCTACATAGTATCCAATAGTGGTGGAATAAAGTTCCTATGGAAGGTCTTAAAATGCATCAGTTTTCTATGAAGCTAAAATATGTCAAATCCCAAATTAGAATTTGGAATCAAAAGGTTATCAAAAATTTGTTCCACCAAAAGGCAGAAGTCAAGGAACAATAAGAAGAAGTATATAATCAAATCATCCAGCAGGGAATGAATGAAGAATCATATTCTTCTCAAAAGAATCTACAATCACAATGGGAGGACCTATGTGCTAAAGAAGAGACGTACTGGACACAAAAATCTTGAGAATTATGGCTCCAAGATGGAGACAGAAATACAAAGCTTTTCCATAAATCAGCTAAGCAAGAGAAAATTAATAGTACAATATTCCATATCAAAGATGCTACCTTTGGTGATCTCCTGTCCAATGAAAATCTTGTTAGAAATGAAGCTGTCAATTTTTTTTAAAAACCTTCTTGCGCCTGACGTTTTGCCTAATCCTTCTGTGTCACAAGTGGATGAACTTCTTGACTATATTCCAAAATTGATTACAGAACAAGACAATGATATTCTGATGGCTCCGTTCACTATTCAAGAAATTTGAAAGGTTTTATTTTCATTTCTGCCTGACAAAGCCCCAGGTCCAGATGGTTTTACTGCATTGTTCTACCAAAGTTGTTGGAATATAATTAGATGGAATTTATTGGTGGCTGTTGAAGAATCTAGAAGATCTAAACATATGTTGAAATATTTTAACACTACCAATATTTCCATTATTCCAAAAATTAAGGATCCCCAAACTTTTGCAAATTTTTTACCAATTTTTTTATGCAATTTATCTTATAAGATTATCACTAAACCCATATATCATAGGATTCAGCATCTTATTCCACGTATTATCTCTCTAGAACAAGGTGGATTTGTCCCGGGAAGGGAAACCATGGAAGGGGCTCTTGTGGCTCATGAAGTTCTCCACTCTATTAATTCAAGAAATTCTTCAAATTTTATTATTAAATTGGATATGATGAAAGCTTATGATAGAGTTTGCTAGAAATTTTTACTTCAAGTTCTTGATAAAATGTGTTTTTCAAAAAATTGGTGCAAATGGATTAAGGCATGTATTTCAAGAGCTTGGTTTTCCTTGATCATTAATGGTAAGCATGTGGGTTTTTTTCCTTCTAAACAAGGTATTAGACAAGGGGATCCTTTATCCCTAGCCTTATTTATTATTATGGCTAAAGCGTTTAGTAGGGCCATTTCACACCAACACATGTTGCAGAAATGGAAAGGAGCTCTTATTTAAGGTACAAACATATCTATTACACATTCTCTTTTTGCAGATGGCACTCTTTTGTTTGGATTGTCAGATGTCCAGGAAGCTCGCCATATTCTTTATACCCTTGATCTCTACTCAGTTGTGTCTGGTCAAGCTATTAACGCTCAAAAATCCAAGATTTATTTCTTCAATACTAAGAAAATGGTTTTTGCCAAAGTTAAACTGATCTTGGATTTTTCAGAAGACTTTCTTTCCTCAGTATATTTGGGTATTCCTTTCTTCATGGGTTCAAATAGATCTTTGTATTGGTCTTCAATTATTTAGCGTATTCAGAGTAGAATTGCATCTTAGAAAGTTAGATGGTTATCACTAGTGGGAAGAATTTTGTTGATCAAATTAGTTCTAGCTGCAATTCTTAATTATTTCATTGTTGTCCTCAAGATCCCACCTAAAGTGTTACTTACAATTCAAAAATTGATTAAGGGTTTCCTTTGGTCGAGTAATATGGATGAATCTCATAAGATTCCACTTATTTCATTACAAGATATGTCATAGAGTCTAAGTGTTGGAGGGGCAAGAATTCATGGTCTATCTATTAGAAATGAAGCATTTGGTGGGAAATTGATTTGGCACATGTATTGTAAGTTTCAGTCTACATGGTGCAAAATTATGCAGCAAAAATATCTAGATAACAATGATCCTTCTAGAATCCTTACTATTTCAAATCCTCCAAAAGGCTCGATTATTTTGGATTTCATGATAGCTTCATGCAAAATCATAGTAGACTACATCTCTTGGGAAGTCAATAATGGCTTAAGTATTAATTTTTGGAACAATTCCTAGAATGGTCAAATTCCACTTTCTAAGAGTGGAATCCCATTGAATGTTATCCAAGTTGTTTAACTTCACTAGGGATCCCAATTTAATCATTATGTGGAATATGTCTATGAATTTTCAAAGAAAATAGTTTGGAAGGATCCCACTAAATTACCTCTGTCACCTCAAGAAATCATTCAATTTCAAAATATTTTGAATTCAAGGCAAGTCTATTTTTCTAAAGCCCACAATCGGATTTTTTGGGCTCCAGCTAAGGATGGAAATTATTCAGTGAAAGAGGGGTATAAAATTTTACAACAAAATGGTTTGAATAAACCTACTTCTAGAGCTTTTTCATTTTGTTGGAATCCGGTTGTTCTTCGTAAAGCAGGTTGTTTCTCATGGCTAGCACTTAAACATAGGATTTTAACTAGTGATAGATTGAATAGACTACATATTGCTCCTCCTTTTAAATGTGTTCTTTGTGAGGAACAAGAAGAAACTGTGGATCACCTTTTTGTTACATGTTCATTTGCTTATCAATGTTGGTGCTTCATTTTGAATAAACTTGATTATCTTACTCCTTTGCCAAACAATCTTTGGGACCTCTTTCAAGCTTGGCCACTTCTTTATCAAAAAGAACTGTTTGCAAATCTCTGGAAATGCATACCAGCCTTGGTAGTTTGGGCTATTTGGTGGGAACATAATAAGAATATTTTTAGAAAGAAATCTCTACCATTAGACATTTTTTTGATTGGTATTGAAAAATCAATCTTGGAAGTGACTAATTCCAGTCTAAGAGTGATTAAATTCAAACCGATTGTGACCCATTGGGATTCCCAAATTGTCCAACAATGGTAACAATTATTCATACCAAATGGGTGGAAAATTAGCCACTCATTCACTTATCTCTTACCTAGAGAGAATTTTTGGAGATCCCCATCATATGGTTTTTGGAAGTTGAACTTTGATGGAGCTTCAAGAGGAAATCCAGGTCCATTGGGTTTTAGAGCATGTATTAGAAATCCCTCTAGTTAGGTTGTGTCTATCAAAGTTTATCCTTTGTCCATTGATACTAATAATATAGCGGAGGCTCATGCCCTATTATCTGGGCTTATTTTAGCTAAACAAGGTTGTTTCCATAGGTTACATATAGAAGGGGATTCTTCAGTTATTATTGATGCTTGTATCCATAGGCGCATCATTTCTTGGAAGCTAAAATATGTTTTAAACCAAATTTGGAGACTTCTTGATGAATGTTTGGATATTTTCATTTTGCATATTTATCAAGAAGGGAATAAAGTTGCAAATTTTTTATCAAATTTTGGTTGTGATGGGGTTACCGCCTCTACTTTTCATCCTTTACCTTTTATTGAGAAATACAAGGTTCTACAAAATCTTATTCAAGATGACTTGGAAGCCTCTATCCACTCGACATCTGAAGTTCATACTTCAGGTGCCAAGTAGATGCCCAGTCCAATAAGAAGGTAATTGATACTGAGTAATTTAGATTAATATCAGATGCCAAGAAAGTCTTTAGGTGTCGACCTAAGCAAGTTATATTCTGGTGCTAAGTAAGCTATGTTTTGGCATCGAGTAAAGAAAAATTATTTCAAGTGCCGAGTTGGTCAGTACTCATAGTGGTTGCCGAGTTCAACAAGAAGGTAATTGAAGTGGAGTAATGATGATAAATATCAGATGCTTATGTTCAGGTGCCGAGTGAAGCAAAATTGTATTAGGTGCTGAATTATTTTCTGATCTTGTTCTAGTTTGAAGTATAAGGATAAGCTAAGACAATGATGAAATCATGTATTAATGACATACTTTAAGACATAGGGAATGGACACTACAAAATGCAAGGATTGACTAAACCATTTGCAAAGACTGACTAAGTTCATCTGTGAGTGCCGAGAAATCCTTCAGGCACTAAGCATTAGAAAAAGGTAGTGGATGCTGAGCAAATCAAGAATCATTCAGGTATTGAGTGATCCAAAAAATTGTATATGCTGAGCTATACACAATTCAACACTGTATATGCCAAGTAACAGAGATGTTCATATGCTGAGCTATACAAAATTCAACATGTGCCAAGTAAATCAGGATCCAACAGGAGCCGAGCACTACAGAGTAAATAGAAGCTGAGTGATTCAAGAAAATAGTAGAAGCTGAGCAATATAGGAAAGCTTTAGGTGTCGAGTAAAGAAAAAACTATAGAGGATGCAAAGCAATCCAAACCTAGTTAATGCCAAGCATTAGTAAACCAATGATGTCGAGTTGCTGCATTATTTGTTAAAGTCCAAAGAATTGCCAAATTAGTAATGATAAGTTTGTTACATTTTCATGAAGATAATGTTGGGAAAAGTCCAAGAAATCAATGTCAAGCCACTCTCTGGTTCACCATGGGGTGGTAGTTGATACACCCTTTGTAATTATTTGCTTAAACTATATAAATCTATGTATATATTAGGGATGATGCTAGGTTTTCTTCACTGATTCTTTCCCAGTTGACCTCGTTGAATCAGAATTAATAAAATATTATAGTGGCTTGCCACTTTTGCTTTAAAAAACAAAAAACTAATAAGTATTTAAAATTTAAGTTAATGTTTGTCTATTTTTTATAAACACATTTATGTATATGTGAGTGTATGTGCATGCACACGTATATTTACATTTTATCCAAGAGACAATTTAAATTTACATAATATATATGGTAGATAATAGAGATGGGGGTGGGGTGTAAATCAGTTATATCCAATTATCCCACATGCCTTTAAAACAATTTAGTACCAATTTGAGCTTCATAAAATTTTGAAACAATAACTCGGTAACTACATTCAATTTCTCAAATCAAACTAATATCATCTTTATTTCAAACTATTATCTAATTGTTCCTTACTTTACTAAGTACTAGAGTAATTACATAGCTTTCATCCATTTACAACATTAAAAAAAACATGTAAATAAACTTTACAACACATAAGTATTCACACATTTGACACATATTTAACTTGGGAACCCTGTATAGCAAAAACCACGTAGGAACCAACAACCCAAAAATTTCACTCTTCTAAAGTGAGCTCTATAAGGGACCAACCTTGTTAAAGGTTACATGAAAATTTTTAGTTTGACTTGGTTAGAGGGTTTAACCAAAGATCATCTAGACCTTATCACTCCATGTCATTACTAAAGAGTGGCCTACTATAAAGGACTTACAAACATCACTAATCAATGCTACAGTATATGATTTCAAAGACTTGTTAGGTCCACTTGGTTAAGAAATTTCATCTACTACAATGGTAAGAAAGTAATAGTCAAATGATCTAGTAATAACACTACCTTTCTTTTTTAGAGCTTTATTTTGTTTAGTTACTTCTAATATCTTATTATTTGATTAACACACTTTCACTTTCACTTTGCACTTGCTTTGCTCAATCTTCTCACTTCTATTCTACTCAGTTCACCTTGTTCTTCAACTTGATCAACTACGCCATATCAAAAAATTATAAACAACACCAACAACCAAAAAGATTTTTTTTCATCTCCTTAAATAGTTAAATTTTAACTTCCAAATTTTGTTGCTTAACCACAATTGTAGATAAAGATTCATTGCATTTAGTCACTCAAAAAATAGAACTTTGTTGAACTTTTTGCTCATCTCCATTTTGTTAAATCTCCTTTATCATATCTTAATTATATTTCCCTAGCCATGGATCTTGTAACTAGCTTTGACTTTATCCTTTAAACATCTCAAATGTTTTAAATTTTCAAAAAAATTTAGCCTTGTATTAATCTTTTCTTTTGTTCTTCACTTGGTGAACATTACAACTTTTCTCAGGTAATACATCACTCAGTTAACACTAAAATGACTCAGCTAATGATAAAATATAATTCTTCCTTGTCAAGTGCTTGGTGAAAACTATAGTATGTTGATTAATATTGTGTTTCTTCTATCACTGATCAACTAGTTATGAACTCAATCACAACATTACATGATTGTAAAAAAACCAACATTATACTATCATAGTCCAACTTACTCATGTACCCATTGAATACCAACCCTTATCAACTCTTCCATCATCACACTTTCTTCAAATCCTCTTCACTAATCAAATGATCTAGTACTCTACTACATTAACATAATGTCTAACCAACTAAGGATTAACCTCAATAATAATATAACAACTGATATGACTCTTTTATATACAATAACAACATTATCTGTTGAGGCTAAAAATCTCCCCCTTCGGCATTTACAAAAACACATAAACATTAAATTTTAAATTAAAACATATTACACATAAGATAAGAAAATGTATGCATTGACAACAATACAACTTTTCAATTCTCTATAACAGATTCTAGCATCAAGTTCACCCAGTCTGTATCTTTAGTAGCTTTATCTTCACAATGTCTCCCCCTTTGGGTATACTTCTCTTTTCAAATTCTCTCCTTATTACTTCTCATCTTTAGCTCTTCTCTCTTTTTGGTTCTTCTCCCCCTTTGACAACAATGCTAAAGGTAAATATAAGTTCCCATGTGAAATTTATAAAATTTTGTAGTAATACCATGTACCTTGCATGCACTGTCTAAATTAGTTTCATTACAATATCTTACACATCTTAAGGAAATAATTCCTAAAGAGTGAACTCTTGCATCAACTCTCTCTCTCTCTCTCTCTCTCTCTCTCTATATATATATATATATATATATATATATATATATATATATATTATCATTCATGAATTGATGCAACATGTATCTTTTCTTAGTTAATATTTGATAGGGGAAGGACCCTTAACTTACCTCTTGGATACTCCAAAAGCATCCTTAGGCAATGGCTTAGTAAATATCCCTACAATTATTTTTTTAGATTTCACATATTCAAGTCTCACTTGCCTCTCTTATACTTGCTCTCTCAAGTAGTGATACTTGATATATATGTGGTTGGTTTTTGCATGCATCACTAGATTCTTGGATATTTTTACCACATTAGTATTATTACTATTAGCAGTAACATGCTTAGTTACTTCTTCTTGCATTCCTTCCAACAACTATTTGATCCAAACAATATTTGAACAATTATTTCCAATATCAACATACTCAACCTTAGTAGTAGGTTGTGATATGCATCTATGTTTCTTTCTCAACCATGTAATCAATCTTTCTCCTAAGAAGAAAACCCCACCACTTGTATTCTTTCTATCATCCACATTTCTATCCCAATCAACATAAGTGTAGATTTTAAATTTAAAGTCATGATCTTGTCTGTACCATAATCTAAAAATTTTAGTTCCTTTCAAATATTTGAATATCCTTTTTATATAAGTCATATGTGTTTCCTTATAATTAGAGGAAAATCTTACAACTATTCTAAATACATGGGAAATATCAAGTCTACTATGCACAACATACTGCAACTTCTCAATCATTTATCTATATCATGTCTTAATTAATACCTCAATAGGAGTATCCTCGTATAATTTTCACCTAGTCACAATATGCATACCAACTAGCCTTGAATCATCCTTCCCAAATATTTTCAAAATTTTCGCAACCCACTAAGACTGAGTCATACATATACCATCTATTTATTGATGAATTTGTAATCAAATGGAAAATTTGACCTCACCAAATATAGGCATTTCAAATTCCTTGTTCACTTGATTAGAAAATGATTTGCACACAAAAACATTACCACCAAACATGATATTATCCACCCAAATTTTAGTAATCAATTCCATGTTTTGAGCTTCACTCTTCAAATATAGATTATTGTTTTCACTTGTTCTCACAAATCCAATCTTAATCAAATATTAATGTAACCCTTCATACCATTCTCTCAGTGCTTGACTTAACCCATACAAACCTTTGTTCAGTTTTAAAAGTGTCTCTAATTTGGCTCAACAAATCCTTTAGTTTGTTCTATGTTGACTTCCTCTTCAAGTATTCCTTTAAGAAATGCTAACTTAATAACCATTTGATATATCTTCAATTTCTTGTAAGTAACATAAATAAAAAATTTCTTACTCATTCCAATCTATAAACAAGGGAAAAAGTCTCACCATACGCAATTCCTTCTTCTTTTTCATGACTTTTGCAAACCAATTTGGCCTTGTTCCTCACAACTTCACTATTTTCATTCAAATTGTTTCTAAAAATCTATTTTGTTCCAACGACATTCTTATTAGCTAGTCTTGGTACTAGTGACCATGCATTATTTTTCACAATTTGATCAATCTCTTCATTCATAGTATTAATCTAATCTTCATTTTCAAGTGTATCTTTTAGAGTTCTTGATTCAAATTCAACAACTAAACATGTATTATCCTTCAACTTACTTCATGTCATGAATCCAACACTTTTATCTCCAATGATTTTTTTAGGTGAATGGTTACTTCTCCCATATTTTCTAGCATAGGTTTAGCTCTTTGATTTCTAAAATTATCTTCACTTGGTTGGGGCTCTACACCTTTCTCAAGTTGTTCTATCTATGTCTTGGGTAAAACAAGCTAATGCTTGGTAGCTCTCTGCCATTGTCCAGTCATTATATGACAAGAATATTCATATACATAATTTTTTTTGTAATCATTAGGTTCATTTTTTCTTTCCTCATTATTCTTGTTTGTAAACTCATCAATTCTTAGATTTTCACTTTCAATAATTATGTTAGTAGCCTTTTTCAAAAATTAATAGGCCTTGCTCTTAGAAGAATAAGCAAGGAAAACACCTTCATCACCTTTTGAATCTAATATAAAATTCATTACATCTTGATGAATGTAGCATGCACTTCCAAATATCTTGAAATAACTCACATTAGGTGTATGACCATACTAGAGTTCATAAGGTGTTTTTTTGTTCATTTCTTTAGTTGAACTCAATTAAGATTGAAAACTACAATGTTTATGGTTTCTCTCCTATTTTTTTTTATCAATTCCCTTTTAAATCAATGATTTTCTTACACAATCAACAATTGACCTATTTGTTCTTTTGTTGACAACTATCTCTTTATACCATGCTCAACACAAAAGTTAGTGAATTCAACATACATAAATTCACCACCCCTATTAGATCTCAACCATTTCAATTGTTTACTAGTTTCTTTTTCAACTCTAGATTTATACCATTTGAACATATCAAAAGCCTATGAATTTAACTTCTATTGGAATTCTTTTAGAATAATTGAGAAGGGGGGTGAATCAGTTATTCAAGGTCTGGATGTACAAATTAGAACTTTTCACAATTCAGTGAACCCTTAAAACTTTCTTAACCATGCATGCATACATTGTGTGTTAACCTAAACTGATATGTTATTGTTAAATCAACATGCAAAAATGTAAAACATAAAACACAACATATCCATCAGTACATTTGATACAATGATCTAATGTGGAAACCCAATTTGGGAAAAACCACTAGTAACATGCTACTCCTTTTTCACTCTTTCGAAGTGATGCCCTATTAAAGGCCAACCCTATTAAAGGTTAAAAGAAACATTGTTAAATGTGACCTGGTTAAGGGATTTCAATCATCATGTTAAAAGTGAGCTTTGTTAAAGGACTTTAGGCTATTCACTTGGAATGCCACCCCATTAAAGGATTTTCCAATGATTGTTAAGTCAACCTTTCTCCAAAGGATTTACCCTAATCTAATACAATTGTTAGAAAGTAATAGCAGAGCTTTGATTTGATACAACTTAAAACCTTACTTGCAAATTATAGATCACTATTCAATCCTCAACTCTACTTGGCTTCCAATCTTTGTATCTTTGATAGCTTGTTCATCCTTCAAGCATTCATCCTCCTTTAGCCTTCTTGCTTAGCTCACCATTGCAAACATTTTCTCTTGGGTCACTTGATGAAGCAAACCCTCTTCCTTCTCCTTCTCAGATTTTTTTCTTTCAAAACTCTTTGACCTCTATCCAGCTTTGCTTCATGACTAGACATCCCTACATATAGGAAATTATAACTCTTTTCTTACTCATGATCCATCTCAAAAATTGGGGTTTTCGATGGATTAGGTAGGATACAATATATCTACCCCATATCTTGTCTTTTTTAGAAACTTCTCCTAGAATCCACATGAAGTCACGTCCAAAATGGTTTACATAAGATTTTTTCCCTCCAACTCATCAATCTTATCTTCCTCCTAATTTACAAGTTCCAAGAAAACAAACTTGTTAGCTTTTAATTGGTGAATCTTCAATGTTGTTCATAATGTAGCAACTTGGCATTATCAATTTACTATTGCTTGGCACATACTATGTTAGTTGGCATCTACTATAGAATCAATCAATATCAACTAGATTTTACTGGTGCTCGATGTCAACTACAAATTACTCGACATCTACTAACTTGCTCGACACCTATTAGTTTGCTTGACATCCACTAGAAATTGCTTTCACTCAGCTCCAACTGACTTTTTCTCAGCTTGCACTGACTTTTATCAGCACCTTCTATCAACTTGGTCAAGCTTACCAAATGAAATTTGTCCAATCTTTTTCTTCTAAACTTTCTAACTGTAGCCAATCATTTTGCAACCTCAAACTAGATCATCAATCGATTATGTTATCACTGTCTTAATTGATTCTTACACTTCAATACATAATCATAACTCAACCCTTCCTCTAGGTACTTTTGTTACATCTTGTTGATCAAATCCTCCTCATCAATCAACTAAGTGATAGTGCCTGAAACATATAAGCAATTGTCTTACCAACATGTAGCAAGTTTGATATTAGTGACAAAACAATGATTAAAAACACTTTTTCAACAAAATCACTTACTCAAATGTTCCTTTCAATAATATATCAACAATCTCCCTCTTTGGCATTGATGGCAAACCAAATTGATCAACTAGTCAAACAAATGATGAATACCTTGTTCTATCAAACTAAGTAGGTTAAAACAATAAGGCAATAAAAAAAAGAAATCTTGTGAATAAAATTTCTCCCTCTATCAGCAACTCCTTCTTAGGTTACAAAATATTCTTCTTATCTAATTCTCTTCTATTATGGATCAGTAGAATATTAGAATATCTCCCTCTTTTTTGCTTTCTCCCTCTCTATTTCTTTTAGTCTTCTGATCTTCTAATGATGTACACCTTCTTTCATCTCCCTCTTGATTAGTATGCACTTGATTAGTTTACTGTACATTCTCCCTTTTTGATAACAATGCCAAAGATAAATACTCAACTATTGGCATCTTTATATATGCAGATATAAGCTTTTTCTATCTCTTTAATTTTACTCCCTTTGTCACCTTGCTTGTGACTAATTTGAAATTGTAGCTCTTGTGATTACTTTAGGCAATTTCCTAAAGTAAGGTCCACTGCATCAATTTGTATGAAATGAATATTAGGTTGTTTGGTGTAGGGTACTCCCTCTATCTTTTACATAGCCTTTGATAGGGGCATCACCCCGAATTTACCTCTTAGATACTCATAAGCATCCTTAGGTAATGCTTTGGTGAAGATATTAGCAATTTGCTCCTTTGTGTTAATATATTCTATTTTCACCTCTTTGTCTTGAACCAACTCCCTTACATAATGATACTTTATTGCAATGTGCTTTGTCTTTGTATGCATTACAAGGTTTTTTGATATATTTATAACACTTGTATTATCACAATAAAGTGTCACTAGTTTAGTGATTTCTTCGTTCATTCCCTTTAGTAGGTATTTGATCCATACAATGTTTGTGCAATTAATAGCAGTAGCAACATACTTTGCTTTAGAAGTAGATTGGGAAGTACAACTCTGCTTCTTGCTTGTCCATGTGACAAGTCTTCTACCTAAGAAGAATGCTCCCCTATTGGTGCTCTTTCTATCATCAATATTTCCAACACAATCAACATTAGTGCAGGCTTTCAGTTCAAACTTTTCATTCTTCTTATAGTATAAACCATATTCTTTAGTTCCTTTCAAGTATCTCATTATTTTTTTTACAGCCATCAAATGACTCTCTCTAGGGTTAATAGAGAATCTAGCAACTATCCCCATAGCTAATGCAATATCAAGTTTGTTGTGTACTACATATTGCAATTTTAATTGAGCTTAGTTGAATCATCATTCTTTGATAGCTTGAGTGTGGTTACCATAGGTGTACTTACTGGCTTTGAATCCTCAAGTCCATATGTCTTCAATATCTCTTTAACATATTTTGATTGAGTGATACATACACCATATTTCATTTGATAGACTTGTAATCCCACAAAGAATATGATCTCACCAAACATTGACATTTCAAACTCATGTTTCATTTGATTTGCAAAATTTTTACATAGAGCATCTTGTCCTCCAAATATGACATCATCAACAAATATTTTAGGTAATATTATACCTTTTTCTTCATCTATTTTCATGTACAAATTGTTGTTATCATCTGTCCTTTCAAATCCAATCTTAACAAGATAAGTATGAAGTCTCTCATACCATGCTCTTGCTGCTTGTTTCAATCCATATAGGGATTTGTTTAGTTTACATACCATGTTTTTATTATTTTTATCCACAAATCCTTTTGGCTATTCTATGTAGACTTCTTCTTCTAATATGCCATTCAGAAATGCAAACTTAACATCCATATGATAAACTTTGAAACCTTTGTATGTAGCATAAGCAATCAAAATTCTTACTCCTTCCATTCTTGCAATAGGGGAAAATATTTCACCATAGTCAATTCCTTCTTCTTGTGCATACCCTTTGTAGACTAGTCTTGCTTTGTTTCTTGTCACTTTACCATTCTCATCTAGCTTGTTCCTGAATACCCATTTTGTGTCAATCACATTCTTGTCTTCTGGTCTAGGAACTAGGCTCCAAGTCTTGTTCTTTTCTATCTTCTAAATTTCCTCTTCCATAGCCTTGTACCAACCATCATCTTCCGATGCATCTCTCACTATCTTAGGTTCCTTCACACTTAACAAAAATGCTTTACTTATCAACCTATTTCTTGTCATTGGCCTTGCATCTTTGTCTCCAATGATTTGATCTACTGGATGGTGCCATTTGACATATTTGGATAATCTTGGCTCAGTTCTTATGGCTACATTCTATCTCTCAGCTTTAGTATCACTATGTCCATCTTTTTTAGGTATTTCAATATCTCTTCCATGTGTGCTAATCTCAGAGTCAAATTATGCATTCTCCTCATTCTACAACTTGGCATCTAAATGCAACTTGGCATTCACAAGATGGGACTCAATAGTTTTTAAAACTTGTTGTTGACTTGCTACATAATTTGTAGCATCTTCCTCAATATGCATTCCTTCATAATAGTATGCAAATGTCTTGTAATCTTTTGATTCTCTTGTATTTTCAGCTTCATGTGCTTCTGTAAACTCATCAAAATTCACATTTGCACTTTCCAAAAAAAATTTAGTGTTAGTAATTAAACACTTATAAGCTTTACTTCTTGTGGAGTAACCAAGGAATATACCTTCTTCTCTTTTTGCATCAAACTTTCCACTCCTAACATCTTTAAGAATATAGCATTTGCTTCCAAATACCTTAAAATATTCCACATTAGGTGGATGACCATACCATAGTTCAAAAGGTGTTGAGTGAGTGCCTTTATTTACTTCCACATGATTCAAAGTGTATACTATAGTACTTACAACTTCTCTCCAATATTTTAGAGCAACATTTTTCTCCATCATGAGTGTTCTGGCACAGTCCATTATTGACCTGTTTCTTCTTTTAGCAATTCCATTTTGTGGAGGGGTCTTAGGAGCTAATGTCTGTCTCTTGATTCCTCTATCATTATAGAACATCTCAAATTCATGTGAACTGAATTCACCTCCTCTATGTGATCTCAAACATTTCAAGCTCTTACCTGTTTCTTTCTCAATTCTTGCCAAGTACCATTTAAACATTTAAAAAGCATCTAATTTTAGTTTTAGAAACATCATTGTCATCATTCTAGAGTAATCATCAACAAGCAACATTATATACCTATCTCCTTTGTAGCTTTGCACTTCAATAGTTCCATACAAGTTAGTATGAACAATTTCAAGTATTTCCTTAGAGGTATAAGGTTTACTTTTAAAGCTTGACTTTGTCATCTTGCCTAGCTGACATTTTTTGCACATTATATTTTCTAGTTTCTCCAACTTAGGAAAACCTCTAACTCTTTTCATGTTACTGATACTAATTAGATTATCAAAGTTAACATGACATAATCTCTTGTGCCAAAGCCATACATCATGAAATTTTGCAATAAGACAAGTAGCATCTTCTATATCCAAATAGAATAGATTACTCCTAGTTTGATCACCTTTTCCAATCAAATGTCCATTTGTATCATATATCTTGGGTGATTTTTTTTCAAACTCAACTTTGCACCCCAAATTATTCAATTGTGACACACTTAACAAGTTATAATTCAATCCTTCAACATAGTAAGCATTGTCACATGAAATTTTGTCTATGAGTTTGATAGATCCTTTTCCTTTTATTGAACATGGTGCATCATTACCAAATCTTACACTATTTCCATCATAACAAGTTAAGGTAGTGAACTTACTCTTGTCTCTAGTCATGTGATGTGAGAATCCACTATCAATGATCCATTTATCATTCTTGTTTACACAATTCATAAGTGTAGTAGCTTCATCCTCATCTGATTCATCCTTCATTGCAACATATACCACTTCGTCATCATTTTCATCTGAGTTTTTTTCATCAGCAATGTAGCATGACTTTTTTCCTTTGTCTATGTAGTCTCTTCCATCATCTTCTCTTCTATTTTTTTCTTATTCCCTTCTCTAAAGTTCTTCTTCTGTGTATGTCTTGCTGCAATATGACCAACTTCATTGCAATTAAAACAAATGATAGGAAACTTACCTTTGAATTTACCTTTTTCTTTGTGAAATCTTTTGGCCAACAATGCTTCTAATTCTTCATTGTCTTCCTCATTTGTACTATTGTCACTAGATTCATACTTTATCTTTCTTTTCCTCTTCTTTGGCTTTATCTCCTCATAATCCTTTAGTAACAAATTTTCTTTGAAAGCTAATTCAATACTTTTTGGTCTGTAGTTGTCAAAATTAGATAACTCAAAAGTAATGAGTCTTCCTACCAAACCTTCAAGGGTTAGATCATTTCTTGGCATACATCTTAACTCTTGGATTATAAACAATCTAATGGCATAAACATTCAACAATGTTCTCAAGAATTTACTTAGCATAGTATCATCATCTATTTTACTAGTAGCACCTTTTATTGCACTAACAACTTTTATTCTAGCAACATATTGAGCAATTTTTTCACCTTCTTCCATTCTCATGTCATCAAACTTACCTCTTAGGCTCTATGACTTGGCTCTTTAAACATTTTTGTCTCCTCCATAGATGGTTCCTAGGGCATCCCACATCTACTTTTCACTTTTAAGGTCTTTGATATCATCAAACTCAACATAGCTTAGAGAAGAGGCAATCTCCAACATCACCTGATTGTGCTCTTTCTTGTTTCTTCAAATCTTTAGCAATTAGGGCTCCTGCTAGATCAACATGCTCTACTAAAATGCAAGTTTGTGCATAATCTCCAAGTCCTCCAAGGTGTAGCTTCATCAAGATTTTTCATGTAGAAAAGTTATCTCTGTTTAGCTTGGGTACCTCTCTTTTTGACATCTTGATCTTTATGCTTTTAGTACCTTAGAGCTAATCCTCTTAAGCAACTGTGCTTTGATACCAATTTTTAGAATTCTTTTAGAATAATTGAGAGGGGGGGATAAATCAGTTATTCAAGGTCCTAATGTACAAATTAAAACTTTTCACAATTTAATGAACACTTAAAACTTTCTTAACCATGCATGCATTCATTGTGTGTTAACCTAAACTGATATGTTACTATTAAATCAACATGTAGGAATGTAAAACATAAAACACAACATATCCATCAGTACACTTGACACAATGATTTAACATGGAAACCCAATTTTGGAAAAACCACCAGTAACATGCTAACTATTTTTCACTCTTCTAAAGTGATGCCCTATTAAAGGCCAACCCTGTTAAAGGTTACAACACACACTGTTAAATGTGACCTAATTAATGGATTTCAATCATCCTATTAAAAGTGAGCCTTGTTAGAGGACTTTAGGCCATTCACTTGGAATGCCACCCTATTAAAGGATTTTTCAATGATTGTTAAGTCAACCTGTCTCCAAAGGATTTACCATAATCTGATACAATTGTTAGAAAGTAATAGTAGAGCTTTGATCTGATACAATTTACAACCTTACTTGTAGATTATAGATCACTATTCAATCCTCAACTCTTCTTGGCTTCCAATATTTGTAGCTCTAATAGCTTGTTCACTCTTCAAGCATTCATCCTCCTTTAGCCTTCTTTCTTAGCTTGCCATTGCAATTTTTTTTCTTAGGTCACTTGATGAAGCAAGCCATCTTCCTTCTCCTTGTCAGATTTTTTGCTTCCAAAACTCTCTGACCTCTATCCAACTTTTCTTCATGACCATACATCCCTACATATAGGAAATTATAACACTTTTCTTGCTCATTATCCATCTAGAAAATTAGGGTTTTTGATGGATTAGGTAGGATACAATGTATCTACCCCATATCTTGTATTTTCTAGAAACTTCTCCTAGAATCCACTTGAATTCACCTCCAAAATGGTTTACATAAGGTTATGTGCCTCTAGCTCATCAATCTTATCTTCCTCTTGATTTACAAGTTCCAAGAAAATAAACTTTTTGGCTTTTAATTGGCAAATCTTTGATCTTTTTCATAATACAACATTATCAATTTACTAATGCTCAACACATACAATGTTACTCGACATATATTGTAAAATCACTTAGCATCAACTAGATTTTATTGGTGCTTGACATCAACTAAAAATCACCCTGCATATATTAACTTGTTTGGCACCTATTAGTTTGCTTGGCATCCACTAGAAATTCCTTTCACTCAGCTCCAACTAACTTTTGCTCAGCTTGCACTAACTTTGCTCGACACCTTCTATCAACTTGGTCAAGCTTAGCAAATAAACTTTGTCTAATCTTTTTCTTCTAAACTTTCTAAGTGTAGCCAATCATTTTGCAACCTCAAAGTAGATCATTAATATAGTATATTATCACTATCTTAACTGATTCTTACACTTCAATACATAATCATAACTCAACCTTTCCTCTAGGTACTTTTGTTACATCTCGTTGATCAAATCCTCCTCATCAATCAACTAAGTGATAGTGCTTGAAACATATAAGAAATTGTTTTACCAACATGTAGTATATTTGATATTGATGAAAAAATAATGATTGAAAACATTTCTTCAACAAAATCACTTACTCAAATGATCCTTTCAATCATATATCAACAACTTCATGAAAACAAATGTCATCATCCTAGAATAATCAATAATAAAAAGTATGAAAAATATATCACCATATTAACTTTCTACTCTTATTGGTCCACACAAATTAGTATGCACTAATTCCAAAATGTCATTAGAAGTATGTGTCTTGCTTGAAAAACATGACTTGGTCATCTTACCAAGCTGACATTGTTTGTACATAACATTCTTAGGTTTATACAAATTTGGCAAGCCTCTAACTTTTCTCTTTCTACAAACCTTGACCATATTCTCAAAATGGACATGATACAATCTCTTATTTTCTTGATGGTGCCAATTAGATTCCCATTATCATCATAGATCTTGACCTTTCTCCTATGAAATTCTAGCTTGTGACCTATATTGTTCAACTAAGAAACACTCAATAAATTATAGTCCAAGTCTTGCATCCAATTCTTATAATTACATTTGATTTTTTGATTCAACATCAATAAACCTAGATCTTTCACTAGACATAGAATATCATTTCGCAATTTAACATTTCCACATCACATTCTTTAAGTTTGTAAAACTTGCTAATGTCTCCAATCATATGATGTGATCATCTACTATCAATGATCCATGTATCATTGTTACTAAGATCTAAAATAAAAGCTTTATCATCCTCATACTTTTCCTCATTAGGGTCTTCTCTAAAAAAAAATACACCACTTCTACTCCATATTTCTCATCTTCGATGTCTAACTCAGTGTGCTCTTCCTCAATAATATAGCATGATTTCTTCCCTTTTTCCTTGTATTCTTTACTCCTAGTTTTTTTACGATATCTTACAATAATTTGAACTAATTCATTGTATTTAAAACATATTAGAGGTAGTTTACCTTTGAATTTAGCTTTACCTCTCAGTAACCTTCTTGCAAGAAATACTTCAATGTCATCCATATCATCTACTAATTCTCACTCACTTTCATCTTTAGTTATTTTTTTAATTTCTTTGAACTACCAATGGTTAGTGAAGTCTTGAATGCATTCTTAAGTGTTGGCACACTATTATCAAAATTACTTAATGAAATGATGTCAAATGACCAACTAAACTATCAAGTGTATGAGCATTATCGGGCATAGCTCAGACTTATTAAATTGCAAGAAATTTAATTACATAGATAGGTAAGAAAATTATGAGAACCTTACTTAAAAATTTAGTATCACTGAACACTCCTCCAACTACATTGATTTCACTCACATATTTTTTGATTTAGTTCACATACTGCACAATATTCTTACCTTCTTCCATTCTCACTTCATCATATTTGTCTCACATACTTTCTGCTCTTTCTCTCAATCCATTCTCATCTCCACCATGTAAGTGCCAACTTGTCCCACATTTCTTTAGCATTAGTATAATTCTTGATATCATCAATCTGAATATCATTCAGGGTAGATGCAGTCTCAATCATCAGACTATTATGCTCTTTCTTCTTTGCCATCTCTTCTATAGCCATAGAAGTTATAGGAGAAATATATGCATTATCTAGCTAATGTATAACATTGTCTCCAATTATAGGTAAATTTAGCCTCATCCTATTTTTCCATGAAGATAAGTTCTCCTTGCTCAGCTTTGGTACCTCTTTTTTATACATTTTCAGATCTTTAGCTCAAGTTCCATCAAACTTCTTCCTTCAAGCACGTAGCTTTGATATCAATTATTAGATAACTAAGATTTGGGTTAGTAAATTATATTGAGTTATTGTACATACATTTAAAATAATTTAGTACCAATTCAAGCTTTATAAACTTTCACAACAATAACTCAATAACCACAATCACTTCACAAATCAAACTTATATCACCTTTACTTCAAACTTTTATCTCACTATTCCTTACTTTACTGAGTATTTGAGTAATAAATTAGCTTTTATTGAGTTACAACATTTTTAAAAAAAAATGAAAATAAACTTTGTAACACATAAGAATTGACACATTTAACATAGATATTTAACATAGAAACCCAATAAAGGAGAAAACTATCTGGGAGCTAATAATCAAAAAATTTCACTCTTCTAAAGTGAGTTTTGTTAGGAGCCAACCTTATTAATGGTTACATGTACATTTTGTTAGAATTTTTAAAATAACTGAGAGGGTGGGGGTGAATCAATTATCCAAGGTCTAGATATATCAATTAAACAAACAAACAGTTCAAATACTTTAGCTCTCAACATCCATTAGCTTAGTCTCTATAATAGATTATTAGTACTCGACTGTCCTAAATGTAAACAATTAATAGTAAGTCATCAAAAATAACATCCACACAAGTTTGACACTAATATTTAACATGAAAACGCAATTTGGGAAAAACTACCAATAACATGTCACCAATATTTTCACTCTTCCAAAGTGAGATATCTTTGGAGCCAACCTTGTTAAAGGTCACAAAACACATTGTTAAATGTGACCTTGTTAAAGGATTTAATCACCATGTTAGGAGTGGCTTTGTTAGAGGAATTTAGAACATCCCATTAAAATACCACCTTCATCAAAGGATTTACATATGATTGTTAGGTCAACCTTGATTAAAAGATTTCAATACTGATATAATGGTTAGAAAGTAACAAAATGTTTTGATCTGAAAAATACAACTCACTTTATAAATACAGATCATAGTTCATCTCACATGTTGATCCACTTATTGGTCTTCATGATGGTCTCTATCTTAGATTCATTTGGTGACTCATCAAGCAATCACCCTTCACAACTCTATTCAACCTCTTGCTTAAGTTCACTAGTCAATAGTATCAAAAAATGCTCCAACTTTTCTAGGGCTTCACACCGACTCACACACACAAGCTTAGATCTGTTTGAATTACAAGTGGGAAGAGAATAAACTTTTGGGGGGGGTGAAATAGGAGTTTAAACTTGGACCCATTAAACTTTCACCATTCATACATCACAAGCATTAATATACTAAAATAACATGTAAAGTATATGCATCAATCATGTAAACATGTAATCAAACACACACATAACACCATATATGATTATCCAAAAACCCTCCTAGTGAGAAGGTAAAACTAGGGTAGGGATGACACCCAAAAATATTCACTACTACAATAATAAAGTGTATTCAATGAAAGTTACAATGATTTGACCATGAATCATGGTCTACCTTGTGAAAGGCCTACCCTATTAATGGCTTACAAAGACTGTTAAGTACCACCTTGTTATAGGATTTAAACACCCTATTAGAAGTGTGCTTGGTTAGAGGATTTCAACTTGCAATTAAGTAAAAATTCTATTAAAGGATTTCATGCAACCTGTTAGGAGTACTCTATTAAGATATTTAATTGAAATCACTTGTTAAAGTGTCTCAGCGTAGATCTTGCGATTAGCACTTGCTTTCTTGATAATAGATCACCTCTACACAATCTCTGATTGATCATTCATGATCTGATGTATCAATGTTGTATTCTTCTCTATCCTCTATTCTTCACTAACTGATTTTGCAAATCACTCTTACTTCTAAGTCACCTTGAATGCACTACAAAATATCTTGTTCATTCTTCCAATTCAATCATTCACCCCTTGTACACTATAAAGAATTTAGGGCTTCGTCCACCTTAAGAAGACTCTGGTGGCTTAGGGTTAGGTATGAATGTATAGTTGAGATTCATCCATTTTTCCACTTAAAACTTTCCATTTTCTAATTGGTTGCATGTAATTGCATAGGGAATCCACATATAGATTCATCCAAAAGATCGTAATCTATCCTTAAGTCAGCTTGAAAATGGTTTACATAGTTGTTTGTGCCATTACAATAAACTATAACAATACTGTGTCACTTAGCATATGAAGTCACTAATGCTTGACATATGTTGTATTTTTGCTTCTGACTCAACACTTGTACTACTTGGCATCCACTATTTACTTGACACTTGAATCATTCAGCATGGTCTATCTACTTGGCACTAGAGTGACTCGGCATGGTCTAACATTTACATGTTGTGTTCAACATGTATTACTATTTTGGCATGAACTAAGTAAATGGTTTAAGTATGTTGACACTCATTTGTCAAAACCAATCTGAGATCAACAATCTCCCCCTTTGACATGAGTGTCAAAAAAACTTAAAATTACATAATCAATCTTATCTACTCGAGCATAACATATCCATGACTCGACTTATATACAAGACTTCAAAATTTCAAAATTCTACAATAACCTATATACCTCAAAAATTGATAACTCCCCTTGAGTTAATGTGTCTATTTTGTGTCCAAAATTTTTGCTCCTCTCTAACTTCAATGCACTATATTTGATACTCTTTTATCTGATATGCTCTATCATAGTTGATAGCTATATCTATTTATAGCTTTTTCTTTCCAAAATGAATATCAAAAAAAATTTGTATATCACCCCAATGATATAATTCTGCTACTAGGCTCCCCCTTTTTTATTTCTCTTCATTTTTTTTACCGTCCTCCTATCTTATATCTCTCTATATTATATCTCCCCTATGGTATATGTCTCCCTTATGGATATTTCTCGCCTTCTATATTTCTCCCCCTTTTTGACACTTATGTCAAATGGGCTATACATGTATAGTGTGTTTGTCCAAAAAGGATTTATGGACTTCTATTATGATTTTAAGAGTTGTATCATAGTTGTCACATGCAACATGCAATGATTTGATTTGGATTGCAAGGTCGGAACCAAGGTGCACTAGGCCATCTAAGGTAGAAAGATTGGGGTCTTTCTTCAATAGAGTCTTGTTGTAGCCTAGTTCCTTGTGCAGTATCTCCATATGTGGAGTAAGGGATGCCTATATACATGTCAATTTGGCTCTTATGATAGCCTCTTCTGCTATTAACATAGCTAATTGACTTTGTGTTTGAAGCAATGTATGAAAATGTTTCTCACTCTAAGTAGGGTTTTGAGGTGATCTTGTACCTGATATGTTGAGATTTCTCTCTAGGCTTAGAATATGATGTTTGGTTTCTTGGGTGAAGAGTGTAGGGTCACACAATTTGGTGTACAATGAGAATATATTCTCAAGTACCTTCTTCACATCCTCAACCTTTGTAGCCAGTGTAACTTGAGTGAGTGTTATATCACAAAATATCTTTTCAATTACCTTGCTCTAGAATTTCTTTTCAAACCATTCTAAGAGTTTAGCATTAGTATCAATGTTTTCATTATTGATCTTTTCCACTATATTTGATAGTTGTTCTAATAGTGGCTTATTCTCTTGAGGATTTGGCAGACTAAATGCATCTAGAAAGATGTCCTTAATCTCTTGAAGTACTTGCCTCTACCTATGTTCTCTCCTAAGCATTTCTTGATGCTTTTTCCTTCTCTAAGGCTTTTTGAAAAATGCTTATTTGGTCTAATGTCATTGTATCATAATAAAACTTAGGTATAAAATTCTCTTCATCAAGAGTGATATCTCCATAGTGAATTACCTTTTCAACTTTTGAAGAGCTACAACCTAGCACTAAGGATTTCAATGGTATAGCTTCCATGGTCAACTTTTAAAGAGTCCATGCAGGTGGATTTCCAGATGTTGGTAGGGTTACCAGTGCTTGGATGACCCCTTGTTCCTTTACTTTTGGTATGTCCTTACTCTCTTCAAATTTTCTCTTGTCTATTATAATGATAAGACTAGCACCTTGTTCTTGTGCTTCAGGTATAGATGAATCTATTTGTCCTACTTCCTGTTGTCTAGTAGTAATGTCTTTTTCTTCTGCAGACTACTTCTACTCGACTGTGTCAATTTTAACAAATGTATCAACCTTAGTAGATGTATCTACTATTGTTTGAGTCAAAGGTTCTACTTGAGTAACTAAAGGGATGAAAGAAGGTGGTTCTTTTGGATTCACCTTGTCCTTTGTGACATTAATAACTACCTTTTGGAGCTCATCTATGCTGACCAAAATTGGATTGTCACATAGCTTGGCTTGCCATGTAGATTGGTCCAATATCTTCTTTAAGTCTATTACAATAAAGGGATTGATGTTTTGAGTTGAAAGATTAGAGACATCCTTAACAATGATAGTTTTAGTAGACTTGATTGTGTCATGAGGAGGATTGACACTCAACACTTGTGTGTCTGGCACACTCTATTCATTTTGTTGTTGTTCAATTGTTGCCTTGTCATCAGTTTACTTTTTAGTTTCCTCCTCAACTGTATCATCTTTCTTACAATCATTTTCCTTTTGATCATCTTTTTCATCTTCATCCTTATCATCATCATTACCCTTAAAAGGGTCAGCTTCTCCTTTTTTCATAGTGGTCAACCCATAGATAAGTTTCCATATTTGGGTTGATTTCTTGACCACATCTTCAATATTATTTTGAAGAATGCTGAAGGTTCTATATTTAGGCATAAGCCTAACTCCATATTTCTTATTAGCCTTAATAATCTACCCTTTTTTTCAATTTTAGCATTACTTGGGCTAAAATGGTTTCCCTTACTTGTTTTTCTAAATTTAAACAATAATGTCATTTTGCTCAACTAAGTCATATATTTTCTTGGGTACTAAGTTGGAAAATTCTAATGGTGTTGTCTCAAATTTTGACATCATTACATATAGGGCTTCTTCCACTAAATTTTTCTCCTCTTTTCCCAAATCATCAAAATTTACATGTCTAAAACTAGATAAATATACATTATTCTTGAAATTTTCACACAAATTTTCAAGATCAGAGAGTGGTTTGTGACTTACAACTTTGAACTGGCTTATATCATCTGATTCAGTCCTTTCTTCATTTGAATCAGGCTATGCAACATATTTTCTTCTTTGTTTCTTTTGCACTTGGCCACCTTGCTCTATTTTCTTGGACTTCTCCTTGGCCTTTTGAATTGTTCCTTATGTGTTGGCTTTGGTGGTAGGTGCACTCAGCTTGGTTTGGCTAGGTTTGACAATTTTCTTTACCTTTGCCACTGGCTATGTCTTAGTCTTTCTCTTCTTTGTCTCAGCATGATTGGGTGCTTCCCTAACTTCTTCTCCCTTAGAACCTTCTATTTCCTCATCTTTCATATCCTCTCCCATGTCTCTATTCAATGCAAGAGGTTCTTGTGCTTGTGCTTGTGCTTGTTCTTTCTCTTCATCCTCTTCCTCTTCTTCCTCTTCTTCCTAATTTGAACCTTCTCCAAATTTTTCCTTTAGCTTTTTGACCAACTTATCTTTCCTCTTGAGTGTGGAGGTAGTCTTCAACTCCATGGTAATATTTGATTTTACCATTTCATAGCTGCCAAATATCTTTTCACTTTTTTATTTTTCCTCTGGTAGGACTATTGTGATGGCTACTAAAGCTTCATCAACATTAATTTCACACCCAAGTGGCCTTAACCATCTAACCCTTGGTGTGGCATCTTGAACAAAGGTGTAATCAACATCAACTAGAAAACATATATTATTATAATGTTTCTCAACCAATAAAATAGGTATCCTCATTCTTTCCTTCATTGATTTCTTAAAATATTCAAAATAACTTATCATCAATGTCTTGAAGTTTTCTCCCGTCTGTTCAATAGTCTCATTGAACTGTATTGCAATTAACCTATTTTTTTTCAACTTATAGTACCAAAACAGGGAAATGTATTATGCACATAAAAAATATGTAGACTAGAATTGAACCAAATTTTTATTGAGCACTCTTGGTCTTTCTAATAGCTCAAAGATTTTCCATTAGTTGTTGTAGTTGAAGCTCGGCCAGATCATAAGTATGATCTTTCTTCACAATCTTATAGCCAACATCTACAGAAATGTAGGGTACACTATTCAATCTACTAGATTGATATAATTTATGAGAGATTACCCTTACAACAAAGTTCAACAATGGATTAGAAATAGTATCTATTGTCATGCCTCTTTTATTCTATTTTTCTCTAGTTTTTTTCTCTATTACTTCCTTGGAGTCACTCCTTAGAGTCTTGGGCTGATCTAGGGTTGGGTAGGTAGTAACCTTGTGAATTATTCTTTTGGTAATCTTAATTGGTCCACCCTCCAACCATTATGATCCATCATGTATTCAGCTCAGCACAATTCTAATCCATTAAGTTTTAAATACACTAGGAAAATCTAGGGTACATGTTAAACCCTTCTTCTAAATGATTTTATACTCTTCCTTCAATACACCATTTTCACATAACCTATCATATTCTTATCTAATTTCTAAGTTCCCAATGCTACCAATTTTATAGTTATAACATCTCCTTACATCTTGCACCATTATTACATTCATCAGGATCATTAATAAAGCACTAGAAGGATCTTATTTGTAGGCTATGTTAGGAATGAGCTTAAACATAGGTGGTTTGACTTCAAGTTGAACATTCAAAACCTCTTTCCCTTCTACATTCTTTAGCTAGATTCCATTTGTCAAACTAGGGTTTATGCAAAGTAAAATTGTGAGCTTGGCTTGTGATATATACCTTGTGAAATTTGAAGAACTGGTGTGAGATTGCTATCAAATTCTCTACAAATTCTTTGAATAGATTTCTAAATCACCTTTCACTCTACTTTCTCTTGCTCAAATTTGAAATGATGAATATTTAGAAAAAATCAATCATATACCCTTCAAAAACCCTTGCATTTAATGCTTAGTGCTTGTATAGCTATAAGCTTGACAATAACCATTTTCATAATCACTCAACATCCATTGATATTACCACCACTAGACAACTACTATAGGCTTGGCATCAACTAGATAGTCCTATAGCTCGGCATCAACTAGTATTCCACTCGGTAACAACATGAAAACTTTAAAGAGTTAACTTGAATTTTTGACAACATCTTGCATCTTTATTCATGCTAATGTAGCCTTTTTAGTACTATCTCCCTAGGAATTGATGTATGATATAACACTTAAATATCAGTCCCACATACCTCTTGATTGCTTAGTTTGATGAGGTGTGATCACCTGACCCATTGGGTGAAGTGATCCCTTCTCCATTTGGTGTGCTATAAGCATCTTTCTTTTTCCATGTCTTGTTCATCTCATCTTTGATGTGTTCAACATCTACCTTGCCTTTGCCTTTGGTTCCTTTGACCAAGTTGGACAATGTTTACTAATGTGACCAGACTTCAAATAGCTAAAACATGTAATTTGACTCAACCACCTTTTGTAGTTACCATTGAAGTGTGTTCTAATACAATTCTCAGGAATATGTCCATATTCTTGACAATAGTAACAGCTATATCTTGTACTGTAATCCCAATTATAAAGGTTTCCACAGATTCTTACCTTTGTTGGCTTATTTGAGGACCACAGAGATTTGGATTTGCGTTCAAAGGATTTATGTCCATACTTTTAATAGTTGTAGCAATATCCTTCAAATCTTTGTTTTTGCATGGTCCTCATTTTGCATTCGCATGCCTGATGACTTTGTTTGTTGCACTTATGAAAATGAATCATGTTCTTATGCTTGACATTCTAATTTGTATTCTAGCTCTTGCACACATTAGTAGTATGCCCTTTCTTACCATTATGAAAAGTAGGTTTGAAGTTCTTACCTTTGATGTTCCTTTCTTTAGCAATTTTGGATGACTCTCCTTCTTCACTGCTTGTGTAGCCCAATCCTGATGTATCATTGTTGGATCTAGGGGATCTCAATAATTGCTCAAAGTATTTGATGGCTTCATTTAGCTTGCTAAGAATTTTAACAAATTCCTTCTCTTTTTTTAGGTCACTCTAAAATTGTTCATTTTTCAACTTCAATGTAGTTATCTCAATGTCTTTTACATTTAGTTCATAGTTGGCATTTATCATTTGACTTAGAGTATCCAATTGCATTTTGGAGATCTTCGTTAACTTTTTTGACTTCCCTTCCAATCTATTTGCCATAATTCTTTTGCCTTCCTCAATCATGCCTTTGTCTTCTATGGATTTCTTCTTTTATCCAGTCACCTCACATAGTAGTATAGCTTATGATTCTTGCTCTAGCTTTAGATTTCTGATTTCCTTATCTTGGATTCTATTCTTTTCCATTAGATCTGCAATTGCTGCATCAAATTCATTAGAGTTACCATGTAAAAATATCTTGGTAGTGTCTATTTCTTTGTAGAGTGTGTCATTCTTTGCAATAGCAATCTCTTTCCTTCTCTTCAAATATTTCTTTAGTTCCTCTATTGCCTCATTTAGTTGATGTAGTATGAGATGTATTTCAATCTCCTATTTCTCAATAGTCTTTCCCAACTTGTAGATTTCCATTTTAAGATCTTTCCTCTAAGTTGCAAAGCTTCTTTTCTAAAGAACTTGGCTTTGATACCAATTGTTGGAATTACAAGTGGGAAGAGAGTAAACTTCTGGGGGGGTGAATCGGGAGTTTAAACTTGGACCCATACAACTTTCACCATTCATACATCACATACATTTACATGCATTCACATGCATTAATATATTGAAATAACTATTGATCTTAGAATGGTTTTGACAATTGAGTGTCAACACACTTAATCTATTTACTAAGTTCATGCCGAGCTAGCAACATACATCGAGTATAATATATACAAGTGCCAAGTTGTAATATGTGCCAAGCTAGAAATTCAATAAATGTCGAGTCATTTAGATGCCAAGAAAATAGATAATGTTGAGTGAGTATATGTGCTGAGTGAACAATAGATTTTAAGCATGTTCAAGTGTCGAGCAAGAAAGAATTCCAGTTAGTGCCAAGCATTAGTAATCAACAAGTGTTGAGAAACACAGAATCAACATAGGAGTTTGTGACTTCACAAACTAAGATGTAAACCATTTTGCACACTAGCTAATGGATAGATCTCAAAGCTTAGAGATAAGATTGAATCTATTTGATTCCCTATGTGATCAGCATGCAACCAATGAGAAAAATGGAAGGAATTGAGTGAGAAAATTGAATGAATCTCCATCGTAGATTCATACCTAACCCTAAGTCACAAACTATTTTTAAGGAGAGACAAAGCCCCAAAATTAATAGAGTGTGAGAAAGAATGCATGTGAGGAGATGATGCTAGTGAATATTTGAAGGAAGTGAAAGGGGTGATCTAACTTAGAAGAAGGACAAAATTGCATAATTAGTTAGCAAAACAAAGGATCAAGTTTACAGTAATTTCATATCAGATCAAAGAGGATCAAGATGAACTGAATAGGGATATGAAATCAGCAATATCATATTGTAAGTGTATCAGATCAAACATTCTACTGCACTGTCTAACAATTTTTATAGTAGAATTAAATCATATGGACTTAGGTTGGTTTAATAGCCATTCTATAAATCCTTTAATAGGGTGACATTTCAAGTGACTATTCTAAAATCCTTTAGCCAGGTCCATTTTTGATACGATGTTAAAATCCTTTAATAGGGTATGATCTAACAATCCTTTGGAAGCCTTTAACAGGGAAGGCATTTTATAGGGAAAATCATGAGAATGGTCAAAACGTGTAACCTTAATAGGTGATCTTTATTGTTGTAGTAGTGAGTAATTGTGGGTGTCATCCCACCCCAATTTTACCTTCTCATTGGAGCGTTTCAATGTAATCATATTTGGTGTCAAGTGTTTATGTGGATGCTTTTTCTTTACATGTTATTTCTATATGTTTATGCATGCATTGTTTTAAAGTTGAAAGTTTATTGGTTAGAGTTTTGTACTTCTAATTCACCCCCCCAGAAGTATACATTTCCCATTTATAATCCCAACAATTGGTATCAAAGCTAAGTTTTGAATAGGAGAAGCCTTCCAACTTGGAAAAAAGATCTTGAGATGGAGGTTTACAAGTTGGGAAAGACTATTAAGAATTAGGAGATTGAGATACATCTCTTACTACAACAATTGGATGAAGCTATAGATTCCTTCAAAAGCTTGCTGAAGAGAATGAAAGAGATTGCCATAGAAGAAAATGACGCTCAATACAAGGAGATTGACACCACAAAGTTAATTGTAGATGAAAACTCATGTAAATTTGATGCAACAATTGTAAATTTCATGGACAAGAATAGAGCACAAGCTAAGGAGATCAGAAATCTCAAGTTGGAGCAAGAATCACAAGCAATATTGCTATGTGAAGTGACTAAACAAAAGAAGAAAGCCATAGAGGACAAGGCCACGATTGAAGAAGACAAAAGAATCTTGTCAAATAGATTGGAAGAAAAATAAGTAGAGTTGTCTAGGATCTCAAACATCCAGTTGGATACCCTAAACCAAATGATGAATTCCCATCATGAGTTGAATGTCAAAGACGTTGAGATAACTACATTGAAGCTGCAAAATGAACAATTGTAGAATGACTTAAAAAGAGAGAAAGAGTTTTCTAAAAGTTTCAACAAGCCAAATGAAGATATCAAGTACTTTGAAATATTACTAAAATCCCTAGATCTAGCAAAGACAAATCGAGATTGGTCTATACAAGCACTAAAGAAGGAGAGTCATCCAAGATTGCTAAACAAAAACATGACAAAGGTAAGAACTTTAAACCTACTTGTCATCATTGTGGAAAGAAAGGACATACAACTAATGTTTGTAGAAGCAAGAATGCTAGTTAGAATGCCAAGCCAAGGAACATGATCCATTATTACAAGTGCAAAAAACAAGGTCATCATGCACATGAATATACAAGGACCATGCATGCACCAAGATTTGAAGGATGCTACTAGAATTGTTAGAAGGTTGGACAGAAAGCCTTTTAATGCATATCCAAGTCCACATGGTCATCAAACAAGGGAGGAAATCATGAAATTTCCTACAGTTGGGATTACAATACAAGACATAGCTATCACTACTATCAAGAGTATGGACACATCCTTGAAAACTACATAAGAGCACATTTTAGTAGAAGTTATAATAGATGGTTAGGTCAAACTACATGTTTTAGTTGTTTGAAGACTAGTCATATCAGCAAGCACTACCCAACAAGGACAAAGGCACCCAACTCAAAGTCAAACAAGGGAAAAGGTAAGGTAGATGTTGAGCACATTAGAGGAGAGATGCATAAGACATGGAAAAGAAAAGATGGAAGTAGCTCATCAAATGAAGGGATCACTTCACTTGAAAGGTCAAGTGGTCACACTTCATCAAACTAAGCAAGAAGAGGTATGTGGGACTGATATATAAATGTTTTATTATACATTAGTTCCTAGATAAGTTAGTAATGAAAAGGATAGATTAGCATGAATAAAGATGCAAGGTTGAATCTTCAAGGCTTTCACATTACTGTTGAGTGTAAAAAGTTCACTTCAGATGCCGAGTGAATGATAGTATGAGCTAAGCTACCAACCAAAGCTAGCTAGAGACAAGTGTATATTTGCTACCAAGTAAAAAGAAATTCCTATTGAATCTGATTAAGGATAACTCCTATAGCTGTCGAGTGAAGTAGAATTTGCATTGATGCTAAGTAAAATAGAAATAGCATAAGGAGCCGAGTGTACAGTTGTATATGCACTAAGCATTAAATTCTATGTATTGAAGGGTATAAGGTCAATTTTTTGATTAGTTTTTGTCATTTGAACATAGATAAAAGATTGAGTAGAGTAAAGAAGAAAAGAAATTTCCAAAAAAAGTCAAAGCATTTGTGAAGATTCCAGCAAAGATTCAACATCACCTCATCAATTCAAAAGGCATTCCTCACAAGCTAAGTTATGCAGTTACGAAGTTTAATATATTTTGAAACCCTAGTTTTGTAAAATGGTCTCTAGTTCTAGAAATCCCAAGGATAAGGAACTATTTGAGGTTCATCTAGTTAGCAATGAAGTTAAGCAACCAGATTTTAGGCCAATTCTAGAAGCTATATATGAAAAAAACCCTACTGGCATGCTATCCATTATTCCACCAAAAGTAGTAATGGTTCAAGATGTTAGGAAATGCTACAATTACAAGGTTTCAGCAATTGGTGATATGGAAATCTGACAGGCATACAAAAACTATGTGAGAATGAGGTATTGAAAGAAGAATTTAAAATTATTGAGAGAAAGTGACTAACATGTGCCCTAGATTTCCCTACAATATTCAAAATAGAGTAGATTAGAATAGTTTTGAGCAAGATTCATGATGGATGCCTATGGTTGGAAGGTGGAACTATTAAAATGTCAAATAGAATCACACATAGGGTTACAGGATATCCAACCCTAGAATGGCCAAAGACCCTGAGGAGTGACTCAAAAGAAGCTATTGAGAAGAACACATAGGCAAAGTGAAATAAAAGAGGCATGACTATTGACACCATTAAAGAACCACTTTTAGAATTTTTTGAGTGGGTCATATCTCATAAATTCTACCAGTCAAGCTGATTTAATACTATGCCATGCATTATAGTTGATGTGGGATACAAAATTGTGGAGAATTTGGGAGCAATAAGAAGATCAAAAAGTGCTTGGTGTAAGTTTGATTCTATTTTGACATGTATCTTTTTCTATGTTCAAAAGGAATTTCCCTCTTTTGGTAAGATAGGATGGAAGACCAATAGGTCTATAGCTATACAAATAAATGAGTACATAGAGTACATGGGAGAAAATTTTGAAACCATCATGACAAGCTATTTTGAGGACTTTAAGAATTCCATGAAGCGAAGACTAAGAATTCCAATCTCCCTAGTAGAGTAGAACATCAATGATATTTATTTCTTAGTTGATATTGATTATACTTATATCCAAGAAGTAGTACCAAGAGTTAGATGGATAAGGCCATTAGGATACGAGATAAACATTGATGAGGCATCATAAACAATCACAATATTGCTTGTAGAAGAAATTGATAAAAGTGCAAAACCTTTTGGCAATTATGATGTTGTGAAATCTAAAGTGGAAATGGAGTTGAAAATGGCCTCAACTCTAAATAAAAAGGATAAATTGGTTAGGAAGCTTAAAGCAAAATTTGGAGAGGGAGATGAACATGAAGAAGATGATGAAGATGAAGAAGATGAAGATGAAGAAGAATAGAGCTAGGATCCACTTTCCTTGACACATGCATGGGAGAAAATGTTGAAGAGGAAGAAGGTGCCAAGGAAGAATAATCCAACGAAGCACTAGCTCAACCAGAGCCTAAGAAGAGAAAAGCTTAGAAATAGCCTGCAACCTAGCCCAAAGGGGAAAAAGCTACAAAGCCAAGCCCAACCAAGTATACTACAAGAGAAAGCACAAGAGTAAAAAATAAATAGGCTAAGGAGCAAGAAAAGAAGAAGGCATCAGAACAACAAGGTCTAGACAAGAATAAATTAAGAAGAAAATATGTTGCACAGTCTGACTCTGATGAAGAAAAGACCAAGTCAGAACACACGAGCCAATTTAGAGTGGTAAGTCATGCCACCAAGTTTGATTTAGAAAATATTTGTGATAATATTAAAGATAATGTAAACTTAATTGGCTTCAAAAACATTGATTTCAATAAGTTGATTAGGGAAGAACAAAACATGGTTGAGGAATCAATTTATACCATGATGGTTAAGTTCAAGAACACCCCACTTGAATTTGACAATTCAATGTCTAAAGATTTATACTCTATTATTGAAAATAAATGGCATTATTGCCTTAACATGGAAAAGGAAATAAGAGAGTCTACATTGGCTTGAGTAATGCCAGAGCTTACTAAATGATAGATAACTAAGGCTAACAAGAAGCATGGGAGCAAATTTGTACCCAAAAATAGAGCCTTCAACATTCTTTAAAATAAGATTGACGATGTTGTCAAGAAGTCCATTAAAATGTGGAAGCTAATATATGGGATAACTATTGTTAAAGAAGGAGAGGAAGATCCCTTTGAGGGAATAAATAATGGAGAAGTAGAAGAGAATGATAAGGAAGGAGAGGTTGAGAAAGAAAAGGAAGGCAACACAATGGAGGAAGAAACACAAAAGGGAGATGAAATGGAAATTGCTAAGGAGTAGCAAATAGATTAAAGTGTGCAAGACACACAATTGCCACCACCAAGCCCTCCACATGACATAAACACACCTATAGAAATGATCAAAGTGAAGGATGTTCTTGACAACACAATTCAAAACATCAACCCACTCACTGTAGAGGATCTTAAAAGGATCCTTGACCAATCAACTTTACAAGTAAAGTTGTGTGCCAACTCAATATTGATTAGTGTAGATGAGTTATAGAAAGCAATAGCTGACCTAACTAGGGACAAAGTGGCCACACAAGAAACATCCCCTGCCATCCCTACAACTAAAAGTGGACAATCTCAAGAGCAAGCCTCAAAAGATTCATCAACTAAGGTTGATTCCACAGTTAAAGTTTCTATAACTACTGAGGAGCCAACAAGGGAACAAATAAGATTGATGGATGCTTATGTTTCTATTGCAAAAGTACAAGGTTGACCATGACAAATAATTATTATTGATAAAGACAAATCAAAGGAGGAGAAGGAGATTCCAAAGGAAAAGGAGCAAGAAGGAATTCAAACTTTGGTAAATCTACCAACTACTGGGACTTCACCAAGAATGCCTCAGAAGCTAATCGTTGATGTTATGCCACTCCAGATCTTAGCAATAGGCTCGAGCTCCAAAAAATTTGTGAGGGTACTTCATTATGGAGACCCTACATTAGATGAGGAAATAGTCATTCCAAAATATGACTATGAAAACATTACACATAAACAGATGAACATCATGCAAGAGGCATTGGAAAGGAAGAAGAAGCAGGAGATACTCAGAAATGAGTATAGAAAAAAGCAAGCACTACATGAGATTAAGGACATCTTCTTAGATGCCTTAAGCTTGTAGCCACCTGATGAAGCAAAGAACATGTTAGAACAATTGTCAGATATTGTTGAGTAGGTGATAAATGAGGACCAAGATGCTAATGTTAAACTTATGGAATGGTTAGAAAATAAATTTCAAACAAAGATAAATGAAATGATCTCCAGTGAAATAAAACTATCACAAGTAGAGCTAGCAAAGAAAATTGAGAAGGTAAAGATAGTACTTGAGAATATATTCTCACTATACACAAAATGGTGTGATCCTTCAATCTTCACACAAGATAACAACCAAAGAATAATGAGCTTGGAAAGAAATTTGAAAGTATTAGGCATGTAATTGCCAAAAGATCCAGCTCAAAGTGAGAAGCACTTTTATACAACGCTTCACACATAGAAGCATTGATAATAGAAGAGGCTAACACTAGAGCTGAATTAGTTCAAATACAAGCTGTCCTAACTCCTCACATGGAAATTCTACAAAAGGAACTAGTGTATGCAGAAAATGTATTGAAGAAAGATCCTAATCTTTCAACATTATATGGCTTAGTTCACCTTGCAGTAGAGACAACAATACAAATAAAATCCCTAGAAGTTGCAATACAAAACAACTAGGGTGCTGCTCTAAGAATTATGATGGAAGTAAACAAGAACTTCTTGGAAAAATACTCAGCTAGTGTATAGACCCTTTGACATAAGTGTCAAAAAGAGGGAGAAATTGTAAAAAGGGGGAGATAAATCTAAACACCAGAAGGAGACTTAATTTGCAAGGGGAGACATGTGAAAGGGGAAGCCAAAATGAAAGGTGGAGCCAAAAAAAATAGAGCAAGGCAAACAAAGGGGGAATATAATGTAGAAAAGAAAAAATAGGGTATATTAGATCACATCCAACAAAGAGTATCAGCATAACAAAAATTCACTCAAAGGAGTAAAAGGAGTGAATTTTTTGGTTATAGAAAAAGACACACCAACTCAAGGGGAGACACAAAATTTTGAATAGTTTTGAAATTTTGTATATATGTCGAACTATAATTGTATTATACTTAAGCGAGATAGACTCATCATGCATAGTTAAGTGTTTTTGACACTCATGTCAAAGGGGGAGATTTTTTATCTTAGAATGGTTTTGATAATTGAGTGTCAACACACTTAAGCTATTTGCTAAGTTCATGCCGAGCTAGCAACATAGGTCGAGTATAATATATACAAGTGCCAAGTTGTAATATGTGTCAAGCTAGAAATTCAATAAGTGTCAAGTCATTCAGATGCTGAGAAAATAGATAGTGTTGAGTGAGTATATGTGCCAAGTGAACAATAGACACTGAGCATATTTAGGTGTCGAGCAAGATAGAATTCCAGTTAGTGCTGAGCAACACAGAATCAACATAAGAGTTTGTGCCTTCACAAATTAAGATGTAAACCATTTTGCATGCTAGCAAACAGATAGATCTCGAAGCTTAGAGATAAGATTGAATCTATTTGATTCCCTATGTGATCAACATGAATTCAATGAGAAGAATGGAAGGAATTGAGTGAGAAAATTGGATGAATCTGCATCGTAGATTCATACCTAACCCTAAGTCATGAAATATTTTTAAGGAGGGACGAAGCCCCAAAATTAATAGAGTGTGAGAAAGAATGCATGGAAGGAGATGATTCTAGTGAAGATTTGAAGGAAGTGAAAGGGGTTTGACTTAGAAGAAGGACATAATTGTAGAATTAGTTAGCAAGATAAAGGATCAAGGTTACAATAATTTCATATCAGATCATAAAGGATCGAGATGAACTGAGTAGGGATCTAAAATTAGTAATATCATATTGTAAGTGTATCAAATCAAATATTCTATTGCACTTTCTAACAATTTTTATAGCAGAATGAAATCCTATGTACTTAGGTTGGTTTAACAACCATCATATAAATCCTTTAATAGGGTGACATTTTAAGTGAGTGTTCTACAATCCTTTAGCCAGGTACACTTTTGATAGGGTGATAAAATCTTTTAACAGGGTAGGATCTAACAATCCTTTGTAAGCCTTTAACAGTGTAGGCTTTTCACAGGGCAGATCATGAGAATAGTCAAAATATGTAACCTTAATAGGTGAACTTTATTGCTATAGTAGTGAAGAATTGTGGGTGTCATCCCTACCCCAGTTTTACCTTCTCATTGGAGGGTTTTTGGGTAATCATATCTAGTGTCAAGTGTTTATGTGGATGCTTTTTCTTTACATGTTATTTCTATATGTTTATCCATGCAATGTTTTAAATTTGAAAATTTTATTGGTTAGAGTTTTGTACTTATGATTCATCCCCCCCATCTTAGAAGTATACATTTCCCATTTTTAATCCCAATAATAACATGTAAACTATATGCATCAATCATGCAAACATGCAATCAAATAGAAACATAACACTAGATATGATTACCCTAAAACTCTCCGAGTGAGAAGGTAAAACTTAGGTGGGGATGACACCCACAAATCTTCACTACCATAGCAATAAAGTGTATCTAATGAAGGTTACAATGATTTGACCATGAATCGTGATCTAACCTATGAAAGGCCTGCACTATTAAAGGCTTACAAAGACTATTAAGTCCCACCTTGTTAGAGGATTTCAACACCCTATTAGAAGTGTACCTAGTTTGAGGACTTTAACTTACAATTAAGTAAGTACCCTGTTAAAGGATTTCATATAGCCTATTAGGACTACTTTGTTAAGAGATTCAACTAAAATCACCTATTAAAATGTCTTAGCATAGATCTTACAGTTTGCACTTGATTTCCTAATAAAAGATCACCTCTACACAATCTCTGATTGATCCTTCATGATCTGATGTATCAATTTTGTATCCTTCTCTATCCTCTATTCTTCAGTAACTAATTTTTCAAATAACTCTTACTTCTAAGTCACCTTGAATGCACTACAAGCTATCTTGTTCATTCTTCAAATTCGATCATTCACCCCTTGTACATTGTAAAGAGTATAGGGCTTCATCCTCCTTAAGAAGACTCTGGTGGCTTAGGGTTAGGTATGAATCTACGGCTAAGATTCATCCATTTTCTACTTCAACCTTCCCATTTTCTAATTAGATGCATGCAATTGCATAGGGAATCCACATATAGATTCATCCTTATCTCCAAAAGATTGTAATCTATCCTTAAGTTGGCTTGAAAATGATTTATATTGTTGTTTGTGCCATTACAAATAATATGACAAAATTTTCACTCGACATATGAAGTCACTAATGCTTAGCATACATTGTATTTCTTCTTTTGACTTGGCACCTATACTGCTTGACATCCACTGTTTACTCAACACTTGAATCACACGGCATGGTCTATCTACTCAGCACTAGAGTGACTCGGCATATGAGTGACTCGGCATGGTCTAACATTTACATGTTGTGCTCGACATGTATTACTATTTCAACATGAACTAAGTAAATGGTTTAAGTGTGTTGACACTCATTTGTTAAAACCAATCTGAGATCAACAAGATCTTGTCTCCTTAAATATGCAATTATGATATTTTTCTCCTTAAACACCACTATAGATCTTAGAGTTAGGTCAGATTCATCTAATCCTTCCAAATTTTTGTCTCCTCTTTCTTATTCTATAAACTTCTCCTAACTTCTTCTTGAATCCTTGCATAGAAATGTGAAACTATGATTTCCCTTGATTGAAATATTTTGGCTCATCCATCCTTATCTTTAATATGCTTTATATATTCCAAGAAATCAATTCTTTCAATTGGAAATCATGATTTTCTCATAAACTATCATAATGTTGTCCCTCGACCAATATTGTGTTTTAACACTGGGTCATAACTCGATTACTTGGTCACTACTAACAATCTTGTTTGGTGTGTATACTCATACTCGATCAATATTGATGCTTGGTCGACACTACTTTTTCTTGGCATATACTGTGTCTCAATTGATACTAGCATTACTTGATATATATTGTAAGTTCTTTAATCTTTTCTTTGTTTCTTAGTCAAGCCTTTGCATTTGGACAATATTTTATTACTTTTTCAAGGCTTCAATACAATTGTCTTCTTTACTTGTAGCATGATTAAACAATCACTTTATCTTGTCCAATTACAACATAATAATTGTTCCAATTTTAGTTTCCAACAATTTCCCTCTTTAGCATTGATGACAACACCTCTAGTCACCATATAATCCAAAACATGTAATGCATCAACAAAGCTCCCTCTATGTTTAGTATCATATCTTTAATAATATCCTTAATTTCATTTTGATTCTGATCCTACATAAGATATGATCTCCCTCTTGTTGATCACTGCATAGGTAACTGCTTCAATATTCTTCTTCTTTTTATTTTCAAGCCATGGTAATTAAATTACATCTTCTCCCTCTCTAACAACAATTCCCAAGACAATTTATCTATCTCATGTCGATATCTTCATGTCAGTACTAAATTTTCTGCTATCATCTATATATGACTAATACAACATTCTTCATTTACTACTACTTTAGGAAACTCCTAAAGTAGGATTGTCTGCATCAAGTTGTAAAATATTCTGATCAACACATTCGATGCAAAGCTTAATTTTACCTTAAGTATCCTTTTCTAGGGGAATCACCCCTAATTTACATATTAGATATTCATGATCATCCTCAGGTAATCTTTAGTGAAAATATCAGTTATTTTCTCCTTAGTATTTACATACTCCAATATCACTTCTTTGTCTTGAACTAGACCTCTTAGGTAATGATACTTGATAACAATATGTTTAGCTTTTGTGCGCATCACAAGATTCTTTGATATGTTTATAGCACTAGTGTTATCACAATTGCTAATAACTAGATCAATGATCTCTTCCTTCATTCATTTAAAAAATTTCTTGATTCATATGATATTTGAATAATTTGTTGTTTCTACCACATACTTAGCTTCTATTGTTGATTAAGAAATGTAGTTCTACTTCATTCTTATCCATGAAACTACCCTCTTTCCTAGAAAAAATGCTCCTCCACATGTACTTTTTCTATCATCAACATTTATTTCCCAATTTGAATAAGTAAACATCTTTAGTTCAAACATGTCGTTCTTCTTGTAATAAAATCCATAGTCTTTGGTTCCTTTCAAATATCTTAGTATCATTTTTACTATCATAATGTGATTCTCTTTAGGACTTGTATAAAATTTTGCAACTATCCCAACTACTAATACAACATCAGGTCTACTATGAATAACATATTGTATCTTTCCAACCATTTATCTATATGTTGTCTAGTCTAGATCAGTAGAATCATCATTATTTGATAACTTATGTCCAATGACCATAGATTTATTAACTAGTCTTGAATCTTCCATTCCAAATGTTTTAGTATCTCCTTGATGTATTTTGACTAAGTAATTAAGATACCTTTCTTTTTTTGATAAAATTGCAAACCTACAAATAATTTTATCTCACCAAACATACACATTTCAAATTCCTTCTTCATCTCATCAGCAAATGATTTGAATAATGCTTCCTTTCCTCTAAATATGATATAATCAATAAAAATTTCAAATAATAATATCTCATTTTTATTACTAGTCTTCATGTACAAATTATTGTTATCATTAGTTCTTATAAATCCAATCTTCACCAAATAATTATGTAACCTTTGATAACATGCTCTAGGGAATTTTTTCAAACCATGTAGAGCCTTATACAGCTTGCATACCATGATCTTGTTGCTAGGATCTACAAATCCTTTTGGTTTCTTAATATAAACTTATTCTCCAAGTATTTTGTTGACAAATATAGTTTTGACATTCATTTGGTATACCTAAAATCCTTTATAAGAAGGATATGCAAGTAGTGTTTTAACTCTTTCTAATCTTGCAAATAGGGACAAACGTTTCCCCATATTCAATTCCTTCTTCTTGTTTATATAATTTGCATACAAATCTTGCCTTGTTCCTTGTGATTTCATCTTTTTCATTCAACTTATTCCTGAATACCCACTTTATTCAAATAACAATTTTGTCCTTAGGTCTAGGTACCAGTGTCCATATTTTGTTCTTTTCTATCTACACAATTTCTTCATTCATTGCTTGAATCAAATCCTTATCCTCCAAAGCATCTTTTACTGATTTGGGCTCAAAATCACAAAGTAAACATGTCTCACTTCTAAGTCTTTTCCTTGTCATGACTCCAAATTATTTATCTCCAATGATTTTCTCAAATGCATGATGTCTTTTTATATATTTTTCTAGCATAGGTTCTTTTATTCTTTCTTCTTCTTGAAGTTCATCATTAAAAATGATTTCAAGTTCATTTACTCTCTTTGGTTTAGGTTCTTCTTGCTCAACATTGTCTTCGTAATGTTTGACTCCTTCAATATGTACCTCGGTATTGTTTTCCTATTGCTTGACACCCACAATGTGCTACTCGACAATTGGCTATGGCAACTTAGCATTCCCATTTTGTTGATGGTTTGTAACTTTGTTCTCTTTCTTAGGCAGGGTGTAGGAAGGACCTTCATTCAGATATATGAATGTATTGCAGTCTTTAGGTTCTATTTTGCATTCAACTTCATTCTTTTTTGTATATTCATCAACTTTCATATTTGCACTCTCCACAACTTTTTTAGTGTTAGAGTTCAAACACTTATAGCTTTGATCTTACTAGAATAACCTAATAATATGCCTTCATCACTTTTAGCATCAATTTTTCCATTTTTATTATCCTTTAGTATATAGCATTTTCTTCCAAAATATTTAAAATACTTTAGAACATATCCATACCACAATTCAAAGGGTGTAACATTTGTATCTATCTTAACTTGCACTCTATTCAAAGTATAAACTAATGTACTTACAACTTCTCTAGTACTTCTGTGATACATTCTTTTCCAGCATTAGTGTTCTAGCATAGTCCATGACTGATCTATTTCTCCTTTTAGCTATTCCATTTTAGGGAGGGGTCCTAGGTGCTCACATCTTCCTTTTGACTTATCTATCAGTACAAAATATATTGAATTCATTAGAGATCAATTATCCACCTTGTTAAAAGCTAGAGTTACTATTGCACCAAAAGATCAACCTACCAATGCCCGATACAACCACTAGATTTATAGAACACAAGAGGAAGTTAAACTATGTGACAAATCCCAAAGGGGAATTGGTAATTAGTCTAGCATTCCCCCCTCAACATTGCTCGAGGAGATTCAAAATTGTGACCAAGCTCTGATACCACTTGTTAGAAGCTAGAGTTATTGTTGCACCAAAAGATCAACCTATCAATGCTTGATACAACCACTAGACTTATAGAATATAGGAGGTTGTTAAGCCATGTCATGAATCTTGAAGGAGAATTTTGGTGGTTAGTCCAAGACACCTTTATTAGATCTCAAACACTTCAAACCCTTATCTATTTCCTTTTCAACTCTAGCCAAATACCACTCAAATAACTGAAAGAATCATATTTTTCTTTAAGAAACATTACATTCATCATCCTAGAATGGTCATCAATAAATAAAATGAAATATTTATCTCCACAATAGCTTTGAACATCAATAGGTACACAAAGGTCAGTATGACCCAATCTCAAAATATCATTAGATGAATATGTCTTACTCTTGAAACTAGACTGTCATTTTTCCAAATTGAGATTGTTTACACATAGCATTGTCAGGTTTTTCAATCTTAGAAAACCTCTTACTCTTTTCATCTTACTAATGCTTACCAAATTGTCAAATTTCACATGAAATATCCTTTTATGCCTTAACCATATCTCTTCATATTGTTCAAACAAACATGTCTCATCATATAAATCTAGATAGAACTAGTTACCTCTTGTTTGATCATCAATTCCAATTAGTTCACCATCAAGATCAAATATCTTGGCTTCCTATGATGGAATTCAACTCTATATCCTAGTTTTTTTAGCTATAAAATACTCAACAAGTTATAGTTAAGTCCTTCAACCAAATAAACATTTTAAGACTTGATCTTCTCAGCCAATTGTATTGATCCTTTACCTTTCACAAGACATGGGACATCATTACCAAACTTAACATAGCTACCCTTATATGGTTCCATAGTTTTATATATACTCTTATCATAGTCATGTGGTTTGAAAAATCACTATTAATTATCCATCTATCACTTTTATTCACATAAGAGATTAATTTTTTTTTCTTATCTTCATTAGAATATTATTTCATAGCAACATAAAAAAATTCTTCATCATTACTCTCAAATTCATTATTAGTTTCTTCTTCAACAATGTAACAATATTTCATACCTTTGTTTTTGTAGTCCTTGTTTCTCCTATTGTCCTTCTCATCTCTTCTCCCTTTGTATTTGATTTCCCTCTTTTCATCCTTGTCTTCTCTATCAAAATATCTTGCAACAATATGACCAACTTTGCTACATGAAAAACACATTATAGGAAGTTTACCTTTGTATTTTTTTCTATTGCTTAGAAGTCTTCTAGCCATCAATGCTTCAAGCTCATCAAGTTCATCATAAAAAATATCACTGTCACTTTTCACACATTTTCCTTTTCCTTTCTTACTAAAAACCAATTTTGATTTAAAGGAAAATTCAATAGTATTAGGAGTGAAGTTATCAAAATTTGACATCTCAAAAGAAGTAAGCCTAAAAATCACACCTTCTAGAGTTAGGTTATTATTAGGAGTACATCTCAATTCTTGTATTGCAGAAACCCTAGTAGCATAAATAGCAATTAGAGTTCTCAATACCTTGTTGTTCACTATTTCATCATCAATATTTCCATTTGATCCTCTTATAGAATTTACAACCTCTTTGATTCTTCCACAATTTTGAACTATATTCTAACCTTCCATCATTCTCATTTCATCAAACTTACCTCTCAAGCTTTCAAATTTTTCTCTTAGGACATTCTTGTCTCCTCCATAGATGGTTTGCAATGTGTCCCACATTTCCTTGTCAATCTTGCAATCTTTTATGTCATCAAACTTGACATAGTTTGGTTGTGTTCTTGCTTCTCTTTCAGATGCTGAGATGTCAGAGGAATAATTGTTATCTCTACATATGCATTGTACACAAAATGTATTGTACCACTACCAATTTTTTCCAAATGTAGGCTCATCAAAATTTTCCATGTAGGGAAGTTCTCTTTGTTCAACCTTGGAACCTCCTTTTTTTACATCTTGATCTTTACTTCAAGTACCTTCAAAATTTTCTCTACAAGCACCAAATTTCTAATACCAATTGTTAAAATTTTTAGAATAAATGAGAGGGGGGAGGGGGTGGGCATGAATTAGTCATCCAAGGTCTAAATTTACTGATTGAACAACCAAACACTTCAAGTAGTTTAAATCTCAACATCCATTGGCTTGGTCTCTATAGTAGATTATTAGTTACATAAACTAGTAATCCACTATCCTAAATATAACAGACTTATAGAATGTAAAACATTAAAATTAACTCATCACAAATAACATACATACAAGTTTTACACTAGGATGTAACCTTATCTCCAAACAATACACTTGCAATTAAACTTATCATAACCATGGATTTCTCACCCCCCAACCTAGGCCTCAAAGAGGCCATCCCCAAGTGTGGAGAACTATGTCAAGATGAGTTACACACATACAAACCACAAAGGTGCAACCAAACAACAATAAACATATTAAAAATCTTAATAATGGCTTGCACAAAGGTCACTAGAGACCCATGAATGGGGTAGAGGTAGACCAAGTACCCAAAAGGAGAATATCAAAATAAATAGAATACAATGCCTTTACAAAGCTCATTTCCAACACATATTATTCATTTTATGCATAACATGGTCTTCCCTTACACCTCCTAGAAGTGTAAGACAAATCACAACATGAAGCCCATAATCTATGTCATATCCCTCTCCTCCATGAGGAGAGACTCTATACTACATAGGTTGTCAAAGACCCCTTCATCTAAAAGACTAGTTCTTCCCTCCCAAGGGTGAGTATGACATTAACACCCATAAAAAAAATATTCAAAAGAAAGAAAGAAAGCAACAAGATCTTTCAAGAAAATACATACAATAATACAAGATACAATATGAAGTCAACTATAATATGTAATATAAGGAAAATTAAAATCCTTCCATAGAAAGAGTAAAACCAACATTTCTCCAAGCTTATGGAAAATGAAAGTTGAAGAATTATTATCTTTCCCTCCTCTTTTTCTTCCCTAGATAAATTTCCCTCTTACTTCATCTTTAAACTAATGTGTCTCCAAAATTGAAGAGTGGGTGAGAAACCTCCAAGTTCCACCAAAGTTCCTCTAAAAAGGCTACCTAGGAACTTTCCAACCAATTGTCATAAATGGGAAAAGACTCAAGATTCATTATCTTGCATATTTGTCCCCTCTCAAAAATGTGAGATAAACCAAAAGTGGTAAAAAGAGGATGGGCTTGTCCTCTTCCCAAATTCACAACTTTTGAAAAGGGTACTTTTAGAGGGTCACAAATGAGTTATGGACACTAATTTGATAAAAAATTAACCCCCAACCTAAGGAAAAGCTAACACATTAGCAAATTTGACCCAAACACCACCCTAGTTCCTTATTTAACCTCTCAAAAGCTAACCTTGATTTCACCTACAAGTTCAACATGATTTGACTTCATTCATGAGCCCCTACCAAAGTGGATCTTTTAGGTAACCTATAAGGTACTAACCTAAGTTAATTTACTCTTACCAAACCCTAAATGGATATGTCATTGCCACATTAAAAATACACATGTATCAATTTACACCACAAATTCCACACCACATTAACATAGTTGACATGTCCATTTAGAAAATGAAAATTTCCTCAAATACATTAATTAACAACCATTCACCATTTACATTTTTAACTAGAATAATATACAATGAGGTTTCATCTCTTCATTAGACTTAATCTTGGTGCTACCATTTCATATTGACCTAACCTTGGTTCTCCAATTTTGTTTCTATAGTTAATTTCCTTCAAACTAAATCTTAGTAAATTTGAGCATCAGTAATCCAATAAAACCATACATATAATCAACATACCTAATTAAACTTAATTAAATATGCATAATCTTCATTCACATAATCCATAAATTATCAAAGTAATATTCAAAATTTAGTTCATATATGTATATGCAAAAATCAAAGCATCATAGAATATCTAATTGAAACCAATTTTCACTTTAGGACATAATTCACATGTCAAATATAATCACACCATAATTTAATTTTCATCATGCTAGTAATTATATAAATCTTTATATAATCAAGTATATAGGAATATGTCCTAATATCATCACCATAGATACTAAATCATCATCATGTAAAATCACCACATAATGTCTAATGATATGAAGTCTCTATCTAATGAGTCTAAACGTATCAAGAATAACATATATAAAAGAGTCAAAGATTCAAAACATGAAAGTAACAAATAAGCTATGACAAGTCGGGGTAGGATCTCATAGGGTTACACATTTTTAACAAATTTGACACTGAATTGCACATTCTAGAAAAACTTTTTGAATTTGACTTTATGTAAACTAGTGATCTTTAATATGTTGTGCATAGATTCTAAATATATAATAATAATTTTTTTTGGAATTGATTTTAAATCATTTTTCCATCTTCTTCAAAAAGTAATTTTCATAAAAAATAACATTTTTGAAGAGTGGAATTCATTTGATGAAGCAATTATTTTATAAAAAAGGGATGAAAATGTAATTCTTTTGAACTTAGTTTGTAACACTAATACCATTTAGAAGCTTAACCCCAATGGATTGTTCTAATTTCATCTCTTTGTGTTGAAAATTTTAAGGATTGTCATAAACCTTGCTGGGGTAAAGCCTAGTTTAGGGGCATGACCCCTAAAGTTAACATCTTTTTTTTGGATTTTGTTATAGGGTAAAATTTTCATCACTAACAACTTAAAAAGAAAACGTTATATCTTGTCAATAGATGCTACATTTTCAAGGAAGAAGAGGAATCCATGGATCATATGATTTTACATTATTTGTATGTCAGAAAGTTATGGGATAAGTTTCTTAGACTAATGGGTATTGAGTGAGTTTTTCCTAATAATATTCAAGATTTGTTTACTACTTGGAAGCTTCCTTCTCATAATATTCTAATTATCAATATTTGGAACTTTCTCCTACCTCATTTGTCTTGGGGGGTTTGGAAAGAAAGGAATGATAGAGTCTTTAGAGCTAAGGAGCCAAACTCTAACTAGATTTTGTATAAGATTAGGAGGGTAGTGATTGAGAATGATAGGATTAGTGATAAAGATCAAAAGCCTAAAGATAAATGGAGACTACAATCATCAAAAACAAGAAGATGGATGATTTTCATCATCCTCACTTACATAACAACCTCAAAAGTAATGCTAGATAGGATTTTCCTCCTAAGGGATGGTATAAAATCAATTTTGATGGCGCATTGAAGGGCAACCCTAGGATTTCTGGATGCAGTATCATTATCAAACACAAAAATGGTTATAGTAATCGGGCTATGGTGATCCCTATATGTAATCAATATAATCATGTTGTAGAGGCTAGTGCAAGTCTACATGGCCTCTTGTTTGGTAAGAGCAAGAATCTGGAGAAAATATGGCTTGAAGGGGATTCTTTAAACATTATCAAATTCTTTAATAAGGTTGATGAGACCAGAATATGGTCTATTTTGTCAGTTCATTTTTAGTTTAATTCGCAAACTTCCTGAAGACTTTGATGTTCAAGAACATGATGTTTATGATGATTTTAGACAAATGTGTGCATAATTACTTTTTAGGATCAAAATTAATATGCTATGAAAAGATATGTCATTTAATTACAAAATAGTGAGAATGATGCTTTTTCTTCCTTAGCTAGGTTGGGTAGTTCTCCTAATGCAATGCAACATAGGGTAAACTAATTTAGATAGCATGTTTTGAATAAGTCTTGATGCATGTTATTGTTTTGGACGCGCTAATACTTTGCAGATATAAAAGTGAGGTGAACTCAACCAAGCAGGAGTCAAAGTGATTACTCGCATTATTAAGCAAACCCTGAGCAAAGGAAATTCAGGGGTCATGAGTTCCTGGATTACTACTTTTTTTGGTGCTAGAATTAATGCACCTATTGTAATAATCAATATGGCATTTTCTTCGGTAGTTGATGAGTCTTAAATCTAGGAATTCTATTCCTAGTTAGTTTTTATAAATAATTGGAAGTTTGTGTTCCAGAGGGGGGGGGGAGTTTTAGTCTTTTTTCAATAGAAGAAGTTGCTAAGTATTGAATACAATCTTGTTTTTCATTATTATGTACATTTTATCATTGTTATGAATAAAAGGATCATTTTAAGTTTTCATCTTTGAGTTATTCTACTTCACTTCTCTGTGGGGCCCACACAAGAAGTGAACTAATTAGTTAGTGTAAGATTTTCATTCAGTTAATAGAACAAAGTAGACTCTATTGTTCCTGCAACATAGGTAGTTGAAGTAATTCTTAGCTATATTTTCATACTTTGTTAAAATAGATTTGATTCTTAGCTTTAGCTTAGATTTCTTGTAGCTTAAGCATTTGAATTTCCTTAGAGTAGTTCTTAAGTTGAGACAAGTTTAAAGCATATATTTTGCAAACACCATTTCAAGTTTATGGCCCTAGTTGATAGATTAAATGAGTCCAAATGAGTTGGGTAAAAGCCACTTGAGATGTCCAAAATTGGGTTAATTAGTCAATTACTATAGGATTTTGATCCCTTTCTTTGGCCAAGCATTTTTGGCATCATTACCAAGGATGGTGTTAATTCAAACTAGTCTTTATAGTTGATATAGTTTAGTAGTAAAGAAGCATGTTATACATAGATGAAGAAACCACTTAGGGAGATTCCTTCCTTGTGATAATTAAGAAGAACCATTCAATGATTTTCAACCTAAACTAGATGAACCCCAAGGAGAGAATGACAAAGATGAACCCTTTGAAAATCCATTTGCTGACATTGATGCTAAATCAGAAGAATCACTCCACTTGAATGAACATTTTGATGAGTCTAAATATCAAGATAATCCACTAGCCATTGTTATCTATCAAGCACCACCACTTCCTCCAAGAATGGCTATGCCTACCTTTCCTTTTCCTATCCCACCTTAGCAAGGGAACCAAAATTTGAAGAACATACCTACTGTTGCACTTCCAAAATTTTATGGCCTTGTTACAGAAGACCCTAAAACCTTTCTCTTTGAGATTGACATTCTCTGTAGGATCTATGAGTACATAACTGATGCCCATAAGTTGATATTGTTTCCCTTTACTCTAAAGGATGCTTCTCTATGATGGTTCATGGGGTTAGGTGCAAATGCTATAGCAAACTACACTAAAATGAGTAATTTGTTTCTTCAAAAATATAAAGAATATTGTGATTTGCCTCACAATAGGTGTATCATAGTCATGCTCTAGGCCATGCTTAGGAATAATATATTCAAACTCAGGACTATTTTTCCTGCTATGAGGTGCATTTAATCTTGTCATCCTAGGAACATATACTTGAAATGGTTGGCACAGTATGTGCACTGGGTCTCTTAATGAGTCACTAAGCTTATGCTACAGGAAAGTAAAATGCAAGGAAAAGAACTTACACTATTGCAGCAAGAAACTAACACGCTTAACTCTATGAATACTAGAAATAAAATGAAAGGATAACAAGTATTCCAACTCGGTTCATCCACAATAACTATTCTCACATATGCTGCAGGAACATTCACAAAGTGTGATGCTATAGGAAGGAACTTACAACTTCTACTTACAAAACTAATAATGCTTGGAAATAAATCTATTCTATCCTAGTCTAATCCACCTTCCAAGTGGCACCCCTTGGTCAGCTTCACTAAACTACTAACACAAGAGAAAAGCCAAAAAATATTTCATTAGATTTCAAAAAATCATTACATAACACAAAATTGGAAAAATACAACTGTAAAAGTCAAGAGTCTATTCTCACAAACTATTTCTTCTATATGGCTAAAAACAAACACACTTAGTTCAATTCCTATATATATATATATATATATATATATATATATATATATATATATATATATGAAATCTACACTTATTCCATAACAGAAAAGTAAATGCCCTAGCTTTAAATCCATAGAAGAGAAAATAGGAAGATAACAACTTAAGGTGGGAAGAAGGAATAACGGCTTGAGGTGGGAATAATAAAGTCTAAACATTCACTCACCATAGAATAAATGCAAAGAAGGGAATAAGTCTTCATAGCTCCTCCTTACTCACTACCGTGTCTTTTGCAATCATTGCAACTTCCCTCCACCGTGGTTGTTCCTTAGCATTCTCTTCTCCTTGAATGTTGTTGGTGCTCAACTATTGAATTCCTCCAATCATCTTTCAGTCTTTATTAACAAGTTAGTTTCAATAAAAAGACATGTTTTCAAGTAAACACTTATCAAATTAAATTCAAATATAAGAACACACATTTTGATAACTATATGAACTTTTTCATACTATATATAATACTAGCAAAAAGGTGGCATAGTTTCTACCCATAGGTTTATCACAGGTTTTGTAAACACAGGTTCACAAATGTTTTGACAAAGATAAAATAGAGTATCAACAAAGTATCTTAAAACTATTATGAAATAAAGGAAAAATTTTCTCTCATCATCTGCCCCTTGCAAAACTAATGCTTGTCCTCAAGCACTGCACTTCCTTGTTAATGACCTGAATTTTTGAATCTTTGTCCTTCCTTTTCTATTGCTCTTGAAAGTGTAGTAAAATCCTCTAGTTCTCTCCCACACTTCCCTTCTGTGATCTTCTTTTAGCTTGTTGAGTCTATCAGCATTAATGTCATATAATGACCATAGAAGCATTGGAGGCTACATGGTTAGGGGACACCACAATTCTGGTTTGATCTGCTTCCCTAACTCTAAATATTTTGGAACCCTATTAAGTGATGCTTCCAAGTTAATGGGACTATGTGGTTTTGACTTTTTAAGAGATTCAAGCAGTTTGGCCCATCTACTCCTTGCACCAGTCACAACTCTCTGAAAAGAAAAGTAGGGCAAATTTTCTTAATCAGCATAAACTTTAGCTCTAGCAGAAAAGATCCTATCCCTTACTTCTAGATTCTTCTTTCCATAGGTTAATGTGAACTAATCCCTAAGAACTTTATTTGGTTTTCTACTCTCTACTCTTAAAGGAAAAGGTTCTTTCCTCTCCTCATCCTTATAATTATTTAGTTGCCTAACATAATTTTCTTCATTGGACATCCAAGACATGAGGGCTCTTAAGTGTATATCTCCTACGTAAAGAAAGGGATTCCATTGAGTCTCTGAAGGGATAAAAAAATTATGAATATATAATTCACAAAGAAAATTTTGCTACCAAGGTCACAAAGTCTAATATTGCCCATAAAATTATTGTGCTGATTTGAACTCTGCATTAACATTCTTAAGAGTTAACATTAATTGAAACAAAAGAAATTGCACTTTCAAACAGAGAGCATAAACTCTTGGTGGTGATCTACAAGCAAGGGCCTGATCAGCTAGCTTGAGGGCATGGTCCATTCATTTCTTTTGGCTTACTAACTATTCCTTTAAATCTGAAATTTCTTGACCTTGAGATACTATAACCTTATTCATCTTTTTCATATTTTCTTTCCACAAGGCTTTAGCAAACAGATGCTATCCATACCACTGAAAAAGGAGTTTTTGCAGTGTGATATAACCACTATCTTCTTCATGATCTCTTTTCCTTTTTCTCTATTCCCACCATAAATGTTCTATAACACTTGTAATCCATGTTGACTTATGGGGAACAAGAGCAATGTTTGGATCAACATATTCAGGAACTATTTCATCCCTATAGTTGGAAGTACCTGGTAGGTTTGCTGGGGCATTATCTAGACTTTCTTCAACTCCATCCACGCACTTCTCAATAAGATTTTTGGGAATACTTGTAATCTCAGGATGGGGAGGAAAGTGATCTAAAATAATTTGCACAGGGGATTCCCTAGTAGATGTTTTAGACAGAGTGGAATCTTTAGAAACTTGCCCTCTCATCCTAGGGCTTCTCCTTATGGGGGTTTCTTCTCACAACATAGCCTTTTTCCTACTTTTTGCTTTGGGTGTCTCTACTATAGGAGTGGTTAATGCAGGACTTTTCTTTGTTCTCTTTTGTCTTACAATTTTAGGGTTTGGCTCCTCCTTTTCCTAAACAGAGGTTTCTTCTGGCATTTTCATTTTCTCTTGGCTTTTCTAGTAGTAGGTTTTGGGGCCTCTTGAATAGGTGAAGGCACATTTTCTTGAGTCTTTTCAGCTTCAACCTCTTGGGTATTTTGTTCAATAAGCTCATTGGTAGGGACATTTTCCTTACTAGGCTATTCACAAGGGGCAACTTGGGCTTGCAGATTTTTGGCTTGCACAAATTCATCCCATGTCATGGGACACACATCCCTAAGTGACCTCTCTATTAGTAATTTTATTAAAGCATGATGAGTAATAGAATTTTCTTTTCCATTCTGAGTCTCTTCTATACTAATACAAAGCATATTATATAGGAAATTTGGAATATTTACTGCAAGATTATGCCTTACACAACTAAGTAATTTGAAATGGTGTGCATGCAAGTATGAAAATTTTCTTTTGCATGTAAAATACCTAATTATGTGCATGGCTAATTCATTGTATGGTGGTGATAGTGACATTCTCTTGAAACCTTGCTTTGTAATGTCCATTTGAGGATCAAGTGGTCTAGTAAATTGAGTTCTTGCTGACCTCACATCATGTGTGTTGGGGTAATGTTCTCCAACTATAGGCAATGTAGTCACTTCAACAATACATTCCTCTATTCAATCACCTTTAAACCCCAAACAAAAGCTTCACCCTCATCAAATGTCCTTTTAAATTCTATGGCTACCTCCTCATTAAATGCGGTCAAACTCAAAAAATTCCCTAACCATCTACATGCATTAAACCTTCTCACAACTTCTACATCCGAGAGTAACACAGTGTGTTCCACTGGCTCTCTCCTCTACAACTATCCACCCATTCTCTTAGTACTTCCTTTGTTTACTCTATTTTCCCCTTTTTGAATTCAAGCTTCAAACTACTTCGTTATTTTGCAGACTTAACTCACACTTCTTTGTTTAAACCAGGAAATTAATAATATAACAAATTGTTATGCACAATAATATGACTTTTAATGAAGGGAAATCATGAATATGTGTGAGAATCATCTGAGAATGGGGTTTGAATCACAAAATTGTTTAAACATAAGTCACATCATAGCTTGACACAAAAAATCATTCAAAAATAGAGAGTATGACACATCACTTGTGTACTTATGGCAATTAATTTTCATTAATGAAGCTAATGCAAAGATTTGGAAAAATATTTACAATTAAATAAAAATGCCATTGGATATTAGTGACCTTCCTTGCCCCCTACTATATTTGGAAAAGTGTCCACAGTTGTCAAACCTAGTACGGGTAAGGGATTGGCATAACGTTGCCATCATATAAATTATGTAGTATTAAATATAATTAACGAAACTTGCAGACTATAAGTGAATGATAATTTGAAAATGTTATACCTGTCATTCTAATTATCACACATACCAAAATTTGGTAGAAGTGATATCATCATCGGTAGTGTCCGTCAGCATCTCATAGTGTTTATTGAAAACATGAAAAATTTATGACGTGGAAAGTGGATGGATGGAAGATAAAGAAATGAGATGAGGTGGATGGGTGGAAGGTAGAGAGATGAGACAGAAAGAAAATGTGAATAGAAAAGTGAACTTTATGTGAACATAGAGTCTTTATTATGAGTATGAACAAAGAAACTAATGTTGAAGGATGGCAGTTAGAAGGTTGAAACCTTTGGTTGTAGGAAGAGTTACTTGATTTGTTTTTGAATCTGGCTATTGAAACTACTATAGGAACTCTAGTTTTGTTTGGGGCTATTTGTATAATTTCAATCTATGACCATTGACTAATAGTTTGAAGGGTACCGGATCAATGGTAGTTAGTTGAATAGTTCCATTATCAAAGACATGACTAATTTTGTATGGTCCAAGCCATCTTTTCTATAGCTTTCCTGGCATATCTTTGAATCTAGTATCAAATAGGAGTGCCCAATTACCATATTGAAATTGTTTACTAATAATATGAGAATCATGCCATTGTTTCCTTTGTTTCTATATTACTTTAGTATGTTCCAAAGAAACTTTGTGCATCTCACCCAAAGAGTTAAGATGCAAAAGATGTTCCCTTTGTGCTATAAGAAGTTCAATACCTAGTGCTAATGTTTTCCTTATAGTTTTATGTTCAAATTCAATAGGAAGCATTGCTACCTTACCATAAAAGAGCTCAAATGGTGTGAATCTTGTAGTAGTTTTCCAGGTTGTTTTGTAAGCCCAAACAACTTCTTGTTATCTGTTGGTCCAATCCCTATGGTGCAAATAGACTATTTTTGTTAAGATGTTCTCCAACTCACAGTTTGTGACCTCTGCTTGTCCATTAGCTTGAGGGTGATAAGGACTAGATTTTTGGTGTCTAATATTATATTATTTCATCAACTCTGAGATCATATTAGAGGTGAATTGTGCACCTTGGTTAGTGACTAGCTCCTTGGGTACACCATAGCGAGTAAAGATCTCTTCATATAGAAATTCAACAACCTTTTCATCATGAGCATGCTTCATAGCCTTAACTTCAACCCATTTTGTTAGGTAATCAGTACACACAAGAATATAGGATTTCCCATTAGATGGAGGATCAATTAGACCAATGAAGTCCATTCCCCATTTGTCAAATGGTACTAATGCCATCTGAGGATTAAGAGGCATTTCATCTATTCTTGTTGGCCTATCCATCCTTTGACACTTATCACATTTCATTGTATAGTTGATTGCATCCTTGTGAAGTGTAGGCCAATAATAACTAGTTGTCAAGATTTTGAAAGCTATTATTTTTGTTGCAAAATGTCCTCCACGTTGTTCATTATCACATGCATGTAGAATGCCATATGTCTCATCTTCTCTCACACATCTTCTCATAACTTGATTAGGTCCTGTATAGAACAAGAGATTGTCTATCGAGGAGAAATGGAAACTTTTCTCTACAAGAAAATTTTTTTCCCTGTAAAAAAAATGTTTTGGTATTTTATTGGTTGCAATGTAGTTAGCAATGTCTACATACCATGGAGTTTGAACAACGATATGAAACAAATGCTCATCCGAAAATGCATCATCTACCAAGGTAGTGTTAGTATCGTCATGATGGATTCTTGATAAATAATCAACTACAACATTGGCTTTTCCAAGCTTATCAACAATAGTTATATCAAATTCTTGCAACAATAGTAACCATCTTGCTAGTCTACCTATTATAGCGGGTTTGTTCATGAGATATTTAATCATTGCATGATCAATATGAACAAATATGGAATAGCTAGTTATGCAATGCCAAAATTTGTTGAAGGCATAAACTACTGCTAACAATTCTTTTTCAGTCACAGTGTAGTAATCCATGAAGACTTTTACTAATATAATAGATTGCATTTTCAAGATTTTGAGATTGTTGTGCTAAGAATAAACCTATGGCATAATCAGAGGCATCTATATATATATATATATATATATATATATATATATATATATATGAAAAGGTAAGTTCCAATCAGGGCCTTGCAAGACTGGGGTTGTAGTCAAAATTTTCTTAAGCTTTAGGAAGGCTTCATCACATTCAGATGTCTAACTAAATTTATCTTCTTTTGTGAGTGACTTATACAAGGGAGTAGCTATTTTTCTGAAATCTTTTATGAAACATCTATAATATCTAGCATGACCTAAAAAAGATCATACATCTTTTGACTTTGTAGGTATGGGCAATGTTTGAATTACCTCTATCTTAGCTAGATCCACTTGTATTCTTGTAGTAGATAAGAAATGACCAAGTACTACACCTTCTTGCATAAGCATAAAACCCTTTTCACTATTAAGTGCCAAATTATGATCTTGACATCTGACCAAAAGCTTTTCAAGATTCACCATTGCTTCATCAAAAGTGACTCCAAATGTTGTGAAGTCGCCATTTAGATTTCCATACAATCATGTGATATATCAGCAAAGATGCTAATAACTACTTTTTGAAATGTTGTAGGAGCATTACATAGACCAAAGGGTAAAATAGAGTATGAAAAAGTACCCCATGGACACATAAATGTAGTTTTATCTTGATCTTTAGGAGCAATACTGATTTGGTTAAAACCACTGTATCCATCTAGAAAAGAAAAATACTTCTTTCTAGCTAGTGTGTCCAAAACTTGGTCTATGAATGGCAAAGGAAAGTGGTCCTTCTTGGTAGCTTTGTTCAACTCTCTATAATCTACACAAATTCTCCATTTTCCTCCTTTTTTAGGCACTATGACCAGAGGTGACACCTATCTAGTATCAGATATAGGATAAATAAAACCAGCATCAAGCAATTTTTGTAATTTAATTTTAACTATCTCTCTAAGGATTGGATTTATCCTTCTCTGAGGTTTACGGAGTGGTAGACAACCTTCATTGATATATATCCTATGAGTGCACAGTGTAGGACTCAATCCTTTCATATCACTATAGTCCCATGCAAAGGCCTTTTCATTCCTTTGAAGCAATTCTTTTAACTGTTCCATCTATGTGGGTGTTAATTTGGGATTAAAATGAAGATTATGACCTTTAGTCAGCTCAACAGTGATGGTGGACTCTATCATAGTAGCTTCAGAGATTGGGCTTGCTTCTAATTCACAAGGTAAAAGTGGATAGATAATTTTAGGTTCTTTGAGAAAATTACAATGCTTATCACACTCTTCATATGTGATTAATTCCAACACAGAACTTTTAGATACATCTTTTTCTACCACACAATTGTTAGTGAGGATACTCTGAAGTACTAAATCTTCCTCTTGCAATTTTAGAAATATTGTCTATGTAACATCATTAGCTATACTATGGAGTTTAAATCTTCTTCTTCATCTCCTAAATTTGGCAAAATAGATTTGCTTAGATCTAGTAATGATTGGGCTAGAGGATATAAATCAAATTTCTTTATTGTTTGGCCATTTGAGATAGTCATATTCCCTGATCTACAACTTATGTTTGCATTAGTTGTGGCTAACCATGGTCTACCTAAGATGATAGAGTAACTAGATATATCAACTTTGGGGGATAAAATCATGGAGTCTATAGGATATTCTAGAAAATCTAGGGTTACAACTATATTTTCTATCATCCAGCAAAGGGTAACAGTAGAACTATATCCAAGTTGAAAATTTGTTGATGTAGCCCTTAATCCTTCTATTTGAAACTTCTTCATGGTATCCTTGGTCATAACATTTATAGCTGCTCCAAGATCTATTAAAGCATTTTTAGCAAATTGACCATTTATACTGGCATTCACTGTTGGACTTCCTGGACCAGAATATTTTGGTGTAATCAATTTCCCTAGCATGATGTTGGCCAATTGTCCTACAACATGGACTATGGTAGGGTCCTTTTTCTTCCTCCTAGGCTTCTTCAAGCAAGCTTCTCTAATAGCTTTTCCATAAACTAGAACATCCTTAATGGTTTGAAATAGGGGTATTTGGACATGTATATTTTTCAACTAATCAATAATATTAAAAGGTTGTTTCTCTATTTGTTCATGTTTCTTTTGTATCAACTTTTTTGGAAAAGGAGGTTCTACTACTAGTTGAGCTAGGGTTGACACAGTACCATTGGTTGAGTCAACAGTTTCACTAATTGAGTGCTCTAGTGTTGTAGGAGAGTCTGGTATTTCAGTTATAAGAGGTGGTTTAGGTGTTGGTAAAGTTGTACCAGATCTCAGATGTATATCAGCAACACTTAGGTTGTAAGCAAGATACTATTAAGCATCAACACTATACATGGGCTACTATGGCTATTGGCTATTTCAGTTTGGCTGAGGTTGTGCAGGTAACTATGTTTCCTTTTGAGGTCTAGGATTTGCAAGTGGTGGCATTAAAGTAGGCTTCTAAATTGGAGGTGGTAATTATGGAGCACTAGTATTTTGGTTAGGTCATTGTTGGGATACCCTCCATTGGTTTGTAGACTGCCAATTCCCTTGGGGTGGTTGCCATTGGTTTTGCTAGTTTTTCCAGTAGTTCTATTGGTTCTACCATTGGTTACTCTCTTAGTTAGGCCAAGATGGTTGAGAATTCTGAGGCCATTGGGATTGTTGTGGATTTTTTCTCCCATCATTGTTCCAATTGGGTTGATTTTGTCGAAAACCTTGGGGATTACAGTTTTGTTATTGATTACCATATGAATTTGTATTTTACAAGCAATCTTGATGCATACCTTAACATTGGGCCCATGGTCAGCATTGAGCAACGAGGAATAATTTCTCATCATCTCCATCTATCTTGACATATTCAGTTGGAAGATGTTGGTTCTCCATGCTTGCGACCAATTTACATTAGAAATCCTTCTTTTTCTTTTGGTAATGAGGGTAGTATTTAGCTAGTTGTAACTCAGCTTCAGCTTGCTTCTTCTTTGCAGTCATTGTGTCCAGATGTGTAGAAACATTGTTGATGATATCTTGTTTAAAATCTGATAATAGGTTAGATATCTCAAGCTTTGAAATGCCTTAACTAATTGCTTTAGTGATTTTGGAACGAGGTCCTTGGCCTTTCTTCATTTTTGACCTTGAATAGTTTTGATAGATCTTCTTGAGATCATCCTATGAAGCTTGATATACATCACTACTAGCCATCAGGTCCAATACTTCTAAACAGTCATCATTCACACCTCTCAGAAAAACTAGCTTTTGTGAATCTTCAAACAATGTGTGCTGAGGGTTCTTCTGTAGTGTATATGAGAAACATGAAACATAATCTTCCAATGTTTATTCCTCCTTCTGTAATAGCCTAAATATATCATCCCCTCTTAAGCTAGATGCTTTGCAATATTCTTTATATTTATCTAGAAATAGAGCTTGCATCTCATACCAACTTCCTACTGCATTGGCTCCTAAGCCCATGAACCATCATAGAGCTTATTCTTTCAATATTGCTAGAAACAATTTAAGCTTATGGACATTAGTGTTGTAGTCAAAACTACAACAAAGGATATCAAATTCAAACAAGAAAGTATTAGGATCTTTAGTTGCAAAGCCATAGAATTTTGGAAGAGTAGTGGGAGGTATGTTCTTAAGATTAGCATTGGTTATAAGAATTGGAAGAGGAAATGGAAAAGTAGGTTGTGCCATGACTGGAGGTATCAGATTATGAGGTTGCTACTAAAAAGGGACATTGGGTACTAGATGGTTAACAACTAGTGGATTCAGAGCAGTGTCATCAAGAAAACTAGCGAATACTTTAGTGAAAGGTTGAAGACCGCTTGTAACTATTGGTTCAGCTCTTGATGATGATGTTGTGGGAAAAATAGGGCTTGTGTCTTCAAAATGTAACTCAACTTCTTCTTCTTCAATTTCTTTGTTCAAATTAATAGACTCTCATGGAAGAAATTTTCCATAATGATCTTGTCATCTTCCTCTTCGATGCATGCAATTGAATTTTTCACACTAGTGAAAGAAAATTCAAACTAGAGATTTCTAAAAAAAAATTATCTAAGAACTATGACTCAAAAATGCTCCTAGCTTGACACCATCCTCAACAATGGCACCAACAATGATTTACCTCACAATAGGTGTATCATAGTCATGCTCCAGGCCATGCTTAGGAATAATATATTCAAACTAAGGACTATTTTTCTTGTTATGAGGTGCATTTAATCTTGTCAACCTAGGGATATATACTTGAAATGGTCAGCAAAGTGTGTGCACTGGGTCTCTTAATGAGTCACTAAGCTTATGTCGCAGGAAAGTAAAATCCAAGGAAAAGAACTTACACTATTGTTGAAGGAAACTAACACACTTAACTTTATGAATACTAGAAATAAAATGAAAGGATAAAAAATATTCCAACTCAGTTCATCCACAATAACTGTTCTCACATATGTTGTAGGAACATTCACAAAGTGCTACAGGAAGGAACTTACAACTTCTACTTACAAAACTAAGAATGCTTGGAAATAAATCTATTCTATCCTAATCTAATCCATCGTCCAAGTGGGCCCCCTTGATCGGCTTCACTAAACTACTAACACAAGATAAAAGCCAAAAACTATTTCATTAGATTTCATAAATTCATTACATAACACAAAACTAGAAAAATACAACTGTAAAAGTGAACAGTCTGTTCTCACAAACTATTTCTTCTATCTGGCTAAAAAATAACACACTTAGGTTGATTCCTATATATATAAGAAACCAAAACTTATTCCATAACAAAAAAGTAAATGCCCTAGCTTTAAATCCACAGGAGAGAAAATAGGAAGATAACAACTGAAGGTGGGAAGAAGGAATAATGGCTTGAGGTAGGAATAATAAAGTCTAAACATCTGCTCACCATAGAATAAATGAAAAGAAGGGAATAAGTCTTCATATCTCCTCCTTACTCACTATCATATCTTTTGGAATCATTGCAACTTCCCTCCGTCGTGGCTCTTCCTTGGCATTCTCTTCTCCTTGAATGTTATCGGTGCTCAACTTTTGAATTCCTCCAACCATCTTTGAGTCTTCACTAACAAGTTAGTTTCAATACAAAGACATGTTTGCAAGTAAACATTTATCAAATTAAATTCAAATATAAGAACACACATTTTGATAACTATATGAAATACTGCATACTATATATAATACCAGCAAAAAGGTGACATAGTTTCTACCCATAGGTTTATCATAGGTTTGGTAAACATAGGTCCACAAATGTTTTGACAAAGATAAAATAGAGTATCAACAAAGTAACTTAAAACTATTATGAAATAAAGGAAAATTTTGGTCTCATCATATTGTAGAGGTCAAGATATGAAGGGGGGTGGCATTTTTAAAATGTCACAAAAGGAGGGTGAAACTTTGGAAGACTATGTTTCTAGATTCTTGTTTAATGTGTAGTGAAATACATAGCAAACCTAAATGAAGAATCTAAAAAGCATCTTTTTCTAAGAGGTGTGCAAGAAGAAAGCATGGAATCCCTAGACCTAATGGCTAGAGGAGATGTTACACAAAAAAATTGGAATTACATCAAGGAGATATGTTAGAACTATTCAAGAGCTACTATGAAGAAGGTAGAGGACTAAGGAGCCTAATACATAAGACCAATGGTGGGTCAGGAGTATCGAAGATGGATTTATCTAATCTGATGTCTAACTTCAAGAAAGATATCATTAATGATGTTGCTACTCAATTGGATACCATGCAAGCCCAAAGGAAAAAGGATGAAGTTGATGCCATGCTGACTGAATTTTGCTCTCATTGCAGAGAAAGAAAGAGGAATTGCACATGCAAGACCATTGCAGTAGTAAATGCAAAATCAATGGCCACTAAGTTTAAAGTAATTGATGAGGATATAGGGGAAGTGATTTATACTACTCAAAGGTGACCATGGGCTCTAAGAGAAGGTATGCCTCAAGACCGATTGAATAATTTTGGTTATAATAGTAATCAGTGGCAAGGTAATATTCCCCTAAGTTATGCCCCTCAAGGATAGAATCGGAATAATAATTTGCCCAAGCAACAACCTCAATATAATCAAGCCTACCATCAACCACCTCAGTATCCTTAGAAAAATACTCAATGGCCTCAACAAAATAATCAGTATCCTTAGTGGGACCTAAATCAAAAACCTCTATATCAAGGGAATTATCAGCAACTACCTCAATGGGTGCCAAGACAACTATCTCAGCAACAAGCCTTGATGCCTCCACCTCAGTAGAAAGCCCTGATGCTTCCACCTCTTGTAGCTAATGCTAGCCCACAAAAGTGACCACAAATCCCTGCTAAGCTAGCACCAAATCCCAACAATATGCAGCAAGCTTATTCTCTATATGTCAATGATATTCATCTCAGGTCCAGAACCAAGTTTCCTCACCTAAAGGACCTACTATAACCAAAGTCCTTGGTACTGAAAATGGTCCAGCAAGTCAACCAATTGACATTCCAATTTCCCCATCTATACAAGCACTTACTCCTCCATTTCCACAAAGGTTAGTTCCTACAGCTCCATCCAAACCAAACCCTACAACAACTAATCACCTAGACCAACTTAAGAAAATGACTAAATAGATTCCCTCATTGGATGCACTTAAGGATATTTCTCTTTACAATAAAACTTTAAAGGAAGCATGTGTCAAGAAGTTCGCTAGAAAGAAAAAAGATCCTCCTACTCTCCATGTGTTGGGACAAATTTTTGATTTAATGTTGAGCAAAGCCTTGACACCTAAATATTCTAATCTAGGAAGTCCTGTTGTTACCATACATATAAATGACATCCAAATTTAGAATGTTTTGATTGATTTGGGAGCATAAATTAATGTCATGACTAGAGAAGTCTTATTAAGACTTAGCATTATTGGATTAAGGGATACTCCTACAATACTCCAGTTAGTAGACAATTCAACTATCAAACCTGATGGTATTATAGAAGATATCATTGTAACCTTGGATCCTCTAGATTTTACTTTAGAATTTTTTGCATTGTCACCAAGAGGCACCCTTGGAGGATATCCATTAATCTTAGGAAGACCTTGGTTGGCTATTGCAGATGCATGCATTGCATGTCAATCATGAAAAATGACAATATCAGATGGTACCAACACTAAGAAATTAACTTTTTACTCTCCTGGACAACCTCAACTAGATCTTGACCAAGTTTCTTGGCCAAACCTTGGTGATGATCTTCCAGAAGTCAATTCTATTCAACAGCTCATGATGCTAGAAAGAAACCCATTTTTTGTGTCCTAGGAAGAAGATGATATATTGGTAGCAATCCTTACTAATTAGTATGATTCTAAGGAGTCTACTTCTAAAAATCATGTTGGCTCCTTGCAAACTATATTGCCTAAATGTGATGCACCACAATCTCTTGTAGCACTTGATTACTTTCATACATTATTACCCCATGAAATTAAATCTCCATCAATAGAAAAGATTTTAATGATGGAAAAAGTGAAGAAAGTAGAGATTTCTACAAGAAAAGAACTGAATATCAATAATGAACTTACTGCATCTCAAATGACAAGTATCATTAAACTATTGAAAAATAGTCAACAAGCCTTTGCATGGGACTATACTAACATGAAGGGTTTAGATCCTAGTCTTTGTATACATAGGCTATTTGTCAACTTAGAATGTAAGCCAATAAGACAACCTCAAAGGAGGGTAAACCCAACATTAAAAGATATAGTCAAAGAAGAGTTACAAAAACTTATTAATGCTAGATTTATTTATCCTATTTTTGACAGCCAGTGGTTGTCACCTCTAGTTATTTTTCTAAAGAAGAGGGGAAAATGGAGAGTATGTGTAGACTATAGAGAGCTTAATAAAGCGACTAAAAATGATCACTTTCCTCTAGCATTCATTGATCAAGTACTAGATAACTTAGCATGAAAAAGATATTTCATATTTCTAGATGGTTTTAGTGGCTATAACCAAATCTAGATCTCTCCAAAAGATCAAGATAAGACAATGTTCACCTATCCATAGGGAAAATTTTCTTACTTTGTCTTACCATTTGGATTATGCAATGCACCTTCAACTTTTCAGCAAGTAGTACTTAGCATATTTTCTAACATAGCTATTGATTGTGTTGAAATCTATATGGATGATTTCACTACTTATGGTGACACATTTGAGCAAGCTCATGCCAACTTGGAGAAGGTATTAAAAAGGTGTCAAGAATACAACCTTTCTTTTAATAGTGAGAAGTGTTATTTCATGATGGAAGAAGGAGTTTTTCTTGGGCACTACCTTTCCTCTTTTGGAATTCAAGTGGATCCTACAAAGATTGTTGTAATTACTAATATACCAATTTCAACTAAGCAGACTGATGTTAGAAGCTTTCTTGGACATGTTGGGTGTAATGCCTCACCTAGAGATCCTTGGAAACAAGGATACAATTCAAGACAAGATTTTATTTTATTTTTACAAGTATAAATGTACATGACAACATCATACAGGGATCACAAAGATCACAATGGAAGACTTCACCACAATCCCAACAACCAACGAATCTCCAAATGCCACTACCAAACTGACACACACAAACAAGCCAACAATGACAATGCACAAGACAAGGGCTCAAGAAATGACCACTCATAAAAAAAACACCAAGCTGGGGTAGAATGCATAAACCTAAAATTTGGCTAAGCCTAAAATCCTGAAGCCCTAAAAATTGGCTAAGTCTAGATTTCTGAAGCCTTGAAATTTCCTAGAATCTTTATCTTATCTCTGAGAGGTCTAAAACCTATATCAAAAGATTTGTCGAATATATTAAAATATATCTTAAGTATAATTCCTTATACTTAAATGATATATTTTAAACCCCAAAGGACAACAACAAAAATAGAAAAAAAGGAATTGAAAGAAAATAACCTGAATCCAAAAAGCAACAACATAGGGTTGAAGAACACCGAAAAGGGTATCCAAAACAACTCTCAAAAAGTTTGGATCAAATTGAAAAGTGCCCACTGCTGGCCTACGCAGGTTTTTACAAAACCCATGTGATACTTTAATACAGCACTAAAAAGTATCGTGCAACATTTCTAAAGGAGGAGGGAGACACTTCCAAAGTTTGAGCGATACTTTTCTCAAGGGCGTGTGATACTTTTAGGGTATCATATGACATTTCTCCAAAGGAGGTTCGATACTTTCCATTATCGCACAACATTTCTCCAAGAGGCGTGTGATACTTTCTAGAATCATATGACACAGTTTCTATGGGCATGTGATACATTTCTATGTTGCACCATGCTAATAAAATGTTGCCCATAGAAACAAAAAACACTAAAGGAAAACACAAAAGGGGAAAAATAGAGAAAAATAGAGTTCAAAACCTCCACACCGGGGAGTACCAAATCCATATAGATCGAAAAGCGAACACTCAAGTGCATAATCAACAAGATGCCATGATCAAGAAAGAGATACATCTATCCATCTAAAACTACAGTAGAAAAGAACGTACTAAAATAAACATTGCAGTGAACAAAAGCAACATCGCAATGTACAGAGATAATATCACAATTACAAAACAACCAAATTAAGTACGTGGTTCCTCCCAACCATCAATAGCATCATAAGACCATCATGGGTCCTAGCCATCCCCCGCGCATAACATTCCAAGCCACCAATTTGATTGTTAGTACTATTGTAATAGGTATGTCACTATTAAACATGCTATAATATAAGCATAAGGAAATCTAACATGCTAGAATAAAAGCATAAGATAATCCTATAGTAGATAACATCACCTATCACATGCTAAACATCAATAAGCAATAGATATGCTACTACAACAATTCACATCATCTAATCATATGCTAAACATCATAATATGGGAATGCATCAAATGAACTAACATCATCTAAACATAATATCTGAGCATTCCAATGAAAGCATAAATCACAAGAAAGCATACTCTAGAACTCGAAGTACCAAGTCAAAACATCTAGCAACAATCACACTAGGACAAAAGAATGTCTCTGTACACTGGTCCCTAGTAGTGGTGAAGGTAGCTATGCCTCCCAACCATGTGGAACCTGTAGTTCCATACCCACCGTGCTGATGGAGATAAAGATCCAACCATAAAACACACAAAACAACATCCATGGCTAACACTCATGCCAAACAATATAATGGTTGCAACCAATAACCTAAGACAATGTAAGGAGTATAGGAGACACTCAAAAGGATACTAAGTAGGGACTAACATCATGGAGAGTCACTTGGCATCGAAAAGCCCAAGCTCAAACTTGTGTAGATTCAACATCCCTCAATGGAAAGGCTCTAGCACCCCACATTTTTATTATCTTAAGTTTTTATTACCAATCATGTAATGCCCCACCAAGGGATCCAAAGAATTAACCTAGAGTTTCACTAAGTTTGGTAACATTTTTTTTTAAAAAAAAATTTAAAATGAAAGTGAATACCACATATAAATTATTCATAATAATGGAAGCAATAGCAATGTCCATCTGAAAATAAACATAACATACATAACATATTACATTCTTTAAAAATCCCTTAACGTGAATTACATACATGAATTCATCTAGTACAACATCCACATGAAATAATAATGATACATCCAATATACAAATGTCTTTTCTGAATTACATTCCAGAATGCACAATCATCCACTGTACATGTCACAGGGTATGAAGGCTCAAAGAATATAAATATGTAGAATAAGGTACATCATCCTTTTCTAATCCATGATACATCAAAGTAGAGATAATCACATGATACATCATCATAGAATACATATACATCCATCATAAAGATCAAACATAATAAACTAAGTGCACGGTTCCTCCCAACCATCAATAGCATCATTAGACCATCGTGGGCCCTAGCCATCCTTCCGTGCATAACATCCCAAATCATCGAAGAGATCATCGGTATTAACATAGTAGGAATGTCACTCCTAATATATACAACATCATATGTAGAAAGTAATCTAACATGCAAATATAAGCATAAGATAACATCATCTAACATATGCTAATCATCAATGAAAAAGGATACATATCCACCATCACAAAGGATGCATCAGCCACGATGTCTCAATGAGTCTCAAATGATAAGAGTGGAAACTACACTACCACCCAACCACGTGGTACCTAAGTGGTCCACTCCCACTGTGCTAAGGAGATAATCTCAAGTCCCAAATAGGCTATCCATAACACATAGCACATATCTCTATAAGTCCAGGAATCCTTAAGGTATACTAACTCAAAGGTTCCAATCACAAAACTGACATCTACTTCCTAGAGGCACACAATGACATGTAGGAACCTACTATGCAAGCGAGAAAGTGTCATCGCATTTATCACATACAAGTTACCCTAGCAGTTAGCTAAACTCCACAGGTCCATACTGATCTCATGCGGCCACTAGTATCCTCTCATACTGACAAGGCATACTATGGAATGCAAGGTCATAACCATGCATCTCACTACTCCCATCCTAGCCTATACAAGCACTCAAGGCATGGGCGAGAACAAAACACTTATCTTTTTAGGTTCATTTAGTTAGTATTAGGTGTGAATGTTATCACTTATTAATCCAACTTATAATGAGTTACCCTGGTAGCCTCTTAGGACCCCGGCCCCCATTGCAAGCCACTTCCCGTCACTACATGTAGATATCCTACCCTAATGCTCATGGACTCATAAATCTAAAAATTACAAAAGATAATCCATAATAAAATCATCAAATATGCATAAAAGCATCAAATCTCCATGAGCAAACATCCATAGAAAATCATGAACACAACAGCTCTCTATTGGCAACTGAAGTATCACTGATAATCAAAAGTATCCAATGGTTCTCAATAACCAAAATATATCTCAATCATACTGATCAAAGACTCCAAAAATGGTTGAGTCAAGCATGTCACAACATGACATCATCAAGAATAAATCCACATTTCAGTCTCATCATGGCAACTAGAAAATAACCAAGGATAACTGATCGATGACCAAAATTAATGGTTAGGTCAAGTGTCTCATACACAAGAATCTCAACTATAACAATCAGTAATCACATCCAATACATAGAGCATTCCATCACATAACCATGGTTGGGTTTATAAAGATCGAGATTAAAACATCATCATGACATCACAATCACATAACCTCCAAGCCTTTGGTAGACGTCCTATAACTGGTCAACACTAGTCAACCCAAAACCCAAATCAATAGCATAAAGAATACACAATGTAAACACATGTTTTGGTTTTGCTAAGTTTTCAAATTTGAATTCAAATGCAAAAGTCTCAGTTTACGTTTCCAAGTTTAGTGAAAGAATTAGAGGAACATTTTGTACGTTTTTCCATGTGTTGTTTTTGGATGGATAAAATTTTTCCTTTATAAGTTTAAAATCCAATTTCCAATTACAATATTCTGTTGAAATCGTTCCCCACCAACTTTTAATTAAATTTCATAAACTTTATATATTTTATAATTTAAAACTATTAATTAAATTTTAATAGTTAAATTATAAAATTACAAAATTATTCATTATTATATAAAAAAGAATTCTTAAATCTTTTATCAAATAATTTTAAATTTATTAATAACATATTTAAATATTACATATATACATATATATATATATATATATATATATATATATATATATATATATATATATATATTTATATTTAAATATATATATACATACATATATAATATATAAATATTTATTATTATCGAATAACATTGATATTTTTTATTATCGCGTTTTATGAAATTGAATAACATCGAATTCGATTGAAACGAAATAACATATGAAAACCGATTACGATTTCATTTATATCAAATCTCAAAAGAACTTTTAAACAAGCATATATACGTGATCCGTGGATCGCAGGGTACACTGCGGTCGCAGGTACACTGCAGACCATAGGTACTCTGTGGTACCGCAGTCTATTTGGCATTGCTGCTGGCGGGGGTGGGAAAAAATCACATCCCCTCCACCCATTCACATTTTAAATTATATTTTTAAATGTTGCATTTTATTAAAACGCCTTCCTTGATCGCGATGCATCATTCGCTCGTTGTAAAATATGTGACATTCGAATTTTTAATGAAATATATATATATATGTATATATGCAAAATTTAATCAAATATCACAGTTTATATATATATATATGCATATATATGTATTTAGATTTGGAAATATATATATATATATATATAAATTTCAGTTCTCAAAATTTTCCTATAAGTTTTTAAATCACAAAATTATCCAAATATTAATCTAATGGATTTGGCCACAATTTAAACCCTAGCACCATCTTCCTTTCAGATCTATGCAAATAAAATTCTCAAATAAATTTAATTGCCCATATTGAAAATGCATAAAAATATGAAATTCCTCAGAAGACATATGGAAGACACGAAGAAGACAGGGAAAGCAAGATGCGAAAATAGCATAAGTAAAATCACAAGAATCTACCCGAATTCTGATGCTAAATCGCTCTTCCTCAGAAAACCCGCAGAGCAAGCTCCCTTCTTCAGGACTCACGAATCCTCCAATGCTCCAATTGCACTCCAAATGCTATGTCTAAGCTTCTAGGGATGCCTGAATATAAAGAGCTCTCAGGAAGCCTCTAGAATGCTTCTAGAAATAGATAGAAGGTGTCACCAACTAAGCATGGGTCTTTTCCAACCTTTTTGATGAGCCATAGGGTTGTAGACACCATGTGCTTAACTGATACACTAACCCCCATGTTGTTGACACAAGAGAAATAGAAAAAGTGTTAATTCCCATGCAAGCTTATAACTCCAATTTACTTTTTTAAAATAATTTCTATTTAAATTTTATAACTTCCATTTTTAATTTTTATAACTTTTATTATTATTATTTTATAATTATTATTAATTTTAATTTACTAATTTTCTTTTATTTAATTCTTTTTCCTCAATTTAATTCTCATTTAATTAATTATAATCACAATATCAAAAATCATGATATTTTATTAATTTTCTCAAATAATTAATTTATTAATTAAATCTATTTATTAAGACTTAATTAATAGAAAATTCACCATAGACCTCCAAGATAAAATATGAAAACCCATCATAGAAAAAATCATACAAAATCAGTCTAAAGGGTTAAAAATCATGAATTATGTCATCTGACACATTCGGTGGGTACTCAACTCTGATACTTGTCCTAACTCACTAGGAAAAATGGTTTTAGGGTTTGGGATTTGGACTTGAGAATTTATCTCCCTTCTCTTATCATTGAGATAGTATAATAGCGTACGCTCATCCTGGCAATTTAGGGAAGTCGATACCCGGTACTTGCAACCTATAGAAAAACCATGCATGTACATACAATATATAATGCTAAGCTAAATAGACAATGGTAGGAAGTGGTGCATCATGTAGATCCCGACTAAGAAGGTGACTACGACTCCCTTCCTTAACCACATTAGAAACACCATACAATAAGAAAACACGCACACCATACACATGCAAGTATGGGGTAAGTATCCATAATAAAACACATGAGATAATAAACCATCTAACTAATCATCATTAATAACTGAAAATAATATAATGATAATCATGTATGCATGAAATGTAAAGTCTAAATGATCACATCATATAACCACTGAATCCATAACATAATGTTTGATAGTCTCAAAACAATACCACTAATCCATCAACATAATACTAGTCCATCAAAGTCTGATAATAATAGCAACACTGAGTCTAGAAAAGATGTGAACGAGGGTAGGCACTACATCCACCCCCCCTTGGATTAGGCTTACTCCTGGAAGCCTACAAACAAGTAGGGATATAACTCTTGTAATCTAGCTGCATCCTCCCAAGTAGCTGAAGAATCATCAGTAGGGTCCCATTGGACCCTTACCTGCTCGATGGTTCGACCCCAGAGGGTCAACCCCCACTGCTCTAGAATACGAACCAACTCCAAAACCAGTTGCCTGTCCTCTACCTGCAATGCATTCCAATCAAGAACATGTACAACATCAAGAATATACTACCTAAGCATTGAAACATGGAAAACATCATGAATGCGAGCTAAGCTAGGCGGTAGAGCAAGACGGTAAGCAACCGAGCCAATCCTCTCCTAAATCTCGAATGGTCCCACAGAGCAAGGTGCTAGCTTAGAACCCTTTCCATATTGGATCAGACTCTTTCGCAGTCGCACTCTCAAGAAAACCTTATCTCCCACAGCAAACTGCTTATCAATCCTATGAGCATCGGCATACTTCTTCTGCCTATCCTGTGCTGTAATCAAATGCTCACAGATACGCACTACCTGTTGCTCCATATCACGAAGCATCTTAGGACCCAACAAGATGCGATCCTCAAGGTTGTCCCAACTCAAGGGTGTACAACAAGGATGTCCATATAATGCCTGAAAAGGTGGCATGCCAATAGAACTATGATACCCATTGTTGTAAGCAAACTCCACTAGGTAGAGATAGTCCTCCCAATGTGTCTGTCTATCCATCACATACATCTGTAACATATCCTCCAAAACCCGGTTCACCCTCTCTGTCTGACCATCAGTCTCTAGATGATATGCTAAACTAAAGTTTAGCTGCGCTCCAAGCTCAGGTTGCAATGATGTCCAGAATGCGGATGTGAATACAGGATCCCTGTCAAAAATGATCTTTCTAGAATACCATGTAATCTCACAATGTCATGCATGAAGACATTCACTACAGAAGCTGCTGTGTAGGAAGACCTGATAGGTGAAAAATGCACCACCTTAGTCAACCGATCAACGGTAACCATGATAGCATCATGACGTCAAATTGTCATAGGTAATCCTACTATAAAATCCATGGAGATGATATCCCACTTCCAAGAAGGAATGAGATTTGGCTGCAATAGTCCAGTCGGGTGTTGGTGATCTGCCTTGACACTTTGACACTCAAGCCATCTAGCTACAAAATCAGCAATGTCTCGCTTCATCCCAGACCAAAAGAACAAACATCTCAAATCAACATGCATCTTCTTGACACCTGGATGTGCTGAGTAAGGTGTACGATGGGCTTCAGCTAGTATCAAAGTGCGAAGCTCATCCAGTATTGGCACATAAGTCCTCCCCAAATGTCTCAAAAGACCATTTGATTCTTGAACATAACCTACAAACTTACTTTCCAAGGGTCTTCCTGAATCAATCTCTCTGCACACTTCCTAATATCAAGAATCTGTAGGAAGTGCTTGAAGAATCTAACTCCTCAAATCCACACTAAGAGTCATCGATGATACCACATGTCTCCTGCGACTCAAAGTATCTGCCACCACATTCTCCTTACCCTAAATGTACTTAACCTCAAAATCATACTCGCATAAAAATTCCATCCATCATCTCTGGCGAGCATTCAAATTAGGCTGAGTAAAAATGTACTGAAGACTACGATGATCGCTATGTAGCTCAAACCTGTGCCCCAACAAGAAATGTCTCCATCTTGTCAAAGCATGAAATACTACTGCTAACTCAAGATCATGCGTAGGATAATTTAACTCATGATCTTTGAGCTTGCATGATTCATACGCAATCACCCATCCATTCTGCATCAACACTGCTCCAATCCCTTCAAGAGAAGCATCTGTACAAACCATGAAATCATCTTTTGGATCAGGTATAGCTAAAATCGGTGCACTAGTCAAAAGCTCCTTGAGCCTTTGAAAAGCTTCCTCACATTTCTCTATCCACACAAACTTCTTACCTTTCCTCTGAAGAGAAGTGATAGCATGTCCTATCCTAGAGAAGTTCTGGACAAATCTGCGATAATAACCAGCTAGGCCCATGAAACTACGAATCTCTAACACATTAGTTGGGGTAGGCCAATCTATTATCACCTGAATCTTTGCAGGATCCACTGAAATACCATCACCTAAGATGAAATGCCCTAAATACTGCATCTCCAATTTGAATAATTCACACTTAGCTGCATTGGCATAAAGCTGATTGTCTTTTAAACACTGCAAAAAAAATTGCAGGTGTTCCTCATGCTCCTTCTGAGTCTTAGAATATATCAATATGTCATCAAGAAACACGAGAACAAACCTGTCAAGATATGATCAAAAAACACCGTTCATTAAACTCATGAACACTGATGGAGCATTAGTCAACCCAAAAGGTACCACTGTAAACTCGTAATGCCCATAGCGAGTTTGAAAAGTTGTCTTGTGAATATCAGCTTCCTTGATGCGAAGCTGGTGGTATCCTGACTTAAGGTCAATCTTGGAGAATACGTAGCTCCCTTGATTTGATCAAATAAGTCATCAATCCTAGGCAAAGGATACATGTTCTTAATAGTCACCTTGTTCAACTGTCTATAGTCAATACAAAGGCACAAAGAATCGTCTTTCTTCTTCACAAAGAGCACTGGAGCTCCCCATGGTGATACGCTAGGTCGAATGCTCCCTTTGGCCAGAAGTTTCTCTAGCTGAAGACATAGCTCACCCAATTCCTGAGTAGTCATACGATAAGGAGCTTTATAGATAGGCTCCGCTCTAGGAATCAGATCAATACTAAAATCAATGTCCCTCTTTGGAGGCATGCTTGGAATCTCACTTGGAAAAACATCTGCGTACTCCTGCAAAATTGGGTGATCTAAAGTCTTCCTCATAGGATCTTCCTCATCAAGATCATTTACCATAACAAAAAATATCTGACATCCCTTACGGAAACTTCACTTCAGTTGCATAGCAGAAATCATCCACAGAGATATAGGCCTTGGTATCCCAACTATTTTCACATCATTCCCTTGTTCATCTTGGCACAAAATAATCTTCTTCCTGCAATCTATACTGGCTCTATGAGATCCAAGCCAGTCCATGCCTAAAACCACATCATAGGAACCAAGGGGTATGACTCGAAGATCCACTACAGTATCAAAGCTTCCTAATCTAAGTCCACACTTATGAACTACAAAATCTGTGGAGACCTTAATCCCTGAGGCTAGTTCCACTTGCCAACCATGATCTTTCTTCACCGCATCTAGCTTACACTTAGAAACTATAGATGGTGAAATAAATGAATATGTAGCTCCTGAATCAAATAATACTGAAAGAGATATACCTTGAATAGCACCTGTGGTCTCAACCACTGTTCCCTAATGATCTGCCTGACACTGATCAACTGCTGGAAAAACTCTATGAGCTCTACTTGCATCACCAACTGTAGGCTTTGAAGTTGTAGGCCTGGGTCCTAAAAATTGAGGTGCCCACTATGGACACTGAGTTGCATAATGTCCAATCTATCCACATGAAAAACATTCTATATTCCTGCCAAATCCTCTACCCATAGGTGGTACATTAGATTGCTAGCGACTATTCTTGCTAACAAAAGACTGGCTACTTTGAGCTGGCTAATGGGGTTGATTCTGTTTATTGTGTTGAGCATTGTGGTTGTTCTTAAAGTTAGAACCTTTGCCACCACCTTGAGCCTAGGAATTTGATCCTTTCTACTGCTGCGTCTGCTGAGACTGCTGCTAATACTGTTTTCCCTTAGAAAAGAAAGGCTTCTTGTTACCACCTGAATTGAAGTTGCATTTAGATCCTGATGTTGTTGGTGCTCCTACAAAACCACCTTGACCAAGGTTGACACTTTGCTCAACAAGGATTTCTCGATGTACCGCATCCTTGAGATTTTTTGGCTCAAATACCTTGACACCCCCAATTATATGGTTATTCAAACCCCTAATAAAGTGTTGTGTCAACTGAGCTGAATTTTCACTAAACCCTGAAAAAGACATGAGGTCATAAAACTTACGCTCATACTCAGTCACTGACAAGGTGTACTGTCTGAGATAATGAAATTCATCAGCCCTTTGTTGTTTCCATTCCTCCGATAGGAATTGTTCATGAAAACTCTCTAAGAATAGTTCCCATGTGACACTACTCGTATCGATTCCCAGCTTCTTCTCCTCAATCACCCACCAAGTGGCCCCAACATTCTCTAAATTGGTAATTGCAAATCTTACCTTAACATTGCTATCGAAATCCTGCATAGCAAAAATCCTGTCAAGGGAAATAAGCCACTGCTCGGCCACATAACCAGAACCTTGCCCATTGAAAGGCCTAACCTTGGATCTTGAGAGATCCTTCATCTGAGTGGACACAATGGACCTCTAACGATCCTACCAAGGACATCTAGATCTAGGTCTATGCTCTTTTTCTGTCTGATGCACTTTAGGCTATTCTTGAATAGGAGGTAGACATTCCAAAATAGTCTACATCATCTATCTCAAACCAACCTCTTTAGACTCAGCTTGGTACTCTCTACGACTCTCTTCCTGCTGCCTATTAGAGTGCTCTTCCTTGCTCTCTACATGAGCCAATCCCTCATGGGTAGACTCATGGGCACTGACAGGTCTGCCATGACCACGGCTTCTTCCATGGCCTCTACCACGGCCTCTAACAGAAGACCTAGTCCCAGATACCATCCCACAACAGTTAAAAGTACTATTAAAATCAAAAGACACATGTTTTCAATAGACTAAGTTCAATTCTATGTTTAGGTTTAAGTAAAATTTCCAATTTTGAAAACTAAGTGTTGAAGTATACAAAATATTCAAGTAACTGTTCAGGTTCTATTTCAGTTCACCTAGTTTCAATGTTGAAGAGATACACTTTATAGTTCAAAGTTCTAGTTGTTCCAAAATACCCAGAGCTCCCAATGTAGAAACTCGGGCTCTGATAAATCACACATTTTATTTAGTTATCACTTATATAAAGCTCCCTCTACCAACCCATGGTGCCATGATCACCGAGCTGTGAGATAGAAGCCTCCTCCATATGCTACCCAACCCTACCCATGCTCATCCTACGACAAGTGCCCGTGGGCATGCATACTCCCATCCCAACCCCAATGATCATAACTTTCAGAAGTACCATGGAAGATTGGGCCTTGCAAGTCACCCGACAAATGTACACACGCGTACTAGTGTGTGGTGCACCACCATCATGAAGATCATAACACAAGGATATGATGAGAACATAAAGCAAGAATACACCCAACTGAAAGCAACACGAGAAGGACGGATTCTACACAAATTCCAAAGTCAATAAAATCATACATCATGAAATCACTCAACCGGCCTCAATCCGAGAGTATGGATTCTACATGAATCCCAATGATGTAACAAGACCAAAAGTTATGAACTCACTCCACCGGCCTCAATTCGAGAGTATGGATTCTACATGAATCTTAGTATCCATGAAGCAAAAGCAAAGGTCCAAAGAAACCATAACAACAGGTATGAAAAACACAAAGTTAGGAGTACAGATGTGATATGCATCCCAATGCAACAAAAAGTGTAACAGTGGTCTGACTGATGTCCAAATAGATCATCCAAGTCCACGACCCACATTGTGCTAAGAAAACCTAAGAAAATAGGACAGCATGCAAAATGAGGTAAAAATCCCAAAATTTTGGAAAACTTTGAAATTAAAACCCATTTGACCTTTGGGCACTAAAACCCCAAAAATCTAAAAATAAACAAGTTTGGATACTGTATGCAAAAATGGCCAACATAATAGTGTAAAACTCCAAACCCTCATCCCAAAAAATAGGGAAATGTTTGTGCCTGCCCAACCGAGTAGAACTAGAATACAGAAACGAAGGAGAACACTAGTTCTCAACCTCCAAACAAATGGCTACCAAAAATAGAAGCAAAAATGGAGCAAAAGCAATACAACGGGAAAGCCCTACCTCACAGCCAAAAGGGCAAAATGGGAATTTGAACTAGAAAATAAAATGCTCGCAGAAGTGGCTAAAAATCGCAGCAATCCAAGATTTTCCTGAGCTAGATCTAACAAGCTCAACCTCACAATGATCCCACACCCATAGCTCCCACAAAAAACAAAACAAGAAATCCTCATGAAGAGGATTTTGGGTTTTACTCTTAAACTTTCTAATTCAAAAGTGACAAGTGAGGAATTAAATTCCTTTTTGGATACTTATTCATTTTTCGAGTGAATAATCGATTAGGGAAAATAACTAGCCAACCTAGTTAAACCCCGAGTCGACCCAAACAAAAATAGGCTATTCCTATAAATAGGAATTCAACTATGAAAAAGCTACCAAAAATTAAAATAAATTAATTTAAAAGCCTGAAAACCCAAAAACACATAAATTTCCTTAATAACTCTAGCGACAATGCGAACCTCTAAATGCATAGACATGCTCACTAGTCAAATCACATAATGCAAATGAGTTTAGATTTAACAATCACCAAAAGCTTTAAATTAAACATTTAATTAAGGATATGTCGACCATATAAGGACGAAATTGGTAAAATATGAATGATTGAATCATTAACTCCATGTGCCACTGCCAGGGATATAAATCCTACACACTAAACAACATAATCAAGTGCAATTGCATAAAATAACATAGCCGAAGCAATAAATGCATTAAATCACCTAATTTAACCATTTATTTAATTATATTAAAATAATCTATTTACATCACTCATGTTCGCATAAAGCATAACAACACAAGAATGAAGTAAATAACCATAGCATTAAATCCATCAACTAACACAATAAAAGGTATGTCCAAATACCAGATAACTAGATATCATCATAAAACACACTGTCATCTCAAAATGGCATCATCATGCAATATGATTAAGTAAACAACATAGTAGTCTAATATCTAGGATACTGAAATCAAAGTGTAACATCTGACCCTCACGTCGTCTCAAATGTAAATCATCACATAAGTAACACATAACTCTCAGATCAAAATATCACAAGGTAAATGTCTACAACACATAACTAAAGAATCCAACAAGAACAACCCATTTCTAATTACTAAAGCATTTAATAAAGGTTGTTTAAACAATATTAAAAAGGCACTTAAAATGCATAAGTGAACATAGTCATAAACATGACTACCCATTGTAGACACCTAAATCTGATTACATCAATAGGTGATCATATTTAGTCATCTCCTAGGACATTATTGATTAAATATTTATTATTTAATTAATTAATCATCATCTCCCTAGTTTATTTATTTATTTAATTAACTATAGTCCAATTGATAAAATCAAATGATCACCCAAAATCAATTTATCAATTAAATCCCTATTCCTCTATTAAATTGGGTAAATCATCAAATCTATTCAATTTAATTCCATACTCTCATTTTATTGAATAAAAAATTTAATAAAATATCTAAAATCCAAGAACCTCCCTAAATCCTATCCTAACCCCTAATCCAACCCATTCACACATACTAACCTCACTTAGCCACCTAACTAACCCATCCCATCAAAGCCAAATCACTCACCACCTAACCCCCCTTCTAAGCTAATCCTAACCCTCTTCTAATCATGTGCACAATCATAAACATGGGTTAAGACTTGCTAACCCAAGCTAAAGTCAACAAATATCTTCCTCTCACCCTCCAACATAAATGACCCTCAAATATCTCTTACACTCCTCTTAATGGCTCTTACACCTTCATTCATGAGTCTTGCATACTCACCCTCCCTTCATTACTCCCTTTGACCACCTCATACCCTATCCTCTCACACTCATCCTCCTTGTGACAAGTGTCACCTCCCCATTAGTGCTAAACTAACACAATCCTTGTGCTCCCTTTTGAGTGCATCCTGACCCTCCCTTACCATCTCATCATCTTGACATCTTGGCCATCCATTCCTTCAACCCTTGGCCTATAAATTGAACCTCCTCCCTTCACAAAATCATCCATCCTCCATGCAAAGTTATAATGATATTTTGAGAGCACACACACTACCAAAATACTATTATAATGGCAAAATGACTCCATGACTCCATTGTTGCAACCTTATTTCACTCACCCCATCCATCCATTTGAAGCTTGAGCTATACTGGTGAGCACACATACCTTAAATTGGGGACAAATCTATTGCATCATTGTGTTATACCATTTGGAGCTTACCATTTTTGGTTTGCCTCCATTTGTGGTGATAACAAATCAGTCCTATCTTAAGTGTTTACTCATTTTAATATTGTTAATGCTTTCCTTAATAGCTAGTATTCATGTTACACTACTAAACTAGGTGATACATTTTGGTATGCCGGTGGGACCCCACATTTGGGTCAATCTAATCATGTTTTTGGGTTTTTAATGATAAACTAACCAAATTAACCTTGTTTGCTTGTGGGTTTTTGTAGGTGGTTTGCTAACATTGTTGTAGGTACACAAGTCAATCTTTGGGAAACACGCTCCTGGCCATCTAAACATTTTTCAATATGAAACACTTTAGAACACCTTGTTTTTGTGATCTCACTATCCCAAGAATGTGATCTCGCTACTGTGGGGGCACTGCTATTTCTCGGTGGGAATGCGAACCCACGACTGCAAGTTCATAGCTCATCCCACAAGCATTGACAAACCAGCCAAAAAAACTCTCTGCATTCCTGCTGGTCTTTCATCCTACGGGAATGTGTTAAATGCCTGCGAGATCGCTGCTACTTCCCTACGGGAACGTGTTTTGTTGCCTGTAAAACTAGCTCATCCTTGCCAACCGTTGACCTTTCAAACCTGTTGAAACAATTTCTTGCGAGAATGTGTTGAAGTATACCCACCAGATTTCTTTTCTGTGGGATTGCTCTGCATTTTTAAACTCGCAGCCTCAATTTTTACTGTCACTAGTTTTCTATCTCGCATTCTCGCTGACTGTTGCCGCATTCCTGCGACTGTGAGATCACTGCATTAACCCATGGGATTACCTTGCCTTTCTGACCAAAACTCAGCTTCACCTTTTCTGCATTCCCACTGACAATGCTCGCATTCTCGTGCCTACGGGAAAGCATTCTTAACCCGCATGTTCATTGTGATATTTATTTCGCTCAAAGTTCTAATAGTTTTTCATTTGCAAGTTTTATTCTGACATGTTTTGTGCAAACTTTATCATCATTAATCATCTGTTGAATGACTTAAAATTGAACAAATCTTGCTTTTTAATGGAATGAATGATTAGTAATTAAACCATTGCAATGAACACTTCATTTTAAGGCATTAAAGAACATTATGTGCAAACACTTCAAATTTGGGGCTTAAAATAAACTTCATCAAATCTTGAATGCCTTAAAGATTTAAAACGCTCTTATTCCCTCCTCTTTGAAGCTTTGGTGCACAATTTCCCCTTTGTTGACTCGATTTAATTTTTTGGCGACACTGTGAAGTTGGAATGAATCTTATATGCTAAACATGTTTGTTTTAAAAAATTGTAGAGTAGAGCATTAAAGTGTCCAAATAGCAATGAACCCCATGTCTTGCGTGTTTTGAGATTGTGCATTTTTGCACATCTTAGAATTCTCTCTTTTCATGCAAAGTAAGACCATTAAAGTACGTGACGAATGTACCAAAAGTTGTTAGCAAGATCATTTGCAACAACCTAGGAGTGCTTCTAGCAAGTTCATCCACCTTTGGGAAGTGCATCCCCTTTGGTGAGAAGCTCAAACCAGTAAATAGTTTGGCTGGTATATAAATGAGGGGAAGGGTAAACCTTCTTGCTCCATCTCTTCAGTTTGGGTGGCATGTTTCTGGGGGTAGTCTGAGGTGGGAAAACTTTCCCACTATTTCAGCATGTCTGGAATAGACCCTTAAGTGGATCATAGCCAGTAACAACTGTTGTAGAGACTCCACAGACCCATTTACAACCCTCTTAGTCTAAAGTATCTTGCTTTCTTTCATGGTATGTTATTCATGGTGCAAGGGAAACAACATCCCTCAAGATTACTCACCATTATGCTCCCCTAGTAGAGGCATAAGGCCACTTGGGTTTCATCTCCAAGGGTCATTGTTCCTGCAGGAGGGGAACTTCTATTTGTCATGCCTTGAAGGTTCTTTAATGTGTATCCTTTGTCGATCGACTCTTGTATCGACTCACCTCTTTGATTAGAGGGAAATATTGCAGTAGAACTAGGATACATCAAGTTGTGGGCCGTTGAATAACATATGACAACCAAATTCTAACTTGTAGGGATAAAGTGTGTCTGAAACTATCTTAAATTGTGCTCAAGACCTATGAAAATATTTGTTGAACATACACAATTTAGTGGTTACTATAAAAAAAAAAATCCTTTTGCTAAAGAGATCAACTATTTGTATTTCTCAAAGTTGCTTTGTCCTTTGAGAAATTGTTTGCTCATTTATCCTTGTATCAGAAGAAAGAAAGTTTCACCTTTGTCATTTCAAAACAATGGTTGTTAGCAAATCCATTTGCAACAACCACTTGTCTCACTGGTCCAATTTGTCCATTTTTTTCAAAGCGATCTACTTATTCCCTCAAAAATCACTAAGAAGAACCTAAGTTATAAATCTTTTGTTGGCCCAAAGTATTGCTCTTTTTCAAAAATACTTTGCCATTTACCCTACTTGACTGAAAATATCACAAATTTTATCTTTGAGAGACCTCACCTTCATATGTAAGAAACGGTTGATAGCAAGCCCACTCGCAACACCATACTTTTAAAGTTTACCTTTTGCCTACACTTATTACCTAGAAAATACCCCACAAAAGTCTAGTTATCAATTAACCCCTTTTGCTCTAAAAAGATCCAACAGTTGCTCTTTTCAATATACCTTTTGCTACCAATCTACTTTACCGAAAATGAAACATTTTTCCTTGCCTAGAAGATAGTTAGCCAAATTCATCCTGAAAAAAGAATCCAAAACTTGCTATTTCTCAATTGATTTATGTTCCAACCCAAGGTCTAGAAGGTATACTTAGCATAGTCACTGCCTCCAAAAACCCCACGATTGTGATTTAAATCCTTGGAAATATCTCATGTCAAGCCATCCCAAGACTAAGTTTAAGAAGGCTAAGCTTCCTCAAATACCATCCTATGAGAAAATCGAAGTAGAGCATAAGAAACATACCCCTAACCCTAGGATTGCCAAATTGGATCAAATTGAGAAGATGGAGCTGAAGTAGTATTGCAAACTGAATGGGACTAAAAAATCTAAAACCTAACCCTTCGACATGGTGTTCATATGAGCCTTATCAACAACTCTACTATTACTCATTCTGATTAGGTCCTTCCTTTTTCCACACACACTTGCACACTTATAGGTTTAGTCTCTCATCTAGGAATTGCACTATCCCATTCAAGCATTTCAGGTTAGACCATCTCCTCTCATCTTAGGTTTTTGAATAAGAATCCTCCACATGCATTGTTAAAATCTTAGCATTATTGCCTCACTCACTTAGAAACATTTTTCCATCACATCTCTCATCATCTTGAGTATCCTTGAAACACAACACTTTTCTAGGAATAGGTTTTTATTGGTGTCCCACATCACCTTGAGCCAAAGGTTAGGGTCACACTTTTTGCATCACCATCACATTTCCCACATTCATATTTTAGTAAAACACAAGTTTCTTGCACTTAGCACCATATCATTTAGACTTCCTTAGTATCATCCCTCACTGCATTTACATCTTTAGGAAAAGCATCCTTTCATGCCACCCACCACACATTTTGGTAGGAACACACAAAAAAAAGATATGGATCCTAGTCATAGTGGTAACACATCTCAAGCTTAGTCGTACTCTATAGTATCCATGACACCATCAAACCCACCACCGTAAATCTTAGAAGAACCAGGTTCATCCATAGATATTGAGACTTTCATGAACCAACCTAGTCATGCTACCATCGTAAATGCCATAATAGATCGCAACAAGGAAACCATCATGGAAAATTTATTACGAGATATTGTTGGTGTCTTTGAGTTTGGATGTCCACCACCTATTGACATAACAAATCCTACTCACCCATTGTTTGGATGGCAACCACCTCAGGTAGAACTAGCAGACCCAAATATACCCTCGACCCAAGTACCAGTTCCCATTCCATAGAACACTCATCCCATTCTCACTCAACCATTAGTACATACTACATCTCAACCAACCTCAAGTATACCATCTGCATCTATTACCACCACTCATTTTTCTGCTCCACCAAATCCTCCATTTGCATCTAGCAGCACTACCTTTTCACTTCCACCCCATATCACATCTAGTCCATTTGCTACTCAAATACCACCATTAGGTTCCAATACCTCATCTTCCATCCCACCAAATATCACTATCAACCCCTTTGTAACCAACCAAAGCTCTTTAGCTACATTTCCTTTGGGACCTTGGAATACTACTATGACATAGGCACCTATCACTAGTCTTCCCCCTAGCATTGCAGTTATGTCCACACCTTCGACACTATCATCCACTGCTTCATATAGCTATTCAATCCCACCCCTCACCAACTATTTCTCCAAGCCACCTCTAGGCAATAGCCCAAATCCACCACCACTGTAGTTCCCTACAATAAACACATTGCCATAAATTAACTACCTTGCACCTATTCCAAATCAGTCCTACTCTCAAGTAGGCACACAACCCACATATATTGGGAATGGTATATATTCCCAGAGCATAGCACAAGCATTATCTGCATTACCACCATTTCAGCTACAGTCTTCACATCAGTAGTATGCCCAAGCACCCACACAGAACTATCTCATAGGGCAGTAACCTCATAGTTATCTACCACACCAACCTCAGTAGATGCAACAGTATGCACAACCCACATTCCAAAAAACCATAGCATCCACTCCACCAGTTATGAAAACCATTTTTCTAGAGACGCCATATGGTCATCAGAGTTCTCCATATCACACTTCAGATTCTGGCACGTATCCTACATTGGGGGCACCTGGATCGAGGGCACCCACTCCTCCACTTGTAAATTTTGAATGGGAAGAGATGAAAAATGCTCTCAAATCCCTTAAGGATGGGACAAACACCAAAACTTTCAAATTTGAAAATGATTGCCCATACCCTTTTGACAGGACTATCACATTCACTCCATTTCCTAAACATTTTGAGATCCCCAAGTTTGACAAATTTAGAGGGAAGAGTGATTCGGTCACACATGTTAAGGAATTCTATATGTAGTGTTAGGAGGTAGCTTATAATGATGTGTTCCTCATGCGACTCTTTCTCAAAAGCCTAGCAGGACCAGCCTTGGAATGGTTCTGTCATATCCCTCATTAAAACTTTTGCAAAACTTTCTAAGGCCTTTGTTTCTCAGTATACCCATCTTGTTGAAACTAAATTACCTATAGTAGACCTCATCCACACTAAAAAAAAGGGAGGAGAAAGCCTTGCAGAGTACTTACAATGCTTTCAGATCCTCACAACAAGGATCTCTTGTACCATCCATGAGCGCCATCTTGTTAAGATGTTCATAAACAATGCACACCCTAGCCTCGCTCATCATATGGTTATGAACTATTTGCAAACATACAAGGACATCAAAGAAAAAGGAATGGGCCTCGAGCAAGGCCTCATTAAAGATGGTGTCATCAGATTGTATAAAGAAAACACCCAAGACCGTGGTCCGAGCAATGACAAAACTCTAGATTGGAACAAAAATAAGAATACAGTAATAGATGGTGCCACTAACACTCAAAAGGTCCATATTGTTGGGGCAGCTACCAATGTTCCCACCACATTTTTCCAACAACAAACTTATCAACAGCAACCGCCTATGTATCACTAGCCACCCATGCAAACTCATCATCAAATACCTATACCACATAATCAAACTAATGCTATCACACTATCGGCAGGTAGTAAACCCTGTGTTCAGAGGCAACCACAAACATACACCCAATTGGGGGAACCTCTTGATACAATCTTCAAAAAATTGGCCAAAGATAACCTTGTTTAGTATCCATAAACATAACCCTTGGAACCCAATCAATCTAGAGGATCTTGGTAAAAAGATAATGAATATTGCAAATACCATCATTTTAAAGGGCACACTACCCTTAAATGCATGCAACTTAAGGATTATGTACAGGACCTCATTGACTAGAAAGAGATCATAGTGGGGGCACAACCCTCACCTAATGCAGGATTAATGATTTATCAAAATGCTTTCCCCCCTCACAACACGAATCTAGGAAAGGCACCTGCAAACCCTCCTGTCAACAAACCTAACAATGCTTTGGGTAAACAAGGTGACAATCGAGACACATCTTAGAATTATACCTCAACATACTTAGACTATGGTAGCTTAATTGGTTGCATATCCCAATTTGAACCATTCATCAACATCATAAATATAAAAGGCCCAAACACTTAGTGTGTAGTTGCTACCCATCGGACGAGACTCAACATAGCTAGTCCACCTATATCCACACAAATCAGACCACCATCAGCATGACCACCTCCATCTCAAGCATCTCCATCAGAATCACCTTCACTAAGGCCACAATATAACATCTTGGAACAGCTTGGAAACCAGCCCAGATCTCCATCCTAGATCTCTTATGGTGAAGCCCACTTTATCAAGAAATCATTGACAACACTCTATGTGAGTCACGCATCCCCTCTGACATAAATGCCACTAAGTTTTGTAACTTGGTTGGCCATCTTTCAGCCTCATGTGCCTTATCCTTCAAAACCACTAATATCCTAGTAGTTGAACCTGATCACATCCTCTCACTTCGCATCATTGTCATAGTTTTTGACTTTGCAGTTAAACATGTCATGATAGATAATGGATCGACTCTAAACCTATGTGCTCTAAAGTTCATCAAGCAGGCAAGATATACTGAAGTAGATATCATCAATGACATGATCACCATCAAGGCATATGACAATTTGGAGCATACTACCTAAGGAACCATCTTGCTCCCTATCAGAGTCGGCCCAGCCACTCAAGAAACACTTTGTCATGTAGTTGATCTTAATATTCCATATAACATCCTCCTTGGTCATCCATGGATTCATGCCATGAAGGTTGTTTCATCCACATATCATTAGTGTGTCAAATTTTTGCATAATGGCACTGAGATAACCATCCATGCAGATCCTAAACACTTTTCTTATTGTAATGTTGTTGAAGCTTCATACACCAATCATTGTCCTAGGATCAAAATTGGCACCACCACGGCTAGTTCCTCTGGCACCTACCATGATCCAGACACCAATTTAGCCTCCATTCTTTCCATAGTTAAGATCAACTACCAAGGTTGTGGAGAGTATAGTCTTACAAATGCTTTTGTTGTCGATGCTCTACCACTTGATCCACATACCCAAGGACGTCCAACACATCAAGGGTCCATACTAGAAACCACCTCTCGACTTCACCAGTTGGGCCCTACCACATTTGTCACCAAAGGTATCCTTGATGGAGCAGAAAACACACTAGACATTAACATATGGCTATACAAAGAGCCACCTCCTAAAAGTGAAGCACTTCTTGATCACTTTAAACAGAAATATCCCTGGTCACATCGCTTGGCCATGGAGCAATGGGATTATCAAGGAGGTGGTTTAGGCTACCAGGAATCAAGTATGAGATAGCCTATAGAAGCACACCAAGGGCAGAAAACCAAAGTCTTGGGCTATGGACTCCCCGCAACTGGGGGCACTACAATGGAAGGCCATGCCTTTATGAACATCCGAAACACTCTCGTTGAGGTTGAAGACATCCTTGAGGAAGTTGAAAAGAAAGCTTACGATGATATTTTCCTTGATGAAATAATCCTCAAAGCCTCTGTGCTCTGCCAATTATCCTTGAATCTCATAGACCTCCCCCTTGCTCACCCCAAACTCATAGATTGGGACCAACCAAGTGTTGTTCATGTTGACGAGTTCTCTACCGAGCACATGCTCCTTAAATTTGTGGGGCCAAAAATGCCACATAAATGGCCGCCTCCACCATAGGCATATGTCTACAAGCTGGATCTTGCAGGTTACTTTGGGGAGGAGGAAATATCTAGTCACAAAAATGAAATTCTAAAAGAAACAAAAAAGCAAAAAGATAAAAGAAAAACATCCCATGGTGAAAACTCCTCTAGAGCACCATTGGGTGACTCAAAAAGTGAAACAAAAATAAAGGATGTATCCAACAGTGAAAACCTCTCAAAGGCACCTGAAGATAGAGATTTCATCCTCCCCTCACAAGAGCATCGACCTCCTATATCTTGAGTTTTAATAGAAGAAACTCAGCCTATAAATATCAACTTGACAGAGATACCACATATCACATACATTGTAGCCTCTCTACCACTTGAACAAATAGATCTTCTTATTGAGTTTCTCTACAAAAATGTGGGCTGCTTTGCATGGTCATATAAAGACATGTCAGGGTTGGACCCCAAACTAGTTGTACACCATCTGGCAGTGGATCTAGGGGCCAAGCCTGTCAAGAAAAAACTTCGAAAAATGCACCCCAAGGTGGCTTTATTAGTCAAAGCAGAGCTAGAGAAGTTGTTAGAGGCCAAAATCATTCGACCAATAGATTATTCTGAATGGATTTCTAATATGGTACCTATTACCAAGCCCTCTAGTGATATTAGGATTTTCACCGATTTCAAGGATCTTAATAAAGCTTGTCCAAAGGATGACTTTCCACTACCAAATATCAACATGATTGTGGATCTTACCACAGGTCATGAACTCTTGTCACTAATGGATGGTTTCTTTGGGTATAACTAGATTCATATTGTAGAAGAAGATCAACATAAAATGGCCTTCACTACACCTTGGGGCACATTCTGCTACACCATGATGCCATTTGGGTTAAAGAACGCCAGAGCAACCTATCAATGTGCAATGACAGTCATCTTCCATGACCTAATCCATAAGATACTTGAGGATTACGTGGATGATATTCTAGTCAAGTCTCTCAATGCTTTGGATCACTTATCTCACCTCAAGGAAGTGTTCAATCGACTGGTAGAATATCATCTCATGGTAAATCCAAAGAAGTGTGTCTTCGGTGTTACTTCAAGAAAGCTCCTAGGCTTCATTGTGTCACAGCATAGTATTGATATTGACCCTAAGAAAGTCAAAGCCATCATGGATATAGCTCCTCCTAAGACACTCGGGCACCTTTGTTCTTTGCAAGGAAAACTCCAATCAGTCTGGCAGTTCATTTCTCAGCTTGCTGATAAGTGTCAACCTTTCACTCACTTGCTTAAGAAAGATCAGAATTTCAAATGGGACTTAGCTTGCCAGCGCAATTTTGAACTCATCAAGCAATATTTGGCTAATCCACCTATTTTGGTTCCTCTATTTGTAGGGCGTCGACTCATATTGTACATCACAGCTACTCCCATAACATTAGGTGCTCTACTAGCACAACTTGACAATGCAGGAAAGGAATGAGCTATTTATTACATCAGCCAAACATTAGTGGGCTATGAGCTCAACTACACACCAATGGAGAAGGCATGCTTAGCAGTGGTGTTTTCTACCCAGAAGCTACATCACTACATGTTGAGTCATATTGTGCAACTGATATCAAAAATTGATCCATTGAAATATATGCTCTCTCGTACAGTACTCACCGGATGCCTGAAAAAATGGGTTATGCTTCTCAGTGAGTTTGACATTCAATATGTTGACAGAAAGGCCATCAAAGGCCAAGCTATTACAAATCACTTGGCTAATGCACCCTTAGTTGCAGATCACCCACTCATCATGGAATCTCTAGACGAATACCTCTGTTTGATAGAAAAACAATCACTCTGGAAGCTATATTTTGATGGCTCCTATACATCTCATGGCTCCGGTGTGAGCATACTCTTGGTTACACCTCAAGGCGATTTTATTCCTAAATCTTTCAAGCTACAATTTTGGTGTACCAATAACATTGCAGAGTATGAGGCCCTTGTTGCGAGACTAAAAATTTCCATTGAATGGAATATCAAAGAGCTTCAAGTCTATGGTGATTCTCAGCTTATCATCAAACAAGCATTGAATGAATGCCAGACCAAGGATGACAAGCTACTACCTTACAAAGATCTGGTTGATCAATTAAAGGAGCATTTTACTCAAATCCAATTCATACAGGTACCTAGACTCCAGAATAAGGCAGCTAATGCTATGGCTACTATTGGTTCTCTCTTGGAAATACCACGTGAAGCTACGCAATATCAATTCTTGGTTGAGCAGCTACACGAACCTACATATGAGAACGATGAATCAATGCGGGTTTGTGTCTTGGTTGGTCCTCAATCTCCACGGTACCACAAAATTCATGCTTACCTACTAAATGGTATCATATCTCCTCACCTCACATGAACCCAATGCCAGAAACCTTATTCGCAAAGCCTCTCGTTACACTATCATCGCCCAAACCCTATATCATCATGGTTATCATGATACTCTCTCTCGATGTTTAGATCAAAATGAGGCTGTGATGGCTCTCAAAGAGGTAGCCACTAGACTTTGTAGTGCTCACATGAGCGGGATGGTTCTAGCAAAGAAGATCCTTTAGGCTGGGTATTATTGGCCTACTCTAGAATAGGATGCATGTGAATTTGTGAAATGATGTTTACCTTGTCAACAACATGCTAATTTAATCTGGTCTCCAGCACAGAACTTGCAACCCATTGCACCACCCTGGCCTTTTGCCCGCTGGGGATTTGATCTTGTTGGTCTTATTATGCCACTTTCTTTAGAAGGGTACAAGTGAATAATCACCACCACTGATTATTTTACTAAGTGGGTCGAAGTAGTTCCCCTTGTTACTACCATGGGAGTTCAGGTGTCCAAGTTTATATTGTATCATATCATATATCACTTTGGCATCCCAGCTACCATTTTCATAGACCACGGAGGTAATTTTAAAAACCTAAATATGGAAGAATTATGCACTTACCTTCACATCCATCACCACTTTTCTAGCTTGTATTTCTCACAAGGTAATTGTTAGGCAAAGGCAACTAATAAAACCCTGCTCAAAATCCTCAAGAAAGTTGTCAATGAGTCTGGCCGTGATTGTCATTTGCAAATTAATCCCACCCTATGGGCATACCACACTTCATTCCATACAGCCATTGGCACAACTCCATACTCCTTGGTCTATGGTGCTAAAGAAGTCCTACCTATTGAGGTTGAACTCCCATCACTCTACATTTCTCTCTGAGAACAGATATCTGATGAAGAATATAGAGCGGCTTGGCTTACTCAACTTGATCTACTTGATGAAAAAAGGCAACAGGCCTACGACCACCTCATGGTCTATCAAGGTTGCCTCAAGAACAATTTTAGTAGGAAAGTCCATCCACGCTGTTTTCAAGAAGGTGACATGGTCCTTAAAGAGAATATGAAGGTTCAAGCTGACAGAGAAAAGAAAGGCAAGTTTGAGCCCACATGGCTTGGTCCTTATGTGGTCACAGCATCTTTTGGCTCAGGAACCTATTAGCTATCTACCCTTGAAGGTGAAGTCCTGAATGATCCTACCAACATTATTCACCTCAAGAAATTCTACACCTAAGGATAGAATTTGAAAAAATAAATGATAAAAAAAAAAAAAAAAGTCCAATGATGAAAACTTGGCAATTCAAGCACCTTGGATAGGTCCCTGGTGAAAACCTAGAAAAATAGGTGCTAGGTGTACTATAGCTCTTCCATTATCTATTACTAACATGCACCCCTCTATCACCCCTCCATATTATATCACTCATCCCCCTCACTTTTCCAAGGTGTTCCTTATTGTTTTTTGCCATGCTTCACAGCATCGTCCTCTAGCACTTTGCACTATGCAACATCCCACCTCATTCCTATATTATAGCATCCCATGTATCATACTCGATGTATCATACTATTCTACTCTACTAGATGTACCCTATCAAGTGTTTTTTATCCCTATACTTTACCATATGTAGCATATACAACCCATATAACATGTGTCTCATACCTCTGCACTAACCCTTGTCTCCCATGTACCATACCTATGTACATATTATATCTAGACCCTTGTACATAAATCATGCTTTACATAATCCTACCTAAATAAACCCATGTATCATAGCAACGCTATCTCCTCATCCTGAGCTTTCCCCCATCATGCATATACCTACTACTACATTTTGCTATCTAGTCTCAAGTTTTCGTGTCCTTGAATTGTCATACTTATACATACTATCCAGGTCTTGTTGCAACCTGTCAGTAGCTCATCAGTTGATCTCTTTGGCAAAAGGTTACTTTTAGACTTTGCAGAATCTTTTGTTGTATTTTTTGGTTGATTTTTTCCACGTATCTTTTGTTATTTCCTCCTCAGAATCGCCATGATCATTTCATATCATGGTGTGTTTTGACTGGGGAAACTAAGGAGGTTGGTTTTGATCATAGTCTTTTGCTACTTGAGAGTCAGTTTGATATTATCCTTACATATTTCCAACATTTTTTCATCTTTTGATAAAACATGATGCACTTGGGTAATCTCGTTTGCTTGTGGATCACCCAGCATCATTCCAACACTTATCTCTCTGAGACTCATGTGTGATGTTGGGGCAATCCTTGCATGCCTATTTGAGTTAGTTCTATGGAATTTTGGGGAAAAGGCCTTGACATTCTTAGTAACCTTGACAAATCCTTAACAATCCTATATCAAATAAATTGCTCACACTACATAGTGGTACTTCTTCATGAAGTACCCCATGCTCAAGCTTCCCCTACGCCTCACTTTTATTTTTTTAGAACCCCTGGTATCCTCCTTGTCATCACCCCTCTCCCTTGAACTATCACTTTTTCCACCCTCAGAATCATTTGATTCAAAACCTTGAACATTAATTCTTATTCATTCTCATCATGATGTGATCCCTATCATAAGTTACTATCCTAGCTCTAAAATCTCTGCTATCCTCCTGATTACAAGTTTGTTGGTCAATCTTTTTACAACATTATTCTCCTTAGAGTTAGTATCTCCTGCGTTCACTTTTCCTATCATAGAACACTATCATAAGTTATGCATTTGTCCACCATCATCATTTGTCTTGCATCTCCTAGAATCTAGTATGTTGTATTATCATAGCTTGTATCCTTTTATCATATCTCAGAATATCATTACATTCAGTTTTTTATGTTATTCTCACATGCTTATCATAAATCTTAGGTGTATCTTTTAGTTTGTGTTCTTTTTAGCATATCATAAATTTCCTATTCTCCCTTTTAGTTTACTTAAGCTTTAGCATTATAGTCATTCATCATTAGATTATGATTCATTTTAGCATAGTCATTTATCATTAGATTATGATTCATATTAGCATAGTCATTCATCATTGGATTATAATTAATTTTAGCATTGTCATTTATCATTAAATCAGGTTTCATTTTAGCATTATCATTCATCATTAAGTTATAATTCATTTTGGCATTATATTTCATCATTAAGGTAAAAGTCATTTTAGCATTATATTTCATCATTAAGGTATAATTCATTATAGCATTGTAGTTCATCATTAAGTTGTACTTCATTTTTGTATTTTCATCTTTTATTTTGTAATTCATTTTTTAATCTTTCATCCATCTTTAGTTTGTGTTAACATATCCTAAATGTCATGACATTATATTCATTTTTCATATCATAAATATGTTGTTTATCCTTTAGTTGGTGATTCATTTTACATTTGTCACTTATTTTTTAGTTTTTACTTATCATCATACAACATCTTATTAGATACTCTCAAAAGAAAACATATTCTCCGGGATCACATCACATCCATCATAAGCCACATCACATCATCAGGATCATATCAAAAACATATCACACTGCATAACATCTATCATATAGCAAATCTCATCATCAGGAAAATCATCTACAATATCATATGAAAAATCATGTCATCAAGGATCACATCACATCATATCTACACTATCGTAGCCAAATCCCATCAAAAAACATATTGTATTATATATACAATATCATCAAAAATCGCATCCTGCATCAAAAATTGTCAGTACAATCATAAAATCATAGCACATATCACATCTTGCATCACCAATCGTCATCAATATCATCAAAACATCACTGCCTATCCAACGCATATCAAACACTATACATAACATCACCAATCCATAACACATATCTCACCAGAATCATCAGATCTATATATCAATGAAAGAATGAAAGAATAACAGTCCATTAATGTACAATATCCATATCATACAAATGGATCTGAGCCCGCACAAAATCTCCATGTGTCTCAAAAAAGTTGATATATACAGAATACTCAGTATCCCAAAAAGTCACCTCCTCATCGATGGTTAGCCCATTGTCCTCGCATCATCAGTTTCCTCCTCTACCCCTCTCGGCCCCTAGTGCTACTAGTGGCCTAATCAGTCCTTCCCCTATCCCGAAGCTCTCTGCCTCCTCCCTCCTCCCTCACCACTAGCTCGGCCTTGCCCTCTGACTATGCCCTGTGTGTTGGGATTTGTCTGTACTCTCCCCCCCAGTGCTTCATCCACTCTCCCCTCCTCCCTACATCCTTGTGTGGGTACTTGATGTCCCTAACCGAGTCGGTCACCTATAGTGCTCAATTTTTGATGTTGGCATTGTGGCATGGTACCTCCCTTGATAGAATCTAGCCCTCTCCCTCAAATCCTCCATCTTTTCTCAAACTCTCCGCAGCTCATCCAAACCCCCTCCTACTGCCACCTGCACCCATAAGGTTGCCACCTCCACCACTAGCCTATCTCGCTCCTACTAGAGGGCATCTAGTCTTGCCTACACCCCCTGCTACTCCAAATTCATGGCATCCAACCTCCCCTCCACCTGGCCCACCTCTGTCTATAGCCTCCCCACCTCCACACTTGCCCTGTCTACCTACCCCTAGGCTATATCCCGCTCCTGTCTAAACTGGTCCCGCTCTACCTAGAGTTGATCTCTCTCCTGTTGTGTGTCAAAAAGCAACTGGCTCATAACTAGATGTGATTTCTCTAGCGAGGCGTACTGGGCTGCCAATCTATCATCTCCTCCCCCAACAAACAATCCCCCTACATCTCCCCCTACTGCCTTCTGTTGCCCCTGTGCCTCCTCTCCTCCTCTCTCTGGCTGGGCTCCCCTCTCCTCTGCTCTCCTCTTTGGCTGCACTCTCCTCTCCTCCACCCCACCCTCATCCTATTTTGAGTCAGCTCCTCCTCCTGTGTAACTACTATTGCCCACTATCGTAACCCTCTCACCACATACCGCCCCTGTCGGGCTGCTTGAGCTAGCTCCCCTACCACCACTACTGACCTCATGCCCTGTGCTCTCCCCACTGGTCTCAACCACACAAAATTATCTCGATACTCCTGTGTGGAGCTCACATCTACTACCCCACAAAACCAATCCCACTACTATGGCTCTAGCTCTCACCATGCCCTCAACAAACCATCCCTCTGAACGGCTAGCCCATACATCGATACTAGCTCGCGTGTCACCTGCTGATACCAGTTCAGCTCGCCTGGCGCCATCTACTACCATCCAAACTATCATAGCACCCTATCTGGCCTGTATTGCTCTACCACATACTCCCACCTCCTAAACATAAAACATGGGGAAATGGTGTATGGGAGATGCTCTCCCTCCTCTGGCCATGGTCCCAGGCCTATGTATGGCCTCCACACCACTATCACTATCTCATCAATGCACACTCTCCAGTATTCCACTGAATCAATGTGGTGATGTGTCAATGGCTCAGCCCATCTGTGTGCCACTGGCTCCTTTGGCTTCCTATCTTTGTGCCCCAATGGCTTGAGAACTGCAATATGCTCCCACGTGCATACCTATAACAGTGTGAGAAACCCAATACTCCTCCTCTGTCAATCGCCACCCTGGTACACTATCTGATGTAGGTCTCAGTATAGCTCAGCCAACATCAGAGAACCCCATGCTGCTAGGCATCCCACATCTACAATCTACATCACCACTAGAATCAATGCTAGTGTAACCCTTGTACCACCTGTATCTGGGGTAATGTACCCCGAAACTAGCCCTAGTACATAGAAATAGATCTGCCTCTCTGTCGTCATGCGATCCAGATGATCGTCTAGTGTGAACTATCCCTGCTAGATCCTATACTTAACTCCATGCCCCACCAATCTCTATATGACCGCCTATGCTATCATCTCTCTAGTCGCCATGACTAGTGTCCCCCGCACTAGCAGTCTGAATATGCGATACACATCCTCTAGTTCCACCGTCATCTCCCCCGTCGGTAAGTGGAATGTCGCTATCTCACTGTGCCATCTCTTGCACAGTGTTGTGACCATTTCCATGTAAGTGTGGGTAGGGGGAAACCTCGCCAGGTAGCCTAGTTTGATCACTTCAATCCACGCCCAGTCGGCCATTGTCAGCATCTCTCCTACGCGCAACACTGCTGCTCGTCACTCCCATGACACTAATGCATCCAAGGACCACTGCACACAACCACAACCAATCCAAATGTTAGTTTTCTCTCTCCTTGTTTATCCTCCCCCTCCCTTTCCTCCACCCTAGATTTTTTTTCCTTATTCCATACAACCCTCGTTCTTGCAAAACTGTATTCCCTCGATGCCTACTTGCTCACGTTCTCGCAAAACTATGTTTCAGTGGGATTGCGATGTTGACTTTGGTATTCCTTGTGACCTTTTCCCCCATTCCTACTAGTGCATTCTCGCAATCCATGCACCTGGTGATCCCGTTGATCCTTAGTCCTGCGGGATCGCATTCCCACACTATGCCCATATTCCCACTTTCTCGCTGTGCATAGCTCTTAAATTGTAGGTACGCATTCCTTCTTTCTAAATAGTGTTTCTCCTAGTAAGGACGCGATCCTATTGACTATACCCTATTCTCACATAATTTTCCACTCTAGGATCACTTTCTCGCCATAAACTATTTGGATCCCCACACAACTCCCACCCGACGCTAATTTTGTGGGATCGTGATCCCACTAATCTCGCTGGACCTGTGCCTGTGAGATTGCATTTCCTCTTTCGCAGGAATGCCCTAACAAAAGCATACCTAGAAATCACAAAAAGATTTTCAACCCTACCGATCGATCGGGCATCTCTCGTACTCATACTCATCGCACTATATCTGCTTGGTGCTCTGGTTGCCCAATACTTTCCATCGTAATCTCCACTGCAGAGCTCCTAACCAACAATATCTCCTCCTCAATTTGACTGCAACTGACCCCTTCTAGCCCCCTCTTAGCCACTTATAGCCCACCTAGGTGCTCTGGCTACCCCTCTCGGTCATCCTGCACTCCAGTTTTCCCTGCCCCTTTTCTTTTTTTACTTTGTTTTCTCTTCTTTTCTCTATTTTTCCCTCTTCCGCATCTTTTGGGCCCTTGTTAGCTTCCTACTTTTTTTTCAAGATGTCATCGTGTACTTTTTCTTTCCCCGCCACCTTCTTGAGGGGGCATCATGTAATCCATTCTCTCCTCTTCTACTCAAAACTAGGGCAACTATGTTGCTTTAAAAAGTCTTCTTTGTGTCATTTATGTTTGAACTTCTTTGAAATAGTGTTGTTTCAACACTATGTCAAAGAGGGGCAAAATGTGGACACCTAAATCTGATTACATCAATAGGTAATCATATTTAGTCATCTCCTAGGACATTATTGATTAAATATTTACTATTTTATTAATTAATCATCATCCCCTAGTTTATTTATTTATTTAATTAACTGTAGTCCAATTGATAAAATCAAATGATCACCCAAAATCAATTTATCAATTAAATCCCTATTCCTCTATTAAATTGGATAAATCATCAAATCTATTCAATTTCATTTCATACTCCCATTTTATTGAATAAAAAATTTAATAAAATATCTAAAATCCAAGAGCCTCTCTAAACCCTATCCTAACCCCTAATCCAACCCATTCACACATACTAACCTCACTTAGCCACCTAACTAACCCATCCCAACAAAGTCAAATCACTCACCACCTAACCCCCCTTCTAAGCTAATCCTAACCCTCTTCTAATCATGTGCACAATCATAAACATGGGTTAAGACTTGCTAACCCAAGCTAAAGTCAACAAATATCTTCCCCTCACCCTTTAACATAAATGACCCTCAAATATCTCTTACACTCCTCTCAATGGCTCTTACACCTTCATTCATGAGTCTTGCATACTCACCCTCCCTTTATTACTCCCTTTGACCACCTCATACCCTATCCTCTCACACTCATCATCCTTGTGACAAGTATCATCTCCCCATTAGTGTTAAACTAACACAATCTTTGTGCTCCCTTTTGAGTGCATCCTAACCCTCCCTCACCATCTCATCATCTTGACATATTGGCCTTCCATTCCTTCAACCCTTGGCCTATAAATTGAACCTCCTCCCTTCACAAAATTATCCATCCTCCATGTAAAGTTATAATGATATTTTGAGAGCACACACACTACCAAAATACCATTATAATGGAAAAATCACTCCATGACTCCATTGTTGCAACCTTATTTCACTCACCCCATCCATCCATTTGAAGCTTGAGCTATACTTGTGAGCACACATACCTTAAATCGGGGACACATCTATTGCATCATTGTGTTATACCATTTGGAGCTTACCATTGTTGGTTTGCCTCCATTTGTGGTGATAACAAATCAGTCCTATCTTAAGTGTTTACTCATTTTAGTATTGTTAATGCTTTCCTTAATAGCTAGTATTCATGTTACACTACTAAACTAGGTGATACACCCACTGCTATAGGAACCTAATCCAGCGTAGCATGGTAATAGTACATAGTTCAATCCCTACACACATCTCAGGGTGATCATGGAACAACCTCATGATACCACATTGATCCTGGTAAGCATTGGCACAAACCTCAATGAACCATAAATCAAATCATAATCTCATAAATCAGACAAAGCATAATCAAAGAAATTGATGCAGAAACATAAATCCAAACACCCCAATGGTGTAGACCACTCATGGTCATAATCATGATCCATCACAACAAAAGATCAACAAGGTTGCATCCATCAGGATGAATTATAGAAGTCAAATGGGAGAGGCACTACATCATCCCCCCCAAAGACTAGGCTTACTCCTAGAAGCCTGCAATCCAAGAATAGAAACCAAACACATCAAAAGAAAAATCAAAACCAAGCAATGGGGATGACTCACTGACTCCTACACAAGTCCATCCAAATCACTCCCACATTCTTAAACCATCTCGTTAACCCCCAAATAGGTTAACCACACAAGAAAAGGTGTCACATAGACACAAGGTTGTCCAACAAGGAGCCTTCTATGCACTAGGAAAAAAAATCCATCTAGCCATAAAGTCAACAATACAAGGTAAGTAAAAACCCACTCTACCTCATCAATAGGTGCCCAACTAGGACATGCACCAACTACAGGACCAAAAATAAAGGTCAAAACACAACACACTTCCAACAAGATTTGGAATCATGAGGAAAAACCATCCCAATTTCCCAAGAATACTATCATGTCACACATGATCATTCTGGAATCTATGTAAACCCACCCATAGAACAAGGTGGATGAAAGTTTACCAACAATATTACACACTCCTAAAGGCTACTCATCACCAAGTGTAGGAGCACAATGCCTCTCCAAGGTACAAAAGCTCAACTACCACTTGGAACTAGGGTAACATAACCCAACCAAACAAGATATCACCCTCTCACAAGGTTTGAAGACTTTCGTCATTGGACACAATCATGTAATGTCTTTATACCAACTCATAAGATGGTAACATGTGTCCAACAATACCATGTCCCTCCAGCACCATGCTGGGAATACCACACCCAGCCTACCGCTAAACTCAATCTCCAGCCTCAAGTCAACGGTCAAAGAGCAACTTGACTAAGACAAACCGCATGAAGATATAAGCTTAGGGAGAAGGATACTACAGAGTATTAGGATTGAGAGGGAGTCTCTCATACAACCTCTACACTAAATCATCCCAAGACACATTAGGGAACTCACAATTTCCCCAACCATCAACATACTCATCTAAAAACACTAACCGAGCTAGTGGCATAACCACACTAGCCTACTCTCTCAAAGAGAGAAAGAATATGGAGATGCGCCAAAGAAAACATCCACAAAGGAGAATCTAGACTCATCAAAGAACTGAGTCACTCCCAAATGACAAGGCAACATCAACCTTGAGCACGGAACACTCACAAACCACACTTCACCACACAAGGGTGGTTCTATGCAATAGGAAACACAAAGACCCAAGCACAAACTCCAACAAGTTCCTAGTAGACTATGAAGATAAGATAACTCTTCTATTATGAATAACATTAAGAGTTAAACTTCCCCAATAGCCATAAATATGATATGCCAAGATTGAATTGGCCTCTACTCGAAAAGGGTACTCAAAACATCGATCGGCAACTCTAGAAGCCATAATTTCACATCTAGACTCAGATTGGCTCCATTTGAAAGGTACCAGAAAGATATCGACAAGGAAAATAAGAAGAATAAGCTAAGAGAGACCTAAGACCTACGATCTGAGTCACCACTCAAAACAAAACCACAAAGGCAAGAACAATAGTCTTGGCCACCAAGACAAATGACAGACAAAACGTCCAAATCCACACAAGAGCACACATGCCCAAATAACATAAGACATGTAATGAAAGGTAGTTCACACATTGAAACCATCATTACTTATCTCCCATAATTTCATTAATTAAACATAACATAAGCACTAATGCATAATGAACTGAAAGATTTTCAAAGCAAGGGTTCAAGGGTCACTTACCATAAAACAAATACATATCTTTCAATTTATTTCAAAAATAACATTTCATTTACTCATCTTTTAAACCATTCAATTACAATAACAACTTTAAATCTAACAAAGACACACTAGCATGTTCTCCATGATATCATCCCTTGAACATACTACCAGAGGTTTGAGATGAACATGATAGAGTCACAACACACAATTGGGCAGCAGTAAAACACATCTAGAATAGTCATCATGAAACATAATAAAAAATCCCAAATGGGGGAATTATCAATTCCAACAGTAAGCACCAAAAAGAGCTCATTTCAATAATAAGTTAAATGTGACAACTATCACAAAGAGAGTGATAGATAAGATTTGATGACTACTCCAAGAGAGGAAAATGCTAAATATCAATGCTAGCCCAACAACATGAGGAATGTACCTCTAGCCAAATAAAACAAGGCATCAAACAAATCACATTATAGGTGATGACTGAGTATAGTCACACAAGAGAGATAAATCACCACACAATGCTAAGGAATAGATCATCCTAGCATTGTTAGAGAAAACACTCACACACATCAATCAATATCCCATCAGTAATCTCATGCATATGTAGAAAACAATAATTTCCATGCAATGCTACATTTAGATATCCATCCAATTAATACAAGTTTACGTAAGCTTAAGAAGAAATCAAATTGGGGACTTAAGTCATTAACTAACATTTTAGTAAGCTTGTTGCTCCTTTGTATAACCTAATTAAGAAGCAATCTAAATTTGAGTGGACACAAGACTCTAAAGCAACATTCCAACAATTGAAGGATGTTTTGAAAATGAAATCTATTTTTAGAGGACCTGATTGGAAGTTACCCTTCCACATTCATACTGATGCATCTAACACTACTTTAGGGATAGTTCTCAGACAAAAAGAAGGTATTGTTGAGCATTCCATTTACTATAGTAGTAATAATTTGTAGGGTGCTAAGCTAAATTATACTATCACCAAAAAAGAATTGCTTGCTATTATGTATGCACTTAATAAATTTTGGCATTATATTACAAGCTATGAAGTTTTTGTCTACACTGACTACTCTACTATAAAATACTTGCTGAATAAACCTACTATTTCAGGTAGACTAACACATTGGCTACTCCTCATGTTGGAGTTTAATGTGAAGATAATAGATAAACTAGGCCAAGCCAATGTAGTAGCAAATTTTCTATCATGACTTCAAGTACCTGATGATCCTCTAGCCATAGATGATAGCTTTCTTGATGAGCATTTATTTTCAATAGAAATTTATAACCCATGGTTTGCATATATAGAAAATTACCTTGCTACAAGAAGAACACCACCACACTTTTCACACAAGTAGCACTGTCTCCTAGTGGAAAAGAAATTCAATTTCTTATGGATAGCTGGCTTGATGTTCTACACTAGACTAGATCAAGTAACCCACCGGTGTGTAAGAGAAGATGAAACTTATGACATCCTATGGGCATGCCATGATGAACCATGTGGGGGTAATTTTGTAACAAAAAGAACAACCTATAAAATTCTAACAATTGGATACTACTATCCTACTCTTCACAAAGATGCAACAAAGTATTCAAGGAGATGTGATCAATGCCAATGCATGGGAAGGCCCACTAAAACTAATGAAAAGCCCCTATAGCCACAAGTGGTAGTCACACCTTTTGACAAATGACATATCAATTTTGTTGGTCCAATAGAGCCCTCTTCTCATGGTAAATCATACATTTTAGTATGTACTAATCGTGCAACTAAATGGGTTGAAGCACAAGATATGATGCATGCAAGAGATCACAAAGTAGCCAATTTTCTATATGAATGCATATTCACTAGATTTGGAGTACCTAGAGAAATTGTTAAAGATCAGGGAGCTCAATTCACATCAAACTTGATTATAGAACTCATGAAGAAGTACATGATCCATCATGGTACATCTTCCCCATACCATCTTCAAGCTAATGGTTAGGTAGAAATCACAAATAGAGTAATAGAAGAAATCCTCACTAAAACATAAAATAATTGCTATTCACAAGAGAGACTAGATTACCAGGCTTCCTAAAGAAATTTTGGCTTACAAGACTACATGGAAGAGCACCACTAGATTTACCCCATTTGAATTACTTTATGGTAAATCTGCTTCCATGCCTATCAAATTTGAACACAAGACTCTAAAAATTGCTTTAGATCTAGATGTTGATCTTTCTAAGGCTCAAGAAGACAGGTTACTATAGCTGAATGCCCTTGATGAATTATGTAAATCTTCCCTAACAATATAGAGATAATCCAATAGTAGTGAAAGAAATGGCATCATAAGTTCATCCATGACAAGAAGTTTTTTATTGGAGACTGGACCCTCCTATATGATTCCCATTATCAACAAACTCTAGGAAAATTCCAAACCCGTTGGCTAAGACCAGATGAAATCATTTTTGTGTTCAACAATGGTGCAATACAACTCTCTACCATTGATCCTGTTCACTTCAAATTACTTGTTAATGGATACCACTTAAAATACTACCATAAGCCATCTAGTCATGAAGAGTTTCTGTAGCAATTCCAATCATCTATTGATCGTATAATTCCTGCAGCAACTGTAGATGAGTTTACCGCTAATTTTTCATCCTCTCTCTAAAAGAATTTCACTCATCATAATAAACTACTTTCTTTATGAAAGTATTTTCATCGTAATAATTCCACCTCACTCCACTTTTTCTCATCTTCCACTTCACCTCACCCTTCATCAACTTGCACAATCATATCAAATGACATCACAACTTAACAGGTTCGTACGCATACTCAAGTTTAAACTTTTTCTTAATGTGTTGTTCTATTTTTAGTTACCTTTGTCACTTGCAATTGTAGGAGCTATTGCCTAATTTAGTTGGGGGGAGGGGTATTATTATCTCATTCATTTTTTTTTGTGATCATTAAATGTTCATTATTCTTTATATCTCACCATAAAAAGAATAATGTGATGTGATCGTTATCTTTATGTCGCACATTTTTGTGAATTGGTAGGTACATACTTAATGAAAAATTAAGTGATATTTAATGCTAAAGACATCAACTGCTTAAAACAAGTACTATCACTTGTCTTCTCATCTTGTTACAAGTTTTTCCCTTTTTGAAATTACTCTTGTAATCACTTCAAAGGAATAATGATGGTTGGCGCTCAAAGTGTTCTTGAATTCATTGGTGCTCTATTAGGTAGGAAATTGGAAGGGGAGAATCTTGCAAGAGGTACTAATCCTAGTGGGGCAAAAGGTCAAAATGAGGAAAATCTAGAAAATTTTAAAAGAATTATAGATGCTGGTACCACCAGTTGTGGGGTCTAAGACATTTCTTTGGATTCTTTTACTGTAAATCACATACCTAGTCAAGTATTTGAGAAGGAGAAGAATCCTTTGGAGAATGTGGAGGTCAATAATGAGAGGGAAGAAGAAGGTTCTCGGAAAGGGTTAGGTGATCAAAGGACATGGTCTTCCCTGTTTGATAGGAAACTTGGTGAAAAATCATCTTTCCCTTTGGTTACATTGAAATCTTGCTGGGAGAAAGGTGAGTTTCAAATATTTATTCCAGAACCAATTGTTGATTTCTCTGTATCTTCTATGGAATTTACTCTTGTGGGAAAATTCATGGGGGCTATACCAGATATAGAAGCTTTGAAAAATATGATTAAATGGAAATGGGTTATCTGTGGTCAAGTTGATATAGATCCTATGTTGAATGGATTCTTTTCATTTGTTTTTAATTGTAAAGAAAATATGAATATGGCTCTTTGTGGAGGTCCATGGTCATTTGGAAAAAGTACTTTCACTATTAAAAAATAGGAGCCAAATATGGATTTATCTGTTGCCTTCTTCTTAACTACTCTGACGTGGGTTAGACTTCCTGGCCTTCCTTTAGAATTTTGGCATGAAGATATCTTTAAGGGAATTGCTGGTTCCTTTGGGGAATTAATCGCAATGGATCATGTAGTGGCTTCAAAATATAAACTTCAGAGTGCCAAATTATATGTGAAATTTGCAAACTTGAATCACCTCTCTAAAAAAGTGGAACTAATTTCAAAACTAGGGAAAAGAATGCAGGAAATTATAAATGAAGATCTCCCAAATACCTATTTTACCTTATAAAAAATAGCGTCATAGGGTGAAAAACAATCCTAAAAAAGGCAAGAATAATCCTAAGACTAATAAGGAAGATAAAAAGAAAGAAGTAAAAACCTAGAAGAAAGTTTGGAAACCTAAAGTTATTCATGCAAAAGATGTGAAGGATAACTTGAATCTAGAATTTCAAGAAACTAGTAAATTGCCAAATTTTACCTTGAAGGAAAACTTGAGTAGTGAAAATTAGGAGGTTGGGGTGATGTTAGACTCTACCTCACCTAAGGAAAATATAGAGAATATGGTAGATATGATGGAGCAATTAGTTATTTATCAAAAGACTGAAACAAACTAGGAAGACCTAGTTGAGATGGAGGAATTAGAGAATGGTGAAATTATGTTGGATACTAGTAAATTGATGGTGTTGAAAGAGTCCCAAAATGTCCAGTTGATTGTAAATCATAATGTTATTCCTAAGCCTCTTGAGACGCCCTTGTGCAAAGAAATTGTTCCCTTTAGGAATGATTTTGAATTTGAGGAGAAAAATGAGGAAGATAGGATTTGAAACATAAACTGAATCAAAGGAAAAAGATAGAAAAGAAGAGTAATACAGTTCCTATAGGAGTAGATATTTGTAGTAGTAAATTGGAGCAGCATGTCAAGGTGAAACCAAATGTTGGAACTCTAGAGAAACCTAGAAGGAAATCTTCTAGGAAATCCAGAGAAATGGAAAGTATGCAAAATATTGCTGATGGAAGATAGGTAACTATTCTAGATGCTACCCCTATAAAATAAACATGAAAATAATTGCTTGGAATATTAGGGGATTGAATAGTAGTCATAAACTTGATGTTTTTAGGAATTTTGTTAGAGAGCATAAACAAGATTTTATTTTTCTACAAGAAACAAAGATGGAGAAGGAGAGAGCTAAAAAAATCAAGTCTTTTAAAAATTATTGTTTAAAAGCAAGTAGTTCAGAAGGAGCTTCAGGGAGAATTATGATGTTATGGAAGAAATCCTACTACTTAGGAATAATTTTAAATGCTAGTAAATATTTTATGGTGGTTAAAATTACTAGCATTGACTAGAATAATGTATGGTATATTGTTAATATGTATGCTCCAAATATAAAGAATTCTAGGAAAATGGTATGGGACACTCTTTCTTATATAAAGAGTAAAGATTACTTTGGTAGATGGATCTTCATGGGGTATTTAATGTTCCTCTTTGTGACCATGAAAAGAAGGGAGATAATGTAAGCCAGCTAGATGGGAAACTGGATCTTATGGATTTTATTAATAAGGAGGGTTTAATGGATGTGGATCTTCATGTAATTGAGCTTACCTAGAGTAATAAGAGGCTAGGTTATGATTGTATTCAAGCTCAATTGGATAGAGCTCTTATTTCTCCTAATTGGACTAAAGAGTTTGTATGTAAACTAAAGGCATTATTGAAAATTGTGTCGGATAATTTCCCTTTGATTTTTTCTGCTGAAAAGATTAATATTAAAAAAAAATCTTTTAGGTTTGAAAAAATTTGGATGTAACATCCACAATTTGAGAGTAAATTGGCTGAATGGTGGAACATAGATGTTTAAGGAACTACTCTTTTTAGAGTGGCTTCAAAATTAAGAAATGTTAAAAAGGAGGCTAAAACATGGAATAAAAGATGTTTTGGTAATATTTTTGAGAGTAAAGAAAGTATTAAGGAAGAACTCCAAAGTATTCAGGGCAAGATACAGAAGGAAGGTTATACTCCTGACCTTGTTAGAGAAGAGAATGAAAATTTGGTAGAGTATCATGACATTGTCACTAAAGAGGAAATTTATTGGAGGCAAAGATCCAAATCAATCTAGCTAAATGAATGAGATAAGAATACCAAGTTTTTTCATCTCTCTACTCTAAAGCATAGAGCTAAAACTCATATCTCATATCTTAAGAAGGGTAATTTGAAGATTATTGAGGAAAAGTATATTTCAAAAGAGATGATCTCCTTTTTTCTTCTTTAATGACATCTGACTCTAACATTGATTCTACTCATCAAGCTAAAATTTTAAAGATTATTCCTTCTCTAATTACTAAGGAACAAAATAAATTGTCAGGTGCCATTCCTAAGGAAGAAGAGATTTTAAAAGTTGTCTGCTCCTTAGGAGGGGATAAGTCGCCAGGACCAGATGGTTTTCACATGTTCTTTTTCTAGAAGGCATGGAAACTGATTAGAAGAGACATATGTGATGTTGTTAAATAATTCTTTGGGGCTAAAAGAATGCTAAAGGATCCACCTTCCTATACCTTATTCCAAAGGAGATTGGGGCTAACTCTCTAGACCAGTTCAAGCCTATAAATCTTTATAATTCTTTTTATAAGATTATCTCAAAAGTGTTCACATCTAGGTTGCTTTTGGTGCTTTTGTCTATTATTGTTGTTCAAAAAAATGGTTTTGTCCCAGGTAGGAGAATTCTTAACTCTGTTATTACTGCTCATGAGAATATTCATTCTTTATCTTGCTCTAACAATCATGAAAGTTGATATTGCAAAAGTCTATGACAAAGTAGAATGGGCTTTTCTTGTTAAGGTTTTATAGGCCTTTGGGTTTAATCATAAGATTGTGAGGGTTATTTCTTAGTTGATCTCTACAACTTCTATTGTTGTTTTGGTAAATGGGTGCTCTACTGAATACTTTAGTCCCTCTAGATGTAGTGCCTACCCTCATTCACATCTTTCTGAACATTGTTGCTACTATTATCAGACTATGCTAGACTAGTTTTATGTTGATGGATTAGTGGTATTGTTTTGAGACTATCAAACATTATGTTATGGATTTATTTGATATATGATGAGATCATTTAGACTTTACATTTCATGTATGCATGATGATCATTATATTGCTTTCAGTTATTGATGATGATTAGTTAGATGGTTTATTATCTCATGTGTTTTATTATGGATACTTACCCCATACTTGCATGTGTATGGTGTGCGTGTTTGCTCTTATTGTATGACATTTTTGATATGGTTAAGGAAGGGAGTCGTAGTCACCTGCTAGTCAAGATCTACACTATGCACCACTTTCTGTCATTACCTATTTAGTTTAGTATTATATATATTGTATGTACATGCATAGTTTTTATGCAGGTTGCAAGTACTGAGTATTGACTTCCCTGAATTGCCAAGATGAGCGTACCTTATTACACTATCTCAATTATAAGAGAAGGGAGATAAATTCTCAAGTCCAAATCCCAAAGCCTTAAACCATTTTCCTAAAAAGATAGGACAAGTATCTAGATATTTTACCCACTGAATGTGTCGGATAACATAATTCATGATTTTTAACCCTTTAGACTAATCTTGTATGAATTGTTCTATGATGGATTTTCATATTTTATCTTGGAGGTCTATGGTGAATTTTCTATTAATTAAATCTTAATAAATAGATTTAATTAATAAATTAATTATTTGGAGAAAATTAATATAATATCATGATCTTTGATATTTTAATTATAATTAATTAAATGAGAATTAATTGAGAAAAAGAATTAAATAAAAGAAAATTAATAATTAATAATTAATAATAATTATAAAATAATAATAAAGTAATAAATAAATAATAATAATAAAATTTATAAAAAATAAAATGAAAGTTATAAAAAAATTAAACAAAAGTTATAAGCTTGCCTAGGAGTAAACGCACCTTTTTATTTCTCATATGTTAACAACATGGGGGTTAGTGCACCAATTAAGCACATGGTGTCTACAACCTTATGACTCATCTAGAAGGTTGGAATAGACTTATGCTTAGTTGTCTACACCTTCTAGTTGTTTCTAGAGACATTCTAGGTGCTTCTTGAGAGGCCTTTATATTCAGGCATTCCTAGAAGCTTAGAGACAGCGTGGGAGAGCATTTTGGAGCATTAGAGGACTTGAGAACATTGGAGAAGGGAGGAGCTTGCTCTGGAGGTTTTCTGAGGAAAAGTGAATTAGCATTAGAATTCGGGTAGACTCTTGTGATTTTGCTTATGCTACTTCCACATCTTGCACTTCCTGTCTTCTTCATGTCTTCCATATGTTTTCTGAGGGTTTCTCCTATTTTAATTGAATGTATTCTCAATATGGGTAGTTAAAAATTATTTGAGAAAACTTTATATGCATAGATCTGAAGAGAACATGGGGCTAGGGTTTTAAATCCATTAGAAAATTTATTCAGTAAATTTGGAGAACAAATATTTTTATGGATTTCATTAAATTGAAAACCTTTAAGAAATTGTGTTTATATGAATATGCTAATTCAGATTTGAAAATATATATATATATATATATATGTATATATATGTATATATGTGTATATATATGTATATATATATATGTATATAGTACATATATATATATATATATATGTATATAGTACATATATATATATATATATATATATATATGTACTATATACATATATATATATATGTACTATATACATATATATATACATATATATACACATATATACATATATATACATATATATATACATATATATATACATATATATACACATATATAGATATATATATACATATATATTTTATTGGAGAACCGAATGTTAATCGCATCGTGATTTACATTTTTTATAAAACATTATAAATTTTTATATAGGAAAAATGATTCGCATATTATATGTGGGTGGGGAGGGCCAAGCCCGTACCCCCACCTCTGTACCTACGGCAGTGGCTAGCGGCACTGCTGTCGCAGGCTCTGCGACCACTACCGCAAGCCTACGACAGTAGGCCCACACATCACCATTTAATTGATGATGGATATTATATATGGTAATGGCTATGGTGTCATTTGGATGCGATTTGCATTTCGATTTTTGTAATTCATTTTTCATTAAAACGTTGTTATTGTTAATATATATATATGTATGTATATATATATATATATATATATATATATATATATATATATATGTATGTATATATATATATATATATGTATGTATATATATATATATATATATATATATGTATGTATATAAGTATATATGTATACATATATTTTATTAGTTATGAATAATTATTATATTTAAGAGATTGAATTAATGGGTCATTCTTTTAAAAGATAAAGGTTTTAAAATACCAATGATAGTTGTCAATTATTATTTAAAAAGAAATATATTAATAAGTTAACTTAATTAAACTTAGTTTAATTAAGGTTAATCATTAGAATGTATTATAAACCGAAGACTTGAATTATGCAATTACTGGAACTCAGTAGGAGTCAACTTGGACAACATTTACATAAACAATATAATTAGAAAATTGAATCTAATGGTTTTGGGAGAGAAACTTTTTAACAAATACATGGGATGGGAAAAATGTACAAGTGATTCTCCATTCATTATCTAAAACTTGAAACGAAAATTGAAACCTCCACATTTAAATCAAGTATGTAATTTTACCAAAAACAAAACATGTGCTTGCATTGTGTATTTCTTTATGCTTCTATTTTGGGTTTTGGGTTGACTAGTGTTGACCAGTTATAGGACGTCTACTAGAGGTTCAGGAGTTATGATTGTGATGTCATGATGATGTTTTATTTTCGATCTTTATAAACCCAACCATGGTTATGTGATGGAATGCTCTATGAAATGCTTGTATTTATTGAATGTTATTCTTATATATGAGACACTTGACCTAATCCTTTTTGAGTCATCGATCAGTTATTCTTCGTTATTTTCCAGTCGCCATGATGGGACTGAAATGTTGATTTATGATGTCATGTTGTGACATGTTTTGACTCAACCATTTTGAAGTCTTTGATTAGTATGATTTGAAATATATTTTGGTTATTGAGAACCAATGGTTACTTTTGATTATCAGTGATGCTTCAGTTGCCAATAGAGAGTTGTTGTGGTCATGATTTTCTATGGATTCTTTTCAGTTGCTCATGGAGGTTTGATGCTATTATTGTGGTTATTGATGTTCTTATTATAAATTATCTTTTGACTTTTCTTTCCAATCGCTTGTATAGGACTGGGGTGATTTATGATTCCATGAGCTTAGGGTAGATTATCTGCTTGTAGTGTCGAGAAGTGGCTTGCAATGGGGGTCGGGGCCCTAAGAGGCTGCCAGGGTAACTCATTGTAAGTTGTTTAATAAGTGAAAAAATTCATACCTAATACTAACTAGATGAACCTAAAAAGATAATTGTTTTGTTCTCGCCCATGCCTCGAGTGCTTGTACAAACTAGGATGGGAGTAGAGAGAATGCATGGTTGCGACCTTGCATTCCATAGTATGCCTTGTCAGTATGAGAGGATACTAGTGTCTGCATGAGGATCAGTAGGGACCCGTGGAGTTTAGGTAACTGCCAGGGTAACTTCTACATGATATATGTGATGACACTTTTCTTCTTGCATAGTAGGTTTCCTACGTGTCTTTGTGTGCCTCTAGGAATTAGATGTCAGTTTTGTGATTGGAACCTTGAGTTAGTCTACTTCTAGGATTCCTAGACTTAGAGAGTATTCTTATGCTATGTGATTTTGATAGCTTTTTTGGGACTTGAGATTATCTCCTCAGCATGGTGGGAGTGGACCACTTAGGTACCACGCGGTCGGGTGGTAGTGTTTTTTCACTCTCATCATTTGAGATCCATTGAGACATCGTGGCTGATGCATCCTTCATGATGGTGGATATGTATCCTTTCACTGATGATTAGCATATGTTAGATGATGTTATCTTATGCTTATATTTTCATGTTAGATTACTTTCTGTATATGATGTAGTATATGTTAGGAGTGACATTCCTACCATGTTAATACCAATGATCTCTTTGGTGATTTGGAATGTTATGCATGGAGGGATAGCTAGGATCCACGATGGTCTAATGATGCTATTAATGGTTGGGAGGAACCGTGCACTTAGTTTATTATGTTTGATATTTATGATGGATGTATATATCTTCTATGATGATGTATCATGTGTATCATGTGATTATCTTTACTTTGATGTATCATGGATTAGAATAGGATGATGTACCTTATTTCACATATGTATATTCTTTTAAGCTTTTCATACCCTGTGACATGTACAGTGGATGATTGAGGATTTAGAAATGTAATGTATAAACATTGGACTTATAATTATTATTTCATGTGGTTGTTTTATTAGATGGATTCAATAATGTTAGTTGATTTAGATGTAATTCAACATTAAGGGATCCTTAAAGAATGTAATATGTTATGTATGTTATGTTTACTTTTAGATGGACGTTGCTATTGCTTCTGTTATGGTGCATAAGTTATATGTGGTATTTACTTTCATGTTTTCAAAAAAAAAAAATGCTACCAAACTTAGTGAAATTCTAGGTCAATTCTTTGGATCCCTGGTGGGGCATTACACTAAAGGTTTGAGATAGGGAGACCCTTTATCCCCTGTTCTTTTTATTATTATGGCTGATTGTTTGGGAAGATATAATGGGAAACTATTTTTGCAAGGGGATATTGAAGGTTTTTAGCCTTCTTCTCAACCTCTTACTTGTTCTCATGGTCAATTCATTGATGATATTATTTTCATGGGCAAAGCTGAAGTCAAGGAAGCTAGAAATCTCAAGAAAACCCTTAATTTGTACTCTTTTTCTTCAGGTCAATTGATAAACTAGAATAAGAGCTCTTTGGTTTTTATTAATACCCCTACTCTAAGACAGAACAAACTTGCTAAAATTCTAGGGTGTTCAATAAGATCTTTTCCTTGTATTTACTTGGGTCTCCCTTTGGGACCTAAAGGTCTAGATTCTTCTTGGGAAGATCTCATAAAGAAGTTCAATAAGAAATTGGCAGGTTGGAAGGGTAACCTTTTGAGTCAAGCTGGTAAAATTACCCTCCTTAAAGCTTGTCTCCAAAGCATCCCCACTTATGCTTTGAGTCTTTTTAGAATACTAGCAAAATTTGTAGATACTATTGATAAAATCTAAAGTAATTTTCTTTGGTCTGGAACTAAGGAAAGGAAGAGAATGGATTTAATAGCTTGGGATCAATTTTGTAAGCCTATCAAGGAAGGTGGATTGGGAATCATGTCAATGTGAAGTATGAATTCAACTCTTTTAGGCAAACAAGGATGGATAGCTTATCATGTTGATAAGAAATGGAGTACTATATGGAACCATAAGTATCTCTTTAATGCTCCCTCATTATCTAATTTTCTATCTTCTCCTAATGTTCTTTCCCCTTCTACTATTTGGGGGGTTGTACAGGGAACTAAGAATACCTTAAGTAAAGGGTGTTCATGGAAAGTTGCAAATGGGAAGAAGGTCATATTTTGGGAAGATATTTGGATAATGGATCATCCCCTGATTGAGGATTTTGAGGATAGGATCCAAATTGATAGATGCAAACAATTGTATGGGACTCTTGTGGGACATTACTAGCATAATAACAATTGGGTTAACCTTGTTGATGTTAACCAAGTTTTTCATAATGTTCAAATTATGTTGAATGCCTTTTCTTTGTATCCCCTTGAGGAGGATAAGATGATATGGAGTGCTGATCCTAGTGGCCATTTCAAAGTTTCCTCTATTTTCAAATATAAGGAGAAAGGTAACCAACCTTTATGGATAAAATCTTGGACAAATAGTCTTATACCAAAAAATAAATATCTTTTATTGGATCTTGCTTCAAAATAAAATTCTTACTTAGGACAATTTTCAAAAGAGAGGCATTAATGTGGTTAATAGGTGCAGTCTATGTAAAGAAGGTTATGAAGATAGAGATCATTTGTTTTTAAACTGTACTTATAGTCAACAAGTATGGAGCTCTATTCTCAACTTTTGGAATATTACTTGGGTTCATCAAAATAATATAGAACTTTGTTTTAAGAGTTGGATTTGCCCATCTAAGGATACTGATGTTGATTTCCTATGGAAAATTACTCTTCCCCATCTCTAGTGGGGTATCTGGAAAGAAATAAATAATAGGATCTTTAGAATTAAAGAAATGCCAAAGTTGGTGCTTGGCCAAAACATTGTCAGGGTAATAAATGAAAATTTTAAGTCCTAAAGAAAATGTAATAAAAAATTTCAAATTGATAATCTAATGTTTTCCAAAGGTTCTAATATGAAGAAAGAAGACCCAAGATTGAAGACTAGATTGAAGGCCCCTCTTATGGGATGGCTTAAAGGGAATTTTGATGGTGCAGCCAAGGGAAACCCAGGAAAAGTAGGTTGTGGAGGAGTTTTAAGAGATCATACAGGTAATATAATAAATGCTATTGCTATACCTATTGGTATTTCTAATAGCCATAAAGCTGAGGCTACTACAGCTCTATATATGATGAGGTTAGTAGTGGAAACTGGTTTCTAGTACCTTTGGATGGAAGGAGATTCCTTGAACATTATGAATATGCATTAAAAAAAAGTTTGATTACTTGGTCGATCGAAGCTAGTGTAAAGAAAATTAAACCTTTAATGGATAAACTTGAGAAAGTATTTATTTCTCATTCTTTTCATGAAGATAATGTTGTGTCTGACTGGATCGCTAACCAGGCTATCCAACGGGAGTGTAAGATGACATGGCATGATGACTTAAGTAGGAGTGTGGATTTGAAAGCTCTTATTAATTATGACAAAACTCATGTGACAGAGGAAAAGATTTGCTAAGATTAGAAATTTAATGATATATGAAAGTGGGCTTATAGTAGTTAGTGTTATTTTCTTGAGAAAGTACATTAATATGTTTTTTTATCTTGGCTTTTCATGTATGTGTTTTTATGAGCACCTTAGTTGTTCTAATGAATACCTTGGCTTCGATTAATATATTATGTCTACCTATTCACTTGACTTTGGCATTTCATAGTGAAAAGAAGTCTTTGGAAATGGGTGGAGAACCAAGAAAATAGGAACTTAAAAATTGTAAAGCATGGAAGGCCAAAGCCTCTGTTTGGTAGAGTCTAAAAAAGGGTAATTTCACCACTTATTTGGAGTGCCTTCATGGCTATAAACCATAGTCACAAAGGTATTCTTCAAAAATTGGATTGAGGATAGGGTTTCTATGCAAAGGGTGATGGTGCATTTGTCTGAAGATTTCATAGCCAAGGTGATGGGTTTGCCTAAGGAAGGCATAAAATTCAGTAAGGAAACAAGTATTTCAAATGTTGTGTTTAAGAAATTTATGAAAATAGATGAGGAGGAAAAGAACCTGGAGAAGAATGGTGACTTTTATGAGCTAGTTCAAATTAAGGTTATCTGGCAAGATGTGCTCTCTTGCATCTATGAGTATTTTATTTTAGATGGTAGAGCTAAGCATGTTCATAAATTTCATTTTGTGTTACTAAATCACCTTAGGCACAAGGATAAGATCTCATTTCTTTTCTATCTAAGATTTTCTTTACTCCAAAGTCTTTAAGCCCATAGGAAAAAAGAGTCTCATTTAATTTTACATGAGGGTTTAATTTTACTAATTGAGAATTATTATAAGAACAAAGTTGTTGTTTCTTCCCCTCCCTTTGAGAAAAAGAAGGGCTCTATTAGTGAAACCTACTCTAGGAAGAGTAAGGGTGAGGAAGAGGTTAGTGGGAGAAGGAGGAGTCTGGAGCAAGAAACCCCTTAGAAAAATGCTGAGGAGATCACTAAGTCTGAGAACTCAGGTAATAATGATGAAAAAAATATGAAGGAGGAGGAGAATACAGATGTGGGAGATTTTAGTTCTAACTTGGAAGTTTACCTTGGCAGTAAGGGTGAGACTGGTAAGGATGAGGTAGATGAAAGCAATGATAAAAACACAAGGTCAGATAATGTTGGAGAAGAGGAAATTAATCAGAGCAAGCATACCTAGGGAGTGAGGGATGACAAAGAAGTAATGGTGAAGGAAAAGGAGGACCTCACTAGCAAGGATGTTGTGAATATAGAGGAAGAAACAAGGAAAGAGAAGGAGGAGTCTACTAGTAAGGAAGAAATGGGGAAGGAGAAGAACAAATCTACTGGTAAGGACACTATGCTTTCTTTCTTGCATACTGCAAAGCTTAAGGCTGATTCTTCTCTTCAAGTCGACTCCTAGATTATAATCAGTTAATCAATTCAAAAAGAAAAGTAGGAAATATGTAGTAGGACTAGGAAGCTGATCATGCAAAGATCATTCAGATGGAAGTTCAAGTTGTTAATATATCGGATAAATTAAAGGAATATGAACACAAACTTCATCTATTGATCAAAGAGAGTGGAAATAAGATGGAGCAAGTTACTTCCAACATTTGTGTAGCTACTACAAGCTTAGGAAAGAGAACTAATGAAGAAATCATGTCTCTAGGTGGTCCAAGTAAAAGAACTATGAAGAGCTCAAGAAAAAAGGTAGTCGAGGTAACTAGGGGATCTGCTACTAATACCATCCAAAACAATGTGGAGGCAGGCAAGGAGGTGGTGAAAATGATCAAAGAGTTGTAGTAGCAACTAGTGGTGTCCCTGGTATCTGGTCTCTGTTTTGGTAGTGGTCCCAATAACTAGTCACTGGTTTAAGTATTTTAATTGATTTTTGTTCTTGTTGTAGACACTTAAAATTTTCCTAAACACAATATTAATTCATTTAATATTTCCTTTGACATTACATGTTCCATAAATCCCCTTTTAAATAAATCCTATTTATTTAATTCCTTCCATTCCATTAACTTCTCTAATCCTATGATTAAATTAAATCTTATTTAATTTAGTCTTAAACCTATCCTAAAACCTAGTCTACACCCATCACTTTCATCCTTCTAAGCCTACCCATTACTTAATCCCACTTATTTATCTTAAACACCTTACTAAACCCCTTTTAGCTCCTAAGTGTGTGATCACATATGTGTGAGACACCCTTCACACCTCTCACACCTCTCACACCTTCCACACTTCTTACACCTTTGTCTCCCACTCCTTCCTACAAGTTTTCTCACACATGTGTGAGAAAACTTTGAATGTTGATCATTTGCATGACTTGTCTACATGTCTCCCTTATGGAACTTATGTGGATACCACATAGATGCCACCTCCCCAAGGCCTCTCTCAAGCCTATAAATAGAGCCCTTGTCTCAAGAATTTGACATCTCCCTCATTTGCATTGTTATCATGCTAGTTTGATTCTAGAGCTCTTAGTTGTGATTTGCATATTTTTTTACTAACCTGTGGTAGTTGTTAGATTTTTATTTCACTTGCATTGTTAGTTTAGTTTTTTTATTTCATCCACCTTCATATCCTTTGAATGCTCTCAAGCATGGTTGCTTCCATAGCCATTGTTTGAAGTATTATCCACTCATTTATCATAGTATCATTTTCATGTTGCATTTCATATCAAGGGATTCACATAGTTGTGTTTTGGGAGAGCACACCATATTACTCCAATCTAAAGCACACCAATAGGACCACTTATGGGTTCCTTTGTTAAGTTGATTTGAGGTTGCATGAGGACTTTGCTTTTGGTTGCATTGAGTTTTAAAACTCAAGCATAGTATTAGTTGTGTTTTGCTTTATTTTGAATATTTTGATATACATGTGCAACTAATGTGTTCTTGTTTACTCTTGCTCCCAACAGGTTAGGTTTTTTTGCATACACTTGTGTTTCAAAAACTAGGTTCCAAGTCCTTGTAAAACCTAGTTTCATTTTATGGTCCTATTTTGTGATTTTAGGTCCTTGTAAAACTTGATTTTGTATCTTTAAAACTACAAATTTTAGGTCCTTGTAAAACTTGGTTGTGCTTACTATTTTATCTTTTTCTTCTCTGTTAAGGGTTTTGGGTACCCTTCAAAACCTATTTTTACCTTAATCTAGAAAACAATAGGGGTGAATCATTAACAAGAGAACTAAATGACCATAGAACATTGTTGGGAGACCCAATTTGCCTACCTATATTTCAAGCCAAGGGGTGGAAAAATTACATGTTCAAATTATCTGCATGGAATGAGGAGCTTGCCTTAGAATTCTTGCAAATGTTGAGGGATGGTTTTGCTATAGTCAAAGGAGTAAGGGTTCTATTTTCACCTAAAATTGTAGTAGATATATTGAAATTACCACTGGTAGGAGAACAATTTTTAGATGCATTGGATGCAGTGTCAGCTAGAGCCCAATTTACAATGCACATAGACCCACAGCTTCAAATAGACCAAAAATAAGGTACAATCCACACATCTTTACCACAACCATTTAATGAATGTGCTATCTATGTTGTGAAATATTTTACTTGTGAGGGGATACATTCATATTTGCATGCCACACATTTCAAATTTTTGAGTTCCCTAAGACATGATGATTGCCCTTTGAATGTTCCTCATTTTATGTATCATATTCTATTAAAAAGAGTTGTTGTAGTAAAAAAAGGAATCTCAAAGAATGTTTTACATCATTGTTTCATTAAGCTCATCATAGAAAAAGCCCTTAGGAAGCAACTGCAGATATCTTGGGATAATTTATTTGAAAAAAAAGTGCAAAATCTTGTTAGATGACCTATGGAGCAAGCTGAAGAGGAAAGAGAACCTCAGGAAAACCCTATAAACCCAACTCTAGGCTATTCCTCAACTAGATCCTGGAGATCACAAAGAACCTCAATTTCTACTCTCATAGCTTCTACATCTCGGTCAGGTCCAAAATCTAATAAGGGTAAAAGGAAAGTTAAAATTTCCCCAAATATTGACTCTCCTACAGTTCATAGGGTTCATAAGAAGGAGAAAGGGAATGTACATGATACATCTTCAAAATTTCTCATAGCTTTAGAGGCAATAGAAGTACCATTCAGGTGTAGAACTCAAAGTAGCCAATTGTCTATAAAACTCGATGAGGGTGTGTCTTTTCAATCCCCTGTGTTTGAAAAAGTGGCTAAAAAGAAATCCTCTTCTTCTGATAAAGATACGATCATCATTGAAGAAGGTGAAAGTGTAGAACAAGTACTTGTAGTAGCAGGAACATCCTCTGTCTAGCCACCCATCATTCCCATAGATTTAGATAATGATGACAGTGTATCTGTTGGAGTTTTAGATTCTCCCCCACCTCAAAGAGAAAATTTTCATGAAGAAGATGTGGGAATAAACTTTGATATAGTTAATACTATTTTTGAACAAATTCTCTCTCAAGGACTTGATGCTTTAGCATCCATAGCCTAGCAAATAGATCCTATAGATCCTTCACCTAAGACACATGTCAATTTTCATCCTAGTTCCATTGTTTCATTATTAAGCATTATTTCATAATTATCTAACCAGTTAATTCATGAGAGGGAAGAATGGAAAATAGAGAGAGAGCTTAGAAAAAACTATCTTCAATCAAACTTAGGATTTGACTGAAAAGGATGAGGATATTGAGAAATTAAGTGGTAAACTTACAAAGGTCACTGCCATGATTCCTGAATTAATTTCTTGTCACTCTTCTTCCCCTATTTATGCTCTCTTTTTGAAAGAACAATTTGTCAGTTATTAGATGACCTGTGTTATACAAGGTAAGAGTTTAACATTGAATACTCTTCATGAATTATTTCAAGCCTTCCATATTACCCCTGTAGCCATCAAAAAATTTCTCTATGAACTCTTTTTACATAATTTAGCAGTCCCTAACAATAGAGATTGGAACCCTCTACCTTATGTGGTTCATATTTAACTTAGGGCATTAAAGTCTTGGATTCAAAATGAAATTAGAAAAAAACACTAGGCCCATTAGTTGAGAGAATTAGAATATGAGACTCCACTTCTTCTCAAGCCTAAAGCCAAGGATGTAAGAACTATGTACTATGAATGGATGAAAATTGCTTACTCAAAACCTAGAAGCCATATTATTCATACTTTAAGGGATGCAACCTATCAAGAATATAAAGCTATGGTAGAAACATATCTCCCTTTAACTTCTCATCCTCCACTATTACTATCTCCATTGCTTGCTAATAAACAAGATTTAGAGAAAATTGATATGACAGAAGAGCTCTGCAGATGGGAAAGTTACATGGAGAATAAAGGTTTTTATTAGAACATTGCTACAAGAGGTAAAGGGCAGAGTATTGCTTTAGATTTTAGGATGGCTGCAAGGGTGAAATTTTTTATGTTTTCTTGAGGAAAAGTCAAAGTTTTAGTTGGGGGGAATGATGAGACTAGAATATGGTCTATTTTGTCATTTCATTCTCATTTTAATTCAAAAAGTTTCTAAGGACTTTGATGTTCAAGAACATGATGTTTATGATGATTTTAGACAAATGTGTGTATAATTACTTTTCAAGATCAAAATGAATACGTTGTGAAAAGATATATCATTTAATTAAAAAATAGTGAGAATTGTGCTTTTTCTTCCTTAGATAGGTTGGGTAGTTCTCCTGCAGCAATGTGACATAGGGAAAACTAATTTAGATATCATGTTTTGAATAAATCTTGATGTATTTTATTTTTTTGGAGGCACTAGTATTTTGCAGATATAAAAGTGAGGTCAATTCAACCAAGCGGGAGTCAAAGCAGTTACTCATGTTATTAAGCCAGCCCTGAGTAGAGGAAATTTAGGGGTCATGAGTTCCTAGATTATTACTCTTTTTGGCACTAGAATTAATGCACCTATTGTAACAATCAATACCATCATTTTCTTTGATAGTTGATGAGTCCTAAATCTAGGAATTATGTTCCTAGTTCATATTTTCAAATAACTAGAAGTCTGTGTTCTAGAGGGGGGGGGGGGGGGGGGGGGTTTAGTTATTTTTCAATAGAAGAATTTGTTGAGTACTGAATACAATCTTTATGTTCATTAGTATGTACATTTTATCATTGCTATGAATAAAAGGATCATTTTAAGTGTTCATCTCTGAGTTATTCTACTTCATTTCTCTGTGGGGGCCCACGCAAGAAGTAAACTAATTAGTTAGTGAAAAAATTTCATTCAATTAATAGAAAAAAGTAGATTTTATTGTTCCTATAGCATAGGAAGTTGAAGTAATTCTTAGTTCTATTTTCATGCTTTGTTAACATAGATTTGATTCTCAGCTTTAGCTTATATTTCTTGTAGCTTAAGAATTTGAATTTCCTTAGAGCAGTTCTTAAGTTGAGACAAGTTTGAAGAATATATTTTGCAAACACCATTTCAAGTTTACATCCTTGGTTGATAAATTAAATGAGTCCAAATGAGTTGGATAAGAGCCACTTGAGATGTCCAATCTTGGGTTAAGTAGTCCATTGTTGTAGGATTTTGATCCCTCTCTTTGGAAAACAAAAGTTCACTACCCCTTCTTGGACTATTCATAATATTATTTTAAAAGAAATAAATTTGATTAATTCCTTAGATGTTTGTTTTATTACCCATAACTATAGAGAATCTAATATGGTAGTTGATTGGGCTACCAATATGGCCTGCAAAATCACATGAGGATTGTTTAGCATAATGGTAATGGAATCCCTATTAAAGGCTCATCTCTGATGGAGTATGACTAGATTGGCAACAAACAAACAAATTTAAACTATGATTAATTTCACTTTAGGGTATAATTATGAGGTAAGTTTGAAATGGTGTTTCTTGATGGAGTACATTTATGATATGAATAGTCACTTTATGCCACATGGATTGTGGGTCCTTTTGGAAAATAGAAGATGTAGCTTTTTCTTCAAGGCCAAGATTGTGAATGTTATTGTTTTTTGGACAACACAAGTATTTTCAATAGGAATAGAGATATGGGTGGAAAGAATAAGAGATGCAAGCCTTGAAATTGCTTGGAGTGGAAACAAAAACCTAAGGTCTGGAGTATTCTGGAAAGAGGTGGGATTACGAGCTACCTAGAGAATCTTAAGAGAAGTAATCCTTCTATCACTAGATAATTCATCAAAACCTGGAAGAATGGTAGTGTTATTGTGGGGAATCAATGTATGGAGGTTGTGAAGGATGTTATTGCTAAAGCTACATGTTTGGATATGGAGGGGATCAAGTTTTTCAGAGACAAAAAGGTTTCAGACAAAGGTGTTATATTTTTACAGAATTGGACCAGGAAAGAAAAAGGTTGGTTAAAATCAATAACTCCTTCTTTAGCCCTAAAAGCATTTCTAGACCTTGGAGATCTATATTTTTGGTTTCAATTGAGTATATTACTCTAGATGGGCACTATTCCAAAATCTATGGTCATCATTTCATGTTGGTGAACCATTTTTAGCATGGGGTTAGGGTTAATTTCCCTTTCTACCTCATGTAATCTTTGCATAACACTATTCTAAGTTTACAAAATAACCCAAATGGGGGCCATGCTTGTCATGAAGGGCTTATGGCTTTGATAATAAATTTGTTGAAAATGAAGAAAGTGGAAAAGCCTCGTAGAAGTAGGAATACTTTGGAGGATTATGATATGGAAGGGAGTGAGTTTGATGAGTACCATGAGGGTGAGACAGATGAGGAGTATCAGCCTATGGAAAAAAAGAGGAAGATCTCTGCTACCTATGGCTTGTCTTCTAAAAAAAGCATGAAGAACAATAATGAGCTAGATTATGATATTGATTTGGGTTTTGATGAGGAGATTGTGGAGAAAAAAGGTAAGAAGGTGATTTGAATTATGAATTTAGGTTATAATACCTAGTGTACTAGAACCTACGGTATTGTGAATAAATTGAAAATAGTTAAAATGCAACAATAGATGTTTTGCAAGCCAAAAGGTGATCCATTCATTTCAAAAAATAGAGTTTACACAAATTTGATGGATCCCAAGGGTCACCATTATCCCTTGGATATCAAGAAAAAAAGTCTGCAAGCTAATTAATTACAAAATAAACTCTAACGACTATGAAAACTATTAAAAACTATATTAAAATTTATGTCTACTTGTAGAAGTTGTAATTTTCTTCTCATAGTTTGAAATCATGAACCATCAAAATTTCTAGGAAGATCTTCTAGAGTTCTACATTTATTGTTTGAAGTCTTAAGCATATCACACATACTTATTGGTCCTATCGAAGCCCAGAAATGCCCCGAAGACCTCCAAAAATACAAAATACTAGAACATAGAAACTACTGAAAAATTTAATTTTAATTATTTTCCCATTTTTGCTTGTGCCAACATCCTCTGCATCTTCCTAGACTATGTTTTGATTAGAAGGCTAAGGGGGGAAAAGTAATTGTGGATCCTCTTACCTACATGGGGCTATGGACATTAAGGGTAAGGAAAAGATTCCCAAAGGGGATACATTTTTGAACTTGAAAGATAATCTCGAGAATGTTAATGTGAACCTAGGGAGGAAAGTCTAAGACAAAGCTTTAATACTAAAGATCAGGGAAATGTGGCTAGTGTGTTCAATAACCCAGGTTTAATGAGGAGGGATATTGATCTGATTGAGGATCAAATGAAGGATATTTGGAAAGAATTTGAGCATCTCAGTAAAATCGATAGGAGGGAGAGAACCCTAGGCCAACACCTAGACATACTTACAGATCTTATTGGTACTATTAAAGATGACACTAAAATGATGAAAAGAGTTCCACCCCTTGAGGAGATATAAATATAGATGAAATGGTGAAAGATCTACATAATAGGTTTGACAAGCTAGGAAGTAGAGTTGTGGGGGTTAAGAATACTCTAAAAAAGATTGTTGAATAGAGCTACTCAATCTCGAAGGCCATTGTTGAAACCATTGAGATTCTTTTAGAGAAGCTAGAATAGGGTAAAAAGGACTATGGTAATAAGGAGTTGAGGGATGATCAAGGACCTAGTAATCATACTAGGGCAATCTCAAAGAAACCTAAGGCTGTGGAAGATAAAGAGATTCATGAGTTAAGGGCTTCTACAGTTAAAATGAACATTCTAGCTAATCTTCCTTTGTTTTTCTATTGTCTCTGTTGTTCACCCCTTTTGTTAAAGGGTTCTTTTCTTTTGTTTGTTTCTTCTGTGGTTGTTGATGCATAGCTTATCTTGGTCTTTTAATTCTTATTTGATTCACACTTTGTAAAAACTTTTGGGTCCTATCAAAACTTGTTTTTACTTAACTAAAACACTAATATCTAGCGTATCTAATTGGTTTCATTTTATTTGGTTGACTATTAAATTTTTTATTAAGTTTTGAAGTGGTAATAAATATATTTTAGACACAGTAAGGAATGGTGGGTAATATTCACCATTTAAAAACCTTAAAATATATGTTTCATTTTTTTGTCCACAACTTGTTTTGTGTATATAGAAAGTCATTTTTCATTTTTTCATTAGAAATAGAGTATAAATCACTAGTGTCTATGGATTTGTCACAATTTCATAACTTATTTTTTAGTTTCAAAATAAGAATTAAAAATCAAAATTGATTTAAAATACAAAATTAATATAGTTAGTAAAACAAAAAAATATGAAGTTATAATAAACTCACAATGATTGGAAAATTTTATTTGATTAGTATCATCTATATTTGTGTTTCTCAAATGAATTTAGTTCATCTCTGGAAAAGCTAATATCAAGGTAATTTTTGTTACAATTTTTACAAGTGAAAAGGAGACTTGATGGTAAGTATGATTAAGGAATAAAGGGATTATATCAAGATAACTTGATCTTGAGGATTTTATATAGCCATATTTAGTTAAGTCCTTTAAATGGGGTCTCTCAATACTTAAATAATCATATTTTCTTTAAAATGTGTAATTTTAGGAAAACATAGGATGTTATAAAGTGTAACTCACAATTGTGGGGTCACCCTATTGCAAGAAAAAAAGGAAAAATAACATTCACTACTGGATTGGGATTAGAATAATCTTTCCAACAATATATCAATTTCCCAACTTTAATATTGTATGAGAAATATGAAGACAAAACAAAAAAAATTCTCCTAATGGGAAAAAGGAAATCAGTGACAAGTTGACAACTATCAAATTGTGGCTCATGACTTGCTAATACTAGATCCTCCACTTGTAAGCATAGCTTACACAACTTCAAGATAAGATCCCTCAAAGAACAAATAGGAAGTGATGGATTTGAATATATAATACCATCTTGATATTTAGAAATACAACTTCACAAAACCCACTTAACACATGTATGGAAATAACTTATCATAGATTCATGTGTAAGAAGCCCTAAATATAAGGAAACTTGTAATAAAGAATATAATTGTTTCCACATAACCCATAATAGATCTAAAATAAATAACCAATTAAAATTCACATTCAAGAGAATAGACAACATACCGACAAAAATGTGACACAAGATATACCCTGGGAAACCCTCATTGAGGGAAGAAAACATAGCCTCCAAAAGCATCTATCGCCATGTATTATTCAGAAAAAATTCCATTGCAATACAACCATAGAAGCCTTCAAAGCCATAGCCACAACCAAACAATCCATGGGAACAAGCATGAATCCACACATCCCATGCCATGTTTCCAACCTTCAAGAATTCTCCCTTGACTAACCTATCAAGCCTTGTCCCACTCGACTCTTTCCCTTTTTGCCTTTTGTCTTCTCATTGTCTCTACAACTACCCTTGTGGATTTTTATATTGTAGCAAGTCCCAAAAAACCACCAAGTGGTATTAAATAAACCATGTGCTAAAACTATGTGCTACATCACCCCTTGACCCCAAATTTAATATTGGACTTTAATTTCATTTCCTCAATATTAAATAATTACATGAAATATTATCACAATGTTATAATACACTGATCAAGTATATCCCATGGGAATCTTTACATGTTGCATGTCCATCTGGGTGCTCCTAGATTCAATATTACATAGTAAAATAAAATAATACAATATAACATATTATGCAATGTGTGCAACACCCATTATCTCAACAATCTCCCATTTGTTGTATACATTGCATAGGGTCAATCTATAGCCACATAAATGAATAAGGAAACAATCCCTCTTAGCGCATCCACCATCATAGATCAAAGTACACCATGTGCTCCATCCTATTACCCACAACAAAATCAAAGTATCTTGCATCTCAAACATGAATGAAGCCACCTCCTATTATGCCACTACCATTGGATATACATAGAAGTCATCCAAAGAGAAACTAAAATCCTGTACCAACTAAAATGCCAAGCACAAAATACCTAATCCAAAGTTAATCACATGTATTAATAGTTGTCAAAATATCCATAGCTGAAATATCACCCACAACAAGTGCCAAACCCATCCAACTATCCATAACTCCAAAGGTATACCAAGTAAATCTCACATCAACATATCCAATATGTAACCTGTAATCACAAACCTCAAGAGCAATACCTGCCACATATATACTAAGAATCTCCCACTACAAAAGATAATGTCAAATCTATAGCCAATTTACTCACAACATCTCAAAGAAGTCAATCCATGTAGTCTCAAGGACATCCACAATACATAAATTAATAACCTGTAATAATAACTCTCATAAAAAATCTCCAATAGACTCCCAAACACTCAACAACCAATAGAGGAAAGAGATAAAAGAATAACCATGTCATCTCTCACATGACATACATGAGCACAAACTAGTAATCACAATCTCTAACCAATCTCAAATCAAATGTAAGTAAAACAAAACATCCATGAAGATAAGCAAGACCAAAGAGAAACCATGCAAATCATAACTTGTATCATGTCCTTCTACACACACCTTTAGATGTAAACTGTGTAAGTATGATCTCCTCCATAAAATGCCAACAAGAATCCACAACAACACCCAAACCATACCATATAACTAATCATGGATGTAAGCCTCTCACAAGAAGATCAAACTCATAAACCATTCTTAATCTAAGGAATATGCCCAATATAAAACCATCTCCCAAACTAAACCAACATAACATCATATGAAAATGGAAATAACCAATGCTAATCCATATTTCAAATGAGCCCTCTAGAACTAAATCAAGTAAAATAGCTCAAGATCCATATCCATGAAAGACAAGCATAAATATAATGCACCTAAGAGAAATAATGGGCTATACCTCTCAAGTAGAAAATCACCAAGTAGACAAAGAGTGGGGAATGAGAATTCTCATCAAGTTATCCAAGTCTCCAACCAAGACTCATCTAAGAACAATCTCCTCTCAATTCCATACCAAGTGAATCCCTCTGAGACTTCCTACTGAAACCATCAATTGTCCCAATAAATACTTCTCTAATCCAAGAGAAATCAACATCACCATTGCCTCTAATTATTCATGAGCACCTATATTCAATCAATTTGTGCCAACTCCAAATGCAACATAGCAATATCATGAAGTATCTAGCTTATGAACAATGTACTCAATACTGAGAAACTAATCCAAGATTAATGTCAAAGTTCCAAACATAGCCTCAAGAACATAAACATGACAACATGATCTAAACATCTCAACCAAAGAGATAACATGCTCTATCTGAATACACCATAATATTTCAAAACTCTAAATGTGTATCAAGAGTATACTATGACATAATAATGAAACCATCCTAACACCAAGTATAACATGTCGAATGAAAGCATAAACCACACCTTTACCAAGAACCCCATTTGTCCTCAAGATGCAACCATCTCCACACACCATGAAGCAAACTATCTCCACATAACATGAATAACCATCTCCACACACCATGAAGATAACAAGTGCACCATGCAAATATCAAAGACACTTCTACACCAACAAGATCTAAGACAAACCTCGAACATCTGCAAACACCTAATAAATATATCAATGCCAAAAAAATCTCACTCAATCGTGGTACCAAGTCACCTATCGCATCATAATATCCATCTCGTACATGAAGATCCTCTAGGTCTATACACAAAACCAAAGTGTCAATACCAAGTGAAACCAAGATCTCAAAACCATGAAGATACAAACCAAACTAGGAACTAATCTTGCATTGTCACCTCATCACTATCACAAGCTCCCACTAAATTGTATATCAAAGCTATCAATGACATGATGAAAAAATATCATCTAACCATGAGAATAAACCAAGGCATCAAATCATCAAAGAATTCAAAGTACACATCATGAACTCCTCAAAAGAAACCAAATAACCATGATCCTTAGCCAAAAAGATATACCACCATAACCAAAATAGAAATTAAAAATAATGAGCATCAGGGATGTGCATGTATATCCAACCATGTCATGCTAAAATCCATGGCACCATGATCACATCCATGAACCAAGCATCTAACTCTCAATATGTCCAACCTGTCGACATAAAATAGTCAACCACAATCCTCTACCATGACTGTACCTTGTAACAACATCTCATCACTTCTACATGAAGAAAAAATATCAAGTCATGTGACTTAGGGTATTAACAACACAAATCCAAGCCACAAACCTAAATATGCATCAATAATAAAAGATCAATGGGTAAAGACAACCCATAACCAAGCTATAAATGTAATCTGTAAGTATAGACCGCTTACAACATTGCACAACTTGTATACCCAACAAGTCATCACACATATTCAAATCATTGTTGATAACCATATCATCATGAAACCAATTTGAAATATGAATTGAGTATACAATGACATCAAATCTTAAATCTCCAAAAATACAATATCATAAACTCACATTGCTACCATAGTCAATATATATCATAAACTGTTCAGATTAATATATCATCAAATAAACCATGTCAAACCTATACCAAATTTGAAACAATATGTAAAGCTCTCTAAGAGCTTTTCGTTGACTACTTGAACTCCAAAAATCTGACTTTGTATGCCCAAGTTATGTCCTGATTTGTGCTCAAAATAAAAATATCTAACTTTCAAGATCTTAAAACCTAAAAAAATGCCAAAAAATTATAAAACCAAACCTACACCAAGTTGTAGTGCTTTGAATTAGATTTCCAACACCTATAAGAAGTTTGAAATTCGATATCCTGAGAGAAAGTTATGGCTATTTTACTAAGACAATTTGTTTACCATTTTAACTACAATTTTTTTTTGTGACAAAAATTCTAACGAGATTAAATTTCATGTCCATCATGGGCTAAAATTAAAAAACTCTTTCATTTCCTCTGAACATGGCCAAACTGGGCACATTATATATTAAAATCTATGGAAATATCAACCCAAATCTAATGGTGAGGTTTGTTTTTATCTAGTAGGTCATTTCTACAAGCTCCCCCTAAAACCCTCATTTAAATGAAACATCTAAAAAAAAATTTTTGTCCAACAATTTCACATGCTCAAAATCTACCAACATCCCATCATAATAGAAAACCCAAAACCCTCACATATGTACTAAACAAATAATATAACTTACTCTTTCTTTTATTCTCTCATGCATTCCCATGGATTCAATCTAAGGTTACAATAATAAAACCATAACTTTGATACCAATTGTAAGGAAACTTGTAAGAAAGAATATAGTTGTTTCCACATAACCCATAATTAATCTAAAATAAATATGTAATTAAAATTCACATGCAAGAGAATATAAAATATACCTAGAAAAATGTGACACAAGATATACCCTGGGAAACCCTCATTGAGGGAAAAAAACCCAACCTACAGAAGCATTCATCACCATGTATTATTCAACAAAAATACAATTGCAATACAACCATGGAAGCCTTCAAATCCATAGCCATAACCAAGCAATCCATGTGAACAAGCATAAACCCACACATCCCATGTCATGCTTCCAACCTTCACAAATACTCCCTTGGCTAACCTATCAAGCCTTGTCCGACTTGACTCTTTCCATTTTTGCCTTTGTCTTCTCCTTGTCTCTACAACTACCCTTGTGGCTGCTTATATAGTAGCAAGTCCCACAAAACCACCAAGTGATATTACATAAATCATGTGCTAAAACTATGTGCTACCTAACCTCCTGACCCCACATTTAATATTGGAATTTTAATTCTTTTCCCCAATATTAAATAATTACATGAAATATTATCACAATGTTACAATACAACTCATCAAGTATATCCCATGAGAATCTTTACATGTTGCATGTCCATCGAGGTGCTCCTAGGTGCAATATTACATAGGAAAATAAAATAATACAATATAACAATATTATGCAATGTGTGCAACACCCATTATCTCAACACTAAACACACAAAAGGTACTTTAAAAGCCCAAAAGGAAAAAAAGTGCATTGCAGTAAGGTAATAATTAAAAAGGGATCCAATATTTTTGTTAAAACCAATAATGCTAAAAAAAACTCAACTTAAAAAAGGCAAACATTAGGATGAGGAATTAATAATTAATAATTAATTAGTTATTAACTAGCATAAATTTTAGTTGAAGTGAAGATAAAGTAAAACATCACATAATTAATCAATCAATATAATTTAATTAGTTAAGTATATAACCTTATTACTCCAACAAAATCCTTCCATTACTTTCTACATTTCATTATATTTTTTTCTCTAAAACTAGGGAGATTATGATTGTAGTAATCAATCAAGTTAAGATTTAGTGGTGCATGGTTGATGTTGAGTTTAGAGGATTGCTACAAATATATTAGCACTCCTTGTTCGATATTTATTTTCAAAGGTAACAATCTCTTGCATCTATATTGTTGCTAAGAGAAGAAAAGACATGTTCCTTCATAGGACATGTCCACTCATTGATTTATTATTTATGATTAGTACATAGTAGATAATATAATGATATAAGATTACACACACACACACACACACACACACACATAGTCTAATGATTTCTAATAAGAATGATTAACTAGTAATCACACCAATGTATCTCTTGGATTGAAGCTACAACATGAACGCTCCCTCTTAGCTAGGGAGGATAAATACATGAATAAATATTACCTTAATGTAATATTAGGAATGACATGTTTTAAGGACATCTTTGTGTACCATCTTAAAATGGATGTACTTCATTTTGATACCTTTTATCCCTCCTTAATGTTTTTTTGGTCCTTCTTTTTCCTCCTTAATACATATCACACTTCTATATCATATCTTGCCTCCTGATATGTTCCCATAAGTGATACACTGCCAAATTTTTGGTTATATCTTCTGATAGGTTCTGTATTTCACAAATCCATCTCCACTTTCTCCTAAGCCTTTCTGAGGCCTATTTATTCCCTTCTCTAGGAACATGTCAACTCCAATTTGACCTAGTCAAGAAGAGGTCAAACCAAGTTGACCTCTTTTTAGTAATTATGGGGCTCAGGGCCTAAAATTCCTTAAGGTTTCAATTGTTAACTTTTGCTTCCTAGTTGGCTTGTATTATTTTCCACCCAAAAGCTAGTATATAAGGAGGCTTAGGGGATTCATTTTTCAAACATTCTCTCTTTACAATCAAACATTCATAAAGAAATAAAAACATTTTCAAGGCATTCAAGAAAAAAATAATTCAAGTTCAAGTGTTTCCTACTTGCATCAAGCTTCTTCCTTCAAAGTGATAGTGAATTTTGGCTTCATAGGAGGAGATATATCATTCCAATCCTTTGAGTTCTTCTATCATTCATCCATGAAATGTCACATATATTCCTATTCATGAGGTTTTGGAAACTTTTATTTCTCTTTCATTTCTTTGAGTCAAGGCTATTACATTTATATACTTGATCACATATCAAATTCAATTGCATCTATGAAGGTAATTGTGTCTTTCATTTGATTTTATTAAATTCTACTACATGTTAGAATTTCCTTTATCAATTACATTTCAATTCAAGGTTGATTCCTTAATCTAGGGCTTGACTAAAGGAAAGCCCTCATCTACCCAACAAGAAAAACCTTTATTTTATGTGTGCAGGAGTAGGATATCAAAAACATTATTGCAGATTTGGAAATAACTTTCTGAGATTTTTTTATAAAACCTAGGTCAACTTCATTACAATGCCCTAGGAACACAATGACCTCATTGGAATTGTTCTAAAATAGTTACAACTAGGTTGACGTATTCTCTGCATCTCGACTGGAAAATTAGTTTCTAGGTTTTTTGGGGGGCTTTTCATTTTCTTTATGGGTTCATAGTCATATTTTTAGTTATAGGTCTATATTTACACTTTTTGGAGCTAACACATAACTTCTAGTACACATTTCAAGTTGAGTCTTCTATGTTTTGTTTCAATTCATAATTTTTATCTTAAATATGTAACATAATTGGGCTGATTATATACACTTTACATCTAGATTTTCATTACTTAATCAATTAATTCAATTTTTTGTACACGTTATCACACATAGGCTAAAGAGTGTATTTCATATAATGAATTACCATTCATAATTCAAATTTAATATTGGCACCCTTTTCCTTTTGGACATTGCTAATCTAATTTGGGTTCAAAGAGGAATCATATTTGGAGGCTCTCTCTTTGCTCACACATACATATTTGAATGGTTTAGTATAGTCCCAAATGATCAGTCAATCCAACAACCTATGTTCATGCATGAAAAAGAGGAACATGTACTTCAACACATAGTGCCATATGAAAAGCTCATTCTAGAAGCTCAATTATCTCCCAATGTTTCAATGCAACATGAGAAGGAGAGTTCATTAAATTTTTTTGATGAGATTTATAGTCTTTTGAGTGAGGGAGAAGATGAGGTTCATACTAAGAAAAAGGAAAACCAAGAGCTTCTCATGTTAAATTTAGAACAACAAGTAGAAGAGGTTCACAAGAAAAACTATCTAAGACGAGGAATCATGTATATCCTTTGAGCTTCCTATAAATTTGGAGCATAATGACGAACATACCTCATTTTTTGTAGGAAAGAATAATGAGCGAGAAGAAAGGGTCATGATTTTCTTTGATGAATTTCCTTCATTTGTTGAGAATAATTAGGGAGAGGTGCTTCCAAACACATTATCACAACAACAAAATATTAATGAGATGGTAGCTAGCCTAGGCTTGGAAGACTATTTTGAAAGTATTATAGAGGTTTTTTGTGAAATTTTTTTCATATAAAATGCAAAGCATATGCCTACCATAGAAGACTCTATTTTTGAAAACTACTCTCCTATTGATTCTAAGTCTCATCCTTAACACAAGCTAGAGACACTCATTAAGAGTGTTCAATGGGTTGATAGTTGTGATGAACTTTTAGCTTCCTTAGCAGAAGAAGAGGACCCCCTGAAAGTGGAGGAAGAATTGACATGGTAGTTAATCATGGAGGATAACCATGATAAGCTAGAAATAGAGAGAAGTATTAAAGAAACCAACAAAGTAGACTTTAATTTTGTGCTTTCTATATGTTTCCTAATTAGGTATTTGACCCAACTCAAGTCAATTTAGGATTCATCATTAATAATAGAAATTGTTGATGGACAGGTTCAAATTCAATAGATTGATTCAAACCCAAATACTGATACATTTGGTTAATGTGAAGTACATCGTGTCATTTTCATTCCTCAAGAGATGCTACATGAATAATTTAGTATTGTTCATTTCTCCATATTCTTATATTTTCCTTTATCATGCTAATCATGGCACTTTGAAGAAGAATAGGAGCTACTTTAACCAACCAGTAAATGAATTTATTTAGAATTTATCTTGTTGTTGGTTAGGCTAGAGTAGGTTAGTTTTTCATATTTCCATAAGTGTTTTCAAGCACAATTAGTTTAGCTTCAGTTTTAGTTTTCCCATTTTTCAATAAGAGTTCCAAGCTTAGAGGCCTCAATGAATTATAAGGAGGGGTTATCCTGCATCTATATTCAAGTTTCTAGTTTTAGTCATGATTTCATATTAAACTTCATGCCCAATGGAGAAGCTAAGGAAATTGTTCATATGATTCTTAGTAGGAAAGGAATCAATAGAAGTCACTAGAAATGTTACCAATTTTCATATCATTCAATTTGGTGACACTTAGTAGCCTAGTTACTAGGTGGATTTTCCTCTATGATAGCCTATTTTGTCATAATTTTGTGATCCTAATTAGATTTGAGTTCATCTATAAATTAATGGAAAAATCAAGTACGTTTGCACAAATAATTAGCTCAAATAAAGGAGCACGGTGAAGGAAGATGAAGAGCAACATGTGTAGTTGAAATAGTGTGCATGTATTCAATGAAATATAAAATGTGCATAATGAGAAGTGCATGTAATAATGAAAAAAAAAGGTGCATGGGCTCACATAGGCTATGAGCATAGCCAAAAACATATATAATACCTTAAAGAGGAGTATATGCATACATAAAAGAATAAGAAAGATACAAGGTATCATACATTACCTAAGTTGGTGTACAAAGATTGATCACTAGATCTAGATTCCTTCTTCCACCTATATTATCTTAGAATCTACAAGGTTTTAAAGAGGAGAAAGAGTAGGATTAGATCAATAAAGATCATACATACATCTACTCATCAATGGAGAATTACAAAGTACTCAAATGGCTATACTTAAAACATACACAAAAGGCTCAAAAGGATTATGCAAAAGTAGATAAGCTCACGTTTTATCTAATTTGTTTCTTCCATGTGTATGGAAGACAAGTTAAATGGATTAGAAATTTCATATGTAGCATACAAGAAAAAATATGTAGAGGTTACAAGAACCATGCATTGTTCTTGTAGCAAAAAACAAGAATGTAGAATGCAAGCCTATTATTAGCGATATGAGGTAGTAGAAGCAAGAAAAAATAAAAAATATGAAGGCATTTTAAGATGCATATTTCATAGCCTTAAATTAAACAAAGAAATCCCCTACAAGAATTAATGGAGTATATTATAATTATAAGTGCTCATGGATCATAAACAAGGACATAAATGCAAGCAATATGATAAATACATGGTAAGCATTTGGGCACATATTCATGCAACCATGAAAAATATAGAATTTCTTTTTGCATGCATGTATAATAATATCAAGGAATTAAAATACATCATTTCTTAAACACACAATTACATCAAAGTGATACCTTCAAATACATGCATGCAGAAGCGACAAAAAAAAGTTGTCATTCTTGTAGCAAAATGCATGAATTTAAAGAATGCACCCCGTGGCTTCCATGAATTGACCGGCAATAAAAATGCATAAGAAAAAGCATGGAGATATTTTTTTATGATGTGAAGCAGAAGAAATAAAACCCTTTTCAAATTCATCAATGCCATATGGTAAAAATGACTTATGCAATGGGGTTACAAAAGCATAAAATCAAATACAAATATCTACAAATCTGAAAATCACGGTAATCAAATGTCCAGAAAGCTTCAAAGGGTTTTCATAGAAAATAAAATTAGAAAATAGAGAGATGAGAATCAAAATTTTCCTTTATATATTGAAGATTGTGGTTTCTAATTTTTGAGCTACAAGAAGTTGACTTAAACTATCTCCTATCATGGAAATTTTCCCAAAACACTCCAATTTGAACTTGGACATATTTTTGAAGGATTTGAACATGTGAGAGACTTATTTTAGTCTTTATAATCAATTTTTCATATTTTTAATGTCATTTTATGAAGGATTCTATCATAAAGGGTTGTATAATGATGTAGAGGATGGGGTATGTTAAAATGTCCGAGTGCTAGGTGAATATTGCTGTACATGGGGGGATTTTTGGCTAGGTGGTTTAAAGGGATGTTTATTTTTCATTTTGCACCATTAATGTAAAACATTTAATAAAATGATGATAATAAATCATTTTATTTTATTTCAAATGCAAAATTGGAGGGATTTAATTAAGTGAGATTTTGTAAATTTTGGAAAGGGGGGTATATGTTTCATGATGATTCTAAGGGGGTTGGTCTTTTTATCAATTGCGCATGTTCATATTTTAAATACTTAATAGAAGACAATTATATAAATCATTCTATTTATCTTTTAGTGAGAATTGGGGGATGGTAAGATTTAATCATGGCAAAATCATGGGAGTTTGGTAATTGGTGAAGCAAAATCTTTCCAAGGGAAAATTATATACTTTCCATATTGTTGCACATACCTACTAGCTGATTTTGTGGGAGATGTTAGATTCAGATTTTGGCATGATTTGTGAGGATGACATAATTAAGTTTTTAGTTGATTTGATGGAAATCATGGGCTAGTTTCCAATTTGGAGGATGGTGCAGATTGAGGTTTTTGGACCTATTTATACTCTCTTCCTTGGTATTTTTGAGTTAGCTCTTACATTCTACCTCCTTGGAGAGATAATGTTTTGTAGCTCAGTCCTATATTGTGATGTAGGTTTTGAACCTTTTCTCCTTTTGAATAATATAATAGTGATCCTCTTTTTTCCTATTTCAATTTATTATTCTCTTATGCATTTCTAGCTTTAATTTAGTGTATTTTTCATGAAACCTTGGCTTAACTTCAGAGTTTGAGAGGCATATGAGAGCTATTTTTATGAGATAAGTTAGTGTAATTTGTGAGTAATCAAGTTTAGAAGTTATGAACATGATTTCCTTCTTTTGAACATCCACACCTTTTTACACTTTGTGCCCTTTATGTTAATATGATCGTTTTGTGATCAAATTTTTATAGTCATTTCAAGTTGTGAGTTTCATTCAAAGTTGCATCACATCATAGTTTTCAATGAATCACCTTCATTTCTAATTTAAATTTATTTATGCTTACTCTCTCTCCCCTTTTCCTACCAAGTTCAACTGAAGTTTTTTAGAGGTGATTCAAGGGATGCTGACCCTTTATACCGGAGGTCAATCCTTAACATGGTATACCCACAGGTCAAGGATCATCCCATGTTTCACTACATTGTTGGAAGTTTCTTTTTAGCACAAGGGTACAATCTAAGTAACAATAGTAACATCCCAAGTGAAATCTTATGTTTTCTTGGAATTGCATGCCTAGCATAAATTGTTACCACTTACGGAGGTATCATGTGATTTTTCTTCTCTTCTTTTTACTTATATCCTTTATGAATTTGTATCCTCTTATAATTTGACATTTCTCTCATGTGTATTGTCAGCAATATGGCTAGGTAGATGTATGAGTGTTGTCATTTATGACAATATATACTTTTGATATTTCATAATGTTATCAGAGTTTTAAAAAAATTGTATAAGTGTGAGATAGTTTGCAGCAATACAAAGACATATACGGTATGTACAGATGATAGACTTTGAGTTTGCTCATTTGTAGATAAGGATCAATAGTTGATAGGTTCATAGTGATGTATGTTGGTGTGCGAACTTGTACAAATAGTACCTCACAAGTTAAAGTTGAATTACCAATTTAGGTATTTAATAGAGCATGTTAGTAAATTGAACTATACGGCTTAAGGAATTATTTTGGAAATAAAATAATTGCTTAATCATGTTGGGTTGACATCCTAGATGTTAATCCTGAAGTAATTTTATATTTGATCAAGCATGTGAAAGCATCAAGGTCGACTAAGAAGAGTTTTGATAATTTGCAAGATATAAGTAAAGATCATATCTTGCACAGATAATGAGTAGGAAGCATGTGATGCAAACTATAGTAAAGAAAGCTTAAATAATATGCGAGCCTTATGTGATGTGAAATCTGATGTATGATAAGAGCAAGTAAGAGATACAATTGTAAGACAATATTGTATGTATATCTGTTCTTGTGAAGAAACTTAATTGTTTATTGCATGTTAGGGTAGTGGGCTCTTCTTGCATACATTGTATTTGATCTACCAACTTCTAACAGGGTTGAAGCTTTTAATAGGGCCTAGTCCTCTAACAAGGACTCGAGACACTATATGTATTTGATGAAGGATTTGAGAAAATATGCAAATCAAATCCACAAAGCCCTTGAATACTTGCATGTAGAAAACCTATCACAAAGAAGAAAAAGACAAGAGGAGACAGGGGTTTTCTCTAAAAACATGCAAACTATATTCTCAGATAAATAAATAAATAATGAAAAATTACAAAAGATCAATCCTTATAAAAGGAGATTGAAACCCGAAAGGGTAACCTAAAAAGTAAAAGCTATTTAATAATTACTAATTAAATATTAAATAAAGAATTCAAAAGGTACATAAAGTAAAATATTAAGAAGGGAGAAAAGGTAATTTAATTAATGAAATTAAATTAACCTTTTTCTAGAACACCCCTCCTTAAGATGAGCAACAATGTAGTTACAAACAATGCAAAAAGAGCAAGGAAACTACAATGCAATGCTAAAGAAAAACTTCGGTCTTGGAAACAAGGCCTGATGAGGTACCCAATCACAACCAAATCTCTATGAAAGAGATAAATAGAGAAAACCTAGTGGGAAAATCTCTACTCAAAAAAGAGATAGTTGAAAACCTAGTGAACAACTGTAGAAGTCTCCAACTAGGGGAATGTTCCAGAAAATAGGAACAAAGAGTGATCATGAAGAAACATCACTAAAGCATGAAGAAGTTACAAACCCTATAAAAAAGATACTTCTAATTTGTAGAACCTCCTCTGAGATAGAACCTAATTAGGTAGAGAACACTAAATCTACATTGAATCAGGAGGTGAACAAAGGCAAACAACTAAACTTGAAGATACAAATGGCATAAAACACCAAAGCCTGAAGAGTTGATCAATCGAACAAAGGAAGCATTAGAAACAATAGAAGAACCCCCCCTAATGTAGATAAGGATGAGGTGATAGGAAACTAAGAAAGTGGGCCAATAACTCCTGCAAAATAGAAAGAACCAAGAACATCTAGAGTGAGGAAGAGGTACAAAAACCTATAAAGGAACATGTCATCGAAACATCATGGGGCTAATTTTGTGGAAGAGACACTCACTTGACAAAGGAATAGGGTACTAAAAGGGAAACAACCATCCCCCTATGGCACTTTCTAATGTAGTGTGAGTATAATAAGTCACAATAATGAGAAAGATCCTAAAAATGCAAGGAGTGACACTTTATCTTAGTGTGTTTGCATAAACATGCTTACAAATGATATCAACTATTAAAAAAAAAAGGCAAAGAGCTATTACAACAAATAGTATAGCCCAAAAGAAGAGATCTCATGCCACGAAAATGATCTACAAACTTGAAACACCCAAGATATCCACATATTGCAATAAAGAAAAAAACATGATAGAAAGAGCATGGAGTAGAATCTAGAAGATAAACCATCATTTTTGGAAAGAGAACTAAGCCAACTTTCCAAAATTATAATGTTTTCAAGAAAAGGAGATGAGATGCTCAAGATTTACCCTCTGGAGTGAAAAATTGATCACCTAGATTTGACTGCCCAAATTGGCAACCAAACTACATCAAAACTAGGAAACTCATATGCTATTGTCTCCATCTTGGAAACAACTTCCTGACACTTCTTTTAGATTGAAAAAAGACATCTGTATGCTTCAGATATCACAAAAAAACCAACAGGGCCCCTAGAAATGCACCAAAAATTTATATATATTTTTAAAAATAATTTTAAAAAATTAAGAAAAAAAAAAGAAAAATGCCACTCAAAGCAGTAGAGGCAGGTTGGTGGGGTAGAGCCATTGACAAAGCCGCTAAGCAATGACTGCCAACGGAGACCACAATGGTAACCGCAATGGAGCCCTAGCGGTTATGTAACCACAATGGTGAAAAATCCATAAAATTTCAATTTTTTTGCAATTTTTAATAAAAAAATCCACCTCAAAGTGTTGTAGGAGGTTGTACGACCTTTTGAGAATTTTTTTTTTGCCTCCTAAATTAATTTTGTCAAAAAAAAATGAACTTTATATGGAAATAGGGGTGTTGATGCCTTCACAATCCATCCATGAGGTTTGTTTGGCATCAAGCTACTTCAAAAATTAGTGACCCTCGTATTTTCTCTCGATAAACTCCAGATCTAATTCATCAAACCCTCATTCTCCCCTTTTCTCCAAATATTAGATAAGCTACAATAGATTTGGTTTTGATACCATGAAGGATTTGAGAAAAAACACAAATCAAATCCACGAAGCCCTTGAATACTTGCATGTAGAAAACCTATCACAGAGAAGAAAAAGATAAGAGGAGGAAAGAGTTTGCTCTAAAAACATGCAAATTGCATTCTCGGATAAATAAATAGATAATGGAAAATTACAAAATATCAATCCTTATAAAAGGAGATTGAAACCCGAAAGGGCAGCCTAAAAAGTAAAAGCTATTTAATAATTACTAATTAATTATTAAATAGAGAATGCAAAAAGTGCACAAAGTGAAATCTTAAGAAGGGAGAAAAGGAAATTTAGCTAATAAAATTAATTTGACCTTTTTCTCTAACATTTGATAGACTCCTAATAGGGTCAATATCCTTAACAAGATTCTTTGTTTAGTGGATCATCTTGTGGGTATCATCCCCACTAGGGTTTTCCCTTGGCCTAGGTTTCCCTAGTTAAAAAATAATGGCTTTATGAGTTCTCTTTGTGTATGGTTATATTTATTGTTCAACATTGTTGGTTTATTTTCATATGCAAGTTATAAATTAGTTAACAATATTTAATTATGGCCAAAAGTTTTCCAAATACTGATTCACCCCCCCCCCCCCGCTCTTAGTATTATCTATTTCTAATATGTACTTATTGTTTTACATAGGGATTAGCATCCTAAGTGCAATCTTATGCTTGTAAGTGCATCTTTATTATAAAGAAACTCTCATTTAGGCATATATTGAATTTTCCTTTTCTTTTCTCTCAAAGAATTTGTTAACCCTTTTTTTTCTTTGGTGATAACTAAGTGGGAATAACATGGTATCATTTCATCTTCTTCCTTCACATCTCTATACTATTAGAATATATAGTCCACCAATATAATTGAGAGTAGGGTGGGGGTGGTAAATCAGTTATATAAGTATTATCACAATTATCAACCTTATTAAGTCTTAACCATATGAACAATATAATCAGAAACCACAACAAGATACTTATGCACAATAACACTAGCTATATTAACTAGGGAAAACCTTGGTGGGGATGGTACCCATAAGATGATGTACTAATATAAATATTTCTCGTTAGAGGATGGACCCTATTAGGAGTCTATAACAACATTTAGTACATATCAATCCTTGTTAGGAGACTTTGGATCTCTGTTAAGAGATTCCAACCCTATTAGGAGTTGTGCCAACCCTATTAGGAATTGTAGAAGACAAATGGACCCACTTTCCAAATAGCTTCAAGGGAAAAACTAATGAACCCACTGTACATATGATCTCTATATTATTCCTTGCAAAATAAAAGAATTGAATTGTAGTGCTCCTTCCTCTTTCTCTATCCTCTCAACCAAACTTTTTCTCCTTCCGATCTTGTAACCAAATCATGAACCTTGCATCCAATAATCCCTTAGATTTCTTGCTCACATTCACCAAACACTCTGCTCCTTTTTGTGATTCCTTAATTACTTTGCATAGAACACACATTACAAACAAGGAAAACATATTTCCTTTAGACCATATCTTCAAAATAATTCCTTAAGTCAACCTTGAGGATTTCCCAATTAATTATAATAAGATAATTAATTAATTCACAATTACAATATCACTATTAGCTCATAATCTATACAACTTCTCACACATGTGACAGCAAGTCTTATGCACTCTTCTATCACTGTCTAACTGTGCATCTCTAGATTATATCTCTGTTAAAAGATATAATAAAATCACCAAATACTACTTGTTACATACTCTATCTCTGTACTACTCTCTATCAATCAGGCATATCTTTTGTACGTCTTCAACTTCTATTATGCACATTGAACCTTAACATTACAACATAGCTTAGAACATGTCCTCATCCACACATTACTTGACAATCAAAACTATCTTCTTTTACTCTCTCTCTTTTACAAGAGGTCCATGTCCTTGATCACTCTCTATTTTACAAGATGTGCATGTCCTTGATCATCATGTCTTCTTTTTTGCAAAACTATATTTATTATAACCATCTTACCTTACTATGAGCTTTAGTTTGTAATCCTTCATCCAAGGATCTCTATTCCACCTATAAACATAAGGCTAAATAGATACATTATTGTTCTTCTTCCCTTCTTTTGTCTTAAAGTTTTTATCTTTGTTCATGAAACTCTTCTTGAAGGTAGATGTCTTGCACACAAGATCTCTTCCTTTCAGAGATCTCTTCTCATAAGTGACACATCCTTTCAAAATTTATCTACATCCTTATCTTATAAGAGTTTGAGATCTTTACTAGGTTTATGGAATGTATTTTTGTTAAAGGATGTCTCCTTGTTTATAGAACAAGTTATCCTTGATTCTCTTTCTTACAATGTCTATGGCTTCATAGTATCATAAGAAGATGGGAATAGGTACTCTCTCCTTAGTTTCTATTGACAATCATGGGGTAGAAAATATAGATTCAAAGTATGGCTTGAAGTACTTCAGTGGTGCTCACTTGGTATGATTTCTAAGTCATCCTCAAATATATACATTTTTTCTTCATCTCTTTTTCACACACAAGCACATATGCTAAATCTCATCTATGGTTCACATATACAAATTTTCTAAGTCCTCAATGAGTGTCAACAAAACTTCTCCATCCTAAGGAATCACACCTTTTTACTTTTCATTTTCTATGTACTTGATGGGTATTACTGATACGTCTCCATCATGAGGAAATGAGAACACATGCACTTGATGATAATAAGAGTAAATTGATCCATGGGTAGACACACATAGACATATTCATGCATGCATAAATAGTCCACATATGCACAAGATTGAGTATTAGGCTACTAGACCATTTGATCCTAGTTTTTTAAAATTGTTTTTGGGATTGACTATCATGCATAGAAATATGCCATGACCATTTAATCATTCCTTTATGTGATTAATGGTAAGTCACACAAACCTTACTAGAAAATATAATCTCTCTCTCTCTCTCTCTCTCTCTCTCTCTCTCTCTCTCTCTCTCTCTCTCTCTCTCTCTCTCTCTCTCTCTCTCTCTCTCTCTCTCTCTCTCTCTCTCTCTCCCCCTCCCTCCCTCTCTCTCTCTCTCTCTCTCTCTCTCTCTCTCTCTCTCTCTCTCTCTCTCTCTCTCTCTCTCTCTCTCTACTTACATGTTGGTAGCATAGAATCATGAGAAATGTAGTCCTTTGTGGTGCTCTTGCCTTTCTTATGTGATCTCTTACTCTTTTTAATAGCCTTCCAAATATGATATCAATGGGTGAGACATTTCTTTAGCCAAGATATATTTCCTTAGTTGATTTGGGTTTTAGTCTTTTGATCTTGTTTTATCTTGGTTTCCCCTTTTATTTACTTTTGTTCTATTTTTGTGCTCTTATGCATGGTAGTGGAGTTAGGGTCCCAAGTCTTGGGGCTTATGTCTTTATGCATAGTGACTTTATATCTTGATGTGATATTGTTTCTTCTCTCTTCTTTTCTCCCTATACCAAGAGTATGACTTGTTTCATACTCCCACTAAAGAGGGGGCTAAATATACATTTTAAAATGAATACACTTCATTTTGAGACCTTCTAGCCCTCCTTAGTGTGGTTTTGGTCATTTTTCATTTCTTAATCCATCTTACACTTCTATGTCATCTCTTTCCTCCTAGTATGGCCCTATAAGTATTGCACTTCCACCTTTCTAGTCACATCTTTCTCCTATTTTACTTATCCATTTGTACTTTCTCCTAAGCCTTTTTTAGGTTTCTTTTTTCCCTTCTCTAGGAACAAGTCAATCTAGGACAACTTGTATTGGAGCATATCAACTCTAGGTCAACCTAGTCTAGAAGAGGTCAACCCAAGTTGACCTCTTCCATATTGACTAGAAGGATCAAGGCCTAAAATGCCTCTGGGTTTTAATTGTTTACTATTTGATTCCTAGTCAACTTGTATTTTTTCCTTGCCTAAAAGCTAGCATATAAGGAGGCTTGGGGAATTCATTTTCAAGCACAAACTCTTTATGATCAAGAAATTCTCAAGGCGTTCAAGAAACAAAACATTTTCAAGCATTCATATTCAAGCATTTCCTCCTTGCATCAAGCTTCTTCCTTTAAAGTGGTAGTGGAGCTCGACTTCATAGGAAGAGATATATCATTCCAATCCATCAAATTTATTCTATTATTCATCCATGGAATAACACATACATTCTTGTTCACAAGGTTTTGGCTTATTTGATTTCCCTTTAGTTTCTTGGAATCAAGGCTATTACATTTACATACTTGATCACACGTCAAATTCAACTACAACTATGAAAATAATTGTATCTTTTATTTGATATTATTGTTAGCCCCAACTGATATTGTAATTGATAGTAGGATACTTTTAGGTGATGATGTTATGCTGTCATTGATGCAAAATTCTTAGTTGACATTATGTTAACTCAAGAAAGTACCATATCATTTGATTGATGAAGAGGATTTAAAGAAAGTATGATGAAGTTAAAGTAGATATGTAAGGTATTCAATGGGTACTTGAATGAGCTAGACAATGATTTTGTAATATCAATTTGATTGTTTTGAAATCATTTATTGTTAAGAAGTATTAAAGATCAAAAGCTTAACTGAGTGACAAGGTTAATCAAGGGAGATTGTATTCAGCAAGTGACTACAATGTTGCCCAAGAATTTGGTAAAGATGAAATAATACAATATTGCCCAAGCATTTGGTAAAGAATAAAGAAGAACACAATGTTGCCCTAGTGATTCAATACTAAGTAAGTTAAATGTTGTGCATGAGTAAATGTAATGTTTACCAAGTGACAACAAGATGAAAAAGTTTGAGAAATTAGAATATGAAGCTGACTTTTGATTGAAATATGGAAAGATCAAGAAGGTCTAAAGTTAGAGTCAAATTTTTTTTGCAAGATCAATGGTGGAGAAAATTAAAGAAGCATATGATGAAGGAAAATGTTTAAGGATAAGGATAGACACATTGTCCCACACACCACAGTGTGGCATGACCTTTCAACCTAGTGGCTGCAATATTTACATTCCTATTATTAGGAGAACCTTCAATCTCAAAGAACTTCACCATGTCAGAGACCCAATCCAACACAACATTGGTGTCCAAATTTCCATCATAAAGAAAAACTTTCACAATAGGCTTTGAATGTGCCCTAGAAAATACTCTAAACAATATTTCCTCATCCCAATCTTCCTTAAGTTCTAGATTAAGGTTTGGTGCCATTGCTTCATCATCACTCACATCATCAAGATGTGCTCCTCTCATTTGGGCTATCTCCACATTATCTAATTTGTCTAAAATTTGTCTCAACATGTACATAATAGTAGTGTCAATATTTCTTTTACCTCAAACCATCTTTATAAATAGGTTCCTCTAATATCGTAACGCTCTAGAATTTATAGGTCAAATCCATAGATTTGTCACCCTACAACCAAATTTAACTTAGATTTCTACACAATTCAATCTCCACATGGATAGACCTCAAGCTCTAATAACACCTTACGTAAGGGAGGGGTCTAAAATAGCTAGGGCCATAGGCACATCTAACTATCTAATCACCTTGTTGAATAACACAACGTAAGAAAACAACACGAAGAACAATACCAAGGAGAGCAGGAACAACAAACACTTTTATTGATTCATCCAATTATCAGCATACATGTCCATTTGTAAGGCCTTCTAGGTTATGGCCAACAAGATTTTATGAAATCCCAGATTTAAAACTTTTACAAGTCCTTTATTCGGACTTCCAACTCTTCTATTTTCCATTCCCATCCAGGCTCTCTAAATGATGCCTAACCTATACTTAAACACCCCTATTTATGCTTTCCAAAATGGCTTACAAAAGATTCTAGATCATTCCATAATAGAAGGCCAACCTTAATAATGGTATGCGTACATCCCAAGACAAGATCCTAATAGTAAATTTACAATCTAAATTAAATACAAAAGCTAACTCAAACTAAGAAGCAATCACAAAAAAAACTTGATCAAAGAAGGAACAAAACATCAACAAACATTAGGTTCACTTAGCACATGAAGGAATGCTTGGCTAATACTAGAAAAATTGGCACATACAAAAATTCTTGAGTAATACTAGACAACTCAACATATACAAGAACTTGACAATGACTATAGCTCAGCAACCACTAGAACTCAACAACAACTAATAGAATGAACAAAATGAGTAGGATAGAAAGGGAACCCAAGATGTTCAGGCATCATATATGGGAGAGGAGATAGTTAATATCAGTGACTAGATTGAGAAGATAAAATTAGGGAATAGGGTTAAGTTGGTTCTATATGAGGATATCCACAAGATGCAAGCTAGAACTCACTCCCAAATTTTGGAGGCAGATAGGTATTATAGCGCAATTGGTCCTAAGATTTTTTATGATGACTCTAGGACACATTTATTATCAATGGAAATAGTAGTACAAAATTTTGGACATCTTTTGAAATAGTGTTCTTTGAGGATGATGTACGACGTATATTCAAGATTAAGGAGACATTGAAATAGTTGGACTCCGAAGTGGATGAATTCGTGGAAGTGAGACAAGAGCCCCAAGATTTTCATAGAGAAGTAAGAGGAAAATATTAAGCCTTAGGTTTTTTACAGCCTTAGGAGATTTATACTACCATTAAGTAGTTCAAAGAAACACCTCCAGACATCATTTTTGTGGAGGGTCAACAAGACCCAGATGCTAGAAATTGAAATTTTGGTACTTAGGAAAATCTTGCCAAATTTGACCCTTTAACACTTAAAGATGTGTAGGTGCACAATTTTCCAAGGTGTGCAATTTTCCAAGGTGCAGAAGTGCACTAAAAATTTTGGTGATTTGAATTAGCACCAAAAATTAATTGTCAGTTCTATTTTTTGGGTGTCTTCATGCATCAAAAATGCATCTTAGTGATAGTTTAACTAGTAGAGACATGCAAAGAAGGCTAAGTTTGCATTTTTAGAAGTCCCTAAGACTCCAAGATCATCTAAAGTCATCTTTCTTCTTATCTCTTTCATATTTTTTGGTTTTTTACTCATGTCAAGGTCCATACACCATGTAATTAATAAAAATAAGAGTGCATGCTTGGCACCTAGTTAGAGTTTGTTTGTACATAATTTGCTTGAATTTAGTGTTTTTAGCATGCTTTTTGCAAGGAAAATCCCTAGATCCAAAAATTTCATGAAGGATAGGGTTTCTAATAAATACAAATATGTAATATGTATCCAAGACTAGTATTTTGATGCAATAAAGTATGTTATTGGTGTTCTCATTTTGTGTGTAGTGTTTCTTGTTGGAATGTGTGTTTCCTTAATGAATTTTATGTTTATGAATAGATATGGAACCAATAGTTTTCTAGTATGGTAATGTTCATGTGATCAATTAATTTTGGTGTTTTCATATTTGTTAACAAATTCCTCTATTGTGAGAAGTTGGAGAGAGGATCATTCTTCAATTTTGCATAACATTTTGTCTCGTGTGCACACACTTTCTATGGCTACATGATTTGATGAATCATGAAATATCATCCAATTTTTATTGGTTCCTTCAATAATTACATTAGTGGAGTTAAGGACACAATTCTCCTAATTTCATTGGGTTCTTTCTTGATCCTTTTGAAACTTTAATTTGTAGATGCATTGTTGCTATGACTTATGTCCATTAGGAATTCCATTTTCAAAAAAAATCATTAATATTTTGCTACCTTATCGCAGTAATTTTATTTTCAATATGTGGTTAGAATAGGAATTGATATAGTTACATTGGTATAATTTGCATTCATCATCAAATCAGAAAATACAAAGTGGTTACATTTTTTTCAAAATTTGCAGAATTTATCGATATCGGCAAATGCCTCCTTGTAAACAAACACATTTATCTTCAATTGAGCTATGTAGTAGGTTAAAAAACAAGCATATGGAAGCTTTGAGTTGGTGAACTTTATTATTAAATTTTCAAGGAAGAAAATCATAAGGATTTATGTCATTTTCTTTTTGCAAAATGATTGCTCAATGAAAACCAAGATCAATAATTACCTGCAATGGAGATTCCTAAGGATATAATGGGATAGGAAACATAAGAATAAGAACCATTAAAGGAGATTGAGCATGGGAAAAGGTGATATGACATGCCATCATCTCAACAAAAAAGGACTCCTATTAAAAAAAAAACCATCTAGGACACCATCTAAAGGACATAAGAGTGTCAAGAAATTGAAGAAGGGTAAATGTCAGATGAAGAGAGATTCAATGGAATCTAAGAGCAAGAAGAAGAGTAGAGAGAGACAAGAATCCCCAAAATTGGTAGAGTCATCAACATCAAAGGATGAAGCAGAACTCTATGAAGTTGATCTAGAGGAACCAACAAAATTGCAAGAACTCTATGAGAGAGTGGAAAATTTGGGAAAGTGTGTGTGTTAGGTAAACATAAAAGATATAAATTAATGAAATTGAACAACAAGAGGTATGAGAGGGAAACTAAACTAGTGAAGGTCTAAGAAATATTTAAGCAACTTTATCCATAAGCCCCATATAATAAAGAAGATGATTTGATAAGCTAGATCTAAGTGCTCATTGGCATCCTCCATGATGAAGTAAGAAAGGTAACATTGATACTAAAGCAAGTGGATCTAATATCAGACCTAGACAAGAACAACTACTTCATTCAAGATAAGAAAGGGGGAACTAATGGTATTAAAGGAACAGATGTCAAAAGTACTCAAAGATATAATCCCCATATTTTATAATTCAAGAACATCACACACCTTAATTGGTAATCTACAACAACAAATGGTGAAATCTTATTAGGATCTTGATAAAGAAACATATGCATTTAGTTCATTCACTAGATCTATCTTAGACCACATAGCCAAAATCTAGGATGCCATGTATCTGGTACATCAACTATGAGAAGAAGAGGAGAAAAGAGAAATCAGCCTAATGGGACTTTAATGTTTCATATCCCCTTTGTCAAAGATTAACAGTGAACATATCAAGGAAGCAGAAGCACAACTACGCAAATAACCTACATAGATAGAAGATGAAATTGACAAGAAACTAATAGAATGAAAGAGTGCCACATTATCTCTCGCTCACTTAAAAGAGTCTTGGGAGATTTTATTGAACACGGCGAGGGAATGATACAAAGATATTTTTGAGAAGCTATAACAACATACTCTTTTCCATTGATGAAAAAAAGGGGGAGATTGGAGATGAGATCTTACAAATGGAGATTATATCTTATAGAAGGAGAAATAACTCAAAGAGACAAAGGTAAGTTGAAAGGGGGATTTTGCAAATAATAAGTAAAATTCATGGTGAAGGAAAACTCCAAAGTATGCAAAACAATGAGAAAAAATAATGTCTAAGATTATAGAAGGGTAGAGAAGAGATCGAAAAGTGTAAATCTATACAAAAACATAAGTATTCTTAACCTAAAATTTAATTTTAAAAGTATAAAGGTTTTACCATCAATTCCAAAGGGGGGTATTGTTGGACTAAAATACACTAGGATGGTCAATGGGGAAAAATGGTGAGAAATGAACTCAAGAATTGAGTAAGTGTTGATGTGTTTTCATTCATTAGAAACTGGTCAAAAAGAGTACTAAAGTGTTGCAAGAAAGTGAAACCATTGGTAGAATAGAATATCATTCAAGACAAAGGAGAAGAAGATGAAAAACCTATGACAAGAAGACACATGGAATTTTGTTGGTTGTAACCTAGTCACAATTGATGTGATGAAACCAAGAGAAGGTATGAAAGTGATATGGCATGCACATATAGAGAAGTTGTGGATGTGATAAAAAAATGAAAGGAATCAAGTCTAGGTGTAGAATTATAGGTGAGTAGGAAAGCCTACATGATTAGGCGATTGCATATAGACAATCACGTGTGTTTTGTAACTATGTTCACTATGCAATTCAAAATTTGAATTTAAGTTTGAGCAAGGTGGTTTTAGGGTTTTTACTAGTGAATTAGACAAATGATTTAAGGATACTTAGACTTCATTTTTTAATTTTTTTTCATTTTTGTTGTTTTATTAAGAAGAGATGTGTGGAGAAAGACCATAATAGTAAATAATAGTGTGTAATAACAAACTGATGCTAAAGAAAGAAAATGAGAAATTGAATAGAATAAGTTCATCAAAGCTAGATTAGAGGAAGGATATTAGAGTATCCTCAAGGATTTTTATAGAGGATATACAAGGAAAGGTGTGCCACATATTTAGATCTAATCTTTAGATTTCTTTCTTACTATTACAACTACTATAAGTCTTTGACAAGGAAGATTTGTAAAAAGGTTTTGAAATCCTCTAACAAGGTATCTCTCAGAAAGGGATCAAATCCTCTAGCAAGGTAGCCTTAATAGGTTATTGGAATCCTAATAGATTATATGCATTCATAATAGGATTAGTTCTCAAAAGTAACATGTGTAAGCCTTTAACAGGGAACCCTTTTATTTGCAAGGTTGGGCTACATGGTGTATTACTCCTGTAATGGATTTCATCCTCACATTAAGAGGTAAAATATTAATGTCATTGATGTATGCATCTTTGAATAATCATGTATGGTTTTATTGCATTCATTTTGTCATTTCTTTGCCTATAAAAGAGTTAGTAATAAGGTGTGTGTTTAAGAAGGTTACATTAATAGGTAGAATTGGATATATTGATTACCACCACCACCCCCTCCCCCTCCCCCAGCCCCCTCTTAGTAATGGTTGAGATCAACAGGACAATCTAAATTAGTGTCCATGACTATAATTTTCATCCAATTCCAATGAGTCTTTTATGGCTGCATTATAGAAAATTCACAACATTAGAAATGAAAAGTAGCTAATTGCATATATGTTACTTTATAGTTAGATATCTAGAGTAGCATGAATCAAAATATGTTTGAATGGTTGATATTGTGATACATATGTTGACAACAATGTGGTTTTTTGCTACTTGTCTTGGTATGCTACTTGGAAGATGTTGTAGAAAGGGTGATGTTACCTTTACTCTTGTTGTGCACCATGACAAAATTTATTTTAGACATGAGCTAGTGTCTATGCACTCTACAATTTGTAGGTATGGGCCAGTAATAAAATATGCATCTTGTAAATAGATTGGTTATTAATCATGCTAGTCAAAGAGAAATGTTTACAATAACTTACCTTGGTGTATTCTTTTGTGATTGAGGTGATTGAGTTGTCCATTACAAGAGTAAATGTTCCTTATACCTCGAATTTACATATAATATAGATAGTTATAGACATATTGAATATGTACTTATCAAATTAGATTCTTGAAAACTCTGGGAAGTTCTCATGCACTAACTATTTGTGCAAACTGCATTCAACAATACCATCTTTTGTTTCGATGACACATTGTAGGTATGGTTGAAAAATAAATGTTGTGGTTTTCCCACATTTGGTACAATAAGTTTCATTTGTGCTTCTAGCTAAAAATAAGGAAATTATTCACTGGCACATTGTGCAGACTAATTGGTATGATGTTAGGTGGACATTATTTGTTTACAATATTACTATTACTTGGAATTGGGTACCGTAAGTTAGAAAAAGTATGATAAAATTTATGGATCTAGCACATGGTACTGAGTATTAAAAATTAGTTGTATTTTGTTTGGTCAATTACCAAAAGATTTGATGATGATATCATTTGTAATGGTGATGTAGTGCATTCATCATTGAGACCATTGTGAACAACATTTTTGAGAAGGATGATTTTTGTTGGATTTTTTGTTGATGTGTAGATATTTTGTAGACTCCTATAGGGATAGGTGCAAGTTCATGGTATTGTAAACTGTGATACAAAGTAAATAATTAGTTAGATGATGGAATAAAATGTAGGTTGGTAGTGGTAAACAACATGTGTTTGTCCATGTTGTTTGTATCTTATAGTAACTGTGTTACACAAAATCTCTCCATATTTGATACACAATTGAAAGCATGTTGCATTTTGTTCATGGGATGTTAGGAGAACACTGAGGTTGTCAATCAGATAAGTGTTTGTCAATTGGAAAAACTATGAGATTTTTGCATCAGATGTTAGCCTTTGTTTCTTGCACATAGTGTAAATTTAATGAATTCTTGTTTTTGAGTTTAGATATAGTTGGCATCTCCTCTTTCATACTCTATTTTCTTCTTCATCAAAAAATTCTCAAGGTGACTATTTGTTCCAGGAGTAATGTAGTGCCTTGCCCATTTGATTTCTATAAGGCATCCTAACGAATGCAACCTTATTGATCTTTCATTGTGAAGAGATCATGATTGGGACCATGAGTGGTATACACCCTTGAGGTTATTGGATTTATGTTACTATATCAATTTCTTTGATTATGCTTTTGGCTAATCTACAAGATTATGATGTGTTATATGGTTCACTAAGGTTTGTGCCAATGGTTACCAGGATTGATGTGGTATCATGATGTTATTTTGTGATTACCCTGAGATGTGTGCAGAGATTACATTATGTACTATTGTCTTGCTACATTGGACTAGGTTCCTATAGCAGTGGTTAGTCATCTGTTTGACCATTTTCACTTATGTAAATTAAGTGCCTTTTAATTTATTTTTTAAACAACCATTATTGAATTCTTAAATAATGAGAACTAGATTGTCCATGTTGGATTCATTGGTTATGTGCCACTGATATTTACCTTATTATATTTTGATCCGAGAGATATTTGTTACTCATGTTATGTTTTACATTTGATCATAGATGTTAGACTACTATGTTTTTTAGTTGATCATATTTTCTTGATGATGCCATTTTGAGATGATAATGTGTTTTATGATGATATCTAGTTATCTGATATTTGGACATATCTCTGATTATGTTATGTGATGGATTTAATGCTATGGTTATTTACTTCATTCTTGCATCATTATGCTACATGTGAACATGAGTGATGTAAATAGATTATTTTAGTATAATTAGATAAATGCTTAAATTAGGTTATTAATGCATTTATTGCTTCAATTAAGTTATTATATGCAATTACACTTCATTGTGTATTTTAGTGTGTAGGATTTATATCCCTGGTTGTGGCACATGGAGTTGGTGATTCAATTTTTCATATTTACCAATGTTGTCCCTATATGGTTGACATATCTTATTTAAATCTTTAAATTAAACCTTTTGGTCATTTGATAAATCCGAACTCATTTGCATTATGTGACTAGAATTGTGATCATGTCTATGTATTTAGAGGTTCACATGTGTCACAAAAGTTATTATGAAATTTTGTGATTTTTGGTTTAGGGGTTTTTGGGCTTTATTTTAATTAATTTTAATTTATGGCAACTTTTCCATAGATGAATTCCAATTACTTGGAATAGCCTATTATTGTTTGGGTTGATTCAGGATTTAACTAGTTCTCCTGGTTATTTTCCCTAATCCATTATTCACTCAAAAAGTGAATAAGTATCTAAAAAGGAATTTAATTCCTCACTTCTCACTTTTGAATTAGAAAGTTTGAGAGTAAAACCCAAAATCCTCTTCATGAGGAATTACTGTTCTGTTCATTATGGGAGCTATAGGCATGGGATCACCGTGAAATTGGTCTCATTGGATCCAGCTTGGGGAGACCTTGGATTACCATATTTTTGGCTACTTTTGTAGGATTTTTATTTTATGGTTCAGATTCCCATTTTGCCCCTTTTGGCTATGAGGTGGGGCTCTCCCATTTTATTGTTTTTGCTCTATTTCTACTTCTATTTTTGGTAGCCATTTTTTAGGAGGCTGAGAACTAGAGTTCTCCTCCATTTTTGTATGCTAGCTCTACCTAGTTGGGCATGTATGAGCATTTCCCTATTTTCTAAGATGAGGGTTTGGGGTTTTGCACCATTATGCTAGTCTATTTTGCATATAGATTGCAAACCCATATTTTATTTGATATTTGTGGCTTTTGTGCCCTAAGACCAAATGGGTTTTATTTTCAAAGTTTTCAAGTTTTTGGGGTTTCACCTTGTTTTGTGTGCTACCTTATTTTCTCAAGTTTTTTGGCATGATGTTGGTGGTGGACCTGGATCATCTATTGGGATGTTATTTAGAGCATTGTTGCACTTTTATGTTTCATTAGAATGTGTGTCACATCTATACTCCTAACTTTGTGTTTGGTTGAGTGATTTTATACCTAGAGATATTGTTTCTTTTGGATATTTATTTTGATTTTGTGGACACTAGGATTCATGTAGAATCCATACTCTTAGATTGAGGTCAGTTGAGTGAGTTCATGATGTTTGGTCTTGTTGCATCATTGGGACTCATGTAGAATCCATACTCTCGGATTGAGGCTGGTTGAGTGAGTTCATGATGTATGGCTTTATTGTTCCTTGGGATTCATGTAGAATCTATCCTCCCAAGTCTATTTTTAATTGAGTGATATTTTTTTTTATTCTCATCCAATCCTTGTGTTATGATATTTGTAATGGTGGTGTACCATACATGAGTGCATGCATGTACACTTGTTAGGTGACTTGCTAGGCCTAATTTTCTGTGGACTTTCTAGAAGTTATTATAATTTGGGGTTAGGTTGGAAATATGCATGCCTATGGGCACTCATCATTGGATGAGTATACATAGAGTAGGGTAGCACATAGAGGGGATTCTATCTTGTAACTTGGTGACTATTTCCAGTTGGTTGGAAGAAGAATTTTAATACAAGTGATAACTATATAAAAATGTGTGAATGGTAATAAAATTTAAGATAATTAAAAAGTTGGGAAGAGTACCTTCCATTGGGAAGAGTTGCCACCTAGAGTTTGCATCTCTTTTTTGGGTATTTAGGTAACAAAATTGGCTTGGGCTTTTGGATTCCAAGTGACTCTCCATGATGTCATCCCTTACTTAGTAGTCCATTGAGTGTCTGGCTATGACCTATAGTTCTTGCATTATCTCATGCTCTTGGTTTCAGTCTTCATTACTATCTAGCGTGAGTGATAGCCATGTATATTTACTTTTGTGTGAGTGTAGTTGGATCATTATCTCCATCGGCATAGTGGGAGTAGAGCTACGGGTTTCATGTAGTTGGGAGGTGTAGCTAGCTTCACCATTGCTGGGGACTAGTGTATAGAGATAGTTTGTTGTCATAGTGTAACCATTGCTTGATGTTTTCACTTGATACTTCAGGTTCTAGAGTATGCTTTCTTGTGATTTATGCTTTTATTGGAATGCTTGGATATCATGCTTAGATGATGTTAGTTTATTTAATGCATTCACATATTATGATTTTTAGCATATTATTAGATGATGTTATTTTCTTAGTTGGAGTATCTATTGCTTCTTAGGTTAGCATGTTAGATTTCTTGTTCTTATGATGTTATTACTCTTTAGTAGTGATGTCCTTATAAGATAGCTCTAACCATCTAGTTGGTAGTTTGGGATTTTACATACAAGGGATGGCTAGGACCTTTGAGGTCTCATAATTCTATTATGTTTGGGAGGAACCTTGCATGATTTTTGGTTGTGTAGTGCTTAATTGTTTATGTTTTCCTTCATATGATGTTTGGATTATGAACCATGTATGTTTATTGTGATGTTTCTTTTCGCATGTTCCTTCATATGCTATTATGGATTAGATGGATAGTTGTATTGTACTTCTTGTTGCTTGGTGTTTGGTATTTTATGTGTTCGAGTGTCCAAGCCTTGATTATAGTGGATCTAATACTCCTCGATGTGGAGATTCTAACTCTTTTACCCTTTTGATTGTTCATCAGATTATTTCTTTTCAATCTTGGGTTATAGTGGGTTAGCATTGGGTGATATTGGAAGAGTATTGCATTCCTTAAGGAGAAAGCTTGTATGATACTAGAAAGTATTGCCCCATAGGTGTGAAATATTGTATGGTACTAGTGAAGTATCACATGGCCATACTAAGAAGTATTGAGTGGCTATAGTGAAAAGTACCTCCTTGGAAAAAAGTATTGTCTGGCTATAGTGAGAAATGTCACTTGGCTATATTAAAGTAGAACCTAGTTTTCTTGCAAAAACTTACTCAGGCAAACAACATGTATCTTTGGACTTTTTTTTAAGAAGTTGATTGGTGTTTTGAGTACCCTTTAGGGTTGCACTCCTTCCTAATTGAATAGATGTTTCTATTGGGTTTAAAAGATATTATTTAAGTATATAATTCCTTATACTTAAGATATATTTTAATACATGTGACAATTCATTTGAGATAGGTTCCAGACCTCTCCAAGATAAGATAAAGATTCTAGGAGATTTTTGGGTTTCAAAAATTCAGACTTAGCCAATTTTTAGGGCTTTGGGATTTCAAGCTTAGTCAAATTTTAGGATTTAGCATCTATCTTTCATTTGAGTGGTGGTAATTTTGGGTCCTCATCTTCTAATTGACTATTGTTGGTCTCTACTTGTGAATTGTGATTATGATATGTCAAGTAAATATGGACTTATAGGTTTAAGCATGCTAGGAGATTTTACCTTGGGATTGAACAAGAATATCCCCTTGGTATATTCTTATGATTTATGTGGTCTTGGTTTGTGAGTTGTGGTTTTGAGCTTGGAGATCTTTGGAAGTAGTTGTAAGACTTTCGCTGGTGTAGGTGAACATGTGAGTCTTGCCATGTTCCCTCTTCTCATCACCTTGTCCTAGTGTTTTGCTATTGCACTTGGTTACTTTATGTTGTTGTTAAGTAACTTATCTTAAGAAAAAATAATTATTCAGTACATGTTTTATCCTTGTGTTCCAAGGATCTCTGGGTGGGATATTACAAGTAGGCCATTACAAGTATTTATCAATCAATTTGTTGGTAATATTTTTCGTTATAGTCTTTTGACCATTTATGTCAATAAAATCTATGTGTGCTGTTAGTTATTTCTTTTGAGTTAGTGAATTTTCCTTGCAAGGTGGTCCATATGTTACCAATATGTCACCTTCAAACACAATTGTTGATTGTCTTATGCAGATGTTAAATATGGTAGATAAGCGACTTGTTTCTAGCTTTTGTCTACAAGAAAGGACTATATTTTGGTTTAAAATCTAGTAAATACTTTTTTTCAATGTTGCAATATGTGATAAATGTAGGTTCAATATTAATGAGTGTAATTTCATTTTTTTCTTGTTGTTAGGGCCATTGTTTGTAGGCTCTCTATTCTGTTGAACATCCATGGTCTACAAGAAATATAAGATTTATTGGTGGTTATGTAGTCTCCCCTATTCTACTATATTCAACTCATCTGATGTAGTCAAATTCCTATGGCTGCAAGACTATTGGCTATCATTTAAACTTGAAAACCAAACACTATATGAAGATTTGCATACATAGTTTCAAAACTTCAAAAGCTACCTAGTTTAATCTAGTAATAGTTGAAATAACTCATAATAACAAGTACTTATTCTTCCCTTTTTTAAATCTATCAAATAATACCATGGATTATAAAAAGGTTTAAAAGACCATAAGCATGGGGTCTGGGGGAATTCTGGTAGGCAGGAACCTAGTGGGTAGGAATTCAGTGGTGGGGATTGACTCTGGTGTTCTAGGGAATCTAGAAACTAGGAGTTTAGAAGGTGGTGTAGGGAATTTCGATTCAAGTTTTTGTGGGATTTTGGAGTAGGAAGAAGTCAAAGTTTTTTTGGGCTCCTGCTCTAGAAGATTTGGCATTTCTGAATGTGACCATTCAGATCCTTTGACCAAGAGCACAGTCCAAAAAAGGGACCCACTAATGAATGGGAATCTTTTGTTGAATGTGAGTAAGAATGCTAAAGGATTATGTATTAAGCAGAAAAAGAAGGAGGACATTGAAGCAGGTCAATGAAAGTGGTCTTCTTTGTTTGGAAAAAGGCTAGGAGACAAGTCTTCTTTTCCACCTATTACTTCAAATCTTATTGGGAAAAATATGAGTTTTAGAATTTTATCTCGGATTGAATATTATATTATTCTAATTTGACTATGGATTTAACCCTAGCTAGGAAATTTTTGGGGGCCTAACTAGATATTGAAGCCCTAAGAAAAATGATTAAAAAGAAATGGGCTCTTCATGGTTAAGTGGATATTGTGATAATGATGAAAAGGTTTTTCTCCTATTTATTCACATGCAAGGAAGATTTAAATATGGTCTATGTAGAAGGCCTTGGTTATTTGGTAATAGTACCTTAATGATTAAAAAATGGGAACCAAATATGGATCTATATGATGCTTTCTTCCTTACAACTCTGATGTGGGTTAGACTCCCAGGTCTCCCTCTTGAGTTTTGGCATGAAGAAATTTTTAAGGGGACATTTGGATCTTTTGGAGAACTCATGGCTATTGATAATATGATGGCATCAATATCTAAACTTCAATGTGATATAATCTATGTGAAAGTAGCACATCTAAAAGACCTTCCTTAGAAGGTGGAAATTAATTCAAAATTAGGAAAATGGATGCAAGAGATCTTTTTGGCATATCTTCCTAATGCTTGCTTTGTTTGAAAAAAATTGAGTCACTAGGGAAAAAATTGTCTATTGAAAATTAAAAACAAAGAAAAGGTGGTAAATGTGGAAAAAAAAAGGTCTAGAAACTTAAATCTTTATCTAATAAGATGATCTTGCAAGGACACAAAGGTGAAGATAGTCATAAGTCTTAGGTTGATCAAAGGAAGGAGATATTGAAGGATGAAGAGAAGAAGATCCATAATGATGAAGAAATTAGTATTAAGGAAAATGGGAATTCTGATAGACTTATAAACTAGATGGCCATATGTCAAAATAATGCTAAGGATCAGGAAGAGATTGAAGATTTAGAGGAGGATGAGGAAGGATAAATCCTAGAGGAAAGTAGCGGACAATTGGTTGAGATTGAAATTTTACAAGATTCACAAGATGAAGTAACTCTTTCTTTGTTGAACCCTCTATGTCAATATTTTCCTCTTATTGAAATTGAATTAGATCCTAAGTGTTTGGATCTGATAAATGAGAAGAAATAACTTAAATAGAAATAGGGTCGAAGGAGAAAAAAAAAGATAAAAAAGCTAACTCTTTGCCTATAGGAGTTGTGACCTGAAGAAGTAAACTAGAAATAGGTTCTCTAAAATTGAAACTAAATGTTGGAACTCCAATGAAATTTGGTAGAAAAACAACTAAAAAGACAAGAGAAAGTGAAAGTTTGCAGAATATTACTAATGAGAAGCAAGCAACTATTTTGGATTTTAACCCTAAATATTATAATGAAAATTATTACTTGGAATATTAGGGGGATGAATAGTATCCATAAGTTAGGTGTTTTTTGAAATTTTGATAGAGAGCACAAACCTAATATAATGGTGATCTAGGAAATTAAAATGGACAAAGGTAAAGCTGAAAATTTGAAATCTTTCAATAACTATTGTATTATGGCCAGTAGTTTTGAAGGTGCTTCAGGAGGAACGTTGATTATGTTGAAGCATTGATTGTTTTCTAGTACCTTTGATGGATGCCAATAAACACTTTATTGATTTTAAGATTCAAAGTTTATCCCAGGATAAAAATTGGTATGCAGTTAATGTGTATAGTTGTAATAACACTTAATATGTATAGTTGTAATAACAAGAATTCTAGAAAAAAGTTTGGGATTCTCTATCTGACCTCAAGAGTTTAGATTATAATGGTAGATGGTTATTTCTAGTGGATTTTAATGTTCCTCTATATGAACATGAAAAAAAAGGGGGTAATGCTAGTCAACTGGAAGGAAGGCTGGATCATATGGACTTTATAAATAAAGAAGGGTTAATGAATTTGGATCTTCAAGGGATTGATTTTACATGGAGTAATAAAAAAGTAGGAAATGACCATATCCAAGTCCATTTGGATAGAGTTTTTATCTTGCTGGATTGGACTAAAAATTTTGTGTGCACTCTTAATGCAATATAGAAGATTGTTTGTGACCATTTTCCACTATTTTTTAAGGTAGAAGCTATTCAAGATAGGAAGAATTTCTTGTTCAAATTTGAGAAAATATGCATGCAACACCAACATTTTGAGGTCCTATTGGAAGAATGGTGGAATAGTAATATTGAAGGAATGACTCTATTTTGTGTTGCCACTAAACTAAAGCATGTCAAAAAAAGAGTTAGAGAATGGAATACGATGTCCTTTGGGAATATTTTTGAAAATAAATCAAATCTAAAGAATGATCTAAAACCTATCCAAGATAAAATTCAATAGGAGGGATATTCAGTGGAATTGGTAAAAGAAATAATGAAACTTTGGTGGACTACCATGACATCATTTCAAAAGAAGAAATCTTTTGGAGGCAAAGATCTAGATCCATATGGCTGGAAGAAGGTGATAGAAATACTAATTTTTTTCATCTTTCTACTATGAAATATATAGCTAAGAAATGTATCTCAAGCCTTTCTAAGGGAAGAGAAAAAATTACTAATGAAACTAATATTTGTAATGAAATGGTTTCCTTTTTTTCTTCTTTGTTTACCTCTAACACTAATGTAGATGAAACTAAATAGTTTGAGCTTCTTGAAGCAATTCTCTATTTGGTCTCTAATGAGAAGAATAAAATATTGAGTGATATTCCCAAGGGAGAGGAAATTTATAAATTTGTATGCTCCTTTGAAGGACATAAATCCCTAGGGTCAGGTGGTTTTACCATGTTTTTCTTCTAGAAAGAGTAAAACTTGGTAGGCAAAGACGTGTGTAGCCAAAGGAAATTAATTCTACCTGTATTTTTCTTATCTCAAAGAAGTTCTTTACTATCATGGTTGATAGTCTGGGAAGGTATATTGGGATGCTGGTCTTTAGAGGGGAAATTCAAGGTTTGAGACCTTCTTCTCATCCTCTTATATTCTCTCATGAAAAATTTGTGGATGATACTATTTTTTAAGGTAAAGCTAATGTTAGGGAGTCTAAAAGTCTTAAAAAGGCTCTAAATCTTTATTCTTTTATCTCTAGGTAGTTGATAAACTAGGATAAAAGATCTCTCTCTTTTATTAACACTCCTAGATTTAGACAAAGGAAAAACTTTAATATTCTTGGATGTTCTATAGGATCTCTTAGGTGTTCTTATCTAGCTCTCATTCTGGGGCTTAGCCCTTCAAATGCCTTTTGGGAGGATCCACTTAAGAAATTATTTCCCAGTTTTAATCTTACTCTTCTAAAGCTTGAGGTCATTGGTTAAAGTGAGTGTGTTCTGAAGAGAGAAGTGTCTAAGTATGTTTTAGGTCACTTACTTCTCATCTATCCCAAAGTATTCTATTATCTTTGTTTTTTAGGTCTCCCTTTTCATTACCTTTACCTAATCTTTCTAAGAGGATTTCTTGTTTTTCTGGTGCACATGGGGTTTAGGTGATTTAGGTATGGTTGTGATGCATCCTGGCATCCTCCTGATGAGAAGTGTTCCATTTTTTATTCTCTACCATCTTGCCCTAATTTTCCAAATTTCATAGATTCTGAGCTTTTGAGCTAATTTTTTCCCTTGAGCGAACACCATCAAGTGTAAATCCAAATCATAAAGTCATGATAGTGATTAAATATGATTTTGTCAATGGTTAAAGACCTATGAAGCTAGAGATTAAAGCTAGAGTGAGTCTCATTAAAATTTGGGGAGATAAGATCAAGTACTACGAGGAAATATGATTCTTGGGTATTGTTGTTGCATATCCACAAAAATGAAGTTGTTCAGTTCTATTTCCATAGCTATGTGAACTTGAGCCAAATATCAAGCCCAATGATCAGATAGTGCAAGCATAATGCTAAATAGAACCATTTGAAGGCTCATAACCAGTAAGGTATGCTCAAGTTTCAGCATTAGGGCCATCAAACTAAAGTGAAAGGTTGAATATTATTTGTTGTGCTTCAATCTGAAAAATATAGTTAAAAGATGGGTTTTCATCCCGAGGCGATTGAAAATATCACTTCTCTAGATGATTCAAGAATAGAAAGTTAACTCATTCTAAAACATGAATATACCTCAGAGATTCTTAGAAGATCTTCTGGAGAAGTTAGTGATGGAAATGTGAACCTAATATAGAGAAAACATAGTATTAAAAGCCTTAGGTGGAAAGTGGAAAACTGGAGTGTATAAGCTAGCCAAAGGATTACTCGTTGCATTGTGATTCTAAGTAAAAGTACAATGGATTTGTGGAAAACCTCTCTCTCTCTCTCTCTCTCTCTCTCCCTCTCATGCATGTGTTAATGATGTTATTAAGTATATCTACTTTCCAAATTTTGAAGCAAGATAAGGCACTTCTCTTAAAGCTAAAGTATTTGTACTATTAAGTGATTCTTAGTCATATCACTTTACTTTTAGTAAAGTAAGAATGCTTTTGAGAACTTAGTATGTTATGTGCAAATGAATGAAAAGTTTAAATAGCCATTACTCATGGAATTAAATGCAAATCCAACCATTATGATCATTTGCCAAACTTAATTTCATTCATGTGGCACCAACATTTTAATTCCTAAAGTTATTTCATTGGAATTGCATGTAATTGGTTTCTACAAGTATATTTAAATGACTATTTATTAAGAACTGCATCATGTGCAATAATAGAAATTGGGAATTAGAGATGTTGGTTATGATAGATTAATTGGCTTGGAGAGTGAGTTAAAATATTTTATAGATACATCCTTCAAGTTCTAAGATTTGGATGATCTTCATAGGAGGCCAAATTCCCAGCCCATTCACCCGAACACTCAAAAACTTAAAGAAAGTGGATTGGTAGAAGCAACCAATTTTCCAATGGTAGTTCATGCACTTGAGTTGGTGAAGGAGTGCATAAAGAGATACAACCTAGAAACAAAGAAGATTTTGTTTCCTGACCAGTCCATTCTCATAGCAATTAACAAAGCACTAATGTAGTTTGCATTTGGAATCCCCATAAAAGAGAAATATTTTGATATCAATTTTGGGTCCTCCACATCCATGTTCAATGAGAAGAAGACCCTTAGACGGGAGGACATACAGAGGACCTAGTTCCAGACTGCCCACTCAAAGAAGAGCAAAATGCCAAAGACTCTGTTTGGCAAAAATCTGAAGTAAGAGATGGTGGATATCCTCACACTCCTCAAACTAAAAGGAAAAGAGGAGATTTTAGAATTCACCAAACACCACTTCTTCCTAGTACAAGTGATCTATGCTAAGAATATGCAAATTGACTGGGCACATATCATCTATGATGAGCTTATCTTGTGGTTTTGGTTGGCTAGAGGATTCAAGCAATTCTACATGTCCTCTTATTTGAGCTATGCTTTGGCAACCCACCACTTGTGTCCTAGATTCCCTAGCATCCCAAATTATGATGAGTGCACCAAATTCTATGAATTCTACCCACATCTGTAGCTACAAAGGAGCTATGAGGAATACATAGTTGCCATAGATGCATTTATGATGAGGCTATGCTAAAAATTGTAAGGATGCCCAGAAAGGAGACTCTCACCAAAGGCAATTTTGGCCATAAGCCAGTTTGGATGCTCATTCATCTAGTTTTTAAGTTTCTCCTATTTGTGAATAGGAGCTTATGATGGATTCCCTAAGAGCTTTCCAAGGTATCCTGAAGATAAGGTGGTCCTAGTTGAACTATGTCAACAGATACTTGAAGTGAACACCATTTGTTCCAATGTGAAGAAGATTGTTAGGACTCCATTCCCTATAGTGGTAGGCTTTTATTCATGTGCCTCTAGATCAGATGCTCAAAATTTGATGAAGAGTTTTGAGAGAAAGATTAAGTTGTTAGACTATGAGGTGCGCAGGCCTTAGTATGATCTAGATAATTTTGTAAGGGATCATGTGAAGTTGGGATATGCCTATAGACATGTTTTGTATATTGAAGATTTTTGGTCCAGATGCCTCAACGAGTACCAAACTCGAGAGAAATTTTGGTTAAGGCTTACCATTGATGAAATAAAATTGTATAATGATTATGTTAATGTTTCTAATCTTGCATATGATGGAGCCTACATGCACCCCACTTCTTATGAGAAGATCAAGGGCACACCAATTCTATCTACCCCACATGTGGAGCTAGTCATTGACACCATGGAGGTTTTCATGTAGGGTATAATCAAAAGAACTGGAAAATGGGTGGAGTGGACCTGAGAAAGGAAAAAAAGGACCAAAAGCACTAGCTCCATGGGTGGAGTATCAGTTGGAGTTTCCCAATCAGTCATAGCTACAACTACTACAACCACTACATAAATGTTTATGGAGTCATTATAGTCTATTGGCCAAGGTGGAGACTAGCCTTCAGAAAAGAATGTACCACTCACCCCTACTTGTAGAGCTAGCCCCCTTCCAAACATTGGGAAAACTAGAGAGAAGGAAGATGACAAGGATAAGGGGAAGGAATAAGAAAAATTAGTGGCCAAGCCATCCTCGCCTATTCAAGTCATCAATTTGGATGTTGATACTATCCCCATGAATGGCAAGGAATAAGAAGTATCTTAGCAAGGGGATATATTAACCCTTTCAGTAACCAAGGTAGTTGCCTTCCTTGTTGCTTCCCAAAGCAATCCAACTCCATTGATCCCAAGGAAGTTGTTTGACCCATCTGTATTTCACTCTGCTATTAATGTGCTCTCTATAGAGTCTTGGATCGAATAGACCATTGATAGGAAGAAGAGGAGATATGAGGATGTAGCCCCATCAAAGGACTTGATCACACAGATTACCTCCTCTTAGCCATCCAAGAAGACAAAGAAGCAGAAGACTATTGCTACACTAGCAATAGATTCAACAACTAGCCACATGCTACTTGAGATTATTGAGCCACAAAAAGAGGGCAGATTTCATGAGCTCTCAAAGGATTATTTTAGGCTCAAGATTGTTGAGCTTGGCATCCTAGTTCATGAATCCATGGTAAATATTTGGAAATCAACTAATGAAAAGATCAAGGATAAGCTAGAAGAGCTTAGAGAAGAGAAGGAGATATTGAAGGCCTCAAAGAGAGAGCTAGTGGATTACATAGAGTCCACACTCAAAAGAACTTCTTTGAGTCAATTTGACCCAAATGCAAAGGAGAATAAGAACTCGCTCCTAAAGCTACAATAGGAAAGACAATTCAAGAAAGTAGGCTGAGCTTGGGTAGATTAGATAAAGGCTCAAGGTCCCCCATTGGTTGAGAATTTGGGAAGCCTAGTATTGGATGCTCACAAGCTTAGGAAAGAAGCTTTAGATCATCAAAGAACTATACAAAAGACAGTGGACAAGTTGACAAAGAAATTGGCCCTTTTACAAGAAGTGATAGACATGAAGACTAATGTGGCCATTACTCATGGGATTCTAAAGACTAGCAAGGATTTGGATTCACTATTTTACTAGAAGCAATTCTTGGAGTTTGTCATAGTAAGCTCCATGAGATCTACAAATGAACTCAAGGATGTGCATGACCTAGTGCAAAAGATCATTGAAAATTTGTTTTAGTATTGAAGATCTTGCACATGGAGTCCTTCATATCTACTAATAACAAGCTAGTGGACATCAAAAGAATGAAATCTAAGTTCTTGGCATTTGTTGACAAAGTCATTAAGCCACTCAACTTCCAAGTGTCTAAGACCCAAGAACTGTCAATAGCAAACACAATCATAAGGAGGGAAGCAGAGAAATTCCAATCAAGGATGGCTAGAATTGATGAACTGATGGAAACACATGACTCCTAGATGGTTTGAGTTGATAATATCCTCATTCCTAGTGTCGAAGAGATAGATAAAGTAACCAAAGCTATGAAAGCTTATAGAGATAAATTGGTTACTTCTAAGAAGACATGATGTTCTGATGCTTTTCCAAACATTTTTCATTATTCCCCTCCTCTTTCTTTTATTGTCATTCATGGCATTTTGTTAGTCTTTGTAACGAACAATGATTCATGCTTATCCTATTTTTATATTATTTCATTTAGAGATGCTCTGCAAAGGAAATCATCAATGTAACTGGCCATTTTGAGAAGGCTTATAAATGTAATATTTGATGAAGTTAATAAGATTGAAAAATTTTACTTTGAGAAAATCCCTGTAGCTAGGAATACTATGTGTGACTTTGAGTTCATTTAAAGTTTTCTATCCATTTAGTTTAGAATCGAGTGTATGGAATGGATGTGTTCATGTTGGAAGTTAAATGAATGTGAATGAATTTGGCTTCATTTTCTTCATTCAATAGATTGTATATCTTACTCTCTTCAACACAAGCATGTCTTTTGTTCCCTCTATTGTTCATCATGGTCTATGTTTTTAGTTTAGTTCATTGCATAAGGAAGCCAAAAACTGGTGTCTAGAGTAGCTAATGGATAGACAATCTGGGTATTGTCAAAAGATTGGCTAACTACATAATTTGGGAATTACTTATTTCATCATCTCTTGTTCTCTTCCTGATGTTGTAGTTAGTTATGCATGTTTCCTTTCTTGCATCTAGATTGTAATATATTGCATTTTGTGAGTTAGTCCCCCTTCTTTTCCTAGGTTGTTTAAAGTGTTGAACAACTAGGTATTTGCCTCTTCTACTCTCTGGTTAAGAGCATACCCCCAAAACCTAAAAGACAAATTTATTTCATATCTTGCACTCATAATGGAGCTATACTTTTTAATTCAAAGGTCTTTGATAGATTACTACTTTAACCCATTCTATTGTTCACTTCTTTGTTTTCCATAAGCCATAGGGCAATCAAAGAGTCAAGGAATAAACCAAAATATCAAGGAAGATAAATTATTAAAAAACATAAATTTAATAAGAAAGTAGCTAGTTCAAAAGTTAATATGCTGAGTTAAGCAAGTAAAGTTACTCTTCTCAAAGCTTTCCTTCAAAGTATTCCTACTTATGCTCCAAGTCTTTTTAGGATTCTAGCTAAATTTGTGGATGCTATTGATAAAATTCAAAGAAAATTTTTATCATTTGGAGGAAAAGAAGATATTGGCTCTAATTAAATGGGGTAATTTCTATAAACCTAAGATGGATGGTGGATTGGGTATTAGATCTATTAGAAGTATGAATAAAGCTTTATTGGCAAAACAAGGGTGGAGAGTGTATCAAGATGATAAGGAATGGAGTTCTATTTGTAAACATAAGTATCTTTATAATGCTTCATCTATTTTTGACTTTTTATCCTACCCTATTATACCTACCTCTTCTTCTATTTGGAGTATAGTTCATGGTGCTAAACATATTTTGAATAAAGGTTGTAAGTGGAAAGTTGGTAATGGATGTATAGCCAGATTCTAGGATGATGAGTGGTTGTTGGGTCACCCTTTGGTTGATGATTTTGTGGATATGAGCTCTATAAAAAATTATAAATAGGTTTATGGTGAATTTTTGGAGAATTATTGGTCTAACAATGGTTGGGTTAATATTGTTGAGATTAATCAAAGTTTTTCTAGTACCCAGATTTCCCTTAATGCTTGTAGCCTTTATCCACATCAAGAGGATATTATGGTGTGGGGGATTGATCCTAGAGACTATTTCAAGGTCTCTTCTATGTTTAGATTTGAGATAATGCCAATTCTCCTATGTGGGCTAGAGTGTGGATCAAGAGCCTTATTCCTAAAATCAATATCTTCTTCTCGACTATGCTTCAAAATAAAATTTTAACCTTGGATAATCTACAAAAAAAGAGGGGTTTATTTGGTAAATACATGGTGTCTTTGCAAGATGGATTTAGAAGATAGGAATCTCCTTTTTTTGAATTGTAGATTTAGCCAAAATGTCTAGGGCTATCTCCTTCAATATTGAAACATCTCATGGGCTCAACATTATAACATTGATTACTACTTTCAGAGTTGGATATGCCCTATTAAAGATGTTGAAATTGGTTTTCTCTAGAAGATATTTCCTCCCATTCTTTGTTGGGGTATTTGGAAAGAGAGGAACAATAGAATCTTCAGAAATAAAGAAACTCTAGATTGGGTATAAAGAAACTCTAGATTGGGTAGTGGGTCAAAATATCATCAGAGCTATTAAAGATAATTTTAAATCTTAGAACAAAAATAATTATGAAATCCAAATAAGAAATCCTATGAATGGTAAAGGAGCTAAAATGAAATAGGATAACTAGAGACAATACGTGAAATGGAGATCTTCTCCCTTGGGCTGGGTAAAAGCTAATTTTGATAGACTAGCAAAAGGGAATCTTGGAAAATTGTAGCATGGTGGAGTTTTGAGAGACCATTATAGTAGAGTAGTGGATGCTATTTCTATACCTAAAGGTTATTTTATTAGTAATAAAGCCGAGGTTATGATAGCTTTGTACACTGTGAGGATGGTTGTGGATTTTGGATATAGGAACTTATGGCTAGAAGGGGATTCTCTTAATATTGTCAATATGCTAAATAATGAGAGTACAACAACTTGGAGTATTGAGGGAAACATTACATAAATTAAAGTTCTTATTAAAAATTTTGACAATGTTAATATTACTCATATATTCCATGAAGGCAACAAAGTTGCTAACTAAATAGTGAATAAAGTGGTTAATAGGGATGCTAAGATAACTTGGCAAGATTACCTTAGCAAGGAGTTTGAGATGATGGTGATTATTAATAATAATATGAAAAATGTTATTTAAGGAAAGATTACATAGTATTTAGAAATTTATTATGAGAAGTGATGGTTTTATGGAGGTTTATTTGTGTATCTCAAGGAGGTACCATTGTGCCATCATTAAAAGTAATTGACACATTTTAAGGGTAAAGATTTTTCTTAAGATAAAAAATGCCTTGTTCTTTGTTTATGTTACTATTTTTTTAGAAAACTTGCAATTGCAGAGCAAACTACAAGATGCGTGGAGAGCCAAGGAAACAACAGCCAATGATCTACAAGGAGTGGAAGCAAAATTCTATTGTGGGATATACTCCAAAAGGGAAAAGTGATGACATATATCAAGAAGCTACATGGTTACAAGCACCATATTATCAAGTATTTTTTCAAGAATTCGATTGATGATAGGGTTACAATGCATGGAGTTATAGTTAAATTATCTGTTGAATTTCTTAATGTGATTATGGGTCTTTCAATGGGGGCAAAAATTTAGAAAGGAGACCAGTATTTCAAATGCGTCTTTCAAGAAATTTCCAAAAAATGATGAAGAGGAGAAAAGGCTTGTGAAAATTGGAGACTTCTATGACCTGGACCAGATCAAGGTAATATGGCAAGATGTATTATCCTACATTCATGAATACTTTATTTGAGATGGGAGATCTAAGTGTTGGAAATATTATGACAAGCTAAGTTACTGATAGGGGAGGGGTGAATCAATAACTTCTAAAACTTTTATCCCAATTAGCAATTAATCCTTTATATGAATTTTGATCTAACTTCATGCATGAGAAGCAAAGAAAACATGAAAGCATACATAACACTTTGACACAAGATTTGGTGACCCAGAAACCTTGCAAACAGAAAGTAAAACTTGGGTGGGGATGATACCCACAAGCTTTACTACTATAGTATAAAGTTGGCCTATTAAGGCTTACATTGATCACTTCTAATGATCTACCCTGTTAGGAGCAATAAGGACTGCTAGGTCCACCTTGTGAAAGGATTTACAAACATATAATAAAGTACACACTCGGTAAAGAGATTTACATAAGATTGTTAGGTCTACCTGGTTAAAAATTTCATTGATCCACCTATTAGGATGAAATAGTAGCTAATCTTTGATTTGCAACTTGGTTTTCCAAATGAGATTCCTTTGAGTGTACAAATCACCTTGCTATTATAGATGAATATTTGTTGCTCCTTATACTGCTATAGCCTTTGTAATTCACTCTTCTGCTCTTTTTTGATGATTATGTTACTTCCTTTTTGATTCCATGCATAAATTTGATGTGATACAATACATTACATATCTATCAATCCAATTTCATAATTACAAAATCAGCCACAATACAAGTTTACAAAAAATATTACAAAGTCGGCCAAAGTGTAGAAACTCAAGCTCTAAAGATTGTCCTAGTGAGGTGCTGATACTTAGCATCTAGTATCACTGCTCAACATCTTCATGCACTTGGTAGATGTAGAAGCTTTTTCCATACTAATCACTTCCAAGTATTCTTGAACTCAGTTTGCACTGGTGACTTGGTGAATACTATGAAACTTGGCATATAAACTAAATCACTTGGTTCACACTCCATAGCTCGGTAAACACTATTGCCTTGAGCTCGATATAAACTAAGTCTCTTGGTTAACACTGAGTAGCTCGGTCAACACTAGACTTGCATCACATCAACTATGAACTTTGTAACCACTACATAGCTCAACTTACACTGGTAAACTTGGCACACACTATAATGCTCAATTTACACCGTTGATCTTCAACTCTGTAGTAACTACTTGGTTCAAACTGAAATATGTCCATAGAACTTGGTAGCAACTGTAAGACTTAGTAGCAACTAAAATGCTTGGTTAACACTGTTAACTATACAATATGCTTAGTTTTAACTCACAATCTAAATAAGTGTATGTCGCTAATAACAAACATGACTGGAATGCCAACAATCTCCCCCTTTGGCATTAGTGACAAAACACTTATTAGTCAAAACTGAATTATCCATCACCTTATATCTTGAACTCAGTATAGTATACTATTCTTGAGATTTTTCAAAGTTGTTTTTGTAAAGGATACATTTATGTACATGGTAATTCTTCCTCCAAAGATAATATATAGTATACTATACATACAATATATATTTCTTCACACTTTCCTACAATTTTCTTCCCCTATCTTTTTACATCTTTCTCCTTTTTATATCATCTCATATCTTCTCCAATATCTTCTCCCTCTTTTTGACATTAATGCCAAAGATTTATACTATATGTATTTACATAGTAATGCCAAAATGAGATAAGAAATCTGAATGTACCTTTGGTATGATTGCCAAAGTCTTGCCCCAATTCTCTTGCAAGACCTTGCATGTGTGCAATGCCACCTACACTTCTGCTAAAAGTTCAATCATATGGTCTATAATAGAGAAATTATTGTCATGGATGAGAGTTTTGAATAAGAAATATTCTTTTGTAGTGCATCCATGTTAGGGAGTATCAAATTTTGAATATCTACCAATGTAGATCTAATTCTAGCTTCTTCTTTAAGCAATTCTACCTACATGTCTATCAAAAAAACTAATCCTTTTGAAATGGACAGAGCTTGAACTCGGGTTTTCTATTACAAAACTGGCTAAGAAGAATCAATTTCTATACCTATAGCCTTTGCCAAAATATTCTTGTCATCGTAAATGATTTTAAATTCTTTATCTCTTTCCTCTCTCAGCCTCTACTATTTGGATTTCTTTTGGAGTAATTCTCCAAAGGTTTGCATTTGATCAAGATTGAGTTTTGAAATGTCCCAATTAGGAATCACAATTTCCTCATCAAGATCAACATCCTCCTCCTTTTCTTTTCCTTTTCCCAAAAAATGTTTGCTCAGTTGAGGATTGGTCTCAACTTTCCTTGTACTTATTGCTTGTGTAATTGGAATGGAAACAATAGTAGAAATGGTGGGGCTTGGTACAAAAATTGATTATGCACTTATTGTAGAAATGTTAGCAAAAGTACCTATTAAAGCCAAAATTGATGTATCCAAAACTATTGAAGATGGAAGAGTCTACAACTTAGTAGATGAAGTAGTTGATACTTTAGTCAATGATGTGCTGAGTTGAACTAGTACAAAGATTGATTGGATGGTTGTGCTTTTAGTGCTAGACACAATCAATCCTATAGAGGTTGTCTCCATGCTTGATGTTGTCACTATTTTTCTTGGAGAGTGAGGAAGTGAAACAATAACTGCTACAACAATCTTGGCTGGATCAGTTTCCTCAACTTCTTATGCATCTTCCTCGATAGCCTCTTGCTTATGTTCCTCTTCATCATCTTCATTATCAAAATGTGTTAACTCTTCATCATCTTTTTCTTCATCCTTTTCTTGATCATTATCTTCATCTTTGTCACTTATGCTAACTAGAAAATCACTCATTTTATGAAGAAGATAGATATTCTTCCATGTGTTTGTTACATTCTTCACAATGTGCTCTATTTATTTCAAAAAAATTAGACAAGTATTGAATCTTAAATTCAATTTTTCTTCATTTTTCTTCAGAGATTCCTTGACTTCCTTGTCAGTCAGATTTGGCATCAGTTGCCTCAGGGTCTACTCATGAATATCCTTAGCATTTTTCTTTGCATGTTCCCATATTGGCTTGATTTTATCCATTAAATCATCTAGAATTTGTCGAGTGATCTAGTTAGGAGAGTATTTTCATTTGCCCATTTTAGATATCAAAATATCTTCAATCTACTTTTTCTCATCAACTATTTTGGTCTCATATTTTTGTTCTTTGAAATTAGTTATCCTAGAACCCAATTCCAATTCCTTCATCCTCTCTTCAAATGTGGGTGGAGACCTCTTGAAAATTATGTCTCCCCCTTCTTTATCTGCCTTCTATCTAGAAGATCTCCTTCTGAACATTGCATTGGATGTCTTGGCAGGCTTGATAATGATTAGTAGGCTTGGTAATGATTACCTTGTCCATTTTCTTTAGTGGTTCCTCTTACTCTAATTCTTCATCCTTTGCTTCTTCATCTTCACCTTTTCCCTTAATTAACAAAAGAGTAGAGCTTGTCTTTAACTTGGAAATTCTTTTCTTGCCTTTGATAACCGCTTGAGGGAGCTTGATCTCTAGCTCTATCTAGGCCTTAGCCTCAACACACATTCCAAAATATGAAGCCTTGGGGTCCACTAGTTCATTAATCAATGCCTCAATTATATCCTTTGTTTCATCAATATTTACCTCATATCTTAGAGGTTTCACCCATGCAATTCTGGGTCTAACTGCCTGAATATATACCTTATCACTATCCACCATAAAACATATATCATCCTTGTAATCTTTGACTAGTTTCTTGGGGATATGGTATCTGTTATTCATTTTCTCCTTGAAAGCATCAAAATAATTATCCATGATAGTATTATAATTTTCACCCATCTCAGCAATGTAGTCATTAATTTGATAGAGTACAGGCACATCTTTTCTCCAAACAACAATGCCTTTTGATGGAAAGAATTTTTGAACATAAAATAATAAGAATGTCAATAGAGAGCCAAACTTGTGTGGGTTATTCTTTCATGTCCTGATGATGTCCATGTTTTTGTTGAATTGATTCAATAGTAGCTTGGCAAGGCCAAGAGAAATTTTATTCTTGACAACTTTGTATGCAAGGTCAACTACTTCACATGACATAATATTCAAGTTGCTCAAACTATAGATCTTGTGTGCAATGACATGAATGCCAAACTTCAATTCCATGTCAGCGACACTGCTAATCTTCATTCCCCTACCATCCCACTTGACTAGGGTTTTCTTCTCCATTTCTACCTGACCTAGGGTTTTTGTCATTTTTTCTTTAGCCAGCATAGGGAGACCAGTAATCCTATGAATCATCTTCTTGTTAATCAAAATAGGTTTCTCCAACCATAACTATCCATTGTGCACATGGTTGAGAATATACCTAGTCCATTTGACTTGGAAATCATGGGGCATGTGAGGAATATGGGTTAAACCTTTAGCCTCGAGATGTTGGTGCTCAAGTTTCAAAATGTCATCAACACATAACTCTTTCAGACATTCATCCATTTCTAGGGTGCCAATATATTGAATCACACATTTAAAATGAGAACGGATGTCATTGATTAACAGTACCTTCAAAGGGATTTGTTACTATGCTCCACTCAGGTCTAGGGTTTTAGTGATTGTAGCAGCAAGCTTGAAGTCTAGTGCCTTCCATTCTACACCTCGAACTAGCATGTCTGACCCTCACTTTTCCTTGTTGTTGGTTGTTTCCATCTTCACTCGATAGGGTTTGAGAGAATTCAAAAAACTTTTGGTGAAAATTTGCTCAAATTGCTTAAATGTCCTTGAAGATCGCACTGCACAATTTTGCTTTTCAAAATTCATAGTGAAAATGACTTTGATTTCATTCCTTTTATCAAATTTTTCCATAAATTCCTAGTAAAAAATTTAGATAAATTTGACAAACTATCATCCACTTTTCTTGCATTAATTACTCAATAAAGTCATTCATTATTTGGTAACCACATGTAAAACTTAGTTACTCCCGACCTCGCTCGATAGAGTCTGTCACCCGACCTCACTTGGTAAGGAAGGTAACTTCGTAGTAACTAGTACCTTTTACTTGGTGATCCCTTTCACATCTTGAATGCTAATATGGATCTTTTGTTCTGATAGCTAGAACTTATTTAGATGTCCTCTTTGGTAGCCTAGTTCCAATTCTCCTTTTGAGAAATCAAGTTGAAATGTTGGAGTCACCCAATTCTTGAGTGACTTGATCATCATTTCTTGGACCTGTCTTCTCAATAGATTTTGGAACCTATTGTTGTCTCATTTTTTTTCTAATATTGTCAGCTTTTGCCTTCTTTTCATCTTCTATTCTTCTAGTATTCATACAGTTCTTGGCAAGGTGACCAAGTTCTATACAAATGAAACATCTTTTGGTAGTATCTCTTTTCCTCATGTGATGTTTTACATAGTTTATACCAATGTGTCCAAATTATCCATAATAATGACATCTGCACCAGGTGTTATAGTCCCAACCAAATATAGCTTTCACAATTTATTATGTTAGATTCAATATCTTGCTTTTGCATTCTGATGATTTGTTCCCATGCTTCTTACATTTATGACATTTTCCTTCAAATCTTGGTTTCGCTTTGCATTCATTTGCTCTATGACCATGTTGATTACAATTATAGCATTTTCCATTGAATTTATCTTTCCCATTGCTCCAACATTTGTTTGAAGTATAACCTATCTTACCACTGTGACTGCAAGTAGGTTTTTGGTTCCTTTGAGATCCTTGCTTGGATGATTCTCCTTCTTCTGTATACCCAATTCCTATTGTTCCTTTATGTCTGAAGTGACTTTTTTCATTCAACTGATTCATATCTACTTGGGATTGTTGGTCTTAGTTTGGTTTTGACATTTGAGTGTCAACACACTAGACCACTTTTTATATAGAAGCTGAGTACACTATGTATGTTGAGCTACAATATGTGCTGAGCCAAAATTTCAATAGGTGTCGAGTGACTTCAGGTGCCAAGTGAACAATAGATGTCGAGTGATATATAGGTGTCGATTCATAGTTGATGCCAAGAAAATAAAAATGCTTCATGTGCTGAGTGAGCCAGAGTCATGCATGTGCCGAGCAAGATAGAGTGCAATAGGTGTTGAGAAAAGCAAGATAGTATAAGCGTCGAGCACCAATAATCTAGTATGTGTCGAGTAACACAAAATCAACATACAAGTTTGTGTCTTTACAAACTTAGCAACAAAACCATTTTTGGATGATTCACAAAGGGATTAGAAGATAAGATCTAATCTTTTCATTTTCCTATGTTATCAACATGCAACCAATTAGAAAATTGGAGATAGCATGCAACCAATATGCTAAATCTAAGGATTTGAGTAGAAAATTTGAGTTCATGATTTCATTGCAAACCCTAAGTCTTTGAAGTCTTTATAAGAAGGCTTAGACCCCATAATTTTGAGTTTCCAAGGATTAGCAAAAAGAAAAGGAAGTTTCTAAGCAAATAGTAAAATTGCAGAATAGGGCAAGCACCAGGGGTATCACAGACTTAGTGAATTGAGCAGCAATTACACATTCAGTTGATCATAATAGAACAAGGGCTAGAAGCAGATATCAAATCAAGCAAGGATCACATCAGAATGAGCAAATCAAGTGCTTGAAATCAGCAATTGAAGATTAAGTACTCTTCCTATTTGAATATTCCAACAGGTATTTCAACATGCTTTCATTGGTTTGTCTTTAAATGTTTAGATCATTCTACAATCTTTCATTCTTTGATCTTAAGTTCATGATTCTGCATTTGCATTTGTGAGTTGATCAATGAAGTCTACTTGTTGAAGGGATAGGTGTTTGATTTTTCTTTCCTTCTATCTTTTCTCTTATCTTGTTTTTCTCTTCCATTACTTCACACAATCTTACTGACTAAATTTATTGCTCTCTTCCTAGTTTTCTTCCTTCTTCTTAGAGAGTGTTATTCTTCTCTAGTAGTTATTTGATTGCTTCATCAGCTTCATCTAAATTTCTTGGAATGATGTCTTCAATTCTTTCTTCAATATAGAGTGAATTGTTCATCTGGATTGCAAGATCTTTTCTTCTTTTTAGGGATTGGGAGAGTTTCTCTTTTTCTTTCTTGAGTTGTCTAATGGCCAATTCCAAATCTAGCTTCTCATTGTCAATAGACTTGTGAATTCTGAATACCTCCATTTCCTTTGATCTTTGGTCAAGCTATTAAATTTTTTACTAAGAACCACAAAGATATGATACCAATTGTGGGAAATATTATGACAAGCTAAGTTACTGAGAGGGGAGGTGTGAATAAGTAACTTCTAAATTTTTTATCCCAATTAGCGATTAATCCTTTATATGAATTTTGATCTAAATTCATGCATGAGAATCAAACAAAACATGAAAGCATACATAACACTTTGACACAAGATTTGGTGACCTAGAAACCTTCCAAATAGAAAGTAAACCTGGGGTGGAAATGATACTCACAAGCTTTAGTACTACAGTATAAAGTTGGCCTGTTAAGGCTTACATTGATCACTTCTGGTGATCTACCCTATTAGGAGCAATAAGGACTAATAGGTCCACCTTGTGAAATGATCTACAAACATACAATAAAGTATGCACTCAGTAAAGAGATTTACATAAGACTGTTAGATCTACCTTGTTAAATGATTTGACTAATCCATGTGTTAGGATGAAATAGTAGTTGATCTCTGATCTACAACTTGGTTTTTTTAAAGAGATTCCTTTGAGTGTACAAATCACCTTGCTATGATAGATGAATCTTTGTGACTCCTTATACTATTGTAGCCTTTGTAATTCGGTCTTCTGCTCTTTTTTGATGATTACATCACTTCCTTTTCAATTCCATGCATACATTGGATTTGATAAAATATATTTCATATATATCAATCCAATTACATAGTTACAAAGTTAGCCACAATATAAGTTTACGTAAAATATTACAAAGTTGGCCAAAGTGTAGAAACTCAGGCATTGAAGACTGACTCAATGAGGTTTTGATACTTGGCATCCATTGTCACTGCTCAACACCATCATGCACTTGGTAGACATAGAAGCTTGGTCCATACTGATCACTTCCAAGTAGTCTTGAACTCAGTCTGCACTAGTGACTCGGTGAGTACTATGAAACTCGGCATATAAACTGAATCACTTGGTTCACACTGCATAGCTCAAATAACACTATCACCTTGAACTTGGTATAAACTAAATTTCTTTGTTAACACTAACACTAGACTCACATCACATCAAATGTAAACTTGGTAACCACTACACAGCTTGATTTACACTGGTAAACTTGGCATACACTGTAATGCTTAGTTTACACTGTTGATCTTCAACTATGTAGTAACTGCTTGGTTCAAACTAAAATTCGTCCATAGAACTCGGTAGCAACTAAAATGCTTGGTTAACACTATTAACTATACAATATGCTTAGTTTGAACTCACAATCTAAATAAGTGTATGTCACTAATAACAAACATGACTAGAATGTCAACACTAAGAGGGTACACAAATTTTATTTTGTGTTTTTAAATCACTTTTGGTATAAAGATAGGTTTTCTTTCCTATTTTATTTGAAGTTCTCTCTACTTCATAGTCTTAAGGCCCATATGAAGAAGGATTCTATACTTGTTCTCCATGAGGGGCTTATTTTATTAATTGAAAATTGCTATAAAAATAATGTAGTAAAACCCTCTCCCATTGTGGAGAAGTGTAAATCGCTTGGTAGTGACCCTCATCAAAGTGCTAAGAAAATAAATGTTAAAACTGAGGAGGAATTTAGTGGAAGTAAGGGCTCTAGGAAGGGTAACAAAAGGGAGAAAAATAAGAAATGTGGAGGAAGTTATGAAGTCTTAAAAAATTGCAAATGATGAGGATAATTCAGAAATGGGGGATCTCAACTCTAATCAGATGGGTACTTTGGAAGCAAGGGTATTTTTGTGAGTAAGAATGAGGGGGAAAGTAGTAGAGAAAGGAAAATGAAGTCTAATACTAGTTCTAAAGCCTCAAGGAAAAATGATGGGAACCAAAGTGTTTAGCCTACACCCATAAAAATGGATACTACTAAGGTTAAAATCCTAATGGAAAAATAAAAGGATGATGGTGGAAAAGCCCTCATCATGAAATATCAATTCCTAAATAAGGAGAGTCAAGAGGAGATAATGGAGCAATAAGGCTTAAACACTGAGAACCAATTCCATATCAAGGAAACCTAGGAAACTACTATTTGACTCTAGGAATAAGTTTGGTGAAGAGATTAAAGATGATATTAATTCAATGAAGTTGTCTTTCCTTAACAAAGCCAAGATAAAATAAGATGCTTCTCTTCAAGGTGACTCATGGCTCTATAACAAAATTATGGTGCTAAAGAAAAAAGTGGGTGATTTGCAGAAAGACTAGATCATGAAAGAATTAAGAGATCTCAACTGGAAAATCAATTTGGGAATATGCCTAAGAAACTAAAAGAGTATGAAATGGAACTCTAAAATTGATTAAAGATAGTGGGCCAAAAATGGATTTGGTGACTTTTAGCTTATGTCAAGCGATTGCCAGTTTAGGAGAAAGGAGTAATGAGGAGATCATGTCTCCTGATGCAGTTGTGGCTAAGAGTCCAGGTGGTCCAAGTAAAAGAATGAGGTAGGGTATAAAGAAGAAAGTTGTTGAGGCTCTTGGTTCTAAAATGGAAGAGATCCTCCACAGTACTGTGGAGGCTAGAAAGGAGTTAGCGAAGGTCATCAAAGAGCTTATTTAGAAACTACTCTAGTTTGTTGGTGTGCTAGTTTTTCATCCTTGCCAGGTTGTTGATTCTATTTTTTGTTGCTTCCAGCTTTTTATTGTTTTAACTCTAGGTTCCAAGTGCTTGTAAAACCTAGGTTTTCTCTTTGTTTAAATACTATTTATGGTTTTAGGTCCCTGTAAAACCTGGCTTGTCAATGTTTTGTAGTCAACTTTAGGTTTCAAGTCCTTGTAAAACCTGGTGATCATTCTCATATATCTTTTGTTATTGTAAGGGGTTTCAGTTACCCTCAAAACCTATTTTTGCATTAATCTAAAACAAGGTTTTAAACAAATGAGTATTTATAAAGCATAAAGGTAGATTAGTAGTGTTTACCTTTTGTATTGTATATACTAGTTCATAATTGTTTTGTCAGGGTCTCCTAATCGTAGCCTACATAAACATGAGACAATAAGACTATTAACTAGTTTAATAATCAAAAGTTTGAATCCAAAAACTTGAATACAAGAAGAAAGAATTTTAAAAAGGGGACTTTTTTTGTATCAAAATAATGGAAAGTAGGGAAAGCTTCATCTCAATACAAATAAAACTCAGCTTAAAATTTTAACTAAATATTTTGATTTGCAAAAAATGAATCTATTAACCTAGTAAATGAAAATTATTTTTCTGTTCCATTGGTGTCAGTCTTCTACCAATACAAATCCTAATCAAAATATATGTTATTTCAAGTGATTTTCACCTTCATACAAAAATGACAACCTGAAGCACTTGCCAAATATTGCATAAAGCATATATGTTGAAGTTTTTGGACAAAACATTTGTTTTGGGTGTGTTGTATGGTTAAATTATCAGTCTTCTTTGTAAGTTGTCCCTTCCAATTTTTTAGAGTAGTCCATTTCCTATACAAATATGACTTAGTTTACAATGAAATAAAAAAATCAACTATTTATAAAATTATAGTTACATTTATCCTGTATGAAAAAATGTCTAAGAATAATTTAAATGATCATTGGTGTATAAAACCACACAAAGGAGACCTTCCAACAAGAGAAAGTGCATGTTACTCGCCACAAGGCAATATATACAATGCCTTCAAAATAGCCACTAGCTAAAAAGAAAAAGAAAAATTCAAAATAATTTATAACAATAGCATCCTATTGGATTCATGGGTTACTTTGTTTTTATGTGATGTAGACATACATTTACAATGAACCAAAGTTCCTCTAGAGTATACATGTACATGGTAAATTCATCTTAGATTAAGTTCAAGAGAAACCTAGAAAATCTAAAATTATTCATAATACAAAGGCATGGAAAGATTTTTTTTAAATAAGGATAGTATGAAAAACCTTGGAGAATTCGAGTTACAATGCCAAGTAATGTGATTTTGTCAACTGATAGATTTTAGTGATAGATATTATAGTTTTTAAATGTTATGTAGTCTTAAATTTAAATAGAACAAGATGAAAAAAAATAGTAATTTGAAGAAATTTGTTTTAATAAAAAAGAGTTAACATAAACATTTTTACACCTAGATTTTTACTCTATGCCATCTCTTTCATGTGTCACTTTTGTCGTGCTAACCATATATATCATATCTTAGTCTAAAAATTAGTATATAGAGTTCACTAATGAAGGATGACAAAAATGAATAACAATACCCATTTTGCAAGGTAATTACTTTGGCCTAGGCTATTAGCAGTGGTTTTAACATTAACAAATCATTTCTCAACAAATCACTTGGGAAAATTTGCACACAAACACCCAACAACATAGAATTTTAAGAGTATTCTACACAATCAAACTCCGTTCAACACCATTAAACTTCAAAACCCTAAAAAAATTTAATTTCACATAGAAATTTCTAGAACTTTAAGGAAGCTTGTAAAGTTTTTTTTTTTTTTGAGAAAAAAATGAACTTATCCCTAGCAAAATGATTACAAGCCAACAAAAAATTAGAAATTGTGTGGGTTTAGAGGTTAGTCCATTCTCGATAAGATGTTTAAATACAAAGGGCCTTAATATTTACTCTCACGAGGAAATCCTAAATAAGAAGGCTAAGCCAAGCCAAGGAATCTACAAACAATTTGCATTCATTCAATAGAAAAATGGGTTTTTTCTCAACCAACCAAATTTTTAGAAATTACGATAGCTGTGAATATTTTTTAGAACCTATTCCTGTATAATCTAGGTTTCTTGGGCTCCTTTGTCCCACCACATTTCTTCAACTTGAAACTTAACATTTTGAGTGAGAAAAAATGTTTAAGTACCTCAAGATAATAGCCAAACAAAAAAATGAAAAATATTCCAAGCGAGAGTGGAAACAAAATATTTTAAGTACCTCAAGATAACAACTAAACAAAAATAATTAAAATGCAAAGATGTAAAACTGAGCAAGAAATAGAATAGGTTGATTTCCTACCACGAAGTGGCAAGGAAAGTCATTGGTTAACCACTCAAACCTTTGTACCCATTTGGATCTTTAGGGCGATGACGATTCCTCTCCATTTCTAGTGGATAAATTTGCAAATGTGCAGGCAATAATCTCCACCCATAGCTCTTTCTCTTCTTTGGAATTAGATCATCCTGCTTCAATGAAAGGGCTAGGGTTCCAACTACTATCATGGCCAAACAACATGCTAACTAGCCTCTAAATCACTTTCCCTCCAAAAGGCACAAAATTGGTAATTTCTTGGCTCCTAAATAGAGAAACTCCTAGATCCAAGGAGAGGATTAGCAAGAAATAAGAAACTATGGGTGATTTCCAGCCAAAGCCCTTTAGTAGCAACTAGGGCTGATTTGATTCTGCTTGGATGTGGGGAAAACAATCTTTCTCCCACAAATACTCACCATTATCAGGAGTTCAAAGCCCCTAGGGATCCAAATCTGAATAAACACTTGGTAGAACCACATCAAAAACTCCCATAATGAAAGCCACATGTTTTCCCTTAATGGATCTCTAGATCCTAATTATTAGTGTAATGCCCTACCAAGGTATCCAAAAGAACTAGCCTAAAGTTTTACTAAGTTTGCTAAACATTTTTTTTTAAAGAATAACATGTACAACAATCATAAAGTAGCGAAAGAAATAACATGCAATCGTACATAAGCAAACATAACAGATTACATTCCTTAAGGATCCCAAAATGTTGAGTCACATTTAAATTTAAATAATACTAAGTCCAATAAATAACACATCCACATGAAAGAATAACTACAAGTTCAATCCATCAAAATAATATACATTTGTTCTAAATGCCACTTGACATTAATTTAGAATGCACAATCATCCACTATAGATGTCATAGGGTATGAAAGGCTAAAAGAATATATATTTATAAAATAGATTACATCATCCCTTTCAGATTCATGAAACAAGATACAATACAATATGTAAAATCATTCATCAAATAGATATAACCATCCATCATAATATACAAAGATAGAATGCAAGGAAATGCAAAACATGGAACTCCAGCCACAACATCTATGGATGGATTTCAATTGTAAAAGTAAAAAGCACTACCACCCGACCTCGTGGTAACCCAAAAAGGTCCACTCCCACCATGCTGAGGAGATAGTCTCAAGTCCCAAATAGGATATCAATTCCAAAAATCAAAATTAATATCTAGGTTAAGGAAAAACCCTAAAAGTAATCTAACTCAAAGATTCCAAGATAAATTTACATCTAGACCCAGAGGCAAACAAAGACACGTAGGGAATCTACTATGCAAGCAGGCAAGTTTCATCACATGAATTAACTCTAGAATTACCCTGGTAGTTTAACTTGACCCTGGCCCCCTAGTGACTCTATGTGGCACTAGTATTCTTTTGTACTAACAATGCATACTAATGATGCATGGTTGCAACCAAGTGTCCTCTCTACTCCCATCCTAATCTATACTAGCACTTGAGGCATGGGCAAGGAAAGACAAAGACTCTTATTAGGTTCATTTTACTATCATTTAGTGTAGTGTTTTCACTTATTAAATAACCTACAATGGGTTACCCTAGTAGCCACTTTGGGCTTTGACCTCCATTGCAAGCCACTTCCCAACATTACATACAAATAACCTACCCTAAGCTCATAAAAGTACAAATCAAAGAATCATAGTTTTCACCTTAGTCCTATACAAGTGACTAGAAAGCGTCAAAAGACAATTCACAATACCACCTCAATCCTTTACAAGCAACTGGAAAGCATTGAAAACTAACTGATCAAAGACTCAAAGGTTAAGTCAAATATGTCATACTATTCATCTCATTATCACACAATAAAACTGAAAGCAATAACGAACAATAGATCTAAACTCATCATAGAGCATATCAGACACATTACCATGGTTGAGTTAAAAAGATCAAAGATCAAATCATCATCATGACATCACAAACACAAAACTCCCAAGCCTTTGGTAAACATCCTAAGACTGGGTCAACACTCTACTCAACCCAAACCCCAAAACATAAGACAACATATAGTTAACAATGTAATTTTAGAGTTTTCTTTGATTTTGAAGACACAGTCTAAGTTAGTAGTATGGTTTAAGTTTTCATTTCAATGTAAGTTTTCGAATATATAAGATTTACATTTTAACCCTTATAACTTAACCCATTTCTTGTATTTGAACATATTGCACAATTACCCCTGTCTTATCAAATTTCAAAGTTCACTATTAAATATCACAAGATGACTTTAAAATAATTACTCCAATAAATTATTAAAATAATAATAATTGATCATTAATTAAAATCACTATGATTTTGTTATCAATCAAAATTAATAAATAATAATTTTCATAAATAATTAAAGTGTTATTAAATAATATTTATTATTAATTAAAAACTTAATTAAACTAAATTAATTTAATTTAATTAATAATTATTTAAAATAACTATATAAATAAATTATTATTAATTAATTAATAATTGATAACAAAAATTTATTAAACAATTTTTAAAAACATATTAAAACACGTTTATGACACGTCGACCTATTTGTGTTGTGCGGCCGCAAACAACAATATTATTACTATTGTTGCATGTAGCATAAAGGTCGCAACAAAGGGATGGGGGTGTGAGGATTGGTGGCACTGCCCCACCCTTATATATATATATATATATATATAAGAAATGGTTTTATGGAAATGTGATTTGATTTTATATTAAAATAATAATAATAAATAATAAAATCAAATCCCTATCATTTCCATAAAACCATTTATTATATATATCTATATATATATATATATATATATATATATATATATATATATATATATATATATATATATATATATATATAAAAGAAATTTATACTCTGATAGAGAAATTCTAATAAATCAATCAAATTTAATATTCTACAATTTCAATTTCTTTTCAAAACCCTTCCTGATTAAATTACAACTTTTTAATCTACAGATCGAGGGTTTTCTAATTTTCAATCCTCATATATAGATAGAATTCGATATGAATACTAATAGATTCACAATGAAAGAAACATCATAGGCAAAATTTCGCAAATAAATTTAACAGACACAATGTAAATAGGAATATCAAATAACATTATTCATTATGCGAATAAAATACAAGATTCTACCTGAATCTAATGCTAATATATAACCACTAGAAGATTGTGAGAGAATTCTCTTTTCTCTCAAAACCTTCTCTCTGAAAATCCCCTTCTCCAAAAATCCTGATCCCTGTGAAATGAACTCTCAATCTCTAATATGAAGTTCTCTCCTAAATTCAAGGCACTAATTGTGTGATCACGTGAGGGAACTCGTTGATCACAATCTTTTAATTCTTTATTTACTTTTTGAATGTTCATGCACACTTTTTGCAATTTAAAATATCCTTAATAAATTAATTTCTCTTTTACTCTTTAATTAATTTTTAAAGCTTTTTTTGATAAAATATTTATTAACTTAAGTAATAATAATATTTAGCATTTATCTAAAAATGATCTCCTAAATATATTATTATTAAATTAAATTAATATTATTATGCTCTCAAATTATACTATAATTTCCTCTTTAAATTTAATTTGTTTTATTTAATTAATTTTCCAATTAATTAAATATAATTAAATATTAAAATTATCTTAATAATTTTCTATTAAATTCAATTATTAATTAATTTTTTAATTTGACTTAATTAATAGAAAAATCATCAAAGACCTACAAGACAAAATATGAAAACACATCATAAAATATGACATACAAGATCAAACTCAAGGGTTATAATCATGAATTTACGTCATACGATGAATTTAGAAGGGTAATCATCTTAGATACTTGTCCTAATTTTATAAGACAATTAGTTTTGAGGATAAGATTTGGACTTAAGAATTTATCTCCCCTCTCTTATGATTAAAATATTGTGATAGGGTACACTCATCCTAGCAATTCAGGGAAGTCGATACCCAGTACTTGCAATCTGCATAAAATCCACGCATATACAAACACATATATTCTAAACTAAACAAACAATGGTAGGAAGTAGTGCATCATGTAAATCTCAACTAGCAAGTGACTATGACTCCCTTCCTTAACCACATCAGAAATGTCATGCATAAAGAAAACATACACGCACACCATACACATGTAGTATGGGGTACGGGGTAAGTATCCATATAAAACATGTATAAATAATCCATCTAACTAATATCATTAAATAACTAAAATCATTGTAAATAATCGTCATCAAAGTATAATCACATATACATGAAGTAAATAGTACCAAAGTAGTCTCATCATATAATCAATTGAGTATGAAAACAATATCTAATAATTGGAAAAATAATACTGGAATCATCAAACCTAAACATAAACTGGCCTAAAAGAGTTCGGCAATAATAACTAAATGTAAACTAGGGGTAGGCACTACAGTTATCAACTCCCATTCAGATGGGATCTAGGATTTTTGAAATTCTCAAGGCATCTTTGCAAAATGGAGTAGAAATAGCTCTCTTTCGACTCATTTTTCATTCAAATGATCTTAATTCTGGAAGACCATGTAAGTATTACCAACCTACTCAATAACACTCTCTTTATTAAATGCAAAAATATTGATCTAAAAAATAATCTTCTATATGGAAATTCATTCTTTTTAGAAGGTTGATATGTTAAATTCTTTGAATGGAAACCAAATTTTAATCCTCAAACCCTAAGTTCTCAAAATATTCTAAAATTGTTTTCCTATTAAAACTTCCTTTTTGAACTTATTGATGAAAGTATTCTTCACCAAATTGGAGAGTCCCTTGGGGGATTCAAAGGTTTGATGGAAAATAATGTGGTATCCACAAAGGTCAAAATATTTGTTGATCTTAAGGAACTAGGGTAGCATCTCTAAAACCCATGAGAATTATTACAAACCACTCCATTTATTACCTATGCCCTAGAATTTTCTTGGGTACTTGTGAACGATGTTTGCGATGGATCCCATCGAAAGAAAACCCTAATGCAACACTTCAAAAAATTAATTTATCTAGCAAGTGTTAGAAAAAAAGGTAGCATATAGAGAACATGGGTCCTAGTGAGGATATAGAGAAAAGGAATATTTTCCCTCTAATGGAAAAAAAATAGTATGGACTTAAGGAAAATCCCCCCTCTTCTAATATGAGGGGGAGTAATGCTTCTGATCTTGCCCTAGTCATCCCTCCTATTTCTGTCAATCCTTGCTTAATGTATGGATTCATATCTTCTCTAGTAACAAGGAAGGAGGATGCTTTATCCTTAGATAGTATTGGGTCCTACAACTCTAGGATGTGTGAAGAGAAAAAGGAAGCCTTTTGTGCCCAAATTACCAACCAAGTCATCAATATGTGTACTAAGGAGGCAGTTCTAGAAGGTCTAACAACTGAGAAAGAGAAAATTATCAAGAAGCTTCTAAAACAAGGGAGGGGGACTATACCCATGAATATCTTCATAATGATTCAATTAACCTAGAAAATGGGGACAACCTTCAAGTTCTAGAACAATTTATGGGACCAAGAGTCTCCCTAAATTTGAGTAGGCTTCCAAAAAAAAGAGGGAGGAAATCTCTGAATGAGCTAGAGAACTCAAGTCACAAGACATAGAGGCCTATGGTCAAACCAAACTTACCACATTGTTTGATGCAAGGATGGGGAATTACCTTTCCACGAGAAAATGAAGATCATTACATGGAATGTTAGGGGCTTAAACACCCCTAACAAGAAATGCTTATTAAAGTGTTGCCTTACCCAATATAAAATTGATATTATCATGATACAAGAAACAAAAATGAATCAAGATGAGCTCATTCTCTTTGGAAGAAAACTTGGTTTCAAAAAAATCTTTGGGAGCCCAGCCACAGGGGCCTCTAGAGGGCTCACTTTAATATGGAACCCTTGGTCAAGTGTTATCACACCTATAAGAAGGGAAAGGTATTGGTTGTTAGCCCATGTAAGAGTTCATGGTCTTCAATTTACTCTCTTCAATGTGTATGGTCCAACTCTAATAGGTGACAAAAGATCCCTCTAGATGGAACTTGACCTCTCTCTACAATCCTCATTTCCTCTATGTATTTTGGGAGGAGATTTCAATGCTATCACAACTCCATTAAAAAAAAGTGGGGGCCTATCAAAATTATCCCAAGCATCACTCGACTTTAATAATTGGATGCATAGATTTGCACTACCAAAGACAACTCCTCCCCCTGGAATAATACAAGAAAAGGCTTTAGTATGATAGCCAAGAGACTTGATAGATTTTTGATCTCAAGAAACCTCCCAAAAGAGGCTTCTTTTATGATATCAGAGACCCTACCCTTCTCAAGATCTGGCCGTTACCCAATCCTCCTATCAATAGAGTCTAAAGAAACACCAACTAGAAACCTATTTTAATTCAAATTAAAGTGGTTTAAGAATGGTTCCTTGATTCCAACCTTGGAACACTCATGGGTTAATGCCAAAGTAGAGGGTTCAAGACTATATAAGGTTGTCTAGAAGCTAAAAATAGTAAAATAAAACCTTGCTCACTGGAACCAAACCCAGTTCGAGAATATTTTTTACTCCAAAAGAGGCATTGTAGTAGACCTAGCATGCATTAATACAAAAGTTATGAAAAGATGCATGGATAAGGAATATATATTAAGGAAAAAACCCTAAGACTAAAAATGGAAGATATTTTGACCAAAGAAGAAGTATACTAGAAACAAAAATCCTGTGAAACATGGCTAAGTGAGGGTGACAAAAACATCAATTTATTTCATAACAACACCAAACAAAGAAGATTTGTAATAGAATAACTAAAATAAACAATAGAGATAACAACATGGTAGAACAACCTATAGATATCACTAGTGAACCAGTCTCCTTTGAAGAAATGTTAATTTTTTTTTAGGGATCCCCCTTGATTTCTCAAAATGGCCTACTTAATATTATTCCTAAAACAATTACCAAAGAATGAAATACATTATTACTACAGAAAATATCAAAGGAAGAGGTAACAACAACTCTTTTTCGAATGGCCCGTGACAAGTCTCCAAATTCAAATGGCTTCCTTGCATGTTTCTTTAAAAAGATTTTAGCACTTCATTTGTGATGAAATAAAAAACTCTTTGGAAAGTTTTAGAAATCCAGGTGGACTCCTCAAAGAGGTTAATCACACTTTCCTTCCTTTAATTTCAAAATTGGATTCTATAGTTAGCTTTAAGGATTTTTGGCCTATTGCCCTATGCAACACCCTATATAAGTTGTTATCTAAAACTCTAGCCAACCACTTGACTAATCTCCTTCTAATGCTTATAAACGAGGAACAAATGAGATTTGTCTTAGGTAGATCTATCTATTATGGGATTTTTATTGCACAAGAATAAATCCATTCATTTAGCTTTAACAAAGCCACTAGCATGTGGTCAAATTAGACATCAACAAATCCTATGATAAAGTCGATTTGATATTCCTCTACTGATGTCTTTAGGCCTTTGGGTTCTCTAAACAATGGATAAATCCACTATATATATTTATCTCAACTCCCAAATTTTCAATCTTGGTCAATGGTTCCCTTGAGGGTTTCTTCTCCTCATCTTGGGGATTAAGACAAGGGGAACCCATATCCCCTTCTCTCTTCATTATTATGTCTAAGACTTTGAGACAAGCATTAAGGAACTTCAAACAAGACCATTTCCTTAAATGAATTTAGATTTCACAAGAAGAAGAGGCAACCACCCAATAGCAATTTTTAGATGATACCATGTCATATGGGAAGTGAGTTGTAAAGAAGCATAGGCCTTAAAAAATATCCTTAGCTCTTGTAAGAACACCTCGGGCTAGATATTAACCTATTCAAATTTAAGATCCTCTTTTTCAACACTTCTTCTACCTAGGAACAAAATATTAGTGAGATCCTAAATATTAAGAAAGGTTCCTTGCCTTGTAAGTATTTGGGTGTTTTCCTAGAATTGGGTCAAAAAAAGGCATCCAACTGGGAAGCCCTCCTTGGTAAGGATAGATCTAGGATTCAATCATGGAATTGAAAGTTTTTATCCCTTACTGGTAGAATTACTATGCTTGTTTGTTTTGTCCAGTATACCAATTTATTAGTTATCAATGCTAGAGTTACTAGTAAAGACCGAAGATGACCTTAATAATAATTATTTTTAAATTACTTATGGAAGGGATGAGAAGATAAAAAGAAAATTTCTCTCCTTTCATAAAAGAAAGCCTATCAACCTAAGAAAGAAGGAGACTTTGGCATAAAAAATCTAAAGGACCAAGCTAAGGCTTTAGGAGCTAAGTTGATTTGGAAAATGATTTGGCATCCACACCTCAAATGGGCTAGAATGTTATTCAACAAATGTCTACTTCCTAATGATACCTTAAGCATTCTTAGAACTAAGAGCCTCCCCAAGGGGTTCTTACCTATGGAACTTCATGTACCCATAGGACAATCATCCTTAATAAAGTTACTTGGAAATTTGGGAAAGGAGATCAAATAAGATTCTAGATAGGCTCTTGGGGTGGCTATCCTATTATTAGCAAGCTCACTACCATTCACTCTGCCAAAACTATTCTAGAAGATAGACTTGGGAATTTCTTAATCAATTATGTAGACAAGGATATGGAATCCTCACTTGCATGGAAGTGGAAATCATTTTCTCCCTTCCATATCCCCCCAAAGGAAGAATCAATTTTGTTGAATAGTTTAAATGAACAAAATATTACTTGTACAAGTTTAAAAGATATCATAATATGGGATGGTTCCAAAAATGGAGAGTATAATACCAAGAATGGTATAACTATCTAACCATTCTAAAACATCACCCTAAGGTGGAATTTCCATACTCATTATGCTAGAACCCCCTATGCTTACCTAAATCTGGGGCCTTCTCATGGTTGGCCCTTCAAAGTGAATCCTGACAATGGACATAATCAAAAGAATTGGCTTTGAGGGACCACCAAGTTGTCCTCTATGTTATGTCACTAAGGAAGATATGGATCACGTCCTTCTCAATTGCCCCTATTAATTGTGTATAGTCTTTGATGTTACACAAATTTCATATCATTATTAGTCAATATATGTCGAGCCCATTCAGGCATTGAAGACATTTTTCAATGGCTACTAAGAAATCTAGAGTTTGCTTAGTTCAAAAGGAAGTATCTACCAAGTTAACTCGAGTGCCAAAGGAAAGTTTGTAGATGATGAGTGTTAACTGAGCTCACTCAGTTAATGAAGGAAATATTGGATGGAACCAGTGCTAACTGAGCTTACTTGGTTACTAAAGGAAGTTTTCTATTATGCATTATTGTTCGAGCTTCACTTGGTTAACACGGGAAAATTACTTCTAAGTTAGTGTCTATTAAGTAGGGTCAGCTAACAAAGAATTTTTGGCATATTAAGTTTAATCGATTCATCTATTGGTTCTACATAATATAGAAGATGAATATTAGTTATTCTAAGTTGTATTCTATCCAACTTGACAATGTGAAAGATATAAGGTCAAGTTGTGGGTTAGAATGTGTAAAGTGGTATGTGAATACATTGAAGATTTGATAATGCTAAGAGGAAGTGAATCAAAAGGGTAAGTAGAATATTCTTGTGGAGCTAAAAGGATACATTTGATCGGGAAGGATCAAGTAAAAGTCAAAATAAAGATCTATAATCAGCAATTTAGTTGAATCTGAATCAGGTCATCTCATTGTTACTCTCTAACCATTGTAGCAGTGATTTAAATCTCTTAATAGAGTTGGTTTAACAACCATTTGTAAATCCTCTAACAAGGTGGCAGTTCTATTGAATTGTCTAAAGACCTCTAATAAGGCCACTCCTAAAAGGGTGATTAAATCCTCTAAAAAAGTGACACCTAACAGTGTGTTTTGTAACCCTTAAGAGGGTTGGCTCCTAACATGGCTCACTTCATAAGAGTGAAAACAATAACTAGTTGCAATTGGTGATTTTTCCCAAATTAGGTTTCTATGTTAAATCTCGGTGTCAAATGTGTTCATGCTATTTCTTTTCTATAATTGCAACTAAGTTAAAGTAATGATAATCATAGATAACATCTTAAGATTTGCATGTTGATTAATTATCGATAATTCTTAGTGTTTACCAAGTTACAACATTTCTTTGCCGAGCATCAACAGAATTAAGTTTTGACAGAATTATTTGACTGACATCTAAGGGATCTAAGAAATATTTTGTAGTAATTAATTCACCCCTCCCCTCTTAGTTACTTGTCTTATATTTCCAACAATTGGTAATAGAGCTTTTGGTGCTTGCAGAGAAGGTTTCAAGGACCTAAATTAAAGATCAAGATGTCTTACAAAAGAGAGATTCCCAACTTGAATAGAGACAATTTTGTAGCATGGTAAGGACTTATGAGGTTACATTTAGCTACTATTAGTGATTCAAGTTGTAAATATCTTGATACTAAATACAAGACTTCCACTAGAATATTACCAGTTGAAGATATTTTTAAAAAGAAGAATCATAACATCATGATGATTCATATTGCATCTGCTCTCAGTTATGTTGAATTTGATGAGGTAAAAGATTGTAAAACTACTCATGAAATGTGGACCAAACTGAAAGACATCTATGGAGGAGATGACAATGCAAGAAGAGCCAAAGCAAAAAGTGTCATAGGACAATTTGATCAGATGAAAATGAGAGAAGATGAAAACACTACAAAATATGTGAAAAGAATCAAAGCTAGTGTGAGTGAAATCAAATCTTTTGGAGGAGACATTGATGACATGACTGTTGTAAGCAAGGTACTTAGAACTCTTCTTCCTATTTATGCAATTAGAGTATCTACTATTCAAGAAATGAAATGTGATACAAATAACAAAATAACTTTGGATTCTCTAGTTGGATGATTGATAGCTTTTGAATTGGGTAACTATGATAACTATGTTCATAGTTTGAAAAATGTTGAGTCTGCATTTGAAGCCAAAATCTCACTCAAAAAAAAGAGAAATAAATCAAAGGTCAATTAATCAAGAAGTGAAGAAGAAACTGAAGAAAGTTCTAACAATGATCTTGATATTGTTGAAGCCCTACTTGCAAAGAAATACTCCAAAGGTAGAAGAAATTACAAAGGTAAAATTCCTCTAATTTGTTTTTCTTGTGAAGAAATTGGTCATATTGCTACTAGGTGTTCAAATAGAGAAAACAAGGATGAGAAGAAAATTAATAAGTACAAAGGCAAGAAGGAATTCAAAAATTACAAGAACTACAAAGAAAAAGGTAAGAAATCTTGTTTTATGGCTAAATATTTTGATAATAGTGAAGTTGAAATGGTATATATTGCTGCAAAAGATGAATTTGATGATGGAGATAACATGACACTTATTTCTCATGTTAGCAAAAATGATACATAGATTATTGATAGTGGATGTTCACATCATATGATTGGATATAAAACAAATTTTGAACACATGGAACATTATAATGGAGAGAGTGTAAGATTTGGAAATAATGAACCTTGTTGCATAAAAAGAAAAGGTTGCATCTCATTAACCAATGAACTCATATGTGATAATTCTTATTGGGTTGAAGGACTAAAGCATAATGTACTAAGTGTGGAACAGTTGAATAACATTGGATTCAAGGTAGAATTCATGGATGGAAAAGTCAAATTGGATGAAAAAGGAAATCTAATTGGATCTAGCAAGTAAATAAAAGGTAACCTATTTTATCTTGATCTCAATGAAAGTTCATGTTTGATTGTTCATATAGAAGAAAGTTGGTTATGGCACAAAAGGTTATGTCTTGTAAACTTTGATAATCTAGTTAAAATAAGAAAACACAAAAGGGTAAGAGGTATTTCTAGTTTGAAGAAACCTAATATGGGTCTATGCAAAAATTATCAAATTGGTAAGATGGAAAAACTAGTTTCAAAAGAAAAAACTATCATTCTAAAGAAGTATTAGAACTTGTGCATACAAACTTATGTGGACCTATAGGAATACAGAGTTGTAGTGGAGAAAATTTTTTCATTCTTTTTGTTTATGAGTATTCTAGATTGATGACTGTAATGTATCTAAAAGAAAAATCTGAAACTTTTCAAAAATTCAAGTGGTACTTGGCAAGAGTAGAGATAGAAACTGAAAAGAAGTCAAAATGCTTAAGATCAGACAGATGTGGTGAATTCATCTCAAATGAATTCAATGAATTTGACATTGAAAGGAATCAAAATACAAGTATCAACCCCCAGTACACCAAAGCAAAATAGTATAGCTAAAAGAAGAAACAGATCCATCATGGATTGTGCAAGAATATTAATGATAGAAAAGAATGTTGCAATCAAATACTAGAAGGAAGCTATCACCATTGCAGTTCATACCTTGAATAGAGTACAGCTAAAGAAAGACTCCAATCAAACTTCTTATGAATTATGGTATGGCTACAAACCTAATATAAGTTACTTGAAAGTATTTGGTAGCAAATGTTATATCTTGAAAGAATCTAGAAAAGTTAAATTTGATGTCAAAGGTGATCAAGGCATATTTCTAGGATACTCTTGCAGAAGTAAAGCATACAAATGTTTGAATTTGTCTACTCATAAAATCATAAAAAGTGCACATGTGGGAATTGATGAGTTTGCAAAAAAGAGTGAAGAAGAAAGCAACAAGAGCCAAAGGATTACAAAAGATTTGTTTACTATGACTTGATACCCTGTCAAATCTATCTGAAAGAAAGGAAGCTTCATCTCTCAAATCCCCAAAATATCTAACAGTTACCAAGTTATAGACAGTGTAACCTGAGTCATAGTCTAAAGGACCCAAGTCATAGTTAGAGGCTACCGATCTACTTCAAGAGCAAAATGAGTCTAATTGACTCAAGTCACAAACAATGGGACCTAAGCTTGACACTGAAGTTCATAAAAAAATTAGTGAAACTCATTCCAAATCCAAAGAACCTATGTTAGCAAGATATGTCAGAAGGCATCGTGCACTTGATTAGATCATTGGAGACAAATTTGATGGAACAATGACGAGAAGATAATTTAAAAGGTACATGTTTACTTACTGAATTTGAACCTAGAAATATTAAAGAAGCATTAGATAATGAAAAATGGTTGAAGCAATGAATGAAGAAATAGAACAAATAGAGAAGAAAAAAACCTAGACTCTTGTTCCTAGACCCAAGTATAAAAATGTAATTGGCACAAAATGGGTGTTTAGAAGCAAGCTAAATGAAGATGGAAAAGTATCTAGAAACAAAGAAAGGTTGGTATGTAAAGGTTATTCTCAAGAAGAAGGTATTGGTTATGGTGAAACTTTTGCCCCTGTTGCAAGATTAGAAGGTGTTAGAACTGTAATTGCATATGCAGCTCATTGAGGATTTAATGTTTATCAAATGGATGTTGAATCTACATTCTTGAATGGTATTCTTGATGAGAAAGTCTACATTGAATAGCCAAAAGGTTTTGTAGATCCTACCAAAAGAGTCATGGTCTGCAAATTACACAAGGCATTATATGGTCTCAAGCGAGCTCCCAGAGTTTGGTATGAAAGATTTCATTATTATTTGATACAAATTGGTTTTCAAAGATAGTAAAAGTACAATGTTATGTCACCTTTTAGGCTAACTTATCAGAAAAACTAAATTTGAGTATTTCTATTTAAAAATCAATTTCATTAAAACATATGATCTAGATAAATTTATTCTAGCTAAGTTATAGATGGTATCACACTTTTCCAATTGGAAATGACTATTAAATGTATGTTTTATACTAGTTTGTATCCAATTACTAAAGAAATAAAATTATTTCAGAAAAGTGGTGTTTCAATAACTCTTACTATTTTTTATGATAGTTTTTTAATAACATATAAACACCATTTTATAGAGCTCAGAGTCAAGAATATTCTCATATAGAGTTTATAGTGTTTTAATTAGATATATTATGTTGTAATTAAAAAAATTTACAAGTACGTATTTTAACACTTAAAAAGATATCAATTTTGAGAAAGAAAAAATATTAAATCATATCAAAAAAATATAAAAATTATATAACGTTCTAGAGGAGAGACCTCTTATAGAATGTATAATTTTTCTCTTGGATAAAATAGATTTGTTTTAAAAAATATGATGGGAGATGAAAACTATTGGTTTCAGGTGAGTTGAAATTTGAATCATTATAAAAGAGAAAATATAGGTCTAAAGCTAATTTTTATTTTTGATTGGTCTAGCTATATATGTTATCTATAACATAGTTTGGGATCAAAAAGATTTTATTTTCCTATAGTTTTTTTGTGGGAACTAGACCCCCAATTTTTAGTGCTTTTCAGTAACTAAAAAATTGTCTATAAAAATTAGAAAAATATATCAATTCTTATTCCAAATAATTATTAAAAATTATAATCCTAAACTTTTTCCATTTCTACACATTTCATTAGTTTACTTCATTTTCAAATTCAAAATAATAATACCAATCTTATGTCATTGAAGGTGAACAGTTATACTTTTCTTAGCCTTTTCCTTTACAAAAGGGTGACACAAGTTTGTGCTTTCACCCAAGAACGAATGATAACAGTAGTTTGTATATCAAAGAAGGACCAGAAAAGAAGATTGTGTTGGCATAAAAAATTTTTGATGACACGTTATTCATAGGAAATGATGACTTGTGCAAGGCATTTCTAGAAGAAATGAGTAAGGAATTTGAGATGTTTATGTTTGCAGAGATAAAATTCTTTGTTGGATTACAGATTCAACAGAAGAAATATGGTATCTAAAATTACACAATCTAAATACATCAAGGAGATACTAAAGAAATTTGGAATGGAAGATTCAAGACTAGTTGGAACCCCTGTGTCTACTGGACATAAGCTTTCCAAAAATTATGATTCCAAAGAGGTAGATCAAACCACATACATATCAATGATTGGAAAATTGCAATATGTAGTGCATACAAGGCCCGATATTACATTAGTAGTTAGTATGGTGGCAAGATTTTCAGAAAATCCCAAAGAAAATAATTTGATGGTAGTGAAAAGAATCATAAGATATCTGAAAGGTACTAAAGACTATGGCTTATGGTACAAAATAGGAGGCAATTTGGACTTAAAAGTATTTACTAATGTTGATTGGGCAAGAACTATTGATGACAGGAAGAGCACTAGTGGTAGAGCATTCTTTCTCAGTAAAAGACTAGTGTCCTGGACAAGCAAGAAACAAAATTACATCTCTCAATCCACAGCAGAGGCAGAATATTTGGTAGCAATAGTCAATTGTTCAAACATTATTTGGTTCAAACAAGTGATGTTGAGAATGAAGATAGAAATCAAGGACCTAGTAGTCATATTCTATGATAACACTAGTGCAATCAATATATCAAAGAACCCAGTGATGCATACCAAATCAAAGCATATTGTTATAAAATATCACTTCTTAGGAGAATTGGTGCAAAGTAAAGAAGTCAGATTGGAATATGTAAATACAAAAGAACAAATTGCATATATATTCACCAAGCCACTACCTAAAGATGCATTTATGTATCTAAGAGGTAAGCTAGCAGTCATTCCCCTATCTGAAGACCACTAAATGAAGATTAGTAATGCATCAACTAGAGCATGTTGAAAACCAGTCAGTTGGTGTAGTATTGATAAGAGCATATTACAAATGAATCAGTACTTAAGGTACACTAACAATTCACTTATCATTGTCTTTGGCATGTGTTTTCAAACAGGGAGAAGTTTATTGTCATATCTCATAGAATTTGTTTTTGAAGTTTGTTGTAAGAAGGAGAAACTGAAAATAGAAAGAGTTCACACTAATAGAGGGAGTTCTCATGGATATGAATCATAATGAAACTAAGGAGTTGTTCCTTACTTTATTCTTGTTCCAAAAATTTCATTGTGTTATGACATGTTGCGTTTCCATCAATGCCAAAGAGGGCAATTGTTGGATACAATTGATTAATTGTGTATTGTCTTTGATGTTACACAAATGTCATGTCATTATCAATTAGTATATGTCAATCTCACTTGGGCATTGAAGATAGTTTTCTGTGGGTACCGAGCAATCCAAAGTTTGCCTAGTTCAGAAATCAATATCTACCGAGTTAACTCGGGCACCAAAGGAAAGTTTGTGGATGATGAGTGTTAACCAAGCTCACTCGATTAATGAAGGAAATATTGAATGGAACCAATGCTAACCGAGCTCACTCAGTTACTAAAGGAAATTTTCTAGTATGTAGTGTTGACTGAGCTTCACTTGGTTAACATAGGAAAATTGCTTATGAGTTAGTGTCTACCAAGCAAGGTCAACTAATGAAGAGTTTTCTTATTTTGGCATATTAAGTTTAATTGATTTATCTATTGGTTCTAGCCAACGAAGAAGATGAATATTAGTTATTCTAAGTTGTATTCTAGTTTACTTAACTATGTGAAAGATATAAGTTCAAGTTGTGGGTTAGAATGTGCAAAGTGCTATGTGAATACATTGATTATTTGATAATGCTAAGAGGAAGTAGATCAGAAGGATAAGTAGAATATTCTTGTGGAGCTGAAAGGATACATTCAATCAAGAAGGATCAAGTACAAGCCAAAATAGAGATCTATAATTAGCAATTCAGTTGCATCCAAATTAGGTCATCTCATTGCTACTCTCTAACCATTGTAGTAGTGATTTAAATCTCTTAATAGAGTTGGTTTAATAGCCCTTTGACAAGGCAACTCCTAACAAGGTGATTAAATCCTCTAAAAGGGTCACACCTAATAATGTGTTTTGTAACCTTTAACAAGGTTGGCTCCTAATAGAGCTCACTTTAGAAGAGTGAAAATAGTAACTAGTTGCAATTGGTGGTTTTTTCCAAATTGGGTTTCCACGTTAAATCTTGGTGTCAAATGTGTTCATGCTATTTATTTTCTATAATTGCAACTAAGTTAAATTAATGGTAATAATAGATAATATCTTAATATTTGCATGTTGACTAATTATAGAGTATTCTCAATGTTTACCGAGTTATAGTTCTTTGTTGAGCATCAACAGAGTTAAGTTTTGATAGAATTATTTGTTTGACATCTAAGGGATCTAAGAAATATTTTTGTAGTAACTGATTCACCCCTCCCCTCTTAGTTACTCCTCTTATATTTCCAATAGTCTTCTATGCTATGTCACTAAGGAAGATATGGATCACATCCTTCTCAATTGCCCTTATTCATCTAAAGTTTTGTATTGGATTTGTAATTAATTGAACCTTAAGATAGCCCTCCCTAACACAACTTTGTCTCTCATGCTTGTTTTCCAAAATTATATTCTGACAACATCTTCCATGTCTTGTGGATAATTTCCCCTTTCATGATTCTATGGGAATTATGAAAGGAAAGGAATAAAAGGATCTATAAGGAGTCTAGTATGTCTTGGGGGCAACTAACTCTAAAAATTGAAGCCCTTATCATAAAAACCCTTAGCAGTAAACTTTTAAGCTCTAATGGCTCATCAAAACTCGTTTCAATCTAGGATGAAAAATGAGAATGAAATGACCAAGCCTCAAATCTATGGTAGAGGTGGTGGGAAAAGAAAATTAAGAAGAGCCCCTTGTAAATGCATCCCTCCAATAGAAAATTGGGTTCAATAGAATTTTGATGGAGCATCAAGGTGCAACCCTAGAATTTCTTGTAGGATGTTGTATACACAATCATGAAGAAAATATTCTGGCCCAATGCTTGAAACCTTTAGGTAAACATTCCAACAATGAATCAAAATTTGATGCCCTCATTGACAGGTCATGGTTATACACTAAATTAGATCATAACCAAGTTAAAATAGAAGGGTACTAGACTATTGTTCTTGGAGATTAAATTACCTCTTAACTAAGGCTTTAGACCTAGCTAAAAAAATCCAAATTTTTACTATTAACCATATATATTGAGAGGGAAATAGTTTTTCTGATAAACTTACTAATAAGGGAGTTGATGGAAAGGAGGAAACTATCCTCTATCCTCACTCCTTCCCACCTTAATCTTTAACCCTTTTCCTCTATTAATCTATTTTTTAATTTTAATAAAAGTTCTTTCTAGGTAGGAGGATGGCTCTACCATTTTCTCCTACACTTCTCCTTTTCTCCTCCCTCTCTACTTATGTTGTTTTCTTTTCTTTTCAGCGAAATGCATTTACTCTTCCTTGTCACATCTTTCTTTTGGTGGCGTATTTACCTAGAATTATGTCCTACATTATGTACTTTAAGGCATTTATGTGGACAGGTGGCAAACATTCCTACACTTATTTATTTTGGTGGGTTGTTTTCACAATCTCACTTTTCTCCATGGATACTCTGATCAAGCTTTCTTGTCCCTCTCGGCTCAAGGCTTTTGACAAGCCTATCAAAATAGAAAGAATTAACAAGGTCATCTGACGAGTCATCTTACGATGTCTGGGGACCCAATACATAAATGAACCTAACAGATTTTGGTCCAACTTAGACATTATTTCTATGTTTGTTGTAGTTGCTCGTTACTTCTACACTGACCATGACCTCATTGCCAATCTATGTAGGAAGGTTTTTGAGTATATTCTACTTCATAACCTAGACATTATTTGTAGAAGATTGTTTGTAGATTCCATAACGTAAATTTGAAGAAGCAATAGTGTGACCTTGAAGAATAGTCTCTTTAACCTTTGAGGCCATAATCTAAGAATTCAATGATTCTCATATGCTCTAGTTTGGTACTCAATACTTTGGTCAGCATTAGGTTCTTTATCATTTGATAGGCCTTTATTTCTTGTCTTCGCTATCTGCCTATTTAGGGCTTGCAAGGTGAATTGAATATGTCATTTTGTGAATTTTTAAGGATGGCAAGATCTTCTTTTATTATAGATAGGTCCCTTTCATTTAGTCTATTTCTAGAATCTATAAATCCTTGTTTTCTAAACTATTTTGTTATTTTTCTTTAATATTCTTAAGCCAAGGTTGTTCTTTTATGTTGATCAAGTAGTAGGTCATTAGCAAGAAAAACACCCTATAGCTTTCGCGAACATGAAATTTCCATAATGGTTTCCTAAGAAACTGATGAATATGTTCAAGATCATTATACTTTAACCACACTTTTATGGAAATATTCCCTATTTGATAGTTGTTTTGTGCTTTGGCAGGTGGATTTGAAGGTAGGCAAAGGCTTGCAAGCTCCTTTGTTTTCAAAATATCAAGGGTGCTACCTCACAAATCTCTATGGCATCAATCAATAATGAAATCTTTATTTCTAAACATCCAGTAATGGAACCACTCATTCATGTAAACATTTATTACATATAGACTATAATAGGGGGTATGCCTTCTAATATCTCTTGTAAAAGAGGGGATGCCCTCTTCAAGTCCTAACTTGAGCAATTGTATGTATGCAAGACTTTGGTCCTAGGCTGCACCAAGGGTTTTCTTTACCCCATTCTTTTTCCCCTGATGCCCACACTTGAATGAGGTTTGTAAATATTTTGGATATTAATAAAATTGACACTTGTCTCTTATCAATAAAAACAAACTAAACAAAAATAAATGAAAAACATTCCAGGGAATTACTATTGGCAATATGGCCAATTAGTCAAATAAGATGAGATATGTGGTTGTCATTTATGGAAACATATGTTTTACAGTTCAGTTATGATTATTTGTGATGGAAAATTGTCTAAGTATTGGACAATGATACAACAACACAATGAGTTCTATTGATAACATAATATTCCTTAAGAATATTCTCTTACGCAGTTGACTAGTGATGCATGATGTTGTCCTGATGATGTGTACCAGTGCACATGTATGTACAAATAATCGAGTTCAAGTTATGAAGGAAATATTGATGTAGATACTTCATAGTACAGAACAAAGCATGCTAGCAAGTTGAGTTGTACGACTTAAAGTATTATTTTGATTATTAAGTCTTGATGAGCCAACTCTAAGGATGATATATAAGCCGACTAAGGAAGGATTTATCAATATGTTTGATATAAGTAAAGAACTCCATTTTTGAAAAGAAGATGTAAGAACATGTGATATAATGTGATGCAATGTGATAATGTGACATATAATGCAAGTTGATATATGCATAGTTACTCCTAGTTTATGACATTACGTGAAATAGAGGAAATATTGTTTATAGTTTACAAAAGGCTTGTATGAAGATCTGATAATCAGAAGAATTGTGAAGTATAACAAGTGATCTAGTATTGTATGTATATCTATTACTTTGAAGAACTTAACTATATAGTTGCATGTAAGGGCAGTGGACTCTTCTTGCACACATTTGTATATGATCTACCAACTCCTAACAAGGTTGAGGCTTCTAACAAGGCCTAGTCTCCTAACAGGGACTCGAGACAGTATACATTCTTCATAGACTCCTAACAGCATCAATATTCTTAACCAAATTCTTTATATAGTGAATAATCTAGTGGGTTTCATCTGCATCGAGTTTTCCCTTGGCCAGGGTTTTCCTAATTAACAAATATAGTGTTATGAACTCTCTTTGTGCATGGTTGTTTATACTATTCAACTTTATTGGTATACTTTCTTATGCATTTGGAAAAGTAATTAATAATATCCAGTTGTGGGCAAAAAGATTGAAAATACTGATGTTGACATTCTAGTCATGTTTGTTATTAGTGACATACATTTATTCAAATTGTAAGCTTATATTGACCATGTTGTATAGTTAACAATGTTAACTAAGAATTTTAGTTGATATCAAGTTCTACAGTTGCTACTGAGTCCTTTGGATAGATTTTAGTTTGCACCGAGCAATTAATATAAGGTAATGATCAACAGTGTAAACTGAGCATCTTAGTGTATGCAGAGTTTACCAATGCAAATCGAGTTGTGCAGTGCTTATCAAGTTCACATTTGATGTGATGCAATTCTAGTGTTAACCAAGCTACTCAATGTTAACCAAGTGACTCAATTTATATCAAGCTCAAAGTAATAATGTTGACCAAGCTATGTAGTGTGGATCGAGTGATTCAGTTTATATGTTGAGTTTCACAGTATTTGTTGAGTCACAAGTACAGACCAAGTTCAAGACTACTCGGAAGTGATTAGTATGGATTGAGCTTCTACATCTACCGAGTGCATGATGATGTCGAGCTTTAATAGTGGATGCCAAGTATCAGAACCTCATTGAGTCAGTCTTCAGAACCCAAGTTTCTACACTTTGGCTAACTTTGTAATATTTGTGTAAACTTGTATTGTAGCCAACTTTGTAATTTTATAATTGGATTGATATATATGCATTGTATCACATCCAAAATATCAAATTGAAGTAATGCAATCATTAGAGAAGAGTAGAAGGGTGAATTAAAAAGGCTACAATAGTATAAGGAGTAACAAAGATTCATCTATCACAGCAAGGTGATTTGTACACTCCGAGCAATCTCATTTAGCAAACCAAGTTGCAAATTAGAGATCAACTACTACTTCATCCTATTAGGTGGATCAGTCAAATCCTTTAACAAAGTAGAACTAATAGTCTTGTGTAAATCTCTTTACCAAGTGTATACTTCATTGTATGTTTGTAAATCCTTTTACAAGGTGGACCTAGTAGTCCTTATTGCTCCTAACAAGGAAGATCACCAAAAGTGATCATTATAAGCCTTAATAGGCCAACTTTATACTGTAGTACTAAAGCTTATGGGTATCATCCTCACCCCACTTTCTATTTGGAAGGTTTTTTGGTCACCAAATTGTGTGTCAAAAGTGTTATGTATGCTTTAATATTTTTTAGTTTCTCATGCATTCAATTAGATCAAAATATACATGAAGGATTAATTGCTAATTAAGGATTAAGTTTTATTGGTTATTAATTCACCCCTCCCCTCTCAATAACTTAGCCTGTCATAATATTTCTAGTAATTAGTATCAATGCTTTGTGGTTCTCAGAGAAAATTTTAACAGCTTGAGCAAAGATCAAAGGCTATGGAGGTATTCAAACTTGACAAGGCTATTGACAATGAGAAGCTAGATTTGGAATTGGCTATTAGACAACTCAAGAAAGAAAAAGAGAAACTCTCTCAATCCCTACAACAAAGAAAAGATCTTACAATCTAGATGAATGATCCACTCTACGCTGAAGAAAGAATTGAAGACATCCATTCAAGCAATTCAAATGAAGCTGATGAAGCAATTAAAGAACTATTGGAAAAGAATAGTACTCTTCAAGAAGAAGTAAGAAAACTGAGAAGAGAACAAGTAATTCAGTCAGTAAGATTGTGTGAAGTCATGGAAGAGAAAAATAAGAGAAGAAAAGAGATAGAAGGAAAGAACAATGAAATTCAACACCTATCCCTTCAGCAAGTAGACTTCATTGATCAACTCACCAATGCAAATCAAGAAATCATGAATCTAAGATTGCAGAATGAAAGATTGTAGAATGATCTAAACATTGAAAGACAAACCAATGAAAGGATGATGAAATCCCAAGTAGACATGAATCAGTTGAATGAGCAGAGTCATTACAGACAAAAAGAAAAAGTAGGAATTGGATATACAGAAGAAAGTGAATCTTCCAAGCAAGGAGCTCAAAAGAATAAACCTACTTGCAATCACTATGGTAAGATAAGTCATACATCAAACAAATGTTGGAGTAATGGGAAAGAAAAATTCAATGGAAAATGCTACAATTGTAATCAGCATGGTCATAGAGAAAATGAATGCAAAGAGAAACCAAAATTTGAAGGCAAATGTCACAAATATAAGAAGCATGTGCACAAGTCATTAAAATGCAAAACTAAGATATTGAATCCAACAGAATAGATTGTAAAAGCTATATTTGGTTGGGACTACAACACGTGGTGCAAATGTCATTACTATGGAAAATTTGGACACATTGGGATGAATTGTGAGAAACATCACATGAGGAAAAGAGATACTACCAAAAGATGTTTCATTTGTATAGAACTTGGTCATCTTGCCAAGAATTGTATGAATACTAGAAGAATAGAAGATGAAAAGAAGGAAAAAGCTAATAACATCAAAAAGCAAATGAGACAACAATGGGTTCCAAAATCTTTTGAGAATACAAGTCTGAGAAATGATGATCAAGTCACTCAAGAATTGGGTGACTCTGCCATTTCCACTTGCTTTCTCAAAGGAGAACTGGAACTAGGATATTGAAGAAGGCATCTAATATTAGTTCCAATTGATAGATCAAAAGATCCATATCAGCATTCAAGATGTAGAGGGATCACCTAGTAAGAGATAGTAGTCATCACCGAGTTACTATTCTTACCGTGTGAGGTCGGGCTATAGACTCTACCAAGCAAGGTCAGGAGTAACTAAGTTTTGTATGGTTACTAAGCCATGGAAGACTCTACCGAGTATTCAAGCAAAGTGGATGATAGTCTATCATTTGAGCTAACATTCATACTAGGAATTTATGGCAAAATTTGATAAAAAGAGTGAAATCAAAGTCATTTATCACGGTGAATTTTTAAGAGCTATTTTTATAGAGTGATCTTTAGAGCATTCAAGCGATTTGAGTGAATTGCTACCAAAAGTTTTTGAATTCTCTCAAACCCTACTGAGTAAAGATGACACCCACCAGTAGCAAAGTGAAAAGAGGTTCAGACATGTTGGTTCATGGTGTAAAATGGAAGGTGTTGGATTTCAAGTTGACTCCTGCAATTGTGGAAACCCTAGATCCAAGTGGAGCACAATCTCAAATCCCTCCCAAGGTATTATTAGTTAAAGATATCCATTCACATTTCAAATGTGCAATCCAAGATATTGGTACACTAGCGATGGATGAATGTTTGAAGGAGTTATGGGTTGATGGTGTGTTGAAACCTCAGCATCAACATCTCGAGGCAAAAGGTTTAACTCGCATTCCTCATATGCCATGGGATTTCCAAGTGAAATGGATAAGATTCATCATTAGTCGTGTGCATAATAGTCAAGTGTGGTTGGAGCAACCATTTGTGATAACTAAGAAGATAATCCACAGGATCACTGGTCTCCCAATGTTGGCAAAAGCTAAAACAACTAAAATCATAGGTCGGGTTAAACTGGAGAAGAAAACCCTAGTCGAGTGGGATGGAAGGGGAATGAAGATAAGCGATGTTACTAACATGGAATTAAAGTTTGGCATTCATGTCATTGCCCACAAAATCTACACTTCAAGTAGATTGAGCAATATATTCTGCAAAGCAGTTGATTTGGCATATAAGGTAGTCAAGAATAACCATTCTCTTGACCTTGTCAAGAAACTATTGAACCAGTTCAACAAAAACATGGAGAGCATTAGGACTTCCAAAAACAATCCATGTAAGTTCGGTTCACTCTTGACATTTTTATTTTTCTATGTTCAAAAATTCTTTCCATCAAAAGGTACTATTGTTTGGAGAAAAGATGTACCAATCCTTTATCAAATTAATGAGTACATTGTTGAAATGAGAGAGAATTATGCAAGTATCACGGACAACTTTTTTGATGCATTTAAGTAGAAAATGAATAATAGATTCTAGATTCCAAGGAAATTAGTTGAAGATTATAAAGATGATGTTTGTTTCATGGTTGATAGTGACAAGGTGTATATTCAAGCAATTAGGCCAAGAATTGCATGGGTAAAACCTCTAGGATATGAGGTGAATATTGATGAAACCAAAGACATAATTGAGGCATTAATAATGAGCTAGTGGATGCCAAGGCTACTTACTTTGGAACCTGTGATGAGGTAAAGGCCAGAATTGAATGGGAAATTAAACTTCCTTGGGTAGTTAAAAAGGGCAAGAAGAGGATTGTTAAATTGAAAACCAGTTCCACTCTTCTATTAACTAAAGGAAAAGGTGAGGATGAAGAAGTAGAGGATGAAGAAAAGTCAGAAGAAGAAGAAGAGCCACTGAAGAAGGAGGGTAAGGTAATCATTACCAAACCAGCCAAGACATCCATTGTTATGTTCACCAAAAGATCATCCAAGAAGAAAATAGATAAACAAGGAGGAGACATAATCTTCAAGAGGTCTCCACCCACATTTGAGGAAAGAATGAAAGAGCTAGAATCAGGTTCTAGAATTACAAATTTTTAAGCATTGAAATATGAGACTAGGACTATTGATGAGAAAAAGAAGATAGAAGATATATTAATATCCAAGATGGGTAAGTGGAAGTACTCACCTGACCAACTTACTCAACAGATTCCTAATGCTTTGATGGACAAAATTAAACCAAGATGGAGCATGCCATGCAAATTGCAAAAAATATATATGAGTAGGCATTGAGGCAACTCGTGCCAAATTTGGATGACAAGGAGGTGAAATAACCTTTGAAGAAGAATGAAGAAAAGTTAACTTTAAGATTCAACACCTGTCTTATACTATTGAAAGAAATTGAGCATGTTGTGAAGAATGCTACAAATACATGGAAGAATGTTTATCTTCTTCAAAAATTGAGTGATTTTGTTGTTAGTGTGAGTGATAAGGATGATGATGATGATCAGGAGAAAGATGAAGAGAAAGATGGTGAAGAGGTAACTCATTTTGATAATGTAGATGATGAAGAGGAACAAGGGCAAGAAGCTACCGAGGAAGATGTGCAAGATGTTGAGGAAACCGACCCAGTGAAGATTGCTGCAGTGGTCATAGCCTCACTTCCTCATTCTCCTAGTAAAACATTGATAACGCCAAGCTCAAAGATAGCCTCTATAGGATTGATTGTGACTAGCACTAAAAGCACACGCACTCAATCAATCTTTGCACCAGTCCAGCTCAGTACTTCATTGGTAGTAGTGCCAAGCACTTCATCTACCGAACTGCAAACTCTTCCCTCTACATCAATTTTCACCACGTTAGGAAATCCTACTACTAGTATTTCAATGAGTGCAATATCCATTTGTATAGTGAGTCCTACCATTTCAACAATTGTTTCCATTCCTAGTATGCAAGCAATAAGTGCAAGAATAGTTGAGACCAAGCCTCAAATGAGCACAAAATTTTTGGGAAAAGGAAAAGCGAAGGAAGAGAATATAGATCTTGATGAGGAGATTTTCGTTCCTAAATGGGACATCTCAAATCTAAATCTTGATCAGATGCAAATTTTTGGTGAACTACTTCAAAAGAAAGCCAAGAAGCAAAGGCATAGAGAGGAAAGAAACAAGGAGTTTAAAATCATTGAGGATGCAAAGAACATTCTAGAAAAGGCTCTAGGTATAGAGGTTGATATTTTTCAACCAATTTTGTATCAGTTGGTAGAGGCAATCTAGAAATATAATAAAGATATGGATGGACATGACAAATTATTGCATAAAGCTAAGAAAAAGTTTGAGAATAAAGTTTTAGAACTTATTGCTCAACAAATTTCCTTTCATCAAGTAGAATTATCTACTATTTTAGGCTCTCTAGAAACCTCTTGCATCAATGTATCTTTACTTTTTGGTAAACTATGTGACACATCAATTTTCACAAAAGAAATAAGAGATAAACTATCAAAAATTGATGAGGATTTGAAGGCAAGTGCATAGCAATTGCAGCTTGACCCAAGTTAAAGCTCTACCCACTTCAATAAGATCTAATTTCTGACAGACATGCAGGTAGAATTGCTCAGAGAAAAATCAAGAATCAGATCAACTTTGATAGATATTTAGAATATGATTCTCCCAAACATGGATGCACTGCAAAAACACATTACACATTCAAAAATGCTCATCCATGACAAGAACTTCTCCATTGCAGACTACATGATTGAATTGGTACCAAAACTATAAAGATGTATTTAGATGTATATTATATAAAGATGTATAATATATTATATATTATGTATGGGGGAGCATTACCATGTATAGAAATGTATCTTTTACAAAACCAATTTTGAAAAATCTCAAAAACAATATACTCTACCGAGTTGGAAACATAAAGTGATGAATTAAGATGTTCTTGAACATTCTTGAATTTAGTTTTGATTGATAAGTGTTTTTTTCACTGATGCCAAAGGGGGAGATTGTTGACATTCCAGTCATGTTTGTTATTAGTGACATACACTTATTCAGATTATAAGCTTATACTGAGCATATTGTATAGTTAACAGTGTTAACTAAGCATTTAAGTTGCTATGGAGTTCTACAATTGCTACCAAGTCCTTTGGATAGATTTCAGTTTGTGCCAAGTAGTTAATACTAAGGAAATGATCAATAGTGTAAACTGAGCATCTCAGTGTATGTCGAGTTTACTAGTGCAAACTGAGTTGTGCAGTGCTTACCAAGTTTGTAGTTAATGTGATGTGAGTCTAGTGTTAACCAAGCTACTCAGTGTTAACCAAGTGACTCGGTTTATACCAAGCTTGAAGTAATATTGTTGATCGAGCTATACATTGTGAATCGAGTGATTCAGTTTATATGTCAAGTTTCACAATATTCGCCAAGTTACCAGTATAGATTGAGTTCAAGACTACTTGGAAGTGATTAGTATGGATTGAGCTTCTATGTCTACTAAGTGTTGGAAATAATCAAGACTAGCTAGGTTACTGAGAGGGGAGGGGTAAATCAGTAACCTCAAAACTTTTGAACAAATTCAGCACTTGATAACATAATCCATTTACCATTAATAGATTTGATCTACTACATGCATCAGAAAATAAAACATAAACATTCATGGCACATGAACACAATATTTGGTGACCTGGAAACCTTCCAAATAGAAAGTAAAATTGGGGTGGGGATGATACCCACAAAACTTCAATACTGCAGTATAAAGTTGGCTTGTTAAGGCTTACAATGATCACTTCTAATTATCTACCCTATTAGGAGCAATTAGGACTGCTAGGTCCACCTTGTTAGAGGTTTTACAAACATACAATGAAGTATGTAATCAGTAAAGAGATTTAAGAAAAGACTGTTAAGTCTACCCTATATAAAGATTTGAAATTGATTCACCTATTAGGATGAAATAGTAGATCTAACTTACAACTAAATTGCTGATTAATATCTTTGAAGTACTGATCACCTCTTTGTGATAGATGTAACTTGACTACTCCTGATTTTGACCTTGCCTATTTTGAGCTTGCACAACACTCTGCTGTTGATTCACATTTGCATGCTAATCATTACATTTTCTTTCACTCTCCTCAAAAAAATTACTACTTTTCTAGCTATAATTGGGTATGATACAATACATTACGTATATACCAACCCAATTCTTATAATTACAAGGTCGGCCAAAACACAAGATAACACAAATATTGATGAGTTGGCCCAAATGTAGAAACTCAGGTTTTGAAAGCTAACTTGGTGAAGTTCTAATACTCGGCATCTATTGCATTACTCAACATCAACATGAATTTAGTATAAGTAGAGGCTTGGTTCATAATAATCACTCAACATATCTTCGAACTCAGTGAACATTGGAGACTCGGTAGATATAGTGTCACTCGATAGAAACTGAATACCATGTTTACCATACTTACACTTGGTAAACACTACTCTTCCCATCACTCGGTTAACACTTGCTTCACATCACATGAACTGATGACTTGGTAGACACTATGAAGCGTGGTAACCACTAACTACTCAGTAAGAACTAGACTACTCAGTCTGAACTGCTAGACTCCATTCTGCCTGCATTCACTCGGTAACCACTGGAATGCTCGGTATGAATTGTGAAACTTGGTAACCATTGAATATTGAATAGAGAGCTCAATAACCATACAAAATATGAATAAGTGTTTTCACTAATGACAAACATGACTTAATTCCAACAATCTCCCCCTTTGGCATTAGTGACAAAAACACTTATCAGCCAAAGCTTATGTACACTGACATGCTGATTTTGATTTTTGATTTTTCAAAATTTGTCTTTATAACTCTATTGTATATACATTTGCATATGTCTCTCCCATATAATGTACATACCATATTATGCATAATAACATACTGAGTTTATATACAAATATCTCTCCTCCTTAATCTCTCCCCCTTTATATTATGCACATGTCTCTCTCTTACATGTCTCTCCCCCTTTTTGACAATAATGCAAAAGATTTAAAATCTACTTTTATAGAGACACCAAAATGTGAGAGAAACTCAAAGTGTACCTTAAGAATGAGAGTTAACATCTTGTCCTAGTTTTCTTGCAAAATTTTGTAGGTTTGAAGTGCAACTAGAACTTATGCAGAGAGTTCAATCATATGGCCTGCAATTGAAAAGTTATTGTCATGGATCATTTTTTTTGAATAAGCAATGTGCTTCTGCATTGTATCCATGATAGGAAGGATCATGTTATGGATGTCTATAAGTGTAGACCGAATCCTTGCTTCCTCTCTTAATAACTCTACCTACATATCTAATAGGAATCTGATCCTCATCTGGTGTGCAGAGCTTGAACTGGGGTCAAGCTGCAACTTTTGAGCACTAGCCTTTAGATCCTCATCAATCTTACTCAATTTTCCCTTAATTTCTTTTGTATACTCAGTAACATCGCATAACTTAGAAAAAAGAGATGTTACATTTGTGTAGGATGTTTCAAGATTTGCCAAAATTGAAGAAAGTTCTACCTGATGTATAGCTATCTGTTGAGCAATGTGCTCAAGCACTTTCTTGTCAAACTTCTTCTCTATTTTCTCTATCAACTTATCCTATCCACTAGAATCCTCATTGAATTTATTAATTGCTTCTTCTAATTGTAACAAAATGTGTTGAGAAGAATTTACATCAACACCTATAGCCTCAGTTAAAATGTTCTTGGCACTCTCAATGATTTTGAATTCCCTGTCTCTCTCTTCTCTTAGCTGTTTCTGCTTGGCCTTCTATTCAAGAAGCTGATTGACTAATTTTATTTGCTCTATAGTAGCATTATCAAAACCTAACTTGGGAATCTCAATCTCCTTATCCAAATCTATCTCTTCCTTGATTTCTTTTCCACTAATCAGAAGTTTTAGTGGTCTCTTTGGTTCAACTTCTGGTACTAATACTTTAGATTTTGAAATAGAAACAATAGTGGAAATAGTAGGGCTTGCAGTAAAAACTTGTATAGTGCCTACTGATGGAATACTAACTGGAGCACTAAAAGAATCCAAAATTGATGTACTTCCCAAAATTGAGGTATTAATAGGTGGAATACTAATAGAAGTATTTATAATAGGAGCACTTACTGGAGCAAACAAAACTAAAGAATCTAAAACTATAGAACTATAAGTTGTACTTACTACTGATGAACCTGACTCAGGCACTAAGGAAGTAGAAGGCTATAGCTCGGTAGATGAAGTGGTAGACACTTCCATTAGAGATACTTGGAGCTGAGAGGGAGTGAAGAGTGATTGGATAGTTGATGTGTCTATTGTGGTCACAATTACACTTGTTGAAGCTATCTCCATGCTTGATGATGTTGTTGTTTTTACTAGAGAGTGAGGAAGGGAGGCTATGAACTTTGTAGCTATCCTAATTGGATCAATTTCTTCTTCTTCTTGCTTGGCTTCCTCCTCAGCTTCATCCTTTTTATTTTCTTCATCATCCTTCATCAATTCTTGATAATCTTCAGCATCAACAGTGACACAAGGAGTATTATCTTCTTCATTATCTTCATCCTTGTCACTATCATCATCATCATTGATCTCAACTAGATTCTCACTTGGCTTGTGCAGATGATAAACATTCTTCCACATCGATGTAGCATCCTTGACTACATGATCTATGTCTTTTACTAAGATTAAACAAGAATGAAATTTGATGGTCATTTTATCTTCATTTTTCTTCATAGCTTCCTTTACTTTAGCATTGGTAAGGCTTGGTAACAATTTTCTCAATGATTGTTCATATATGTCCTTTGCTATTTGCATGGCTAATTCCCATCTTGGCTTTAATATTACTAATAGCTCATTGGAAATCTAAGGTGCAATTTGATCAGGGGAATATTTCCATTTTCCCATCTTTGTCAGTACCAACTCCTCAATCTGCATCTTCTCTACATCAATTCTAGTTTCATACTTTAAAGCTTTCAAATTTGTAATACCAACACCTTCTTCTAATTGCTTCAATCTTTCCTCAAAGGTAAGCGGGGGCTTGTTAAACACAACTTCGCTGCCACCTTTCTTCTTGGATCTTCTAGTGAATACAACTATGGAGGGCTTGGGTGGCTTGGTGATAATCAGCTTGCCTTTCTTTCTTATAGGCTCTTCTTCTTTTTTGATTCCTCTTCTTCATTCTTAGATTCTTCTTCATCTTCACCTTTGCCCTTGATAAGCATAAGAGGGGCACTTGTTGTTTTCAGTTTAGATATCCTCCTCTTACCTTTATTTACTACCTGTGGAAGCTTAATTTCAAGTTCTATTATGGCTTTGGCTTCTTCATAAGTTCCAAAGATAGGGGCCTTTGGATCTACAAGCTCATTAACCAGGGCTTCAATTATTTCTTTTGTCTCATCAATATTAACCTCATAAGGAAGAGGTTTCACCCATATTATTTTAGGCCTTACTACTTGAATGTATACCTTGTCACAATCAACCATAAAACAAACATCATCCTTATAGTCTTCAACCATTTTTTGTGGAATCCAGAACTTGTTATTCATCTTTTCCTTGAATACTTCAAAATAATTGTCCATGATCTATGAAAATTCTCACCCATTTCAGCAATAAACTCATTAATTTGATGCAAGATTGGTGTGTCCTTTTTCCATACCACTATGCCTTTTAAGGGGAAAAATTTTTGAACATAAAAGAACAAACAAGTCAACAGATAACCAAATTTGCAAAGGTTATTCTTTGAGGTTCTAATGCTTTCCATGTTCTTATTCAACTACTTCAACATTAAGTTTGCTAAGTCATATTCCAAATTCTTCTTAGCAACCTTGTATGCTAGGTCACCTCACATGACACACTATTCAATTGACTAGAACTATAAATCTTATGAGCAATAATATGAATGCCAAATTTGAGTTCCACATCAGATACATTGCTAATTTTCAATCATCTATCATCCCACTCAGCTAGGGTTTTCTTCTGAAGCTCATCCTGACCTAGGGTTTTAGTGACTTTCACCTTGTTAAGCATATGGAGACCAATAATACGATGAATCATTTTATTCGTAACTAGAACTAGCTACTCTAACCACAATTGACCATTATGGACTTGGCTCAAGATATACTAATCCATTTAATCTGGAAGTTTCATGGTAGTTGCAAAATATGGGTTAAGCCTTTCTCCTCTAAGTGTTTATGATTGGGCTTAAGAGTTCCATCCACACAGAGTTCACCTAGGGCACATCCATTTCTAGGGTTCCTATCTCTTATACAACACATTTAAAATGAGTTCGAATATCATTGATAAGGAGTACCTTTGGTGGAATCTATGACTGAGATCCATTCAAGTCGAGGGATTCTACAATCGCTGGCACCAATTTGAAATTTGGCGCCTTCCACTCAATGCCTCACACCAACATTTCAAATCCTTTCTTTGCCTTGATGTTGTTGCTTCTGGATGCCATGATCACTCGGTAGACTAAGAAAATTCTTCAAAAAACTTTGCTACAAATTATGCTCAAGATCGCTAGAATGCTCTACAAATCTCTCTGCTTTGAGTATGCTGAAATCATGGTGGAAATGAAATCAAATTCTTTCCTTTTAATAAAAATTTCTCATTAATTCTTGGTACGATGAGAGCCATAATGACATAGTGTGTGACAAACTGTCATCCACTATTTGCACAGATCATTTGGTAGAAGCATGTAACTTGGCAACCAAACAAAACTTTTTTACTCCCAACCTCGCTTGGTAGAGCCTATGACCCAACCTTGCTCAGTGAATACTGATGCTGAACTTTTTGTGATCCCTCTATATCTAGAATATTGATTTGGATCTTTTCTTCCTTTCAATTAGAACTGTTTAAAATGTAACCTTGACAATATAGTTTTAGTTCTTTCTTAAGAACTTAATTGGAAATGGTGGAGTCAACCACTTCTTGAGTGACTTGACTACCATCACTTGAACTAGCTTGCTTGATAGATTTAGGAATCCACTATTGTCTCATTTGTTTCTTGATGTTATCAGCTTTTACTTTCTTTTCATCTTCAACTCTACCTATATTCATGCAATTCTTAGCTATATGACCAAGTTTAGTACATGTGCAACATCTTATTGTAGTATCCTTTCTTCTCAAGTGATGCCTAGCACAGTTTATACCAATGTGTCCATATTCTCCACAGTAGTGACATCTACACCAAGTATTGTAGTCCCAACCAAATATTGCTTTTACAAATTGTTCACCTGGATTGAATGGTTTAGATTTGTAGTCAGATGCCTTGTGACCTTGTTTCTTGCATTTGTGACATTTGCCTTCAAACTTTGGTTTCTCCTTGGATTCATTAACTTTATGATCGTGCTGGCTGCAACTATAGCATTTTCCATTGAATTTTTCCTTTCCATTACTCCAACATTTGTTTGATGTATGACCTATCTTACCATAATAATTTCAAGTAGGTCTTTGATTCCTTTGATCACCTTGTTTGGAGGATTCACCTTCTTCTTTGTAGCTAAGTCCTGCTTTACCCTTTTGCCTATAAAGATTCTACTCATTTTGCTAATTCAATTGATCCATGTCTGCTTGGGATTTCATTATTCTTTCATTGAGTTGCTTCTCAGAATGTAGATCAATTTTCAACCTTTCATTGATTTTCTTTTCGGTGTTCAAATCATTCCTTAACCTTTCATTTTTAGATCTTAGACTCATGATTTCTTCATTTGCATCAGAGAGCTAATTGATAAGACTTTCTTACTGAAGGGATTGATTTTGAGTTCCATTGTTCCTTGCCTTCAAGTCATCATACAATCTTATTGACTGGATTTCTTGTTCTCTTTTCAATTTTCTTACCTCTTCTTGCAGGGAGCCATTCTTTTCTAGGAGTTCTTTGATTGCATCATTTGCTTCATCTGAACTGCTTGAGGGAAAAAAGTCTTCAACATACTAGTGGTCATTCATCTGTTTTGCAAGTTTCTTCCTTCTTTTTAGGGATTGGGAAAGATTCTCTTTTTCTTCCTTGAGTTGAGCTATGGCCATTTCTAGATCTAGCTTCTCATTATCAATAGCTTTGTCAAGTCTGAATATCTCGATTGTCCTTGATCTTTTCTCAAGCTGTCAAACTTTATCTTGAGAACCATAAAGCTTTGATACCAATTGTTGGAAATAATCAAGACTAGCTAGGTTATTGAGAGGGGAGGGGTGAATCAGTAACCTCAAAACTTTTGAACAAATTCAACACTTGATAACATAATCCATTTACCATTAATAGATCTAATCTACTGCATGCATTAGAAACTAAAACATAAACATTCATGGCACATGAACACAATATTTGGTGACCTAGAAACCTTTCAAATAGAAAGTAAAACCGGGGTGGGGATGATACCTAGAAAACTTCAATACTGCAGTATAAAGTTGGCCTATTAAGGCTTACAATGAACACTTTTGATGATCTACCTTGTTAGGAGCAATTAGGACTGCTAGGTCCACCTTGTTAGAGGTTTTAAAAGATTTAAGAAAAGACTGTTAAGTCTACCCTGTTAAAGGATTTGAAGTTGATTCACCTATTAGGATGAAACAACAAATCTGACTTACAACTAAATTGCTAATTAATATCTTTGAAGTACTAATCACCTCTTTGTGATAGATGTAACTTGACTACTCCTAATTTTGACCTTGCACAACACTCTGTTTTTGATTCACATTCGCATGCTGATCATCACATCCGCTTTCACTCTCCTCAAAAACATTACTGCTTTTCCAACTATAATTAGGTATGATAAAATACATTACATATATACCAACCCAATTTTCATAATTACAAGGTTAGCCAAAACACAAGATAACACTAATATTACTAAGTAGACCCAAATGTAGAAAATTAGGTTCTGAAAGTTGACTTGGTGAAGTTTTGATACTTGGTGTCCACTGCATTACTTAGCATCGTCGTGCATTTGGTAGAAGTAGAGGCTCGGTTCATACTCATCACTCAACATAGCTTCAAACTTGATGAACATTGGAGACTTGGTAGATATAATGTCACTCAGTAGAAACCGAATACCATGTTTACCATGCTTGCACTCGGTAAACACTACTCATCCCATCACTTGGTTAACACTTGCTTCACATCACATGAACTGATGACTCGGTAGATACTACAAAGCTCGATAACCACTGACAGCTCAGTGAGAACTAAACTACTTAGTCTAAACTGTTAGACTCCATTCTGCCTATATTCACTCGATAACCATTGGAATGCTTAGTATGAACTGTGAAACTTGGTAACCACTAAATACTAAATAGAGAGCTTGGTAACCATACAAAATCTGAATAAATGTTGTCACTAATGAAAAAAATGACTTAATGCCAACATCGAGTGCATGACAATGTTGAGCATTGACAATGGATGCTGAGTATTAGAACCTCATTGAGTTACTCTTCAGAACTTGAGTTTCTACACTTTGGCCGACTTTGTAATATTTGTGTAAACTTGTATTGTGGCCGACTTTGTAATTTTGTAATTGGATTGATATATATGTAATGTATTGTATCACATCCAAAGTATCGAATGGAAGTAATGTAATCATTAGAGAAGAGAAGAAGAGAAAATTACAAAGGCTACATCAGTATAAGGAGCAACAAAGATTCATCTATAAGAACAAGGTGATTTGTACACTCAGAAGAATCTCATTCAACAAACCAAGTTGTAGATCAGAGATTAGCTACTGCTTCATCCTAACATGTGGATTAGTCAAATCTTTTAACAAGGTAGACCTAACATTCTTGTGTAAATCTCTTTACCAAGTGCATACTTCATTATATATTTGTAAATCCTTTTGCAAGGTGGACCTAGTAGTCCTTATTGCTCCTAATAGGGTAGATCATCAAAAGTGATCATTGTAAGCCTTAATAGGCCAACTTTATACTGTAGTACTAAAGCTTGTGGTTATCATCCCCACCCCAATTTTACTTTCTATTTGGATGGTTTCTGGGTCACCAAATTGTGTGTCAAAAGTGTTATGTATGCTTTAATGTTTTAAGTTTCTAATGCATGCAATTAGATCAGAATATAAATGAAGGATTAGTTACTAATTAAAGATTAAGTTTTATTGGTTATTGATTCACCCCTCCCCTCTCAGTAACTTAGCCTGTCATAATATTTCCAACAATTGATTCACCCCCCAATATTATCTATTTCTAACAATTGGTATCAGAGCTTAGTTATTCAAAAGAAGCTTAACAGGTTGAATAAAATCCCTATGGATATGGAACAGTTGAAGAAGAATCTTGAAGAAGTTCTTGAGCAAATTGATCTCCTTACTGATGAAAGAGATGGCCTAAAGGATAGATATAAATATGCAAAAACTTATATTGGTAAACTAAAGGACAAGGTAGATAATCTGAAACAAAAAGGATCTACTAAGAAGATTGGCGATGATGAAATTGAAGATCTAAAAAGGAAAATGAGATTTTGAAACATGAGTTAAAAATAGTAGAACTTAAGCTATGTCTTAACAAAAATGGAGGTAAGAATGATTTTGAAATAAAAGTTGAAAATGAAGATCTAAGATCTCAATTAAGCAAAGAACATATGAGTTAGAATCTATCAAGTTGGAACATGTAGAATTAGAGAAATACAATACTATTGTGAAAGGTGAATTAGTGCAAACTAAACAACAACTTGAGAAATTGTATAGTAGCAGTGAAAAGATTGAAGAACAAATATTTTTTCAAAGACCTAGTTGTGATAAGACTGGACTTGAATTCTTTCTTGGACAATCTGCCAAGAAATCTATTGAGAGAAAAGAACCTGATACTTTTCAAGTCAAGAAAGATCTAAACATGAGCAAATCTGACAGAGAGAATGTTACGAAACAAGAAAGGAATCTCATGTCATATGTTTTACATGTGATGAACTTGAAAATAGTAGAGAAAATTGCAAAGGTAAGTCTTTTAAAACTATTTCAAATTTTTATTGTCATAATTGTCATGGATATGGACATTATGTAGTAGATTGTAAGAAACCTAAATTTGATAATGATAACGCAATTAGTAGAATGTTTAGGAACACTAACCATGTAGGCAACATAAGAAGATCTCATAGCAATGAGAGTGAAGAAAGAAGACAAATTGTTTGTTACAGATGATATAATCTTTGACACATCACAAAGAATTGTAGAGCACCTAACAACCAGTATAACAAACAAAGAAGGAATGTACCTATATGTCAGTTATGTAATAACTGTGGACACACAACAAGATTCTGCTAAATGGATAGAAGAAACTTGAAAAGGAATTAGAATTACATAAGGAAGAAATGATGATAGTCTGAAGGAAGAAATGAAGGAGCAGACAAAAGATTTCAAGAAAACATTTGTAAAGGCAAAAGAATTTGGAAGTTCTCATACAGTTTTGGAAGAAGTACATCTTAATACACCTGATAAGATAGTAAAATCACTTATTGTCCATGACTCATCCTACCTAAATTAAGCATTCTCACTAAGACAATGCGTCAACTTAAATAAAAAAAACTAATTTTAGAAAGAATACCACAAGTTACACAATTAGCAGTATATACTAGACATTGAGAGAAGTCTATAGTAAAGTGTGCATTGCTTGATATGATCAATATAAGGTTATGCAGAAAATAATCTCTCAGTTACATAGAGACAATATTTTGAATTTGTGGAAGATACGCATTTAATGCATAGTACAAATTATAGAAGATTTAAAGAAAGTAAATTGATTTACGAGCATCATTTTCTTGTGTGAAATCTTAAGTGCAATATTGAAGAGTGATTTGATAGCTATTTGAAGTGTTGAAGAAGTTTGTAGATACACGTGATCCCTGAAAGCCCTAAATGTGAAGTTGAGGTATTTCTCCAAATTGATTGAGCATATTTTCAGTAAAATCAGCTATGGAAACACAAGAAGTGTTTGATATCAATGAAAGACCTAGAAATACCTTCAAGAAACACCCATTTATTTCTCTACTTGATGATCCCATTGGAGCATTTTTGAAGTACCAAAAAATGTTCTTCATGTCGAGGACATAAGAAGTTATATTCACTATAAGATAGAAAACATAGGAGATATTGAGCTTCATAAAGAATTGGGGAAAATGTGCAGTTCAATGATTTATCATTGAAACCAAAACATGCAAACCTAGAACCACTTAACCTAGTTAAGTACATTTTCTATACCAACTTTGAAAACCATGAGTGGACAAGAATCATTTTGAGCAGAGTTCACGATGACCTTCTATGGTTAGGAGATTCACTTATATGCATAGATAATGACCTAATTCACAAGGTCACTGGTTTGAGCAACAAAGGATGCAATCCTAAGAACATAAAGAATGTGCGTGGAACAATTGAAACAAATCTCAACACAAGATTTGATGGTAGAAACATGAAGGTTAACACCATTCAAGATGATGGAGTAAGACTCCTTAGCAAAATTTTGGGTTATAAATTTAACCATGGATCTAGGTTAGATTCAGTCCTAACCAGATTTCTTCACGTGGCTTATGTGATGGCAGTAAAGGGTAAAAAAGTTGACCTATGTGATATTATCCAAACTCAGTTGTTGGATAACATTACAAAGATCAAGAAGTCTAAGAGCACAACCTTTAGGTTTGAATCCCTATTGACTTATATATTCTTCTATGCAACAAAGAAGTTTCCTAGTATTTCAAATTAAATTGGAAACAATTAGAGACAATGATATTGATAGAATGATGAAATCATTCCAAGCTGAAATGAAGCAAAGGTATAAGATACTACCTACTCTGATAAAGAAATACAAGGATGAATTGTGTTTCATGGTAGAAATAGATTTCACATGCATGGAGGCAGTAGTTCCTCAAGCAAAATTCATTGAACCTATGGGTCATGAAATGAGTGTTGAACTAATTGAAGGCTACATGTAGATAATTCTACATTCTAAAGTAGATTCTAGATGCCCTATATGGGGTACATATATTGAAAAGATGAAAGAGGTTCAAACAAATCTAATGGATAAGGACATCAAGAAGAAGGTAGATAAAGTAATTGATTCTATCTCAAAAGAATTAGGGATGTCTAGGAAAGAATTTGAAGAGGTGAAAGGGATAGCCTTAGAGATGAAGGCTAGCGGTCAAACTGAAATACTAACTCCTACACCTATTGCAAAGGTCAGACCTAATGTAGAGATCATAGTTGCATAGACAAGTGTGCAAGCACCTGTAGTGCCATATGCAGCAATTGCACAACAACAACCCTTGATGAACCAAAAGGAATTAGTGGAAAAGAAAACAGAGGAAGCATCAGTGCCAAGAAAGTCTACAAGACTTGAGAAAACAAAACCTGTGCAGACCCCCTCTCCCGAGAAGAGATTTAAGAAAACAACAAGTGGACCAAGTAAGATGAGGAAAACCTTGTAGATCAATTCCTCAAAATCTGAAGAAGAGACTAGTGATAGACCAGTAGAGCCCGCAGAATAGGAAGTAAAGACTTCAACAAGAAGGAGAGCATAGAAACCTAAGGTAGAAAATCTTAATATGCAAATTATTAATGACAACAATTTTTTGCAATTGAAAAGTATTATGACTTGTACAATAATATAGATAGGAGAGAGCTAGAGAATGTTGTAGTTAGAAATATGATTCTAAAAGATAAAAGATTTGATAGCATAAAAGTTCAAATCCCTGAAGATTTGTATAATAGACCGAGAAACAAAAAGAGTAGAGTAATTGAGGAAGAAAAACAAATAAGGATAAATATGGTGAAAAAGCTATGTATAGTAAACAAGGAAGAAGAGTTAAAGGAAATTTTGAAAGGTATAACACCCTTGTTGAGGAATAAGAAGAGATCCATTCTTCTTATGGGAGGAAATTATGAAGAAGTAAATATGGAAACTAAAAAGGCAATAGTCACATACATGTCTACTTTTCCTAGAGAGATTGAGAAGAGTGCACAGTCAAGGGAAACAAACCCTACTATGGAAGCAGTCAATCCTTCTCATAGGTTTGAGCAACTAGCTGAAGCTTCAATTCCAAGTGATTCGCCACCACACATTACCATTGACAATGAATCCATGCAAGTAGATAGCACTAATGTAATGATGGACAAAACTGAAGATCCATTCAAAGATTTTGGCCCTGACATTGTTAGCAATATTGTTGACTACAATAACTCTACTGATGAAGAGGAAGAGCAGGAGAAAAATAAAGAAGATATATTTGCTGAGAAGAAATTTGAGGTTGTGTCAACTAGCACTGAGGCAACTACTACAAGTGCACCTATAGCCATAGCGACAGTGAAACCCTCTACACCACTTACACAAGCAGCAGTGGTCACCTCAATAGTACAATCAGATGATGAAGCTAAAGCAAAAAACTTAATATCTTCTTTAAGTAATTTTTTTGAAAAGAAGAAATCAATAAAGTCAATTGAGAATACTTTAACTTCAGTTTCGAATAGATTAGAGAAGATAGTAAATTCTGTGGATACATCTACAGACATTCAACAGAGAGCAAAAATTTTGTGTATAACTTTTGACAATGAGTTTACAATGCTTACTAATGTTGCTATAGTGCAAGCATGTACTAAGCATGATGGTAGTCTTCTTAATACTATGTGTACAAATATAAAGAATAAAAGATATAGAAACATTAAATATATGTATTAAGGTATTAAGGTAGAGTATGGAGGAAAGGAAGCAAATCTATGCTAATTGTAACTTGGCATATCTTCATCTTTACAGTTTTGATGAAGAGATCAAAGGAAAGATAACTGAGCTATAGACACTTACTGATAACTTTCTAAAACAAGATTAGAAGCTAGAGAACTTTGAGCATACAATGGAAGCAATTCATGGTAGCATTTGGGATATGCAAGCTGAAAAGGAGAAAGCCCTAAAAAGATTTTTCACTCTTGAAAGACCATTTATCCCCATAGATTACATTGTTACAAAATCAGTTGGAGGAATGCTTGGTAGCCAGAACTTCATATGAAAATTTTGTGGTTACAGACATGAATGTAGCAGAGTTAGCTGCATATGCTCTATGTGCGCTAATAAGTGTGTCAGATGCACTGAAAGACAAATGGAAGAAACACCTTGCACAATTGGAGACTAACTTTAGTGATTTTTTTTCTAGATTTTGATGCAATTTTTTTTTAATAAAAATTTTGACAGGATTTTTCTTTTGTTGACACCTTTGTCATTGATGTCAAAGGGGGAGAGATAAGGAAAATTGTAATCATAAAGTGTATAGTTGTATTTTGAAGTATAACAGTTTTGAAGTATAGTAGTAAGCTTTGTAATCAAAGTTATAAGGGATGTAATCTTTCTAGATGTAATCATTTTAAGATATACTATGTTATGTATGTTTATTTACTTTGATTGGTATAACAACATTTTTGGGACTTAGCCAATTTTCTCAAAATGTTGCCATCAATGCCAATGGGAGAGATTGTTGGCAATATGGCCAATCAATCAAATAAGATGAGATATGTGGTTGTCATTTATGGAAACATATGTTTTACAGTTCAGTTATGATTATTTGTGATGGAAAATTGTCTAAGTATTGGACAATGATACAACAACATGATGAGTTCTATGGATAATAGAACATTCGTTAAGAATATTCTTTTGTGTAGTTGACTAGTGATGCATGACATCATCTTGATGATCTGTACCAATGCGCATGTATGTACGGATAACCAAGTTCAAGTTATGAAGGAAATATTGATCTAGATACTTCACAGTATAGAATCGAGCATGTCAGCAAGTTGAGTTGTATGATTTAAAGTATTATTTTGATTATTAAGTCTTGATGAGCCGACTCTAAGGATGATATGTGAGCTGACTAAGGAAGGATCTATCAATATGTTCGATATAAGTAAATAACTCCATTTGCAAAAAGAAGATGTAAGAAGATGTGATATAATGTGATGCGATGTGATAATGTGATATATAATGCAAGATATATGTGTAGTTACTCCTAGTTTATGACATTGAGCAAACTGGAGGAAAGATTGTCTACAATTTACTAAAGGCTTTAATGAAGATCTAATAATCAAAAGAATTGTAAAGTACAACAAGTGATCCAGTATTGCATGCATATCTATTACTTTGAAGAACTTAATTGTATAATTGCATGTTAGGGTAGTGGGCTCTGCTTGCACACATTTGTATATGATCTACCAACTCCTAACAGGGTTGAGGCTTCTAATTGATGAAGGTATGACTGTGATACCACTGATGAAGGTACGCACTACCCCTACCAACTCACAACCAAAATCACAACAAGATGGAGATAGAGATGAAAAAAATGCTTCATAAAGCATCCATTAATACTTGAAAATTCACTACAAGAGCTTACACTTGAAAAGCTTCTATTTTTCGAACTTGATTACAAATGATAATAAGCCTTCCTTAAATAGGCACTTCTAACCCAAGACATTACAAACACAACCAATGTGGGATAAAAGGTAAATACAACTACCTTTAAATAAATATTAAATTCCCACCCAAATACAACTAAGCACCCAACAAATATTAAATACATGATTTATCCAAAACCTTCTAGAATTTCCACCTACACACCTCGATTAATGGAATGACAACTATTTTTATTATTTTCTATTTACGCCACCCATGCACCTTGAAAATAGAAATTCCTCTTTTTTCCTTTTTCCCTTATTTTATTTTTAAATTATTTTTCCTTCTATTTTCGTCACTTTCTCTCTCCTCCACAATTTTTTTTTTCTTTTTCAATTTTTTTTTTCAACTTTTTTTTTTTCTTATAATTTTCCATGCAAGATGCTCCTGCATCACTAACGAGGCCTAGTCTCCTAACAGGGACTCGAGACACTATATATTCTTCATAGACTCCTAATAGGGTCAATATCCTTAATCGGATTCTTTATATAGTGAATCATCTAATGGTTTCATTCCCACTGGGGTTTTCCCTTGGCTAGGGTTTTGCTAGTTAACAAATATGGTGTTATGAGCTCTTTGCATATGGTTGTTTATATTGTTTAGCATTATTGGTTTACTTTTTGATGCATTTGGCAAAGTAATTAATAACATCTAGTTATGGGCAAAAAGATTGAAAATATTGATTCACCCCCACTCTCAGTATTATCTATTTCTAACAATTACCATAAAATCAACTATTCACTGAGCACAAACTGAAAGAGAGGCAAAATAAGCCAAAACCTTCAAGAAAAAATAATAAATTTCTTACTTTTGCAAAGAATTGTAACTGAATGTAAAGTAGAAATAGTTTGATGTCTCTATACATTTTACTCTATTTCTTCAAACCTATGTACACAATGCCTCCAGTCCTTGCAAACATATATATGTCCTTCACTCCAAATATGGCCGCTACTTATTTAGCAAATGTTATCCAAAACTATGTTTTTGAATTATAAGCAGCCAAAACTAGTGGGCTGGCCCTTAAATAGTCAAACTGGTCAACTACCATTGAATACCAACAACCAAAACTACCCCTTACCACTTAGAAAAATAAAAACATAGTTTGGAAACATAATTAAAAGAGTATCAACAGGCTTGCCATACTTAATGCTTGTATTAAAACTAGAAAAGCTACATAAATATATATACAAATACATAATAGCCTTAAACCCAACCAAGTTCAACAACCACCAGATAAACGACATGAAAAACCAAAAGGAGAGAGCCATTAATGCTTCTTAGCCTCCTTCCTCCCCAGGAGGATGTTTGCCCAATCTTCTGCAAGGAAGTCAAACAACATTTTGGAGTCCTCCTTTGGTAGATCTCCCTCCATATCTTCAAGAAGGTGAAGTGTGGTGGCAGCAAAATGTGTCACTTTGATAGTGAACTTTTTCAAAAGGCACAATCTTTCTTCTAGTGCATGAATTCTTTCCCTCCCCTCATTACCAACCATCTTCTTGATCTCCACATTGACCTCCTACATGTCGCTAGGAAAGCCATCTGCCTACACCATAGTAACATCTTGCACAATTTGGGGGTGAGCATTGTCCTTGGAAGAAACCTTAATAGGGGAGGAAATCGTTAAAGGGGAGGGCACTCTATCCACTATTTCAGGGAACTAGTCCCAAGTTAAGTCCACACACCCCAACCCAATGGTGGTCGAAATATGCACCATCTCCTTCTTCTCCTTCTTCCCCTCTCCTAAGCTAGATCATGAGGAATCCGAAACCTGCTCTTCCTCCTCCTCCATTCTACCCTCCCCAAAATTCAATGCCTTCTCTTTCATCCTTCGTTTGGGATGACTCGTGTCCTCTGAATCTAACTCCTCCTCTTGCAAGGCCCCACCTTTCAATTTCCTCTTAGCATTGGACTTTGCTATCCTCCCCGACCTCCTCCTACCTCGTCTCCCCTCATCCTCTCTCCTTTGGTTCCTTCTCTTTCCCTTTAACTTGTCTCCCTTTTTTTCCCAAGGGGGTGGACTTCACTTCAATAGGGGACCCACTAGGCAAAGAATGTGGGGTAGGGGCTCTAGGACTCATGATCCTAAGGGGAACCAGTTGGGGCTAGGGATTGGGATGGGAAGGAATATTAATCTCCACCATCCTAGGGGAGACCAAGGCAAGGTGAAATTGATATAGCCAGAACATTAACCCTTGATGTAAAATGGTAAAATTAACACCCTCCCTCATTTTTTCCTTTACATCAACAATCGTATCCACTAAATCATGCAGTAAAAAGAATGAGATGGAAATTAAATCACGGTGACGAAAATGGTTTAGGAGAGGAAAGTGGTAGTAACAACAGACACCATACCTCCCTTCCAGAGTTAGGTACTTCATCAACATCAAACAGACCTCATTCCATGGCTTAGGGAGCTTCTCCTATATAAAACCACCTCTCTGTCGAATAGGTTCCTCCCCATCCAAGAAGAAGTGTTGCAGACTCGCTTTGTCAGCCACCATTGTCACCTTTTGCCATTTCCTTCCCTTCATAGCCAAACCTGTCGCTAGAGAGATGACTTCCTCAGAGATGTGAAATGAGATGCCATTTATCATGACTCTTCGGTCCTCCCATGAATTGACAAACTACAAGGAACAATTTTCATCGTACCCATTTAGCACCTCCATAAATGGAATGAAATTGGCTTCCTTCAGCATGTACCACACTCAACAGCTTCCTAACATTCTCCTCTATCATGGACAACTCAATACACATAAGCTCACCTCCCATCTCTGCAATTTTCGCTAAACCTCTCATCTCCTTCCAAACCCAGAAGCACTTGCTAAGAATGACTTCACACTTAGGCAAAGAAATAATATCCCTTAAGCGAACATAATGACCATTATTGTTAGTAATTATAGTAGTGTCCTTTGTAGAAATTAATGTCACGTGTTGACTGCCTCTCTCTTTCTCCCAATCTTTTCCATCATTCCCAATACACATTAACCATTTAAAATTTGAACCTTTTCTCATCCAAGTGTATGAGAACACGCATAGGAAAATCATTAAAAAACCTTTCATCTCAAACTTCAAAATTCTTTCTTTTTCGGGCCATGCGAATTTATTATTACTAGAACCATTTCCATCACTCCTAGTCATCTATCCTTCATAACTTTTTCCTATCTGCCAACTCAGCAATAGGTCACAAAAATTTAAAATAATTCTCTAGCTAGGATTCATCATGCTTAATTTCTTGATTCACTAAATTCCATTTGCCACACAATTTCCCTCCCGAAAAATATGATTCAAATTGAACCTATTTAAAATAATTGTTAGAAATGGAAACAGAAATCTGTAAATAAGCAATACCAGGAAAGAATCTAAGTGAGTAAATGCATGAAAAGATATTACCATAAAATAGGAGAGAGAAAGCTTCAAGCTCCAACACCATGAGACAAGATATTTGGAAAGGGGAAAGCAAAGAAAACCCCTTGTGATATTATGAATGAGGCATGAAAAGCCTAAGAAGGAAGAGAGAGAGCAAGAGAGCAATGCTCATACAATATTTGAGAAGAGGAAGAAACCTCATTGTTGTTGAATGAGAGAGGAGGGTCATCTCTTAAATAGAGATGAGAGAGAGGAGTTGGAATGTAACTCCTATGTCTATGAATGCCACCATTCATAAGTGTGTGAGGCCAAGTGTGAGATTCCTCTTAAGGAGGAATAATCTAAAATTAGAAATTACAATATATATTTGTCCTCACATATTCCACTAGATGACAAAATAAGATGTAGTGGAAAAAGGACAAAAAAGAAATATATTAGGATACCTTGGCTTATATCCTAATATATTACAACAATAAAGAAAGGAGTTCTAACCTTGGTTTATAAACACACCAAGGAAAGATTACAACTTCTAACAATAATTAATAAGTGTCTGATGTCTTCTATCACACATTTAATGGCCCATCATTCCTTCATGTTACCTTTAATAGTTTCTATAATAATTTTTGAATCACCTTCAATCTCCACATTTCTCCATCCCACACTTATCACCAATTTTAAACTCCAATAAAGAACCATCACTTCCTCAATATTGTTAGACACTTTCCCTAGCTATCCAAAATATGCCAACAACATGATACCCTTGCTATCCTTGACCATACCTCCTCTCGTCGAGCCCTCCTTTCTGGAAGCACCATCAAAATTAAGCTTAACCCAATTCATAGGCAAGGGTTTCCATAGTGTCCTTTTCCTAACCAACATATTGGGATTATTAGTCTCCATTATCCCCTCCTCCAAGTTCTAGCCCTTGGCCACTCTGACATCCAACACGCTAGGGGGGAACATCGATTTTCTCCACTTGTTGCAACTCATATTCTCAACCATAAGTTTACAGATCTTGTCCACAACAACCTCCTCACTTCTTTCTTCATTCCTGAACACCTTGTTATTTTTCTCCTTCCAAATACCCAACAAACATGGGGGGGGAGCGGGGGGTGATAACCTTCCACAAATTGATAAGGAGGGGGTGGGTAAAGGGGCCTTGCCAATTCTCCACAAATTACACTAGATCCTTGTTAAACACCTAGTTCACCTCCAACTTCTATAAAAGCCTCCCCAAAACATTAGAAGCATAACTACAATGAAGGAACAAGTGGGTAATATTCTCCTTCGCCTTCTTACACAAATAACATCTATTGGATAATTGAAAACCCCATTTCATAAGGTTATCAATAGTGAAAATTTTCCCATGGATGGTGGTCCACCAAAATATATTAATCTTTGGGATTAAATGATTGAACCATATATTCCCCCACTAATTAGGTTCCAAAGTTTTATCAAACATTAATTTGTAGGAAAATTTAATAGAGAACTCCCTCGTTGAAGTGGCCTTCCAAATGGACTCATCATTCTAATCCATTCTCGGGATTCTATACCCTTCTAGCAGAACATTTAGCTCTCATAATAGGTCCCCTCCAATCGAAGCATTTTGTTGCAACTCCGCCTTTTTCCACTTCCTCCCTAGGCTAATAAAATCAGCAACCATACTTCACCCATGCTCTTGGAGGTGGTTCCGAAGGGACCCAAACTTCATTCTTGTTAACGATTTATCATTAAGCCATAGATCCTCCCAAAAGTTAATGTGATTACCATTACCCACTAGCCACCTTACACCATCTTTCAAAAGGGTTCTATTTTTCACAATATTTCCCCAAATCTTAGATCCCATAGGGAGATCGTTTCTCCAAGTGCAGTGAGAGAATATCAGATTTCCCAAGTACTTGGCTTTCAGAATATTGCACCAATTGGTTTCCTCCTTCATTAGGTTCCACCCCATCTTGGTGAGAAGAACATTATTTAGAGTCAGATATCTTCCTTTCTCCCAAGCCTCCTCTACTTTTAGGTTTACAAATCGTATACCAATTTACCAAACTTAACCTATTCTTCTCACTTCTTCCCGACCAAAGGAAGTTACGTTGTATTTTCTCCAATTTCTCTACCATACATTGAGTAATTTTGAACAATGATAGGAAATACATAGGTAACCCCTCCAATACCTTTAATCACCCCCCTTTCATCTTTCTCAAGAACGCCCTTCCTAGAACTTCAACAACCATGATAAACAAATAGGGGGAGATAGGCCCACCTTGTCTTAGTCTCATCTCCCCACCAAAATTCCCCCAAGACAAACCATTCTCCATCATCGAGTAATTGATAGTTTCAACCATCAATTTTACCATCCTTATAATATTTTGACTAAAACCAATTTTACTGATAACTTCATACAGGAAAATCCAATTAATCCTATCATAAGCTTTAGAGATGTCAAGTTTCAAAGCCATACCTGGATTACCACTTTTCTCCATAGAGTGTAAAACTTCATCAGTTGTTATGGCAGCATCAAGGATTTGGTGTCCCAGGACAAACCCATTATGGGTTTTCCTAATGAATCTATCCAACAACGGTTTTAACCTATTCACCAAAATTTTAGAGACAATTAATCATTGCTAATCGGTTCACTATTTTCTCCAACCTCTCTCAATTACAATAAATGCGTCTTAACAAACATTTATTTCATTCGTATTGTTGCCCTTTTTCCCAATTTTTTCAATCTTAAAAAAAAAGATTTTTGCCTTAGAACTAATCAGAATTAAGAAAGTAGAATGTTCTAAATGAATTTAAAAATATCATGTCCAAAACCTTAGCTTCAAACAATCTATTTCTACCATGACAAAATTAATATCTACATAAGAAAGCACTAATAAGACTAATAAAACATTAGTTTCTCGCCTATATAAGAAGGCACTAATAAGACTAATAAAACTAATGATAAGACTAATAAGAAAAAGAACCAATTAAAAAATTGAACTTAACGACATCCCTCAAAATCATATAGTCCGACCCAATTCCCACCCAAAACTAAACTAAACCTAAAATAAATAAATAAATAGAATTGGCCTTGAATAGGTAGCTTTAGATGAAGAATTGTGCTGGCTAACTAGCAAATTAAAAAATAGAAACCAGTGCAATAATTTTAAAATTAATTATTTAAATTGTGAAAAATTTAGTCTCCGGAAGATTGTTAAGAAATTTCCTTATTATGCCAACCGCAATTCCCCGATTAGGAATCATTCTAAAGTTGGAACAGGCCGTGCCGCCGGGCCTTTTCAACTGTGCCAGATACGAAAATCCCGATGAAAAGATATTTTTCTAGACTTGATCGTAGCTTTTCATATCAGATTTTCAACGAAAGGCATTTAATATTCCAGGTGGAATTGACCTAAATTATATCTTCACACGTTCAATTTAAATTTCTTCTCTGGCATATGCTGCTCTTTAATGGAGGAGATCATTCCCCAAGAAGGGTATACGCTGGATTATACCTCATGATGCATCTTCATTGTTTCCTAGGTTGACCAAGTAGATAAATTGAATAGCAAATTGGGTTTATAATGGTCAGAAAATCATATAGATCATAGACTAATTTGCTCCAATGAAAGCAACATTGGGATGAGAGTCCCATATGAGATGATAACAGTTATGATCACAAAACCCGATTCTTACAGTACTTTTCCTTTAAATTTGGGCTTTGACTGAGAGCCACCCAACCCAGAAAGTGCTGTGCAGAACACATGCCCTGCGTGACAATTAAATTCAATCCTGGCACCATTTGTGTAGCTTTTCATTTTAACTCTCGTGAAGTCGATTTATCTGAATTGGGTACTAAACAGTTTTAGTTAGTTAAGGCTAAGGGTCAGAACCTCTTTCTTGTTTACATGAAGAAAAGGCAAATGATTTAAGAACTACAGGCGTGGTCATTCTTTGTATAATTTTGAAGGAACTGAGTTGAGATCTGAGTAAATATGGCGCAAACAATGCCGAGGAGGGGGACGGCTCCATTGAAGAATGGAGTCAAGGCAGAAAGAGATGAAGATTTAGCAGTGGCTCTAACTATAGCCAATGGCGAGGATCTAGGCCCTCTTGTTAGGAAAGTCTTTGAGGTGGGCAAGCCTGAATCTTTGCTTCACCAGCTCCGCTATTTTGTCAAGAAAAAGGAAGTGGAGATCGAGGATGTGTGCAAATTACACTACCAGGATTTTATTCATGCGGTGGATGAGCTCCGGGGGTTGTTGGTTGATGCAGATAAGCTTAAAAATTCCCTTGCTGGTGTGAATTCGGATTTACAGGAGGTGGGGAATCCTCTGCTGGGGAAGCTTGAAGAGTACATAGAAGCGGAGGGGGTGAAGAAGAATATATCAGAGGTAAGAAAACTGGGTCCTTATAATTCTCACTTTGTGAAGTTGGGTGGTAATCTTGAACTGCTGTTGCATTTTGCGTTAGATTTTCTTTTAACTTTTCTGGGTGTGTATGATGAAGTACTTATCAGAGGCGTGGTTTTTTTTTGAGTTTTGAATATTCAACTTACTATTTTGGGTGTTATTCTAGATGCCTTTTAGATTTTCTAGGTTGGTGTTAATCTAGAAACGTTTTTACAATTAGCTTCTAGTTCTATCATTTTAAGTATTTAGAGCAAAACGATTGGAGAATTCGGATGGACGGATAACTTGTTTTTAGCTGAAGTTAAAATGAAAATCCAATTGAATTTAAACTGAGGAATATAAACAAATCAATAGGTGAAGACTAGCCACTGAGAACCTTCCTTACAGGCAATCCAGGGGGTTAGATTATGTGCTGAGGTCATGGAACTGTGTGCCAAGGCAAACAAGCACATTTTGAATGACAATTATTACATGGTGTTGAAGAGCTTGGATACTATTGAAAGGGATTACCTGGCAAAGATACCATCTTCGACTTTAAGATTAATGGTGGAGAGGCAGATTCCTGCGATGAGAAATCATGTGGAGAAGAGAGTTACATTGGAGTTCAATGATTGGCTTGTGCAGATCAGATCTACTTCCAGGGAAATTGGGCAGTTGGCCATTGGTCAGGCTTCATCCTCCCGGCAACGAGAGGAGGAATTGAGGAGGAGGCAGAGAGAGGCAGAGGAAAAGAGTAGAGTAAGTTTAAGGGATTGTGTTTATGTCCTAGAGACAGAGGAAATGGAGGACACTGAAGCTTTCTTGAAGTTTGATTTGACTCCTGTTTATAGAGCATACCATATAAATACATGTCTTGGATTGGAGGAGCAATTTAAGGAGTACTATTATGAGAATCGCAAGTTGCAGCTGAATTCAGATTTTCAAATGTCTTCTATGCAGGCTTTTCTTGAGTTTCATCAGATTTTCTTTGCACAGATTGCTGGTTTTTTCATTGTGGAGGAGCGGGTTCTGAGGACTGGGGGTGGGTTGGTTTCTAGGCAGATGGTAGAAGATATATGGGATATGGCTGTCAACAAGATGTGTTCTGTTTTGGAGGATCAGTTCTCCAGAATGCAGACTGCAAATCATCTTCTTCTCATTAAGGATTATGTTAGTCTACTAGGGGTCACCTTGAGAAGGTATGGTTATCGAGTTGACCCTCTTCTTGATGTATTGAATAGAAATAGGGACAAATACCATGAACTTCTCCTCAGTGATTGTAAGAAACAGTTCAGTGATGTTATTGTTAATGACAAGTATGAACAGATGGTGATGAAGAAAGAGTATGAGTATAACATGAATGTTTTGGCATTTCATATACAGACATCAGATATCATGCCTGCTTTCCCTTACATTGCCCCATTTTCTTCTGCAGTTCCAGAATGTTGCCGAATTGTGAGATCATTTATAGAGGATTCAGTAAGTTATATGTCATATGGAGGTCATATGGATTTCTATGATGTGGTGAAGAAGTATTTGGATAAACTGTTGACAGAAGTTTTAAATGAGTGCCTGGTTAAATTTATCCGAAATTCAACATTTGGGGTATCTCAAGCCATCCAGCTCGCTGCTAATTTATCCATTTTGGAACGGGCTTGTGATTTTTTTATCAAGCATGCTGCCCAACTTTGTGGCATTCCATTACGTTTGGCTGAAAGACCTCGAGTGCAGCCTGTGTTGAATAGTCCTCAAGAGGCTTCTTATGAGACCATGATAAGGCTTGTCAATTCTAAGATTGAAGAGTTTATGATGCTTACTGATAATATCAACTGGGCAGCTGAGGAATTTCCACAGAATGGTAATGAGTACGTTAATGAGGTGATAATTTATTTGGAGACACTTGTTTCAACAGCGCAACAAATACTGCCATTGTATGCTTTGGATAAAATGATCAATGGTGTTCTTAAGCACATATCAGATTGCATTATAGCCACATTTCTTGGTGATAACGTGAAGAGATACAATATGAGTGCTGTTATGGGAATCGATACAGATTTGAAATTGTTAGAGTCTTTTGCTGATAATCAGTTTAATGAGAGTGGATTGCATGAGCTTGAAGATGCAGTACATCCTAAGCACTTCTTGGAAGAGGCGAGGCAGCTGGTTAATCTTTTGCTGAGCAACCATCCAGAAACTTTTCTCAATCCTGTTATTAGGGAGAAGCATTACAGCGCTTTGGATTACAGAAAGGTGACCATCATCTCTGAGAAATTTAGGGATTCATCGGACAGACTGTTTGGGAGCTTTGGTGGGCGTACTTTGAAGCAAAATCCAAAGAAAAAATCACTGGATACATTGATAAAGAGATTGAAAGAGCTGAATTAATGCAAGGAGGACACTTTTCAGTTATACAGAGTAGGTATCTGTATATTCCCAATCTTTCGCCAACACCAATATCTTATCAAGAAGCTCTGAATTTTTCAAGATAAATTCATAATAAAGTTTGGAGGCCAAGCAATATGAATACTAAGAGGGAACTATGTATGAGTTGCATTATCACTTGTGCTAGGTAAGCCCTTCTGAAGTCTGTTCTGGACTTGCCATCTCTAATATATTTTATTCTATTCTTCTACACATTCAACAAAACTAAACATCTGTATCTGCATTCTTTTTCTCTTCATTCCAGTAGTTTATTTTCATCTTTCTGTATGGCTTGCATCCACAACATAACATTGTTGAGTCAGGAGTCTTTTTCACTACTTTATTTAAAGAAGAAAGGAAGCTTAGCTTACAAGTTTTCAAAAGAACTTCATTGTAGAGTTTGGAGCCTCAGCAATGTAAATACTAAGAGGAAACTATGTACGAGATGCATTGTTATAAATTATACAAGCTTTCCTGGTGCAATCTAGAACTACCATTTTAAGGAATTGTTTCTCCAAAATAGGAAATGTAATGTAGTGATTCTAGCAGATGACATGCAGATGGGTATGCTTGTGTGGGAGAAAAAGGAAGAAGAAAAGAAGCAATTTGCTTTATCATCTCTGGCTAAAGACGCAGCTCATATTCTTGAAGCTGTGTTATATTCTCTCATAGATAGTCCTGGTATAAATAATTATTCATTTTTTTCCTCATGCTTGTGCTTTGAATGATTAGGAGCAGCATGTATCTGATGTGCTCATTAAAAGATACTTTGTCCTCAATTGAGGGTTCATTTTTGTACAATTTAGTGTGAATAGCACACAAATTGTATGCACACAAATTGTATTGCACATTTATCTGCTAGATGTTGGGTACGTTGATTTGACATAATAAATTAGCGGCTGTTAGTTCTGACACATTCAAACGTGTGAAAAACAATCTACAAAAACATTTTTACTATCCAACTTAGTTAACCTAAGAAACCAGCAACTCCATGGACACATCCACATACAACCTCTGTAATTTTTTTATATTCATAGCTATGGGTATTTTGTTTAAATTTTCAAACTCAGCGCCATCGACTTAAGTAGTCCTTGATATGTTCTACTGAGATGTCAATGAGTCCCTAGTGATATGTAAGACATGGAAACAAATAGGTTCTTATTCTAGGCATGCGTATTTATTGCTTCTGGGCACTAACATACTGCAGAGCTTTACTTTTGCATTAGAAACCTTGCGACTGTTAAGCAGTACAAACTTAATAATTTTACTACCTGGATCAGTGGGATCAAGAATGCTTTCAAGCACAAATCTAGGTCATTTCTTGATTTACAACTCAACTATTTTTTGTCAAATTTTCACATAACTATTGCATCACCTCCAGTCCTCCAGGAAATTTCCTGTTGACTTTGTGATATTGTGCTGTAACTTTTTAAGCTAAGCCAAAGCTTTTGATATCTGGGTTTCAGGCTTGCATGCTTATCTGTCCAGTGAGATACATTATATGATCTTTTTCCTGTTGATGTGATGAATTTCAAAGAGTGCACTTGTTTAGGTCTAGCCCTCTTTCGTACTTCATTCCTGCATTTGTAGAAATGTTTCTTTTCATACTGTTACTTGAATTTGTAATAGTAGCTTTGGATAGTTACGGACTTTTTAATCTATAAAATATATAGCCCCACTTGGGTCTACTCACCATGTCATCGTTCTAGAATATTAATTTACAGTAACGTAGTGCGTTGTAACATTGTGAGGCCTTAGTTTTATTTGTTGTTCTAATATAGAATTACAAATAGACAATAGCTTGGGAATAGTAAATAGTTTCTAGCTATTGCTTCCAAGTTCAATGTTAAATGCAGGATAATGAGTTAGTGACCTGTTGTAAAAGCATAATAAAATTGTTTAAACATTATTTATTTGTTGTTCAGCACCATGGTGAGGATATGCTCTTTATATGTCACCTAATCTGCTTATGATAATTAGAATTGCAGATGGACAATAATTTGGGATAATAAATAGTTTCAAGCTATTGATTACAAATTCATTGTAAAATGCAGGAAAAATGAGTTAGTGACCTGTTGTTTGTAGAAGCATCATAAAATTGTGGAAACATTTTCTATTTTCTATTAAGCACCAAGGTGAGGATATGCTCTTTATATGTCACTCAATTTTCTTATGATGCTGTCTATTTCCCACCCTGATTAATTTTGTTCCGGTACTGATGGGCCAACTAGTTTTGAGAGATAAAAGAAATACCCTACCCTATGACATTTGGTTTACTATTTGTACAAATGCCTCTGGCCATCATAGCAGCTAAACACTCCTCTCTTATTTATGATACGGAACAGAAAGTTAAGACATGGGCCTCTCTTTGTAGTAACACAACTTCTCAACCTTTGGCCAATATTGATAAAATGGTGCAAGGTAAGATTGAGGATGAGCGTGTGAGGCGGGTCCGTGAGCTCAATCTACAGGTTCGTGGATTCCCCTCTACCCATGATCCTCTCGCAGCGGGACGCTCTTTCCTCTGTGATCAACTTGGTCTTACCGAGATTACGTTGGATAGGTGTTGGTTTGGACAGGGGGAGGTCCTTTTTATCAGATTCTTTTCACTTGCAGACAGGCTTCAGGCTCTCCATGCTAAGAGGAAGTTGTTTTCCCTTCCTTCGAAGATCTTCTTGGATGAAGATCTCACGAAGTCCCAGGTTGCAGAGCTCAAACATGCTTGTGGTATTGTTGCTAAAGCTAGGTAGGATGGTAAATGGGCTGTTATCAGAAATCTGAGAGCTGTTATTAGAGATTCCCCCCCAAGTGGTTGGGAAAAGAGGCAAGCCCCCAAGGCCAAATGACAGTCCCACTAGCAGTCGGACAAGAGGGAGGCCCCCACTTGCTTCCTTCTTGTTAATTGCTGGAATGGTAATGGATCTTTATGGTCCTTACTTGGTCTTCTTCTTGATGCTGTGGGTTCCGCCGATATTCTTGTCATATCAGAGACTCACGAGAGTCCTGTGCATCCTCTGCCAGGTGTCACAGGTTTCCAGTGGTTATCCGTTTTTAGGGAGGAGGTTCGCGTTTCGGGTGGTGTGCGGGGTTCAGGGGGTGTGGCCTGTTTGATTAAGGATGATATTTTTAGTAGCACTTCTATCGTACACTCAGATTTGTTTGCCAGATTTATGTGGGTCTGTATTGATCGTAAGTGTTATCATCAGAGGGATATCTACTTGGCTGCTTGCTACTTTCCACCGGCTGTATCTCACTATGCTATTCATGGTATCGATGACGGTGATCTTTTTATTTGATCTTTGCGAGACTATCCTTTTATTTGATCTTTGCGAGACTATCTCTCAGTTGACTGCTTTAGGGGACATTATTATTCTTGGGGATTTCAATGCGAGAACTAAAGCACTACAGACTCCACTTTATGATCGTCGCTCTGACCCCTTGTGCTCCACCGAGATTGATCCTACTTCTTTAGGGCTTCATAGACTTTCTGAGGATGCTCTTGGGCCGTTATTCGTGTATGGTAGACATTTGCTGCGGTTTTGTGAGTCTTCTGGTTTGGTGATCTTGAATGGCCTCTCTTGCTTCCCTGGTTTTGAGATCTTCGCTTGTTGGCCTCATGGTGGTGGTGCTAGTGTCGTAGATTATGTTCTTGCCTATCCCTCCTTCATCCCGTGTTTTCGCAGTTTCACCATCTTGCACCTTCCTCTTGCGGATCACTCTCTCCTCAGCATTTATTGTAGCCTCTCCCCTTTTTCTGCGCCCTCACTCATGTCACCTCATCATTCTTCTATTACCGCTCACTTGCCCATTCGCTTCCATTTCATTGATGGTGACTGTGAGCTCTTCTTCGCTCATCTTTCCAAACTCCTCAGCCCTTCAGGGTTCTCTGACTCATTTGAGGCCACCCCCATGTTTGACTTACTCGCATCGGCTATTCTTAAGTCTGCCACCCTTTCCATCCCTCATCGCCCTCCCTTGCTCCTTCGTAGCAAGCGTCGTAATACTTGCCCCATGAACCAGTGGTTTGATTCAGACTGCAAATCCTTTCATCGTGCTATGCGCTCTGCTTTTGAGGCTCACTCCACTGACTTGGCCAGTATTCGCTCGTCTTATCTCCACTTGCTTCGGAGTAAAAAGCGTAACTTCACTGCCTCAAAGTGTAAGTCACTTTGTTCCACACTGGTTAGCAATCCCCAGCTCTTTTGGCGTACTCTTTTCCCCCGTCATCCCCCTCCGCCTTCCACCCTTGACTTTCACTCCCTTGCGTTGCATACCATGGCTCTTTATGATATTCCAAGGTAGCTTTCCATTCACCCCCCCCGCCTCCTTTCGTTTTCCTTTTCACCCCTTCCCACATTTGTGAGGCTATCAGATCCATGAATTGTAGTAGAGTTGCTGATGAGGAAGGTTTTGAAGTTGAGCTTTTCAAGTTCGGTGCCTCAGTTTTGGGTCCCTATCTCTCTATTCATTTTAATAGAGTGATTCACACTGGGTTTTTGGCTTCCTGGTCTAGGCACTTGATTCATCTCATTCACAAGACTGGGCCTGTCTCTGATCCGGGGAACGATAGAACCATCATGATTGGGCACACTTTTGCCAAACTGTATGCTATTGCTCTTAATACTATGCTATCAGCGGAGCTCGACAGGATTGGTTGTAGGGCTAGAGGATAGGCGGGCTTTTGGACGGATTATCAGACTATGGACCACATCTTCACGCTACGGGCTATTATTGAGGAGGCTAGACACAGATCGGAAAAGGTATACTGTTGCTTTGTTGATTTTCGCAAAGCTTTTGATTCTGTTCCTAGGGTGGCTCAGTATTTCCGAGATGCTACGTATTGCTATTATGAGATTATATGAGACTGTGGTCGGTAGATTTCAGACTCCTATTGGCTTCTTAGATCCGATCCATTGTACTATTGGGGTTAAGCAGGGTTGTCCTCTCTCTCCTACTTTATTTGGGTTATATATTGATGAATTGGAGGACTTCCTCTTGGAGTCTTCGCTCCCAGGTGACAGTTGTTATCTTCATCAGGTTCTGATCTCGATCCTTCTCTTTGCGGATGATATTGTTCTCCTTGCTTCCTCTCCTGACAGGTTACAGAGACTTCTTGATAGATTGGCTTTATTTTGTGATCAGAGACAGCTGGTGGTTAACTTGGGTAAGACTCGGATCATGGTCTTTAATTGTTTAAAGACCTCTTATCTTCACTTCACATTTCGGACCCAAGAGATTGAGATTACTTCATCCTATTTGTATCTAGGTGTTATGTTTTCCGAACCGCGTTTTAGCATGAGACCTGCTATTCAGCCCAGAGTGAATAAGGGCATGGGTTCTCTTGCTTTTCTTGAGAAACAATGCTTCAGACATCATTTTCAGGATACCTCGTCTAAGCTATCTCTCCTAGATTCTCTTGTTCGACCGACTGTTCTTTATGGTTCTATGGTTTGGGGTCCTTCTCTCCTTAGCTCTGATTGGGCCTCGATTGAGCGGGTCCAAACTTTGTTCTTGCGGCGCATTATCAGATGTCATAGATCTACTCCTCATGGTATCATTCTTGCTGAGTTCGGGGCTCATCCTTTCAGACTTGCGGCCATTTTTGACTTAGTTTGGTTTCTTCATCGCCTTCGTGGGTTTGTTGATATGGTTGGAGACCATGATTGTTACTCCTATTTAGCTTATTGCTCTTCGGTTTCCATGGCGGCTGCTGAGTCTGGTGCTCGTGCGCGGTGTTGGTATGCACAAGTCTCTTCTTTGCTGAGTTCGATTGGGATTGATATTGATCGTCTCCCCCCTTTTCAGTTTTCTTTGGATGCCTCTGCTCATCTTCTCCCTTCTCGGTAGGAGTTCAATGAGCATGTTCGTCTTGATATTTATAGATGTTACATTACTGCTACCTGGGTTAACCCTCCTGGTGGATTACACCCACGGATGTCGTTTTATGCTACACACTTTTTGGAGATCTCATATGGGATTATTGCCCGACCTAGCTATCTTTCACGACGCTGGTCTCATGCCCTATGGATCTCTTTAGGTTCTTTCAGAGTTGGTTCCCACCGTCTTCGGGCTTAGTTGGATCATCATATTGACAAGGAGGAGCGGACTTGTTTGTTCTGTTTTTTAGGAGAGGTGGAGGATGAGGCTCACTTTCTTTTTCGATGCCCTATTTATTATGAGATCAGAGGGAGGTTCTTTTGTTTGTTCAAAGAGTGCTTCTCTCTCTATGATTTCTTCAGCTATTATGATCAGAGATGCCTTGCACTGTATTTGCGTGAGGCCACTATGCTCCGGAATAACATGATTCAGACTCTACTTCCACACCGGCACTCATCTACTCAGCTCATTACTGCCTTTTTTACACCTTTGCGTGGTGTGAAAAGGCCCTCTAGCTCTATTCGGCCTAGTGATCTTTCTAGATGCGTCAGATCCCGTTCTGCTTATAGGCACCAGCGACACTCTTCTGGGACACGGCGGAGGCAGTGTAGTACCTCTACGCATCGACACGTGTATCATTCTATGACTGATTTCTTCTCACCCAAGAAAGACTCCTAGTGCTTTCTGTTGCTTGTATTTGTTTGTTGTTGTTGCTTTTCTTCAGACACCTTTGTGTGCTCCTGCTGGCTTCAGCCCTGCTTTGTTGTAATCTTTCAGTCCCATAGACCTCTTTTTGGTCTTTTGTTGGACATTAATATCATTATCTTATCTTATCTTATCTATCTGGCACCCCTAAATTGTTTATTGAATATTCTACTATAGGCAGGCAATTTTGTTGTTGATAGATATAAACCTACATATAACAAAGCTGAAATCTGTCGGGGAGCTAAAAGAATATATGGATAAGCAGACAAAGCTTTCTGGCAGTTGGCGAATTTCTCTTTTTTGGAATTGGGAAAAGATTTAAAAATTAATTATGAAAAAGCACATACCATCTGTCCCAATTTCAAGTGCTACATTGCAAGCTAGCTTTACAATTTTAACAACCAAAATTTAAGATATTCAAGATGGTAAATCTAACACTAGAGAAGCATGGAATTAAGGTGTCACAATTTTTTTTTCCTTGTTTATTCAAATCCTTGATAAGAACAATACTGAAACAGAAAATTGACATGTAGAATGTTGCTGAAATCTGCGTCTCTCATGCTAGAATGTCAAGGAAATCCCCTCTTAGTTCATTAAAATAATGTAATCTTTTGTTAGTAATTGTGAGAATTACTGCACATCATATTATACTATTATACTCCGGCCTGGTTTCTGTTTGGTTCAACTATCTGTTGTAGTGATCAGAGGCAAGTTTTCTTAACAGAAATAGCCAAGTTCCTGTAAACTTCCAGGGCATTAATTAGAAATTTCTCTGAGTACCCAAAGGAGAAACTCAATGACATCAACATATGACCAAACTTGTTTTGAATCTAAATGTGTGTCAATTTGCAACGGAGTTCGTCTGGACCTTTGATGCATGCCTAAATAAAGACCCCAATGAAGGGTTGTTGATTCAAGCAGCTCCCCTCAAGATCAACGGAGATTACAAGAACAGAGTAACAGAAATGAAATAAAGATTATTTTATATATAAGATTCACAGATATTTATAGCAATACTGTTGCTTCAACTGTGAACTCCCAGCAATTGCACTCAAATTGTTCAATTTCCATCCCCCTCTCCAACAACATGACTCCTTAAACTGAAAAGGAAAGTTTAACAGAATAAAACATACACACAGACTTCTCACTCAAAACTCCCCCATCTTCCATAATAATAAAGCTACAGATTTTTCTTCCATATACCATCAAAACGACCACCATTCCAAAGACTTGACAACAGCTACGACTCAGGAATTAATTTCTCTACCCACAGCAAATTTTCTCTCCCTACTTAACACAATTGCTTTTACTCTCATTCTACCTCAGACTACAAGAACAGAAACAATTTCTTTCTTTTGGACTTTTTATCTGCCCACCGTTCCACCTCTTCACTAAAAACAAATTAAATATAGGTTGAATGAAATCAAATTAAATATCTGTCCCTGTCCTGCATTAGCCAACAGTGCTTAAAAGAAGTTGCAGAGAACACACAGCCCATCAAATGCCCATATGACATTACGACAGGCCATTAACTCCTAAAGTAGAACCTATTATTGCCGATGCTTCTGCATCAACGGAATTTGGGAAACTAAGTTGAAATAACACAAATATTTTTTACACAACTCACTAATTGTTCCCATAAGTAGAGCCATATACAAGATAAAAATGATGAGTGGGATTTTGCATTAATTGGTTTCTCTTGTTACCTGCCTATGTTTAGTTTGTTGTGCTATTGTAATGTTCTTGTCCAGGTAGGAGGTTGGTGTACAGTGGATGGAAGGAGGAGTACAAAGGGAGGAGGACAGAGGAAGGTAGTAAGGTGGATGGAGGGAGGAGTACAGATGGAGGTAGTACGGTAGATGGAGGGAGGAGTGCAGAGGGAGGTAATACGGAAGATGGAGATAATACGGAAGATGGAGATAATACGGCAGATGGAGGGAGTACGGAGGGAGGTAGTATGGTGGATGGAGGGAGGAGTAAAGAGGGAGGTAGTACAGCGGATGGAGGGAGAAGTAGGGAGGGAGGTAGTACCACAGATGGAGGAAGGAGTACAGAGGGAGGTAATACAACAGATGGAGGGAGGATCAGGGAGGGAGGTAGTGCGTCGGATGGAGGGAGGAGTACGGAGGGAGGTAGTATGACAGATGGAGGGAGGAGTATAGAGGGAGGTAGTACGATGCAAAAAGTGGAAGGTGTTGCACGGAGATTGGAAAGAGAGTACAGACTTATATGCAAATGATATTAGAACACCAAATCCATCAAATAAATGCCAAGCATGAATGGATACTGAATACAGATAACCTCCAATTTAGACTTGCATACAAAGATGGTGTTTCGATTTGCCAGATCTGAGCAAAGTATTGTAGGTGACAGAATAGGGTGAGGGTTTAATCCCACCAAAATTGCAAAGCCAAGAAGGGAAGATCTTTCACTTCCGAAATGGCGAACAATAGAGAGCTCCAACTAGAATTCGCAGTAGAAAGAAAATAATCCAAATCACATACTAACAACTACCTACATGCTGCACATAAATACCACTTTGGAGAAAAATCTCGAGGGTTTACAAAAGGGTGCCGACATGGCAAACACCTATGGATAATTAATATGATTTGATCCCCTTTATTAATTAAATCAATCAATTAAAAAAGTGCTTGTGATATTATTTAATTTTTAGGACCATTCAATTAATTAACCTAATTAAAATATTCTATTAAAAATTGGAGACATTACAACAATATAAATTATAATTGAATTACTGAAATTGGATGAGTATGCTTTCATGAGTTGACTTCTATTGATTTATCTACTTATGCTTAGTTCATTTCGTTATCCTTGAAGATTAGTGCCATTGTTTGGATTCTTGATTTTAGCCATATATATATGCCTCACATACTTGAATTATAGTTTATTTGTGAGGCTTGTTTTACCCAGCACGAAAGGTTTAGTTATCTGCCTTAAGCAATAGGTGCTTGCATGCGCCTTTGTAAGCACATCCACCTCTTCTTTTGTAGTTTGTGCTATTAAAACATGTACATATACTACAGGTTGTTATAGTAATTACAAATAATTATTGTAAAGGAAATTAACACAGGCTGGGTGGTGTGCACCATGCACAAACATTAGCCTCTCAACTAATGGAAGAATGCACATATAGATGCTTTCAATCCAATTGACGATAAGGTGACCTTTTGTTTTATTTCAGTGGTAGAGAGTTTCCCATTCACTAATGCCAATGTCAAATGCTGTTTAAGATTAGATTTCATCTGTTTTACAAAAAGTGCTTCTGTTAATGACAGTTTGAAGGAACCTTACATATTGATGAGGATTTAACAAGAATAAATTGTATAACAGCTTTCCTATGAGATGGAAAGAAGAAATTGGAGAAGACTATAGGAAAAACAACAAACAGGAACAGCACCTTACAGGTTGCATCTATTCATTCACGGCAAGCACATAGAGATGCTGCCTTACCAAACACATGTTTCTTCAAATTGTAGCATGTTCCTACAAATGACCAGAAGCAAAGTATGGTACATTCTTCTTACCTGTTCTTCAACATGTGCTGGTCTGCTCACATGAAGATTACACAAGCAGGAGACATGATGTCTCAAAATACTTTCCAAGCGACAGTTCAACAACCTGTGCCCTGCCTATAAAGATCTTGTTACAATATAAAATAAAAATAAAAATAAAAATATTGGGACTCCACACAGAGATTAAACAAAATAATAATAAAAAATGTAATTAGAAGAAAATCAGAGTTTTTTTTAATTCTCTTATTTCATTCCACAGAACTTGAATCATATCATTCAACTTCTTCCTTAGTCTTTTTCCCACTAGGAAACAAAAAAATTCATTTCGCCCCAGAGGTTTTGGAGAGAATATATAAACACAGGTAAACAGTTAAAAACTGTTTTTGGCAACCACTAGACCCGTAAAGGTTTTATTTAATCCTTTACAAAAGTGATAACGAAACATTAAAACATGCCCTAAAACTTAATAATAACAAAACCTTAAAATATGCCCTAAAATAACAAAATATTAAAATACCCCCCATATACAATATGGAAACGCTGTTCTTGTGCCAAGCACATGTAGTTGCTCTGCAATATACTCCCAAGGGTAAATTTTGTCTCAAGTCCTCTTGGAGACCAACTGTTGTAGATCCCCACCTTGCCTTAAAATATCTGTTTCCGGTAACCAAGTGGCTTCAAAATCTGGAAGGCCGTTCCACTTGAACAAGTGCTCTATGTGCACTTTGTGTCTTGTCCTCATGGCCTCTCTGCTATTGATGATGCACTCTATCTGTGGCTTCTCTTTAGAAGGCAATTCTTGAATCCAGTCATTTGATTCATGTGTTGTTGCTTTTGCGCCAACTTCTTCGTTTGAACCTTTATACAATGTGAGATCTGAGACATTAAATATAGGTGAAATAGCTACATTTGGAGGCAATGCCACTTTGTAAGCATTTTCTTTGGACTTTTCTAGAATTTCACACGGTTTGATCTTCTTCATCATCAACTTCGAATGGCTACCCCGAGGTAACCGATCTTTGTTCAGGTGTACCATAACCAAATTCCCGAGTTGGAACTTGTTGATGCGAGTTTTGTATCACTTACATAACATATTAGGATTTGAATATTCAATATGGGATATCAAACATGCAACTCCTCTCTTGAAAAGTTATTACTCATGAGGACATAAGCAATAGCTCCAATGTTCCTTACACCGTTGGATACTCGCTCAATTTTATCGATGTGATTTGTTGGTAATCACATAGGCGGCCTTACGCTATTCATTTGAGGATGACTTGGACTTTGGTGGAATGATGGAGATGATGATGGGTTTGTGAAATATGCGAGTGGCAGATAATGTTGATGGTGGTGGTGATGAAGGATGTGTCTGCCAGGGATGATGTTGATGGGAAAGCAATGGTTATGGAAGGTGAATGGATGTGCTCTAATGCTTAACTTACTCCTCTAACTTACTTCTCTAAGCTTCGACTACCCAGCTACTTACTATTCTACTCTTACTCCTATGAATGGAAGGTAAGCAAATGGACGGGGATCGAACCTAATGAGAGCTGACTAGCGGCCTCACTTCCACAGGTGCAATGATTCAAAAGAATAATAGACTAGTTTACTACACAAAGCTTCCCAACTAGTTGCTAGGATGCTAGTGGCCTAGTATTGATCCCTATCAAACATTTACCAACGCTACCATACAACTATTCATCTACTTTAACCTCACTTAAAATGAAACCAACTTTAACAACTTGAAAGGAAATCTAACTAAGTGGGAGTAGAAAACATGCAATAATACCCAATGTTCTTAATCAACATGCAAATCGCAACAATGAAAAAGAGAGCAATTTTGGTATTATCTTCGTAACAATTTCTCCAACCCCTTTACAAATGAGAGCAAATGGCCTTTTATAGGGGCCAAAGATACAACGGACGGGGGAGATCAAAACAAGATCAACGATCCAGATTGGATCCTCAAAACCCTAATTAGGGTTGCCACCCCATCGGCCAATGAGAAGTTGCCACCTCATCAATGGACTAATGAAAAAAGTGCAAAAAGTGGCAACCAATGAGAAGGCACCAAAATGGTGGCCAATTAGAAATAGACACGTGTCCCATTCTAGAAGAAAGAGAAATTGCCACTTGGGCTTATATCAAATGATCTTCTAATATAAATCTTCTCTTTTCTTTCATTTTCTTAGCTAAGGCAATGAACTTAGCTAGCCTTTCGTTAACTTCTTCCATAGGAGGACAAGGTGTGTGCTTCGCCCTGAGTTCCACTGACTTCGCCACGCCACTTGCTGCTTGTAGTATCCTTTCGTGATCCTTCTCATATTCTTTCTCAAATCCAATAAAAGCATTGAGAGAGAAAAGGGTGCCCAAATGCTTCTTCTTGATAGCAACCTTCCCCAATTCATCCAACCTCGATCCAAAATCTGTTTCATTGACATCCTCTTCTCTGATATCCTCAAAATCAAGTACCACCTCAACGTTGCTCATCATGGTTGAAATGGAAGTGTCGACGCTTGGGTTGTGATGTGCAACTGCCTTTTGTATATCCTTTTATTGTACCACCATTGGTATCAATTATTCGCCTCATTTTCAAGAAGAAGGGTGTTTTGGGCATCATATCCTCTTTGTCTTTCTCAGTGTTTGCCCGCTTGGGATTCTTACTTGCACTACCATCCTCCATGCTCGTCGCCCTATTATGGGATGGTAGAGTGGTGGACCAGAAGGCAAGAAGAACCAAGAGGAGCAATCCTTAGACTAGAGCGAAAGATGGATGTCAACTTAAGGACCCCTTGCAATTCTAAATGATTTGAAATTACCTCTACCTATAGCCAAGGGGGATTGTCCTTCCTTTAGTCTGTCCTTCATCCGTATCATGTCCATTGTAGCGATATTGGTGTCGGTTATTCTCTTCATTTTCGAGAAGAAGGAAGTTTTTGGCATCATATCCTCTTTGTCTTTCTTAGTGTTTGCCTGCTTGGGATTCCTACTTGCACTACCATCCTTGTTCGTCGCCCTATTATGAGATGGTAGAGTGGTGGACCAGAAGGCAAGAAAAACCAAGAGGAGCAATCCTTAGACTAGAGCAAAAGATGGATGTCAAGCTTAAGGACCCCTTGCAACTCTAGATGATAAAAATTCACCTTAACCAGTAATCTTACAGTGACTTTTCGGAACCTAGGATATGACTTTCAAGAATTTTAAATCCCTTTGCAAATAAAAAATTTATCATGCAATTCACCTCCAAGTAAAATTACCCAACCTAGGGCAAAAATCGCAGCCTCTTGAAAAAATAGAATTTTATCTTCCACAAATTTCGGCTCTCACAAATTTTTCCAAGCAAGAAGAGTGCAGATCTGCTCTTGCAAAATCACCAACACCTTGAGAAGGGGAAGTGAGAAGTGAGGAAGAAATGGGAGAGAGGCCTCCTCTTATACCCAACTTTCTTCTTGGACCTTGGGAGAAAGAAAAACAAATAATTAATGCAAAATTATGGCCCACAATTAAATACTTAACCAAAACTAATTTTGCCATGATGAAAATTAACTTTCTAAATTGCCAATTAGTTCCAAATTGCACAAAGAAATTAAATAATGCCTTGAGATGTTAAATGCTTATATTTAATGAAGATTTAGTAACTAATACGTCATTAAAATTAGATTTTGGCTAGCCAAAAGCCATTTTTCAATATTAAATTACCAATTTCATTAAAGGCAAAAAGTTTTCAAGGCAATTTTTATCTATTAAAGCCATTTTTTTGCAATTTTTACCCAAATCGATTTTGCTATGCCAATAATTTTTTTTTTTTTGACAAAAATAAAATAAAATTTTTTCTAGAGCCAAAAAACAATTTTGCAATTTTATTTCACTATTACAAAAATTAATTTTCTTCACCAAAAAAAATAATTAAGATTTTCCAAAAGACCAAATTTAACAAAAATTTCATTTTTTGAAAATTATCCAAATTTATACAATTATATCCAAATTTTCAAAAGAAAATGTCTAAGTGCAAAATTTACAATTTTATCCTGCCAATTTGGAATTAACTTTGAAATTTGTTCGGCCTAAGGATAGAATTGGTGGCTCTGGAAAATTAAGTTGAAACCGGGTGAAAATAAGCTAAGCTTCCCCACATTGGCCCGAAAGTGTCCAAGGCTCAAAATTCTCAAAATTGTTGGACAATCCAAAAATTTGCCGAGGCGATAAAAAAAAGGGGGTCCCCAAAATTTTGGGGTGATGGTGTGAAAACATCACAATAGAAATGCACATTCCTTCTGTTCAAGTCTACCTTAGCCTTTACCTTCAGGTTATTTTGTTGTAGAGTTTTCCTCACGTGCTCATGCACTTCCACCATTGCCTGAGCAAACTGTTCTGCATGTCCACTCCTTTTCTCCAAACCGTCCACATTCTTGAGTTCAAAGACTCCCCTTGGATGTCTCCCATAAACAACTTCAAAAGGACTCATGCCTGTGCTATGATTCATCGAGTCATTGTATGCAAACTGTGCCTGAGGTATGATGGCATCCCAACTATCTCCATGTTCCGGTGTCAAACATCTCAAAAGGTTTCCCAAGGATCTATTAACCACCTTAGTTTGCCCATCTGTTTGAGGATGATAGGCTGAATTGAATGACAAATTTGTGCCCAACTTCTTCCATAGGGTCCTCCAAAAGTGACCCACAAACTTGCTGTCCCTGTCAGAGACAATGCTCAATGGCAAACTATGAATACGAACTATTTCTTTAAAGAACAGTCCTGCAATATAACTAGCATCATTAGTGGTTTTACATGGAATAAGGTGAGCCATTTTATTGAATCTATCAACAACCTCAAATATGTTGTCATAACCTGTCTTTGTCCTTGGTAATCCCATCACAAAATCCATACTCAAAACACTTCCAAGGTCTGTTCAGTATGGGTAAAGGCTGTTAAAGTCCAGCATTTGTTGACACTCCCTTTGCCCTTTGACATACAAGACAACCTTCCACAATCTTCGTGATGTCTGTTTGCATCTTAGGCCAATAATAAAATCTTTCTACCAATTCCAATGTCTTGTTGAGTCTAAAATGACCACTGAGACCTCCACAATGTTTTTCTTTGATGACATTGTCTCGCATAGAACATTTGGGAATACATAGTTGGCTGCCTTTAAACAACAGTCCATCTTGCACAATGAATTCAAAAAAATTAGAATGAAAACTATCTTCCAACTTAGTGCAAACCTCATATGCTTCGCTGAAATCTCCATCTTCCACATACATTCCCTTCAATGCATCTACACCCATGCTTTGTAGTTGTACTTCTTGCACTGTTAGCACTCTCCTACTAAGTGCATCAGCCACCTTATTGGCTTGTCCCTTCTCATGCTTGATTGTGAAGGTATAAGCCTGCAAACTCTCAACCCATTTCATGTGCCTATGGTTGAGTTTTTCCTGTCCATTCAAGAAACTAAGAGCATGGTTATCAGTATACACAATAAACTCTTTAGGCAGCAGATATTACCTCCATTTTTTTTAATGCATGGACCATGGCATACAATTCTAAATCATAAGAAGAATATTTCTTCTTTGCCTCATTAAGCTTCTCGTTGAAAAATGCAATGGGTCTGTCTTCTTGACTAAGAACAGCCACTAGCATCACATTCTATTGTAAAAATTTAATTAAAATATGGTAAAACAAGAATAGGATACTTGGCTACCTTTTGTTTGAGTTCCTCAAAACTCTTATTTGCTGCATTATTCCATTCAAACTTCGTTTTACCTCCTCCTTTGATGGTGTCTAAAATTGGTGCACAAATATTGCTGAAGTTCCTTATGAACTTCCTGTAGAATGTGGCTAAACCATGGAAACTTCAAACCTCTCCAACGGCCCTTGGTGTTGGCCAATTAATGATGGCCTCCACTTTAGATGGATCCATTTTCAGATCTCCTTTGGATATCACAAATCCAAGATACACCAACTCTTGTTTCAAAATGTCACACTTCTCCAAGTTTATCTTCAACTTTTGTTCTTGTAGCCTTTGTAAAACCATCTTCAAATGTTGCAAATGCTCTTCCTTATTCCTGCTATACACCAAAATGTCATCAAGGTAGACAACAACAAACTTCCCAATGAAGTCCTGCAAAACTTCATTCATTAGTCGCATAAATATACTAGGAGCATTAGATAAACCAAATGGCATAACCAGCCATTCATACAACCCTTCATTAGTTTTAAAGGCCGTCTTCTATTCATTCCCCTCCCGTATCCTTATTTGATGATACCCACGTTTGAGATATATTTTAGAAAAATATGAAGCTCCCCCCAAACAATTCAACAAATCTTTTATTCTAGGAATAGGAAATCTATATCTTATAGTTATCCTATTAATGGCCCTAGAATCAGTACACAATTGCCACTTACCATCCTTCTTTGGAGCAAGAACCGAGGGTATAGCACATGGGCTAAGACTGTTCCTTATCATTCCCTTGTCAAGCAACTCTTGTATTTTCCTAGCAATCTCTTCATTCTGCTATGGTGTCATCTTATACGCTGCCTTGTTGGGTAGCACTACTCCAGGAATAAGATCAATCTGGTGACTTATGTCTCTTATCGGTGGCAAAGACTCAGGCATTACCTCAGCAATGATGTCCTTGTACTAGTTCAACAACTCTTCAACTTCTTTCGGGCCTGCTGTTCTACGTTCCTTCTTCCTATCTTCCTTAGCTTCAACACCAATGCAAAGCCTATTCCGTAGTAATGAACTCTTTCTCACCCACCATCAACACACTTGGTCCAACTTGACCAATCCCTTTCTCTTCTCCTTCAGAATTCAATTTGTATGTTACTCCATCCTTTTGGAAGCTATAAGAATTCTTCTCACCATCATGGCGTGCCTTCATATTGAATTGCCAAGGTCTTCCCAACAAGAGGTGGCAAGCATCCATAGGCAAGATATCACACAATATTTTATCCTTATATCCCCCTATACTGAACTCTGCCCAAGCTTGCTCATTCACAATTTCCTGCTGCCCTTTGTTCAACCAACTGACCTTGTATGGACAAGAATGTGGAAGTCTCTCCAACTTCAAATTGTTTACAACCTCAAGTGAGATGATGCTATCTGTGAAACCTAAATCAATTATCACTTTGCACAACTTGCCTTTCACCATGCATTGAACTCGAAAAAGAGCCCTCCTTTGAGTGGTATCTTCTTTCACCGATTCCTTACGAAGTGTCTTCTTCCTTATCATGAGACTTTCTCCTTCAGCCTCTGTCATCAACTGAACTTTTGGTGAGTTCATACTCACATTATCTTCTTGCACATAAGTAACTCTCCTTTTACCACTTTGAGAAGTAGATGCCCTTTGTGGACACTTATATTTTGGGTGCCCCATTTGACCACAATTATAGCACTTCATTCCTAAGAACCTGGATCCTCTTCCTGATCCACCTAACCTTCCTCCATTAGATGCCCTTCCACCGTAGCCTCCTCTGCTACTTGAGTCACCCGCTTGCTCCTTAGGGTTAGACTCGCCTTGGGACCTTTTGGCCTTGTCCTCTATTGTTGAAGTTTCCTCTACCTCTGTTATTCCTTCCACTTCTCCCTCCTTGTTGCTGATCACCCTGCCTCTTCAGCTTCTCTTCAACTTTAAGAGCAAGTTGAAAACACTTCCCCAATGTATCTGGGGCCAAGAGGCTGATCTCCTCCTGTATGCTCATTCTTAGACCATTTAAATACCTTGCCACTCTTTCTGGTTCCTCCTCTTGTTTCTTTGCCCTCAGAGTTAACTTATGGAACTCCTCTGTATAGGCATTCACATCCATCTCTCGCTGCTTCAAGCTTTGCAGCTTTTTGAACAACTGCACCTCATGATCCACTGGCAGAAATTGTGCCTTGATTTTTGCCTTCATCACTTCCCATGAAGAAATCAGATTTTTATTATTTTGTATCCTTTCTCCTTGAATATAATTCCACCACGAGAGAGCAGATCCTCTCAGTTTTCCTTTTGCAATCCTTACCCTATCATTCTTTGGAACTTCATTCATCTCGAAGTGATAGCTGATTGCTTCAGTCCATTCAATCACTTCCTCACTATTGAGAGTGCCTCCATATGTAGGTAGCTTGTCAGTAACATCTCCTCTTATCGACTTTAAAGCATTAACGAATGCCTTTTGATCTACAAGCAATTCCGTTGGTGGATCCTGGTGTTGTTCTCCTTCTTTATCTCCACTAGCACCTTCTTTCATCTCATTCTCCTTATCCTTGTCACTGGACCCCTTCTTGAACTCCTTCAACTTCTCTTCTAGAAGTTCCTCCATCATCTTTTTGATGGCATCTAGAGTCATACTTTTTGGAGGCATGGTGTAAGCCTCAGCTTCAGCCTGTGATTTTTCTGCAGGCATACACTTCCCAGCAAGACCTTGTCTCGCTCTGATACCAATATGATGAGGATTTAACAAGAATAAATTGTATAATAGCTTCCCTATGAGATGGAAAGAAGAAACTGAAGAAGACTACAAGAAAAACAACAAACATGAACAGCACCTTACAAGGTGCATCTATTCATTCATGGCAAGCACATAGAGATGCTGCCTTACCAAACACATGTTTCTTCAAATTGTAGCATGTTCCTGCAAATGACTAGAAGCAAAGTATGGTACATTCTTCCTGCTTGTTCTTCAACATGTGCTGGTCTGTTCACATGAAGATTACACAAGCAAGAGACATGATGTCTCAAAATACTTTCCAGGCGATGGTTCAACAACTTGTGCCCTGCCTACAAAGATCTTGTTACAATATATATATATATATATATATATATATATATATATATATATATATATATATATATATATATATATATTTAAAAATATTGGGACACCACAGAGAGATTAAATAAAATAATAATAAAAAATGTAATTGCAAGAAAATCAGAGTTTTTTTTTTTTTGTTCTCTTGTTTCATTTCACAAAACCTGAATCATATCATTCAACTTCTTCCTCAGTCTTCTTCCCACCAGGAAACTAAAAAATTCATTCCGTCTTAGAGGTTTTGGAGAGAATATATAAACACAAGTAAATAGTTAAAAACTATTTTTGGCAACCACTAGACCCGTAAAGGTTTTATTTAATCCTTTACAAAAGTGATAATGAAACATTAAAACATGCCCTAAAACTTAATAATAACGAAACATTAAAATACGCCCTAAAATAACAAAATATTAAAATACCCCCCATAAACAATATGGAAACATTGTTCCTGTGCCAAGCACATGTAGTTGCTCCTGCAACACACACCTAAAGGAAAGTACCACACTACACATGTAATTCTTGAAGCCCAAGAACATCTCCAACCCTTTTTTCCTAGTGATGCATTTATATGTTAACATGGAAGAGGGAAACAATGCGCTTGCACAAACTACATTAAAGCCTTACTTTAAGGATTGATTTTTTTGAAATGACAGGGAAAGAAACAATTATAGAGGGATGAATTGGCAAAAGATTAAGAAAATGGGTATAAAATCACATGATTGTATGTTATAGTACTTATTGGACAAGAAAAAACGAACATATATATAATGATATATATATATATAAGTTGATGGAAGACAAATAAAACAATGCTGCTGAGGATTGGCTTCGAATTATTCTTGACATTGGAGTGAGTGGGGTTGCTCTTGGAAATTGCTGCCAAATAAAAAATTGTCACTTTGCAATCAGAAGTTTGGATTGAATCACTCGTTGCATTGTTTGTTTGCTACTAATGTTTCAAATCAGAGGATCTTTTCCAAAATTTGGATCCTTAAATGTTGCAACTCAAGATTTCACTGCAGAATATATTGTTAAGGATGAAGAATAGCACCCTGGGCATGACTTAACATTTTTGCACCAGAGGCTAAGTAGGTTGCCTAGCTGATGATCAAGTTGGTCGAAATTTATTTTAGGATAGGAAATTGGAAAAAGGCTATATGACTTGATTTGTTGAATTAATACCAGAATGGTTAGTTTGATCAAAAGTATTCGAGCCATGAAGCTTGCTCCCTGGATTGGTAGCCAAGTAGGGGTTTTCAAAGGGCAGCTTCATCTGGGTGACTATGGGAGAGCACAGGGATGAAGAGATCTTGATCAGAGCCATTGAAGATTTTTACTAGTGACATATGGGCAATTACGTGGAAGAGGTTTTGGCAGTTTTGAAGTAGGTGGAAGGAGGCTGTGTGTAGGTTGTTAACCTAGAAGAGGTAATATGCTGGTCAACAATGAATACACCTTGGTAGGATATACAGTGATTGGAAGGGTGCCAATGCTTTCCATAGAGATAGTAGGGGACAATTGCAAAACCTTTTTAGTGGAGAAACCTTTCTTGCGAAGCTGCTGGTTACTTTCGTTGCTCAACCTGATAAAATTGTTTACCCGAGCACTGAGTTTGGCGTTTTTTTTTTTCTTTCATTGCTAGTCATTGGATATTTGGTTAAATTTGAACCTGCTATTTATTTAAAACTTGAATGGCTTGGAAGTTGGATATTAGTGCGTTTTATTGCCGAATTCACTATAAGTGTTGTTGCTTTGTCTGCAATGATGAGAATCTTCTTGTGAATTGGGTATCTTTTATACCAACTTACATATGCTTACCCTGGTTAGAGTTGACACCGAGAAGAACTGAACTGCTTATTTTTACTGAGATGCACAAGAGAAGCAATTCCTTGTTGAAATGAAACAACAATTTGCTTGCTAAAAGAAATGAATGATGCTAATAGGATTTGCTCTTAAATAGGATACTAATACATTGCTACATGAGATTCTTTATGTTTTTTTAATACTACTTTTGTATTTTTCTAAGCTAGCATTTTATCGCCAGTTTAAATTTAAAATGGATATTCAAGCATTTGAAACAAGGAGAATCGGAATAGAATGTAATATCCTACTTTCTCTTTAAAAAAATCCACCTTTCTCTCTCTTTTCAATAATTTAGTATCATCCCACTTTTGGTCTATGATGTCTCTAAAAATTCCTAACAGTAATTGATCTTACTTTGTTTGGAAATAACAACATTAGTATAATTTAAATGGGAATGCAATGGCAGGCATTAATATTTTCTCACTTCAGCCATTGAACCATGAGATGCCTCAGTTTGCCAGCCAAATAAGCTGAGTGCAGCATTACTACAGGCCCAATAATGAAGATAAAGCAAGCCTCCAACCATGATGGCTTCGAAGACACCTCCGACTAGAGAAAATGATATTTGAAATCACACAGATCAGGTAATTAATTCTCTCTAACTAATACTCAGTCACTTGAAAATTTGAACCAGCATTAATATGTCTTTTGTGGCACTCAGTGCAACCCAAACAGTGCAGCCGGGTTTCTAAACTTCACACAACAACGTCAATACTCACCCAAATGGTCTCAATCAAGTCTGCAATCCTCAGGGAGCATAACATAACAACAGCTATAGGAGTTTGAAAGAGAAGTCTCATATTTTCCCCGCACAGAAGATGTAGCAGTTGGATTGATGCACAAATATGATACCCCACGCACAGCAATAAGAAGCAAGTAGCAAAATTGATCTTTTAAAATAAAATAAGGCTCCACTAAAACAGCTTCCAGCAACTTTTTCCAATGATATTCTGCCCCTTAGATACCATTCAGTGACTGATCAAAGAAAGAATGACTTAGCCCCAAATTCTCTCACAATTCCAAATAAAGAGATCGCTTGCTTATTAAACTTCGTGTGATGGCCTCACCAAATGATCAATTCACACTTCGTGAATGATTCGACCGAGTAACTTTGCCTTTTCCATCCCAATGTTTGTCTTCTCACACAGAACCCTTCGATTTGCCAAATTTTCAATATTGATTTTCCATGCCAACGCGAGGCCTCGCACAAACAGAAAGGAGCCGCGCTGAATCAAGACACCCACGATTGATAAAAGAAGTCGCACCAAAACTATCTTCCACTTGTCACAAGAAATCTAACACCTATCATCCAAAACAGAATCTACAGGGCATACATGAGTTTTGATTGCCCAACAACTTTGTGCCGTGGTCCTCACTGAAGAGTATTTCCAGAAAACTTGGCAAATTTCTAATTTCTACTTTGAAGAAGAATAAAATTTGCTTTATCCTTTAAACCATTCGGTTTCATTTTATTTATTATTATTATTTTTTGGGCTTTTAACAGTGTTCGAACAATTATTCTCATAAATAAAATTTCTCATCATATATAAAATATATTTGAATTACGGCACAATATTGCAATATCAATGATAGATTAACAAAACATTAATCTATCAAAACATTTTGTTAGAATCTAAACGTGAATTATGACATGAATTTACTTTTCAAGATGAAATGGTTTTCCATTCTAAGGAAATTGGAACTAAAACAAGAAGCTTTTAAAGCTTTTCTAAAAAGACATTAATAATCAAGCACATCTAAATGAACCTTTGATTCCTAACTCAAACAAGAAGTTCATAAAAGCTCTTTCAAAACACATTAATAATGAAGCTTTAAATGAACTTCTTGTTCTTTGATAGTCTTTTGTAATCACTTTTGCCTTTCCCTTTGTCTGACCTTTTGATCTTCCTTTTTTAGTTGTCTTTTGTTTAAAATTTCTCCCTCTTTTAAAATGAATCGAAGGAAATAACAATATAAACTCACTAAGCAACTACATGTGTAAATAAAGACTACTAAAAAAATAAAAACTTAAAAATCTTAAAAAAATAGAAAATCTAATTTTGAGGCCCTATATGGTAGAATACAGCCCTATAAACTTTGTCAAAACTTGGTCCAATCTAAATAGATTTTGTGGCATCTTTTAGAACTCTGGTGGGTGCATCTAAGTGTAAAATTTTAGTCTAAATGAACAACCAAGCCAAATAAATTAAAATCTACTGCAAATAAAAAATTTAATTGATAAAAGGCAATTGAAGTTGCCAAATTTCAATTAATATGTGACATGTCTATGAATGTGTACAATAAAGAGTAAGTCCTATACAATAATGAATTGCCACATAATTTTGATTAATCTTTGAAGTTGGAAAACCTCCCTTTTGAAATTCAAAAGTTGGTATTTTGAGCCACAAAAAAACTAAAAGATGGTATGGCAATGGTAGGGTGGTGGTATCCTGATAGGACAATGTTATTTGTATGATGTGGATCTACAATGATTGGTGATAACTTCTTTGCCAATAAATTCCACCTAAAAAATAAGAAAACATCATTTGAAAAAATTAGGGAGCCCTATGGATCCTTTCATTCTTCATAGAATGGTTCAGAGATGAGAAGATGTACAAATTCCTCCTATCATCAGTACTCGAACATTTGATCAATGAGAAACCATTTGTGGAAGAAAAGTATACCAATAGCCACCCATTTCTTATGTCATGTCATTTCCTTGTCATTCAAGTTCATAATAAATGCTTGTCAAACCCTATTTTTGCCTGGCTAAAGATCTTTGGTATATCCCATGCCATCAAATCCCCACCCCTATTGTTCCCATGAGGGTAACTCAAATCTAATCCTCCAAGAATTCTTATTCAAAAATTTGTCTTAGTACAAAATATATGATGTAATGTCTGTATTCACTAATTATATATCAATAGATATCTATTAAATGCAATGCCCGAAACCATCCACAACCTTATTTTATAACATTCCAATCTCCCTACAGACTAAATTCAACATCAAGTTTGTGATAGTGCCCAAAAAGGTTGTCTATGTCTTCTCTATCAACCAAATAAGACTATCTTTGTCCTTATTAATTCCTTATCTAACCCTATTAATAATTTAATTTATTTGTCCTTTACAAAGTAACTCATGTATGTTTCTAGGCATATTGCATTAAATCTGTGATATCTAGATAGATTTTTTTTTGTGTGTGAATTTAGGAATAATCTCATCTAATAGTACCAATTTGGATGCCTTGCATGGACATCACATGGAAATCTCACCATCAAGACATTTATTTAATGTCCATCGCACATATCTAGTGATGTGACCTATGCCATAAAGAATAAGTGATGACACACAATACTACAACATTATCAACTATCCATGGGACTAGTTGTTGTTAATGTTTAAGGTCAAGGTGCAAAGTTAAGTATAATGTGTCTCTATTTTAGAAACTTTATGTAGAACTTCTCGTCCTTCATAATTTTGACCCACAATAGAGTTTAAGCCATTGATCTCAACCCCCAATTGTAAACATCACACACTAAGGACCAACTACTAGGCTAAAAGTGTTAAATAGAGTCAACGTTCACTTACTCTTTAAGTTTAATTTTTACCTTAGTGTGTTATATTTAAGGGTGGCCAATTATAAACTGATGGTGGTCAAGTATATGTGTTTGTGATCACGATTGATAACACTTTGTTGGTAACAAATCAAGGCTATATTCTCTTGAGCTTTGATGTGCTATGTCATGGGAAGTTTCTTTAATTACATTTATTTCCATTTGGCATTGGCTCATCATGATGACTCATGGCAACTGCAACTACCTATTGATAGAATAAGGATTGAAAAAATTCACATTTCTATTTTTAATGGATTGACAAAATACCCCCAAAAAATTTCATAGATAATGAAATATTTGCCAAAAAAATCTACCTCACAATTGAGAAAAATCTACAAACAAGTTACAATTTTTTTACAATAACAAAATTTGCCAATACACTTATAAACATTCCTTCAAATGTAAAAACTTATTAAATGAATTATTATTTTCCCCCACAATAATAAAAGATTAACCAAAAGTTTCTAAAATGTCATATGATTTAAATAAGAGGTTGTGTTCAACGACTGAAATGGACCTTCACAAATACTAGAGGAATGGACACTAAAGTAGTTACAAAAGTTTGGCCTAAATTGTAAATGGCGATATGAATCTTTTGACTCTACACATTGTATATTTTGATGTAGACCATGACAATTTTTGGGCACAAAAAAACCTCAGGTAAAATCATGCATCCTAATCCAACGCCTCACATTGGAATTTTATTCATATATTCTCTTAACACTTTTTTTATAAATAATATGTTGTGCCATGTCACTTGTCTCCTTATTATCTAATGGAAATCTAATTTCTATCATGATTCACTTACCATGGATTACAAGATCATAAATATTTTGGTATTTATTAGTGAAACATGAGGTTTTAAGTAGTTGAGTATAATCTTTTATTCTTTTACCTTAAATTTTCTCATCATTGGAAATAGTGAAAAATGGCAGTAGACAAGCTTGAAAATGTAAACCCTTAACTCCTAATTCTAGAATCTGAACATAAATTTGAAAGATGAAAAATAAGGGATGTAGGTTTTTCATAATTTACCCAAAAATTTCAATTTGAAATGATGAAAAAATAGGCTGGCATAGATAGACTACTTGCATCCCTCAATCTAATTTCTGAATCTCCCTTGCTAACTGATTAGTCCAAGATTCCAAAGACCAATCTCCTTGATTTCTAGAGCTTTGTCAATTTCTCAAAGGGAAAATTTGTGGAATCATAGATGTTACTCAAAGTCTCAAATTTTTTATAATTAGAATTTTTATTTCTTCTCTTTGACACATCACACATTTCTTTTTTCCGAAAACATTTTGAAGATTTTTTATCTTCAGAACTTTGTACCAAAATCGAGCTTATGTCATTGATCTACAATCATTTAATAATCAATGAATTGATTATAGTTAATTAAGTATACAATTAAATACATCTATAATTAAATCTCTAATACACAATGTCCAATGAAAAAATTATGAGTACCCATGGCTCCTATAGGCTTTCATTTTTTCAATTTGATATGTCCCACCAACATATGTCTCTTTTTTTTGAAGAATTTTGTAGAATATTTTATCCTTCGAGCCTTGGCCCAAAATAGTGCTTATGTCATTGATTTGTGATCATCCAACAATTATTAAATTGAGTTAAATTAGAGTATATTAAGTGTATTTAATTAATTATATGTACTTAAACTATGGTTGTTTAGTGACATATATACACCACTTGGGTAAGAGTTGGATGGTAAGTCCCATAGGCTATTTGGCATCATGGACATTGTATAATTGATATGTGTCCCTTTTTGGGAGAAAGTTTGCAGAATATTTTATCCTTCTAAACTTTGGCTCGAAATAATTCTTATGACATTGATGTACAATCATCCAATGGTTGCTAAATTGATTAAGATTATAGTGAATTAAGTATATATAGTTAAATAACCAATATCTAATTACATATCCATGTTACACTGATTTTAATGGAATGACATATCCCAAATAATGTTTGGCCTCATGGACATTATGTAACTAAAATCTTTCATTCGATCACTCTGATAGGTCATAACATCAACATGTGTCTATTTTTCAAACTATTTTTCTTAGGAAGTTTGCAAAAAACCATCCTTCCAAACTTTCACTTGGAATAGTGTTTATGTTATTAATTTTTTATCATCTAATGGTCCCTCAAGGTATTTAGGGTTTGGCATTTTGGGATTAGAAACTCTCCAAAATGATTTGTGTGTACAATTGGCTATCAAGTTGGATTATGGAGAGATGTGGTACTTGCGAAAGCAGGATAGAGATACAAACTATAATTGCGGATTGAACTAGTTCAGATTTACTTACCAATTTGATTGTGTGTGTGTGTGTGGGCGCGCGCGTGCGCATGTGTATAATGTGTAGTTTTGATACATATCCTCTAAACTTGAACAATGATGTAGAATGGACAAGCAAGACTTAATGAATATCCTTGTTTGCAGGAGAGTGATCGCTAAGTCTGAGTATGCCTTAGATTGATATCAGAATTCGATTCCTTCAGTTTAAATATGAATAAAGTCATGTCCCCGTAGAGACATGACTCTACATAGCCAAGGGCCATATAGGGTCATGTCCCTACGTGGACATAACTGATCACCATTTGATGCATAAACAAATACATTTAGTTTGCTAACCAATAATCAATAAGTGGTATTGACAAATATATTGAAGAACCCCGATAACATAATAATCTCTCCTTATGATAAGAGCCCAATTTGATAAGTAAAATCATTTATGGATCACACACACACACACACACACACACACACACACACACACACACACACACACACACACACTTCCTGTCAATCATATAAGACATAAGATAATTCATATAAATCATGAATACAAGTACTCAATATAATGAGTACTTCACTCAACAGTAGTAAGTATTGACATCTTTTATTATTAATAATAAAAAATATTTATGTATTCCCTAATCTTGATGAGAGGTAGCGTATTATCATTGGGGTATAAGATGGTACAACTTCCCCAAAGAGGGGTTAGATGGAAGTAAGACTACATCACTCAAGGTAACTTTTATGATAAAGGTTCATATTATCAAGGAAAGTGCATTTGAGAATGTAAGTGAAGTATTTACAATCAAATTGATCCTTTGCCTATAAATTGGATAGTGAGGTAGATCTACTTCACACTTCACAAGAGTGTTGGAAATATTCAATAGTGAGTTGAGAAATATAAGAGACAAAGCACCGATAATGTTCAAGTCAAGGAACCCACAAAGAGTTTTTGTGGGGGAAGTCCTTAATAAGTGACTAAGAGGTGTACTGGTGAATGACCACATGTACATTATGGATTTAGGTGAGAAACACACACACACACACACACACACACACACACACACACACACACATTGTTCTTGTCAATAATATAAGACATAAGATAATTCATGTAAATCATGAATACAAGTACTCAATATAATGAGTACTTCACTTCGACTGAAGCTATAATTCAACAGTAGTAAGTATTGACATCTTTTATTAATAATAATAAAAAATATTTATTTATTCCCTAATCTTGATGAGAGGTAGTGTATTATCATTGGGGTATAAGATGGTACAACTTCCCCAAAGATGGGTTGGATGGAAGTAAGACTACATCACTTAAGGTAACTTTTATGATAAAGGTTCATATTATCAAGGAAAGTGCATTTGAGAATGTAAGTGAAGTATATACAATTAAATTGATCCTTTGCCTATAAATTGGACAGTGAGGTAGATTTACTTCACACTTCACAAGAGTGTTGGAAATATTCAGTAGTGAGTTGAGAAATATAAGAGACAAAGCACCGATAATGTTCAAGTCAAGGAACCCACAAAGAGTTTTTGTGGGGGAAGTCCCTAATAAGTGACTAAGAGGTGTACTAGTGAATGACCACATGTACATTATGGATGTAGGTGAGAAAACACCGGGTTTGATTTTTTTATTGAATATCATAGACACATGATCAACTTAAACATTATGACCATTTTCCTATCCATGGTACTATATAGGTGAGTTTCAAAGAAATGGGGTGAACAATATTATCCAAATGGTGTTTGAGTATAGATATCTAAGTGATATTGATGTTTTGATTACTAATGTGGATAGTATTCTCCTCATTTTTCTACCTCAAAAGTAGCACACTTTGATAAATAAGGTGCAACAATTACCCCATCAAGTGCAACCACAAAATACATAGTTACTATAGGCATGGTGGGGTAAGAGAAATACGAGCACCAATTTTCTCTTGTGTGTGGCCAAATCAAGGAATCCAAAGTAGATGATTGGCATTGAGACTAGCTAACGATTAAAGGTTTTCTTGATAATGATAAATTTTACGAAGCATATGTGGCTAAGATTATTGAGGAGTTGGAGTTGGGGAGAAGAGTGGAATGGATGCTAAAGACCATTTGTACATGGAGGAGATCACAAGAGAGGAAGCCCATACATATCATGGAGAGGGCTACTTGATCATCCTTAAAACCAAGAAAGTCAAGATGGTTTGGATAAAAGGTAGAATGAGAGGCTATGGATACAACAGGGTGGACCCAAAATACTTCATAGAGAATGATTCTACTCTTTTATTTTGTTCTATATTTTGTATTTTTTGGTTACTACTTACTAATACATATGCATGTGTTAGATGTGGGAATGGGGTTTACTTAATGTCACTACTCTTTTATTTTGTTCTATATTTTGTATTTTTTGGTTACTACTTACTAATACATATGCATGTGTTAGATGTGGGAATGGGGTTTACTTAATGTCACTACTCTTTTATTTTGTTCTATATTTTGTATTTTTTGGTTACTACTTACTAATACATATGCATGTTTTAGATGTGGGAATGGGGTTTACTTAATGTTACTTAATGTGGGAATGGGTTTTACTTACTAATACATATGCATTTTATGTGATGTGACGACGAGGCATTTGGCAAACGATACTAAACAATGGAAAATCAATGATATTAGTTATATGCCAAATTTCAATGTACAACTTCTTTTATTTTAATGTAACAAATGATGACCCTATATAGAAATTAAATTACCAAAAGAATGAATTCATTTTAAAATTTTAAAATATTTATTTAATATTTTTAATAATAAAGTTTTAGTAATTATCTATTACTAACAAAATAAATAAATTTTTAAAATAAATCACCATTTCTATCTTTTGGAAATAATGCAATGCATTTATGAGCAACCATTGTTATAGATTAATCCAACTAGATACGAACAATTAGATTTAGAACTCAATATTGCTTCATTATTCTCCAAACCATTTTGTTTCTAAAATGAGAGAAAACCTAAGTTAACTAAATTCTAAAAATTGTCTTTTTTGTAAATCTTCACAATTTTTTTTGGTCATTTTTGTAGTTTCTAGAGCTACACAGAAAAGCCACAAAAATCTCTAAGCACTTAGAATTAAATCACGAGAAATATCACCAATACAATCACTAAGCAACTACATGTATAAAAATAAGACTATTAAAAAATAAAAAATAGAAAATCCTTCAAAAAAGAAATAGATAATTTTGAGGCCCTATATGGTGGAATTTTACCCCATAAACCTATCAAGATTTAGTGTAATCAAATATATCCTATGACATCTTTTATAACTTTTTCTCTTGATCGATAAAAGGCTTAAAGGCCAAGATATATATAACAATTATAACACAAAACCATCTCAATATGGCACCATAGATAAGAGATATCATAGGTATTTCCCTTACAATCTTTTAGAAATAAGTGATAACAAAAATAATAGATGTCTTTATATCCAAGAACTGAGAATCCTTATTGAATCCTTAATGTTAAACTTGTTAACTCATTTTATTCTCCCTTATAGTACTTGCATGTCAAACCTTGTCTACGATCTATTGTTAGACTTCTTATAGATATTTGAAATCCTTAGTTCATTATTATGCGGAAATGATTGCTCATTTATAGGTATAATTTCCTTTATTTAAATGTGTCTATTAAACATAAGTATTAAAACATAAGTAATTGAGAAAAAATAGAGATAACAAAAAAAATTCTAGAAATAGAAAATGCATGATCTCAAACATTAACCAGATAGAGCGACTCATTTATTCAAATTATCACATATAATTAGTAACACTTTTCAAAAACATGCATATATTTGTATTCCCTCTTCTAATTTCAGTCTAGTAGGGATTAATCCTAGTCCATCATTAATACTCTTAGTAGATACCCAAGAAGCTTGAGTGCCATATTAGGGAGGAGTGACATAAGATTCAGATAGCTTGTTGAAAGGATTGCTTGGCTTAATGTATTCAAGACTAATGTTGTCTATATCTTCCCACAAGACAACCCAATCGTCATTCATAAATCAGTCAATCCAACTGAAGTAGGGTGGGAATCTTATATGGAGAAAATGCATTAGAAAATCTACATTTTTTGTAATGTCTGGTTCCCATTTCCTAAACATCTTATGATCTGTAGTAAATACAATTGGGAACATGAGAATGTTATTTCTTCTAATCAGATTTAAGTTGTAGTTACAAGGTCTGGGAATCATGCACTTCTCATTGATATTTATTAATACCTTCTCCAGATCTCCTAGATAAACACTCTTGGATAATCTTGTCCATAATAACACTATTTTATTATTTTAGATTCCACCATATGCACCATTGCTATAAACATTAAAATAACATCCAAGGGAACTCTGTAATGATCTATATTGAAAATGAATTCTTTTCCCATAATTCTAAATACTACTCTTATAACTAGAAAATGAGAGGACATCAGCATATCTTTGATCATCATACCAATGATAGGCCCATCTAATGCAATTTGTGTAGCAGGTCCTCATAGCTTTATTATTGTCTCCATTCTTGGGCCTATTGAAAAATATGACCTATCTTAAACAAGTACTGATATTCCCTGATATAAAAGGAGATGCCAAACATAAGAAAGGAATAAAAAGGGTGATTGTTGGATACTTGATGAAGAATATGTATCATTGCAAGACAATTGAGATAAGAACCTAAACTACTGTAGAAGTGTCTCCAAAGATAGTTTGATATTATTGACTCAGCATTACCTATTCAATCTTAAAATAAGATGAATTTACACTTTGTAAGAATGATAACCAACACTTACATTGAAAGGAATAGATTCATATGGGAAAACTTGCAAATACAAGATAGTGCTCATTTACTTGAGAGTTTAGGTTACAAGTTTCTTGGCCCCAAGAAGAGGGAAATATCTTAAAATAGGAATTTTTCCCATTTTGGTATATTCTAAGAAGATTTTTCTCAAGATACACCAACAAAAGGGAAATGTGTTCGATCTTAAATACACAATCTATCAATATTCATCTTGTTAGGCAAGCATTTCATCACTCGAAACCTACCAAGCAACCTGCAATTGGATGACTATGTTTTTATAAATACAAAGAGGATGAGACCAAAGGATCAATAGGAATGAAAGGAAAGATAACACATGCCAAGGGATCTTGTTGATATATATATCTAGAGATGAGAGAGATTATCAAAGATAACCTACTAAGAGGAAAATGCACAAAACCAAACCCACCCATTTTGCAGATATGCACTATGAAAGTTACTTGATAACTAAAGATGAAAGGTCATATGATCAGACTTAGCCACTTTATAACTTGAATGATAATTTTATCAAGCACCAAGTGATCATACCACCTTGTCCTTGAAATAAAGGAACAAGAAGTATATCTAAATACATTCCCAACCAAGGAGAAATTGTGTGTAGGGATATTGTTATGTTTGTGATTTTCATGAATAAAAAACTTACAATATCACAAAATACCATAACCCCTTCTAGGATTAACATAGCCCCTATGTTATAGATCTAAAAATAAGAAGCACAGGGTCTAAAAATAGTAACAATTCAAACAATCATGAGCTAAGAAGACATCTTAGGTTTAAGGGAATATATTTTCAAAAGAGAACTTATCATCATCCTAAAATGAGCTACACATCCTAGGATATCTGATTAGAAACATTAGACAATAGGTAAAACTCTCAAGAATATGAGAGAAAGGAGACAAAGGCTAAATGAAAAGATTGATAAGAATCTTATAATTGGAAGAGAGATGAAAAAAATGAATAGTTTGCTCCAATTTAAATGAGTCAATTGATTATATATCAATCTTGATTCTAAAGTGAATAGTGAATATACTCTTAATTTAGAAAAAAATAGATTTTCATTAATAAATTTCCTTAAAATGATGTTCTTACTATACAATCGCTTGGTTATGGGAAGGTTTCTAATGCTTATGATCAAATATTAGAGACATATATTAATTGAATCACCCTACCTAGAAAGAAGCTCAAGATAATATGAATGTGAGATATCAAATATGTAATATCACGAAGATTTACAACTTAATGGCTTTTGATTTCAAATCCATAAATGTCAATGTAATAATTTAACATAAAATCATTAATTTCTAATAAATGAAATTGAAAAAATCAGTTTGAAATATAATTTATGAGTTGAACAATTACCTATCTAACAAAAGATAGAGAAGTTCCTTGTTGATGCATTGTTCTTATCTTAAGGTGTTTATATGATGTTTTTTTAAAACCTTATAACTGGCCTAAGTAGTCTTTTGTATCTCACTTTGCATAATTCTTACCTACCTGATAAACCTATCATGTTAACATCTATTCGTATGCTTGCATATGCAAAAGTCTAACAAAAAAAAATCTTTCTTTGATCTAATAAATAAAGGTTTAAATGAAACTAATCTACTACCCATCTCCATACGAAACAATATCAGAGAGAATTTGATTTTATCAAACAATTCACAAAAGGTATGCTTCAAAGGAACATGAGAAACTAAAATAAGTTCTAAAGGAAATAGTTTTCTTGATGATAAACCAGTGTTTCTCAACACATTCATGACTTAAACTATTGATTTCAAATGAATAAAAATATTTCAAAATATTATTAATATGAATCTCCTACCATGAGCTAATAATTACTACTATCATGATTCCACTATGGAGTTATGAAAAAGTATCTAGCTTAAAATAAAGTATATTATAATTTTAACGATTTAACAAGTTTCAAAACAAAAGAATATCAGGATAACCAAAACTGAATAGCCCATATGGGTGAGTGCACCAAGTTGGTGTACAAAAAAGTGGACGCCCAAAAAAAAAAAAAAAATCTCAATAACCCGATCGAGTTTTCTGAATTATCTTATTTAATAACCCGATTAGGTTTTTCAAATTATGCTTCTTAAAACCCAATTAAGTTTTAACCCAATCAGGTTTTAAGAAGTACATATTTTTTCCCATTGCCCACATTTGAGGGCATTTTTATACCCTCAAACAGTAGCAACAATGTGGAGTGGGAAGGAGAAGGTCAAAACCTAATCGGGTCTGGGAGAAAAAATGATTTTTTATTGCATTTTCATTCCTAGCACACTAGTACATTTGAGGCCATTTTTCAACCAAAATTGGTCAAAATTTCAACCCAAATTTTGACCAAAGTTTGACCAAATTCGACCAACCTATTCATCGAAGTTTTTCTTGTCGAAATTTCGACCAACCTACTAGTTGGTCAAAATTTTGACCAATATGTTGGTCAAAAACTGTCAAACATGCTGGCCCAAGTTCTGCCAAGCATAAACATTGGTCAAAATTTTGACTAGCACTCGATAGTTCTCGACCAAACATTTGTCAAAATTTTGATCAATACTTGGTAGTTCTCGACCAAAAATTGGTCAAGAACTGTCAAACATGTTGGCCCAAATTATGGTAAGCATTGGTTGAAATTTCGACCAATGCTTGGATGTTCTCGACCAAACATTGGTCAAAATTTTGACCAATACTTGGTCAAAAACTCCAAGTATCGGTTGAAATTTTGACCAATGTTTGGTTGAGAACATCCAAGCATTGGTCAAAATTTTAACCAATGCTTGGTCAAATTTTTTTTTAGGGTCACACTTGTTGAAGTCCACTTTAGCAATGGCTCTTCCTGTGAAATTGTTGTCTAAAACCTTTCTAATGAGATAATGTGTTATGAGCTCTTCATCAGTGGGATGGAACGTGAATCCAGGAGGCAGTTGTACATCACCCATATCATGACTATAACTAAAGTTAAGAACCTCTATTATTGAATTCTCTTCCCTATCACCCATATTCATTTCCTTTGCTATGGGAAATAAGGAAGAGAATTCAGTAATAGAGGTTCTTAACTTTAGTTACAATCATGATATGGGTGATGCACAATTGCCTCCTAGATTCACATTCCATCCCATTGATGAAGAGCTCATAACACATTATCTCATTAGAAAGGTTTTAGATAGTAATTTCACAAGAAGGGCCATTGCTGAAGTGGACCTCCACAAGTGTGAGCCTCAGGAAGGGTTCAATTCCCTCCTTTATTATTCACTATGCCTATAATCCCACATAGCTGAGTGCTCCAAACCATCCATTTTGTTGGTGTTTGAAACTACTGAGCAACAAAATGCTCAATATCACAATGAAATTACTCACACAATCTAAGGATTAGCCAATTCCTAGTAGCAATTACATGAATAAACCACTTTGACTCAACTTCAACAAAACCAAAAATGGTTTTCTACTCTATAGGCTCTACTATTTAGAATCATTTACATGTTCTATGCATGGGGAGTGGGTCCAAGATATTGCTGTCACTGAGCTGGCTTAACATGCTGACACACATATATATTATTTAATTTCTAATGACATAATTTTTCCTTGACTCTACCGTGTTTGTCATTTTCAGGCATGTCACTACATCGCTACTAGTGAAAAACACAAACTTCTCGGTAGCAACATAGTGAGCTCTGACGGAGTCAAAACTTTTGGCCTATAAATGCTAAGTAGGATGCCACCATGTCATTTAATTTGCACAATTTATTTCTGACAAATCACTTGTTTGGGGCCCATCTCTTTTAAAATTTCTACTACATCACAACCCTTCGACTAGTCGCTACCTCGCTACGTGAAAACACCAACTTCCTGACTAGTGAGATAGCAACTTCCAGCGGAATCAAGGTGATGGAGAACAAAAACATATTGATTGAAAATTCGTCAATTAATACTAGTGCCAGAGAAGGTGTTCATGCATATTTATGAACTTGCATGGGAATTTTCGTGATCACATTAGTTTTTTAAAAAATTGCTGCTTCCTTTAAAATTTGGGCACTCGCTATGTTGCTATCGGCAGGTCGCATAGATTTTTCGATAGCAACTTAGCGAGTCACCGAAGAAACTTCAATTCCAGTGACACCATTTGCGAATTCCTCCTCGTGCGTACTTTCTGACACTGACAATCCTGGGAGATAGTACGTGGCTATAATGCCTTCATATTAATATAGTTTTGTCGGCGCTGAACTTCACTTTCAGCACCAGGACATAGTTCTCCGACGGTCGCTACATCACTATAGGAAACAACCTCACAACTTTTTATAGTGAGTGCATGACATCCGTCGATTCTAACGATATCCAATGACGAGATAAGATTTTTCAAAAGGACTCAACAATGACCTCGACGTAGGTGGGAAAGAATATTCAATAGCTATTAAGACTTTTGCGCCAAAATAAGATTTAAAAGGCAAGACCTAGGGTTTTACACAAATTTTAAAAGATATCAAAATATAAGACCAAAACCTAAAACCCTAGAACCTAACAAAAGAAATCACATCTAATTTTTTCACCATGATTCTAAGAAAATTAATATGTAAAAAATTAGACCAACACATTTCATGCCTTCATCTATACACAATGTCTTTCTAGTTTCTTTCTACTCATATGATCATCTAAAAATTGTGTCACTCTAAGCTCTCAACTGTTTCCTCTTGATTGATCATCTCATAACTGTTGAATGAGAGCTTTGGGATAAGCTATAGGCATCCATCAAAGCATAAAGGATTTTGTTAGATGGTGTAGATGAAGTAGTAGCATTTGCCTTGGGAGATATGCTTGCAAAATGGAAGCATAGATAAGTCATGTGAACTATTTGATAGGATGCCTGAACGTAATGTGGTCATCAAAAGCCATGGTAGCTACATGTGCACAAAATAGATATATTGAGAGGATATATTTGTTTAAGTTGCAACTGCCCTGGTAGACATGCATGCAAAATGCGGAATCCTAGATGAATAGTTCAATTGAATCCTCCTCTTGGAGGAAGGCTACAACAAATACATAGTTCAATTGAATGGTCTATAGATACCATCAGATAAATTGCAACTATGGATAAATCATCATATTAGAGAATCACAACTATGGATAAATTGTCATTTAGAACTATTTTCACTAGTAGCTAAGATATCAATTTGCATCATACATGGAAGAAGTTGAAGAGCAGTCAATACACATCAACATCATGAGAAGAAGTGATTTGGTTAATGAACCGATTACTAAATCAATATGGAGTGATATAGAATAGCAAATGAGGAATCCATAATGGGTATTCTGGTTCCCAAGTGCTGATAAGTATGATAGCTACTATGAAGACCAAAACCAAGTGATAATTGATCAATGATCATATGTATATCCAATGATGGTCCATGATTACTATGTAATAGGATGATACACAAATCAAGAGAAATTGTATCAATAAACATAAATAATCAAGAGGACATCAATCAACATATGACTCAGCAATAATAAGCATACAACACTCATAATCAATACCGATATGGAGGAACAACAATATGTTATGATAATGATTAAGTGAAAAAATGACAAACTTTGAGATTTATTGAACCAATGAACCATATTATCATACTAGCTCATGCACACTGACTAGTGAGATTATTACTATTGGCATCCAATAAGGAGAATATTATAATCAATAACTAAAGGCTGATTAATTATTGAATGAAAGGTTGCAAATCTAACAAGGAAAAGGTGTGTCTAGAAATGATCATGAAGGGATACAATCTTCATTGTTAAAAAATGTTATACTAACTGATCTTATTGTTAGAAGACTTGTAATGGAAAGGTGCAATTAGCAAAGGAAATGAAGGGACACGAGACATGTCCCATACAATGACATTCCTCACTCAAGGATGTAGATATAAGAAAGCTTTTCCATTGATCATTCAGAAATACAATAAAAATTATTCAAAACACAAAATAATTTAACACAAATGTCTTATATTCATTTGAAGAGGTTCTTCAAAATCTATTTCTTCTTTCAATCATTTTATCTTTATTATTCCTAGCTAAAAGAAATGAATATTTCTAAGTTTTGAATCTACATGAATGGTGCACAACTTTTATTCAACAGAGGTATGAAGAATACTCATGATAGATAGTCATTGTCAGTACGCTCCATAATACTGTCAGCTAGCTTGTTCTCATATGTTTTGATTGTCTCCAAGTAACGAGCACTCTCTTCCACACTGTAATCTCCAAAAAACAATCCTAATTAAAGACAAAAAAATTCTCCCATTTCAAAGAAAATAAAATAGTTTTTCATGCATGTTTGACCCTATGTTCTAAGTGTTCCTTGGTGCGGTAGTACAAAGGATCTGTGGTGTCTTCCTAGGCAAGTCTACAAGAGGTTGGAACACAGTAAATTAGAAGAAAATCCCAGTAACAAATGTATAATGTATAGTAATATTAAAACCTGGAAGGATTGCTACCGAAGAGGCAAAACTGATGCTAAAGATAACAATCTAATTTTGGAAGGTGAAGTAAAAGCAATTGCAATAGATGATCTAGTACTCAATTATGAAGTATTTTCCAAGACTTCAAAAATTGTGGCAAAACATTCATGTGAGCCAATATTTTAAGAAAGAAGCCCCATTTTATACATTTTTGAAGTTGTATATTAAAAGTGTTACTCAACATTTTGACTTTTACTAGCTTTGAGGATGAGTCTCTTTAAGAAAAAGGGCATGTTGTGTGCCTAGACACAAAATAACGTTATACTTGTGTTGGTATGATTTTTTGCATGACAAAATTTCCTTTATCCAGGTATAAAAAGTAGGTTGGAATCCGTTAGTGGTGACTAGGGTTTTTGATTTAATCATCCATTTGTTAGCCTTTGATTTTTTTTGTTAAAACCCTATGTCTCAGTCCTTTTAAAATTTTTGGGTGTGAAATCTTTTGAAAAGGGAACTTGGGTGAATATTTTATTTTCCTTTTATTTCGTGCCCCTCGAGTAGCCTTTTCTCTCATGTTCCCCACCGTCCGATTTAGCAACATCCATAGTTATCGCTATCTTGCTATAAAAAGATGTGCACTTTTTATGCATAGCAAAGTAGCGAGCACCAAAAATTATAAAAGAATGGGACTATAAAATAAAGGGATAGCGGTCGGGGATTTGTGTTGTGGCCAAAAATTTAGTCACATGCACTGTGTTAGTACCATCAGGCAGGAAAAGGGACCCAGTAAAATATAGCAAGAAAACAACGTCAGAATAAAAGTTTTTCGATGCCTTGCTACCTCGCTATCGAAAAAAATATGCATTCCACCATTAGTGAAGTAGCAAGTAGTCATGAAATTAAAGAGCACAATGACCTTCAAGTTTCTCGAGAATTGTACTTTATCCAAGTGGCATGATGAGTAATAACTGCTATTGTCAAAAGCAGTTAATAAAGGTGATGGTGATTTGATTGGTTTTTATTCTTTCGGCATCAAGTTTTGTTGAAATCACTAGAGCTCGCTACCTCGCTATTGGAAATTTTTGGCATCTCGCCGTTAGTGACATAGCGAGATGCCATGAAATGAACACATGGTGGGACCTCAAGCAACATGGAAAGGTGACTAAGATTTAAGAAAGGTTTGGCTTGTTGCCAGCAGTGCAGATTTTCCTACGTCACTAGTGCCCCAAACCCACGCCCCATTCATAAAGCATATAAGGGATTCTGATCGTTAGATCAAACTAGAATCAATAGATCTCGCTATCTCGCAATGGAAAGTTGCAAGTTGTTTACTCTATACGACATAGTGAGTATGAGACACACCACTCTTCAAGGTATTTTATGCAGTTTCTCTACCTTTGATTTGATCTCAGATCAACGGTCGTCGCTATCCCACCATGAAGAATAGCTCAGAGAATATGTATAGCGAGGTAGCGAATAAGGGCCCACCAATGTTCTTCAAAGTAATGCAGTAATATGTCATCCACAAGATCAAGATCAAATCAATGGCTATCGCTACTTCACTATGGCAAGGTGCTCATTCTTTATGTATAGCAAAGTAGTGACCTGTCGATACATGTCCTCAATCACTAGTGGGTCTAGACAGAAATTCCATCAAGGATGAAGCTATGTACGTGGTCAATTTTCATTGGATTGACTAGCCAACTTGTCAAGTGGAATGCCAAGTTGTCTTTTTTTGCATTCCTTGATCGTAGGATTTTCAAAGATCGATGACACAAATTTAAACGTAGAAGGTGGTGCCACTTTGTGTATTAATTAGAAATGAAAGATTTGTGTGTGAGGAAAAATAGAGTATAATACAAAAGATTTTCTCATTTCCACCTTATGCGAACAAAGATTTCAAGCCTTTTTGAGTAGAAGTAATTACTAAGAAGACCATGCTGAAATTGGCAAGATTGTGAAACAACTAGTTCACATGGAAATTGCAGAAATATAGAGAGAATGAGAGCTGAATTCAAGTAAGTAGTTACACTGTCATCTCTGTAAGTTTTTTCGGTATTGCAAAGCATAATCCAAGATGCCTCCGAAGAAGGGATTTTCAAGTCAGGAAAATTATTTGGATAGAAATGTACATGATGATATGCTTGAGCTACTTCCTAAGTCTATTGTTGAAACAATACAAGTTAAGAAGTTGACCTCATTAAACCCTAAGTTGAGGATAGAAGATGGATTGTTTGATAAGGGTAATTGGGTTCGAGATGCTCATACCTCGCAAACTAGTTTAAATTTGTTTAAGAAATGGTTTGCAGAGAGAAAACTATTTGCTCCACATGCCAATATATGGAATTTTGACCTAGGAAAGCTAGTGGTCCCCAGTGTTTTTATGGATTATGATTTCCTTGAGGCTGTGGAAAAGAATTATGATGAAGCCACTAGGGTATTGAGAAGAGTAGATGGTGAAATTCTAATCACCATCAGTCCAGAAGAGATTAGGGAAGTTTTTCATTTGGGACCTCTCACTAGGTATCATGTGCCCATTAATTTGACAGATTTAGAAAAAGAGTATATGTCTAAGAAGGATATAGTTAGACAAGGTGCATTGAAGGCCTACATTGGCAGAATTGGAACCCTACCAGCAATAACATCATCCTCTAAAGAACCTTTCAACAAAACATGCTTCAATGCCAGGGCAGTAGAGATATACAGGACCCTGTGTAGAGTTTTTGGAGACAGTGAAGAAGATTTTATCCCTGTGAGTTTCATGTATATGATTACTCAAATATCCTCTTTCGTTGTGGAAATAATTTTTGATTTTGCTTCTTACTTGGCTGATGAGATTCACAGTGGATTGGTTGGGATTGCTAAGGGCAAGGTGGAAAAGGCTTGGGGCCATTACTCTCTACTGATGCACGTGTTTCTGTTTAAGGGGGTTACGTACTTTGGTAAAGAAATGGTTCTAAATAGAGAACAAGAAGGAGAAGCATTGCTCGTTCAGTTATAGAGTGAAAATATGACTGGGGAAGCATAAATGCTAGTTTTGTTAGATTTGACAGGTACTTCACCTACAAACTGAGGTGCCTCATATTGAGTGACAATCCCAGGATCCCTAAGGCACTAATGCACCTTGTTAGGCCTATGGATAAACCCCATAATTTGAAGGTTTCACATAATTGGGGAGATGTCATCCCATATTCAGTTTCAACTATTATCATAATTTATGGATTCAAAGGGACACTCCATGTACTACCTTACTAGGTGCCCCTAAAGGTAGGAGTAGCTGAATTCTTGTGGCAGTTGGGAGGAGTAGAAGAAGCTTTTTTGCACAAAAGAGGGACATGATCAATTTTTCCCACTTGCACAGTAGCCCACCAGTTTGTGATAACCAAGGAAGGATGGGTTTCTCTTTACAAATTTTTGGACCAATATAAGATGGTTGTATCTCACCCTCATTTTTGTGATGTAGAGGGTTTCTTTAATTTGGCTCTTAGGCATAGGATCAAGCTTCATTTAATTGAGCATGAGTTTTATTTCCCTGAAGATGTAATAAGGAATGAGTACTCTCTACAGGAGAAAGAGACAAAGAAAGAAAAATGGAGAGTCTATTCAAAAGTTTTGAAATTTATTAATTGCTTTGATGAAGATTATAGTCCTCTTAGTAATGCTGTAACTACTGCAGATAAAGTTAATAAGCTTATGAATACATTCACTGAAATAATGGAGGTAATGAATGAGAAAAAGCAATATTTCATTAATTCTTTTCTAGATAAAGACAAGGAAATAATGAGGAGATTGGGCTTCACTCCTAATATAGGGACAGGTCAATTAATTATTCAAAGGAAGCCAAGATATACCATCATTCATAATCAAAGGCCCATGGTGGATAAAGGAAAACAAATAGTTGCATCTACTAGTGTTTTTTTTGAGGAAAGGCCTCCTAAACCTTCTCCTAAGAGGAGAAGGATAATAAGGGAAGAGGAATCTCAAGATGAGGGTTACTCACCTTCCCAAACCCCTATGAGAATTGAGGAGGAGAGGCTCACTGATGAGAAAATTGAACAAATTGGATCACAAGGGGGAGTTTTTGTTACCCAAGTAGAGATTGATGAAGGGAACCCCCAGGAGCCTCCTATGCCAAGTTTTGAGTTGACTGTAGTAGATTTTAGGGGAAGGGAATTAGATCCTATTTTGGAACAAGCTAGTCAGAAATTTTTGTTTGATGATAGTTTTGTAAAGTCTAGGGCTTTCCATCAATTTGCTTGGAGGGCAAACATGCACAATTTTGAGGAAAGATGTAAGAATATGAAAACAAAGCATCCAGAAATGGATGAAGCCTCCATTCAAAATTGAATAAAGGAACAAATGATTCAAGAGTTCAATAATATAACCCTTGAAGACGGGAGATGGATGGTAAAGGCTCAAATATTTTATCGTTGCCCAATTGGGACATTGCTGATGACTTGATTTTCAATTCTGTGTCAAATAATTTGGGATTGCAAGATCCAAATAAAAAAGAATTCTTGGGAATTGCATTTAGTAATGACCAAGCTGCTCTTGTCATGTGGTCATTGAGAAGAGGATCTAGGGCTGCTCCATCACAACCTGATGATTCAAGACTAACATGGAGTATCATTGTGAGGAGAGTTGCCGATACCTCACATGTCCAGGTAGCTCACATGAATGTAGATTACTTTGAATTTGCCTTGGCTACTGTAGAGAGGGAGGAAAATGAAATGATTGAGCTATAGAGCAAGTATGAGGTAGTTGTCGATGCCTACAATAAAGAGGTAAAGAGGAGAATTGAGCTTGAGAATAAGCTAATGGGGAGGTCCATAAGACCAAGAATAACATACCCTTGCCCCCTAGTTGAACCTTTTAAATCCACTCCCTTCATAGGGGTACCAGATACACCCCAAAGGCTAGAATATTATACTGTTGAGGACTTTGAAGAAGAAAAGAATAAACTGTGGGCCTTGCATGTTGAATTGAATGTGAAATGTGAAGAAAGATTAAGAAAGGCTCTTACATATTTGGGGGATAAAATTGAATGGCCACTAGTTTATGATCAGTTGGCTAGGGTGATCAGTATCTGGGATGAAATGAAAGCAAGTGATGAGGCTTTGAAGCCTATTGTAAATAAGTGGGTAAGAAGGAGGAAACAGGTGACTTTTTTGTGTTATTTTGTTATAAAAGTTTCTTGTGATCAAATCGAGAAAATATTTGATATTGTTTTTGATCTTACTAACTTTGACAATAAGAGAATTCATTTGCAAAGAATAATAGTTGGCTACTTAGATAAGTACAAGAGCCAAAAGTTTAGTTTGTTTCCTTATGCCCTAGATAAGAAAAATAATTTGAAAAGCTGAATGGGCTAAGGAGCTTGATGATTTATTTTGTTTAAGAATGAATCAAGTTATCAATGAAACAGGGCATGCATGGTGGGCCACAACAACTAAAGAAATAGTGAAAGCCCAAATATTCTTTGATTCTTTTAAATAGAATTTTGTTACCATTGATAATGAGGCTAAGTATATGCTCAAGAGGCAGAGTAATATTTTGCAATTCAATTGGCCAGATGACACTGTTTGACAAGTGCATGGCAGAAATAGCTCCTAGTGAACAATTTGAGGAAAAATAAATTGAAAGTGATGAGGTGCAGGGTGATGAGATCCAAATCATTGACACCATCACTACACAAGGCCAACAAGGAGAAAAAGACAAGAATGATCAGTCACTTTTAGTTGCAGATCCGGGCCCACAAGACACTGATACAACCAAAGAAGAGGGAAAAGTAGAAGTTATTCCCACATGTAGGATAAAGATGGTGAAAGCCCATAGGTGGAGACTAACTTGCAATCATCATAATAAACTTCATCATTAGTTAGCTTGGAAGTTGCATACAAAGAGGGATCAAAATAGTTACCAAATCAACAATAATTGAGAATGTAACAGAAGTAGACCCACTAAAAGGAATGTTTGATCTAGGCATCTTCTGTTATCCATATTTTTGTCATTTTGTGATAGGTGTATGTAATTATCTCGTGAAAAGGACACCTGTCAGTTTCTCTTAGCCTGTAGCTTGTTGCATCTCACATTATATAAGTGAGATTCCAAGGCTAGAGAAGGGTCCGATTTTCTAATGCTTAAATTTGGGATCTGTTCTTTATATTTTTCCATTTTGGTAATGGCTATTATAGATAATGGATAGAGGAGAGGAGTCAATTAGCCTCTAGCCTTCCTAAAGTTCTTTGGATTATTGATGGGCCAGAGACGTGGAATTTGTTAACCTATAAACTTTCTAAAGTTCCTTTGATTCTTGATGGGCCAAAGATGTGGAATTTGTTAATGTATAAACTTCCTAAAGTTCCTTGGATTCTGGTGAGGACATCAATATGATAGGAAAATAAAGATACATCTTGTTGTAACATAATACACTTACTTTTTAGACTAAAATGAAAAGGGTCCTTAGTTTGAGCTTCACTTGGTTTCAAGAATACTATAATATTCTCTACTTAACAAGGCCAACCATGTGAAGGTGGAAGTTCATCTGGCCTCACCCCCCTCCCCCTAACATCAATCTAAAGTACCCATTATCATCTAATTAAATACTTCATTCATTCATTCATCCATTTATGAACTATAACATTCAATCAATACAATCACATAACATTCATTAATATGATATAAAATTCATTAATACAAAATACTAATCAAGACTTCATTAACACATAACAATATTCATTAACATAAAATAAAAATCTATATTAATACGCATCACTCATACATAATTACTTAAAACAAAGTTCTTTCATTAGCCAACAAGGTTTATCAAAGAAGATTTTTAAAACATCATTTCTTTTTTTGTTTTTCTGAGCTCTCTTAAGAAAAGCGCTCATAGGAGCATCCATATTTGCATCATTCTCCTCCTCTTCTGGCATGTGTAACATCAAATTATGATGGCTCCTTCTCTTTGGAGGAGCAGGAGGCTGGTGCACTAAAGGGGGCTCTGTTGCAAAAACAAGTGAATGGGATAAATTGGCATACTCCTTTTCTTTTTCTAACTGTTACAAGTTTGTAATTAAGTATGAATACAACATAACATGCATTTTTCTTACCTGACAATCCCACATTATGTACATTAACATTTTGATCTGCCACCACGTCAACATGTTGAACACTTGGAACATGGTCCACTCCTTCAACATGATGTTCAAAATGCTTTGAAATATTCAAAAAAAGGATACACGTCAAATTACAATTGAAGATGTTAAATTGTATTCATAATTGCATAATTAATTTCCAATAGCAAATTAATACCTCCACCACTATAATGCACATCATGGCCTTCGCCATGAGTAGGTTCTGTGGTAGGATATGAAGGCTGCAGTAAAATGTTATGCACATTGTTATGTAGTCAATTTACGTTTAAAACTAATACCAAAAAAGAATCTTCTCAACTATTCAATTTCATTAACTTTTCATTTGACCAATTTACTTGTGAGATATCATTTGGTGGACTAGATTCTTGGGCAAGGCTTACAGATTCTTCGTGTAGGCATGCAACCACAACTTTATAGCCTTCCTTCAAGGCAATTTTTCTATCTTCATCTGTGACCTCCACATTGAATTCTATGCCCTATATTTTTTGCTTGATAACTTCAGTTTTCCATGTATGGTTTCATTAAACAAAACTATTTGCAACATTATATTAAAAAAAAATGAAATTTCATTGCTCTACTTACAAGTCAAGACTGGAGATTCATATAGCCACTAGAGCCAAGTTTGTGTTGGCCAACCTTTTCTACTCTTGCTTTTGAGCCACAGATGTGTCCTGCAATCTATGAACAATTTCAAACATCTTAGATTATATATTTACAAATATCAATAATTAGTGCATGATTACAATGTACTCAATACTATAATGGCATACCTCTTTTTCCCTGTGCTACTTCATTATCTCTATCTTCACATAGCGTTTTCTCCTTTGTATCTTCTATTATTTCATTCCACTCCATCGATGGAATCATAGGAGGACGGTCATACTTTGGGTTATCCTTAAGAGCCCTTCTATATTGATCCCTCACAGTCTTTATATGCTTTGCTACTCTTTTCAGAAGTAGGCCAGTGTTAAAAATGTTTTTCCCAAATTTCTCCTCAAACGATGCAATCAGCTAATTTTTTAATTCCACAGCTTGTACATTCCACCTTTTAAAAAAGAAATAGATTGTTAGATCAATAAATTTAATAAATTACAATAAATAGAAGATAAGAAAAATTATGTAGTAATGATATGAAACTACATACCTTTTACGTATGGTGGGTCCAAATAGTCTCAATGTCATATGAAAAAGATGTTCAAAGAAAGCATTATTACCTACAAAAACATAAAGGATTTATTAGTCCAAAATGAGTAATGTAAAAGTAAACTAAATTTACACTTTAAATAATAAAAAATTTAAAGCACCTAGAAGCTTTCGTTCTTTTAATGGAAACATAGTTTTCTTATTCAGCAATAATGTCCCTTCATACGAACTAGTACTAATCACATGAACTGCTCTAAGAAATGGATCAACTTTAGTAGTACTGCTTTCTATTGGTCTATCAAGTGAAACATCATGAAAATTAAATGACAATTCTTATACTGCTCTCTGTTGGTCTACCTCCCTGCCTTTCTCCATGTCTCTCTATGTGTGGGTATATATATATATATATATATGTATGTATCCGTGGTGTGTGTATGCATGTGTTTGTGTGTATGCAGGCTTCTGTATACATCATGTAAGCACTGATATGCTACTTTTTTGTTCATCAACTTGTAGAAATACATTACAAATAGCACATTACAAAATATAGCAAAACAAGGTTTTACCAGTTCTAGTGGGCACAAACGAGGATTTTTGCACGGTCCTTGTTGCTGACAATTTAGCAGGCAATATTGGACTACCAACCAAATGAGGAGTCCACACTTCATCATGAGTTGAAGAATAGAATATTGTTAGCAAAGACATTTGCAATAGATAAAGATCAAATGGGATACTAGCGAGAAACGTCCAAAAAAAAAAAAGGTAAGTGTTAAAATATTGATCAAAACAAACAAAGTGTTACTTACATGAAGGTTGTGCATAACAACCCTCACCATGTTCACCATGTGATGTTACAACTGGCACATATGTCTATACAAGAACACATAAAATTAGAGATCATGATCCATAAGATTCTATAAAATATTAATATCTATTGAACTTCTTTTATTTCTTTAGTTGAATTACTGCTTACCTTCAAAGATTGTATTCTACGGTCCACTTCTATTCTCGGTGCCTCTTTCTCCTCACTTCTATCACCCTCGATGATAATGTTCACAAGTTCATCAGTGTATCTTTGCTTAATTTTCTAGGTGATGAATACAGGGTCAGTACTAAGGGCAATATCATGTAGATATGACACCCATATTTCAGATCGCTTTTGATCAGCAATCATTCTAGCTTTTTCCTATCATTTGTGACATCAAATATCAGTATAATTTCATCAAAATGACTCCAAAGACATAAAGAAAGAACATAATAATATGAAATTTGTTTCTATATTAATATTAAAATTTACAATAATTAATGTTTACCTCTATTGAAGGTGTCTGAGATGGTGCATCCATATTGCCCTGTGAAAAAAATTAGTAAGTGTTAGAAATCAGCAGCAAAATTAAAGTAATAGACTTACCAAAAAAAATATTAATAATAAAGTAGATTGTATATGTAAATCATTTGTCTTAAGTTAAAAATTTAGTGTAACTAATTTTTATATCTAAAAAAATATTTGACATGTTTTACTTAATGGGGTAAAAGCACAAACTTGTGTCACCTTTTATGAAGAAACGTGATATCAAAATGCGACAGTTCAACATTAATGTCAAAAAAATGGTATTTGTGTTTAGAATTTGAAAATGATGTAAACTGATGAAATGTGTAGAATTGGATGGAATTTATGCCTATCATTTAAAAAAAAATTTTTGAGTAAGAATTTATTTATTTCTTTTATTTTGAAGTCCCTTTTTTAACTATAAAAAATATAGGGTGTAGTTTTTGTCAAAAAAAAAATGCAAATCATCTTTTTTTGTCTTGATTTGAAAATATCTTATAGATGACATGTATATCTAGTGCACAAAAAAAGGAATAATTATTTTTGATTTATATTTTTTTTGTTATAAGTACTCAAGCTCGACCTTCTCAGAAGCCAATAGTTTTTTCCTCCTGTCAAAACTTCCCAATCAAATCTACACCTTCTTGAGAAAAAATTACATATTCATGAAGAGGACTCTCTCCTCTAGTGATAAATATAATTTTTTTATTTTTTTGGTATGATTAACTATTTTTTTCCCTTTTTTAAGTGAGCATCTTTTGAAATGTTCAAATATCGACTTATAATATTTTGAAATTCTAACATATTATAACTAATCAAAACACTAAAAAATTTATATAATGGTGATATTGAATCTAAGATCTATAAAAGGGTATTTTTAGTTTTTGAATAAAATTGAGTTTTGATAGAGAAATGAAATTTGACCAAAACAAGTTTTGATATCACAAACGGTGACACAGATCTGTGCTTTTACCCAATGTTTATATATGCAAATATGGTTTGGAAAGAAAAATTTGGTCATACAAAACCCCATCATAGTTGACATTGATCCTACCTAACCTTTCATTGATCATCATGATCTTCATCCATGTCGTCGTCATCATCATCATCATCATCACCATCATTGTACTTCTCACTTTGATTGTCGTTGTCACCACCACCATCTTCATCACCATCATCATCATCTTGATCACTATCATCATCATAACCATCATCGCCATGATCATCACCATCTTCATCACCATGATCATGATCGTCATCAGTATCATCATCATCATTATCACCATTATCGTTAGCATGAACAAAATCATCACCATCTTCTTCTTCTTCATCATTGGGTAACTGTTGTTCGTGATAATCATTTACTTCCTCTTGTGCTTCTTCAATATCTTCTTCTTTGATCACATTATACTTTACCGGCCTTCCTCTTGGGTCATGTCTAACAACAAATGATCAACCTAGTTTGTGTGGAACACTAAAGTAAAACACTTGCTCACGTTGGCTTGGAAGAACATAGGGCTCATCTCCGACTAGCTCAAATGACCTTGTATTAATCATAGTAAATCCACTATCGTGCTCAATAATAGTCCTATCGAGATCATTTTGATTCAGTCATAACCTAAACCATTTGACAAAAAATAGATCTATTTTGAATGAATTAAAGTCACACTCAAGTATATCATCCAAAATGCCATAGTATTGATTTTCAGATTGTTGAGGATGCATATCAGTTCTAGATAAAATATTGGTGACCACGAAGACAACACATATTCCAGAATCACACGTTTTCTTCATTTTATCTAACTTTTTTTGTGCAAAATTTATAGCCATGGTAGTACATAGCTTTGTGGTGTTTGACTTGCAATTATTTAAACATGTCAAGAATCTTCTCATTGATCTGTGAGTTGATATTAAACTTATGTCTCATGATTAGTAATCTTATGCATACCTTTGTATCTCTTAAGCCATATATTAGATCAAGTACCATTGGCATAACATTGGGATCTCCATTATGATGAGCTTCTTTAACCAATGATGCAAAACCATCCCATGTTAATGAGTGACTATTTTCTTGAGACTGTTCAATCCATACTATCATCCAATCAAGATTGTTTGCAATATACAAGTGTCGTGCATCCCAATCACGACCAACTATAAAGAAGATAATTACACCAATTAGAAGCAACTTATATATATTGATGATGGATAAAAATTATTAAATTTTAAAAAAAACTTATAATTACCTCTCACCCTCCTCAATCTACCTTTCCCCATTAGGTACTCTCCTTTGAATTTGTTATTACAGTTGGGATCCCAAATGCGATCTACATGGATATCTAGTGCAAACTTTGGAAGATATTTACTAATATACACCATGGTTTGGTATATCATATATCCCTCTATCATAGAACCCTTAGGATGTCTCTTTGTCAAATCAAGCCCTTCATAAATTTCAAGTGCCTCTCAGCTATCTACATTGATCTAGCTTGTACAGGTCCACACAATTCAATCTCTTCAACTTGATGTATGAGGTAGTGTTCTTGAGCATTGAAAAACATTGGAGGTAAACACTTTTGCATTTCACACATAAGCTGTGGAATTTTTCTCTTCCAATAATTTATATCTTTTTTATCAATTTTTTTAGATGATAACCACCTAAAAGAGATTGAACACGCAAAAAAATATAAAGGAGATTTCAAATAAAATTATACAATAGATTTCAGATAAAAAGCTACAAATCTAAGAAAAAACACTTCTAACCTCATGTATTTTCCAAGATCATATATAACTTGTTTAATATTGTTGTCAAACTGTTGTGGAAGGGATAGAGGTAGAATGAACTGCAATCATTAAAAAATGATCATTTTAATATATTATTAAATAATGCAATTGGTACTACATTCAATCTTACAAATATACTGTAAATAAAGAACATGACTTACTTTGAGGAAGGTATGCCAATCATGTGTTTTCAACCCTGGCCCAAAATCACCTTTCTTCGATAGAAGAGTGCTTATATTTGCAGCAAATCCTGTTGGAAATTTTGCTTTTTTTATGACTTCTTTTAATGCATCACTTTGTTGCTCTGTTAATAACCAAGGAATGACACTTGTATTTATGCAGTCTCCATTGCTGTTTGATTCAATGAAAAATTTTAGTGCATGATTGGATTCATGAATGTCAGTACAAATTTTGGCAATTTTTTCTCTATCATGCCTTCCATCCAACATTTTTCATAGTGTCTCTATTACATTCTTTCCAATATGCATAGCATCAAACAAATGCACGATTGGAAGATCATTGTAGTATGGTAACCTACTAATTTGAGTAGGATAACTTTTTATTCCTCTAGGAAGTTGGTCATTGATGCCTTGACGACCTTCATGAGCATCAATTACAGCATTAGTAAATATAAGACAATATCAAAATATAAATTTAAAATTTCAGATGACAAATTTGACATTACCTTGATGATTTAGTCAATCGTATTCCAACTTTCATAAATGAGGTGTCATACTTTGTGGCCTTGATGATGTCTCTTCTTTCCCATTGAAAAGATGTTTTTCGAGAATTTGATACCTATGATTATTGTGGAGAAAGTGTCTAAACTCATTAAACACCTACTTTCCTAAACTTCTCGAATGATGACATTTCATCTTCGGACCATAAACTGGACATGCAAATTTTCTCTTTGTTTGAAGACCTAAAAGATCATGTATAATTGGATCATGTACAATTATCATGTGCAACTTAATCATTCAATAGTAATGTGTAAGCACTATAACAAACCAAAAATATGTGATCTTAACAATATAACATACTACAAAAATGAGTTAGCCCAGGGGCATCATGTATTGTCCATACAAGCATTGCATGAAATTGAAATTGTCGATGTCCTATCGATCTAGAGATTTCATACATAGTGATGCCATTCCATAACTTCAACAACGTCAAAAAGGGGCTCAATATACACGTGCATATCTTTAACTTGGTATTTACCTAGCAATTGAATGAACATAAACATTACGTAATTATTATAACCATTTTCATGCACTATTTATAAATTAATTTAGATAACTATAAAATAAAATAAAAACACCTAGCACAATCATTGAAAACATTATGTGCTTCCTCTTTATGAACATCCAAGGAGGAATTTTATTGTTAATAACAAAAATAGGCCACACTGAGTAAACAGATCTCATATCTCCATATGGATTAACACCATCTACCACCAATGAAAGCTTCAGATTAAGAGGTTCTTCTTTAAAGTGTGACCATGTTTCTTCTATCTCTTTAAATGTAGAACCATCAGTAGACATTCACATAATGTCATCCTAACTTTGATTGTGTGCATGGTAATCTATAAATTGTGCCAAGTTAGCACACTTGAATAACCATTGAAGACGTGGAATAATGGGAATGTACCGAAGAACCTTGTGAGGAACTTTTTTTGTTATTTGATCTAACTAATATCTACTAACATGACAATCAGGGCATTTTGTTACAAATTCATGTTGTTTATGATATAGAATGTGATCATTAGGACATGCATGTATTGTCTGATGCTTCATTCCAATTTGATCCATAATGTTAGATAATTCTCGGTATGAACGAGGCAAAATGTTTGATGGTGGTAACAAAAACTCACTAACCAATATACAACAACAAATATGCATTGTTAATATAATGAATAGTAATTGTATGCTAACATTGAAGATGAAAAAAATGACATACCTTAGCATACATGACATTGCTACATTGGATATACCATTCATAACCTTTAAGTTCACCAACAACACTATAGCCAAGAGTAGAGTTGTTTGGGAGCCTTCATATAAGGGCTCATGTGCTTTCTCAAGTAAAGGTATATCAAGACCATCTTCATCATCATTATCAGATTCACTAGTACCATCATTGTCAGCCTCTTCATCACCTGCCCCAATACCATCTTCTTCAATCGTGTCCTCTGGCACATTATCATCTTCTTTCATGGGATTTTTATCCTCAGCTTGGATATTCACACCTCCATGTTCCTCTAGTAGGAAATCCACATTCAGCAATGGATAAAAATTGTGGCCCCCTTCAACATGACCATATTGCCTACAATGACTCTGGGTTGTTGTGATTAGAATTCTTCGATTCTTTAAACCCTTACACTTCTTGCAAGGACAATAACATTTATTAGGTTTTCTTTGGAACTAAGCCCACAATGTAGCCATTGTCTCATTATTTTGTCCTGGGTTCATATTGTCAGGTGTGGTCTTTCTTCATAAGAAAATATACCTACAAATAAATTGGACATGTTGTAGTTAATGTTTATATCTGCACATATGGAAATTGTTGATTAATGTTTTCAAATGTAACTAAAATGATCCTATAATTTCTAGAAGGCCTAGTTGTTTACAAAATGTGGATTTATAGACAATGTATCTTAGTTATTTGTGAAATGCCTCAAAGAGATGTCACAAGGTGAAAGTTACTTAGGTGCTAATAGCAGCATGCGATGACTAATCCTGATAGCAATGACTAATGTGATTAATGCATCAACTAATGAAGATGAATAAAAGATTGAAACATATTAATGCAATCTTCAATCAAGAACATGTGAGCTCAAAAGATGGGTAAATCTCAAAAACTTGTGAGCATAAGATCATTACAATTTCAGCCATGAAATAATTGCAATTGAAATTTGTTGAAAAATAGGCCTAAGTGGGTTGGCCTAAGGGTCAAAAGAAGAAATCAGATTTCACTTAATTAGAAATCAATTAGCTTATGCAAGTTTGGCCTCATGGTGGTTGTACAATTAAAAAAAACTTAATCCTTAGAACATTTGGGCCTAACATCAAGGGACATGAATTTAGGACTCAAACGTCTATAAAGGTTGGATGTTGAAATTCTTTGGAACATCCAAAACAATTCCATAAGCATATAAGAAGAGCAGATTAGCGAGTTCCACCTTGGAGGATGATTTTGGAAAAGAAATTAGAGATCAAGATATCTAAACTCAAATGGATTTAGTGTTTAACTTAGAGTTTATAAAAGAATATTATATTTGGAGGGTTCAAATGCTTGTAGATCTGAGTTTAGAAATGTAGCATTTTGTTACAAGCAACAAGGTAAATGTTGATAAATATTTTGTGGGAATCATAGGTCTGGAGGTGTTACTAGGTGTTGGGACAGTCATAGGTCTGGAGGTTCCATCTGAAGGAGGATTATATTTTATGAAAAGGAAGGTCATGTTAGGGCTATATGAAGGTGTTGGATCCATTGGAAGGATCAGGAAACATTTGGAAAGGTGAGTTTGGTAAAACCCTTAGTTTAGGCACCTAGGAAGGAGGGTTTGTTGGTTGGGTGTGTAAAACTTGATGGAATCTCCTATGAATTTGAAAATCCTTTTTTTTGGATGATAAGACAACTCTATTTGAGGTCAGATGGTTTGTGAGATGAGATATGTTAGTGGTTTCTTTGTAACAGAAGGGCTAAAAGAGGGTTAATTGTGGGGCATCAATGTTGGTTTGGGAATTTGGTCCAAGGGAGTAGCATGGGCATTTGAAGTATGTTGTGTAGAATTCAAAACGATATCTAGATATGGTCTTAGTTTCTTGAGAATTTTGAGAAAAGTGAGAGAAAAGTGTAAAAAACTGATTAGGCAGGGCTAATTGGGAAATAGGCCTAGTGAAGGGCTTGTAGTGGGTTTTTGGTATCAGATAATAAGATGAGCATTTGGTAACCTTGGAAATAGGTTAGTTGAAGTTGTTTGAGATGTGTGAAGGTGATAGAAACACCTAGTTGAAGTGAAGTCAAGATTGGAGCCTATTGAGGCATTGTGGGCATTTGATGGTTGTTGAACAAGATTGCTTGGTGAATCCATTTGAGGGACATGGGATGATTTCTAAGATGTAGAGCCTATGGTGGCACAAGAGAATGGTATGTGCACTTTGATAAGGTTTGGAGTTGATTGGATCAAGGAGAGTGATCCTATGAAGAAGCTTGATTGTGTTATGAGAACACTAGGAAAGTCCCTCTTATTGTGAATAACTGAAAGTCCACCCAGGTCTCTGCATCAATGTTGAGAGCTAAAGGTGGAATTATTTCAAGGTAGAAAAGAAAGCTCCAATAATTCCTCTTTAGAATTGCAGCCAGAGTCCTAAGCATTCCAATCCAAGTGATTGTGTATCAATAATATTTAACACAAAATAATCCTAAGAACATTAAGTAAGTTAAGCTGAAACATATAAGAAAATGAATGAGAGAAATTTTGTTACATGTTACCTGAAGATAAAACCAGTTGAGGAGGCAAGGTGATGCAGGGGCATCATATGCTCATCATAGGTACCTTGAGGGTCTAGGTCATCATAGAGGACATGGAGAATCTCATGGTATCAATTGGTCCATTTTGCAACCAATCATGGCCTTTGAAGCATAAAGAGTCATAATATTGTATAATGTCTTGAAAGACTTTCATATTGAAAAGTTGTAATTGGGCATGGAATAGGATCTAGAGGTTGTTTAAGGTAGAGGAGTCATGTAATAGGGTCTAGTATGATGTCATAATAATCTCAAGTCGTTAAATAAGTTAAAACATTCAATAAGTCCCTTAAAAACATAGTTTATTGCTTTAGAAAATTCAAATCTTGAATGTAATGGCTAGATGGGTATTTTTGAGGGACACTCCATAGTTTAAATTTTATGAAAGAATAGCAAGTGAAAGGAGTTGGAGTTAGTTAAAGGGGTTGTTAACTATCTCTTGAAACTATAAATATATGATTGTACGGATTGTCTCAGAAAAAACTGAATAAAAGTGCTTGGTTTTAACAATAGGTTGAAGGATTTTTGAGTTTCTTGCACATCTTTTGAATTGGAATGCATTGTGTTATATTCTCAAACATTTCTTGATGTCTTAAACCAAGATATGAATCCAAATTTGTAAGTCGTTTGTTCAAATTCATAGATTTTTGGCTGTAGAGGTAGTTTGTTAACAATTTTGAAGTTTTTTTCAAACAATCAAGGCCATTCCATGAAATGTTATCTGATTCTTCATGGAATGGCAAGTTTCTAACTTGTATGAATGCTTCTAACTCTGTAATGAACCACTAACTTAAGTATTTGGTGGCCACCATACACAAAAAGGGTGAAAATAAGGATTATTTGGAGGGGACAGTCATATGGAGAGAGATTTTCCTTAAGGAGGGTAGGGTTTGAGAGTTGATTCATGTTTATGGTGATAAAACATAGATGTCTATAGTTTGAGTTAGTCCAAGAAACCTTGGCATGTGGGAGATTGGTGATACCCTAGAAACAAGGGTTTTGAATAGATGAATTGGGGCTTTTGGGGTTAGGAAACCCATAGAGTGGAATTGAGTGTGGATTTGTCTAATTGAAGACACTTTAGAAACATATGCAAGTTTTGAAGTCCATACATTGAGTACTTCTATAAGTTGCTTTGTAAATGCATTATTGCTTCATTGTTGAAACAAGGTCATTGTGAAGAATCTTTGATACTTTCCAAAGGAAGCCCATCCAAGCTTTACATATGTTTTGAATGAAGATAAAGGGTGTTTAAAAATGTGTAATTTGTGAAAACCAAAAGATATCCACCATTTTGTCTTGCTGTTGTTACAGAAGTTACAATTTTGCATTGACAACATTTAGGTGAGTTATGCATTTTGGCTTGCAGGGTACGAAAACTGAAAGGTGTTGATGGGAACATGTTAGATAGACTATAAAAACCCTATTGAGACCCTAAAACATCCTAGAGTTGACTGGTTGTGGAACTTTCCTATCAGGACCTAGAAGGGTCACGAGGAACGCTCCAATCTTGCTCATTTTGGGTTTTTACTTGGGTCCATCGCCCTATCCTTTGCATCACAAGGGTGCATGAGTTGTCAAAACTTCATATGCTTCTCAATCAATTTCTGTGGATAATAGGAAAAGTCTTCACATACCCTCATACATTTTAATATTGAAATGCAATCAATATTTTGTTGATAGGGAATGTTTAGTAAAATGAAGTAGAGAAAAAGAAACATAGTTATAGTAGAAAAATAAGGTTAAATGTAGTAGTGATCATTGCAAAAATGCCAACAAGATCACCATGAACCATTTGAGAATCAAAAAGATCAAACATAGAGGCAGCCCAGTGTGCCATCATGCTCTTACAATCTTATCCTAATTTTCTTCCTATATCCAGATAACCACATTTTTTCACTGTGATGTTGACATTATGATCTAATACAAGCCACAAGAAATTGGAATTTTTTTAGTGTTTTAATTTGGGAATATTGTTAAGGCAAATATATGGCAAAGGTGATGATGAAGCTAGAATGATGAGAATTCCATTAGTTTCCTAATTTCCTTTCTTATTCATGTGCACTATGTTGTAATGTTATTATATTATCTAATCTACTATCCCCTAGTTCTTTATTGTATTCATCTCCAGCTGGTCAAATCTCTTGGACTATTATATCCATTACATATTTCCCTCTTTAAATTTTAATAAACCTTCATCCTATATAAATGCAACTATATTTTCTAGGTTTTTGTCACAAAACATCCAGCTGCTCTATGGTGATTTGCTAGTTTACAAAAATTGGTTTTGCCAATATGGCAAAACAATCCCAAAATCAGTTTGGTTGGGTTCCCTATACAATATAATATATAATTTGATATTCCTATATATATTTATATATAACAATTTATATGTAAATACAATAATGAATAAACTAATAGGAAGATATATATTTCACATCCGTCCTATATATCTTTATAGGATTACAAGAATATTATATTAATTAATCAGTTTACTGATTTATATATAAATTTTTTATATAACATGATTTTGGGTTGCACATATTACACACGTCATTGGCTGTCCAATAGGGAGTGTAGATTATCCAAAACATCCAATGCTATTGCTGTCAACTCCATGAAAAATTCCTCTGCTTCGGGTCTGTCCTACCAAACTCTAGCCCACTTGAAGCATTCAAACATGGTTGTTAAGCCTTGGAGAACCTTCCATAAAATTTTAAACAATGGGCACCCAAAATTTTTTTGTTAACAACATTTTGAGCTCCTAGACCTACAACATTTTCTCCTTCACACTCTCCATGCTTTCTTTTCTATAGATGCAAACAAATTTGTACGGGTCTTGCAACAACAACACCAAATAAATCTCAAATGCTTCGAATGTATGAAGATCACATGGATGCAATGAGTGCTAGGTGGACTATTTGTAATCACAAGAGATGAGCTCTTGTAAACTACTACTCTTGCAATTGTTTCAAGATCAGTACTAATTAAACATCACATAATTTTACATGACGAAAAATACCACCTAGTTGTTAATGAAGGAACTGAGTAGATCTATGATCAATGGTTCATAGGGCACATAACTTGTTGAAGGTTTTGCAAATGGCATGGCAAGCTAAGAAGGCTTAATCTATGTCAAATATCAATGCCCTTTTTATGCCCAAAATATGGCTTTTGTAGTCTATAATTATTATCAAAAAACATTTTTTTTTTCATATTTCACGATGATGTATGTAGCCATGTGATCAAGAAATGTACAGATCTGATATGAAGGCTTTAAAAGGATTAAAATAGCTTTAAGATAGAAAAACCAGCGAAACAGATGTTTCCTTCTTTATTTTTTGCAATGTAGGTAAGGAGTAAATTATGTCCACAAAAGATGTTCTACAAAATTACCAAAAATTAGAATTGATGCTTCTAGGATTGAAGTCTAAAATTGATATATAAAAGAGATTAATTTTAACTTTTGACATTGGGAAACTAGCATAAAAGAGAACATTGTTCCAAGTCATGCAAAGTCCATTAAGGATTGTTCGGGGGGAGGCATATTCTCAAGCATGAAATATCATAGAATTCATTGAGGAGAGGGCATCACCGACCAAGCAATACCATATGAGGAAAGTGAAGAATGGGTCCCTTGCACTTGCTACCAAGTTCAAAAGATAAGAAATAACAAGGGAAAAAAATGCCCATCAAAGAAAGAACAAGGAAAAAATGCCCATCAAACCGATGGAAGAGAATTGGACGTAATGATTCCTTGGATTGAAAAGAAGTAGCCATGTACAAGTTATACAATTGCATTGAATACAATCATGGAACAAATGATAATGAAGAGATGAAAGAATAATAAATCGCTTTTGGCAGATGTAAAGACAACGAATCTAAAGAGAAAAAAATTGAAACTCTACCTTATGCATTCAGCCTTGCTGTTTCCAAATCTAAACTTCTAAAAGACCGATCACCTCCTTTTCAAAATATCAAGTTTCCAACTCCAACCGTGAGCAAGCTAGGGCAGAACCAAGGCATCTAGTTTTTTTTCTAGTGATGGCGCATCAAGTATCCAACTCCAAAAAACATCCCATGCGCACGAAAAACAACAAACAATGAAACATCCCATGCACATGAAAAACAACAAACATGAAATTTTTTTATTTTTTATATCTAAGCCCCCCATTTTGACCAACATGGGGCTTAGTTTAAAAATAAATAAATTTTTGCCTTCTAGATTTCGACCAAAATAAACTTTTTTAGTTGATGATCAAAAATTTTGGTAGAAAAATGATGTCAAATATAGTAGTGGCACCCCAAAAACAAGGAAGGTCTTCATTCTATTTGTTGTTTATGTATTTTTCTATCAAATTTGTAATGTGGTTTTCTAATTTATAAGTTTTGTAACTGTTTTTAAATTTTTAAAATATAGATGCATCAAGGAATCCAAGAAAATGAGGGAGAGGTGAAAGATCACCTCCTACACAATCAAACCCTCCACTCATCATGACACAACTATATAACACTCCATCCATTGTGACACAACCACAAAACCCTCCACCATAGTGACACAACTACAAAATGCTCCACCCATAGTGACACAACCACAAAACCCTCCACTCAATGTTCCTGTTCAAGAACTACTACCTCCTATAAACCCTCTACACATACACATCATTTAACTACTAAACAAGAGGACCTCATAAACCACCTTACAAAAAATAGTGCTAACATTACTCAAATGGTCAATAGGTTGCAGTCATCTACACTTTCAAATCACTCAACCCTAATGAATACACTTGAACAAATGGCCCAAAATATAATTGAGGTGTCTAAATGGGGTACATGGAGGGATAAGTGTCATGTATTTTATACTAATGGGTTATCACATCAAAAAGTGAAAGATAAAGACATAAAGAAAGGGTTTATATTTCTCTTTTCACTGATCCTATATTTGGCAACTCCCTATTACACACAACCAAAACTTTTCCTATTCATTGGTGCACTCATACTAAGATAAGATCATGTTTTTGGGATAGGTGGTATATGGTATTTGACCTACCACCATGTAATAATTATGAGGTGCTTCTATATTTTTTTATAAAGCTATATTGTGAGCTCATCCTTGGTGAGAAGCCAAATTCCTTTGACATTCGTCAGTTCTAGGGTAGCGAGAGAAGCTCTACACAAGATAGACTTGGGGCTCATAGGGTGGTACCAAAACATGAGAGGAGATGTACAACACAAATTACCATGCCTAAATTGTGCTCCCATCAATTGTAAAGGAGTCTATTGATTTACAGACTCTTCATATGGCTACATCATTGACATATGTAATCATTGAGCAAGGCTCACAATTAAATGGGTTTCCTTCACCTATGGCACCTTGACCATCATTAGATGCACCTTAGGGTCATCACAACATGTGACAACTCCATCATCATTACCTATGGTACCTTGGTCATCACAACCTATGACAACTCCATGAACATCACCTACACCACCACTGTCATCTTCGCTTGTGTCACCTATACCACTAGCGTCATCTCTACTTGTATCATCCATACTGATAGGCCAACACTGGGACAAATAATAATAAAGAATTGATGATTTATAATAAATTTTATCTGGTCTATACGTGTCAATCTGAGAGCATAAGCTTGTGAAAGGTGTCCGAGTAGTATGCTATCAAGGGATGATAGTTGTGAAATGAGGAATTATGAATGTAGCTAAAACACACAAAATTTAGTCTACAAAAAATGAAACAAACCCAACGACAGGAACTGTCACTTCCTGGCGACAGGAACATAAGAAACATAAATGAACATAAAGACAATGATAATAACAAATGTAAAAATTTGCAAATCTGATGAGCATTAATCTAGAAGAAACAAACAAATATCATTCCAAAGAAAATAATAGTACAATAATTTTCTAAATAGAAATCTGACATGAATTTCTATACATATGATAGGCATCCAATAATCTACACATTAATACAAATAATTTCCTGTACACGTTTAAGAGCATAAATTTGCAATATCAATTACTTCAAGAAAATGAATACAAACTTTAAACCATTTCACTATCTTTCTCAATTAAAACATTAACTAGATTAGATATGTACTCATATGAAACCTTAAATACAAACCATACTAAATTGCTGAATTATGAATTATACAAACCATAATTATATTACAAATATCACCAGCATTCTGCAGAGTGGGCCCTTCCTCCTCAGTTTGCTGAGTGATGAAATTCAAATGCTTCTCTTAAACTATTTCAATCATATGCTGTTCTATATTTCTGATCAAAGTCTTGTTCCCCTACACTCTATCTCCTACTGCTTATATATACACAGCATTAGACTAGCTTTTACAGAACAACTTTATAATAGAAATCTATTATTTGCAGATAATAGTCATTTCGTTTCAATAGAATACTCCTGTCCTAATATTTAATTATGGTTTTAGTTTGACCAATAACCAATTAGTAATGCGGAGAAGATTGAATAAATATGGTTATAACAAGAACCACATGTTTTCAACATGTATCCACATAATTTGCCTGCTGCCATCTTCACGTATTCACATAGATTTTCATTCCATTTTTATCACATTTTTGGTGAATGATATCTGCAGCAAATATATCTATTTCAAAGTGGATGGAGAGAACCATGGTTTTTTTTGGTTGATAAATATGAATCACAAGACTTTTTGACATGCATCCACGTAAGTGTCCTTGCTATCATCTCCACATATGAATTCAGCTAAGCTGGAGAAGTTGAGCTGGTAACAGTAGCAAAAACAAACTTTGAAATTTGAAATCAAAACTTGTAATAGAATAATCACGTTTTGAAATAGGCCTCTAACTTTTCCATCATGCACATTTTAAAGATTCTGCCGCATGGGATTGTAATTGGGCACATTCTGGACAATACCCATGTCTCAAATTTTTGAGATTCATCCGTATCTGTTTGCAAAATGAAATGCAAAACTGACTGTCCTTATTTTAGTTGGTAATTATCCCTGTTATGTTCTTTCTCAACATACTCCTTGGTCAATATTCTTGGAAGGAATAATGCTTTAAATTGTTGAGGAAATAATGAATGCTAAAGAAATACATTTCAAAGTGGATGGAACTTTATATTTCTGAAATAGCTATAGGAAGATGCGTAGCAAGTGACAGGAAGAACCATAACTTGTTAGATAAATAAAATTTCATCTATTTATTCAAATATTCTATCTAATAACTATATTAAATATTACTCATAAATATTCAGTCATATGCAACATAGAAAGATAAAATCGAATAAAAGATAGGGATTTAAATGAGTGTGAAGGCTTATACAGAGGATAAAATATGGTATAATTTAGGACAAATATTGCTCTCATCATTCCCCCCAACTTAGCTTATTGCACGTCCTTGTGCAATCATTATGATCACGAGGTCTTTAGTTTTAACTAAAAGCACTTTGAATTTATATTTTTGGCTTTGTCTCCACCCCGAACCATGATAACTCATAAGCACAAATCCCTTTCTTTTGCTTTACATAACAAGCTTTTTTATGTTTCTTCCTCAATAGGGATGTCACTTTCAACTTCTCATAATGTTTTTTTTTCTTTTTTTTATAGCATCATGGTTCAAAGGGTTACATGTAGGATAAATTTATCTCAATTTGCATAAGAGGAGTTTAAATGGGTAAAATAGGAGAGATGAGAGAGTAAACAAAGGCGTTTGTATGATGGATATAATGGATAGTAGAATGGGATTATTGAGGGTGATGGATGGAAGATGATGACAGTCCTCCCCCAAACTTAAGGGTTGACCGTCCATGGGAAACAAGGAGAGGATAGGGTGTTGCATAATGATCAAATATAATAAGCAATACAAATAAAGTCAAGAGATAAAATAAGGAAAAACAAAATCGATTGTTTTACCAACATGCATGTGTAGAGAGACCAAGGCTGGAATAAAAAGTAACTCAGCAACAATAGCCACCAAAATGGAGGAATCTGCAACAATGAACAAAGAAGCATCCAGAACTGCAACACCACAAAATACCACCATCTAACTGAAAGCATCAAAGAGAAGACCCTTGGAAGGAACTAGAAAACTAGGAGAGTGACTACAATTGGAGGGGCCGCCATCATCAACTGAACTAGTATAGATCATATAAAAATAGCATACTTCACTGAAAACACCTCAACTGAATAGGCAACTCAGACTATCAGGGATCAAAGATTTGACGATCACACTGAAGAAGAGTAGAGTTGTAGGAGTGAGTGACAAGGGGTGCCAAAAAGGAAAGAAGCACTGAAACCAATGAGTGTTCCTGAAAAGAAGGATTAACAAAAAAACTAGGAACACCAATTATTGCATTGTTTTCAATTTATTTATTTATTTTTTTTCTCACATTTTGATAACGACAAGTGACTGTTGGCAAGCCAATTTTCAATCACTCACCGCTTAATGGCACTGTAAAAACAATTTTCACCATTAAGGATTTATTTTGTAGTTAACATCCGCTAGAAATTGGTTTTTAGATAGTAACTAGCCAACAATGCCCGAAGGTTTTCATTGTTGGATCTTTTATTGCTTTTTTCTTTTTCTCTCTCTTTCTTTTTTTTTTTTTGAATTTTTCAATAACTGCATAGAATGACTAAAGAAATGAAATTCAGACATGGATGATGAAAAATGATACCATCTAAAGCTTGATTTTTTACCATGACCATGTAGAAGGCAATGTTGAGACTTGATTGCATAAGGAACTAGAAATGATCACCAAGAATAACCTCATCAGAACTTCATTGCCAAAAACATGAGTATGGAGTGCAAACTGATAGTAGTCACCAATGTGTCCATAGAACTCTAGAGAGACACAACTTAAGGAAGGAGTGTAGTAATTGGCACGGTATTCAAAGTATTTTCAGAAGTGTTCTTGAATATTCATGAATCTTATAGACCATGCTACATATTTTCCTCCAAGTGATAAATCACCAAAGACAAGAAATGTCATCTCAAGGTGTTGAACACCCTCTGCCAAAATTTGCATGTGATCTTGAATAGTAAAGCACCAGTGAAATGGATATGCACCATATAGCTAGGAAGCCCACACAATGTGAACAAAGCCAACATAGTGTGTTAAGCAATGCTTGTGTAGAGAAACATCATCAACTGGTATTGGTTCTAAGATTATTGCACCACAACAAGGGACCTGTAACCATATTCTCAAAACCAAGCATATCAAGCATAGTAAATGAATATCATCCATTCAATAACTCTATCATTAAGTAGGTCATTTAGTATTACAAATGATAGATAGAGTTATTACTATGAATAGATACTTGATAGAATGGATAAATACAAATAAACTCTTGTGTTTATATAATAGTAATGCTAATTAACACAAGAACACATACCTTGAATTGTGGAGATGTCACATGTCGAGGTTTGTTAAAAGGACCAATGAAACAACCAACGAAGCTTTATTGAAAATCATCCAAGAACCAAACAATTGAAGGGATTCCCCCCCAAACTTAAATTCATGCTACAAGATCATGAGAACATTAGGATAACCAAATAAATTAGGTAACCCAAAGAGAGTAACACATCATTAGAATTTTGTGTGCTTTTTTTTTTTGAATGATAGATGAATTAAATATTTCAATAATTCAATGGATGTATTCCCAAATTAACTATAGGTTATAAAAGTATAGGGAATTCAAATCATCCAAAGAATCAAGAAATCAAAATGTGTAATCAATGAATGATCAATTGGATATACAAGAACCAAGAATGAAAAATTTGTGGATATTAATACCTTGATCCTTGTTTAAATGAATCATCCATAGTTTATTCGGTCATCTTAGGACAATGAAAACATTTAACAATGACAAATAATACTCATCCAATTATAATAGTTGTTGTTTGGTCATTAATGCATAGAATCCCATATGGTCGTGCTTAATCAATTATTGGTCCTAAATCAACAAGTGTGTGAGGGATGCATATTTTAACCATAGGCCTCCAAATATCAATATGCATAAGTACAAAAATAATAGAATATAGATATTGGAGGATTTGGCAGCATGTTTGTGGAGTATGGAATGTATATGGCTTAATACTACTTAGTGAATGATTAACATAAACATGCATACTCATGAGTCCATTAATTAAAATTGATGCAATTTGATGCATGGGCTCATTTGTGGGAATGTTGAATTCACTAAGTAGAAAAGAAGAACAAAGTTGATTATATTTCAATAAATAATATTGTTCTTCTAGTTTAAGTAAACCAAAATCACATCCCTTATATACATCAATATATTCCAATGTTGATTTATTGATTTCAAGCACATCATTAGATTGTGGAGGGATCCTTGAAAGCTCAATATTATATGTATCATTAGCCACCTTATTATGAAGTGGTATATGAGACAATATAGTTGTCTTTGGTGGATATGGTGGAGTGGGTAGAATATGATGTGAATGACATAACGAATGTGGTAGGAAATGTGAAGGAGATAAAGTAGATGGTAATAAGCATGATTGGTGGAATAAAGATGGTAAGGATGGATATGGTGGTTGTTGTGAGTATGCATGATTACATTCATTGTGCATGCGTGGTGGAGAAGTATGTTTTGAAGAAATATGTTGGCTTTGTAATGAATTCAAGTAATAATATATGTCACCAACATAATGCATACCTTGATCTTCTTGGGTTGGTATTTGACATGGAGTACTAGGTATAAGGAAGAATTGTTCACTTTCATCCTTATCATGGTAAGGATCACAAAAAGCTTGTATCTCATTCACCATTTGCTTTTGATTGTTAAGGCATATGCACTGGTCTTCTTTCCTGTAGCAAAGAGAACAATAGGTGGTTAAATTTTCATCATCAAATCACATTGTTCTAAGAATTCATCAATGATTTGTTCATGTTCAAACATAGGGATAGAATTCTTGCATACCTCTGATAAGGGAAGATCAAGATAAGAAAAGATGCATTCATTAGGTAGAGAGGGTATTAACATATCACCTTTGATTGGCACATTTTCCCCACCAAGTTCTTCTTTTGTTTTTGAATTTGAAGGCAGGGGTCTGGGGGCAGTAGCCACTAGTGGGGTCAAGGGGCAACACCCTGGGGTAGTGCCCAGGCACATTTTTCCTCTCGTGGTCCTTTCAAATTTTGCATTTTTAAAACATTTTGCACCTAAAATTGATGTACTTGAACAACCTTGAAAATTCATCATTTTTAACATTTTTTTCTTCAAAATAGCTTCTTCTCTTTACCAACAATAATTCACAACAACTAGTGATAATGTAAATTTTAATAACTTCTAAAGAAACTAATGAATCTAATTTCTAAGGCCTACTTGCAAACTCTAAAATAAAACTCTGAAGCAATGCATCTATATGATTTATGCAATGCAAATTAAGATTAATTACTTAAGCAAGGCTAGCAGTTGCAAAAGCTTTCATCCTAACGCATTGTTCCTAACTCAAATCAGCAAACTAACATGCCTTTGACACCTTTTCCCAGCAATGGCAACAAAATGATAGGCCAATATTGGGACAAATAATAATAAAGAATTGATGATTTATAATAAAGTTCAGCTGGTCTATACGTGTCAATCCGAGAGCATAAGCTTGTGAAAGGTGTCCGAGCAGTATGTTATCAAGGGATGATAGTTGTGAAATGAGGAATTATGAATGCAGCTAAAACACACAAAATTTAGTCTACAAAAAATGAAACAAACCCAACAATAGGAACTGTCACTTCCTTGCAACAGGAACATAAGAAACATAAATGAACATAAAGACAATGATAATAACAAATGTAAAAATTTGCAAATCTAATGAACATTAATCTAGAAGAAACAAACAAATATCATTCCAAAGAAAATAATAATACAATAATTTTCTAAATAGAAATCTGACATGAATTTCTATACATATGACAGGCATCCAATAATCTACACATTAATACAAATAATTTCCTGTACACGTTTAAGAGCATAAATTTGCAATATCAATTACTTCAAGAAAATGAATACAAACTTTAAACCATTTCACTATCTTTCTCAATTAAAACATTAACTAGATTAGATATGTACTCATATGAACCCTTAAATATAAACCATACTAAATTGCTGAATTATGAATTGTACAAACCATAATTATATTACAAATATCACCAGCATTCTGCAGAGTGGGCCCTTCCTCCTCAGTTTGTTGAGTGATGAAATTCAAATGCTTCTCTTAAACTATTTCAATCATATTCTGTTCTATATTTCTGATCAAAGTCTTGTTCCCCTACACTCTATCTCTTGCTGCTTATATATACATAGCATTAGACTGGCTTTTACAGAACAACTTTATAATAGAAATCTATTATTTGCAGATAATAGTCATTTTGTTTCAACAGAATACTCCTGTCCTCATATTTAATTATGGTTTTAGTTTGACCAATAACCAATAAGTAATGAGGAGAAGATTGAATAAATAAGGTTATAACAAGAACCACGTGTTTTCAGCATGTATCCACATAATTTTCCTGTTGCCATCTTCACGTATTCAAATAGATTTTCATTCCATTTTTATCACATTTTTGGTGAATGATATCTGCAGCAAATATATCTATTTCAAAGTGGATGCAGAGAACCATGGTTTTTTTTGGTTGATAAATATGGATCACAAGACTTTTTAACATGCATCCACGTAAGTGTCCTTGCTATCATCTCCACATATGAATTCAGCTAAGCTGGAGAAGTTGAGCTGGTAACAGTAGCAAAAACAAACTTTGAAATTTGAAATCAAAACTTGTAATAGAATAATCACGTTTTGAAATAGGCCTCTAACTTTTCCATCATGCACGTTCTAAAGATTCTGCGGCGTGGGATTGTAATTGGGCACATTCTAGACAATACCCATGTCTCAAATTTTTGAGATTCATCCATATCTGTTTGCAAAATGAAATGCAAAACTGACAGTCCTCATTTTAGTTGGTAATTATCCTTGTTATGTTCTTTCTCAACATACTCCTTGGTCAATATTCTTGGAAGGAATAATGCTTTAAATTGTTGAGGAAATAATGAATGCCAAAGAAATACATTTCAAAGTGGATGGAACTTTATATTTCTGAAATAGCTATAGGAAGATGCGTAGCAAGCGACAGGAAGAACCATAACTTGTTAGATAAATACAATTTCATCTATTTATTCACATATTCTATCTAATAACTATATTAAATATTACTCATAAATATTCAGTCATATGCAACATAGAAAGAGAAAATGGAATAAAAGATAGGGATTTAAATGAGCGTAAAGGCTTATACGAAGGATAAAATATGGTATAATTTAAGACAAATATTGCTCTCATCACATACCACTAGTGTCATCCTCACTTGTGCCACCTGAATTATCATCACATGCATCAGTACAGTCTTCGGGGCCCAATCAACATTTTTTTAGTTGTTAGCACATGTGTGAAGGGATGGATATGGAGGTGTCTTAGGATGGAGTTTCATCTTATCCATGTGTACATTGTGGGCATAATTCTTACTCATACAAAGGTGGGGATTTCACACACACAGATGATTTGATGGCAATGATCTTTGGTGGATAAGAGACATAGGTTTGTTTGTTTGGATTTTGACATGATATTATTTAATCACATAAATATCATAAAAGTAAATATTTTTAATTTTATAGATCACTTTAGACTTATATGTGAACAATATGCAATGCAGGGTGCAACAAGAAGTACAAGAACACCACCGAGTACTCATTTTGCTAGAGGTGCAAGGCTAGGAGCAAGAAAACCTGAGGTAAAAAAATTTAAATATTCTTATAAGTACAATAATACATTGGCTTTAAAATATTGTTTCTTAACTGGTATGACACTAACAACCCGCTTATGAATCCTCTTCCATATCCTACCATCATTTAAACCCCTCTTATAAATCCAATTCCATCTCCTACCATCATTGAAACTCTCCCATTCATCAAATCCATCCAATTCCAATCCACATCTCTTTCTCGTAGCATTACCCAAACATCATCTAATGAACCTCATGAGTTTTGACATGATATTATTTAATCACCTAAATATTGTAATAGTAAATATTTTTATTTTATTTTATAGAATGTTCACTTTAGATTGACATGTTCAAACAATATGCAATGCACGGTGCAACAAGTGGTACAAGAACACCACATAGTACTTGTTCTACTAGAGGCATGAGGCAAGGAGCAAGAACACTTGAGGTAATGTTTTTTTAAATATTCTTAAAAGTACAATAATACATTTCCATCTCCTACCATCATTGAAACCCTCCCAAATTCATCAAAGCCATCCAATTCCCATCCACATATCTTGCTGCTAGCATACCCAAACTCCATCTAATGAACCTCATGATTTCATCCTCCATATACCCATTTGCATCAAAGAACCTCCATATCACATGTGGTGTCGTGTAGGAGTATGGAGATAATGAATCTTCACTTATATTTCTTGACAAGTAGCCAAAAGTTTATTCACATTTCTCTTTTCCTTCTCAGTCTCTTTGTTTTCAATTTAGGCCTTGTAGTCTTTTCAAGCCCCAATTTTTCCTATCTTTCAAGTATCCTTCCAATATCATCCTTCAAGTGCTTCTTGTGTCTTCTTTCCCTCCTATGATATTCTTGTTGTTATTGTGCCTTCTTTCCATTTACAACATTATCTCATATTTATAACAATACTTTTTACTGCTTTATCGAGCTTGTTGGGGGTTAAAATTTCTCAAATTGATGATGCCACATTTTATGCCATTAACTTTGGCCTTGAGAGCTATGTGGTATCATAGCTTTCACACCTATCAAGTTTACAATTTGAGTTGAACTCATGATGTGTCTTATTTATTCCTCTTATGTTATATGTGTCTCTTCTTAGGGTACTTGACATAGCTTGAGGTCTGGAGGAAAGGGAAGGAAATCAACAAGAACACCAAAACGAAAAAAGGTATTAAATACAAGTCAAGTTTATATTTTAAAATTTATTATGAATGAATGTATATACATGTACTCTATATTGATGACTATGTGTTGACTTGTTTTTTGAATATATATAGAAACAATTGAGTTTTGTAGATTTGATGAATGCACCTGAGACTACCAATGTTGAGGCAATGGAAGAGATAAAATTTCATATTTTTCTTCTCATAAATTTTAGGTTATAGTGTTGAAAATAGATTGAAGAAGACTATTAAAGAGGGGTTGTTGAGAATAGATTGATACAAGTATGATGTAGTGCCTGCCCCTAGTCTACATTTTCCTAGTTTACATTTTTGCTATCATTGCCAAGCTCTTTTAGGCTAGTTTTATATTTGATGATTAGTAGCATTATCTTGAGATTATTAGATATTGTTTCAGACTCAGATGATATATGATGAGATTACTTGGTACTCTATACTTCATGTGTGCATGATGATTATTAAAATGCTGTTAAGTTATTGATGATGTTTAGTTAGATGGATTATCATATGTGTTTTCTTATGGAGACTTACCCCATACTGCATGTGTATGGTGTCTGTGTTTGTTTTCTTTATGTATGGCATTTTTTATGTGGCTAAGGAAGGGAGTTGTAGTCACCTGCTAGTCGAGATCTACATGATGCACCACTTCCTACCATTGCCTGTTTAGCTTACTATTTATTGTGTATGTACATGCATGGATTTTATGTAGGTTGCAGGTACCGAGTATCGACTTCCCTGAATTGCCAAGATGAGTGTACCCTATCGCATTATCTCAATGGTAAGAGAGGGGAGATAAATTCTTAAATCTAGATCCTAGACCTTTAAGCCATTTGTCCTAATTGATAATTAGGACAAGTATCTGAGTCATGTACCCTCTGAATGCATCAGATGACATTAATTTGTGATTTTAACCCTTTAGTTTAATTTTGTATTTGTTTTACTATGATGGGTTTTCATATTTTACCTTATGAGTCCTTGGTGAATTTTTTGTTAATTAAGTTTAATTAAAAGATTTAATTAATGATTTAACTTAATGGAAAATTAATATGATAATTTAATATTTAATTCTATTTAATCAACTGGGAAAATAATTAAATTAAAAAAATTAAATTTTTGGATAAATTTATAAGTTTAAATTTTGAACATTACAATATTTATTTAATTTAATAATAATATATTTAGAGTTTATTTTTAAATAAATGTTAAATAATATTATTATTTAAGTTAATAAATAGTTGTCAAAATTAATGTTTGAAAATAAATTTAGAAGAGGGAAAATAAATTAATTTATTAAAAGTTTCATGATTGCATGAAACATGCATGAGACAAAATTAAATAAATAAATTTAAAAAGAGGTCAAGTAAAAATTAAATAAAGTAATTTAATCAATTAATGAATGTGTATGGAAAAGATAAAAGTAAGAAAAATAAAAGTTAATAAAGAGTTAAAAGGTTGGGAGCAAAGAGTTCTCTTGGGTGAACGCACAATTAGTGCCCCAATTTTAGGGAGATAACTCTTTATCACAATTTGGGGGTTCATTTTCAAGAGACTGCAAATTTTGGAGAAGGAAGAAATTTTTATAAATGAGAAGATTCTGAAAGGGGAATTGTTCTCTATAGTTTTCTGGGGTGTAGCGAATTAGCATCAGTGTCCAGGTAGAAGCTTGTGAATTTTGCATAATTTAAATATGCTATTTTCTTTCCTGTCTTCTTCATGTCTACCAGATGATTGTGTGGATAATTCTTGTGAAGAATATATCATGTCATGAGTTCTGGACATTTGGAAATTATTCTGTACATGGAACATTTTTATTTGTTCAATATAACTTTCCTTCCAGCAGATTCTAGATTGAGAAATTACCGAGAAGGGTTTGAATTTTTAATTGGGAAAAATCTTCTTAGAGGAAATTAAACCAAAAAAAATGCGTACATTGTTTTCATCCATCAGATTAATTCTTAGATTTGATTTTTTTTTTTAATAAAAAATATATGTATACATTCATTAAAAAATGAATTTGTTTTACCAAATTTCGAAATGAATTTATACGGGTTTTTGAGAAGGAGAAACGTTTAATATAAAAAAATGTTTTTATAATTTTTAAAAAAAAATTATATATTAAAATTGTATGGGGAGGTGGGCAGTCACATCCCATCCCCCTGCCCTAGGCACTGTCCACGACAGTGGACTACTGACAACCTTAAAGGCTACGCGGCAGGCCAGTACCGTGGCAGGGCTGTGGCCTTTTAAAGGACAACAACTGTTAATAAAAACAACGCCCAATTTATATTAAAAAAATACAGGCACGTTTTTACATTTTTATAAAAAGTTTTAATTTTTATTAAAATTTAATTTAATTTAATTTTTTAATATATTTATTATAATTTATTTTAAATATTGTTTTATTAATAAGTTATTTAAAGTTTTTAATTTATAAAATTAATAAATGATATATTATATAGTTATTGATTTATTTAAAATAAATTTATAAATATTAATTAAATATTGTTAAATGGACATTAGTTTATTTTAAATAAAAAAATTGATATAGTTAATATGAGTAATAATTAGTAAGATAGAAAATATTTTAAGATTGTTAATCTGACTCTAGTAGAATTATAAGTCAATGGGAGTCTTACCTTAGCGAACTCAAAACAAATATAATATTTGCCATTAGTAAATTTAGAAAATTGATTTTCAAATTGTGGGGGTAAATCTTTGTTTTACTTAAACAAATACTTGAGTTAATTATAAGAAAAGTGGAGGTTATTTCTTACTTGATAACAACTCTGAAATGAAAATTGAAAGCCTCATATTTGACTTAACCATGTGATTTCAAAAGCAAACCAAAACATGTATTTGTATCTTGTTTTCTTTATGCTATTTGTGTTTTGGGGTTGACTAGATTGTTGACTAGTTATGAGACATCTATGAGAGGCTCAGAGGTTTTTGTGAGTGTGGTATCATGTTCAATCGATCTCAATCTTTTTGCTCAACCATGTGTGTGATGGTATGCTTATGATGAGTATGTTATATTGTTGGTTACTATGTTTTAGTGCCTTTGTGGGATAGCGAGATTTATGCTATGAGATACCTGATTTAACCATTTTGATTCATTGATCAGTAGTGTTGGGATACTTTCCAGTTGCTTGTTGAGAATTGATGGATATTGTGATTTATCTTTGTTACTTCCAATTGCTCATTGAGAACCGATGGATATTATGATTTATCTTTGTTGCTTTCCAATTCTCATAGAAAATTGATGTGATTATTATGATTATCTTTATGATGTTGTCCAGTCACTCGTATAGGACTGAGGTGATTTTACTATGATTCTGTGATTTGTGATTTCATGAGCTTAGGATAGGTTATCTATATGTAGTGTTGGGTTGTGGTTTGCAATGGAGGTTCGGGGACCCTAAGTCATCCCGGGGGTAACCCATTGTAAGTTGTTTAATAAGTGACAACATTACACTAAATACTAACTTAAATGAACCTAATAAGAGTTAATTATATGTTCTCACCCATGCTTGGAGTGCTAGTACAAACTAGGATGGGAGTAGGGAGAACACTTGGTTATGACCTTGCATTCCATAGTATGCCTTGTCAGTATGAGAGGATACTAGTGGCCGTAGTGGAATCACTAGGGACCTGGGAGTCCTAAGGGACTACTCGAGTAACTTTGAGCATGATTCATGCAATGACATTTGCCTACTTACATAATAGATTCCTACGTGTCTTTGTGTGCCTCTAGGTCTAGATGTCGATCTATGCTGGAACCTTTGAGTTAGTATATTTTTAGGATTCTTGGACTTAGAGAGTATTTGTGCTATGTGATTTGATATCTTGTTTGGACTTGAGACTATATCCTCAATGTGGTGGGAGTGGGCCATTTAGGTTCCAAGTGGTTGGCTGGTAGTGCTTTTTCACTCTTACCATTGAGATCCGTCTGTAGTCACCATGGCTAGAGCATTCTTTGTTGGCATTTACCTTCTTTCTATTTATGGATCATTATGATGGATGGTTATATTTATGATGGACGTTATATCTTTATTGATGGATGGATGTATCATGTATGGTGGATGGTTTCATTTACTTTATTGTACTTGTATCATGAGTTTGAAGAGGATGATGTATTTCTACTTTTACATATGTATATTCTTTTAAGCCTTTCATACCCTGTGACATGTACAATGGATGATTGAGCATTTTGAATTTAATTTGCCAAGAGGAATTCACAACAAGTGTATATTATTTTAAGGACATTGAACTTTTCATTATTCTTTCATATGGATGTGGTATGTGATGGACTTAGTATTAATTAAATTTAAATGTGATTCAACATCATGGGATCCTTAACGAATGTAACCTTTATGTATGCTTTTAGTTGAATGTATGTTATTGCTTCCACTACTACGTGTTTGATGTGAATGGTTTATCTTTCATATATATATGTATGTATGTATGTATGTATGTATGTATAAATGCTACCAAACTTAGTAAAACTTTAGGTTATTTCTTTTGGATCCCTTGGCGGGGCATTACATATGATCAATATGTTTCAATCATTATTTTTTCACTAATGCCAAACTTACTATTTGCTGGTAAGACAACTTCTTATATGATTTGAGTACCATCACTTAATTGATTAATGAAGAGGATTTGATCAAAATATGTAACTATAGCACCTAGAGCAAAGGTTGAGTTATGATTATGTAAAGGAGTACACGAATCAGTTAGGACAGTGATAACATTATGCATTGATAATCAACTTAAAAGGCTGGTTACACTAAGAAAGTTTAGAAGAACAAGTTACGTAAAGTTTGTTTGCCAAGCTTGATCGAGTGGATAGTAGGTGCTGAGCAAAGTTTGTGCAAGCCAAGTAGAAAATCAGTTGGAGCTGAGTAAAAGTTTATTCTAGTGTATGTTGAGAAAAATAGTGGATGTTGAGTAAAGTTTAGTTTATGTCGAGCACCAGTAGACTTTAGTTTGTGTCGAGTGATTTTATAGAGGATGCCAAGCAACATAGTATGTGCTGAGCATCAGAAGCTAGATAATGCCGAGTGGCTATATTATTTAAAAGATCATGAATTCAATAGATTTAAGCCAACAAGTTTGCTTTCTTGGAATGTGTGAGCTAGGTGGAAGATAAGGTTGATGAGATGGTGGTATAGAATTCAAGGTAAACCATTTTTAGGAAAATTCAAAGAGGATTCAAGGAGAAGTTTCTAGAAGAGGTATGGAATGTGGTATACATTCATTTTATCCTACCTAATTTGTCCTAACCCTAATTTGGAAGATGGAGAATGAGTGGAAAAAGATCTTAATTTCATATTTATAGGAATGGCTAGTCAAAAGCAAAGGTTGTCATGTGAGAGAACCTAAGAAAAACAAGGAGTCAACGATTTTGCTTCATCAAGTGACCTAAGAGAAGAGTTTGCATTGGCACGTTAAGCAAGAAGGCTTAAGGGTATGAATGCTTAAAGAGTGAACAAGCTATCAGAGCTCAAATGTGTGAAGGCCAAGCATAATGGAGGACTAGAACATAGATCTATAATCTGCAAATGGAGTTGCAAGTTTTTATCAGATCAAGCCTTATTGATAATCTCTAATAATTGTATCAATATAGGGTAAATCCTTTGGATTAAGGTTGACCTAAAAGTCATTTGTAAATCCTTTAACCGAGTGACATTCCAAGTGAATGATCTAAAGTCCTCTAAAAAGGGTCTCTCCTAATAGGGTGATTGAAATCCTTTAACAGGGTCACATTTAACAGTGTGTATTGTAACCTTTAACAGGGTTGGCCTTTCATAGGGTATCATTTTAGAAGAGTAAAAAAGAGTAGCATGTTATCGGTGTTTTTTGCCAAATTAGGTTTCCACACAAATCATTGTGTCAAGTGTGTTGATGAATTTGTTATGTTTCATGTTTACATTTCTGCAAGTTGATTTGACAGTAACCTACAAGTTTTAAGTGATTGCATAATCTTATGGATGCATGCATGAAAATAAATATTTTATGGGTTCACTAGCTGTGAAACATTTTATTTATACATTTGGACCTTGATAACTGATTAACCCCCCTAGTTATTCTAAAAGTATTCCAACATATAGTATGCATTTATTCTATATAAATATTAAATAGTTGCATTTACAAATGAGTACATGTTTTTACTTTTATTTTTTTTAGTTGTATAGTAACTATCAACAATTTGTCTTATTAATGTGTGTTATTTATCTATTACCTATTACAAAACTCTTTGAGACTTCATGCAAATTCTTTCGCATTTCATTTTGTTAGGTTTCTTGAGCATCAAAGATGGGGTCAAACACAATAGAGGCGAGAGGTATGTATGTATTCTTAGTTGAAACCCTCTTGTGATCTCAAGTTGGATTGCTTGTGTGTGTGATAGAAATACCTAATTCCTACTCAACAATTCTAATATTTGATCTCTTACAATACATGCTTTGCCTCATACTAGAAATTGATTCATCAGTGGTTGTGCAACACGAGCGATCTAGCTCAGGGTGCAATATGTTTTTTATTTTTTACTCTATTTGAAATCCCTAATGTCACTCTATAATGATAACATTTTATCACTTACCATACATGTTGTGCCTCATACTAGCACTGATTCATCAGTGGTTGTACCTCTTGCTAGCATGAGAGATCTAGCTCAGGTTGTAGTACATTTTTTGTTTTTTTACTTTATTTGAAATCCCTAATGCCACTCTATAATGCTAACATCTTATCACTTACCATACAAGTTTTGCCTCATACTAGCACTGATTCATCAATGGTTGTACCTCCTACTAGCACGAGAGATCCATCTCAGGTTGCAATATATTTTTTATTTTTTTACTCTATTTGGAATCCCTAATGCCACTCTATAATGCTATCATTTAATCACTTACCATAAAGGCTGTGCCTTATACCTACACTGATTCATCAGTGGTTGTACCTCCTGCTAGCATGAAAGATCTAGCTCAGGCTACAATACATTTTTTTGTTTTGTTACTCTATTTGGAATCCCTAATGCCACCCTATAATTTTAACTTTTTATTGCTTACCATACAAGTTGTGCCTCATATCAGCATTGATTCATTAGTGGTTGTGCCTACCATGAGCATTGATTCATTGATAGTTGTGTCTCCCATTGTTACTCTACCTCATCATTTTTTTAGGAGTCCCATCCATCGAAGAAGGATCCCATTACCATTATCATTCAATCCAACTATGGGATAGAGGGATGAGGTAACGAACAACTCAACTATCCACAATTTAGAATCCGATTTATAGTTATTTTCATATTACTTATAGATAAGATATTTGATAGTGTATTTTATTTTTTCTCCTATAGACACCTTGTGAGCCACAAACTACATCAAACAGGCTCTATTTTGATGATCCTACACATTCATAGATATTGATAGTGATATACATATCTAGTTATGGTCATCACATGACATTGACATATATTTGACTTTTGTATTATATATATTCAAGATTTGTATTGTGCACATTCAACATGTTTATTGTACACATTCAACATTTGTTGGCTATTCAACTTTTGTATTGTTTATATTTGAGATTTTTATTGTGCACATTCAACATTTCTATTGTACACATTTGATATTTTTCGAATATTCAACTTTTGTATTATACTGATGAGACATAACATCTTTTTGTAACTATATGATTGATATGACATAATATATTATTCATTTTGATATACTTTAAACTTGGATTTCTATCCAACTTGTTGAGTGTGTGCATACAAACTTGTATTTCAACTTACTTTCTTCCAATTAATCAAACACATGAACATTAATTATTTTTTATAGAAAATGCAACATGTTTATCAAATTCATTATAACATGTAATCACAAGTCACTTATTTTGATGTAATAAGACATGAAAAGTAAAAATGTCATGATTTTTGTATGTGTCAAAGATCACAACCCAATAGTGCTTAGAGACCCTTAAGGATGCTTCCATTTGATGTGGTCGATACCATTAGAGGGACTTTGAAGGTGAAAAAAGGTTGGTCCTAGCCTAAACCCACCAACCAGAGCTAATAAAGCAGATGATTCAATCCTAGGATCAATAGTTTGAAATATACACGACCTTGCTCATTTGAACTAAGAAACATTAATTTTTTTTGGCAATAAGTGAGATACAAATGCCAAATCCAAAAAAAGTCAAATCTCTATAAACTAAGATAGGTTATTGTAGGCCTATATAATGTGATCCTGTATCACTTGACAGTTTTTCAATACCTCACACAAGCTCGGAGAAATGCCTAATTGAATATCACAACTTGATGGTGCTTAGAGACCCTTAGGGATGCTTCCATTCAGTGTAGTTGATACCATCAGAGGGATGTTGTGGCTGAAACAAAGTTTTTCTAGCCTAAACCTAACCAAATAGAGCTAACAAAGAAGCCTTGGATTTCTAGGAATGCATTAGAAGCTTCAAAACCCTAGTTGCTAGGAAAACACAAAATGAAGGAAAATGAATGCAATCTATTGTTCTAATCTACGGTACTAATTCAAATCAATTCCTTGAACATGTGAAATAAATTAAAGGACTGAATTCAATTAGCTCATCACACAAAACTAAAAAAATAGTTGAAAAGTACAGATAAGCACTCTAGAAGGCACACAAAAATTGCTCCAAAACTTGTCTTCTTGATTCCAACACAAAAATTTGGTGATCTCCAACACATATACACTCCTTTAGGTCATTTTTTTGTTTCCCAACCAAAATTTTCCCTTGGTTGTGTATTCTTGACAACTTTTGCAAGAAATTGCAAAAATTGCACTTTTCCAAAATTTGCATTTTGCAACTTTTTAACAACTTTTTGCACTATTATGAAATTTAACTCCAACTAGCTAAGAAATGATCCCAAATAATGTATAAAGACTAAAGATGACCAAAAAATATCAAATCCAACCTTGAGTCTACCTTTGACCAAATGTTGACTATTTTTGACCAACCTAGAACAACCTAGACAAACAAACACTAGGTGATCTTTTGGTCTCTAAATGAGTTCACCAACCTATCAATGATCTTCTCATTCATTATATAGAGTGTTTGGGTGGTTAGTCACTCTTTAGGTATCCTCTTCAATTCTTTTCAACTTTCTTTCCAAAAGTTGCAAAGTTGCACAATGCAACTTTTACATTTTTTTTGCAACTTTTCACCAATTTGGTCAAATGACCTTCCTATCATCTCAAACTTTACCAAAAATCTTACCTATGGTAAAAAAACTCACCCTAACTCTTTGTAGACCATATTGACCTCATGATGATGTCATCATCATACCTTGTGCCAATTAGAGAGTTATATTAAGCCTAAAAAGGGGTGACATAGTGTAACAACAAGGACACGGTCCAAAATAACCCTATCCAAGATTTGCATATGTTGTAGAGAAGCTAAATGGGTATGCAAATTTATAATTTATTTTCCTGATGTTTTGGGAAATTTAGGAGACAAATGCAAGAGGACAACCATCTAAAATCATCAAACCCACAAAAAAAGAGTTCAAGAGACAAATTTATTAAAATTTAATAATAAATTTATAACAATAATGTACAATATTTACATCTCTTATCGATTTTACATACAAAATACGGCATCTAAATATGCACACATGAAATCTTTTATTAGATTTTTATACAAAATATGACATTTAAATAAGCACATGTTATATGTCTTTTTTTTTTAATATACAAAATTTAGCATCTAAATATGCACATGTGACATCTCTTATCAGATTTTTATAAAAAATATGGCATATAAACATGCACATTTTACATGTCTTCTCTTTTTTATATACAAAATTTGGCATCTACATATGCAAATCACTTTAAAGTTGCAACATTTCGCATACCATATATACAAAATTTTCAAAATTACTCTACCACATGTAGAATGATTTAGCTATATAACATATAATCAATCAAGGGAACCTTCTGGATCAACTCTAACCCTTATTGTATCAAGTATTGCCTCGTGATTAGATTCACATACTTTTCACAACTTTTTGTTAAGAGGCCTACCACGATACAGTATCAATTGAATATTTGTTCCAACAATAAGGTTAGAGTAATGAAGAATATGTTTGCGTGTCTCAAAATCCTAAAATAACCATGTGGTAGAATTCTTGATAGGGTACTGACATTTAATTGTAAAGACAATTTAAAGTCAAAATTGATACATTATACATGAAAAATTAACTTAAAGAGATCTTCATAGTAGTGGACAAAAATATACTACCTTCTAAGCCATGAGCCTGTCATAATGACAGATCCTATTGGGTACTCAATATCCTCACCATGAATGACTATAGCTATTAGTTTCTTTTTGGGCTCAATACATGAACATAGAAAGTAATCTATTCCTTCATCATTATTGTGATATGCAATAACTACATATACATGACCTACATTATATAGAAGGATAAGTTAATAGAAAAATTGAAAGTAATATATTTTAACCAAGTATTTAACTGATAACTTAGTACCTAGTTCAACTAGGATAAATACATGCTCAAAATTAATTGATGCCTCAAATTGGTTGAGTTGTAGTGTTGTAGGAAGTTGATATGATCACACTACTTACTCATAACTTTGCATTTAGCAATCTTTCTTTATACCTTGCTAATTGACAAATATCTACTTTGTCAGCCTTCATGTGTTTATACATGTTATCAAAACACAAAATTTACTTTTTCCCATTTAGGTTTAATATCTAGGATGTCATCCCTAATTATTTAAGTAGTTATTTCATAAATAAAATAAATTCATAACTTAAAAAACGCATTTCCTTACCATGCTATGTTCTATTTGTACACTGTTGTACTAGTAAATTCATCATAACTATGTTTGTACTAATCGTACTATCTTGTAAACTTGAAAATGTGGTCATCATAGTCTTTGTTAGCCCTACCTAACTCCACACATGTCCATAATATGCCTATGAAGCTTGCCAACCAAAACTGTAACTATTCCGCTAGATAAATTGTATAACAATTAGTCAATTTTCTAAGTCTAACTGTCATAACTTCATCTTCATGCTCTACTCACTTCATGTGACTCATAAATTTCCATAAATGACAACATCAAAATGTCTAAACTAGCCTAATTTTCAACACTCTTATCATAGACCAGGTAATCATCTCTAGAATCTTCATGGATGATAGAAGTTATAAAGCTTGCTAAAGTTAGTGAAGATCCACTAGGACTTTGTTGATTAATTAAAGGATTAAAGTCCTTTAATTGGATAGTTTTTTTCAAACTTTTTATTATTTATTAATAGGAAATAAAAATAAATTAGTAGCACTCTTTTTCAACAAGTGTCATTTTGGCGTAGTCACAAATATAGTAGTAAGAGATGAGCTGGTTTAAATTATGCCACCTAAGGTCAGATTATAGACAATATTAATCTTTATGCTAGCCCTTATGGTAATTGTCAATTTTATAACATGACAAGTCTATCCTTAGTTAATTGAATCCTACTATTTTAAATCAAAGTAGCATGGTCTAGCACATATTTTTAAATTTAATCATTAACTCTATACTATGTGAAGCTCTCTTATTCATAAACCAATGACCTTTAAGAGTTGTTATTGTCATTATTAATTCTACTCAAGCCCTTATCCTTGCATTGATTTTAAAAATATTAATTAATAACTTAATCAAGTGCTCAACTTAATTAGTATTAGTAAATAGATTTGTCCTTCAAAAAATATTGAAAAGAATTGACTCAAATTACCTAGAAAGAAGAACAAATGCTATCAGTAGTTGGATGAGTTATTATTGGATTGATAACCCTCCTCTAAATTATGAGGTACAACTCCTTCCTAGAAATATTTATTATGAATTGAATAATAGATTATGTGTTTGACCAAAAGACATGAAGGTTATGCTAACGTTCATCCATCAACATGGAATGAATGCGATTATGATGCAGGAGCATCTTGCATCCAAAATAAAGGGGAGACATGTTGAATTTTTTTATAAAAAAAAATTTGAAAAAATAAAAATAAAAATTTGTGGAGGAGAGAGAAAGTGACGAAAATTAGAGGAGAAATAATAGAAAAAAATAAAAAAATAAATGGTTGTCATTCCATTTATCGAGGTGTGTGGGTAGAATTCTAGAAAGTTATGAATATTGTAGAAAGTTGTGGATATTGTAGAAGGTTGTGGAGGAATTCTAGAAGCTTGTGGATAAGTCATGCATAGGGTGGTAAGTGCCTATTTAAGCAAGGCATATGAGCATTTCTAATCAAGCTCAAGGAGAAGCTCGAGAAGGAGTAGCGTGGGAAGTAGAAGTTGTGGAAGTTGAAGCTTGGAAAGCTTGGAAGGCTTCAAGGTGTGAAAGAGAAGGAGGGATTGAAGAGTGAGTTTTCCTGAGTCTATGGATAGAGCGCCGAATGTGAGGTAGTTTACAACAGGATTGTGGTGGACTTGTGAGTGTGTAGACAGAGCACCGAATGTGAGGCAGTTTACACTTGGATCTTAGATTAGGTTTGTGAGAAGAGCTAGTGGTTGCGGTTTAGAAACAAGGAGATTGCTTGGTGGCTTGTGAGCACAAGTTGAGATCTTGGAGGTTTCTACCAAAGTGTGGATCTGGACTAGCTTGGATTTGGATTGGATCTTGAGAGATCTTGCAGAAAGGTTATTGTAATTGCTATTGGATTGCCAAGTATAATAAAATTGCTTGGGAAGTATTTTGTCATCTCTTTGTTTCCTTATTGTTGCATTCTTGGTTGTGAGTTGGTAAGGGTGGTGTGGCCCTTCGTCAGAGCGTACCTCTATCAAGTGGTATCAGAGCAGACCTTCATCAGATTATTAAATTTATAAACTAAGAAACAAACGAGTAACCAATAGATCACTCATCTAATCCTTTGACACAAAGAAACATTAAGAAAATGATATTCTATAATGCCCCTCTAGTAAACCCAAAAGGATAAGTGTAAAATGTTATAAAGTTTAGGTAAATTGAATTTATTTTTCAACATATTTTACTTGCTAAGTTCACTTTGATCATAAGTGTAAGAACCCTAATAAGTTCCCTAACTAATAAGTTCCTAGATTTTGTCCCTTTAAATATTTAAGTTTGTTTAATCTAAGAATGTCCTATCTCCAAAACATAATTACATATCAATAACACTTGAAAATAAAAGATCATAATACAAAGTGGAACACATTTCTTAATAAATACTTGATACATAATACTTTCCAACTTTCTAAATGAATAACTATACACATTAATCACTAATAAACTTTAAAGAAAGAGAAATAACAACCATATCAATAATTCTTTTTTTTTTCCCTTCTTTCCTATCTGCCCAAACCTTTTACATTTTTTTAAAATACAATAACAAACTCTCTTTTTGGATTTACATTTTATATAAAAAATACATCAAGTACATCATAATTTGAAGGCACCCTCAAAGAAACATCATAAAAATCTTCATAGATGTCTTCATAAGAATCTCCAAAAAACTCTCATAGCAGACCATGTACAAGCCTCAAAAAGTTTTGCCACATAACTATTGGATACAATTGTCTAATTGTGTGTTGTCTTTGATGTCACAAAAATGTCATATTAGTTGTTAGTTAGTGCTTACCAAGCTCACTTGGTTAGCAAGATAGTTTTCCTTGTCTACTGAGTGTTCTTGAAGTTTACTCTATGAAGACAGTGTCTACCCAGGTCACTCAAGTGTCGAAGGAAATTATGGCAGAGAATAGTGTTAACTGAGTTCACATGGTTAACAAAGAAAAGTTGGAAAAATTAAGTGCTAACTGAGTTCACTCGGTTACCAAAGGATTTTTGCAAGTTCACAGTGCTAACTGACCCTCTTTTGGTTAACATAGGAAATCATCTCAGAACTAGTATTTCCCGAGCAAGGTCAGCTAATAAAGGATTTTTTTGTTTTGGCACGTGAAGCTTAATTATTTCAAGTATTGGTTCTAGCTGACTATGGTAATGAATAGTGGTCATCCCAATTTATATTGAGCCAAATTGACAATCTAGATGGTATAAATATAAGGTCAAGTTGTGGTTTTGAAGTGTGTGTGCAAGTGTGTTGATTGAATTAAGAAGGAAAGAGTGAAAGGAAACTTGAAGGATAAGCAGATATCGTTATGGAGTAGAAAAGTACTATTCAATCAAGAAGGATCAAGTTTAAGCAAAATAGAGATCTTAATTTAGTAATTGAATTGCATCAAAATCAAGTCATTTCATTGTTACTCTCCAACCAATGTAGCAGTGATCTAAAATCTCTTAACAGAGTTGGTTTAACAGCCAATTGTAAATCCTCTAACAAGGTGGCAATTACATTGAATTGTTTTAAGACTTCTCACAAGGCCACTCCTAATAGGGTGATTAAATCCTCTAACAAGGTCACACCTAACAATGTGTTTTGTAACCTTTAACAGGGTTGGCTCCTAATAGGGCTCACTTCAAAAGAGTGAAAAATAGTAACTAGTTACATTGGTGGTTTTTCCCATATTGGATTTCCACATTAAATCTGGTGTCTCATGTATTCATTTCCTTTTTCTCATGTTTTCAAATTAATTAATATTAATTTTTTAAGATCTGCTAAAAGTAATTCACACTCTGCATTTACTGAGTTACAACAATTTCTGTATGTTTATCGAGTAACAACAACAATCAATTTTCTTAGTCTAATATTTTATTGTTGACATCTTAGGGATTTGGGATTTATTTTAGTGGTAACTAATTCACCCCCACTCTTAGTTACTCCTTCTATATTTCCAAAAATTGGTATAAGAGCTTTTGATTCTTGCAAGAAGGTTTCAAGGACCTAAGTTAAAGATCGAGATGTCTTATAAGAGAGAGATTCCAAAGCTAAATAGAGACAAATTTTTAGCATGGCAGGGACTCATGAGACTTCATCTAGCCACCATTAGTGATTTAGGTTGAAAATAACTTGATGAAGAATACAAAACTCCTATTGGTACACTATCTATTGGAGATCTTGCTGAGAAAAAGAACCATAACATCATGATGATTGATATTGCATCTGCTCTTAGTTATGATGAATTTGATGAGATCAAAGACTGCAAAATTACTTTTGATATGTGGAACAAGCTAAAGAACACCTATGGTGGCGATGAAAATGTAAGGAGAGCTAAAGCCAAAAGCCTTAGAGGACAATTTGATCAGATGAGAATGAGAGAAGATGAAAATGTTGCCAAATATGTGGAAAGAATCAAAGCTAGTGTTAGTGTAAGTAGAGCTTCTGGAGGAGAAATCAAGGAAGAAACTATTGTAAGTAAAGTTCTCAGAATATTGCTTCCTATCTATGCAATTAGAGTATCTTCTATTCAAGAAATAGGTGTGATCCAAATCACAAGTTAAGTTTTGATGCCTTAGTAGGAAGATTAATATCTTTTGAGCCAAACAACTTTGACAATTATGTTCTAGCTTCCAAAAATATTGAATTTGCATTTGAGGCCAAATTTTCACTCAAAGAAAAAGACAAGAAAATAAAAGACATTCAGTTAGAAAGTGAAGAGGAAATAGAGGAAAGCTTTGACATTGATCTTGAAGTTGTTGAAACCTTACTTGCAAAGAAATATTCTAGAAGTAGAGGAAAATACAAAGGTAAAGTTCCTTTAATCTGCTTTTCATGTGAAGAAATTGGTCATATTGCTACTAGGTGCCCAAACAAAGAGAGAAAGGATGAGAAGAAGAGTCACAAGTACAAAGTCAAAAAGGATTTCAAAAATCACAAATCATACAAGGACAAAGGTAAGAAAACTTTCTTTATGGCTAAGGATTTTGATAACAATGAAGATAAGATAGTATACATTGCTGTAAAAGATGAATCTGATGAAGAAGAAGATAAGATGGCATTTATCTCTCATGTTAGTAAAAATGATACATGGATCATAAATAGTGAATGTTCACACCATATGACTGGAGATAGAAAAAAAATTTGAACACTTTGAATAGTATGATGGAGGTAGTGTAAGGTTTGGAAACAATGAACCTTGTTGCATCAAAGGGAAATACCAAACCTCATTAACCAATGAACTTGTGTGTGACAATGCCTATTGGGTTGAAGGACTAAAACATAATCTACTAAGTGTAGCACAACTAATCAACATTGGATTCAAGGTATAATTCATGCATGACAAGGCAAGACTACTAGATGACAAAAGAAATTTGATTGGATCAGGTAAACAAATAAGAGGTAACCTATTTTATCTTGATCTTGGTGATTACTCATGTTTTATTGCTCAAATGGAAGAAAGTTGGTTATGGAACAGAACACTATGCCATGTAAACTTTGATAATATGGTCAAGATAAGTAAATTTAGAAAAGTAAGAGGTATCCCTAGTTTGAAGAAACCAGATGTTGGTTTATGCAAAAATTATTAGATTGGCAAAATGGGAAAGACTAGTTTTAAGAGCAAAAACTATCAATTTGAAGATATCTTGGAAATTGTACATACTCACCTATGTGGACCCATTGGAATAGAAAGTTATAGTGGAGAAAAATTCTTTATTCTTTTTGTTGATGAATACTCTAGAATGATGACTGTTATGTATCTAAGAGAAAAATCTAAAGCATTTGAGGAATTCAAATGGTATCTAGCAAGAGTGAAAAAAGAAATTGGAAAAAGATTGAAATGCTTAAGATGAGATAGAAGTGGTGAATTCATCTCTAATGAATTCAATAATTTCTACATTGAAAGAGGAATTAAAAGACAAGTTTCAACTCTTGGTACTCCCAAGCATAATAGAATAGCTGAAAGAAGAAACAGATCCATCATGGATTGCGCAAGGACTTTAATAATTGAAAAGAAAGTTGTTATCAAATACTGGAAAGAAGCCATCAACACTATAGTTCATACTTTGAACCAGCTTTAGTTAAAGAAGGACTCACATAAAACTCCCTATGAATTATGGTATGGCTAAAAACCTAATGTAAGTTACTTAAAAGTATTTGAAAGTAAATGTTATATCTTGAAAGAGTCTAGAAAAGGCAAGTTTGATGTGAAAGGTGATGAAGGTATATTCTTGCAGAAGCAAAGCATATAAATATTTGAATTTTTCTACTTATAAAATCATAGAAAGTGCACATGTGAGAATTAATGAGTTTGTAGAAAAGACTAAAGAAGAAAGCAAAAGGGAACCAAAAGATTACAAAAGATTTATTTATTTCGAACCTGACACATTACTAGGCACATCTAACAATAAGGAGACTTCACCTCCTGAGTCTTCCTTAGCAACCAAGTTGTAAGAAGTAAAAACTAAATCAAAAGGACCTGAGTCACATTCTTAAGCCACCAAGCTAATGCCTACCGAGTTTGAATGATTCGAGTGTTGAAAATCTGATTGAAAAGCTCGTTGTTGAAGATCAAAGAGGGAGATTGCTATAAAGAAAGAAGTTTGTTGTTAAAATAATGTTTTCAATCATTTTTTTTATTGATGTCAAATCTACTATTTTTAGGAATGACATTTGCTAATAAGATCCAAGTACTATCACTTAGTTGATTGATGAAGAGGATTTGATCAACAAGATGTAACAAGAGCACCTAAGGGAAAGGTTGAGTTATGATGTTGTAATGAAGTGCAAGGATTAGTTAAGACAATGGTTAAATCATGTATTGATAGCATAATCAAAGATACAAAGGTTGGTCACACTTAGAAACATTAGAGGACGAAGTTGTAACAAGGTTGACTGCAAAGCTTAAACTAAGATCATTAGTGGGTGCCGAGAAAGTTAGTTGAAGTTGAGAAAATTCTCAGTTGGAGCCAAGTAATAAGAAATTCTAGTGTATGCTAAGTGATCTTTAGGTGCTGAGTAAATATTAGGTGCCAAGCATTAGAAAATCTTAGTTGGTTCCGAGTGATCTTCAAGTGCCAAGCATCAGGAAAAACACAGTTGATGCCGAGTAACATAGTATGTGCCGAGCATCAGTATTTCAATAGTGTCAAGCTGCTGCATTATTTCAAATGATAAAGATTCACCAAATCTAAGCTGAAAAAGTGATTACCTTGAATTTTGTGAACAAGTTGGAAGATAAGGATGATGAGTTGGTGACACAAAAATCTATATAAACCATTTTTGGGCGAATTCTAAAGGATTATTCAAGAAGTTTCTAGAGGAAACAAAATATGGGTTAGATGCAATGAATCCTACCTAATCCATACGAATTGAAATTAAAGAATGGAAGAATCGAGTAGGAAAAGGAACTCCAAGACTTCTATTTAAGGAGTCATAGACCAAGAAGCAAATGCTACTGATACTGTTGCTGCTGAAGAGCCAAATCTATGAAGTGGTTAGAAGGGTGTCAAGGAGGAGGCATCTAAGAGAAGGAAGAGCACAAAGGCTCTACTTCTATAAGTGGTCATGAAGAGATGATTGCACTAGTACATTGAGCATGAAGACTCAAGGAGACTAAGCTTGAAAGAAGGGCAAGCTGTCAGAGTTGCGGAGATTGAAGGCCAAGCAATGGTATAAGTTGAGAAGTGATATGAGATTTTAAAGATAAGTTGCATGTTGTAGTTAGGTCAAATATTTTATAATACTCTCTAGTAATTGTATTAGATCTGAAAATCCTATGTACTTAGGTTGGTTTAATAGCCATTTGTAAATCTTTTAACAAGGTGGCATTCCAAGTGAATGTTCTAAAGTCCTCTAACCAAGCCCACTTCTAACAAGGTGGTTAAATCCTCTAATAAGGTCACATTTAACAGTGTGTTGTAAGCCTTTAACAAAGTAGGCCTTTCATAGGGCATCACTTTTGAAGAGTGAGAATTGAGTAGCATGTTATTGGTGGATTTTTCCAAATTGGGCTTCCATGTAAATCATTGTGTTATGTGTTGATTTCTTATGTGTTATGCTTGCATGTTGATTTACAATAACTTGCTGGTTAGAAAAGTTAAAGCTTGGATGAATAAATGATTGAATGGGTTCACTACACTTAGTGAAAAAGTTTGAATAGGACATTTGGACCTTGAATAATTGATTCACCCCCCCGCCCCCCAATTATTCTAAAGCATTTCTAACAATTGGTATTAGAGCCATCTGCTGATTTAGTTTCAAGGTACTAGAAGTAGGAAGGTCAAGATGTCCAAGAAAGAAGTTCCCAAGCTCAACAAAGACAACTTTTCTATATGGAAGAGTCTGACGAAATTGTACCTTGGATCAATAGGTGACTATGCACAAACCTTAGTTGGGACATAACATGTAAATCCAATAGGACCTCTTATTGTAGATTATTTGAACACAAAGAAGCAACACAATCACACAATGCTGGAGATTACCTCTGCACTTAATTATGTAGAATATGATGACATCAAAGATTGTGACATTGCATTTAAGATGTGGAAAGCCTTATCAGATATTTATGGAGGAGATCAAAATGTCTAGAGAGCAAAGAGAGAAAGATTAAGAGGAAAGTTTGATGACATGAAAATGGAGGAAGGTGAAAATGCTGCTAGAATGAAAGAAGTGGTAAGTGCAATAAGAAGATTAGGTGGTCATTTGGAAGAAGAAACTATCATTAGCAAATACTTAAGAACTCTGCTCCCTATCTATGCTATTAGAGTTTTAGCCATCCAAGAGTTAAGGTGTGTACAAGGAAACACACTAACCTTTGAGGGAATAGTGGGAAGACTTACTGCATTTGAGCTATCCAATTCTGATAACTATAGACCTGAGAACATTGAATCTACTTTCAAGGCTAAGATGACAATGAAAGACACTAAGGAGGAGACATCAGGCAAGAAGAGAAGAAAAGAAAAACATGCATCCAGTGATAGTAGCACAGATGAGGAAGATGTGGAATAGTTAGAAGCACTATTGGCTAGGAGATTCCATAGAGGTAAAGGTAAATTCAAAGGTAAGCTCCCTATTATATGTTTCAATTGCAATGAAGTAGGTAATATTTTTACAAGATGTACATAGAAGAAGAACTACAAAGAAGGAAATAAGCACAAGAACAAAAGAGAAGATGATAGAAAAGACTATAAAGAGAAAGCCAAAAGATGTTACATTGTTGAAGAGGATTCTGATGAGAATGATGATGAAGTAGTCTATGTGGCCATGAAGGATGAATTAGATAAAGAAGAAGATGAAGCAACAACATTGGTTACCTATGTGAACAAGAATGACAAGTTGATCATAGACAGTGGATGCTCACATCACATGACAAGAGATAAAAGTAAGTTCATTACCTTTACTCAATATGATGGAAATAGTGTTAGATTTGGTAATGATGCTCCATGTCAAATCAAAGGAAAGGGCTCAATTAAACTCACAAAGAAAATTTCATGCGATAATTCATACTATGTTGAAGGATTAAACTACAACTTGTTGAGTGTATCAAATTTAGGCAATGTAGGTTGCAAAGTTGAATTTGGAAACAAAACTACCAAGATTTATGACACTGATGGAAATCTAATAGGAAAAGGTGAACAAACTAAGAGTAATCTTTTTTACCTAGATATGAAAGATGCAACATGTCTTGTTGTTAGAATTGATGATGTGTGGTTGTGGCATAAAACATTGTGTCATGTTAACTTTGATAATGTGATCAGCATCACCAAGAAGAACAAAGTTAGAGGATTGCCGAAATTGAAGAAACCTGAGAACACAATGTGCAAACAATGTCAACTAGGGAAGATGGCTAAGTCTAGTTTCAAAAGCAAAACATACACTTCCAAAGATGTACTAGAGTTAGTCCATACAGACTTATGTGGTCCAATAGAAGTGAAAAACTACCTAGGAGATAGATACATAATGCTATTTGTAGATGACTATTCTAGGATGATGATTGCTATATTTTCAAAGAAAAAATTTGATGCATTTCAAATGTTTAAGTGGTATTTGGCCAGAGTTGAGAAGGAAATAGAAAAGAATTTGAAGTTCTTAAGGTTAGAAAAAGGTGGTGAGTTCACATCAAAAGAGTTTGAAATATTCTACAATGACAAAGGTATCAAAACGAAAACATCAACACCAAGAACTCCACTACAGAATGGTATTGCTGAAAGAAGGAATAGGTTAGTGATTGACTATGCTAGAACCTTGATGATGGAGAAAAGTGTTGCACTAAAGTACTGGAGAGAAGCTACAAGTACTGCAGCCTACACACTGAATAGAGTTCAAGTCAAGAAATTTTCAAATGCAACACCTTTTGAATTGTGATATGGTCACTCACCTAATGTTAATCATTTCAAAGTATTTGGTTGTAAATGTTATATTGTTAAAGATACAAGAAATGACAAGTTTGATGCAAAAAGTGATGAAGGCATATTCCTTAGATACTCCACTAGAAGCAAAGCATATAAGTATTTGAACATTAATACTAACAAGATTGTGGAGAGTGCAAATGTAAATTTTGATGAGCATGCAGAAGTTCAAATTGACGAGTCCAAGCAACTAGAGGATTATAGATCCTTTGTATACTTCTATGAAGGAATGACTATTGAAGACAATGCTGCAAATCAAGTTGGAAATCAGTAACAAATTTTAGTATTTGTTGAGTCTCAGCCTGTGAATGCCAAGTTGCATTCAGAAGCTGAGATGTAGAATGTAGAAAATGCACATTCTAGTTCTGAAAATAGTATACATGAAAGAAATAATGAAGTTCTATATGACGAAGAACAAAATGACTCTAATGCTGAATGCTCAAACATTGAAAGAAGGATAGAACCAAAGTTAGCCAAGTATGTGAGAAGACATCACCATATAGATCAAATCATTAGTGACAAGGATGCTAGACCAATGACAAGGAATAGACTCAGAAAATAATCATGTCTACTGAGCAAGGTTGAACCTAAAATAGTGACAGATGCACTACAAGATGATGACTGGTATAAAGCCATGGAAGAGGAGATAGATTAGATTGCGAAAAATAAAACATGGACCCTAGTTCATAGACCAACTAATAAGAATGTGATTGGTACCAAATGGGTGTTTAGAAAAAAAACTTGATGAGAATGGTAAGATAACAAGAAACAAAGCTAGGTTAGTTTGCAAAGGCTATGCACAAGAAGAAGGATTGGATTATGGGGAAAAGTTTTCCCTTGTTGCAAGAATGGAAGGAGTAAGAACATTACTTGCATATGTTGCATACAAAGGTTTCAAAGTCTACCAAATGGATGTTAAGTCTACTTTTTTGAATGGTATACTAGAAGAGGAAGTCTACATAGAACAACCAGAGGGATTTTTTGATGAGAAGAACAAGGACATGGTTTACAAACTACACAAGGCATTTTATGGATTGAAGCAAGCACCTAAAGCATGGTATGAGAGGTTGCATGAATATCTTGTGAAGATAGGATTTGAGAGAACAGATGACAACAAATTTTTTTACATCAAAGTTGAAAAAGGTAAATACATTTTGATATTAGAAATCTTTGTTGATGATATAATATTTGGAGGAAAATATGTTCTATGCAAAGATTTTTTTGATCAAATGAAACATGAATTTAAGATGTCAATGTTTGGAAAAATCAAATTCTTTATTGGATTACAAGTACATCAATTGCAGCATGGTATATTTGTGACCCAATCAAAATACATCAAGGAGATAATTAAAACATTTGGGTTAGAAGAGTCAAAACTAGTTAGCACACCAATTTCAATAGGCCATAAGCTATCCAAGAATGATGAGTCTCTTGAAGTAAATTAGACATTGTATAGATCAATGATTGAAAGCTGTAATATGTTGTACATAGTAGACCAGACATTGCATTAGCTATTGGAATAGTGGCTAGATTTTTTGCAAATCCAAAAGAAAATCACTTAATTGCAATAAAGAGAATACTAAGGTACTTGAAAGGAACTGATGATTTTGGTTTGTACTACAAGAGGAGTGAAAATTTTGAACTAAGAGCCTACACTAATGCAGATTGGGGAGGTAACATTGATGATGGAAAAAGCACTAGCAGAGGAGTAGATTTCTTGGAAAAAAGGTTGATTACATGGACTAGCAAAAAGCAAAGCTGCACCTCATAGTCCACTATTGAAGCTAAATAAAAATCACCAATATTGTATGGATCAAACATCTGTTGCAAGGTATGAAGAAAGAGGTAACTAAGCCTATGATACTTTATTGTGATAATACAAGTGCTATCAACATATCAAAAAATCCTATAATGCATGCTAAAACCAAGCACATTCAATCAAATATCACTACGTAAGAGAGTTGGTGGAAGAAAAACAAGTGAAGATGGAATATGTTAGCTCAAAGGAACAGATTGCTAACATCTTCAAAAAAGCACTACCTAAAGATGCTTTTGAGTATCTTAGAGGTAAGTTAGGGGTGATACCCCTAGCTAAGGTGACTTAAGGCAAAATAAAGACTACCCTACATCAAATGAGCTAAATGTTGAAGATTTTATACTTTGATGCAGAGGATGTTTACTTTAGGATTCACGCCTAAAGTAGTAGAAGTGCTAAAGTTCCAAATCAATCACAAGCAAGGTGATAGAGGGAGAAATGGAATGAACTTGCATAAGCTATATTTTCATATTACGATGTTAATATGTCTTTGGCATTGTTGTCAAAGAGGGAGAATTAGTAGAAAACTGATCAATAGGAGAAGTTGTGAGAAACTGATCACATGCTAATGATTTTGTGATCAGAAGTATGAGGGAGATACTGATCAAATAAAGATAGAGGGAGAAGTTGACACACATAATTAGATGTTGATCAGAACAACAGAAGATGAGAAATTCAAAGGGAGAAAGACAAAGAACAAGGATACAATAACAAAAAGAGGAGAAGCAGAAATGACAAAATCAAAATAGCAGAGAAAGATGTGAAGATACAAATACTTTTTGGCATTTCATTTATTATTCTAACCTAGTAAGCTAAAGGTTGAATAATTTAGTTTGATGGTTGATCAGTTTGGTTTGCCATCAATGCCAAAGAGGAAGATTGTTGGAAATCTAATTGAAAAGCTCATTGTTGAAGATCAAAGAGGGAGATTTTTGTAAAAAAAGAAGTTTGTTGTTAAAAGAATGTTTTCAATCATTGTTTTGTCGTTGATGTCAAATCTGCTATTTGTAGGAATGACATTTTCTTATAAGATCCAAGTACTATCACTTAGTTGATTAATGAAGAAGATTTGATCAACAAGATGTAACAAGAGAACCTAAGGGAAAGGTCAAGTTATGATGTTGTAATGAAGTGCAAGGATAAATCAAGACAATGTTTAAATGATGTATTGATAGCATTATCAAAGATACAGAGATTGGTCACACTTAGAAACATTGGAGGAAGAAGTTGTAACAAGGTTGACTACAAAACTTAAACTAAGATCATTAATGGGTGCCAAGCAAGTTAGTTGAAGCTGAGAAAATTCTTAGTTGGAGTCGAGTAATAGGAAATTGTAGTGTGTGCTGAGTGATCTTCAAGTACCAAGTGAAGATTAGGTGCCAAGCATAAGAAAATTTTAGTTGGTGCCGAGTGATCTTCAAGTGTCAAGCATAAAGAAAAACACAGTTGATGTCGAGTAATACAGTATGTGCTAAGCATCAGTATTTCAATAGTGCCAAGCTACTACATTATTTCAAATGATGAAGACTTGCCAAATCTGAGCCAACAAAGTGGTTACCTTGAATTTTGTGAACAAGTTGGAAGATAAGGATGATGAGCTGGTGACATAGAAATATATGTAAACCATTTTTGGGGTAATTCTAAAGGATTATTCAAGAGGTTTCTAGAGGAAACAAAATATGGGTTGGATACAATGAATCCTACCTAATCCATATAAATTGAAATTAAAGAATGGAAGAATCGAGTGAGAAAAGGAACTCCAAGACTTCTATTTAAGGAGTCATAGAAAAAGAAGCTAATGTTGCTGATACTGTTGCTACTAAAGAGCCAAATCTGTGAAGTGGTTAGAAGGGTGTCAAGGAGGAGACATCTAAGAGAAGGAAGAACACAGAGGCTCTACTTCTATAAGTGGTCATGAAGAGATGATTACACTGGTACATTGAGCATGGAGACAGAAGGAGACTAAGCTTCAAAGTTAGGAAAGCTATTAGAGTTTTAGAAATTGAAGACCAAGCAATGGTATGGGCTAAGAAGTGATATGAGATCTACAAGATAAGTTGTATGTTGTAGTTAGGTCAAAGATTTTCTAATACTCTCTAGAAATTGTATTAGATTTAAAAATCCTATGGAATTAGGTTGGTTTAATAGCCATTTATAAATCCTTTAACAGGGTGGCATTCCAAGTGAATGTTCTAAAGGCCTCTTACTAGGTCAACTTCTAATAGGGTGGTTAAATCCTCTAACAAGGTCACATTTAACAGTGTGTTGTAAGCCTTTAACAGGGTAGGCCTTTCACAGGGCATCACTTCTGAAGTGTGAGAATTGAGTAGCATGTTACTCGTGGTTTTTCCCAAATTGGGTTTCCATGTAAATCATTGTGTTATGTGTTGATTTCTTATGTGTTATGCTTGCATGTTGATTTACAATAACTTGCTGGTTAGAAAAGTTAAAGCTTGGATGAATAAATGATTGAATGGGCTCACTAAACTTAGTGAAAAAGTTTGGATAGGACATCTGGATCTTGCATAATTGATTCACCCCCCTCTCAATTATTTTAAAGCATTTCTAACATTGAGCCAGAAGTTGAGATTCAAAATGAAGACAATCCAATTCATTCATAAGGCAAAGAACCTGTATTGGCCAAGTATGTCAGAAGGTATCACATACCTGATCAAATTATTGGAGATGAATTAGAAGGTACTATGACAAGAAGTAAGCTAAAAGGTATATGTTTATTTGCTGAATTTGAACCTAGAAGTGTTAAAGATGCATTGAAAAATGAAAGTTGGATTGAGGCTATGAATGAAGAAATATAACAAATAAAGAAGAACAAAACTTGGACCCTTGTTCCTAGACCTAACAATAAAAATATGATTGGAACAAAATGGGTATTCAGGAATAAGTTGAATGAAGATGGACAAGTATCAAGAAACAAAGCTAGATTAGTGTGCAAAGGCTATTCTCAAAAAGAAGGAATTCATTATGGTGAGACTTTTGCTCCTATTACAAGATTAGAAGGTGTTAGGATCCTAATTGCATATGCTACTCACAAAGGATTCAAAGTATATCAAATGGATGTTAAATCTACATTTCTCAATGGTATTCTTGATTAAGGAGTCTACATTGAACAACCAGAAGGTTTTGTTGATCCAGATAAAAGAGACATGGTTTGCAAATTACATAAAGCACTGTATGGTCTTAAACAAGCTCCTAGAGCATGGTATGAAAGGTTACATAACTACCTTATATAGATTAGTTTTTAGAGAAAAAATGGTAATAGTAGTTAGTATATCAAGGAAGGATCAGATAACAAGATTGAGTTGGCAGAGATATTTGTGGATGATACTCTATTTATAGGGAATAATGATCTATGCAAAGATTTTTTAGAACAAATGAACAAGGAGTTTGAAATGTCCATGTTTGGTGAGATAAAATTCTTTGTTGTATTACAAATACAACAGAAAAAGAATGGTATCTACATTACTCAATCTAAGTATATCAAGGAGATACTTAAGAAGTTTGGAATGTAAGATTCAAAACTAGTTGGAACCCCCATGTGTACTGGACTAAAGCTTACAAAAGATGATGAATTCAAAGAGGTAGATCAAACTTTATATAGATCAATGATTGGGAAATTATAGTATGTAGTTCATACAAGACTTGACATTGCCTTAGTAGTTTGAATAGTGGCAAGATTCTTGACAAAACGTAGAGAAAATCACATGATGGAAACAAAAGAATCTTGAGATATTTGAAAGGAACTAAAAACTATGGTTTAGGGTACAAACTTGGAGGAAACTTAGATCTAAAGGTATTCACTGATATTGATTGGGTAGGAAATCTTGATGATAGAAAAAGTACAAGTGGTGGAGCATTCTTTCTTGGTAAAAGGTTGGTATCTTGGACAAGAAAGAAACAAAACTACACATCCCAATCCATGGTAGAAACATAATATGTAGCAGCAACAGTGAATTGTTCTAACATTGTTTGGTTTAAAAAATTGTTGGAAGGCATGAAGGTTGAGATCAAAGAACTAGTTGTCATGTTTTGTGATAACACTATCACAATTAACATATGAAAGAACCCAGTGATGCATTCCAAAACTAAGCACATTGCTATTAAATATCATTTTGTCAAAGAATTGGTGAAAATATGTTCATACAAAAGAACAAATTGTAGACATATTCACCAAGCCATTACCTAAGGATGCATTCCTATATCTAAGAGGTAAGTTAGGGGCCATTCCCTTATCTAAAGCTCACTAAATGAAGTTTTAGTGATGCATCAATAAGAACCAAGTTAAAGACCAATCAGTTGATGCAACATAGTCAAGAGAATATTGTATATGAATCAATACTCAAGGTACATTGATACTAATTTGGTATGCGCTATCTTTGGCATGTCTTGTCAAACAGGGAGAATATTACTATCATATCTTTTCGAAATTTGTTTTTGTCATTTCAAAAGGGAGAAGTTATGTAATTCCTTCACAGAGGGAGATTGCTGCATGAAAGAAGAAGTTTTTTTTTGTGAAAATTCTTAGAGGGAGAAACTTTCTATCAGAGAATGTCTTGTTCTCAAATTTTATTATACTATGATATGTTGTGTTGTCATCAATGCCAAAGAGGGAGATTGTTGGATACAATTGTCTAATTGTGTTTTGTCTTTGATGTCACACAAATGTCATATCAATTGTCAGTTAGTTCTTACCAAGCTCACTTGGTCAACAAGATAGTTTTCCTTATCTACTGAGTGTTCCTGAAGTTTACTTTGTGAAGACAATGTCTAATGAGCTCACTTAAGCATCAAAGGAAATTATGGTAGAAAATAGTGTTAACTGAGTTCACATGGTTAACAAAGGAAAGTTTGATAGAGTAAGTGATAACTAATTTCACTCGGTTACCAAAGGATTTTTGCAAGTTCTTAGTGTTAATCAAACTTCTATTGGTTAACACATAAAATTGTCTTAGAACCAGTGTTTACCGAGCAAGGTCAGCTAATAAAGGATTTTGTTGTTTTGGCATGTGAAGCTTAATTATTTGAAGTATTGCTTCTATCTGAATATGGTAATGAATAGTGGTCATTCTAATTTGTATTCAGCCAACTTGAAAATCTAGATGGTATAAATATAAGGTCAAGTTGTGGTTTTCAAGTGTGTGTGCAAGTGTGTTGATTGAATTAAGAAGAAAAGAGTGAGAGCGAACTTGAAGGATAAGCAGATATCCTTGTGGAGAAAAAAGTAATATTCAATCAAGAAGGATCAAGTTTAAGTAGAATAAAGATTTGAATTTAGTACTTTAGTTGCATCAAAATCAAGTCATTTCAATGTTACTCTCTAACCATTGTAGCAGTGATCTAAAATCTCTTAACAAAGTTGGTTTAATAGCTAGTCGTAAATCCTCTAACAAGGTGGCAATTCCATGGAAATTTTTTAAGACCTCTCACAAGGCCACTCCTAACAGGGTGATTAAATCATCTAACAAGGTCACACCTAACAATATGTTTTGTAACCTTTACTAGGGTTGGCTCCTAATAGGGCTCACTTCAGAATAGTGAAAAATAGTAACTAGTTACATTGGTGGTTCTTTCCATATTGGGTTTCCATGTTAAATTCAGTGTCTCATGTGTTCATTTCCTTTCTCTCATGTTTGCAAATTAATTATTGTTAATGTTTTAACAGTTACTAAAAGTAATTCACACTCTGCATTTACTGGGTTACAACAATTTTTGTATGTTTACTGAGTAACAACAACAATCTATTTTCTTAGTCTAAATTTTATTGTTGACATCTAAGGGATTTGGGATTTATTTTAGTGATAACTAATTCACCCCCCTCTTAATTACTCCTTCTATATTTCTAACAATAACTATGTGGAACCATAAGGAACCAATTCCCTAAGCTAGGATACAAAACCATGATCCACCTAGGCTCTAAAGTAGTCTAAGTCTTATACCCAAAATCAAGTACAAAGGTGGCATAAGGCCACACAAAACCACAAAGCCCAAAATGAAATCATAAAGAAAATCAACAACTAGAGGCATAAGTAGAGTGAGGGGTTCAACCATATCTAGGTGAGTGTCATCATACATTTCCACAATGCTGGGATCATTCTCCTATGCCAAGAACCATCCTATCACAAATAATGTCCTTTCCCTGATTACTCCAATGGAATGTGCATGGACTAGTAATGTTGGAATCCTTCCCCTAAGTTAGGAACCATGATCTGCATAGAATGACCCCTTTCTAAGTATTGCAATAGTACTACATCTTAATCTTTATTAATACATCTAACCAAAGCCCAAACCATTCATTTTTTATGTTATCACTTGTTATCCAACTCACTTATAGATCCACCCTACACAAGGCACTAGTATCTCTATATAGGATCCTTCGACAGTCACTCCTAGGGCCTCACACCTATGGTGATCCACTCACCTACGGTTTCCTACCCTACTCCAAATCTAATACAACATACCATACAAAGCAAGGAAAATATAGTGCCTCTCACAAAATATATGTAAACAATAGAAGGCAATAGAATCATACCAACATAGGAGATTGACCACAAGTTATTGAGCAGTGAACAACATGATAGAGAAAACCATAAACTTGTACATTTATTCCTTATAACTATGCATCTATATCTTATTATTGCACTTCCATTATTTCTACACATTCATTAAGTAGTAAGGTGCATCTGTGCAATATAACTATACTTTTATCCATTCTATGCATGCACTTAATAGAAAAGTGCATCCATTCATTATATTACTGCATTTGTATGAAATTCACCAAATCTATGAGCTTGCAAAAAGTAGAACTCTGGATCTAAAAATAAGAATTGTACTTTTATTTTTATTGTGCCTATACCAAGGAGGTTTAATGTATTGGGATCCATAGGTTGAAAGAGGCCTTCCATCAGATAATCTGTAGGGATGTGCATATGCTTACTATAACTATGCATTTGTGTAGTCTTCATGTGCATTCATTCCAAAAGACTAAAAAATATATGAGGAATGGTTGAACTAAACTTCTAGATCTAGTTTGGATAGAGGAGGGTCAAACTTCCCACTAGTTCCATATTAGAAGTTCAACTCAAGTAAACCCACATATGGTCTCAAAGAGAAAGGAACACTCATAGATATACCATGAACTCATCACACACACAAGGAACAAAGACAAGAAACCAGAAGATAAACATAACATTTCCTTAGTCAAAGAAGCTTTTCTTTCATATATTATAATAGATATCTTAAGAGGTAGAGAGAGGGAGATATGGATAGTTTTGGTCCACTTATTTTCCTTGGATTTTTGAGAATAACCAAGCTCTTTATGGTTGGTTGGTTCACCTAGGTTCCCTCGTTGCTTCCAATTGTTATTATTTTCTTCTTGCAGGATTTATCACCAATAATGTTTTATTCTATTCTCCCTCTCTAAGTTTTTTGGATTCTCCTTTTGGTGTAAGGTCTCTTCTAGATATTTTGTTGTTGCATATAATTGTTCCCCATTTTCTCTTCCTTATTTTTTTAGGAGAACATTATAATTTATAGAGATTTAAAGCCATTGAAAAGGTTGGGTCCATTGAAGTCAGCTTACTAAGATTTGATTAAATAATTCAAACCTCAATTCATAATTTTAGTTAATTTAAATTCCTAACTATTACTAGGTTGTCTAGATTTTGAAGAGGTCATTATTCAAAGAATTCTCATGGAATGATGGTTAAGTCTTTATGATCCTCCTTAAGAGGTCAAGGGTTCAATTATAGAGACCTTTTACTATATTATTGATAAAACATGGGTTAAAATACACTTTTCATTTTATGCTTCATGGAGAGCTACATGGGTGGGTTGGTCAAGAGTGAGATCGAAAGATGGATAGTTTAAAGTTTGAATCTAGTTAACATTTTAATCTTCTTTGTATTCATCATTTTTATTTACTCTTTCACTTTTTAGTTATCAATAGGTTACAATATAATCATGTAAGAAAGCACATCCAACCAACAATTACACACACACACACACACACACACACACACACACACACACACACACACACACACACACACACACACACACACACACACACACACACACACACACACACACACACACACACACACACACACACAAAGGTATAAGAAAAATATTATTAAACCAAAATAGTATAAAATGCCCCAAGTTCCCAAACTTGGTAATTGACCACCTAGTAGGAATTCTAGGTTTAGGGTTCCTAGTTGGACCATGTTTCCATCTCTGAATAAATAGATAACTTTGAGGCTTTTAATACCTATTTGTGCACATGCCTACATCAACAACCAATAGACCATGCATATAGAAACATATTAGTCGTAATATAGGTGTTAGATGGGTTAGGAGGGTTAGAAGTCCGTAAAAATATATACTTCCTAATCCATAATTGAAAACATATGAATGTATCATAGGAAGTATAAAAAATGTGATGTAAAGTATCATCTAACCTCCTACCATAATCATAACACATAAGAACCTAATATCCCAAACATATCTTAAAACATGTTGCTAGGGTGGCATTGCATGATGCATGGGAAACATGGGTTGCATTGCTAGCCTTCATATTCACCTTTTTCTTGTTGTTTCTGAGTTACAATGTCTTGCATTGCTAAGCTTCTCAGTTGTTTCGAAGTTTGCAGTTATTGTTGAGTTCATAGTTGGTGTTGAGTTCATAGTGGTTTCTAAGTTTGTAGTTGGTGCTGAGTTCACAGTTCTTGTTGAGTTTGTAGTTGGTGCCAATTTGAAGTTGTTGCCAAGTTCCTTTGGTTGCCGAGTGCCTTTTGGTTTTTGAGTGTTAGTATTTTGTTAGAATCTTTGTTTGCCAAGTTGTCTGTGTGCAGTTTCTTGATGAAGTTGACCTTTGCATTTAATTTAGTGATAGATATTTTTTGAGAGCCGACTTGTGGCTTATTCTAACATTTAATATGAGAGTTTATTTTGTTGTAATCACATCAGGGTGAATTGTGGCCATACATGTATTTAAAGAGGTCTTAGGTGTAGACACCTAAATTTGATTACACTATTTTAGTAATCCTATTTAGTTATCTAAAAAGGCATTATTAATTAAATTTCTATTTAATTAATCCTTTGTCATCCCCTAGTTGATTAATTTAATTAATCATCTATAGTCCTAATTGATAAATCAAATAATCTATTATTTATCAATTAAATCTTATTCTTCTATCTAATTCCAAAAATCCCCATTTATTAAATAAATCTATTTGATAAATGAAATCCTCAAATTCAAAAACCCCTAACCTATCTCTAATCCTCCATTTAGCCTAATCCACCCCATCCACCCATACTAACCAAACTTAGCCACTAACTCACCCACCCTCATTAATGCCATCCACTTGCACATCTCTAACATTCCTAATCTAATCCTAAACCCAAGCCTAATCCACCCCCTAATGTTGTCACATTCTTTAAACAAGTTTAAGACTTTCCTAATCCAAACCAAAGTCTCCCCTCAAAAATCCCAACCACTAAGTCATGAGTGCTCTTACAAAACATAAAAGACTCTTACAAGCCCACTCATGACTCTTACACCCATCTTCCACACTCTTCCCACTTCCACACTCATTCCTCTTACATCCCTCTTACATACTCAACCCCACTCATCATGCCTTTAACCAACCCTTTACCCTACCCTCTCACACTCATCCTCTTTGTGACAAGTGTCACCTTCCCATTGGTGCTAAACAAGCACAATCCATGTGCTCCCCTTTGAGTGCATCTTAGCCCTCCTTAAGCCTTCATCCATCCTTGCATCTAAGCCCTCCATCCCTCTACCCCTTAGCCTATAAATTGAATCCCATCCCAAGCCATTTCATCAACAATCTTTGAGCTAAAGTTACCATGCTATTTTGAGAACCAAAGCTATCAACCATACCCTTATAATGCCAAATTGAGAGCTCACAAAGCTACCAATTTGCCATTACCCATCTCCATTGAAGCAGCTTTTGAGCATCTTGAGCATACATCCACAACAAAAGGACACATCTACAGAATCAAGAAACCATGGAGTGCTTTTTCTTGTGAGGTTTGCACTTCTTGTTTTCTTCCTTTGTCTAAGCATATATGTGAATTTAGTTTTTGGTTTGTGAATGTTTACTTTATTTGTTAATGTTCTTTGCATACTAATTCTTGTTCTACATTTTGGCACGCCCGGTGGGACCCCACTATGGGTCATTTAATCATCTATATGTCATTTTTTCTAACCATCTAATGTGTGTTGTTGTTTGAGTGTGTTGTGAGGGTGTTTTGCTTGTTTTTGCAGGTTAAAGAACACACTTAGGAAGAAGAAATACCATATTAAAAAAAAAAAAAATTCACGTTTTTCAACTTTTTTGGCGCAGTTTTGGCGTCTGCAACCTGTTCTATCTGCGAAAATTTGTCTGCAAAAATTCGCGTCTATGAAAATCAATGTCTGCGCAAATCGACGTCTGCGAAAATCCGCGTCTGCGAAAATCGACATCTGCGAAAATCCGCGTCTGCGAAAATCGTCGTCTGCAAAAATCTGCATCTGCGCAAATTGGCATCTCTGCTTGTCACATGTGTTCTATGCTGCAAATCTGTATTTCAGCATCTTCGTATTTTGGTGTCTCTGTATTTTAGCATCTTCGTATTTTGACAGACTGTCTTCTCTGCTTGCTTATGTTGCATTTCTGCTTTATTATTTCTGCACTTTGTAGCTAAATATTAAAAAAAAAAAAAAAAAAAAAAAAAAAGAGTATAAATCAAAATTTGACTTTTAGTGGTTCCGTAGGATTTTAACCATTTTAAGCATTTTTACGCGTAGAAAAAACAGCAAAAAAAGTTAAAATTTTTTTTCCCATAGTTAAGCTCTCATTTTTTGAAGATTTTGGCTAACTAACTAAATTGCTTTTTTTTGTCTCATTGCAGGTTGGAGCACATATGGAACCACTAACCATCTTTCTTGCAGGTTTTCATGTTGCTAAAAAAATGAACTTGAATGTTTAACCATTTGTCTTTGAATGCATGTTGCTAAAAAAATGAACTTGAATGGTTAAACACATTTTCCATTGAATGAATGTTGCTCAAAACACACTCTTGAATGTCATGGATTAAAATCAACTTTCCTTGGAATGCATGCTTAAAACAACAAATCCAATCTTGAATGCCAAGGATCAATTAACCATTGCAATATCAAACACTTCATTTGGAGCTTCTAAAATTGAACAAAACAAATCTCTTTTCCACATGCAATCTAGGTAAAGTTTGATTTTTGGACATTTAAGAAACTTTGTTAAGTTAAAATAGAAATTTACAAAAATCAATTTGAGTAGTTCCTTGGACTCACCTCTTTTCTAATCACCCATCAAATATTAACCATTGGTTGCAATCTTAGTGCCATTTATGGGGATGGGTCTACTTGAAAAAGGTGTTAAATGTTCCACAATCTAACTCACTCACTTGGTCTTTGAACGTTTGCTTTAACTTTGTCAAAATTATTAAATGGCCAAAACTCTAGATTAAATCAATCACACTTCAAGTTTGGGCACTAAAATTTAACAACAACTAACGTGGAGAGCCTCTGGGCGTGCGCTTGAAATCGAATCTCACACACTTTTGTTTTGGGCTTAAAACAAACTCACACTCAATCTTGAATGCCTTAAAGAAAATCAATCGATACTTGACGTGGAGGGCCTCCGGGCGCGCGAGTTTGCTTTTGTTGACCCTAACTCTTCTTATTGTTTTCATTCTTCGATCGATTTACTTTTGTTGGCGCTTCAAGTTGGAATTGAACATTGTCTCTTAAACATGAGTGCTTGCAAAGTCTAGATTAGCACACATAAGAGTCAGTTGGTAAAAGAACAAGTGTGTTTTTTAGCCCAAGGTCATCCAAGTCTTCTCTCCCCTTGTCATCTTTCGAGGCCATCTTGGGTGCATAAGATTAGGATCCAAAACCTTGTTTCTTTTTAGGAGGCTTGGTTGGGGATTTCATCACCCCTTAGACGACCTCAACTCCAGTGTTTCGACGAAGTATAAGAATCGGGAGGTGAATAGAAAGACACCTCTCTTGGGATCAAGATTTTGTCATTCTGGCTAAGCCTCAAGGAACTTTATACCCTTGAGAAGTGAAAGAGGAGAAGTGGGTTACCACTCCTCTCGGTTGTGTGACATCCTTTTGGTCTCATCTACGGATTTGGGCCTCACGTACCTTGCGTATATCGAGGACTCCCTAGCTAAACCAACTGTCAGCCTTGCAGAAAACCATCTAGGATGTTAATGTGTTTGGAGTGATTGATCGAAACATTTGTAGAACATACACACTCCTCGATGCAAGTATCACATTCTGAGAACCACAAACTTCTATTTGGGTGTTCCTATCTATTGCTTGTTTTTATTTTACTTGTTGAATGAATGTTTGCCAAACTTGGTCAATCCTAGCTTAGGGTACACTTAGCGTAGTCACTGCCTATTTTAGAAGTTGAACAAGTTGAAGCAAAACAACTAGAATCTCCCAAAGCCAAGCAAATTCAGGAATTTATGTCAGAACAACCCAAACCCAAACAAAAGTCTCACAAGGTCAAACTCAAGCCATCTCTAGCATACCAAGAACTTTCAGCCAAGAGAAAAGAAATAACACCAAGCCCACGAATTGCCAAACTCCACAAAGTAGAGGACAAAGCTACCGACGAAGCACTTTAAGAGGCCTGGTTAGAGCGCACCATCAAATTTAGCCAACATCCAGGAGTTAATTCTGCTTATGCCTTACCAACTAGGCATGATTTCTATGATTAGACACCCTTGTTTCTCCACATCTTTTTGGATAAGCTTCACTTTAGAGTCATCTTTGTAGAAAAGCCAGCCATCTTAGGTTATCCCCTTAAGCATTATTAGCTCATCCATCTCATTTAGAATCAAACCATCTAGCCAGCAATCCAAAATCTGCACATCTAAGCTTTCAAAATTGTTGTCACCTTGCTAAAAGTTTGGCATTCCTAAAATCTTCCAAATCCACCAATCTCACCAAGGTTATCCCTTTGACAGAGCTTTGTCTAGGGTAATCTAGCTTTGTCACTTGTTATCACTCATCACCTTGAGCTAAAGGTTGGGATTCGCAAGTGGTCAATCTCGTGTTCTTCCTAAAGGATCATCAGTCTATCCTTAAGTTGACACAATCACCACCAAGCTTGCACATAGGAAAGTAGACCTTTTGTGCTTTGACAAGATATCTTTGAAGTTAGAATCCCCAACCCAATCCTCCTTAGGTTTTGTCATATAGCTTTACCTCAACCTAGGAAATCATTTGCATAGAAAAGCCTTCCCCCTTTTTGCATCCATCAGCATTATTGCATCTCATCCCTAGGAGCATTTTTCATGCCACCCGTCACTCGCTTAGCCAAGAAGAAAGAAACAATGGAGCCCTATCATTTGGATCGAATAGCCTCACCCCCCTTGAGCACTCAGCCATCCTTCAGCCCAGAGCCAGCTATGCCATCACCTACTAACATTGAAGATTTCATGAACCAACCAGGAAATGCAGTATTGGTAAACGCCATTATAGACAAAAAAAAAGAGACAATCATGGCTAATTTTCGAAGGGACAATGTAGGAACCTTTGACTTTGGAAGACCCCCTCCATTATCAGATCCATCTCACCCATTGTTTGGGCAGCTGCCACCACCCATAGGCTCTTATGATCCAAATTATCCTCAATATATTCCAAAAGAAGAGCCTCCAGCCAATCCATATGACCCAACAGACCCAAACATACCATCATCCACCCAAGTTGAAATCTCCATGCCGCAAGCCAACCTAGCCACCACCACTCCATCCTTGGTTCACACCTCTCTGCTCCAAACCCCCTTTACTCAAAACACCTCACCGTTCACCCCCTTTACTATTGCTGTTGCTCCCACACCTAGCCTTCCAAATCCACCCATCTCCCAAATTAGTACTAGCATCTTTGGCCAACCTCAGAAATATACAACAGGGATGCCACCCATGGGGCCAAGTAATCAACCTTTCATCACCCCCATCTTATTCACCACAGCCCAAAGTACAATCCCATCATTTCCATTAAGTCTTGGGAGCTCAATACCACCAGCCACAAATCCACAAGCTACTACCTTCACTCCATAAAGCTATCAAAACCCACAAGCTACTACCAATCTTCTACCAAGCTCCCAAGTGACCCTAGCTCCCACCACCACTCTACCAAGCTTCCAAATCCAGCCACAAAGCTATCAAACCCCATCAGTTCCATTCCCAAGCTTTCAATTCCCACCACCTCCACCACCAACTAATCCATTACCTCCAATTACCAACTACTTTTCAATGCCACTTCTAGGAGGTAATCCACCACCCCAGCCAACCACCAATTATTTGTAGATACCATCCCAAATGGGGACACAACCCACATATATTGGTCAAACCCCACAAGCCCTTCGATCCTTTCCCCAAGCCTTACAACCATCTTATACTTTACCTCCACAAAGCAATCCATTTATCCCACAGCCAGCTTATGTTCCTCAATCCCAACCTCAAATCCCATATCAACAACAAGCCTCACAGCACATGCAGCAATATGCGCCACCTCCCCCTCAACAACCCATCATCCACCATGCAGCTGCCCAAACAATGTACAATCCCTATCAGCAAATCCCTCACAGCCATCCATATTCAGTGGCCCCATCTAGCACATACCTACCTCAAGGCACTCCTACATTGGGGGCACCCCAACCATCACCTATCAATTCAGAGTGGGAGCAAATGAAGACAGCTCTGAAAGCCATCCAAGAAGGGAATGATCCAAAGACATTCAAGTTTGAGAATGTGTGTCCTTACCCATTTGACAGAGCCATTACCACGACACCATTTCCCAAACACTTTGAGGTACCTAAATTTGACAAATTCAGAGGAAAAGGAGACCCTGTCACACATATCAGAGAATTTTACATGCATTGCCAGGACGTGGCATACAATGATGTCTTCCTCTTGTGCCTTTTTCCCAAAAGCTTGGTTGGACCAGCTCTTGAATGGTTTTATAGAATCCCCTATAGCACAATTAAAAACTTTGCTGAATTATCTAAGGCATTTATAGCCCAATATGCCCATCTTGTTGAAACAGAGCTATCAATAGTTGATCTTGTCCACACCAAGCAAAAAGGCAGAGAAAGCCTTGCCGAATACCTGCAAAGATGGCAAACCCTTACCACCCGCATATCTTGCACCTTGCTAGAACGCCATGTGGTGAAAATGTTTATTGATAATGCACATCCCAGCTTGGCTCACCACATGACCATGAACTATTTGCAGATCTATAAGGATATCAAAGAGAAAGGAATGATCCTTGAGCAAGGACTCATCAAATATGGTGTGGTAAATATTTACAAAGAGGCCAACCAAAATCAATCACATTCCAATGACAAGTCTAGGTATTGGAACAAAAACAAGCATGTTGCAACAGATGGGGTTACTGACACCAGACATGTGAATATCGTTGGTCCTTCTCAAAACCAGTCTAACCCACCATATCAAACAAACAACCAACAAGCTACCAATTACCAACAACGAAATAACCAAAACTATCAAAACCACAATACAAGACCCAACTTTCAAGGGTCTAACAATCAAGCTAATGCCATCAATGTAGCTGCAGGGCAAAAGCCCAGATTCCAACCTGCACCTAGAAACTATACACCCCTTGGTGAGCCATTAGATGTTATTTTTGAGAAATTGGCTAAGGAAAACCTCATCAAATTTCCTCCTACCTAGCAAATTGATCCAAGCCAATCCAAAGCTGCATGGTACAAGGACAATGAGTATTGCAAGTTCCATAGGGTAAACGGTCACACCACCCTCAGATGCATGAAACTAAAAGACTATGTGCAAGACCTCATTGATCAGAAGGAAATCACTGTTGGTGCCCAAACCTCTCCCAATGCAGGCTTATAGATTTATCAAAATGCTTTTCCTCCACACAACAACCAAAATCTTGGAAAAGCACCTATCCAAAATAACACCAACAACCGCCAGCCAAACCAACAGCATGGGAAGAACAATGACCACACTTCATCCTATATAGACTATGGTAGCCTTATATGTTGTATATCTGAGAAAGAGCCTTCTATCATGGTTATCAATATCCGAGGACCAGATAATGGGTGTGCGGTCACCACTTGAAGAGCTCAATTTAACATCGCAGGCCCACTAGTTTGATCAACACCATCAGCTCCATCAAAAAGCTGGTACAATATCTTGGAACACCTTGGGAACATGCCAGCCCAAATATCCATTTTAGACCTTCTCCGCACTAGTCCTGTGTACAAAGACATCCTTGACAGTGCTCTCATAGAATCCCGTGTCCCTTCTGATATCAATGCTACTAATTTTTGTAATCTTGTTGGACACCTTTCATCCTCATGTGCCTTATCTTTCAAACCCACCGACATACCCGCAGTTGAGCCAGATCACACCCTTCCGCTTCGCATAGCCATCATTGTATCCAATTTTTTCGTGAAAAGAGTAATGATAGATAATGGATCAGCCTTGAACATTTTGCCCCCAACATATGCACCCTAAAATTCATAAAACAAGCTAGGTATACTGAGGCAGATATGATCAGTGAGGTTATCACCATCAAAGCTTATGACAACTTGGAAAGGACCACAGAAGGGACTATTTTGCTACCAATCAAGGTTGGGCCAGTCATTCAAGAGACAGTTTGCCATGTTGTTGATCTAAACCTACCATTTAACATCCTCCTCGGTCGCCCATGGATTCATGCTATGAAGGCCGTTCCATCCACCTACCATCAGTGCATCAAATTTCTGCATCAGGGCACTGAGGTAACCATCCATACCGATCTAGAACCCTTTGCTTACTGCAATGCGGTTGAAGCTTCATATACAAACCATTTCCCTAGAATAGACATCGGCACCCAGCTCATCCCACACTTGTAATGACGCAGAAACCATCCTCGCCTCCACCCTATCTACCATAAAGATCAACAACAAAGGTTGTGGAGAATATAGTCTGTCAGATGCATTTGCTGTCAGAGCAATCCCACTTGATCCACATACCCATGGATGACTGACATATCAAAAAGCTAGGGAGATTCCACCTCCTCGATACAAACAGTTTGGCCCAACCACCTTTGTGTCCTCAAAAACCCCTCTTCATGAAGAGCTCACTCTAGATATCAATAATTGGTTACATAAGGATGCACCTCCAAGAAATCAAGCATGCCTTGATCACTTCAGCCAAAAGTATCCCTAGCAACATAAGCTCATCACTGAAAAATGGAACTATCAAGGAGGTGGACTAGGACCAAAAGAAAGGGGCATGCAATGTCCCATCGAAGCACATAATTGGGAAATGAATTCAGGACTTGGCTTTGGCATACCCACAACTGGGGGCACCAACAAGAATGGTCACGCTTTTTCGAACATCCACCGCGACCTTGTCAAAATTGAAGACATTCCTGAGGAAGTTGAAAAGAGAGCCTACAACGATATCCCAGACCAAATCTTCCTAGGAGACTCTGTTCTCCGAGAACTATCCATCCATCTCATTGACCTACCACTTGCTCATCCACAACTCATAGATTGGGACCAACCAAGTGTCATACATATTGATGAGTTTGCATCAGAGGAAGTGCTTCTAAGATTCATGGGAGCTGAAACTCCTCATAAGAAGAAAAAGCCAGATTTTGCCTACATCTACAAGCTAGATCCCAAGGGGTATTTTGGAGAAAATCCCCAACCTAGTTTCGTTACATTTGTAATTAAGCATAAGCGTGGAGTCACTAACAAAGTTCTTGATGCATTGAGTAGAAGATGTTCTTTGTTGATCGAGATGAAAGTTGAATTTCTTGGTTTTGATAAGATGAAGGAGTTGTATGATACTAATCCTAATTTTTTTGAGATGTGGAGAGAGTATAGAGCACCTAGTTTGACAAAACAACCAAGTAAGATTGATGAATATTTTATTCAAGAAGGTATGTTGTTTAAATGTATTTAGCTATGTATTCCTAAGAGTTTTACGAGGTTGAATTTGATTAGGGAAAAGGATAGTGGTGGCTTGGATGGACATTTTGGAATTGATAAGATGTTGAGTTTGTTGAAAGAAAAGTATTATTGGCCTAAGATGTATAGGGATGTTCATAAGTTTGTAAAGAGTTGTGGAGTTTGTCATGTTGCAAAAGGAGTAAGTTAGAATTCTAGATTGTCTACACCTATTTCTATTCTTGAGAAACCTTAGAGTGACATCAATATGGATTTTGTCCTTGGAATACTTAAAATAGTGAAGGAATATGATTCTATATTTGTTGTTGTTGATAGGTTTTCTAAAATGGCCCATTTCATACCTTGTAAGAAGATATCAGATGTCAAGAATGTTTTTGAGATTTTCTTTAAAAATATTATTAGATTGCATGGATTACCAGAAATTATTATTTCTAATAGAGGCAGTAAGTTTGTTGGTTATTTTTGGAGGACTTTGTGGAAGAAGATGGGCAGTGAGTTGAAGTTTAGTTCTGCATTCCATCTTTTAGCAATAATGTTGATGATACTACTTTGGGGAGTATCTTGAGCATTGGAGAGTATTGATATGTTTCATTCATGACTATGTTTGTCATTTATGTCAACATAGCATGGTTTTTGTAAAGATTGGCTGAGTAGTAGACATAGATCTTGATGGTAGAGACAATGGTTTTATTGTCTAGTCATGCACAATTATGGAAATGTAATACACAATGTCTTAATGACATGGTCAAGTGCATAGAGTCTGAGCTGAAGATGTACATAAGTTTTACTTGATTTACAGAGAGTAGTTCAAAGACAAAGTATTGGGAAAATAGTTCCTAATATTTTTTGGTTTTCTTACATCTGGGATGCAATGAAGTAATGGACAATCAAGCAATGATAGAGGATAGCTAGCTGATGATGTCAGCAAGTGCACAAGCCTTAGTATCACACTTGTGAAGTTTTTTATGGACTATGATTTGATTGTGTTATTGTACTTGAATTAATTAATTATCTAATTCTAATTAATTAGGAAAGCCTCATTCAAGGAATTATTATGAAGATATGTTATAAAGGAAATATATTTTCCTTGATTATATAGTGTATCTATTGTTGTAAGAAGTGAAAAGTGTAAAAAGGAGCAGAGTGCCTAATAAATATGTGTAAGTGATCCAAGGGATTATTGGATGTGAGATTTGAGATCTAGTTACATAATCTGAAGGAGAAAAAAGTCCCACTGACAGGATAGAGATAGAGGAACAAAGTACATTTCAGTTATATAATTCTGTAAGGAATAATACAAAGATCATTTGGATAGTGGGTTCATTGGTATTTCCCTTGAAGCTATTTGGGAAGTGGGTCTAGTTGTCTTCCACAACTCCTAATAGGGTTAAAATCTCCTAAAAGGGATTCAAAGTCTCCTAACAAGGACTCATATGTACTAAATATTGTAATAGACTCCTAACAGGGTCTATCCTCTAACAAGAAATATTCTTGTGGGTATCATCCCCACCAGGGTTTTCCCTTTGATCAAAGGTTTCCCTAGCTAACATATTTGGTGTTATTGTGTATGAGTATCTTGTTGTGGTTTCATTTTATATTACTCATATAGTTAAGATTGATTAAAGTTGTTAATTGTGATATTAGTTGGATAACTTATTCACTCCCCCTCTTAGTTAAATTAGTGGACTACATATTCTAACAATTAGTATCAGAGCATCAGGTCCTTGAAGAATAAGCTTAATAGCTTTGGGAGATCAATGGAAAATATTTTCAAGAAGGATAATCCAATATTCAATGGGGCCAACTATGATAGTTGGAAGGAGAAGATGAAGACTCATCTATTGTGCATGGGTCTAGAATATTGGATCTTAACAAAATGTCAAAAGACAATCATTGAAGAAGGAAAGCTTGATGGATGTAGTGAAGAAGAGAGATATATATTCATGTGTAACATGAGAGCAAGGGAAGCTCTACTGAAAACTCTTCTAGTGAATGATTATAGTCAGCTGGTGGACATGTGTTATCTATTGTAGTTCACTAAGAATACCTACACTATCAAAGATAGATATGGTAAGATGATTGGAATTGGCACTAGAACTAGAGGTAATGTATTTTAGTTGAATCCTATTGAGATGACATTTTTGGTAGCTAAAGTGGATAACAATTGGTCATGGCATAGAAGATTTGTCACATAAACTTTGATAATATTGTGAAGGTTAGGAGCACTTTTGTGGTCAAAGACTTGCCTAAGATTGTTATGCCTACTAATGTTGTGTGTAAGAAATGTATTTTGGCTAAGTAGAAGAAAGTATCATTCCCTAACAAGAAGTTCACTACCACAAAAAAGTTGGAGATCATTCACATAGATATGAGTGGTCCTTCTAGAATAAGAGGATTCTATGGTGAAAGATATTTTATGATTTTTTTTGATGATTTCACTAGAAAGATGTGGGTAGCATTTCTTATAGAGAAATCTAAATCTTTTGAGAATTTTAAGATATTTAAGAATAGAGTTGAGAATGAATCTAGTGTTAAGATTAAGTGTTTGAGATTTGATAGAGGAGAAGAATTCATCTCTAGAGAATTTAACATATTTTGTGAAGAAAATGGAATCAAAAGACAACTATCTGCACCTAGAACACCTGAGTAAAATGGGATTGTTGAGAAGAAATATGTCTTTAGCAAAAGAAACTAGAGCAATGTTATTTGAGAATAATGTTTCTAAGACATTCTAGAGAGAAGCTATTAATACAACAATATATACTTTGAATAGAGTACAAATTAGAAAAGGTATGAACAAGACACCTTATGAACTATGGTTTGGATATTCACCATCAGTCAAATATTTTAGGATATTTGGGAGAAAATTTTATATTAAGAGAGATGATGACATTGGTAAGTTTGAGCCAAGAAGTGATAAAGGTATGTTTCTTGGCTATTCATTGAAAAGTAAGGCTTATAGATGTTTCAAATATAGAGCCAAGAAAAAAGTTTAATGCGCAAATTTAAGGATTGATGAAAATCTTGGAACTAAAGAAAATATGGTTGATTATAATTCAGATGAAGAAGAGAATAAGTCTAGAATTGTTAGACAAAGTACTAAAGTTTTGTTTAAGACTAACAATGACTTGTAGAATGATGTACTAAATTTTGAGCATAGAGGAGATCTAAACCTAGCGAAACGATAAGAGTTGAGATGTCAACTCCTACCCCTAATAGGAATTTGATAAAGAATCACCCACCTAAGAAGATAATCAAAAGTAAAGATAAAGGCATAATGATAAGGAACATAGTAAATGAGGAGATATGTTTGATATATCAAGTTGAACCCAAGTGCATAGATGAAGTAGTAAAAGATAATAATTGGATCCAAATAATGGAGGAAGAATTGGATTAGATAGCAAAGAATGATACATGGGAGTTAGTTCGTAGACCAAAATACAAGAATGTGATAGGAACAACATGGGTTTACAGGAATAAGATGAATGAGAAAGAAGTTGTGAGAAACAAGGCCAATCTTGTTTGTAAAGGTTATTCATAAAAATAAGGCATTGATTATGAGGGAGCATATGCACTAGTAGAAAGAATGGAAGTAGTAAGGATGTTCCTGGTTTATGCAGCAAACACAAAATTCAAGGTTTATCAAATGGATGTTAAATCACCATTTTTGAATGGAGAACTAGAAGAAGAGGTTTATATTGAGTAGCCTAAAGGTTTTACTTTATCAAAAGATAAAGACATGGTATGTAGATTCAAGAAATCTCTTTGTGGTATGAAGCAAGCACTGAAAACCTGGTATGCAAGGTTAGATAGTTACTTGGCAAAGCTTGGATTTGCTAAAGGTACAATAGGTAATAGCTTGTATCTAAAAGAAATTGTGGATGGATTGCTGATTATTGTAATATTTTCTGATGACATCATTTTTGGAGGTAATGATGAAGCCAGCGATAAATTTGCTAAGGAGATGAAGAATGAATTTGAAATGAGCATGATAGGAGAAATGAAATTTTTCTTAGGTTTACGGATTGTGTAGAATAATGATGGTATATTCATTTTACAAGCTAATTACCTAAAAGATTTGTTAAAAAGGTTTGGTTAGGAAATTTGTAAGCCTATTGACACACCTATGATAACTGGTCAAAAGTTATCTAGCAAAGATGAGACACTTGCAAAGGAGTAGAAGAAGTATAGATCCATGATTGGAGGTTTGTGGTATCTGACTCACACCAGATTAAATATAGAAAATGTAGTTGGGATTCTAGCTAGATTTGAAGTTGATCCTAAGGAATATCATTTTGTAGTAGTGAAAAGAATATTCAGATATCTAAAAGGGACATTTGATTATGGAATTTGGTATGATAGGTAAAGTGATTTCACACTTTATGCATATACTAATGTTAATTAGGTAGGCAATATGGATGATAGAAAGAGCACTAGTGGTGGAGAATTATTTGTTGGAGGAAAATTGGTTTCTTGGCTAAGAAAGAAGCAAGATTGTAGTTCATAGAGTATAGCTAAGACAGAGTATGTTGCAAAAACAAATAACTATAATCAAGTTATGTGGACAAAGCAAATGTTGAAGGATATCCAAATTGAGAATTAAGAGCCTTCTATCATTTATTGTAATAACACAAGTACAATGAGTATGTCTAAGAACCCTATATTGCATTCTAAGACTAAGTATATATCTATTAAGAATCATGTGGTGAGATAGAAACCAATAGAAAAGGAGATCGGATTGGAGTATGTAATTACTAAAGATCAGATTGCAAATATTTTTATGAAGCCTTTTCTTAAAGATACATTTGAGTACTTAAAAGGTATGGTTGGAGTTATTATCTGTCTACTTCTAAGTAGATGATGTAGAGAGTGCATCAGTCTAGTGGTGCAGAACACTATTGTCTGACTGGAATGAATGCTGATGCTTCCTGAATTGGGGAGTATCTAGTATGTACTAAGTCATTGAGGACTCTTGGTATTTGGTATTTTGTATTGAACAATGTCTTTGGACACTCAAGTTGGTTGATGACTTGAAGCAACTGATTAAAAATTGGCATTTAATAATTGATACATTGAGTTTGAGGTCCTTGATATTGATTTCAATGGGGGAGAAAATGCATGAAAAAATCTCCTAAAGCATGGGGGAGAGTATGCATGAGATGAGGAAAAAAGAAATAATAGAGTATTATTTGGTATTCTTGGAACTCAGATGTATTTCATCTATGTTGCCATCAATGCCAAATGGGGAGATTGTTAGCATGAATGCTGATGATACTTCTTTGGGGAGTATCCTAAGCATTGGAGAGTATTGATATGTTGCATTCATGACTGTGTTTGTCATTGATGTCAACATAGCATGATTTCTATAAAGACTAGTTGAGTAGCAGACAAAGATCTTGATGGTACAAACAATGGTTTGATTTTCTAGTCATGCACAATTATAGACATATATTGTACAATGTCCTGATGATGTGGTCAAGTGTATAGAGTCTAAGCCCAAGACATATAGAATTTGAACCTAATTTACAAAGTGAAGTTCAGAGACAGAGTATTGAGAAAGTAGTTACTGATGTTTGTTGGCTATCTTACATCTGGGATGTAATGAAGTAATGGATAGTTAGGAAATGATAAAGAATAGTCGGTTGATCACGTGAGTGAGTATGCAAGCCTTAGTAACACATGTGTGAATTTTTGTATAGTCTATGATCCAATAATTTTATTGTAATTGTAATTAATTAATTATCTTATTTTAATTAATTGGAAAAGCGTCAAGGCCAACTCAAGGAATTATTATGAAGATATGGTATAAAGGAAAGATGTTTTCCTTTATTATAAAGTGTATGTATTTTCGCAAGAAGTGTGAAGTGTTCAAAAGGAGTAGAGTGTTTACTGAATGTGTGTAAATGATCTAAGGGATTATTGGATGCAAGATTTGAGATCTAGTTACAAGATCTGAAGAAGCAAAAGTCCAGTGGATAGGAAAAAGATAGAGGAACAAAGTATATTTTAGTTCTATTATTCTATAAGGAATCATACATAGATCATTTGGAAAGTGGGTTCATTGGTCTTTCCCTTGAAGCTATTTGAGCAATGGGTCCAATTGTCTTCTATAACTCCTAACAGGTTTGGCACAAGTCTGAATAGGGTTGGAATCTCCTAATAGGAATTCAAATTCTCCTAACAGGGACTCATATGTATTGAATGTTGTAATAGACTCCTAATAGGGTCTATCCTCTAACAAGGAATATTTATATTAGCACATCATCTTGTTGGTACCATCCCCACCAGGGTTTTCCCTCTGATCAAGGGTTTCCCTAGTTAACTTATCTAGTGTTATTGTGCATGAGTATCTCGTTGTGGTTTTAGTCTATATTACTAATAGTTGTTTAAAGTTGTTAATTTTGATATTGGTTGGATAATTGATTAACCCCCCTCTTAGTTATATCAGAAGACTATATATTCTAAATACCATCCAAAAATAGATGGATAGATAAAGGTTGTGAATAGAAGCTTGGGTAATTTTTTGAGATGCTTAGCTAGAAATAAATCACATAATTGGGAGATGGTATTAGCACAAGCTAAGTTTTCATATTATATTTCTATGAATAGGATTACATGGAAGACACCTTTTGAGATTGTTACTAGAATGCAACCTAGAGGAGTATTAGATTTAAGGGATATTGTTGGCGAAGAAAAGAGAAGTGATTATTGTGTCAAAAAATTATCCTAAGAAGTAGATTGAAGAATTTGAACATATATCAAATCAGAGAGTTGGTAAGAGCACAAGAGGAAAATATTACTATGAGTATTTGTTGAAGTGGAAGAACAAGCCTATTAAAGATGTTTCATGGATTTCTCAATTTGAATTGAATTTAGCTCAAGTTGTGATATCTCAATGATTTAGGAGGACCATTTCTTTTAACCCCAATTGTTTAATGTAGGAGTTGTTAGCTTAAAGAATAAATTTGACAACTAAGTGTCAATACACTTAACCAAGATCAAGAGTTAGTGCCGAGTAAGATAAGGTGTTGAGTGATAACAAGTGCCAAGTGACAACAAGTGCCGAGTGACAACGGGTGCCGAGTGATAATAGGTGCCGAGTGATAATAGGTGCCAAGTGCAACAAGTGCCGAGTACAACATGTGCCGAGTGATACAATTTTTGTTCAAGTGCCGAGCTATCCAAGAAACAGAATGTGCCAAGTATCAAAAATACTTCAGGAGCCAAGTAACTCAGTAGAACAGAATAAAAGTTTGGAATTGCACAAATTATGATACAAATGGTATTTGCAGCCGACAGAAGGTAAATCTTGAAGGATTGAATGATAAGATCAAATATTTTAATTTTCCTATGCAATTTGCATGCGGCCAATAAGAAAAATGCTAAAGGCATGCAACCAATCAGCAAAAGATAAGTATTAAGTGGGAAATTGAGATTCAATATGAATCATAGATCCAAAACAAACCCTAAGTCTTTTGAAGTCTTTATAAGGAAGACAAAATTTCACTGTAATAGTGAGAGATGTAATATATTGGAGGACATACAAGGGTTCATAAGCAAATCTATTTTCAGAAGCAGGAGTTATTAGATCACAAAGGATCAAGATCAGGAGAAGGTGGAAAAGGAGCCTGTATTCAGCAATCAAGGATTGTAATCTATCAGGTTTATTGCATCTAATACTCTCTAGCAATTGTATTAAAATAAAAATCCTATGGTGATAGGTTAGCTTTATAGCTATTTTGTAAGAACCTTTTGATTAGGTGATTAAAATCCTTTAACCGGGTGACACTTCATGTTAAGTGTTTGCAAATCCTCTAACCAGGTCACTATTAACATAGTGTAAAGCCTTTAATAGGGCAAACCATCAGAAGTGGTTGAACAATATTGCTGTAGTAATTTTTGTGGGTATCATCCCCACCCCAGTTTTACCTTCTTATTCCTGGAGGGTTTCTGGGTTACCAAAATTTTTGTGTTGTGAGTTATTGATGCATGTGTTTTGTTACATGTTTATTTGATATGCATGCAATTTAATTTCAGTTAAAATTTTATTGGCTAAAGTTTGATACTTATTATTCAACCCCCCTCTCATAAGTACTCTTTCCATATTTGAATATTCCAACAATTGGTATCAGAGCATTGTCCAGGTTCTCTTAAGGAAAGCCTAATAGCTTGGAGGAAAAGATCTAAAGATGGAAGCTTTCAAACTTGGAAAGATCATTGAAAATCAGGTGATAGATGTGCAACTTGCTCTGCATAGCTTGGAGGAATTCAGAAACAAATTGAGAAAATCATTAAAAAAGAGGAAAGATCTAGCCATAGTTGAAAATGATATACACTACAAGGAGATTGATACCACCAACATATTTTCTAGTGGAGACACCAAAGAGTTTGATGCAGCAATAGCAGAACTGATGGAGAAAAATAAAATTCAAGCAGAAGAAATAAGAACTCTCAAGATGGAACATGAATCACAGGCCATAATGATATGTGAAATTACTGAACAAAAGAAAAGAGCAGTCGATGATAAGGTCATGATGGAAAATGAAAAAAGGAATCTTGCAAACAGACTTGAAGAAAAATGTACTAAACTGACAAGGATCTCAAACATGCAAATGGATACACTTGCGCAAATGATGAACCTTCATCATGAACTCAATGTAAAGGATATTGAGATCTCTACCTTGAAGATGCAAAATGAACAAATGCAGAATGAATTGAACAGGGAAAAAGAGGTAGCAGTGAATCTCAACAAATCAAGTGAAGCAATCAAATATTTTGAACAGTTGCTGAAATCACCAAAATCTACCCATGATACATCAGGATTAGGATACAATAGGACTGAAGTTGGAGAATCATCAAAGAGTGCTGAACAAAGAAGTGATAAAGTAAGCATTCAAAACCCACTTGTCATTTCTGTAATAAGAAGGGACATACAACTAATGTGTGTAGGAGTAGAAGATTCAATCAATCAAAAATACCCAAAAGTTTTTGTCACAAGTGCAACATGCAAGGACATATGACTCAAAATTGCAAATCCAATGTTACAAGGACTCAAAGATTTGATGGACATTGTTATAATTGCAAAAAATATGGACATAGCATTTGAATGCAGATCAAAACCTATGTGGATAGTAAATCAACCGGCAAAGACATCAAACCATGAATTTTGGGATTACAACACCAGGAAAAACTGTCACTATTGTCAAGAATATGGACATATCCCACAGAATTGCATAAGAACACATTTTAGAGGGAACTACAAAAGATGGTTGAGTCAAACCACATGTTTTAGTTGCTTAAAAACTGGTCATGTCAGCAGGAATTGCCCAACAAGGTCAAAGGCATCAAGTTCTGAGTTCAACAATGGAAAGGCAAAGATAGATGTTGGACATATCAGAAGTGAAATGAATAAGACATGGAGGAAGAAAGATGAGTCTAGCACATCAAATACAGAGATCACTTCACCTAATAGGTCAAGTGATCACACTTCATCAAATTAAGTAAAGAATAAGTGTGAGGGATTGATAAACCAAGTTACATCATAAATCAGTCCCAAGACGTATAAGAACTACAAAAATGAAATCAGCATAAATAAAGATGCTAAGTCAAAATTGAGAACTTTGTGAAAATATGTCAAAATTGTCTTCAGGAGCTGAGTTGCTAACAACGACCGAGTTAATAGTTGATGCCGAGCTATGAAATATCAATAGGACCCAAGTAAAGTAAAACATAATGGGAGCCGAGTTATGACAAAACCTTTCAAGAATTGAGTAGATAGTTGGTAGTGTACTAAGCATTTATTACTCTATTTTGAAGGGTACATAAATCTATTTTTGATCATTTTCTCACCATTCAAAAAAGAAGCAAAGCCAAAAAAGGAGCGGAGAAGATCAAGAACAGCTCAGAAGCCATTCGTAAAAGATTTCAACAGCGATTCAAGACAAATTTCATCGATTCAAGGTATTTTACTTAAGTGCTGAGCTACGTAGGACTTATAAACTTGTTTGAATTATAAACCCTAGTTTGGCAAACAATGACATCTGGGTTAGGAACCACCAAGGGTTTAGAGAGTCATGAAGTTCAGTTGGTCAGTAACGAAGTAAAACAACCTGAATTTAAGCCCATTCCGGAAGTAGCATACAAGAATGATCCTGCAGGAGCATTATCAGTTATTCTGGATAAGGTTGTTATGGTACAAGATGTTCGCAGATGTTACAATTGTAAAATTGGTGCCATAGGAGACTTAGAAATTCATAATGCATATGATAAACTGTGTGAAAAAAAAGTACTGAAAAATGAGTTTTCAATAGTAGAAAGAAAAGGATTGACCAAAACCCTAGCATTTTTGACTGTTTTCAAAACAGAATGGGTACAGATAATTTTGAGTCGAATACATGACGGAGCTTTTTGGTTAGAGTCAGGGCCAGTAAAATTTACCAAGAAAACTGTTCATAGGGTTACTGGTATTCCAACCCTAGATCAGCCAAAGACCCTGCAAAGTGACAAAAGGGAAATAATAGAGAAAAATACAAGTGCCAAATGGAACAATAGAGGAATGACTATCGACACAGTCACATATCCCCTACTAGATTTTGCTGTGAGAATTATTTCACACAAATTCCATCAATCAAGTAGGTTGAACAGTGTACCTTGTATAGCAGTTGATGTTGCATACAAGATAATCAAAAGAGATCACACTTATGATCTGGCAGAGCTCACATTTCAATAGATTAATGAAAATCTGGGAGCTGTAAGGAAGAGCAAGGTAGCTCAATGCAAATTTGGATCAGTTTTGATGTGTATGTTCTTCTATCTGATGAAAGAATTTCCTTCTATGGGGAAAGTAAAATGGAATCTGGATAAGACAATTGTTGAAGAAATTAATGGATACATTAAACAAATGGGTGAAAATTTTGATGCCCAAATGACAGGTTATTTTGAGGACTTCAAGAAGTCCATGAAACAAAGAATGAGAATTCCAGTCTCATTGACTGAAAAATATGAAAAAGACATTTGTTTTCTTGTAGATATAGATTATACTTACATACAAGCAGTTATACCTAGAATAAGATGGCTAAGGCCACTAGGTTATGAACTTGATGTTGATCAAGCCTCTGTAGCAATAACAGCTCTAATTGTAGAAGAAGCTGATAAAAATGCACAAATTTTTGGAACCTATGATGTTGTCAAATCAAAAGTAATAACAAATTTGAAGACTGCTTCAGCAGTAAAGAAGAAAGAGAAAATGGTGAGACAAATCAAAAGAAAGTTTGGCGTGGAAGAAGAAGAAGGAATAGCAAAAGAAGAAGGAGAAGACATTGAAGAAGAAGGAGATAAACTTCAAATTCAAACTCAAGGGTCAAGAGAAGACAAAGAGGAAAGTGCTGAGGTAGAAGAAGCCAAGGAAGCACCAGTTAAGAGAAAGACCACAACTCCCTCTGCTCCTAAATCCAAAGGAAGGAAAGTGGCTGCCCCTATATCAAAGAGACCTACCACAAGGGCTACAACACAAAAATCCCAAGAAGAGGCAAAAGGAAGGAAGAAAGACTCAAAGAAGACTACTGGTGAGACAAAGAAAAGGAAGTTTATTCCCCAACCTGAAACAGATGAGGAGAAAATAGAGTCAGAGGACAATAGTCAATTTCAAGTGGTAAGACACAAACCTCAGACTGCTATTGATAAATTATGTTCAAAAATTAGAAATAATGATTTAAAAGGTCTAAAGAACCTAATTTTTTCTAGGCTCACCAGAGAAGAGCAAAATAAACTAGAGGAATCTGTGTATGCTATGATGGCTGAGTATAAGCACACACCTCTAGAATTAGATGAATCTATGCCAAGAGAATTGTATAAAATTGTAGAGGATAAATGGCATTTTTGTTTACAAATGGAAAAAGAAATAAGGGAGTCTACATTAGCAAGATTATTGCCTGATCTGACTAAAGATCAAATAATAAATGCCATAAAAAGGCATAATAATAGATTCACTCCCAAGTATAGAGCATTTAGCATACTACAGAATAAAATTGAAGAGGTAGTTACTAAATCCACAAGATTGTGGAAAATAGTTTACAAGAAAACTGAAGATGTATATAATGAAGAATATAAGGCAGAGGCAATTGCCAAGACAAAAGAAAAGAAGGTGACATAAACCAAAGAAAAAGAGAAGAAATTAGTGGAGGAAAGAAAAGAAGAAAAGGAAGAAGAGGCACACTATGAGGAGAAAGAGGAAGATAAAGATACAATTGAGCCACAAGATCAAAGTATACAAGATATACAGACATCTCCTCCTAGTCCTCCTCATGCCACCATCACACTTGCAGATATCATAAAAATAAAGGATGTTACAGATACTTCAAATCTAAACATCAATCCATTAACTGCAGAGGATTTGGAAATCCTTGATCAATCATCACTTGTAGCAAAATTAAGTTCAAATCTTGTATTGGTCAGTGTTGATGAATTGGAGAATCCAGAAGTCAAGGTAAAAGCACAAGTGCCACCTCTGACCATACAAACTATTGGTATTCTATTCCTTCCACCACCATCTCCACCAAGTATAGACACTGATACACTCCAAATGCCAAGTACAGCAGCAGGGGAAATAAAAGAAACATCTGAACAATCAACAAGTTCAACCCCACCTAGCATTCATAAAAGGGATATTCAAGCTGAAGAAAAAGAGACACAGAAAAAGGAGACTACAATACAAATATTGGTTGCATTACCAAAATCTAGTACTCCTACACAAACTCTTCAGCAGCCAAGCATAGATGGACTACAGTTGCAAATCAGGACACCAGGCTCGAGCTCATCAAAGGCAGTCAGGAGACTTCACTATAGAGTTCTTGAGCTTGATGAGGAAATAAAGATCCCATATTATGAATATAGCACTCTTATTGAAGAAAATATTAATGAAATTCAGAGTGCATTAGACAAAAGAAGGAGACAAGAAGCACTAAGAAAGGAATACAAGCATAAGCTTACATTAAATGAAATTAAAGACATATTCACAGAAGCTTTTTGCTTACAATCTCCAGATGAGTCAAGACCAATCATGGAACAACTATCTGATATAGTTGACCAGGTGACTAATGAAGACCAGGAAAAAAATGCCAGATTGCTTGAATGGTTAGTAAAGAAGTTCCAAGGTAAAGTAAATAGTAAAATATCCGGTGATATAGCACTGTCACAAGAAGAATTGGCAAAGAAAGTTATAACAGTTAAAATTGTACTAGGAAACATTTTTTCCCTGTACAACAAGTTGTGTGATTTTTCCACATTCACATAGGACACTAGCCAGAAAATACTGAGCTTGGAAAACAATTAAAAAATTTCTAGCATGCAACTCCCCATAGATCCAGCTCAGATTGAGAAGCATTTTGTCCAATCACTTCACACACAAAGAGAGCTAGCTATTTTAGCAACAGAGGAGGCAACCACAAAAGTCAAATTGATACAAATTCAATCATCAATTACTCCTCATTTGGAATTACTTCACAAGGAGCAGATAAATGCAGAGACAATCCTTAGGAAAGATCCCAACTTTTCTTCATCTGATGGACTTGTACACCTAGCAGTAGAGATTGCCATCCAACATAAGACATTGGATGTTGCATTAGCAAATTGGGATGCAGCTCTGAAGGTACTCCTTGAAGTAAACAACTCATTTTTGGCCAAGTATGGTAGTTCATTGTAAAGACCATTGACATAAGTGTCAAAAAGGGGGAGAATAAGTAGTAAGAGTTGAGTACAGGAATGAAATGATAAGTATAATAAAAGGGGGAGATAGCAAAAAGGGGGAGATAACACATTGATAGCAAAAAGGGGGAGATAGCACATTTTGAGCAAATTTTGAGATAGAAAATTTTGAATGTAGGATAAATTACTGAGTCACATGGATCTTAATTAAGTGTTTTTGCCACTCATGTCAAAGGGGGAGATTGTTAGCTTAAATAATAAATTTGACAACTAAGTGTCAATACACTTAACCAAGATCAAGAGTTAGTGCCAAGTAAGATAAGGTGCCAAGTGATAACAAGTGCCGAGTGACAACAGGTGTCGAGTGACAATGGGTGCCGAGCGATAATAGGTGCTGAGTGATAACAGGTGCTGAGTGCAACAAGTGCCGAGTACAACATGTGCCAAGTGATATAGTTTTTTTTCAAGTGCCGAGCTATCCAAGAAACAGTATGTGCCGAGTATCAAAAATACTTCAGGAGCCGAGTAACTCAGTAGAACAACATAAAAGTTTGGAATTGCACAAATTATGATACAAACAATTTTTGTAGCTGACAGAAGGTAAATCTTGAAGGATTGAATGATAAGATCGAATCTTTTAATTTTCCTATGCAATTTGCATGTGGCCAATAAGAAAAATGCTAAAGGCATGCAACCAATCAGCAAAAGATAAGTATTAAGCGGGAAACTGAGATTCAATATGAATCATAGATCCAAAACAAAACCTAAGTCTCTTGAAGTCTTGATAAGGAAGATGAAATTTCACTGTAATAGTGAGAGATGTAATATATTAGAGGACATACAAGGGTGCATAAGAAAATCTATTTTTTAGAAGCAAGAGTTATCAGATCACAAAGGATCAAGATCAGGAGAAGGTGGAAAAGGAGCCTGTATTCAGCAATCAAGGATTGTAATCTATCAGGTTTATTGCATCTAATACTCTCTAGCAATTGTATTAGAATAAAAATCCTATGGTGATAGGTTAGCTTTACAACTATTTTGTAAGAACCTTTTGATTAGGTGATTAAAATCCTTTAACCGGGTGACACTTCATGTTAAGTGTTTGCAAATCCTCTAACTAGGTCACTATTAACATAGTGTAAAGCCTTTAACAGGGCAAGCCTTTAACAGGGCAAACCATCAGAAGTGGTTGAACAATATTACTGCAGTAATTTTTGTGGGTATCATCCCCACCCCAGTTTTACCTTCTTATTCCTGGAGGGTTTCTGGGTTACCAAAATTTCTCTGTTGTGAGTTATTGATGCATGTGTTTTGTTACATGTTTATTTGATATGCATGCAATTTACTTTCAGCTAAAATTTTATTGGCTAAAGTTTGATACTTATGATTCACCCCCCCTCTCATAAGTACTCTTTCCATATTTGAATATTCCAACAGGAGCATCCTAGGTTGCATTTCTATCTTGCATATTTACCTTCTTTCTCATTACTACTGAGTTGCAAAGTCTTGCATTTTTGAGTTTCTTAGTTGTTGCTGAGTTCACAGTTTGTGTTGAGTTTGCAGTTGGTGTCAATTTTACAATGGTTTCCAAGATCACAATCAGTGCCAAGTTCATAGTTGATGCGAAGTTTGCATTTTCTACCAAGTTCTTTTGGTTGTTGACTGCCTTCTAGTTGTTGAGTGTTAGTATTTTGTTGGAGTCTTCATTTACTAGGTTGTTTGTGTGCGGTTTTCTATTGAAGCCAACATTTGCATTTAATTTAATGATAGATATTTGCTGAGTGCTGACTTGTGGCTTATTCTAGCATTTAATATGAGAGTTTATTTTTTTGTAATTACATCATGCTGACTTGTGGTCATGCATGTATTTAAAGAAGTCTTAGGTAGTGTGAGTGCTAATTATGGCCTATAAATTAACCACACCTCAACATGATCATTATTTGAAGAATATTCCCGTAATGAACATGGGATTGTTCATCCAAAACAATCCAACAAATTGATCTATTATCTTCTAACTAATTAGATTTTGCCATCCAGTCTCAAATTTGAGAGCTAGCAACTAGACCTCTAGTATGAAGGATATCTTTTAAGCTAGATGATATGCAATATTTAAGCTAGATGTATGCAAGTTTATCTAAGAATAAAAAGAGCACATTAATTGATATGAATGCCTTTTTTAATCTATATGAAAGAAGCATGTGAGAATAATAAAGCTACGAGTGCAAGAAATTGAATCAACAATCTAACATATGTTCAACACTTTTCATATGCATCCAGTCTTTCTTAAAATAAGAGATTAAAGGTTCCTTAAATAGAATCCTAGAATTTAATCAATGGTCAAGATAAAATAGGATGAAAAGTCAAGATTTGAAGAAGATTAAGTCAGAATAAAAAATTCTCTTATAAAAGAGAGTTAACTAATCACTTCTAAGTGTGATGAGGAGTTAATTGATTTAATTCCTTTTCTAATTTTAGTCCACTCAGTGTTTCCAATTCTGAACTAAAGAGAGAATAAGATAGCAGATATTTGATTTAAAAAGGTTAAATATGACCTCATAATTAAATAATCTAATCTATTGAATAATTAAATTTAATAATTAGAATGAGGATATATGAATTAAATCAAATATATTTAAATCCTCATGTGTATTTAGCTAAAGGGGTGATTTTAATTTAATGGAAGTACTAAGACTCATAACTATATTAAATTTGATTAATAGGTTTAATTTATCTAATTCAATTTTGATTTAGGAATTAAATGAAGTAGGTAATTAATACAGATTAATGATTTTCTGCATTTGACACTTAGGTTGAGTAGAGAATATCAAAATAAGAACTGTCTAGTAAAATAGGACTTTAAGTAAGATTGATAGACTAAAATTGGTTCAACACCCCAACGTGCCAATTTAGGGGTAATAAATTTCCCCCTCTTTGAATGAATGTGCAAGTAGCATGTTGATTCAAAGACATTAGAAGTCTAAGAATATAGACTAAGAAGTGAGATTGGTTTTGAGATTGATGACACAGAGATAATTTGATGAGATTTTTAAGGTTATCTTCAGAATGAAGCTTAGCCTTAGGGAATCTAGATAGAGCACCTAGATACCAATATGAAAGAGAAAAGATGATCAAACTTCATAGAATTATTCCCAGAATGAGACTCAATTCTTAGGAGTCAGGGTTAGATTGCCCCAATACCTGTCTATTAGAAGATGACAAGATTTCATGATTTATAGAATGATTTGTAGAATGAGGCTTAATCCTCAGAAGTTAGGGTTAGATTATTTTGATACCTATCCATTCAATAGTTATTGAAATAAAGAATTTAGAATTATCTCTAGAACAAAGCTTAATCCTCAACAAGAATTAGAATTATCTCTAGAATAGAGCTTAATTCTGAGAAAGAATTCATAATCATCTCCAAAATGAAGCTTAATTCTCTAGAGTCTAGATTGAAAAACTTAACACTGGTCCATAAAGGATAACAAGACCTAATCATAAGTCATAAAATCATGCCCAAAATGAGGCTTCATCCTCAAGAGTTAAGGTTAGAATGCCTTGATACCTATCCATCAAACTATGAAAATGACTATTATAAGATTAATCAATTGATCAAAAGATGAGATAGATGACATATAATGCTAGATAAAGGGAACAAAGATGTCACAAGTGATGAGATACCCCTAGAAATTAGGACATCATGTTCAGATTTAGTTGAAGTCAATTTTGAAAGATTTAATGATGTAATCATCCTGTCCCCTTCGGAGTGAAATTTAAAGATGACACACTAGGACACTGATGACGAGCACTAGATTAAAATATAAATATCCAATTAGAGATTAAGAAGAATGTATACCATATTAGAAAATCACGAAGACAATTTGGAGTTGATTTAGAGAGAATATAGAATTGACTAGAGTTTACTTTTTTGTAAATTTTAAAAAATTTGAAGAAATATGTGATGTGGAAATATTCCAAGATTCACAAAGTATCAGTAAAATGGATTGCACAAGTGTTCAATCACATCAGTCCCAAAAATTTTAAAGTGTGAATTTGAGCTATTTAAGTGTGTTAGATTTCAAATTCGATCCTAAAAATGAGTTCAGAGCAACCAAATTAGCTAAGGGGGTGACTAATCAATCACTTGTGTAGTCATGAAGAAACATGATGCTTTTGAAGAAACCAACAACCTCTCATGCTGAAAGATGCAAAAAAAGTAGTGATCAAACTACACTCTTATGTAAGTGAAGTATGCAATGTAACCCTATGCTATATGCAACCCTAGGTCTAGTTACTAAACTCATAAAATTATCATCACTGATTGTTTAATTAGACCCACAAATGTCATACAATTCACATTAACATTGCAATCATGGGAATATGAATATGACACATGTCTTAGTTTTTTTGGGATTAAATGTAAGCATTAAGGCATAAGAAGCTAGAATGACCAGAACATTTGTCCCTTTGAATGTAGCAGGCTAGCATAAGCATCAGAGAATAAACAGTAAGATGACGAAAATGTTTCCTATAAGTAGACACACCAAACACACAAGAGATTCTTATGCTAATTATTTATTAAAGGTTCTGTCCGCAATGACCCTTGTATTCGTAACCTAAGACAGAACTGTGTAAGCATACTTACAGTGACCCATACATTCACTTAGTAGGATGAGTATTAGTATTTATTATAATATAGATAATTCACTCAAACAAGCAAGAAAAAAAACCAACCTCACTTAAGTATCCCTATAAAATGAGTTGAGGTACACATGGCCATCCAATGTGAGATAAAGGCTCTTATAGTTGACACCCCTTTTATATGGATGCTTTAAGTTATTGGAGCTAGACCATCAAACATAAAGCAAAGAAAAGATCATGCCTCTAGTCCTTGCTTCTCTAGTCAAAAGAGACATCCTCAAGTCTCTCAAAGGGAAATGATAAAGCATAAAGAAAAAAAAGAAAAGAGAAAGCTCAACATATAACAAACCATGTCAATGTTTCCATTTTAGTGTCAGTGTTATAGGATTGATATTAAGTATCAATGTTTAGAACATATGTGAAATAAATATCTTTAGTAGGGTGATGATATTAGACAGACTCAGTTAGGACAACTGGTGACTGACATGTTAGAGAAATCTTGATTGATAAGAATCTTAGTAAGAAACTAAGTGACATTAGACAGACACAATTAGAACAATTGGTGACTAAAGCTTAAGAGATTTTCTCGAAGAGGGATCTTTGTAGTAAAGCGAGTGACAATAGGTAGATGCATTTAGAACAAATGGTGATTGATGTGAGAGAGATCTTCTTTGAGAGGAATCTTGATAGTGACACAAGCAAGAGTAGGAAGATGTAGTCAAAACAATTGGTGACTGCCACGAAAGAGATCTTCCTTAAGAGGAAGCTTTATAGTGAAGTAAATGACAGTAGACAAACCCAGTTAGAAAAACTAGTGATTGACATGAAAGAGATCTTCCTCGAGTGGAATCTTTGTAGTGAAGAAAGTAATAGTAGACATAATCAATGACTGAAGCTTAAGAGATCTTCTACAAGACAAATGACACTTTTTCCTATTTTCAAAATTTCCATATTTTTTTGGAATTTTTGGAATTTGCCAATTTTTTGTTCTTTTCTCTTTTTTGGTTTTTTTTTTGTGTTTTTTATTTTTTCACCTTTTTTTTTTGTATTATGAAGGTGCCTATTGCTAAATTATCACCAAGATAATGATTTTTTTTAGGACTTTTAAGTATTTACAAAGAGCTTTTGAAAGCAAGTCCACTATAGAACCTTTTTAGATGAAGAGTATTGATTGGCTCCTTGAATGGTTCTCCCTTAGTTGTTGAAAGTTGGTAAGCACCAGATCCAAACACTGCAGTAACTATGTATGGACCAAGCCAGTTGGGTTCAAACTTCCCTTTCTATACCTGGTGTTTTTGATTTTTAGTGTTCTCCCTCAGGATGAGATCACCCACTTGCAAGTCATGTGGCTTGACTTTCTTGTTGTAGCTCTTAGACATGCATTTTTGGTAAGCTCAAATATGATCACACATCACTTGTCGATGTTCATCTAAAAATTCTAGTTCTTGAAGCTGAGATATTCTATAGTCATCATCAGTAATGAGGCTTTTCATGGAGATTCTCAAAGTAGGAATCTTGACCTTAATTGGAAGCACATCATCCACTCCATATACCAAAGCAAAGGGTGCTATTTCTATTGGATTTCTAATACTAGTTCTATAAGCCCATAAAGTTGGATTAATCTAAAGGTACCAATCCCTTCTAGATTTTTTAACTATGAAATGTAAGATCTTAAGGATAGCCTTATTGGATGCTTTTGCTTAACCATTATCCTAGGGGTAATAAATAGAAGATCAATGTTGTTTGATTCTGAATTTTGAGCACAACTCTGTAAGATTCTTGGTTTTAAACTATTCTCCATTGTTAGTAATGATGGAGGATGGTATACCATACCTACATATGACATAGTTCATAATGAACACTGCTATAGTTTTTCCATTTGTGGTAGAAAGAGGGATTGCTTCCACCCATTTAGTGAAATAGTTTGTAGCTTTAATAATGAACTTATGTCCATTTGAGGAAGATAGATGAATCTGACCCACTAGATTGAAGGCCCATTGTTGAAATGGCCAAAGCATGATAGATGGAATTAACTCCCTGGCTAGAGCATGAATCAAATTTCCATGGAGCTGACATTGTTTGTAGGACTTGGTATATTAATTTCCTCTTGCTCCATATTTGGCCAATAGTAACCATCTCTGATAAGTTTATGAGCTAGTGTCAAGCCATTAGAGTGAGATCCACAAATGCCCTTGTGTATATTGATTAATAAAAATTTGGACTCATTGGGTTCTAGACACATAAGGAGTGTTCCATCAAGACCTCTCCTAAACAAGTCTTAAGCAATAATAACATACCATGAAGCACTATAGATAAGGTGACATTTTTCATTCCAGGTTAAATTTTCCAAAATTGTTTGGTCATGCAAATAAGAGTATATTTGATGGTTGCAGGATGAGTTGGTCCTACAATAGAAAAAATCATCCAGGATGTGGGTGAATTATAAGTTTGGTAGAGTAATGTTTCCACTAGGAATTTGTTTCAAAAATCATTCTCAAGCATCTATAACATGAAAGAAAGAGTAGCCATTACATCAGCCACTTTGTTGTCGACCTGAGGAATTTGTTGAAAAGTGACATGAGCAAAGTATATTCTTTAGATCATCCATCATTCATTTACAAGGTATGAAATTCTCATCCTTCATCTAATACACATCATTGAACTGGTTGATTACCAACTATGAATCACTGAAGATATTCAATTCATCCACTCTCCATTCAACTACAATTTTCATGTCCTTGATTAAGGATTCATATTCTACAATACTATTGGTACAAGGAAATAGAATCTTATACACCTTAGGAAATGAATCCTTCTGTGGTGCTATGAATAAGAGCCCAATTCTAGATCCTTGTTGTGTAAAGGAACCATCAAAGAACATCACCTAGGTTTGATGTATTAGCATTAAAATAGAATCATTAGGAAAGTCAATGTTCAGTGGAAGAAGACCTTGCATTGGTGCTTCTACTAATTGATCAACAATTTCCTATCCTGTGATAACCTTTCTTTCAACATTTGTGATATTAAATTCACTCATTATCATGAACCATTTGGCTAACCTCCTTGTTAGAGCTATCGTACTAAGTAAGTACTTCAATGGATCAATTTTAGCAACTAGTCATGTAGTATGAAAAAGAATGTAGTGTCTTATCTTTTGGGAAGCAAAGATAATTGCAAAGAAATCTTTCTCAATAATACTATAGTTCATTTCATAAGAAATCAATGTGCAACTGAGATAGTAGATAGTTCATTCCTTGTTATCATTATCCTCCTAAGCTAGAAAGATACCCAAAGATGATTTTCTTGTTGAGATGTACAAAATGAGAGGCTTCTTGTAGATAGGAGGCATCATGATTGGTTTATTAGTAAGGCATTTCATTATTTGTGTTAGACTATGATTACAATATTTGTTCTAGTCATACTTCACACCTTTATGCAGAGTCTTAGTGAAAGGTTGTGATCTATCCACTAGCTATGAGATGAATCTAGAATGGATTGAAGTCTTCCTTGCAAGCCCCTCATTTGATTGATATTATGGGGTGGAGGCATGTCCATGATTTCTTGAACTTTTTCTGGATCCACTTTGACTTCCTTTATAGAGACAATGTAACCAAGTAGTTTCTCAAATGCACATTTCTTGGGATTTAATCTGAGACTAAATTTCTCCATACAATCTAGGATGGGTCCCAAATCTTGAAGGTGAGTGTTGCATTGTGTACTCTTAACCAAGGTGTCATTCAAATAATCCTCCATCATCTTATGCATCATATCATGGAAGATTATTGTAACTTCTCTTTGATACATGGCACCAAAATTTTTCAAACCAAATGGTATCACATTCCAACAAAAGGTGCCCCATGCACAAGTGAACATAGCTTTCTCCTAGTCTTCTGGTGTAATTTTAATCTAATTATAATCAAAAAAATCATCCATGAGTGAGTACTTTTTATATCCTATTGTCATGCCCATTATCATATCAATGTTGGGAAGTGGAAAATCATCCTTTGGACATGTTAAGTTTCGATCTAAGAAATCTATACAAACTCTGATAGACTTGTCATGTTGGGAGACTGAAGCAATGTTTGATATCCATTCAACATAGTCAATAGAACAGATGAAATCAACTTTTAGAATCTTTTCCAATTCATATTTAATCAAGAAATGCAACATGAGGATGCATCTTCCTAAGCTTCTATTTGACCATTTTTACCCCTGTGTAATATATAAATGATACATCATTAGATCAAGATCCAATCCTAGCATGTTTGAGTATGTCCATGCAAAAAAAGAATGCAATAAATTCCTCTTTTTCTTCTCCAGATCAAGACTATGCAAGGTGTGTCATGTGAGGTTGTTCCTCTATTCCCAAGTTGATTGGTTATGTTGGCTCTATCAAACAAATGATCTCTCCTAAAAATGACTAGGAAGTGCATCAAATATCTCATCCTTGGGTGCCTTAGAGAGGTTTTCACCTTTAGATATGTCTTTTATTTTTACTATTTTAGGTTCTGATACTACCATAATGTGGTTTTCATGATTAGACCTTCTATCTCTTTTTCTTTTTATTGTGTGACTAAGATATTTGATGTCAGCTTTAGTCATGTTGACACTCTATTTTCTAGTGGAGGACGTTACTAGTTCGATAACATGTAAGTACCAGAAAAGAGCATAGTCATTCTAGAATGTAGGGACTTCACTAGATGTATTGGAATGCTAGTCTATGAGCTCAGGATAGGTGGGTGAGAGAGATGTGGTGGATTTGATGTCATTCATGGTATAGTCATCAAATGCTTGGATAAGTAATTCAAGACCTAGAGTGAGTTTGTCCAAAGGGGTGTTCAAATTCTTTTAAGTTCTAATGACATTAATCAAAGAACCATTAACACTAGTTAGATGGGACTCTTTTGACCTAACCCTAGATGGGCTACCTATTTAAAGTTGATTTTCATATATGTGCACTTGATCTACATCCTTTTCTATAGTTTCCTTTGAGAAAAAAATCAAATTCATACTCTCGAGAATTTGTGCTACATAGAGATAGACTATAGAATTCCCTAATAGTAATGGGAATCCATTCTCCACTTTCATTATCATCTTGATTTTTATTGAGGCATTCAACAACTACTATATGACTAGACTCTCCTTGTTCCTATTGAATATGAGGATGGTTAGTAGTGTTTTTAGAAGAATCACTATCAACATCCATAGTGTTGTCATGTGGTACAAAGTCATCAAGTTCTACAAACAATTTAGCAAGATGAAAAGGAATTGGATAAAGATAAGTATCCTCATCATCAGAACTATCCTCATTATTATATAACTTAGTTTGTGACTCATGTTTAGATGAACATTTAGATCTAGTACGAATTTATTAATCCATAGATGGAAGGGAATTTCTTAAAGCCTAGGCTTGTTTTATCTCATGATCTTCTAGCTATTGTTTTGATAGGATCAATCAAGCCATTTTTGTTACATCCAATTGGACCATTTCCTTTGTAGACAAAGTGTTTCATGAGTTTAAGACCTAGACCATACTTTTCAAAAGTAATCTCATGAGACTATTCTATGAGATGTACTAGAGTTTCCTCTGTATATATCCACACAACAATGGCTCTATCTTTATTTTCCTCCTCTAAAGACATAGTAGCTTTTACAAAGGTAACATTGAACTTAGTAAGAGGTGATATCATAAAAGGTCTCTTTGCTTCAAATGGTCTCCCATAATGATGGGGAGACTCAAGAATAGATGTTGAAGAAAAAACAGGTTCTATGTGATACTCGCCCATCCTAGTTTCTGTCAACTTGAGTGACTTCTTGACTTGTTTTAGCTTATCATCATGATGAGCTATAGATTCGCTATTAGAAGGTACAAATATTTTAGTAGATTTTAGCATGTTACAAGTGTAACTAGTATTAGCAGGTATAGTGACTTTAGAGCCTTGGAATGGAAACTCAACACATTGATGATATGTTGAAGACACAACTTGCATTTTATGTATCCATGGTCTGCCTAATAGGATATTGTTTGCTAGTGGAATATCAAGGACCTAGCAAGAAACATCTCTTTCTACTAGACCAACTTGAAGAGGCAACACAATAAGACCTAGGGATTCATGCTTGAATTCATCATATGCCTTGATGGTTATTTTGTGACACAGATCAATAGACTCTTCAAAATAGCCCAATTGCTTGAGAAAAGTAGTAGAAAAAATGTTTAGACTAGTTCCATTGTCAATGACCATGTGAAGATCACAATTTTGATGTATCATGACTTCAATGTTCAATAGTTGGTTATGCAAATGACTTAGTGAATTATCATCCTCTTAAGGAAAGGACAAGTAATGAGGTGAGGTCAGGTGACCCACCATAGATTGAAACCTGTCAAGATCAAGATCTTGAGGTATGTTTACCTCATTGAGGGATTTTTCAAGAATCTGCTTATGAGCAGGTGAGATTTTGAGTAATTTAAAGATCATTATTTGAGCGCTTGTCTATTGCAATTAGTTAAGTATACTATAGTTGGCAATTGCAAAAGATGTTGAAAATTTCATACCTTTGCTGGATGGACCAACAAGAGGTTTTTCTTTGTGTTGATCTACTCCAGGAGTAGAAGGTACAAGGCCTTTAATTACTATCTTGGCATGAGAACATGTAACAACATTGGCACAAGATTGTGACAATTCTTGATTAGTTGTTTGAGATGCAACACTTGTCAAGACAAATGGTGTCTTCAATTTTGTATCATCCTATTTTCCTTTAATCATTATAACATCACAATATTCAAAGTCCAGAGGTTCAACCATGTTAATCACATCATCATCATAGGTATATGTATAGTTGATCTTGTTATTGGTTTTCCATTTAGAGGTTTTCTTGTTTCTCACAAGGTGGAAATGGATCCTTGAAAGCCTTGTGATTCAAATTCTTATTATGTCCATCCACAATGATTTTACCATTTTCAATTAAGTCTTGAACTTTGTGATGTAGGTTGATGCAATTATTGGTTTTGTGACCCTTGTTTTGATGGTATTCATAAAATGCACTCTCATTCCAGCATGTGGGTTATGGTTCTAGATCATAAGGATGAGAATTATCCAATGGAGAAATGATCTTGTTTTGTAGCAATGTCTTATAGACCACATCTAGAGGTTCAACAAGGGGTGTTTATTCTCATTTTTGTCATGTAACTCAAGATGAGTTCTTCATTTTGTTTCCAAATGTCTTGTTATTAGGAGGAGATTTATCAACAATATTAGATGCTTTGATGTTGCTATGAGGTTGAAAGCTACTTTAGTAGGTTTGGGAGTAATGTTATCAATAACTCCATTGTGTACTACCTCTCGATACTTGTTCACATACCTAGATTTGTCTTTATTAGAGGTAGGTCCTTGCTTGATGTCTTTTTGAAGGGTTATCTTGCACTTTTTGACCACGAACTCTTCTATTTAGATAGTTTGTGTAATCATATCTTCAAAGGTAAGTTGACCTTGAAGTTGTACTTTGCACCCAAATTCAGGTAAGAGATTATCCATGAAGATATCAAGTTTTTCTATTTTAGGAATCTTTCTCAAATATTTGGTATACAATTCTCATCACCTTTGAAGAAACATGAGGAATGGCTCTCTAAATTTTTTTTTGAGGTTGCACAAGTCATGTATGTTAACTGGATGTTGTATGTTGTGTGAGTACTGCTAGACAAAGGGGTTAGCAATCTCATCAAATGTTTTGGTACTAGTAGGCAACCTTGAAAACCATTCCATGGCCTAACCATCTAGACTCTGTGGGAATAAACACATAAGATATGTTTGATTGTGCATGAATTCCATACAAAAAGTACCTAATTCCCTCAAATGAGCTTAGGGATTGGATGTTCTGAAGTACTTGTCATATTTGGGCAACTCAACTTCTCTTGGAAAAGGAGGCATGTCTGAATTCTTATTGAAAGGAAATTGACAAAGAGTGTCTAAGGTGTATGTTTTCATTGGTTTATCCTTGTCACACATCATTTGGGCCAATTGTTCTTGCATGGCCTTCAGTTATTTTTGTAACTTGAATGTTTCAATTTCTTCTTCATATGTGATAATTGTTTTAAAATTTAAATGTTGATGTAGTTTTTCTCCTTCTTGAGCAAGTCAAAAAAGGTATTTTTCTTTCTTCTCATTGAGTATGATCTCCATTACATTCTAGAAGTGTTTATCCTTAGAAAAAAATTCTATGTCTTTGGGGGGTATCTCTTTAGTTTCCTCCTGCTCATTAGTGTAGTTGTCAGGTTCTTTTAGTCTTTCATTTTTTAGGTGATCTTGTCCTCTACTATGCTCTCTGTTTTCTTGGTCTTGACCAACCATTTAGGAGTGTAGAATGTTTTAGTGTATGTTGGTTGAAAAGATGTTTTGAATAAAAATTTAGATGTTTTGTTTGAAGATGTAGGTGTTCTATTAGTTTAAGGATTCTCTTGATTCAAGGGGTTCCTAGTTTGTTGAAAGTTTATGGAAAATGTTCTTTGAGGAGAAGGTGAACTAACAGGTGAAAGAGATCATGAGGACTCTTCACTAGATTTGGACTATGTATAAAATGGGAAGTGACCTCTGCCATGATTTCAACCTCTAGCTCTATCACATCATGGTTTGTAGAGAGAAAATAAGTTTCCACTCCTCGTGGCAATAGTCATAGACAATGACTTAGAGCAAAGTCTAAACAGGGATCACACTAGAACTTTATCTCAAAATGGGATAAGTGTGTTGTATATCTAGGTACAAATAATTAGAGAAATGGATAGAGCAACCAAGAGTTCTAACTATCATGATGCAAGGTATCAGAAACACAACAGGGTAGAATAAGACACACAAGTAAGGAGACTAGTTTGTGTGTAAGTCACAAGTTATCAACCAAGCAAGAAGTCAGAGGTTGACACTATTACAGACAGAGGAATGATCAAGTGCTTCAACATAGATTAGACTTAGATCAATTTTTGATGATGGAGATCAGAATAGTTCACTATTTTTAACAAATTTTTATAGACTTGCATGAGGAAATGATTCCCAGGAGAGGAAATATAGAAAACTAGGTGAAAAAATGCCTCTAGCAGAGCAATTTTGACAGTTTCAAGATAAAAGATCATGTGAAGATTCACACAAAGTCATGCAAGGAAGTATAATGAACCAAGAAAAATTTCAGAACAATAATTTTGTACTTATTTTATTGCATAAGGATTTGGAAAAAGCTTTGCGAGGAAAGGATAATTTGAGTAAAAAAGACAAGTTTTTGGCTCAAAAGTTCAATATTTTGAAAAACTCTCATGTGAGGATTCATAGAGAAATGCATGAGGAACTGTAGAGAAACCCATGATGAAATGTAAATTGATAGTTTTCTCATCCAAAATATTGCAACACTACAAGTGAGAAAAGGGCGAAGCTAATAGATTTTAACCATACTTGAAGAGATTTTTAATGATTTTGATAATTTCTAAACAAAGGACTGATAGTGTTTACGAGTTTCAGGTAGATATCAACATTCTTTTCAGATTTTGGACATCATTTTGGTTTGCAAGTAGACAATTGTTTTTTAGACAAGGGATGCAAGCAGTAGTCTCAAAAAATCCAACTGAGGATAAAGCAATGTAGAGGGTTAGGGGAGTCTTAACCTTTTGTCTTTTTGGATGACTTGGATATTTAAAGACTCAAAATAGACACTCTTTATCCCTATAAACAAAAATGGTAGAGGAAGCCAAACCTTTGTCTCACAACTTATGTGCATACATTCACCTAAGATAGCCATGTCACCCCACTAGAGGGCACCTATATTTTTGGTGTATTCTAAGACTCAATAACATATACACTTAATGAGCACCCTTGTGGCATGGGTCAAGGGCATATACCACCTTCCAGCATCCAGGCACATGCTTATGGTGAGAATCTATAGGAGAGATTCTTCCCCCTCTTTGCACAAAGATTATGCCCCCTTTCAGAGGTGAACTAGGTAGAAAATATCTAAAATTTTTTAATTGGCCTTCATTTACATTAATCCTTGGTGGCTTCATGATTGAAGTTGAGGTCAATAGCCCACACCAACATATGAAAGTGCACACACTCGAAAAGCAAGACTAGGGGTAGTGCTGCCTAGTGAAATAGACAAAGCCTCTTCTTGATATGCGATATCAGAATCAAGAAGAATAAATTAACATGGCTTGAGAATATTTCTCTCTACAAAGATTAGTGTGTGCTCACTTAGGTCATTCCTAGAAGTTGGATCACTCTGGAAGGCCCTCTAAAGGTTGACTTGGATTGGTGGTTTAGATTCAAGGGTCAATTTTTTTTGATTTTCAGAAAGGGAAAAGAGAATACTCATCTACTTCATCACCTTACCACATAAAATGTTCATCATTGAGTTAGTTTATCAATCCCAACTTATCTTTTCTCAAGATTTTGATTTTCCTAAAAGGAAGTCATCATCTCTTCATAGAAAAACTTTGTATAGGAGAACCACTAACTTTTTTGCATCCCTTGAGTACCATCTTCCAAAGGCATCTAGGTTTTTGATTTACCCTTCGTCATCACTTCCAAGTAGCAAAGAGCATACTCCCCTATTCCTTTGTATAGAGCCCTAAGAAGTTCACAAGCCCTACTAAACTATGTGTGTAAGAAAGTAGTAAAAGGAAACAACATTTGAGTGGGTTTGAATTCATTCTTTGACATACAAATCTTTGACCAAATGTTTTGCAATCAAACTGTTAGTACTGTTTGTGAGTTTATATTAAGGCATCTTTGACAAGCAATCTACAAACCTCTGTTAGGTTGTCAAAAATTAGAAGTCAGAAATTGAATGCTTTAGAAACAAGTGTCAAATAAACAACATCCTACAAAATAGAACTTCAAAATTGCACTGTCTTTTTATCGGTGTAGAGTTTCATGTGAGATTCTACACAGACCCACACAAGAATATGATGTGTATTGCATAAGAAACCATGCAATTATACACTACTTCATGTGAGAGAGTGCAACAATATAAGCAAAATTTTAGTTTCTTCATGCAATAATTGAATTTTTTGCATGAGAAACTGAGGAATTGTATAGACAAAAATGATAGAACATCAGAATTTTGAAAAATAAATAGTAGACAAGGCCAGAATGTTGATTTCTTAGCCCCATAGTGGGCATCAGAAATGTGAGTGCCAAGTATGGCCTATAAATTAATGACACTTCAATATGATCATTATATGTAGAACCATCCCAAAATGAACATGGGATTGTTCATCCAAAATGATCCAAAAAACTAATCTGTTGCCTTTTAACTAATTGGATTTTCTACCCACTCTCATATTTGAGAAGCTAGCAACCTGTTGGGACTGAAAATTGCATGCTTCATTTTTAGTCACATTTTAAAATTTTTGGAAAATCATGTCCTAAAGTGCCTTTTATGCTTGTGGTCAGTTGGTAGCTTGAGGCCTAGATGGTGTTTGAGTGGCTTAAAACCTTTCATTTGGCATGTGCATATGATCCACAATGTTATTTTGCCATCCCGAATCATTCTGTGAAGTCCCATTTTGAGCTAGTGTCAAAATTTGCAATTCTGCCAAGTGTCAAATAGCAATCAGAGGCCTAGTTTGCATCTGAATATTTCTTACCCAGGAAGGTTTCATGACTAGCCACTTTGGGGATGTTTAGTATGTATAAAAAAGAACCTATGTTACAATTTTCAAGTCATTTCAAATCCATTTGACTAGGTTTTGAATCCCTCAAAGTTGGTCAGTTACTGTTTTCATGCTTTTGCACTTTGTACACATTTCTAGGAAGCCCTGTTTGACATGTTGTAACTTTTGACCAGTTGAACCAAATGTTGAAATTAGTTTTGTGTTGCATTGTAGATGTCAGATACTTGTCATGTTTCAAGTTTCAGCCCTTGACGAATCCGTTTGATCAGTTTTCAAATGCGATTCCAAATGGAATTTATAAGTTTTAACTGGTGTCAGTAATTGCAGATCGTTTGTAACCCTTGTTTGGGATGTCATATCTCCTGATCTGTGATAGGTGTCATCGAATGGTTTGTTTCTCTATGTTCTATACTGAAAATATTCCAAGTGTGTCAGTTTGCAAGCCATGACGAATCCATTTACACACTTTTTCGGGTCAATTCCATTTGCAAAAAATCGCTTTCAGTCAGTGTTCCTAATTGCAAAATTCTAAGTAGCCCACTTTGAGTGTCCACCATTTGTGTCCTGTGATTCGCCATGAGCCCAAATCGTAGATCCATAGTGTCCTCATGACATAGAATCAGTGTCCCAGTTTTTGTTTCCCCATGTGCTCATTTGCTTAGTTTCCCGAGCCAAATCCAAAACCAGTTTATTGCTTTCTGACATGTTTTCTTGCAAGTAAATCTGAGAAGACAACTTTGAAAGTCAATACCTTTTGACTGCAAATTCTTCATGAGACAACATTCGATAGGATGCAAGAGTGCAGAACAGAGAGCCAGTGTGTCAGATTTCAGAGCCTAATCAGGTGATTTGGTCAGTTTTTAAGGCCAGTCAACAGACCTCCTAGCATGAAATTGACAAGTGGAAAAAAGTGATCAATTGAGTTTTTAATGGTCAATCTGTGATCGAATTGGTCTCCAAATAGTTTGAGAAGGTCAGTAGATCAGTTTGCTAAGTCAGTTGTTTGAAAATGAATTTTTTTTTTTTTTTTTAGCCAGACCCATTTTGGGGTCCAACTGACTGCTTCAGATTGAGGGATGTCTGGGGATCCTAAAGGTACCTTGAGTCTTAGTGATATTTATTTATAAAAAAATAACATGAGGATCAAGTGTAAGTGGGTCATAAGTTTTCAGGGTGGTCAAATATGTGCAGCGGTATCAACATCAAACAAAAAGAGCAGACATTTTCGAAAAAGAAACTACGATTACTAGGCAACTCAGTGATAAGAAAGAACCACAAGGAACAGGAAATCTAGTTAAAAGGAAGCTTGCACCATCAAAAGACCATGCTTTTTCAAAACACATCAAATTGTAGAGGCAGGGGCAAATTTTCACATGGAGCGAAGATACTAATGTTTAAATCATTGGTCAACTCCGATAAGACCCGAGTTTATATGTTTAAAACTTTGCTATTTTCTATTTGTGTTTAATATTTTCATAAAAGCCATGTAAGAGGAGAGCCAAAAATTGAAGAGAACCAACTCTTTTTAAAGGAGAAACCTAGGCAGCATGAGTAAAGACAGAATTTCAGCATACAAAGAAAAACCCGCAGTCAATATTGGAACAGCCTATGCTTGATTAAAGAAAAGGTCCACGCTTAGTTAATGAACAGAGCTTGTAAAAAGGGAAGTTGTTCCACGCAAGGTATGAAGGCCGGTCCATGCAAATTAGCAGAGTCTGCACATCAAAAGAGAGATAACATCCTGTATAAAAAGACGTCTCAGCATTGCAAGAAGGAATCCCATGCAGGTTTAAGGGATGTTTCCAAGCAAATAAAAAAAGGGGAAAAGCCGATTGAAAGGACATTCTGACTTGCGAATGAAGGAGCTCTGTATTTCAGCAGATTCAAGAACTTCAATGAAGTATAGAAACAAAATCATGGAGATCCCATGCTAACATCAATGACACAACATAGTAATGTTGTGACTTCCATATTGCATATATCTGCAAATGTGTAATTAATATATATATGGCCGAAAGTGCTAAATGCTTGATGTTGTGATGAATATAAAAGTTAAACCTTTAAAAAAAAAACAACGGTGAAAAGAATGGTGATAACTACATGGCAGTGAGAGTATATCCATCAAATTTATGCTAAGAATTCAGTTGAATGTTAGAGGCAACAATTTTTTATAAGGTAGCTCGTCCACAGTCAAGAAGCAGAGATCAACTTCACGCAAGTAAAAAAGAAGGCCTCAAAATGATTCCAAAACACTTCACGCATTAGATAACCCACGGCACAAGAAAAAAATGGCTCAGTCAGCAATATGAGCAGGAGCCGTGGTCTTGAATCAGGAGAATGTTCAGTCAAAGCCGCCCCTGCAGGTGATTTAAGGAAGCTTCTACAAACATCCAAGCAAGCATCAGAATGAAGCCGCAGCCACAGCTTTTGTTTCAAGAAAGCTGCCAGTCTGCACAGAAGGGAGAAATGCCCACAGTTTGAATAAGAAAAGGAGGCGTCTGAATTTTTTCTCAGAGAAGAGGAGGTTCATTTAGACATTTATCCCATATTTTTCACATTTTAAAATTTACCTCACTTTAAATGCTTTTCCACACGCATTACTGATTGTCTTAAAGAGAGAGGCTGTCGAAAAGCCAAAGCTTTCATCGTGGGACTTGGTTGCTGGAGGAAAGAACGATAATATTTTGACCAAAAAATGTGCAAAATAGAGATGACGTCAGCAAACATGGAGAGGCCAGAAAAGCATAAAATCCAGCTAGTCGCTACTTCGCTAGCCAAAAAATCTTAAAAAATCCGGCTAGCGAGATAGCGAGGTCGCTAGAAAACCCCAAAATTTGGCAAGAGTTAGAATGCCAAGTGGGTCCTGCCTGGTGACAATAGCTAATCGAATGGTGACAAGTGGCGATGACAGAGTCACTAGGTTATGATGTGGTGAGCAAATGTCATGAGCGCACCAGATTGCACCATGTGGCAGATCTGACAGTTTGCATTACCTTGCTAACCGAAGTTGCTCACCGGTTAAGCATGGCGAAGTAGCGAGGAGATGACACATGGCAGATGATGCAGACCATGTAGGCCAATCACAGAGTGACATGTGGCACTTGGTCAACAAAAGTTTGACCCGGGAGAAAATGAGAAGAAATTTTAGACTTTTCAAATTTTAATATTTTATTATTGTTTTTTCTCAAATCTCACGTCAGATTCATTTTAATAAAGTTTGAAACTTTATATAGTTTAAACTATATGAAAGTTTTAAATTTTGCAAAAATATATGTTTCAAACCATTGAGTAGAGGCCTGATTTTCAAACGGCCATATCTGGGGCAAATTTTAACCGAATTGGGCACTCCAATATATCGTTGGAATCGAGAGAAGATGAACTTTCCAATTCGGGAGTCAGTTTTTGCACAAGTATTAGTCAGTTTGAGCTACACGAGATTTTCTATCAGGTACCTAAAGTGCAACCATATTCATACCAGGAAGTTCAGATTTGTTTTTTGTCAAGATAATGACCTGGATATCAGTAGAAGGAAATGGAAATGTAGTTAGGGTCAAATTTGTTCTGATTTACTCAGTAAAAACTCATTTTCACTAGCTTTTTCATGGGGCAATCAGATATTTTGGCAAGTAAAGGGTTTTCATCATTAGGCAAGGATATTTTGCAAGTTTGTTACAGATTAATGATGAAACAAAATTAGATCAGAAGGGATGAAAGAAGAAAGAGGTTTTTCAGTTACAGAGGATTGGATTTCAAGTGGACACCTGGCAATTGCATATCAGATCCAGGAATTCATTTCTTGCTATATCTTTCTTTCTTTCTTCATTTGTAAGGGTTCCAATTTTTGCACTGTGAAACCATTCTTCAACATTTCTTCTTGTATTGAACAACATTTTAAGTTTTATGCAGATAGTTCTTTTCTGTTAGGTGATCTATGAGTTATTTTCTGTACATTTCATGTATTTGATTTCAAGGAAAACAAATAAAGTGCAGCAAAAGTTTGAAGTTCAGTTTGAATCTTGTCTCCTAAAAATGGCTCTGTTATTTCTTCTAATTTGTGATCAAAGAGCATGAATTAGGTTGCATTACATTTTGAAATGTATGTGGTTAAAATGTCTTACTTATGGAACAAAGAACCATGTAATTGCTTGATATTTGTCACAGGGTTTGCAGATTTCATGATAGGATGTTCTGAGTATGAGATTCATTCTGTAGCAGATGTCTATTCACAAGGTGAAAGATAGATCAAGGATCTTGATGTAGAGATACGTCTGAGGTTTCCAGGAGATGTATGGTTATGATTCATTTAATTTCCCAATAAATAAGGCACTGGTCAGAGATAGGATCATTAAGTTCTGTTGCTCATACTTGGGTCTTGCTGATATCAACATATTAAATCACTTTTCCCTTTTATGTTGAAAGCTATTCAATGTTAACCCGCACTTAGCTTGCCAGTTTCATGAGTTATGTTCTTACCTATTTCATGCTTGTGATTCCTGGTTGAGTATAGAAGATTTAGGGGTTTTTATCTGCTTCATAATAGATTCAGTGTATGCTTTGACAACTAGTACCATATAAAGAATCTACAGGTCTACCTGCCTAGGTTTTGCAGAGCCCAAAGAAGAAGAAGGGTCATGCCTTATAGTTGGCCTAGTGTCTAAATGGATGTGTTGATAATGGGAGTTAGCTACCCCTAGATGTGTCATATTCTCATCAGGGTAATTGGACATATGAAAGTTTTAAACTCCAACACAACCAAACCTCTAGTATGAAGGATTTCTTCTAAGCTAGATGATATGCAATATTTAAGCTAGATGTATCCAAGTTTATATAAGAATAAAAAGAGCACATTAATATATATGAATGCCTTTTTAAATGTATATGAAAGAGAGCATGTGAGAATAATAAAGCTATGAGTGGAAGAAATTGAATCAATAATCCAACATAAGTTTGATACTTTTCATATGCATCCCCTCTTTTTTAAAATGAGAGATTGAAGATTTCTTAAATAAAATCCTAGAATTTGATGAATGGTTAAGATCAAATAGAATGAATGGTTGAGATTTGAAGATGATTTAGTGAAAATAGAAAATTTCCTTATGAAAAGAGAGTTAACTGATCACTTCTGAGTGCGATGAGGAGTTAAGTGATTTAATTCATTTTCTAATTTTAGTCCACTTGGTGTTTCTAATTCTAAACTAAAGAGAGAATAATATAGAAGATATTTGATTTAAAAATGTTAAATATGACCTCATAATTGAATAATCTAATTAATTGAATAATTAAATTCAATAATTAGAATGAGGATATATTAATTAAATCAAATATATTTAATTCCTCATGTGTATTTAGCTAAAGAGGTGATTTTAATTTAATGAAAGTACTAAGATTCATAATTAAATTAAATTTCATTAATAGGTTTAATTGAACCCATTCAATTTTGATTTAGGAAATAAATAAAGCGGGTAATTAATATAGATTAATGATTTTCTACATTTGATAGTTAGGTTGAGTAGAGAATATCAAAATTAGAAGTTCCTAGTAAAATAGGACTTTAAGTAAGATTGATAGACCAAAATTGGTTCAGCATACCAATGTGCCAATTTAGGGGTATTATAGGTAGAGTCTTAGCAGTAGTAGCAGAGCTAGATGATAGATCAAGGAGGTCGAAGTAGAGTTGAAATGCAAAGTTTAATCATTGAGGATTAATGTATGTGGTCATAACCTTGAAGGATTTATAGTTGGGCATGTATTTATTTCTTTGATAAAAATATATGAAAGCATTTGTTCCTCTATCTCTCGAGTTGTTGTTATTTGGCATTTTTTTTTCCCACTTTGTTTACTCTTGTAGGAACTTTGAATAGCTAGGTGTACCTTTGACCTTAGTTATCTCATCCCTCCTCATGTCATTACATATCCATTGAGCATATAATTTTATAAACTGCACAAAGTTTATGATGCACACAAACATCACTTTTGAAGAAGACAACACTTAAAACATGATCAAATCAACTAGCAGATTGTATTTAATCAAAGAACTACACTACCCATACCAAAAGGTCTAAGAATGTATTTTACTATGTTTTAAATACATAATGAATAAAACCCCAAGATTATCCTTATCCCTATACATAAATAATTTGTAAAAATATATCCTTTCTCCCTTCTCTGCTACATCTAATACTAAAAAAATGGATCTCCTTCCCTTCTTCCTATAGACCTTATAAAAAGGAAGAACCCTTCTCTATTTTCATTTTACATATTTAAAATTCTTCATCTTTGTCTAATCAATATAACACCTTTTTAGTTACAGGATTGGACATACCTTACTACCAAAGTACTATGTTGATTTTCATTAAATGTCAATCTGAGAGCGTGAACTTGAGATGATGTCTGCAAAGTATATGCTCTAGTTTTCGCTAAAAGTCACTACTACTATGAATGCAATAACCATTAAGGAAATCTAGTTTATCCAAAGGAAAGACAACTATCAAATACTTGGAAGGGAATTCTAATTATTTAACCATACATCTATGCACCTACTATTGTAGGGACAATGACTGGTTCTATTTCCAGTGGCTATAGGAACGACAGTTCTAATCTTAACTTAGAAAACTGAGTCTAACTCCTACTTACTAAAGTAAACTCCACCTTCCACATGGGACCCCATGCAAGAATGAAGGAAAAGATCAACTCAGAAAAAAGTATAGAAACTCAACAAAGTCATGTATTCATTCAAATATGTAGTATTACAATAACTTGAGAAAACAACAAGATGTCTATCAACTCTATCTGTCTATTCACTACTTAACCTCATAGACACAGACAAGGTCTTATTTAAAAGGAAGGAAAAAAACAAACTCCTATAATTATGACTTCATCATGAAGGAAAGTCAGTTGCAACTTAAGACTGCAAGCATGCAATTGTAAAGACATTAGTTATCCCTTAAATTCCCCACAAATATAGATCATAGCAAATGCTAGATCCATTCTTTTATCTAACTTTAAATGGCTTCGAGGAATCCAGGTATCATGCTTTGCATGTTTAACTGATCACTTTGATGCTTGCTTCCTTGCTTAGCCACTTTATCAGGTCCCTCTTTGTTATTCATTAAAATAGGTCCCTTTTGACTTTGCTGCCAAGTCTCCAGCTGCAACGGTGTCATAATGCTTCTCATTAATACCATCAATGCCTTAGAGTTATTCCTTTGCAGTTTGTTTTTTATTAACTCTAGCCTAGCTTGTATTCCTATGATCAACATTTAATGCACACAAAACTTCCCACAAACATTTATTTGCATTTATTAGTTTACAAAGAAAAGGTATTAATTATTCAACTAATAGTTTTTGCAATCTCTTCGGTTGCAGGAAGATCTACCCATATCAAACATTCATGAAGAAAGATTTTTACCACAAAATGAAACCCTTTTTAGATATAATTTTGATTATCATTTTTATGCCCTATGTCCATACTTTATACATCAAAAGTTCAAAACACTTATACTAAAAGATGATAAAGTTAAGTATGTTATAGAAAAATGTTCACAAAAAGGGCAAAAAAGACTTTTATTTCTTCATGTCATCATTTTTGCCCCCAACCTTCCTGAGGCTGGTCCCTTCAACATCTATATTTTTTTGATCCTCATTCGCAGCCTAAGATCATTGGCAATTTTCTCTCCTAATTCATGAGCTCTATAATTAAAATATCCATGATTTTGTTTCAACCTTTCCCATTTTTGTTCTTCAACAATCATGTTATATTTAGCAAATGAATCATACTTTCCAAGCATAGGATGCAAGAGTATTGGAAACGAAGAGGTACCCAATAATTTTTTTGACTTCTACCTAACATCATATACTTGGGCATCCTACTGATGGCCAACTTCAGATTTTGAGGAGAGTGCAACTCCCTTGTTTTTAGATCTTCTAGTAATCAGATCCATCTTTGAAGGGAGGCTTGTATAGCATCAGGGGCATTTGCAGAACAATGCTGCTCCCAATCCAGAAATGCCTATTCGCAGACAGGGTGAATTTTGGTACCAACACTTTGATTATTGTTAATAGAAAGCCAATCAAAGAATACTCTGTGAGTGTGTTGCACCTCTGGCCAAATGTACAATGGCTCAAACATTTATTTTTCCCTCTAAGGAGGAGCCTGGTTCTCTCGACTAGTCTCATTCTGCATCCATGACATAACTGCCCTAAACTATACATCTCTCACAGATAACAATGAATTCCAATCTTTATCATCTAGAACAACAAGATTATGAACATATAACTCATAGAGGAGATTCTACAGAGCCATTAGAATTGATTTGAATGCTACATAGAATTCCTGGGGAGTGTGCAAGGAAGCGTTCAACCCCTGAGTAATTTGAGACAATTGAAAATTAATCATTTTCTCCTTTAGGAACAGTGTGTAAACTAGAGATGGTGACCTACAATTTACAAGCTTTGGAATGAGCTTTGTAATCTTCATGACATGTTGCTGCAGGACCATAATTTCACTATCCTTCTCTTTGATTTGCTGTGTTTGTTCCTTGATAGTTCTAAGCAATTTCTTCCTTTCTAGGTCCCAGTTTTCTTTTTCCCATTGAAACTATTGGTACAAACTAAAGTTGGCTATTAATGGAGTAGAAATGTTCGGTGGTGTATGACGATGGAAAAAGGGTCTATAATCTTCAAGGTGGTGCTCAAGATGATGGTGGTGCTATCATCCTAAGAATGTTGATGTTCAATAGAGCTATTATTTTGATAGGCAACAATGTTATCAAATTTTTTTGAAGCTACAACAACTGCAGGATAGGGTGCAATAGTCATTTTAACTCAAAATGTTTCAACAATTTCCTAAACCATTTCTTGTGCAACAGATGGATATTCCTCTGGTGGTAGATTATCAGTTTCCTTCGTTGGCTGTTCAAACTTGGAAACTATTTTCTTTGAGGACTCCATGTCACTATCAATATTAATAAGGCTATTTGGCTTTGTAGGAATTTCCTCAAGATCATTTTCATGTTCAGGAGTACAGGTTGTAGTTTTTGAGGTCTATAGAGGTGGAGCTTCCAAATCAACAAGTGGAATGGAAGGTTCCTTTTTCGAGTCCAACCCAAACAATTTGGTTACTCATCGTGGGGTAGAGATTGGTTGCTTACTCTTATCAATAGATTTCCCTTTATTAAGGTTGAGGGCAAGTTTTTGTGATACTGGGGATACTTCTTTTGAACCTTCATCTACAACAACTATGTGTGATTTTCTCTTTCTAGGATTTGAGGCTTCTATGGGCAGGATTTTTGTTTTCACAGTTTTAGGTATAGATGCAGAAGCCAAAGCTTCTTGAGCCATTCTATATACTAATTTCTTGAATCCTATAGTATTTTTCTCTCTTTTCCCCATTCCTTTCCCTTTAGGTCCACCCCTTTTAGGTCCCTCTTTCTTGAGTTTTACAAAATCCTTCCATGTTCCCAAGTGCTGCCTGGTTAACTCCCTTTCAATTATAGCCCTAATCAAGAAATAGTGGGATACTGACATGGTTTTGCCTTATTGTACATATTTAGCTTGCCTTTTGATAATATTATAAAGGAAACTTGGGAGATTTATAGGACAATCACCCACAAACCACTCAAAATTTTGAAATGAACAACATGCAAATAGAAATACCTTCCTTCACAGGTAAAATACCTTATGATAAATTCAGCAGGGTGCATGAATTGCAAAGGGAGGGATAATCATAATGTACCTTGCTTTTTGTTTTCCTCTAGCCAAGGATCTCTAGGTACTAATAATTGCTCTTTTTCTTATCATGCATCCATGGCCTCTATCCATCGTTCTCCATTTGTGGGAAAACCAGAAACTTTTTCCACCACCTCCTCTGTAAACCTTATCCGAATGCCCTTAACAGTTGCATATCCATCCCTTAATGTATTATGAAATTGGAGCACAATTTCTTGATCAAACTACTTCAAACTAAGATAGTAAGCTAGCCAACCTTGTTTTTGAAACAAACTACATGTTGCTGGGTTTGCTAGTAAGACTCTGTGGTCTGCTGGTTCATGCCGCTAAGGTTCTCCACCCATATTTTTTGAAAAAAAATGCTATTACTGGCAAATTCACTACAAGTGATTTGAGAGTATGGATGGAGATGGCTATAGGGGTTTCAACAGAGGGAATTTTTTTATAAAAATACTTCAATATTTTCCAAACATCACATCCCTTAGTACTTCATGATGACATTTTAATCACCAAACCATAACGAGGATAAAGATTATGCTCAAAAAATATGCCATATTAATAAGGGGTTATGTGAAATCATGATTTAATGATTAGCCTTCTTTATATTATTTCACACATTTTGGAAGTACAAAGGAGCATCAGCTCATTACTGAAATGACCCTTCCTCGTACATTCTACATACCAACTTAAGATTTTCCTTGATTTGCATTTGCATTCATGATTTCAATTTTTCCTCCCCCCAACTTAGCAGAGATTGGGTCCCACCAGACCTTAAAGATTGCAAATTCTGAAAATCAAAATAACATGCTTTTCTAAATAAATAATAAATTAAATAAATGCAAAGGGGTCAAATGTGACTGACCTGAGGTGCGATACGAAGGATGGTTTGAGTAGTACTGTACAAGAGAAAGAAAGTGGGATGACATGATGATGGAAAGACAAGAAGGTGGGATGGAATGAGGTGGTAAAGAAATACATTTTACATGATTGCAAAATTTTTATTATGAAGGCCTTGAAAATAAATTCAAGAGGCTGTAGGCGTCTAAGTGGGGGACTCAGACGGAGTGGCTGTAGGAAGAGATGTTTTTGTTGTATTGAACTGTTGAAGAAATTCTTTCTGGGTTGTTGGTTTATGATATAAATTTAGGCGATGCCCATTAACCAGGAGTTTGAATTTGACCAGATCAATTGTTCACAGTTGAATTGCTCCATTGTTAAAAATTGCAATGATTTCATAGGGACCAAGTCATCGAGTCTAAAATTTTCCTTGGTGATGCTGATATCGTGAATCATATAGGAGCACCCAATCACCAACAGAGAATTCTCTAACTTTAATGAATTTTTCATGCCATTGCTTTCTTTGACTCTGAATTAATTCTATGTTATGAAGGGCTGACTCTCCCCATTCATCCAACTCATTGAGATGCAAAATGCAATCCTGTTGTGTTGCAGGAAGGGTAATATCAAGTTCTAGAGCTATTTGTAGAGTTTTATGTTCAAATTCAATGGGCATAACAACTGTCTACCCATATAGGGGCTGAAAAGGTGTAAATCCAATAGTGGATTTCCATGTTGTTCTGTATGCCCATAAGGCTTCAGGCAGTCTAGCTGCCCAATCTTTTTGATGCAAAGAAATTTTTTTAGTGAATATATTTTCTAGCTCTCTATTTGTCACTTCTACCTGTCCATTAGCCTGTGGATGATACAGAGAAGATTTTCCATGCCAAATTTTATACTCCTCCATGAGTGTAGCTATCAAATTAGATGTAAATTGAGGTGCTTGATCTAATTGTAATTCTCTTGGAACACTAAATCTGGTAAAGATACATTCGTATAGAAACTTTGCAACATTATTGTCATGAGGATGCTGTTGGTCTGACTTTTTGTTTGATAGAAATCCTTTGTCCAGTTGTAGAAAAGTCAAAATTTTCATTTAGTGGTGAATAGGGTTTTTAGATAAGTCATTTTTTTGCTCCCCTTTTTGAAAATTTTATGAAAACCCTGCGTTTCTTTCCATTTGTAAACTGTCAGGTGTGAAGTGTTTAAATTTTAAATCGGGCAAATATTCTTTTCCTTTTATATCTTCCTTGCCCCAAGCTACTTTCCCTCTTAGATTTCCTGGCCGTCTGATCTAAGAAGATCCACCATTGTTGTTTCCTCACTATGAAAACATGGGCACTCTTTATGTATAGCAAGGTAGCGAGTGTCAAAATTTTTTGAGACAGGACCGCAAAATGAAGCCACAATAGTCAAAAAATTGTCTTCTAACTGATCATTCAGTCATGGACACCTGGCAAATGCTATCAGAGCCGAAGGAGGGACCTAATTAGAAAAAGTCAGAGGATGGTGCTGGAATGAGTATCTTTCTAATGCTTTGCTACCTCGCTATCAAAAATCTTGAGCATCTTGCCATTGGCGAAGTAGTGAGGCACCGTAAAATTAAAGAGCTGGTGGAAATTTATCAGTACCATGATTAGTCCAGGTGGCATGACCGGTAATAACTACTGTTGTTAGATGCAGTTGATAGGAGCAATAATGATCTGATGGGTCCTTGTATTTTATGGTGCCGAGATTTATTAAAGTTGCTAGAGCTCACTACCTCACTATTGGAAAGTTCCACCATCTAGCCATTAGCGAAGTAACGAGGCACTGTAAAATCAATAGTCGATGGGACCTCTAGTAATGTAGGATGATGACTAGGACTAAAGTAAAGTCTTATGGGGTTCCAACAGTGTAGAATTTCATATGTCATCAATGCTCTAGACCCATGCCCCATTGATCAAGTGTGTGAGAGATCTTGAGCATCAGATTAAAGTAGAATCAATAGTCCTTGCTATCTCACATTGGAAAGTTGCATGTTGTTTAAGCTATACAACATAGTGAGTATGGGGCCCACCACCTTTTAGGAAACTTTGTGCAGCTTCTCCACCTTTGATTCAATCTCAGATCAATGGCCATTGCCTTCTTTCCATGAAGAGTTTCTAGGGAGATACGTATAGTGAGGTAGTGAATAAGGGCCCACCATCGTCTTTCTAAGCAAGTACAGTAACATATCATCTGCAAGATCAAGATTAGATCGATGGCTGTCATTGCTTCGCTATGGAAAGGAGCTCATTCTTTATGTATAGCAAAGTAGCGACTTGCTAACATGTGTCCTTAGTTGCCAGTGGGTCTAGATAGAAGTGCCATCAAGGAAAGAGCTGTGTACGTGGACAATTTTCATTGGATCAATTGACCATTTTGTCAAGTGCAACGCTTAGTTGTTTTTCTCCATATCCCATGATCGTAGGATTTTTGAAGATCAATAGTGCAGCTTTAAATGTAAAATATGGTGCCACTCTATGTATTAATTAGACATGAAAGATTTGCATGTGAGGAAAAATAGAGTATCATACAAAAGATTTCATCAGTTTTACCTTACGCGAGTAAAGATTCCAAGCTATTCCTGAGCATAAGCAATTACTGAAGGAAATCGTGCTAAAGTGTGGCAAAATTTGTGAAGTAGTCTATTCATAAAAAGTTTGCAAAAATACAAAGGAAAACAAAGACAAAATTCAAGTAAGTAGTACTACTATAATCTGTGTAGGTTTTTTAGTTCTGTAAAATATAATCCAAGATGCCTTTGAAGAAGGGATTTTTAGGTCAAATAAATTATTTCAAACCTCACAAACTAGTTTGAATTTTTTCAAGAAATGGTTTGCAGAAAGAAAATTGTATGCCCCACATGACAATATATGGAATTTTGACCTAGAGTTTTTCCCAGTGTATTCATGGATTATGACCTCCTTGAGGTTGTGGCAAAGAATTATGATCAAGTCACAAGGGTAGTGAGAAGAGTAGATGGTGAAATTTTAATCACCATTAGCCTAGAAGAGATTAGGGAAGTTTTCTGCTTCCAGGGACCTCTCACTAGGTATCATGTGCCCATTGATTTGACAGAGTTAGAAAAGGAGTATATGTCAAAAAAGGATGTAGTTAGACAAGGTGCACTGAAGGCCCACATAGGCAGAATTGGAAACCTACCAGAAATAACATCATCCTCTATAGAACCTTTTAAGAAATCATGATCCAATGCTAGGGCAGTAGATATATACAAATTCCTGTGCAGAGTTTTTGGAGAGGATGAAGAAGATTTTATCCCTGTGAGCTTCATGTATATGATCAGTCAAATCTCCTCTTTCAGTGTAGAGATAATTTTTTATTTTGTTTCATACCTGGTTAATGAAATTCACATTGGATTGGTGGGGATTGCAAAGAGAAAAGTGGAGAAGGTTTGGGGCCAATATTCCCTATTGATGCACATGTTTTGGTTTAAAGGGGCTACATACTTTGATAAGGAAATGGTTTTAAATAGAGAGCAGGAGGGGGAAGCAATGCCAGTTCAATTATGGAGTGCAGATATGACTTGGGAAGCAGAAAATGCTAGTTTTGTTAGATTTGACAAACACTTTTCTTCCAAGTTAAGATTCCTCATATTGAGTGACAAGCCCAGAATTTCTAAGGCACTAATGCATCTTGTCAGACCTATGGATGAACCCCACAATCTAAAAGTTTCACATAATTGGGGAGATATCATCCCATATCCAGTCTCAACTGTCATCAGAGTTTATGGATTCAAAGGGACACCCCATGTGCTACCTTATCAGGTGCCTTCAAAGGTAGGAGTAGCTGAATTTTTGTGGCAATTGGGAGGAGTGGAGGTGACCTTTTTGCACAAAAGGGGAACATGATCGATTTTTCCTACTTGCACTATAGCTCACTAGTTTGTAATAACTAAGGAAGGGTGGGTCTTTCTCTACAAATTTTTGGAGCAGTATAAAATGGCAGTATCTCACCCTCATTTTTGTGATGCTGCAGGTTTCTTTAATTCAGCTCTTAGACATAGGATCAAGCTTCATCTAGTTAAACATGAATTTTATTTCCCTAAAGATGTAATAAGGAATGAGTACTCTCTGTAGGAGCAAGAAACAAATAAAGAAAAGTGGAGGGTTTTTTCAAAAGTTTTGGATCTTATTAATTGTTTTGACAAAGATTACAACCCTCTTGATAATGTTGTAACTACTGTAGATATGATAAATAAACTTATGAATACATTTCCTAAAATAATGGAGGTAATCAATGAGAAGAAGCAACATTTCATTGATTGTTTTTTAGATAAAGCCAGGGAAGTAATGAGGAAATTGGATTTCACTCCCAGCATAGGGGCAGGCCCACTGGTTGTGCAAAAGAAGACATGATATACTGTCATTCAGGATCAGAGGCCCACTATAAATAAAGGAAAGTAGATAATTGAATCTACTAGTGCTACTTCTAAAGAAAGGCCCCCTGAACCCTCTCCTAAGAGAAGAAAAATAATAAGGGAAGAGGAATCACATGATGAAGGTTACTCACCTTCTTAAACTCCTATGAGAATTGAGGAGGAGTAGCTCACTAGTGAGAAAATTGAACAAATTGAATCACAAGGAGGAGTTTTTGTTACCCAGGCAGAAATTGATGAAGGGAACCCCCAGGAGCCTCTTGTGCCGAGTTTTGAATTAACTATAGCAAATTTTAGGGGAAGGGAATTAGACCCTATTTTGGAACAAGCCAGTCAACAATTTTTGTCTGATAATAGTTTTGTAAAATCTAGGGCTTTCCATCAGTTTGCGTGGAGGGAAAACATGCACATTTTTAAGGAAAGATGTAAAAATATGAAAGCAAAGCATCTAGAAATGGATGAAGCCTCCATTTAGAATCAAATAAAGGAACAAATGATACAAGAGTTCCAAAATATAACCCCTGAAGAGGGGAGATAGATGGTAAAAGCTACAAATATTTTTTTATTGCCCAATTTGGACATTGCTGATGCCTTAATTTTTAATTTTGTGTCAAATAATTTGGGATTACAAGATCTAGATAAAAAGGAATTCTTGGGAACTGCATTCAATAATGACCAAGCTGCTCTTGTTATGTGGTCATTAAGAAGAGGATCTAGGACTACTCCATCACAAGCTGATGATTTAGGACTAACAGGGAGTATCATTGTGAGGAGAGTTGCTGATATTTCACATGTATAGGTAGCCCGCATGAATGTGGAGTATTCTCAATTTTCCTTGGCTACTATAGAAAAGGAAGAAAAGGAAATGACTATGCTGGAGAGAAAGTATGAAACAGTGGTGGATGCCTACAATAAAGAGGTAAAAAAGAGAATTGAGCTTGAGAACAAGCTATTGGGAAGGACCACTAGGGAAAGAATAACATACCCTCGCCCCCCAGTTGAACCTTTCAAATCCACCCCCCTCATAGAAATACTAGATACACCCCAAAAGCCACAATACTACACTGTTGAGGATTTTGAAGAAGAAAAAGGCAAACTGTGGGCCTTACATGTAGAATTGGAATCCAAATATGAAAATAAAATAAGAAAAGCTCTCACATATTTGGGGGACAAAGTTGAATGGCCACTAATTTATGATCGGTTGACCAGGGTGATTAGTATCTGGGAGGATTTGAAAGCTAATGATGAAGCTCTAATGCTTATTGTGAATAAATGGGTAAGAAGGGAGAAAGAAATAACATTTTTGTGTTTCTCTATCATAGATGATTCTTTTGATCAAATTGAAAAAACATTTCATATTGTTTCTGATCTTGTTGACTTTGATAATAAAAGGATTCATTTACAAAAAGTAGTAGTAGGCTACTTGAAAAAGTATAAGAGCCAAAAATTCAATTTTTTTCCTCATGCTCTAGATAAAAAGAATAATTTGAAAAGCAAAGATGAATGGACAAAGGAACTTGATGATTTATTTTGTTTAAGAATGAATCAAGTCATTAATGAATCACGACATGCATGGTGGGCCACCACAACAGAAGAAATGGTGAAGGCCCAAATATTCTTTGATTCTTTAAAACAAGAATTCATTACCATTAATAATGATGCTGAATATGTGCTAAAAAGACAAAGGGATATTTTGTAGTTCAATTGGCCAGATGACACATTATTTGACAAGTGGATGGTAGACATGGCTCCTGCTGAACAATTTGATGAACATGAAAATGATAGTGATGAAGTGCAAGGTGAGGAGATCCAAATCATTGACCCTGTCACTACTTAGACCCAACCGAAAGAAGAAGACAAGGATAATCTATTACCTTCAGTTATAGACCTAGGACCATAGGATGTTGATACAACTAAAGAAAGGGAAAAGGTAGAAGTTACTCCCACCATATAGGATAAAGATGGTGAAAGCCCACAGGTGGAGGTTGATGTGCCATCATCAGAAAAAACTTCATCATTTGTTAATTTGGCTATTGCATACAAGGAAGGATTAGAATAGCAACCAACTCAGCAACATTAGAGCATGTGATAGAAGCTAACCCACCAAAAAGAATGTTTTGATTTGGACATCTTCTATTACCAACATTTTTGTCATTTTGTGATAGATATTCCTTGTAAAGGACACCTATCATTTTCTCTTAGCCTGAAGCTTGTTGCATCTCACACTATATAAGTCAGATCCCAAGGCTAGAAAAAGGGTCCAAATTCTATTTGTCTAAGTGATACTTAGTCTATCTTTGGTCCATTATTTTGGAACAAATTGGTGGTGTATTTTCTCTATCAAATCTTGAGAATACATGAATATATAATGATTTGTGTTTCTCTTGAAGGTCATTCTGAGTCTACTGTAAATTGTATACAATTTTCAAGGAAGATGAATACAAATTATGAACTGTCCCCATATCAGTTCTTTCTGAATCTTGTCTCCTTTAATTACTTGGTTATTTTGATGTTGTATAAGTAAAGGCTTGTGTAATTGAATGCAATCCAGCTAGGTTGTATATCTGTTTATCACTGCTGTTAATTCAATGGATTAAGTAAAAGCTTTGGTCAATGTGATAAGGTTGCTATAGTAGTGGAAATGGTTTTGAATGATAAATTCTTATAAGAATTGCTAATAAAATTTGTTGTAAGGCAAAAAACTAGATCTAAGAATTTGCTATAGACTTTGAACCCCAATGGATTAGGCACTGATCAAAATTTGATCCAACTAAAAGAGAAATATGTCACAAATGGTTGTAAAAAATGCAGCATCAAATCAATTTTTTACTTTTATTTCTTGAAGATTTTCAAAGTTGGCCAGTACTTGTCTACATGGAATATTTTAGCTTTAGTTAGCCACTTTTACTTAGAACACCTGTAGATCTATAGAAGAATTTTTGGCCATATCTGTTATATGGGATGTGTTTATCAAGTTATCAAGAATTGTGTATGTATTTGAGGATTTGAGATGAGAATCAAAATGAAACTAAAAATAATCCTCATACAATTTTCCCAATCTTGAATCATCCCTAGGTATACCCACTTTGGTTTTGTAGAGCCAAAAGAGTAGAAAACCACCCTTGGTTTTGTTGAAGTTGGTCCCAAATGCTTTGCACATGAAATTGTTAATAAGAATTGGCTAGTCTTTAGATTGTGTGAGTACTATCATCTTGGTATTAATAATTTTGTTTCTTAGTAGTTCTAAAACACCAACAGATGCTTCATGGGTTTTGCTTCTGCCCACTTAGTAACATAATGAGTGCAAACCAATATGTAACTTTTCTCTTCTGATGGTGGTTCAATAGGGCCAACAAAATCAATTTCCCATTTATCAAATGGTTCTACTACTATCTGTGGCTATAGAGGCATTTCATCTATTTTTGTCGATCAACCCATTCTTTGACATTTATCACATTTTTTTGTATATTGGGCTACATCCTTGTGAAGTGTGGGCCAATAATAACCTAAATTAAATTTTTTTAATGCAATCCTTTTGTTAGCAAAGTGGCCACCATAGGGTTCATTATGACAAGCACAAAGGACATCATAATTTTCATCCTCTCTAAGACATCTTTGTATTACTTGATCTAGTCCAGTATAAAACATGAATTCGAAGATCCATGAAAGTTAAAACTCTTTTCTGCCAGCAATCGTTTATCTTTTACAGAGAAATGTGGGGGATTTTTGCTAGTAGTTAGGTAGTTGGCAATGTCAGCATACCAAGGGTTTTGTGCTAACAAAGGAAAGAGATGTTCATCAAGAAAGCTATCTTCTATGGCTACAGGATCATCAAGTGTTTGAAGATGAGACAAGAAATCAGCTACAACATTTTCTTTACCTAGCTTATCAATAATGGTGATGTCAAATTCTTGCATTAGTAACAACCTCGAGCCAATTGCCCAGAGATTGTTGGTTTGTTCATTAGATATTTGATAGTAGAGTGATTTGTATGTACTAATATTTGGTATCCTGTAATGTAATGTCCAAATTTATTTAGAGCATAAATTACAAGAAGTAGTTCTTTCTTTGCTACAGTGTAGTTATACTCAGCTCCATGAAGATTTTTGCTGATATAGTAAATTAAATATTCTAATAAATCTATCTTTTGGCCAAGTACCACTCCAATGGCATGATCTAAACCATCTATGTGTATGTGAAAAGGTAACTGCCAATTTGGTCCTCAGAGCACTGGTGTTGTTGAGAGGACTTCCTTAAGCTACAGGAAAGCTTTCATACAATTTGAATCCCATACAAACTTTGCATCTTTTGGAAGCAATTTATATAAAGGTGCTTTAATTTGACTGAAATCTTTGATAAAACACCGATAATACCTCACATGTCATAGAAAACTCCTGACTTCTTTCAATTTAGTTGGTATAGCCAATGTGCATATGACTTCTAGTTTTACTAGATCTACTTCAATTCCTTTTGGGGAAATAAAGTGTCCCAACACCACTCCTTGCATCATCATAAAACACTTTTCACTTTTTAAAGACAAATTGTACTCTTTACATCTTTGTAAAACCTTGTCCAAGTTCTCCTTGGCTTCTTCAAATGTTTGTCCATATGTGGTGAAGTCATCCATAGACACTTCCAAACAATCTACAGATATGTCAGAAAAAATGCTAATAACAGCTCTTTGGAAAGTTGTAGGTGCATTGCACAAACCAAATGGTAGGACAAAATAAGAAAATGTTCCCCATGGACACATGAATGTGGTCTTGTCCTGATCCCTTGGTGCTATCTAGATTTGATTGTAGCCACTGAACCCATCCAAGAATGAAAAGTATTTTTTCTTGCAAGATTGTCAAGAACTTGATTGACAAAAGGCAATGGAAAATTATCCTTCTTGGTAGCCAAGATAAGTTCTCTATAATCTATGCAGACTTACCATTTTCCCCCTTTTTTGAAAACAATAACCAATAGTGACACCCATTGGCTATCTGAAATAGGATATATGAAGCCAACATTGAGTAGATTTTGCAATTCATTTTTGATAATATCCCTTAATGCTGAGTTTATCCTATGCTGAGGTTGTCTCATAGGTTTGCAATCTAAACTGATATAAATCCTATGGGTATAGAGTGTAGGATCCAAACCTTTCATATTTGTAATAGCTGTAGGGTATTATGATGTTGTGCCTGAGATAAGGACTTTCTTATATTTAATTCTCTAACGATTGCTATTTTGACTACTTTTTTAGCCATTGAAATTTGCACAATTGGTTGTGAATCTATCTCATGTGGCAGGAGTGAATGCATAAGCTATGCAAACTCAGAATAATGAAGTTCAGTGGGTAAAGGCAAAATGCTTTCTAAGACACACTCTTGTTTAAAAGATGTCTCAAGTTGTGGTCCATACTCATTCAATATGATAGAAGAAATGACATCATCTTCTTCTTTAATGTTAGAAATGAGTCCCGTGAGATCATCATCAATGTTGAATAGAATCTATGTCCATATCAGAGTCACTCATATTTGACTAGACAACTTGATCATCCTGCAACAAAGGCTAAGTAGCAGAATACAAGGTTAAATTTTTAGTGTTCGCTCCATCTAAAATAGTGATTTTCCCTGATTAGCATGCAATATAAGCATCCGATGTTGCTAAACATGGTCATCCTAGAATGATAGGATATCCCCCAGTACTTGTTTTTGGAGAGAGTACTACAAAATCAACTAGATAATCCCATGAATGTAATGTGATAGTGACATCTTCTAGCATACCATCAGGAATGATGGTAGAACTATCTGCTAGCTACAAGATTGTTGGTGTTTTCTTAAGACCAATGATGCTTAATTTGGACACTAATTCCTTGGTCATTACATTAATGGATGCTCCTAGGTCTACTAAGACATTCTGCACTTGCACTCCTTGAATGGTGAGGGTCACTACTGGGCTTCTAGGGTTTGCATACTTAGGCATTTTGCAGTTATCAAGCATAAGATCAAAAAGCTGCCCAAGGACATGGATAGTCTTTGGGTCTTTCTTTTTCCTTCCTAAATTTTTAACATAGGTTTCTTTGATGGCTTTTGAATATATAAGTACTTCCTTTATTGCATCAAGTAAGAGAATTTTTACTGTCATTTTCTTGAGTTGCTCAAGCAAATCTAGTGTAGCTTGATTTTCATTTGGCAGAACTTGCTCTGTTAACCTACTAGGAAATTGTGGTTTCTTAGCTGCAGGAGAGACAGTGGTGGTAGGTTCTTGAACTGACTCAACATTTGTATCATCTATTTTTTTATAATGGGTTGCTAAGGTGAGGCAAGCATTGTTCTAGATTGTAGATGGATATCATTAAGGGTGATGGAATAACTTTGTTTTTGGGCTGAAGGTTTTGCACTATTAGGATTAGGCGCAGGTTGTGTAGGTAACTGTGGCTATTTTGGAGGGGCTGTATTGGCTGCAAGAGGCATTAAGGCTTGTTGTTGAGGAGGTTAAGTAAAGGCTGGTTGATGCTGGTGCTACTACCAGTTCTAGGTTTGCTACCAACCTTGCTGAGGTTGGTGTCACCCTTGGTTGGGTTGCTGCCAACCTTGGTTAGGCTGCTGCCAATTATTATAATTACCATGTTGTTATTTCCATTGGCTATTACCACCATAATTATGGAGTGGGTCTTGAGGAATACCTAATCTTGGAGCCCACGACCTTCGTTGAGCAACATAGAGGACTCCCCTATCTTCATCAATTGCCTTGAACTCAGTAGGCACATGCTATGATTCCAAGCTAGCAATAGGCTTGCATCGATAGTTCCATTTATTTTCTCTGCAATGGGGGCAATATTCCACCAACATAATATCAATATCCTCCTTCTTCCTTCATGCTTGCATGGTGTTCAATTGTGTAGCAACATCATTAATGATGTCTTGCTTGAAATCTGACAAGAGGTTTGATAGTTCTGTCTTAGATACTCCTACCCTAGGAGTTTTTTGGAGTAAGTCCCTCAAACCTCATCCTTTTTTTATTGTTGCTCTAGAATAGTTCAAGCAAATATTTCAGATTTCAGCCCACATCTTCTATGTAATGTCACCTCTAGCCATTAAGTCTAAAGCTTCCATACTCCTGTCATGTGCTCCTTTTAGAAAGAGATGCTTTTGGGACTCCTCATTTAGCTGATGCTACGTGTTACACTATAAGTTAAACATGAACTAGGCAACATAGTCCTCCAAAGTCTCATCCTCCTTTTGTGACATTTTAAAAATGTCATCTCCTTTTAAATCATGGCCTTTGCAATATTCCTTATATTTATTAAGGAACAAGTTACTCATAGTTGGCCAATCTATCACAACATTAGCACCTAGACTCATGAACCATCTTAAAGTGGCTTCTTTGAGAGTTGATGGAAATAATTTCACCTTATGGGCATCAATTCCATATTCATAACTTCGACAAAGAATGTCAAATTCAAAGAGAAAAGTTTCTGGATCTTCAGTAATAAGGCCATAGAATTTAGGTAGGGTAGGTGAGGGTATATTTTTTAGATTTTGGTTACCCTGCTGAGGAGGCATTGGAAACAGAAAGGTAGGCTGAGCTACTGCCATTTGTGGATGTCCTAGTGGTGGCTAATAAATGACTAGAGCTAATGGATTATCTTCATATTCTGGCTCAGCAAAAATATTATTCAAATGGAAGGATTCTTTAGATGTGGTTGGTGATTGTACTTGTTCTGGTACTTCTGCAAATACATTCTCAAATGGTTCTTCTTCTTCTTCTAGTTCTTCTCTCTCTTCTCTTTCTTTAGGGTTAGGACAAAAAGGATCTTCCTAATTAAAGTTGGAAAGAAATCTTCCAAGGTGATCTCTTCTCCCATGCATTCAAAAATGCTAAAAATGAAACTAAACGACTCAATAGTGAATACTAGACTGACACCATCCCCGAAAATGGCGCCAAAAATTTCTAATCAATATAAAACCTTTTTGGTTATAGGATTGGACATTCCTTATTACCAAAGTACTATGGTGATCTTCATTAAATGTCAATCTGGAAGCATGAACTTGAGATGATGTCTGCAAAGTATATGCTCTAGTTTTCGCTAAAAGTCACTACTACCTTGAATGCAATAACCATTAAGGAAATCTAGTTTATCCAAAGAAAAGATAACTATCAAATACTTGGAAGGGAATTCTAATTATTTAACCATATATCTATGCACCTACTACTGCAGTGATAGTGACTGGTTCTATTTCTAGTGGCTGTAGGAACGACGATTCTAATCTTAACTTAGAAAACTAAGTCTAATTCCTACTTACTAAAGTAAACTCCACCTTCCACATGGGCCCCCATAGATGAATGAAAGAAAAGATCAACTCAGAAAAAAGTATAGAAACTCAGCAAAGTCATGTATTCATTCAAATATGTAGTATTACAATAACTTGAGAAAACAACAAGATGTCTATCAACTCTATCTATCTGCTCACTACTTAACCTAATATATACAGACGAGGTCTTATTTAAAAGGAAGGAAAACAAAAAAATCCTATAATTACAACATCCTCATGAAGGAAAGTTAGTTACAACTTATGACTACAAACATGCAATTGTAAAGACATTAGTTGTCCCTTAAGTTCCCCACAAATATAGATCATAGCAAATGCTAGATCTGCTCTTTTATCTGAGTTTAAATAGCTTCCAAGAATCCAGGTATCATGCTTTGCATGTTTAACTAATCTCTTCGATGCTTTCTTCTTTGCTTAGCCGCTTTATTAGGTCCCTCTTTATTATTCATTAAAAAAGGTCCCTTCTAACTTTGCTGCCAAGTCTCCAACTACAACAGTGTCATAATGCTTCTCATTAATACCATCAATGCCTTTGCGCTATTCCTTCGTAGTTTATTTTTTATTAACTCCAGCTCAGCTTGTATTCCTACAATCAACATTTAATGCACACAAAACTTCCTAGAAACATTTATTTACATTTATTAGTTTACAAAGAAAAGGCATTAATTGTTCAACTAACAGTTTTTGCAATCTCTTCGGCTATAGGAAGATCTACCCATATCAAACATTCATGAAGAAAGATTTTTACCACAAAATGAACCCCTTTTTAGATATAATTCCAATTATCATTTTTATGCCCTATGTCCATACTTTATACATCAAAAGTTCAAAAAAATTATACTAAAAGATGATAAAGTTCAGTATGTTATAGACAAATGTTCATAAAAAGGGCCAAAAAGACTTCTATTCTTCATGTCATCAATCTTTGTGTGGTCTATTTCAGTTACAAAAACTGATTCTTGTAAACCATCTTCCTTTCCAAGCTTTAGAAGACCTCATCTATATCCTTTGATTATGGGAGCCTTTTTATATCTTGACACATTTATTATTATTATGACATGAGAATCCTTCAAATTATATACACATATATTTCTAACACTTGGACAATTTTCTATTAAACTATATCATGTGTCTTATTTTATCAATCTTTCCCAGTGATCTTTCACTTTGGACCTATTGGAAATATAAGAGGAGTAACTAAAAGGGGAGGGGTGAATTAGTTACTACTAAAATAAATCCTAGATCCCTTAGATGTCTATATAAAAAATATAATCTAAATATTATTGATGCTTAGTAAACACCCATAAAATGTTGTAACTTGGTAAGTACTAGTTGTACTTGGTAAATGCTTAACACTAAAACTTTAGATGTTATCTATGATTACTTGAACTTAGTTGCAAACACATAAAAGAAAATAACATTAACACATTTGACACCAAGATTTAACTTAAAAATTCAATTTGAGAAAAACTACCAATTGTAACTAGTTATTATTTTCACTCTTCTGAAGTGAGCCTTGCTAGGAGCCAACCCTGTTAAAGGTTTCAAAACACACTGTTAGGTGTGACCCTGTTAAAAGATTTAATCACTCTATTAGGAGTGACCTTGTTAGAGGTCTTGAGAAAATTCAAGAGAACTGTCACTTTGCTAGAGGATTTACAAATAGCTATTAAGGCAACTTTTTAAAGAGATTTAGATCATTGCTACAATGGTTAGAGAGTAACAATGAGATGACCTGATTTGAATACAACTAAATTGGTAATTATAGGTCTCTGTTGAGGCTTGTTCTTGATTCTTCCTAATCCAATATAACTTTTTTGCTCCTCAAAGATATTCTACTTATTCTTCAAATTTGCTTCCTCTCTTCATCTTTAATACATTCATAACATCTTCATTACTTGCACGCTTTCAAATACTCAACTTGACCTTGTACTTATTGTAGACACCTAAAAAACCTTTAGAAAATAAAGTATTTTTATTTTCTAAAAAAGTCCCTGATGACATCATCATTTATTAATTAATTAATTAATTTATTTTTATGCCATTAAATTCCTTTATCTTAATTAAAAATATTTAATTAAGGAATCTCTCCCAAAAATGTTTAAATCTTATTTAAACATTATTTTCTTATTTATTAATTATTTAATTAATAAATTGACCACAAAACCCAAAATAAATAAAAAATTTATTTTTTGCCCAAAACTTGGCCAATTTCCTTAAGACCACTAACCTCTTCCAAAATCTTCTAATCCTTCTTTAATTTTAATTAAAGGCTAATCCCATCATTTGCTACCCCTAATCCCAACTCAAAATATTTAATTAAGATTAAATATTAATCTTCATGTTTATTATAAAAGTTTTAATAAATATCTCCTCAACCCAAACCCTTGAAATAAATAAAAATTTATTTATTTCCTAAAAATCTAATTTATCCTCATCCTAAGAAGTTCTAGACTCTTCTAGAAAGTCTTCATCCTCATCCTAGGAAATTCTAGACTATTCTAGAAAGTCTTTATCCTCATCCAAAGTCTAGACTCTTCTAGAAGATGTCTTTAAACCTAATCCTAATCCCCTCCTAACCTTGTCACATTCCCTAAACATGGGTTAAGACTTACTAACCCAAGCCAAAGTTAACAAATATCTCCTCCTTCACCCACCCTCATTAAATGCCATCCACTTGCCTATCCCTAAGCTAATCCTAAACCATCCTAATCCATCCTCTAATCATTTGTACAAGCCTAAGCAAGCTTAAAACCTTCCTAATCAAGTCCAAGTCGAAATTTCTCTCATCACCCTCAAAATATCTCAACCATAAAACTTTATGAAGTCCACTAGGCCATAAATGACTCTTCCAAGCACTTTTATTGTTCTTACAAGTCATTATGAGGGTCTTTATGAAGATTTTATCCCTTAAGCCTCCTTTGTTGACTCATCCTTCCCCTTTCCTCCATCCTCTCACCATGTGACATGTGTCACTCCTTGATTGGCTATAAGGAAGCACAATCCATGTGCTCTCCTCTCATGCAATCTAAGCCCTCCATGAGCTTTTTCCCATCCTTGCATCCTAGCCCTTGATCCCTCAAGCCCTTTGCCTATTTAAGGAATCCTCTCCCAAGCCATTTTAACACAATCCATGAAGTAAAATTATAATGCTATTTTGAGAGCCAAATCCATACTAAAGTCATCTATCCACACCAAAAATCCACAATCATCCATTGAAGCCTTTGGAAGCATATTGAGCATACATCCTATCTATTTAGACAAAGCTACTCAACAAGAGAGCTTCTCATTGAGAGAGCCCATTAATGGCTCATATTCTCAATTGAGAGCTCATCTTAGTTTACCTTGAAGTTTATGAATTTTGTTTAGTTTGTAGAAGCTTTATTTAAATTTGATTTCTATTAGCATACTAACATTGCTCATATACACTTATATCTTTCATATTGTCAAGTTGACTCAAATACAAATTAGAATAATTAATATTCATCACCTCAATCGGCTAGAACCAATAGATAAATCAATTGTGCTTAATATGATAAAATAAAAAAATGTTTTGTTAGCCAACCCATTTTGATAAAAACTAACTCAAAAGTGATTTCTTATGTTAACCAATAGAAGCTTCGTTAAATTTACAAACTTGCAAAGATTCTTTGGCAACTAAGTGAGCTTGGTTAGCATAGGTTCCATCCAACTTTCCTTCATTAACTGAGTGATTCGATTAAGACTCATCTTTTGTAGTCTTCCCTCGACACCCAAGTGAACTTAGTAGATACTGCCTCTTGGACTAGGCAACCATAGGAACACTCGGTAGATATAGAAAACTATATTCACTGCTCTAGTGGGCTTAGCATATACTAACTGATAATGATATGACACTTGTGTAACATCAAAGTCAATACATAATTAATCCATTGTATCCAAAAATCTCTCTCTTTGGCATAGATGGAAACACAACATGTCATAGCACGATGAAATTTTGTATTTATTCTTGAGAACTCCCTCTATCAGTATGAGCTCTTCCTTTCACTGGATTCTTCCTCTGTTTGTAACAACTTCTACCAAATTTATTCATAGAACTTTCTCCCTCTTAAAAAAAACTTCTCCTTCTTTGGAATGACAATAATTTCTATGAGATATGATAGAAAACTTCTCCCTCTTTGACAACACATGCCAAAGACAACAGCTCTATTAATATCAATGTATCTTAAGTATTGATTCATTTGCAATATGCCCTTATCAATTTTGCACCAACTGATTGATCTTCAACTTAGCTCTTGTTGATGTTTCACTAAGCTTTATTTAGTGAGCTTCAAATAGGGGAATGACCCCTATCTTACCTCTTAGATACAAAAATACATCCTTAGGTAATGGCTTGGTGAATGCCTGGAATCTATTTTTTTGTATTCAAATATTTCAATATTACTTTTTTATCCTACACCAATTCTCTTAAGAAGTGATATTTTATAGCGATGTTCTTTGTTTTGGTATGAATCAAGATATGTGTAGGATCATGGTGTACCAAACTATGGCCTTAAGTGGCAGTGAAAAATCAACAAATCAAGGTTATGTGAACTTGACACATAATTTTAAAGTAGTTATGGAATTTATATCAAAAATTTGTAAGAAAATAATCTATAGGAAATTGAATGTAGTTTATAAACTACTAGGCCGTATTTGGAGAAAAAAATAACTGATTGGTCAAAAGTTTGGATTTTAATGCAGTACTACAAAAAATTAAAGGGCAAAAATAAAAAGTAGGTGTATGTCTGACCACCTTAAACAAAATCAAATGATAATATTTTTTTTAATATAATTATAGATATCAAAAGTAGATTGATGCCTAGATGTGACACATATTTTTGGATATTTTTATTCCAAATAAATAATTAAATATGAATTTTCTACTAAAACTTTTTCAAAAAAAAAACTCCTGCATCTGACAACCTTAACTAATAGAAAATTTTACCAAATTTAATTTTTTAAAAATTATTCTCATACTACACAAAGCATAGAATGTGATGCAACTTTTGGATTTAAAAAATGTTATACCATTTGAAATTTATAGCTATTTTTCAATTAGTATGTCAATTAGCACTTTGCAATAATCTTCATTGAAAATTAACTAATAAATACTTATCGAACTCGAAATTTGATAGCAATTATATGGATGGAATCTCAAAAATGATATAAAAAAATACTTTTCATTTCATTCAATTTCAATCAAAATAACATTGTTAGATGGCTACTCAAAGTCTGAGTGTCACTGAAACCCTTCTCAAACACTTTTTTTGGGTTGACCGAATAGGTTTTGTAAATACCAGGCCTAATTAAATATTTGATATGAAATCGGATATCCAATTTCAAATAGGATATCTGATCAGGCTCGACAATTTTACACACCAATTTGGAGGGAAACTTGAGAGGGGTAATTTTTTCAATTTTAAATTTGGAGGGAGAGAAACTTAAGAGGGAAACTTTAGACTATTTTAGAGGGAAATTTATTTTGGGAAAGTGTGGACATTGATATTATTATAATTATTATTACATTATAGTAATATGTATAATAATAATTATTAAATATAATATAGTTATAAATATAATTATAATAATTATAACTAAATATAATATAGTGAAATATACTCATATATATTATTATTATTATTAAATATATATAGTAGTATTATATGACTAAATTATTATATATAAAAATATACATGGTTATTATTATTAAATCTATAATCTAGTAACATATATGATTATTATTGTTATATAATCTAATAATATATTATTATTATATTAAAATAAATAATATTATATAATTATTAAATATAATATGATCATAAAATGCATCATTTTGATGCATTTCATCACAAAATATGTCCTTAGGGCCCCTAGTGACCCCTTTTGACACATTCCCAATGGGTCCCTAGGGGTCCTAGGGATATACATTACCATGGAATGTTTTGAAAAGAGTCATAGGTAATCCTATGACCCCCTTTGACCCATATAAATGAATCTAATATGTCCATAGGGGTCCTAGGACTCCTAGGGACACATGTCATCATGGAATTGGTTGAAGGGGGTCATAGGTCACCTTATGATCCCCTTCGACCCATATGAATGATTCTAATATGTCCCAGGACACATGTCATAATGGAATGGGTCAAGGGGGTCAAAGTCACCCAATGACCCCCTTTGACCCATATGAATGATTCTAATATGTCTTTAGGGGTCCTAGGAACCCTATAGACACATGTCATAATGGAATGGGTCAAAGGGGGTCATAAGTCACCGTATGACCCCCTTCGACCCATATGAATGATTTTAATATGTCCTTAGGGGTCCTAGGACAAGGAGGGACACATGTCATCATGGAATGGGTCAAAGAACCTATGACCTCGTTTGACCCATATGAATGATTCTAATATGTCCCTAGGGGTCCTAGGACCCTTAGGGACACATATCATCATGAAATGGGTCGAAGGGGGCAATAGGTCACCCTATGATGCCTTTTGACCCATATGAATGATTCTAATATGTCCATAAGGGTCCTAGGACCCCTAGCGACACATGTCATCATTGAATGGGTCGAAGGGGGTCATAGGTCACCCTATGAGCCCCTTTGACCCATATGAATGATTCTAAAATGTCCCTACGGGTCCTAGGACCCCTAGGGACACATGTCATCATGAAATGGTTAAAAAAACCTATGACCCCCTTCGACTCATATGAATGGTTGTAATATGTCCCTTGGGGTCCTAGGACCCCTAGGGAAACATGTCTTCATGGAATGGGTCGAAGGGGGTCATAGGTCACCCTATGACCCCCTTTGACCCATATGAACAATTCTAATATGTCCATAGGGGTCCTAGGACCCCTTACGGACATATGTCATTATGGAATGGGTCTAAGGGGGTCATAGGTCACCCTATGACAACCTTTGACCCATATGAAAGATTTTAATATGTCCTTAGGGGTCTTAGGACACCTAGGGACATATATCATAATGGAATGGGTCGAAGGAGGTCTTAGGTCATCATATGACCCCCTTCAACCCATATGAACGATTCTAATATGTCCTTAGGTTCTAGAACCTCTAGTGACATAGATCCTACGACCCTTAGGGACATATGTCATCATGGAATGCATCAAAGGGGGTCATAAGTGACCTATGATCCCCTTCGACCCATACCCCTAGGGACATATGTCACCATGGAATGTGTTGAAGGAGGTCATAGGTCACACTTTGACCCCCTTTGACCCATATGAATGATTTTAATATGTCCCTAGGGGTCCTAGGACCCCTAGGGACATATGTCGTCATGTAATAGGTGAAGGACCTATGACCCCCTTCAACCCATATGAATGATTCTAATAGGTCCCTAGGGGTCCTATTATGCCTAGGGATATATGTTATCATGGAATGTGTCGAAGGGGGTCATAGGTCATCCTATGACCCCATTCGACCCATATGAACGATTCTAATATGTCCCTAGTGGCCCTAGGACCCCTAGGGACATATGTCATCATGGAATGTGTCGAAGGGGGTCATAGGTCACCCAATAACCCTCTTTGACCCATATGAACAAGTCCAATATGTTCCTAGGGTTCTTAGGACCCCTAGGGACACATGTCATCATGCAATGTGTCAAAGAGGGTCATAGGTCAACCTATAACACCCTTCAACCCATATGAATGATTCTAATATGTCCCTCAGGGTCTTAAGAACCCTAGGGACACATGTCATCATGGAATATGTCAAAAGGGATCATAGGTAACCTTATGACCCCCTTTGACCCATATGAAAAATTCTAATCTATTCTTAGTGGTCCTAGGACCCCTAGGGACACATGTCATCATGGAATGGATTGAAGGGGGTCGTAGGTCATCCTATGACACCCTTTTACCCATATGAACGATTCTAATATGCCCCTAGGGGTCCTAAGACCCATAGAGACATATGTTATCATGGAATGTGCGAAAGGAGGTTATAGGTCACCCTTTGACCCCCTTCAAGCCATATGAATGATTCTAATATATCCATAGGGGTCCTAGGACCTCTAGGGACATATGTCATCATGTAATGGGTCGAAGGGGGTCATGGGTCAACAAACAACCCCCTTCGACCCATATGAAAGATTATAATATGTCCTTAGGGATCGTAGGAACTCTAAGGACGTCGGTCATCATGGAATGTGTTAAAGTGACCTATGACCCCCTTCAACTCATATGAACAATTTTAAAATGCCCCAAGGGGTCCTAGGACCCCTAGGAACACATGTCACCATGGAATGGGTTGAAGGGGGTCATAGGTCACCCTATGACCCACTTCAACCCATATGAACGATTCTAATACATCTTGTATGAGTATTAGAACCCTTAGGGACACATGTCATCATGAAATGGGTCGAAAGGGTTCATAGGTCACCTTATGACCCACTTCGACACATATGAATGATTCTAATATGTCCCTAGGGGTCCTACGACCCCTCGGGACATATATCATCATGAAATGGGTCGAGGAGAACTATGAACCCCATCGACCCATATGAATGATTCTAATATGTTACATATATCATCATGAAATGTGTTGAAGGGGGTTATAGGTAATCTTATGACCCCCTTCAATCCATATGAACGATTCTACTATGTCCCTAGGTGTCCTAAGACACCTAGGAAAAGATGTCATCATGGAATGTGTTGAAGGAGGTCTTAGGTCACCCTATGACTTCATTTAACCCAAATGAATGATTCTAATATGTCTCGAGGGGTTGTAGGACCCCTAGGAACACATGTCATCATAGAATGTCTCAAAGAAGGTCATAGGTCACCCTATGACCCCGTTCAACTCATATGAATGATTTTAATATGTCCCTAGGGGTGTTAGGACCCCTAGGGACACATGTTAAAATGTAATGCGTCAAAGCCCTATGACCCCATTCGACCCATATGAACGATTCTAATATGTCCCTAGGGGTCCTTGGACTTGTATGGACACATATTGTCATGAAATGTTTCGAAGGGGGTTGTAGGTTACCCTATGACCCTCTTTGACCCATATGAATGATTCTAATATATCCGTACGGGTCCTAGGACCCCCATTGATACATGTCATCATGGAATGTGTCAAAGTGAGTTAATTCTAATATGTCCCTAGGGGTCCTAGGACCCCTAAGGACATATGTCATCATGTAATGTGTCGAAGGGGGTCATAGGTCAACCTATGACCCCCTTCAATCCATATGAAAGATTCTAATATGTCCCTAGGACCCCTAGGGACATATGTCATTATGGAATGGGTCAAAGGGGGTGATAGGGTATATGAAGAATCCTAATATGCCCTTAGGGGTCAGAGGACCTCTAGGGACATATGTCATTATGGAATCGGTTGAAGGGGGTCACAAGTGAACCTATGACGCCCTTTGACCCATATGAACAACTCTAATATGTCCTTAGGGGTCCTAGAACCTTTTATAATGGAATGTGTTGAAGGGGGTCATAAGTCACCCTATGACCCCCTTTAACCCATACGAATGATTCTAATATGTGACTAGGGGTCCTAGGACCCTTAGGGACATATGTTTTCATGGAATGTGTTGAAGGGGCTCATAGGGTGACCCATATGAACGATTCTAATATGTTTCAAGTAGTCTTAAGACCCCTAGGGACATATGTAATCATGGAATGTGTCGAAGGGGGTTATACATCACCCTATGACCCCCTTCGACCCATATGAACGATTCTAGTATGTCCCTAGGGGTCCTAAGAGGCCTAGGGGCATATGTCATCATGGAATGTGTCGAAGGGGGTGATAGGTCATCTTATGACCCCTTTCGAGCTATATGAATGATACTAATATGTCCCTCGCATTCTTAGGAGCCTTAGGGAGACATGTTGTCATGGAAGGTGTCAAAGGGGGTCATAGGTCACTCTGACCTATGATCCACTTTGACCCATATGAATGATTCTAATATGTTTAGGACCCTTAGGGACACATGTCATCATGGAATGTGTTAAAAGGGGTCATAGGTCACCCTAGGACCCCCTTCGACCCATATGAACAATTATAATATGTCCCTAGGGGTTCGAGGACCACTAGGGACACATGTCATCATGGAATGGGTCGAAGGGGGTCATAGGTTGCCCTATGACCCCCTTCAACCCATATGAACAATTCTAATATGTCTTAGGAAACATGTCATAATGAAATGGGTCAACCCCCTTCGACCCATATGGACGATTCTAATATGTCTCTAGGGGTCCTAGGACCCCTAAGGATACATGTCATCATAGAATGGGTTGAAGGGGGTCATGAGTAATAGTATGACCCCTTTCAAACCATATGAATGATTTTGATATGTCCCTAGGGGTCCTAAAATAAGGAGGGACACATGTCATCATGGAATGGGTCGAAAGGGGTCATAGGTAACCCTATGACCTCGTTTGAACCATATGAAAAATTATAATATGTCCCTAGGGGTCCTAGGACCCCTAGGGACACATATCATCATGGAATGGATCGAAAGGGGCAATAAGTCACCCTATGATACCTTTCAACCCATATGAATGATTTTAGGGGTCCTAGGACCCCTAGGGACACATGTCTTCATGGAATGGGTCAAAGGGGGTCATAGGTCACCCTATGAGCCCCTTCGACCCATATGAATGATTCTAATATGTCCCTAGGGGTCCTAGGACCCCTAGGGACACGTGTCATCATGGAATGGGTCAGAGGATCGATGACCCCTTTCAACCCATATGAATGGTTGTAATATGTCCCTAGGGGTTCTAGGACTCTTAAGGAGACATGTCATTATGGAATGGGTCAAAGGGGGTCATAGGGTTCGACCTATATGAACGATTCTAATATATTCATAGGGGTCTTAGGACCCCCTCTAGACATATGTCATCATGGAATGGGTCGAAGGGAGTCATATGTCACCCTATGATCCCCTTCAACTGATATGCATGATTCTAATATGTCCCTAGGGGTCTTAGGACACCTAGGGACATATGTCATAATGGAATGGGTCGAAGGGGGTCATAGGTCACCATATGACCCCCTTCGATACATATGAATGATTCTAATATGTCCTTAGGTCCTAGGACCCCTAGAAACACATATCCTAGGACCCCTAGGGACATATGTCATCATGGAATGCATCGAAGGGGGTCATAGGTGACCTTATCATCCCCTTCAACCCATATGATTAATTCTAATATGTCTTTAGTAGTCCTAGGACCCTTAGGGACATATGTCATCATGGAATGAATCGAAGGGGGTCATAGGTCACACTTTGACCCTCTTTTACCCATATGAATGATTCTAATAGGTCCCTAGGGGTCCTAGGACCCCTAGGGACATATGTCATCATGTAATGTGTGAAAGGGTCCAGAGGTCACCCTATGACCCACTTTGACCTGTATGAACTATTCTAATAGGTTCCTAGGGATCCTATTACCCTTAGGGACATATGTTATCATGAATTATGTCGAAGGAGGTCATAGGTCATCCTACGACCCTCTTCGACCTATATGAATGATTGTAATATGTCCCTAGTGGTCCTAGGACCCCTAGGGACATATGTCATCAGGAAATGTTTCGAAGAGGGTCATAGGTCACCCAATAACCCCCTTCGACCCATATTAACAATTCTAATATGTCCCTAGGGTTCCTAGAACCCCTAGGGACACATATCATCATGCAATTTGTGGAAGGGGGTCATAGGTCAACCTATGACGCCCTTCGACCCATATGAATGATTCTAATATATCCCTAAGGGTTCTATTACCCCTAGGGACATATGTTATCATGAAATATGTCAAAGAGGGTCATAGGTCACCCTATAATGACTCCATTTGACCCATATGAAGAATTCTAATATGTCACTAGGGGTCCTAATACCCCCAGATACACAAGTCATCATGTAATGGGTCGAAAGAGGTCATAGTTCATCTTATGAAAACCTTTGATCCATATGAACGGTTCTAATATGTCCCTAGGGGTCCTAGGACCCCTAGGGACATATGTCATCATGGTATGTGTTAAAGGGGGCCATAGGTCACCCTTTGACCCCCTTTGAGCCATATGAATGATTCTAATATGTCTTGAGGAGTCCTACGACCCCTAGGGACATATGTCGTCATGTAATGAGTCGAAGGGGGTAATGTGTCAACCAATGACCCCTTTCAACCCATCTGAACGATTATAATATGTCCCTAGGGGTTGTAGGAATTTTAGGGACATAGGTCATCATAGAATGTGTTGAAGGGGTTCATAGGGCACCCTATGACCCCCTTCGACCCATATGAATGATTTTAATATGCCCCGAGGGGTCGCAGGACACCTAGGGACACATCATAATGTAATGGGTTGAAGGAGGTCATAAGTCAACCTATGACCTAGTTCGACCAATCTAAATGATTCTAATACATCCCTAGGGGTACTAGGACCCCTAGGGACACATGCCATCATGGAATGGGTCAAAGGGGTTCATAGGTTACCCTAGAACCCCTTTGACACATATGAATGATTCTAATATGTCTTTATGAGTTTTACAACCCCTCGGGACATATGTCATCATGGAATGGGTCGAGGGGAACTATGACCCCCGTTGATCCATATGAGCAATTCCATTATGTTCGTAGGGGTCGTAAGAGCCCTAGGGACATATGTTGTCATGAAATGTGTTGAAGGGGGTGAAAGGTCATCCAATGACCCCCTTCAATCCATATGAATGATTCTAATATTTCCTTAGGGGTCCTAGGACCCGTAGGAATACATGTCATAATGGAATGTGTCAAAGGGGGTCTTAGGTCACCCTATGACTCCATTCGACCCAAATGAATGATTTTAATATGTCCCTAGAGGTCCTAAGACCTCTAGGGACACATGTCATAATGGAAAGTGTCAAAGTGGGTCATAGGTCACCCTATGACCCCCTTCGACCTAGATCAATGATTATAATATGTCCCTTGGGGTCCTAGGACCTCTAGGGACACATGTCATCATAGAATGTGTTGACCGGGGTCATAGGTCACCCTACGACCCTGTTCGACCCATATGACTGATTTTAATATATCCCTAAGGGTCCTAAGATGCTCAATGTCATCATGGAATACGTCGAAGTGGGTCATAGGTCACCCTGTGACCCCCTTGAAGTCATTTGAATGATTCTAATATGTCCCTAGGGGTCCTAGGACCCTTAGGGACATATGTCATCATGTAATTTGTCGAGGGGGGGGTCATAGGTCAACCTATGACCCCCTTCGACCCATATGAATGATTCTAATATGTCCCTATGTGTCCTAAGACCCATAATGACATATGTCATCATGGAATGTGTCGAAGGGGGTCATAGATCATGCTATGACCCCCTTCGACCCATATTAATGATTCTAATATGTCCCTAGGGGTCATAGGACCCCTAGGGACATATATTGTCATGTAATGGGTCAAAGCCCTTTGACCCATATGAACGATTCTAATATGTCCCTAGGGGTCCTAGGACCCCTAGACACACATGTCATCATGAAATGGGTCGAATTGGGTCAAATGTCATCCTATGACCCCTTTTGACCCATATGAATGATTCTAATATGTTCCTAAGGGTCCTAGGACCTCTACGAACATATGTCATCATGAAATGTGTCGAAGGGGGTCATAGGTCACCCTATGACCCCCTTCGACCCATATGAAAATTCTAATGTCTCTAGGGGTGCTGACCCCTCGGGATACATGTCTTCATGGAATGTGTCGACCCCCTTTGAACCATATGAATGATTCTAATATGTCTCTAGGGGTCCTAGGACTGTTAGGGATGCATGCTGTCGTGAAATTTGTCGAAGGGGGTCATAGGTTACCCTATGAGTCCTTTTGACCCATATGAACGATTATAATATGTCCTTAGGGGTCCTAGGAACCCTAAAGACACATGTCATAATATAATGTGTTGAAGGAGGTCGAAGGTCACACTATGACCCCCTTCAACCCATTTGAGCGATTCTAATATGTCCTTAGGACCCCTAAGGAGATATGTCATCATGAAATTGGTTGAAGGGTATCATAGGGTATATGAAGATTCTTAAAATGTCCCTAGGGTCAGAGGACCCCTAGGGACATATGTCATTATAGAATGGGTCGAAAGTAGTCACAAGTGACCTTGTGACCCCCTTCGACCCATATGAATGACTCTAATATGTCCCTAGGGGTCCTAGAACCTATTATAATGAAATGTGTTGAAGGGGGTCATAGGTCACCCTATGACTCCCTTTGACCCATATGAATGATTCTAATATGTTTCTAGGGGTCCTAGGACCCTCAGGGACATATGCTATCATGGAATGTGTTGAAAGGGCTCATAGGTTGACCCATATGAACTATTTAAATATTTTTCAAGTGGTCCTATGACCCTTAGGGACATATGTCATCATGAAATGTGTCAAACAGGGTCATACGTCACCCTATAACCCCCTTCGACTCATATGAATGATTCTAATATGTCGCTAGGTGGCCAAGGACCCCTAGGGACATATTTCATCTTTGAGGCATATGAATGATTCTAATATGTCCCTCGTGTTATTAGGAGCCCTAGGGAGAGATGTTGTCATGGAATGTGTCAAAGGGGGTCATAGGGTGACCTATGACCCCCTTTGACCCATATAAATGATTTTGATATGTCCCTAGGGGTCCTAGGACCTCTAGGGACACATGTCATCATGGAATGTGTCGAAAGGGGTCATAGGTGACCCTATGACCCCCTTCAACCCATATGAATGATTCTAATATGTCCATAGGGTCCTTAGGACCCCTAGGGATATATTTCATCATGTAATGGGTCAAAGGGGGTCATAGTTAGACCTATGACCACCTTCGACCCATATGAACGATTATAATGTCCCTAGGTGTCATAGGTCATCATGTAAAGTGTCAAAGAGGGTCATAGGTAACCCTATAACCCCCTTAACCCCATATAAATTTATTTAATATATCCTAAGGGGTTCTAGGGCTCCTAGGGACACATGTCATCATGAAATGTGTCTAAGGGGGTCATATGTCACCCTATGACCTACCTCAACCCATATGAACAATTCTAATATGTCCCTAGGGTTCTTAGGACTCTTAGGGACACGTCATCATGAAATGGTTCAAATTGGTTAATAGATCACACTATGACCCCCTTCGACCCATATGAATGATTCTAATATGTCTTTAGGGGTCTTCAAATGATTCTAGTATGTCCCTAGGGGTCCTAGGACCCCTAGGGACATATGCCATCATGGAATGGGTCGAGGGGACTCATGACACCTGTCTACCGATATGAATGATTCTAATATGTCCCTAGGGGTCCTAGGACCCGTAGGGACACATGCCATCATGAAATGTGTCAAATGGGGTCTTAGGTCACACTATGACCCCCTTCGATCCATATGAATGATTCTAATATGTCCCTAAGATTTTTAGGACCCGTAGGGACACATGTCATCATAAAATGTCTCAAAGGGTGTCATAGTCAACCCTATGACCCCCTTCAACCCATATGAATGATTCTAATATGTCCCTATGGGTCTTAGGACCCCTAGGGACACATGTCATCATGGAATGTGTCAAAGGGGGTCATAGGTTACTCTATGACCCCTTTCAATCCATATGAATGATTCCTATATGTCCCTAAGGGTCCTAGGACAACTAGGGACACATATCATCATCGAATGTTTCGAAGGGACCTACGACCCTATTCGACCCATATTAATAATTCTAATATATCCCTTGGATTTCCAAAACCCCTAGTGACACATGTTGTCATTGAATGTGTCAAATTAGGTCATAGGTCACCCTATGACCCCCTTGAAGCCATATGAATGATTCCAATATGTCCCCAGGGGTATATCATCATGTAATGAGTCGAGGGGTTTCATAGGTCAACCTATAACCCCCTTCAACCTATATGAACAATTCTAATATGTCCCTAAGGGTCCTAAGACCCATAGGGACATATGTCATCATGAAATGTGTCGAAAGGGGTCATAGGTCACGCTATGACCCCCTTCCACCCATATGAATGATTCTAATATATTCTTAAGAGTCCTAGGACCCTTAGGGACACATGTAGTCGTGGAATGTGTCAAAGACCCATATGAATGATTCTAATATGTCATTAGAACTAATATGTCACTAGGGCTCCTAGGACTACTAGGGACACATGTCATCATCAAATATGTTGAACGGGGTCATAGGTCACCCTATGACCCTCTTTGACCCATATTAATGATTCTAATATGTCTGTAGGGGTCCTATGACCCCTAGTGAAACATGTCATCATGAAATGTGTCGAAGTGGGTAATAGATCACCCTATGACCCGCTTGAAGCCATATGAATATTTTAATATGTCCATAAGAGTCCTACGAACATATGTCATCATGTAATGAGTCGAGAGGGGTCATAGGTCAAGCTATGACCCCCTTTGACCCATATGAATGATTATAATATGTCCCTAATGATCCTAGGACCCATAGCGACATATGTCACCATAGAATGTGTCGAAGGGGGTCATAGGTCATGCTATGACCCCCTTTGACCCATATGAAAAATTCTAATATGTCCCTAGGGGTCATAGGAACCCTAGGGACATATGTTGTCTAATATGTCTAGGACCACTAGGGACATGTCATCATAGAATGGGTCGAATGCAGTCAAAGGTCATCCTATCACACCCTTCGACCCATATGAATTATTGTAATATATTCCTAGGGGTCCTATGACCCTTATGGACATATGTCATCATGGAATGTGTTGAAGGAGGTCATAGGTCACCCTATGACCCCCTTCGACCCATATAAATTTTTTTAATATGTCCATAAGGGTCTTAAAACCCCTTGGGACACATGTTTTCATGAAATGTGTCAACCCCCTTCGACCCATATGAATGATTCTAATATGTTCTTAGGGGTCATAGGACCCCTAGGGACACAAGTCATCATGGAATGTGTCGAATGGGGTCATAGGTCGCCCTATGACCCCCTTTAACCCATATGAAAGATTCTAATATGTCCCTAAGATTTCTGGGAACCCTAGGGACACATGTCACCATGGAATGTGTCAAAGGGGGTCATAGGTCAACCTATGACCCCCTTCGACCCATATGAATGATTCTAATATGTCCTTATGGGTCTTAGGACCCCTAGGGACATATGTCATCATGGAATAGGTCAAAGGGTGTGATAGGTCACCCTATGACCCCATTCGACCCATATGAACAATTCTAATATGTCCCTAAGGGTCTTAGGACCCCTAGGGACATATGTCGTCATGGTATGAAGCCTGTGACCCCCTTCGACCCATATGAACCAGTCTAATATGTCATAAGTGGTTCTAGGACCTATTATCATGGAATGTGTCAAAGGGGGTCAAAGGTCACCCTATGACCACCTTTAACAAATATGAACAATTCTGATATGTCCCTATGGGTCCTAGGACCCTTAGGAACATATATTGTCATCGAATGTGTCGAAGGGGATCATAGGTCACCCTATGACCCGATTCGACCAATATGAACAATTCTAATATGTCTCTAGTGGTCTTAGGACCCTTAGGAACACATGTCATCATGGTATGTGTTGAAGGGGGTGATAGGTCACCCTATGACCCCCTTCCACCCATATTAATGATTCTAATATATCCTTAGGGGTCCTAAGACCCCTAGGAACACATGTCATCATGGAATGTCTCGAAGGGTGTCATAGTCAACCCTATGACCCCCTTCAACCCATATGAATGATTCTAATATGTCCCTATGGGTCCTAGGACCCCTAGGGACACATGTCATCATAGAATGTGTCAAAGGGGGTCATAGGTCAGTTTATGACCCCCTTCGAGCCATATGAATGATTCTTATATTTCCCTAAGGGTCTTAAGATCTGTAGGGACACATGTCATCATCAAATTTTTTGAAGAGGGTCATAGGTCATCCTATGACCCTATTCGACCCAGATGAATGATTCTAATATGTCCCTAGGGGTCCCAGGACCCTTAGTGAAACATGTTGTCATGGAATGTGTCGAACTGGTTCATAGGTCACCTTATGACCCCCTTCAAGCCATATGAATGATTCTAATATGTCCCTAGGGGTCCTAGGACCCCTACGGACATATTTTATCATGTAATGAGTCGAAGGGGGTCATAGGTCAACCTATGACCCCATTTGACCTATATGAAAATTTTTAATGTGCTTAGGGGTCCTAAGACTCATAGGAACATATGTCATCATGGAATATGTCGAAAGGTGTCATAGGTTACACTATAACCCCCATCGACCCATATGAATGATTCTAATATGTCATTAAGAGTCCTAGGATCGCTAGGGACACATGTCATCATTGAATGTGTCGACAGGGCTCATAGGTCACCCTATGACCCTCTTCGACCCATATGAATGATTCTAATATTTTGAATGGGTTTTAGGACCCCTAATGAAACATTTCATCATGGAATATGTCAAAGTGGGTCATAGGTCACCCTATGACCCCCCTGAAGCCATATGAATGATTTTAATATGTCCCTAGGGGTTGCACGACCCCTACGAACATATGTCATCATGTAATGAGTCAAGGGGGGTCATAGGTCAACCTATGACCCTCTACGACCCATATGAATGATTCTAATATGTCTGTAAGTGTCCTAGGATCCATAGGGACATATGTCATCATGGAATGTGTTGAAATCTATGACCCCCTTTGACCCATATGTGATTTTAATATTTCCCTAGGGGTCATAGGACACCTAGGGTCGTATGTTGTCTAATATGTCCTAGGACCCTAGGGACACATGTCATCATAGAATGGGTTGAATACGGTCAAAGGTCATGGAATGTGTTGAAGGGGGTCATAAGTAACCCTATGACCTCCTTCGACCCATATAAATTTTTTTAATATGTCCGTAGGAGTCTTAGAACCCCTTGGGACACATGTTTTCATGAAATGTGTCAACCCTCTTTGACTCATATGAACGATTCTAATATGTCCCTAGGGGTCATAGGACCCCTAGGGACACAAGTTGTCATGGAATGTGTCGGAGGGGGTCATAGGTCACCCTATGAACCCCTTCAACCCATATGAAACATTTTAATATGTCCCTAGGTGTTCTAGGAACCCTAGGGATACATGTCATCATAGAATGTGTCGAAGGGGCTCATAGGTCACCCTATGACCTCCTTCGACCCATATGAATGATTCTAATATGTCCCTATGGGTCCTAGGACCTCTAGGGACATATGTCATCATAGAATAGGTCAAACGAAGTGATAGGTCACCCTATGATCCCATTCGACCCATATGAATGATTCTAATATGTTCCTAGGGGTCCTATGACCCCTTGAGACATATGTAGTCATGTAATAGGTCAACACCTGTGGCCCCCTTCGACCCATATGAACCACTCTAATGTGTCATTAGTGGTTCTAGGACCTATTATCATGAAATGTGTCAAAGGGACCTATGACCCCCTTTGACAAATATGAACGATTCTGATATTTTCCTAAGTGTCCTAGGAACCCGAGGGACATATGTTGTCATCAAATGTATCAAAGGGGGTCATAGATCATGCTATGACCCACTTCAATCGACATGAATGATTTTAATATTTTCCTAGTGGTCCTAGCTAGGACCCCTAGGGACATATGTCATCATGGAATGTGTCAAAAGGGGTCATAGGTCACCCTATGACCTCCTTCCACTAATATGAATGAATCTAGTATGTCCCTAGGGGTCCTAGGACCCCTAGGGACATATTTCATTGTAAAATCTGTTGAAGGGGGTCATAGGTCATCTTTGGACCCCCTTCAACCCATATGAATGATTCTAATATGTCCCTCGGATTCTTAGGACCCCTAGGGACACATGTAGTCATCGAATGTGTTGAAGGGGTTTATAGGTCATCCTATGACTCCCTTTGACCCATATGAATGATTCTAGTATGTCCCTTGGGCTCGTCGGACCCCTAGGGACACATGTCATCATGGAATGTGTTAAATGGGGTCATAGGTCACCCTATGACAGCTTTCAACCCATATGAATGATTCTAATATCTCCCTAAGGGTCCTAGAATGCCTAGGGACATATGTCATCATGGAATGTGTCGAAAGGGATAATTAGTTAGCCTATGAACCCCTTTGACCCATATGAATAACTCTAATATGTCTGTAGAGGTCATAAGACCCCTAGGGACATATGTCCTCATGTAACGGGTCGCAGGGACTTATGACACCCATCGATGCATATGAATGATTCTAATATGTCCCTAGGGGTCTTAGGACCCCTAGGGACATATGTCATCATGGATTGTGTCAAATGGAGTCATAGGTCACCCTATGATCCCCTTCGACCCATATGAATGATTCTAATATGTCACTATGGCTCCTAAGATCCCTAGGGACATATGTCATTATGTAATGTGTCGAAGGGGGTCATAGGTAAAATTATGACCCCCTTCGACCCATATGAATGATTCTAATATGTCGCTAGCGGTTCTAGGACCACTAGGGACACATGTCATCATGGAATGTGTCGAGGGTGGTCATAGGCCACCCTATGACCACTTTCGACACATATGAATGATTCTAATATGTCCTTAGGGGTCCTACGATGACTAGGGACACATGTAATCATGGAATGGGTCAAAGGAGGTCATAGGTCACCCTATGATGCCTTTCGATCCATATGAACGATTGTAATATGTCCCTAGGGGTCCTAGGACCCGTAGGGACAAATGTCATCATGGAATGTGTCGAAGGGGTTCATAGGTCATCCTATTACCCCCTTCGATCTATATGAATGATTCTAACAAGTCCCTAGGGGTCCTAGTACCCCTAGGGATATATGTCATCATGGAATTTGTTAAAGAGGGTCATAGGTCACCCTATGACCTGCTTCGACCTATATGAAGCATTGTAATATGTCCCTAATGATCCTAAGACCCCTAGGGACACATGTCATCATTAAATGTGTCGTAAGGGCTTATAGGTCAACTTGTGACCCACTTCGACCCATATGAACGATTTTAATATGTCTCTAGAGGTCCTAAGACCCTTAGGTACACATGTCATCATGTTATTGGTTGAAGGGGGTCATAGGTCACCTTATGACACCCTTCGACCAATATGAATGATTCTAATATGTCCCTAGGGGTGTTAGGACCCCTAGAGACATATGTGATTATGTTACGGGTCGAAAGGGGTCATAAGTCACCCTATGACCTCTTTCAACCCATATGAATGATTGTAATATGTCTCGAGGGGTCCTAGAACCCTTGGGGACATATGTCATCATGTAATGGGTCGAGGGGCCTTTCAACTCGTATGAACAATTTTAATATGTCCCTAGGGGTTTTAGAGGGGTCCTAAGACACCTAGGGACATATGTCATCATAGAATGTGTCAAAGGGGGTCATAGGTGAACCTATGAATCCCTTTAATGCATATGAATCATTCTAATATGTCCCCAGGGGTCCTAGGACCCCTAAGGAAATATGTCATGTAATGGGTCGAAGGGAATCATTGGTCATCTTATGACCCACTTTCACCCATATGAACGATTTTAATATGTCTGTAGGGGTCTTAGGACCCGTAGGGACATATATCATTATGGAATATGTTGAACGGGGACATAGTTTACCTATGAACCCCTTTGACCCATATGAATGATTCTAATATGTCCCTATGGGTCATAGGATCTCTAGGGACATATGTCATCATGTAACAAGTCGAAGGGGGTCATAAGTCAACCTATGACCCCCTTCGACCTATATGAATGATTGTAATATGTCCGTAGGGGTTCTAGTACCCCTAGGGACACATGTTGTCATGGAATGTGTCGAGGGGGGTCATAGGTCACCATATGTCACCCTTTGACCCATATGAACAATTCTAATATGTCCTTAGAGATCTAAGGACCCCTAAGGACATATGTCATCTTGTTATGGGTCGAAGGGGGCAATAGTTCAACCTATAACCTCCTTCAACCCATATTAACTATTCTAATACGTCCCTAGGGGTCCTAGTACCCCTAGGAACATATGTTTTCATGAAATGTGTCGAATGGGGTCATTGTTCATCCTATCACCTCTTTTGACCCATATGAATGATTCTAATATGTCCCTAGGGGTCCTAGGACCTCTAGGGACATATGTCATCATGTTATGGGTCAAAGGGGGTCATAGGTTGTCCTATGATCCCCTTCAACCCATATGAATGATTTTAATATGTCATGAGGGGTCCTACGACCCCTGAGGACATATGTCATCATATAATAGGTTGAAGGGAGTCATAGGTCAACCTATGACCTTCCCTAGGGGTCCTGGGACCCCTACGGACATATGTCATCATGGAATGTGTCAAAGGGGGTCATTGGTTACCCTATGACTCCCTTCGACCCATATGAATGATTCTAATATGTCCCTAGGGGTCCTATGACCCCTAGGGACATATGTCATCATGTAATGGTTCAAAGGGTGTCATTGGTCACCCTATGACCCACTTTGATCCATATGAATGATTCTAATATGTTCGTAGGGGTCCTAAGACTCTTAGGGACATATGTCATAATGGAATGTGTTGAACGGGGTCATAGGTCACCCTATGACCCCATTTGACCCATATGAATGATTCTAATATGTCCATAGGGGTCCTAGGATCCTTATGGACATATGTCGACATGTAATGGGTTGAAGGTCATAGGTCACCCTATGATCCCCTTCGACCCATATGAATGATTCTAATATGTCTATAGGTGATCTAGGACCCCTAGGGACACATGTCATCATGGAATATGTTGAGGGGAGTTATAGGTCACCCTATTGTATATGAGCAATGTTAGTATGCTAATAGAAACCAAATTTAAATAAAGCTTCTACAAACTAAACAAAATTCATAAACTTCAAGATAGACTAAGATGAACTCTCAATTGAGAATATGAGCCATTAATGGGCTCTCTCAATGAGAAGCTCTCTTGTTGAGTAGCTTTGTCTAAATAGATAGGATGTATGCTCAAGCTTATTTTTCAAAAAGGGCTTCAATTTTGGAGTTGGAATTTGGGTTTGAGTGTATGGTTTTGATGTAAAATGGCTTCTCAAAATGGCATTATAACTTTACTTCATGGATTGTGTTATTTTACAAAGGGGAAGGATCCAATTTATAGGCAAGAGGCTTGAGGGATTGAGGGCTAAGATGCAAGGATGGGAAAAAGCTTATGGAGGGCTCAGATTGCATGAGAGGAGAGCACATGGATTGTGCTTCCTTATAGCCAATCAAGGAGTGACACATGTCACATGGTGAGAGGATGGAGGAAAGGGGAAGGATGAGTCAACAAAGGAGGCTCAAGGGATAAAATCTTCATAAAGACCCTCATAATGACTTGTAAGAGCAATAAAAGGGCTTGTAAGAGTCATTTATGACCTAGTGGACTTCATAAAATTTTATGGTTGAGATATTTTGAGGGTGATGAGAGCAATTTCGACTTGGACTTGATTAGGAAGGTTTTAAGCTTGTTTAGGCTTGTGCAAATGATTAGAGGATGGATTAGGATGGTTTAGGATTAGCTTAGGGATAAGCAAGTGGATGGCATTTAATGAGGGTGGGTGAAGGAGGAGATATTTGTTAACTTTGGCTTGGGTTAGGAAGTTTTAACCCATGTTTAGGGAATGTGACAAGGTTAGGAGGGGATTAGGATTAGGTTTAAAGACATCTTCTAGAAGAGTCTAGACTTTGGATGAGGATAAAGACTTTCTAGAATAGTCTAGAATTTCCTAGGATGAGGATGAAGACTTTCTAGAAGAGTCTAGAACTTCTTAGGATGAGGATAAATTAGATTTTTAGGAAATAAATAAAGTTTTATTTATTTCAAGGGTTTGGGTTGAGGAGATATTTATTAAAACTTTTATAATAAACATGAGGATTAATATTTAATCTTAATTAAATATTTTGAGTTGGGATTAGGGTTAGGAAATGATGGGATTAGCCTTTAATCGAAATTAAAGAAGGATTATAAGATTTTGGAAGAGGTTAGTGGTCTTAAGGAAATTGGCCAAGTTTTGGGCAAAAAATTTTTTTTTAATTTATTTTGGGTTTTTTGGTCAATTTATTAATTAAATAATTAATAAATAAAGAAATAATGTTTAAATAAGATTTAAACATTTTTGGGAGGGATTCCTTAATTAAATATTTTTAATTAAGATAAAGGGATTTAATGGCATAAAAATTAATTAATTAAATAATTAATTAATAAATGATGATGTCATCAGGGATTTTTTTCAAAAAATAAAAATACTTTATTTTCTAAAGGATTTTTAGGTGTCTACATTTTGCCCCTCTTTGATGTGATGCTGCAAGTGGCATGGCATCAAAGATAAAAAAATAAGATGCCCAAGGCTAGAGCAGAAGAGGAGAGAATGGACTGCAAGATGCCCCCTCAAGAAGGCGGCGGGGAGAGAAAGCGAGGCTTGATGGCTTCTTGAAAAATACAAGAATCCGAGATGAGCAAGAAGACTCAGATTGGCTTAAGAGAAGAGGTTTAGTTAGCTCAAACTCTTACTATGGGAGAATGATAAAGGAGAATCAGAGGCACAAGAGGAAGCAAACTTAAGATCTCAAGGATTGCAGAGGATGAAGGAGCAGAGCGCTATAAAAGGAATCCAGGATGGGGAGATGGATGAGGGGATTAAAAAGCTGATGCAACAGGATTTCAAAGAGTTAGATTGGTGGAAGATGGGTTTCGGAGATCCCTAGGACTAGGATTGTGGATCTCGAAAGATGAGGCTTGGTGGATTGATTTGGATTGGTTAATCCCTAAGACTAGGATTGTGGATCCCTAAAGCTAAAGGTGAAGAGTGATTCAAAGAGATACTGATGCATAAGGTGGGGTAGGAGAGACAGATGCTGGATATGGATGGGGGATAATGGAGATGAAGGAAAACCATTGAAGCTTTTTGAGCAGGGGGATACTTCAAAGAGAAGTACCACCATGTAGTTGAGCACTAGATTTGCTATAGGACTATTGGTTAATTGCCAAGGTTACCAAGAACATCAAGGCCTTTTCACCAACCGTCCAAAGGACTGACCAACTAACTCAAAACAAACACGCAAGGATTGCCCCAGCATCACACATGAATCCTAGAGGAAGCAGCGTGGAAATGACACTAAAGAACCCACAAGCAGAAAAGAAAAACAAATGAAAGACCTGATCAAGACCTTACGCTCTAATTGCCCCATTCGCAGCATACCATGATATGGAAGATCATGGCAACCTTGAGGAGGGAACAAGGAGATTTCTTGGAAAAGATACTTCAAGACCCAAAAGGGAAGATCCCAAATCAAAAGAAAGTGAAAATCCAAAAGAGAGCCGTTTGCCAACGAGATGGGTAGGACAAGGTACTAACGGACCAAGATCAGACATGAGGAAAGCTATATCCTGCAAGGACCTATCGGAGAGCACCGAAGCTGGTGAATTTGGATGAGTGATGCGTCTAACAAGCTGAACTAAGAAATATAACACTTTGGTGACAGGAAATCTAGCTAAAGGATGCGTTGGAATAGCTAACCAAGATGCGTGATGGGTGCAAGATACTGATCAAGGATGAACTGACACGAACGCTGGATAGATACAATGGTACTAAGCTAAAGAGGATGTACAAGCTGATGGACCAAGATATGTTACAAATGTACAAGTTTTTTTATGTTTTGGTTTTTGTGAGATGGAAATGTTTGTGAAGGATGGGATGTCTATAATAGGTGATAGGTGGATAGGTAGATGGTTTGTGAAAAGATTAAGTGAAAATGGAGTTTTGTGTGTGCACGTGATAGTATACAAGCTAGGATACAAGATTATTTATAGGTTGGAATATGATACAAACCTTGGACAAGATTCAGATAGATAAGGTATGGTACAAGATTTACAAGGTATAATACAAGCTTTGGTACAAGATTTACAAGCTGTACAGGAGGTATTTACAAGCTTCATCAGATTTTGGATATTTGGTTGGAACACGAAGGGAACAAGCAAGTGTGTCTTATGGGATGGTGGGTGAATGATGAGGGATAAGATAGTGATAGATAATGGATTAGTCTTTAGTACACAAGGCGCCTGAATTACCAGGTTTTCACCAAGGTACCTATCCAAGGTGCTTGAATTGCCAAGTTTTCACCATTGGACGCTTATTTCTCTTTACTATTTTTTCTTTTGTATTTTTCAAAAGCTGGGTATACCAAGGATCTTCAAAAATAGAACTTCTTGAGATGAATGATGTTAGTAGGATCATTCAAGAGTTCTCCTTCTGGTGTAGATAGCTGATAAGCTCCGGAGCCAAAGGAAGCAGTGACAACATAAGGACCAAGCCATGTAGGTTCAAACTTGCCTTTCTTTTCTCGATCTACTTAGACTTTCATGTTCTCTTTGAGGACCATGTCACCTGGCTGAAAGTGTCGTGGAAGCACCTTCTTGTTGAAATTCCTTTTGAGACGAGTTTTATAGACTGTGAGATGATCATAGGCTTGTTGTCGCTTCTCGTCTAAGAGATCTAGCTGGGTGAGTCGACCTACTCTATATTCTTCATCTGATATTTGCCCTTGCAAAGATATGCGCAAGGAGGGAAGTTCAACCTCTATAGGTAGTACCACTTCGGCACCATAGACTAGGGAGTATGGAGTTGTGCCTGTGGATGTACGAAAGGAAGTTCGATAGGCCCATAGGGCTGGATTTATTTTTAGGTGCCAATCACGGCCGAAATCATTGACAACTTTCTTTAGAATTTTGAGAAGGGTTTTGTTAGTTGCCTCGGCCTGGCCATTACCTTGTGGGAAATATGGGCTAGAAAAGCGGTGATGGATGCGGAGGGAAGTGCATAATTCTTCCATGTTGAGATTTTCAAAGTTACCTCCGTGGTTGGTGAAGAACGTGGATGGGATGCCGAAGCGGCAAACAATGTGGTACAAGATAAACTTGGAGACCTGAACTCCTGTAGCTGAGACTAGGGGGACTGCTTCCACCCATTTAGTGAAATAGTTTGTAGCTATTATTATCCATTTATGTCCATCAGATGAGAGGGGTGTGATAGTTCCAACTAGATCAAGGCCCCAACAAGCGAAAGGCCAATGTGGTGCAATAGGCTGTAGATCCTGCGCTGGAGCGTGCACAAGATTTGCATGCTGCTGACATGGGAGACACTTTCTGGCAAAGTCATAGGAATCTTCTTCAATGGTAGGCCAATAGTAGCCTGCTCTAAAGATTTGTCGCGCTAGGACAATACCACTTGTGTGGGCACTGCAAAGTCCAGAGTGTACTTCCTTTAACACCATCGCGGCCTCATTTTGGTCTAAACATTGAGAGAGCGTATCATGATAACCTCGACGATATAGGGTATTGGCTATGATAACATAGTGGGATGATTTTTGGATGAGGTTATGGCGTTGGGTACGTGTGAGGTGAGGGGATATGATACCATCGTTAAGGTAAGCGTGAATCTCATGGTACCAAGGGGATTGGGGACCAACCAAGATACAAACACGGTTTGAATCCTCATTCGCATAGGCGGGTGTGAGGAGCTGCTCCACTAAAAACTCATACTATGTAGCTGCTTGGGGAATTTCCAAGAGCGAGCCTATAGTAGCCATAGCATTTGCTGCTTTGTTCTGTATTCGAGGCACTTGTGTAAACTGAAGCTTTGTAAAATGTTGGGTTAGCTGATCAACTAGCTCTTTGTAGGGTAATAGCTTTTCATCTTTGGTTTGATATTCATTTAGGGCTTGCTTGATGATGAGCTAAGAATCGCCAAAGATTTGTAGCTCAACAATGTTCCATTCTGCAGCTATCTTTAATCCTGCTATGAGGGCCTCATATTCAGCTATATTGTTGGTGCTAGGGAATTGTAGCTTGAAGGCTTTTGGAATGTAATCTCCTTGAGGTGTGACCAACAATATTCCTACCCCTGATCCATGAGATGTGTATGAGCCATCAAAATAAAGTTTCCATGGGGGTTGTTCTTCAATTAGACAGATATGCTCATCTAGAAATTCTGTGATCAATGGATAAGCATCTATTAGAGGTGCATCAGCTAGGTGATCTGCTATAGCTTGCCCTTTTATTGCCTTTCTATCCACATACTGGATGTCAAATTCACTAAGGAGCATAACCCATTTGGCCAAACGGCCTGTAAGTGCTGTTCTAGAGAGCATATACTTGAGAGGGTCAATCTTGGAGACTAGTTGGATGGTATGACTTAGCATGTAATGGTGAAGCTTTTGAGTTGAGAACACAACTGCCAAACAAGATTTTTCCATAGGAGTGTAATTGAGTTCATAACCAACTAGGGTTCTACTGATGTAGTAGATGGCTCTTTCTCTATTGTAGTCATCAAACTGTGCTAGAAGTGCCCCTAGAGCAGTAGGTGTTGCTGATATGTACAAAATTAGGGGACGACCAGGAACTGGTGGAACCAAGATAGGGGGATTGATGAGATACTGCTTGAGATGGTCGAAGCTGCGCAGACATAAAGGATCCCACTTGAAGTTCTCATCCTTCTTTAGTAAATGTGAAAATGATGTACACTTATCTGCAAGCTGGGAGATGAAGCGCCGAACAGATTGGAGATTTCCTTGAAGAGAGCGAAGCTGTCGTAGTGTTTGGGGAGGAGGCATGTCTAAGATAGCCTTGACCTTCTTGGGGTCGATCTTTATACCTCGTTTAGAAACTATGAAGCCTAGAAGCTTTCTAGATGTGACCCCAAAGACACATTTCTTGGGATTCAGCATGAGATGATATTTGGTTAACCTATCAAAGACTTTCTCCAAGTCAGCAAGATGATCCATGAAGGTATGAGACTTGAACAAGATATCATCCACATAATCCTCCAAAATGCTATGGATGAGATCAAGAAAAATGGCTGTCATAGCTTTTTGATAGGTAGCCCCAGCATTCTTTAGGCCAAAAGGCATCATGTTGTAGCAAAAGGTTTCCCAAGGGGTAGTGAATGCTGTCTTATGCTGATCCTCTTCTGCAATCTTGATTTGATTATACCCAGAAAATCCATCCATGAGGGACAAAATTTCATGTCCAACTGTAAGATCTACAATCATATCTATGTTGGGCAAGGGAAAATCATCTTTTGGACAAGCTTTGTTAAGATCTCTAAAATCAGTGCAGATTCTGATGTCATCGGAAGGTTTAGTGATAGGGACCATGTTGGAGATCCACTCTGAGTAGTCGATAGGTCGGATAACCTTAGTAGCTAACATTCTTTCTAATTCAGCTTTGACCAATAATGCCACCTTGGGGTGCATTTTTCTAAGCTTTTGTCTGATGGGCTTGATCTTTGGATCAACTGCAAGATGATGAACTACAAGCTTTGGATCAAGTCCTAGCATGTCCTGATATGACCATGCAAATATGAACCCTCTTCAACCTATAACCCTCTTCAACCTATATGAACGATTCTAATATGTCCTTAGGGGTCCTAGGACCACTAGGGACACATGTCATCATGGAATGGGTCAAAGGTGGTCATTGTATGCCTAAAATGTGAGCACACTTCTATGAATCATTATATTCAAGATTATTCAAGAATGAGGTCTCAAATGGTGACTCATAGCTCTCTAGTCATGCAGTGCAAGGATTTTGCAATGGAGGCCCTCAGTTTGACCTCGTTCATGCCCATGAAAGTACACCATGAAATGAGAGATTCAAAGATCCAAAATGCATGCAAATGGTGATGAAAACTAATCTATATGATAACAATGCAAGAACAATGCAAAATCTAATCTATGAAAGCAAGATCTAATCTTACGAAAGAAAATATGACTCTAAACTAACATGCAAATGCAATGATAAAAGCCCATGATGAAAGCCATGGGTGCAAGAGAGAATGAGACAAGAAGATAGAAGTTCTCCACAAAAAGCTTTAGCATTCAAAAACTCCTTTCGTCAAAAATTGCTCTCCAAACCTACACTATAACAATAACATCATCCGTCCCTAAAATGAAGAGAGGGCTCTCCCTTATAAAGGAAATTATGGAGGTGAGAGGCTTCTCACAACCAATATGGGATAATAGAGTTTGATCCATCTGAGACGAAATTCCACCAATGAGAAAAGAGGAGTGGTTGAGAAGAAAGTGAAAAGATAAGTCCCACTAAGAAATATGTGCATTTAAGTGTAGAAATTAAATAAAAGAATTTATTTTATTTCTCTTTCATCAACAAGAGATATTTAAGTGGGATTTTTATTTAATTAAAAGGGAGCAAGTTCTTTTAATTAAATAGGAGATATTTAATTAAATTAAAAGAGGGGTTTTTCTCTTAATTAATTAAATGTGGATGAATTATTTAATTAAAAGAGAGGTTTCCTTTTAATTAAATAGAGACTTATTTTATTTAATTAAAAGAGGAGATTTTCTTTTAATTAAATAAGACTTAGGATAAAATGACCAACCTTAGAAATAAAATAATCGAATTTGACCAAGGAAATTGATTTGAACTGATTTAATAAAATATTGCAAACCATTGATTCAAGAAATTTGATAAATTGATAAATTGAATAATGGGGGCCCATAGTCTAGGCGACCATTTTAGGGTGTATACATTTGCCCCTTTTTGACTAATGTGTGATCGATTTGGGAACACATGTAGTCAAAGAAAAAAATTGAATCAAAGATTGAAGTTAATAATTATTGCCCCCTCATGATTGAAATCGAAATGAGATAGAGGAAAGACAAAAAATTGATAAATTTGATCAAATCAAACAAAAGATAAGGTTCTTGATGTAAGATGAAAGATATAAGAATCATTGAACCAAGGTAGATCATCAAGAATGAAATATTATGCCCCAAAGGTGATTTTAGAAGAAAAGAAGTGGGGGATAAAGAAAATGGAAGATAGGAGTTTGAAAGATATGGAAAGAAAATAGAAAGAAGAAAAGAAAATGCTCCAAAATCAATCAACTATTTAAGATAGAAATTTTGATTGAGATCATGAAAGAAGATAAGGAAATGAAGATCAAAACATGACCACAGTTGATTAAAAGTCCACAATAAAGATGAAGGGAGAACCCTCTCAAACTCATAATGTAGCCTAAAAATGCAAACTAACATGAAGTCTAATAATGCAAGCTACATGAAAATGCAATGGTGTACTTGTAAAAGAGCAACTATAACATAGGATTTTGTTTTCATCATTCATTAGAGAATGTAAAGATCTTATTTTCATCATTGGGCCATTATTAACGGACATAAAAAAAAATCACACAATCATCACTAGTCACAAGTGCAACTATAAAGATACCTTTCTCATTTAATTAAATAATTACATTTAATTAATTGAGATAGGTGTATTTATTAAAAGTGATTTAATTAAGGATTGGTTCTGAAGTTGATGATACGAAGACCAATTGCTAAGCTTTTAAGGACTATCTCTAGAATAGAGCTTAATCCTAAGGAATCTAGGTAGAGCACCTAGATACCTAAGATTGAAAGCATTTAGAAGATTATCTCTAGAATGAAACTTAACCTTCAAGGATCCAGATAGAACACCTAGATACCTGAGATTGAAAGCATTTAGAAGATTATCTCTAGAATGGAGCTTAACCTTCAAGGATCCAGATACCTGAGATTGAAAGCATTTAGAAGATTATCTCCAAAATGGAGCTCAACCTTCAAGGATCTAGATAGAACACCTAGATACCTGAGATTGAAAGCATTTAGAAGATTATCTCCAGAATAGAGCTTAACCTTCAAGGATCTAGATAGAACACCTAGATACCTGAGATTGAAAGCATTTAGAAGATTATCTCCAGAACGGAGCTTAACCTTCAAGGATCCAGATAGAACACCTAGATACCTGAGATTGAAAGCATTTAGAAGATTATCTCTAGAACGGAGCTTAACCTTCAAGGATCTAGATAGAACACCTAGATACCTGAGATTGCTAAAAGATAACAAAGTCTAGTCATGAGTCGTAGGATCATCCCCAGAATGAGGCTTGATCCTCAGGAGTCAGGGTTTAGACTATCCCAATACCTGTCCATTGAACTCTGAGAGGAGCTATTATAAGGTTGACCAATTGATGGAAAAAAAAAGATAGATAGCAAAGATGCCAGATAGAAGGGAACAAGATGCCCCGAGTGATGAGGACATAAGATGGGAACGAGATGCCCTGAGCAATAAGTATTCAATGATGTAATCATCCTGCCCCCTCGGGAGCGAAATTGAAAGATGACACACCAGAAATATGATGTGAAGTAGTATATCAATTTTGAGATTCAATAGAATGTAGAAGAGATCAAAATGATCTAAAGAAAAGATGAGAAGATCATAACGATCAGAATAAATTGAAGAGATCAGAATGATCTGAAGAAATGTGGAAGTTGATCTGAAGTGATTTTGAGGTCCAAAAGTCCAAGTTTGATTTGAAAAGATTCCAAGAATCACAAAGTATCAAAATAATTTGGATTGCCCAAAATTCTAAAATGCATTTTTGAGCCACTTAAGTGTGTCAGATTTTGAATTCGATCTCAAAAAAAAGGAGTTCTAAGCAGCCAAAGTAGCCAAAAGAGTGATTAATCGATCATTTTTGCAGTCGTGAAGAACATGATACTTTGAAGACATCAATAATACCTCATCAAAGAAGGTGAAAGTAGATTTGCAATTGAATTGCATGCTTATACAAGTGAAGTATACAATGTGAGACTATGTTAAATGCAACCCTAGGTCTGGTTACCAAGCCTCAATATTTAATCATCACCGAATATAGAACAAAGCTCGTAGGTCATACAATTCCCACTGACATTGCAATCATGGAAATATGAATATAACATACCTTATTGGTTTGTCAGGATTAAATGTAATCATTCAAGGCACAAGAAGCCAGAATGACCAGAACATTTGTCCCTTTTAATGTAGGAAGTTAACATAAGCATCAAAGCATAAACACTAGGATGACCAGAATGTTGCTTGCATGACAGGCACACCAAACACACATGAGATCCTTCTTATGCTAATTATTTAGTATTCATTTTTTCCGCAATGACCCTTACGTTCATAACCTGAGACAAAAGTGTGCTAGATATACTCGCAGTGACCCATACGTTCACTTAGCAGGACGAGTATTAGTATTTACTGTAGCGTGAAGAGTTCACTCCAACAAACAAGGAGAAGAACCAACGTTATTGATGTATTCATATAAAAGGAGTCGAGGTACACATGACCATCCAATATGAGATGGAGGCTCTTATAGTGGACACCCCTCTTATAGGAGTAGATCAACTTATTGGAACTAAACTGCAAACAACAAGCAAAGAAAAAGATCATGCCCCCAATCATTACTTCCCTAGTCGAAGATGACATCATCAAGTTGATTGAGGAGATATGATAAAGCAAAGACAAAGCAAACAAAGGAAGAGCTCAGCATATCCAAACAAGATATCATTTTTGAATTCAGTGTTTTGGAAATGATGTCAAGTGCTAATGTCCATAATACATTCGAAAGAAATCTCTTTAGTAGGGTGACAACAGTAGGCAGATGCAGTCAAAACTATTGGTGGCTGATGTCAAAGAGGAATCTTCACGATGAAGAACCTAAATAGGATTGGGCTACAGTAGATAGACATAGCCAGAATGACCAGTGACTAACGCAATAGAGATCTTCCATAAATGAAGCTAGAGATGTGACCTAAGCAATAGTAGGCAGACACAGCTGAAATGACTGGTGACTATTGTGAAAGAGATTCTATGAGGAGAATCTCGAAAAGTGTGACACTAGAGATAGGAGGTAGACACAGTCAGAATGACTGGTGACTATCGCAAAGGAGATTCTATCAGAAGAATCTCAAAAAGAGAGTGACAATAGCGACAGTAGGCAGACGCAGTCAGAATGACTGGTGACTATCGCGTAGGAGATTCTATGAGGAGAATCTCAAAAAGAGTGACACTAGTGATAGTAGGCAAACACGGTCAAAATGACTGGTGACTGTCATGTAGGAGATTCTATGAGAAGAATCTCTAAAAGAGGGACACTAAGGGGGGATGCCCCTGAGCTAGGAAAAGACTCAATCCATGGATACATGAGCAAGAAAAGCAAGAAAGAAAAAGCATGAAAGCAACTGTACAGAATAACTAGAAGATGCACTGCAAGATGGAGCATTGGGAACAAGAGGCACCTGTTTACCAGGTTTTCACCTTCTTGGCAAGATTTTCTTTTTTTGCTACCATGATGCCTATTTCTAGGTTTTCACCAATGACACTTTTCTATTTTTTTCTCTTTTTCTCTTTTTTGATTTTTTTGTATTTTTTGAGATCTTTCAATTTTTTTGGTGTTACCAAGGCGTCTATTGCTAGGTTTTCACTAGGGTAACAAATTTTTTCAGGACTTTTTTTCCAATTTTTAGATTTTTTTCAGGACATATAGATATGTACAGAGAGCTTGTTGAGATTAAATCAACTGTAAAACCGCTTCAGGTGGAGAGTGTTGATAGGTTCCTTAAGAACTTCTCCTTCAGTTGTGGAAAGATGATAGGCGCCAAATCCATATACTGTAGTAATGATGTAAGGACCCAGCCAGTTTGGTTCAAACTTTCCCTTTTGTATTCGCTGTTGTTGATTCTTGGGATTCTCTCTCAAGACGAGATCACCTAGTTGGAAGTCACGTGGCCTAAACCTTCGATTGTAGCTTCTTGCCATTCTTTGTTGATATGCTCGTAGATGATCACATGCCACTTGGTGTCATTCATCCAGTAATACAAGCTCTTGAAGCCGAGCTATCCTATAGTCGTCATCAGTGATGAGGCCCTTCATAGAGATTCTCAAGGTAGGAATCTTGATCTCTATTGGAAGCACAACATCTGTCCCATACACCAACCCAAGGGGGTTATGCCCGTTGAAGTCTTGATGCTTGTCCTATATGCCCACAGGGCTGGATTGATCTAGAGATGCCAGTCTCTCCCTGACTTACTGTGCGATGAAGAATTTTGAGGATTGCCTTATTGGATGCCTCAGCTTGACCATTACCCTAGGGGTAATAAATGGAAGACCAATGTTGTGCAATCTTAAATTTCTTGCACAGTTCCTTAAGGTCTTTATTTTTGAATTGTCCTCCATTGTCAGTAATAATTGAGGATGGTACACCATATCTATAGATGATGTAGTTTGTGATGAAAAGTTCTATAGTTTTTCCATCAGCAACTATGAGAGGTATTGCCTCTACCCATTTTGTGAAATAATCTGTAGCCGTGATAATGAACTTATGTCCATTAGAAGAGGTTGGGTAAATTTTCCCCACCAAGTCAAAGGCCCACTATTGAAATGGCCATGTTGTAGTAGAGGGAATCAGCTCTCTAGCTGGAGCGTGAATGAGATTCCCATGTAGCTGACACTACTTATAGGACCTAGCATACTTGATGGCTTCTTGCTCCATTTTAGGCTAGTAGTAACCAATACGAAGGAGTTTGCGAGCTACTGTGAGGCCATTGGAATGAGATCTGCAAATGCCCTCGTGAACGTCTATTAGTGCACGTTTAGACTCTTTGAGTTCTAAACACCTAAGGAGTGTTTCGTGGAGACCTCTCCTATACAGATCGTCAAAAATAATGACATAATGTGAAGCATTACGGATTAGGTAACGTTTCTCATTCTAGGTCAAACCTTTCAAAATAATTTGATTACAAATGTAGGAATAAATGTGATGGTAGCAAGATGATTCTTGTCCTATAATAGAATAGATCATCCAAGAATTAGAAGTGTCATAGGCTGGGTAGTGTAACGCTTCCACCAAGAACTCATATCAGAGATCATTTTTAGGCATTTGTAGCAAGGAGGCTAGAGTAGCCATGGCACCAGCCACCTTATTATCTGCTTGGGGAACTTGCTGGAAGGTGATGTGTGCAAAATACTTCTTCAAGTCATCAACCATGTGCTTGTAAGGAATTAGTTTCTCATCCTTTGTTTGATACACATCATTTACTTGGTTGATAACAAGCTAAGAGTCACCAAAGATGTCTAACTGATCCACTCTCCATTCAGCTGCAATTTTCATGCCATTGATCAGAGCCTCATATTCAGCAATGTTATTTGTACAAGGAAATAGAATCTTGTACGCTTTGGGAAATGAATATCTTTGTGGTGTAATAAAAATTAAGCCAGCACCTGATCCTTGTTGAGTGAAGGACCCATCTAAGAACATAACCCACGTATGATGTGTGAGTGTTAGAATTGACTCATTTGGAAAATCAATGTTCATGGGTAGAAGACTCTATATGGGTGCATCAGCTAGCTGATCTGCAATTGCCTGCCCCTTTATAGCCTTGCGTTCAACATATTGGATGTCAAACTCACTGAGTATCATGACCCATTTAGCTAGTCTTCCTGTGAGAGCTGCCTTACTGAGCAAGTACTTTAGGGGATCTATTTTAGCCACGAGCCATGTAGTGTTGGCAAGCATGTAATGTCTCAACTTTTGGGAAGCAAAGACAACTGCTAAGCAAGCTTTCTCAATAATGCTATAGTTCTTCTCATAAGAGAGCAGTGTCCAGCTCAAGTAATAAATAGCTCTTTCTTTGTTGTCATTGTCTTCCTGAGCCAACAAGATTCCTAGAGATGTGTCAGTGGCTGAAATGTATAAAAGAAAAGGCTTCCCATGAATAGGAGGCATCAGGATTGGAGGATTGACAAGATATTGTTTGATTTTTTTAAGCTTTGCTCACAATCCTGGCTCCAATTGAATTTCACACCCTTATGTAAGATCTTTGTGAAGGGTTGTGATCTATCCACCAATTGTGAAATAAAACTATGAATAGATTGAAGCCTTCCCTATAGTCCTCTCATCTAACTAATGTTTCAAGGTGGTGGCATGTCCATTATTGCTTTTACTTTCTCCAGATCTACTTCAATTGCTTTTGTAGAGACGATGTATCCTAACAACTTTCCTGATGTGACACCAAATGCACATTTCTTAGGATTGAGTCGAAGGCTAAATTTTTCCATACGATCTAGGATGGGTCCCAAATATTTTAGATGAGTAGTGCATTTAGCACTTTTGACCAAGGTATCGCCAATATAGTCCTCCATGGTTTTATGCATCATGTCATGGAAAATTGTGGTAACAGCCCGCTGGTATGTGGCACCAGCATTCTTTAAGCCAAATGGCATCAAATTCCAACAAAAGGTTCCCCATGAACACGTGAAAGCCATTTTATCTTGGTCTTCTGGGGCAATTTTTATCTGATTGTATCCAGAAAAACCATCCATAAGTGAATACATCTCATAGCCAGCTGTCATGTCCACGATCATATCAATATTGGGGAGCAGAAAGTCATCTTTAGGACATGCCAAGTTAAGATCACGAAAGTCTATACAAACCTTGATAGATTTATCATGCTTGGAAATAGGAACAATATTGGATATCCATTCAGCATAATCAATTGCACGAATAAAACCAGCTTTTAGAAGTTTTTCCAATTTTGCTTTGACAAGCAATGCAACATGAGGATGCATTTTTCAAAGCTTCTGTTTAACTGGTTTAATGCCTGGTGCTATAGAAAAATGATGCATGATAAGATCAAGATCCAATCCTAGCATGTTAGAATATGTCCAGGAAAAATTTATTTTCTTTTCCTTGAAAAAGGCAATGAATTCTTCCTTCTCTTCAGGTGACAGTGACTATGCTAGATGTATCAAATGAGGATGTTTTACTATGCCTAGATTAATTGGCTATGTCGGCTCTATTAACACTGATGATCTCTCCTGAAAGTGACTAGGAAGGACATCAAATATCCCATCCATGGGTGCCTCAAAGAGGTTTTCACCCTTGGATACGTCTTTTATTTTTACTTTTTTGGGATCCGATACTGCCACAATGCAGTTTTCACCATTGGACCTCTTGCATTTTTTCTTTTTAATTGTGTGAATGAGATATTTAATATCAGCCTTAGTCATGTTGATGCTCTGCTCATTAGTGGAAGACATTACAAGTTCGATAGCGTTAAGGTAGCAGGCGAGAGCATAGTCATTTTGGAATGTGGGTACTTCGTTAGATGTATTGGGGTTCCAATCTATAAGCTCAGGATGTGGGAGTGAGAGAGTAGTGGATGGTTCAATTGCGTTCATAGTATAGTCATTAAGTGCATGGACCAGCAATTCGAGACCTACGATGAATTCGTCCACAGGTGTATTCAAACACCTCAAAGTATGAACACTAGTAATTGACAACTCTAGGAAATTAGTTAGATCAAACTCTCGTGACCTAACCCTAGAAGTTTCACCCACTTTGATTTGATTTTCATAGACATGCACTTGGTCAATGTCTTTATCAGTAGTAGCTTTTGAAAGAGAGTCAAATTCATATTCATGAGAATCAGTGCTACATGGCGAGAGATTATAAAACTCCCCAACAGTGATAGGGACATACTCGCCTTCATCCTTTAGATTCTTACACAAATACTCAATACGGCATGACCGATTAGATTCTCCCTTTTTTGAATGATATTTGAGTTGTTCAGTATCATCCTCAAAAGAGTTACTAGTATCATCCACAGTGCTAACACGTGGCACAAAGTCATCTGGCTTAGCATAGAATTTAGCAAGATCATAAGGAATAGGATGAGGGTAGGAATCCTCATCATCAGATTCTTCCTCTTGAGTACCTGACTCAGATTGTGACTCATTTTTAGATGAACTCTTAGGTATGGGTATGAATTTGTTTGATCCCAAATGGAAAGGGACTTTGTTAAACCCTAGACCAGTTGTATCACTATTGTGTCGAGCATTTGCTTTGATAGGATCAATCAGGCCATTGTTATTGCACCCAATAGGGCTAGTTCCCTTGTAACCAAAATGTTTCATAAGCCTAAGGCCATGCCCATATTTCTGAGGAGTAATTTCTCAAACTTGTTCTGTTAGGGCCATGAGAGCCTCTTCTTTGTAAAGCCATGCAGCAATGGCTCTGTTTTTACTTTCATCCTCTAAGGGAACTGTAGCCTTGACAAAAGTGCCATTATACTTGGTCTGAGGTGTTAGCACGAAGGGCTTCTTTGCTTCTGAAGGTCTCCCATAATGTCAAGGAGACTCTGGGAGAGATGTCAATGATAGCACTGGTTCAATGTGGTACTCTCCCATGCTAATTTCTTTTAGTTTGAATGATTGCTCAATTTGTTTCAGCTTATTGTCGTGATAATAAGTGGACTCGTGATTAGTAGGGACAAAAGTTTCAGCAGCTTTGAGCATATTGCAGGTATAGCTAGTGGTGGCAGGAATAGTAACTTCAGAGTCATGAAATGGGAACTTGATGCATTGGTGGTATGTGGATGGTACAACGCACATCTCATGTATCCATGGCTGTCCTAACAGAATGTTTTAGGCCAAGGGAATGTCAAGAACTTGAAAGGTGACATCCCTTTTGACATGACTGATGTGGATTGGTAAAATCACAAGACCGAGAGACTTTCATTCCACCTCATCATACACTTTGATAGTGATCTTTTGTCGAGGATCAATAGAGTCTTCAAAATAATTCAATTGTCTAAGAAGAGCAGTAGAGACAATATTTAGGCCAGCACCATTATCAATGAGTACCCGACGAACACGTGTTTGGTGGATCATAACCTCAATGTGTAGAGGCTGATTGTGTGGGTGATTCAGCAAGTTTTCATCCTCCTCAGAGAAGGTCATAAGATAAGGCAAGGTCAGGTGACCTACCATGGATTGAAATTGCTCAAGATCAAGATCTTGAGGAACATTTGCCTCAGTGAGGGCTTTGTCTAGAATCTTCCTCTGAGCAGGTGAGGTTTTAGGCAGCTCAAATATGGAAATCTGAGCATTAGTTCATTTCAGCTAATCGAGAACACTATAACTAGTTGCAGTCAAGTTCATTGTGGGTTTTGTACCTTTACCAGATGGACCAGCAAGGGCTTTGTCTTTATGTTGTTTAGGATTTGAAGTAGGAGGCGCAGGGCCTTTAAGCACCAACTTAGCATGAGAGTGAGTAACATCATTAGCATAGTGTTGCGAGGGTGCATTATCTATTGCATTGGAAGTAGGGCCCGTCAAGACAAATGGTGTCTTGGGTTTGTCGTTATCTTGCTTGCCCTTAATGGTAATAACGTTGCAATATTTAGGATCCATAGGTTCAACCATATGAATGACATTGTCATCATTGGGATAGGTATAGTTGACCTTGTTGTAGGGTTCTAGCTTCTAAGTCTTTCCCTTTTCATAAGATGGGAAAGGTTCTTTGAATGCCTTGTGGTCTGAGTTTTTATTATGTCCATCTACCACAAGATCACCAGCATCAATCATGTCTTGGACTTTATGGCGCAAGTTTATATAGTTGACAGTTTTGTGTCCCTTGTTTTGGTGATATTCACAAAAAGAGGTCTCATTCCACCATGGTGGACGTGGATGTGGATCATAGGGACGAGGGTTGTCCATTGGTGAAATAAGCTTGTGTTGTAGCAATGTTTTGTAAACCACATCCAAAGGTTCCCCCAAAGGCGTATACTCTCGCTTGGGGCATGTTGTCCATGAGTTTCTCAGTTTGTTCCTAGATGTCTTATTGTTAGGGGGAGGTTTCTAAGCATTTTTGGCCTCTTTAAGACCATCTGTAAGATTAAATGCAGCCTTAACAGGTTTGGGCGTGACATTGTCAAAAACTCCATCATGTACAATTTCTCAGTTCTTATTGATGCATTTGGTTTTATCCCTGTTAGAAGTGGAACCTTGTTTTGTGTCTCTCTGAAGAGTGAGTTCACCCTTCTTGACCATAAATTCCTCAATACAGATAGCCTGTGTAATCATGTCTTCAAAGGTACGTGGACCTTGAAGTTGGACTCTGTATCCAAAATTGGGTAAGAGGTTATCAGTGAAAATGTCAAGCTTCTCTATTTTTCAAATTTTATGAGAATACTTAGTGTATAGTTGTCTCCACCATTGGAAGAATGTGAGAAAAGGCTCACCAACCTTCTTTTTAAGGTCGCATAGATCTTGAATGTTGACAGGGTGTTGAATGTTATGAGAATATTGCTGAACAAAGAGATTGGCAATTTCGTCAAACGTCTTGATACCAGGAGGTAAATGTGAGAACCACTCCAAAGCTTGACCACCTAGGCTCCTAGGGAATAAATGCATGAGGTATGTGTGATAGTGCATAAAATCCATGGACAAAGCTCCAAACTCTCACAAGTCATCTTGGGGATCAGTAGTACCAAAGTACTTGTCATATTTGGGTAGCTCTATGCCTCATGGGAAAGGTGACATGTTTATGTTCCTGTCAAATGGAAATGGACAAAGAGAATCCAATGTATACGTCTTTATAGATTTCTCTTTCTCATGCATCATCTGAGCCAATTGGTCTTGCATAATTTTCAGTTATTTTTGGAGCTTAGAAGTCTCAGTTTCTTCCTCAGGCGTGATAATGGTTTCCACATGGAAATGAGAGGGCAGTTTAGCTCCCTCTTGGGCAAGTTTGAGAAAGTATTTTTCTTTCTCTTTGTTGAGTAGGATTTCCATGACTTTTTGGAAGTTTTTGTCTCTTCGACATTTTGCTATGTGTTCAGGGAGTATTTCCACCTCTTCCTGTTCCTCATCGGTGTTATGATCTTTCTCTTTCTCTTTGTCATGCGTTGGTGTTTCTTGATGTCTACTATGACTACCATGTTCAGGTTCATGATTAGTCATTATAGGAATGTGTTCTGTTTCAGTGTGTTGTGTTTCAAAAGGCTCTCTGAAAAAGGAATTCAACATCGTGTTTGGTAATGTAGGACCTCTATTTGTCTCAGTATCCTCTTAGTACAAAGGATTCCTAGTTTGTTGCAGGTTTATGGAAAATGTTTGCTGAGCTCAAGGCGACCTGGCAGGTGAGGGGGATCGTGGAAATGCCTCACTAGCCAAACTAGGTATAGATTGTGTAGCAAAAGGTAAGCGACTTTTGTTGCAATTACGACCCTTGGCATGACCATGTCTAAGGTTATAAGGATAAAACACGTTGCCGCTTCTAGTTGCAATAGTCATAGACAAGGACAAAAGGCTAGAACTTGGACAAGAACCACACTAAGACCGAGTCTCAAAAAGGATGCGATAATAACAAGAATGTTGTCCACCTAGGCACAAATGGTCTGATTTAAAGTCTAGAACAGCCAGAGATTATGACCAACATAACACAAGGTATGACAAACATTAAGAAATGAAGACCAAAAGTAACTTAAGAGACGAGACTAGTCAAATTTCAAGACAAAAGTCTTCAGCTAAGTGAAGTGCAACTATTTTAGGACTATTTACAGATAGAGGGAAAATTTCAATCATTTTGAGCAAGGAAGCAGATAAACGAGCATGTAGAATAGCAAGCAGGTGATATCAAGCACGTCTGAAAACAATGAGCAAGGGCAAAAGCAACCTTGCACATGAACAATCAAGTGACTTGGTTTGTGCTAGTCCTTAAGAGAGCTAATTGTGTATATTTTCAAAGAGTTTTGCAATCATTGCACACATTCCTAGAAAATGAAAAAGTTTGGCCTCTCTAAGGTTTTTAGTAATGGTTTGACTCTGCAACTTTTATGATGCACAGGGGTGACCTCCAATCTCGGTGCACCGATATTTTGACATAGTCCGAGAACTTAATCTTCAAGAGCTGCTAGGGAGATCTGACAACCCACAATGAACCACACCCATGGAGATTTCTTCCACAAGGACATTTATATAGTGGTTGTCACTACCATGGCAAAAATGGCTATTACCGCTTGAGGTTTCATCAACGCAGTTTGCCCTGTAGAGGGATTGTCTACTACGATTAACCCTCTCTAAAAGTGACCGACTCACAATAGTGTACCACAAGGGGACTTAGCTTCCAGATCCAAGGTTTTGACACCTTTTCACTTTTAGCCCAATTAAAGAAGACAGATTAATTTGACACGCTAAACTAAGAGTATCTCTTAAAGATCTATGATATCAACTCCCAGTGATCTATCAACCTCTCTAGAAAAAGGATGCCTCAATCAACAAGTTGAAGATTCATCTATTTGCGAGATGCTCAAAGTATCCTCCCCACCTACAAGGAATCTTTCTTAGAGAGGAGTTTCACTAGGAACCTACTCTCTCAAGATCCACGAATAGTTTTCATGAGACCTAATTACTATGTGTATATAGATGTTAAATCTTGAAAGAAAATCTATCCAAAAGCAATCAAAGAGCACAAGGTGGTGCACTTAATGCTTTAACTAATGCAAGGTGAGTCCAAAGATGTGGAACATTTAATCCCTCACACAAGCCAAAATGAGTCCACAACTCAGAAACTAGTGAGTTCTAGAAAGCACAAAAGGGTTGCCTAGTGGAACATTTAACACTTCTATCCTGTAGATCCCTCCCCTTTTAACATGGTGCTGAGCTTGCAACCATAGGGTGGAACAAGGGGCCAGCAGATTAGCAAGTCCAATAACCCAAGATAGCTAATTAGATCTATCACAAGAAACTAAGCCTGCTAAATGAAAACTAATGGAGATCACAACCTAGTATCAAATTATGCATGTGTTGTAAAATAAGAACATGGAAGGAAACACACACAAGCTTGACATGAGAGATGTTCATTTTAGGTCCAAATGAAGTGTTATCAGTCAAAAAAAATTACCTGACAATCCTCGCAATGCATCTTTTCTTTGTTGTACCTTTCGTTTACACTTGATCGCTCGCTCGCAACGAACAAAGCAACAAACTCATGAATGCAATATATGTCAACTCATACAAAACCAAGGTTAGATCTGAAAATCTGATTTTTAGGAGTGATAATAATTAGTAAGTAACCCAAATGAAAGCCCACATTAGGCATTGATTCATTGTAAAAAAATGAAATGCAAACTATTCATTAAATGCCTTTTTTTTTTTCAATTGATTTTTGACTTAATCATAAAGATAGGATCTACATGATATGAATTCGGATCCAAAACTCAAAATACAGAAAAGTAACCCCTATCAAAAATTACAGAGCTTTTCAAAAATGCAAATTTTTTGAAAAAATCTTTTAATTTGTGCCCTAGGGAGTTGTTTTGTCAAAACAGACTAGTTTTTGCAAATTGAATTATTGACCCATAATATTACCTCTAAAATTGAAACACAAAGAACCAACTCTATTTAAAATTCCAAGAGCTTTCCAAAACTGTAAATTCTTCTGAAAAATGTGCTGATTTATGCCTAAAAATAATTTTTTATGAAAAATGAAAAAAATATCATAAAAACACAAAGCAAAAAAAATTTCAGATCAAAATACACATCCATTTGAAAGATATGAGAAAATATTTCAAATCTAGGGTTTCTTTGAGTCTACAAACAGATCTGCACAAAAAATAGCAAGCAGAGGTGGGTTGCCCCATGGTGGGCACCAAAAATGTATGCCTAAAATGTGAGCACACTTCTATGAATCATTATATTCAAGATTACTCAAGAATGAGGTCTCAAATGGTGACTCATAGCTCTCTAGTCATGGAGTGCAAGGGTTTTGCAATGGAGGCCCTCAGTTTGACCTAGTTCATGCCCATGCAAGTACACCATGTAATGAGAACTTCAAAGATCCAAAATGCATGCAAATGGAGATGAAAACTAATCTATATGATAACAATGCAAGAACAATGCAAAATATAATCTATGAAAGCAAGATCTAATCTTATGAAAGAAAATATGACTCTAAAATAACATGCAAATGCAATGATAAAAGCCCATGATGAAAGCCATGAGTGCAAGAGAGAATGAGACAAGAAGATAGAAGTTCTCCACAAAAAGCTTTAGCATTCGAAAACTCCTTCAAAAATTGCTCTCCAAACTTGCAGCATAACAATAACATCATCCGTCCCTAAAATGAGGAGAGGGCTCTCCCTTATAAAAGAAATTATGGAGGTGAGAGGCTTCTCACAACCAATATGGGATAATAGAGTTTGATCCATGTGAGACGAAATTTCACCAATGAGAAAAGAGGAGTGGTTGAGAAGAAAGTGAAAAGATAAGTCCCACTTAGAAATATGTACATTTAAGTGTAGAGATTAAATAAAAGAATTTATTTTATTTCTCTTTCATCAACAAGAGATATTTAAGTGGGATTTTTATTTAATTAAAAGGGAGCAAGTTCTTTTAATTAAATAAGAGATATTTAATTAAATTAAAAGAGGGGTTTTTCTCTTAATTAATTAAATGCGAATGAATTATTTAATTAAAAGAGAGGTTTCCTTTTAATTAAATAGGGACTTATTTTATTTAATTAAAAGAGGAGATTTTCTTTTAATTAAATAAGACTTAGGATAAAATGACCAACCTTAGAAATAGAATAATCGAATTTGATCAAGGAAATTGATTTGAATTGATTTAATAAAATATTGCAAACCATTGATTCAAGAAATTTGATAAATTGATAAATTAAATAATGGGGGCCCATAGTCTAGGTGACCATTTTAGGGTGTATACAGTCATAGGTCACCCTATGAACCCCTTCAACCCATATGATTGATTCTAATATGTCCCTAGGGTTCCTAGGACACCTAGGGATAGATGTCATTATGAAATGTGTCGAAGGGAGTCGTAGGTCATCTTATGACCCCCTTCGACCTATATGAATGATTCTAATATGTGTCATCATGGAATGTGTCAAAGGGGGTCATAGGTCACCCTATGAACCCCTTCAACCCATATGAACAATTCTAATATGTCCCTAAGTATCCTAGGACCACTAGGGACATGTCATCATGAAATGTGTCGAATGGGTTCATAGGTCATCCTATGACCCCATTTGACCCATATGAACAATTTAATATGTCCCTAAGGGTCCTTGGAGAACTAGGGACACATGTCATCATGTTATGGGTCGAAAGGAGTCATAGGTCATCCTATGATCCCCTTCAACTGATATGAATGATTCTAATATGTCCCTAGGTGTCCTAGGACCCCTAGGGACATATGTCATCATGTTATGAGTCGAAGGGGGTCATAGGTCACCCTATGACCCCCTTCGACCCATATGAATCATTCTAATATATCCTAAGGGGTTGTAGGACCCCTGGGGATATATGTCATCATGTAATGAGTCGAAGGGGGTCATAGGTGACCCATATGAATGATTCTAATATGTCCCTAGGGGTCCCAGGAACCCTAGGGACATATGCCATCATGAGATTTGTTGAAGGGGGTCATAGGTCATTGTATGATACGTTCTGACCCATATGAATGATTCTAATATGTCCCTAGGGTTTCTAGGACCCCTAGGGACATATGTCATCATGAAATGTGTGAAAAGGGGTTATAGGTCATCCTATGACCCCCTTTGACACATATGAACAATTCTAATATGTCTGTAGGGGTTTCCCCTAGGGAGACATGTCATCATGGAATGTGTCAAAGGGGGTCATAGGTCACCCTATGGATCCCTTCGACCCATATGAATGATTTTAATATGTCCCTAGGGTTCCTAGGACACCAAGGGACATATGTCGTCATGGAATGTGTCGAAGGACCTATGACCCCCTTTGAACCATATGAATGATTCTAGTATGTCCTTAGGGGTCCTAGGACCCCTAGGGACATATGTCATCATGGAATGTGTCGAAGGTGGTCATAGGTCAACCTATGACTTCCTTCGACACATATAAACAATTCTAATATGTCCCTAGGTGTCCTAGGACCCCTAGGGACACATGTCATCATGGAATGTGTTGAAGGGTATCATAGGTCACCCTATGACCCTTTTCAACCCATATGAATGATTCTAATACGTCCCTAGGGGTCCTAGGAGCCCTAGAGACACATGTCATCATGGAATGTGTTAAAGGGGGTCAAAGGTCACCCTATGAACCACTTCAACTCATATGAACGATTCTAATATGTCCCTAGGAGTCCTAGGACCCCTAGGGACATATGTCATCATGGAATGTGTCAAAGGGGGTCATTGGTCACCCTATTATCCCTTTCAACCCATATGAATGATTCTAATATGTCCCTAGGGTTCCTAGGACCCCTACGTACATATGTCATCATTGAATGTGTCGAAAGGCATCATAGGTCACCCTATGACCCCCTTCAATCTATATGAATGATTCTAATATGTCGCTAGGGGTCTTAGGATCCCTAGGGACATATGTCATCATGTAATGAGTCGAAGGGGTTCATAGGTCAACCTATGACGCCCTTCGACCCATATGAATGATTCTAATATGTCCCTAGGGGTTCTAGGACCCCTAGGGACACATGTCATCATGAAATGTGTCGAGGGGGGTCAGAGGTCACCCTATGACCCCCTTTGATCGATATGAATGATTCTAATATGTCCTTAGGGGTTGTAGGACCTTTAGGGACACATGTCATCATAGAATTTGTCAAAGGGGGTCATAGGTCACCCTATGACTCCTTTCGATCCATATGAACGATTCTAATATATCCCTAGGGGTCCTGGGACCGCTAGGGATAGATGTCATCATGGAATGTGTCGATTGGGTTCATAGGTCACCCTATGACACCCTTTAACTAATATGGATGATTCTAATATGTTCTTAGGGTATCTAGGACCCCTAGGGACATATGTCATCATGCAATGTGTTCGACCCATATAAAGAATTCTAATATGTCCCTAGAGGTTCTCTCTAGGGACACATGCCATTATGGAATGTGTCAAAAGGGGTCATAGGTCACTTTGTGACCCCCTTCGACCCATATGAACGATTCTAATATGTCCCTAGGGGTCCTAGGACCCCTAGGAAGATATTGTCATGGAATGTGTCAAAAGGGGACCCATATGAATCATTCTAATATGTCCCTAGGGGTCCTAGGACCCCTAGGGGCATATGTCATCGTGTAATGGGTCAAAGGGCATCATAGGTCACCCTATGACCCCCTTTGACCCATATAAACTATTCTAATATGTTTCTAGGGGTCCTAGGACCCCTAGGGACATATAGATTTATATATATATAATATTTATAGAGTTTAATAATAATAACATAATATATTATTATATATTAATAATATAGGTCATAATTTAATAATAATATATTATAGATTATAATTTTTAGATGATAATAATAATAATATATATTAATAACATATATATAATATATTATGTTATTATATTTAATAAAAATAAAGTAAAAATAGTAATAATATAATATAATAATATATATTATATTTATAGATTATAATAATAATAACATAATATATTATTATATATTAATAGATTATATATTATATCTTTACATTACGTTATTAGAAATAAATAAATAAATAATTATATATATATATATATATATATATGTCTTTGTGTAGTCATATAGCTCAAATAACTTATAACTCACAAACTCAAATTATATCATAACCCACAAATTCATTTTTCCCTCCAAATTTTTTTGTGCAGATATCGGATATTCGATTTGATATAAAATATCTAATATAATTGCATGATTTTTTCCAAATATTCCCTGTCACTACAAACTCGACAACATCACTTTTTGTGGGTCTTTTTCATGGGTTTTACAAAAAGTCACATTTTGTGGCCCAACCAACTGAAAAAAGTTTGATAATATAACCCTAAGTTTTGGATATTGTCATCTGAATGGGGAGCAATAATCGTTGAAAGGCTAAATGAAAAAGGAAGGTGTCCAATGAAGACATTGCGGCATATAGGGAAAGGGACAAAATGAACACTGAGGGAAAAGACAAGGTATGTTAAATGTCAGTCAAGTTGATGATGAATTACTTGAAGGTGAAATTGTAGAGTCAGATAATGAAATGTGCAGTAGGGGAATGAAAATGTACCAATTGAAAATGATAATTCTGGAATTGAAAATTTAGAGAATAAAAATTTTGAGGATGAAATGCTACTAGGTGATGATGTAAATGGCATAATTGACCATGCCGAACATGACAATGCAAAGGAACCTAATGCACAAGAACTTTACATATCTCCTAATTATAATCGACATGAAGGTTCTAGAACACCAAAATGGATAATTTAAATTGATGAAATTATTATTACTAGTTTGGAAGGGAAAAAATTAGAAAGAACCATTCGGTTAGGGCTTCGAGACTATATAAGATGTTTTTTGGCAACAAGACAGTGGTGGAACAATGCTAGCTTTTCTTGCACTTATTAAAGATGCAAAAGATGAGACCTATGGTTTCCAAATTGAAGATTCATGTCAATAAAAAGTTGGAAAGAAATGCCATTATTGTGAAGAATCTTTTCAGTGCTCTCAATAGAATTGGGAAAAATAGCAGGGAGAACAATAATAGAGCTACTCAAAGGGTTATTACAACCTCTTTGGTAAGTCATAATTTCAAAAAGGGTAGATATATGAGACAAACTTGTACTGATTTGAATCTAAATCATACTACTTCAAAAAGAGCACTTTGTTGATGAGAGAAAATTGATGATGCTCTTCAAAATGAAATGGTGAAATACACATTGAAGAGTGGGGGTGAGAGCTCTAGATATGAATTTTTTGGTAAAGATATTAGTGTGGCTAGTTTTATTTCATATTTCAAGGCAAATCTTTTCTACAAGTATGCAAGACACAGTCATAGATCTTAGTGGTTGGATCAACAATTGAGAATGTGTAAGGAGACATTTTCCATTGGCACTATTATATCAGTTGTTGATTTTCCTAAGAACTAAAAATTGCAGCCTCAAAATGAGACACAATCTTAGTATTACAACTCCATTCAGATTGCTATTTTCATTCACATAACATATAGACATGCCACTGATAGTGCGGAAGATAATCGAAAGATTATTAGAGAGTATCATTTTTATATGAGTAATGATAGATCTCACTCTCACGAGTTTGTGCAACATTTTTTAGAGAATTATTTTGATTTCTTACATGAGCATGCAATTTCTATGGATAGACATATCATTTGGTCAGATAACTATACAAGTCAATTCAAGAAAGCTTGCATGTTTTATTGGTTGTGTAGGATGCATGTAGAGAGGGGGGTGCCTCATATTTGGAGTTTTTTTGAGTCTGGCGATGGAAAAGGGGAACATGATGGAGTAGGGGCATGTGAAGAGAGCTGTAGTTAAGGAGTAATTGAAGATTTCAGTAGCAAAGCTTCTTGATGCTCGTAGTATTGTTGATTGGTGTAGTTTAGCATTATCATAGGGGGGGACTCTTGATTCAGTGGTACGCAGGTTCTTTTGGTTAGTTGAGGAAGGGTCCATAGGTGATAGATCAGATTCTGCTATAGTGAGAGACTCATCAAAAATGCATTCATTCCAAAGCTCTGATTCTAGTACATGGACCATTTGGACACGACAACTAGCTTGCTTTTGTCCTAGTTGTTTTCAGTGTGTTTGGGATCACCGTGAGTCGAGTGAGTGGGTGGACACATGGACTCCAAATTATCTTACTCCATTGTCTATCATACCTTCTATTAGAAATGATGACATGGAAAGTTCACTTGAGCATAACCATCTATCAGATCTACTTTAGCCAAGACATGTCTTTGCATTGGTTACACCATAGGGGAATGATGAGAAATCTGATTATTGGTTAGCATGTTGTGTAAGAGGTAAATAAAAACTTGCACAACCTATCATAGATGATGATGGATTCACATATCCTACTGGTTTAGTGGTTTTTGCTGGAACATGGCTACATATATACATTCTTAGAAGGAATGGAATTCCTATATTTGAACACTATCAAAAGCACAAAATAATTCTCATATATTCACATCTTATTATAGCAACAAATGTAAAGTTGTTAAAGTATCAAGGAAGACCAAAAGTAAAAGAACTTTTTACTATTACTAATGCTGATCATGAAGCCCTATTGGAGACCCTAAAATAGAGGGAGGACCCTATTGGAACCCTTGACTAGGTATATTTACTTCTTATGTTATTTTCTTCAAAATGATTCAGTGAATTGTTGATTATCTTGTTTAATACAATAAGTTACTAGTTTTTTTATGATATTGGAATGTAGGTACATCATGAAGAGTGGGGGGGGGGGGGGGTATTGGGGAGAATTCCTAAGATTTATGATGTATTATGATGTAAAATGTGAAGTTTTTTTGTATATCATGGTTTTTGTAATAATGAAAAAGATATTTTATTCAAAATAACACATACACATCCAAATACATGCAAAAGATTTGAATTATTCTATTTTTATTTATGATGAGTGGTCTAAATTACATGATATAATTTAGTACTTGAAAAGAAAAGATCAATTTAATTATTTCCATGATTGTCTCTTTTACATCATTGTGATATATTAATTTCATAGAGAGGTGGTTTTTCAATTTTTATAAACTTTCTATAAGATTTTTACTCTTTAGAACACTTCCCACCCATTAGATGGGAGATCTCCACCATGCAAGATGATCGACCAAAAACAAGCATAAGAAATTTAATCTTCTGAGAAGGATGAGAAATAGAGACACTATAGAAGAAATGAAGATTCCTCATAGAGAATCCCCAAAAAATTCTCAACATCTGCATGGAGGAGAAAGACACATACTACTATGCCATACTTACTATTAAAGTTGCATCCCAACTACCACAAACATAGATTTTAAAAAAGAATAACCTTAAAGCACAAAGGGTATTCAAATATCATCACCAAGATAAAGAGAGAGGGGGACGAAGAGTCTGCATAGAATCTTGATCTCTCACAAATTCCCTAACATTACTCTCACATATCAACATAGTCACTCACCATAGGTAAGAAAAGAGAATAATCATGAGTAAGAGATAATAAAGTCACCACTAAGAGAAGAAGCAAGAGATTGAACATAGAGCTAGGTTGTATTGGAAAACACAAGACCTATCTCAAGCACTCCAATATGAAGACACCCTCCAAGACACCCACCTAAAGAGATCTATACACCCATCTAAAGAGATATATAATATAATATTGAACTGACTAGACTACTTAAGGATTAGATTCATACTTATTAGTCTCTATCTTTTAGACATGAGACATTAATTTTCATGTTTTTGAATTGTTCAATTTGTAAAATTTATTCAATTTCCAAATACACATCCATAAAAGTGCATAAAAATAACATTCTAACATTAAAGGGTCACTAGAGCATAACTCTAAAACCACTGATCTTGGCATTGAATCATCAGTGCTGTTAGCTCTAGGTGGGCAGGTGAACCCTAGTGACACCTTTGTTCCATCCATGGAGACCATCTATCATCCACGACTACCCCATACCTTGGAGTCTCCAAGGTGCTCTAAGTGAATTTTGAGGTCAATCTTTTGAGGGTTGTAACTCAGAGCTCGTGAGGGCTATTGATGAAATGTCAAATTCTATAGGATGATGATGCTGAGGCCTAAAATAAATTATCTCATTTTTGAGAGATCACATTCCATTTGGATTCAACACAGTGATCTTGCTCGATGCCAAAACTCATAGTGTGCCTCAGTTCATAGGTGCACTAGAGTGTAACTTTGAAACCGCTCATCTTGGCATTGAATTGTTAGTGCCATTAGCTCTGAGTGGGTAGGTGAACCCTAGTGACACCCTTGTTTCAACCACAAAGATCATCCATCATCTGTGCCTACCCCGTACCGAGGAGTCTCCAAGGTGCTCTAAGTGCATTTAGAGGTCAATCTTTTGAGGGTCATAACTTGGAGATCATGAGGGCTATCAATGAACTATCAAATTCTATAGGACAGTGATGCTAAGAGCTAAAATAACCTATCTCATTTTCAAGAGATCACATTCTATTTGGATTCAGCACATCGATCTTGCTCGATGCCAAAACTCATAGTGTGCTTCAGTTCATAGGTGCACCACAACGTAACTTTGAAATCGCTAATCTTGGCATCAAATCATCAGTGCCATTAGCCCTAGATGGGTGGGTGAACCTTAGTGACACCCTTGTTTCAGCCATAGAGACCATCCATTTTCCATGGCCACCCTGTACCAAGGATTCTCCAAGGTGCTCTAAGTGCATTTTGAGGTCAATTTTCTAAGGGTCATAACTCGGAGCTCATGAGGGCTATCGATGACACATCAAATTCTACAAGATGGTGATGTCAAAACCTAAAATAAAATATCTCATTTTCTAGAGATCACATTCTATTTGGATTCAACACAGTGATCTTGCTCGATGCCAAAACTCGTAGTGTGCCTCAGTTCATAGGTGCACCAGAGTGTAGCTTTGAAATCATTGATCTTGGCATCAAATTGTTAGTGCCATTAGCTCTAGGTGGACAGGTGAACCCTAGTGACACCCTTGTTTCAGCCATAAAGATCATCCATCATTTATGGCCACCCCATACCGAGGTGTCTCCAAGGTGCTCTAAGTGTGTTTCGAGGTCGATCTTCTGAAGGTCATAACTCAGAGCTTGTGAGGGCTATTGATGAACTGTCAAATTGTATAGGACAGTGATGCTGAGACCTAAAATAATGTATATCATTTTTGAGAGATCACATTCCATTTGGATTTGGCACAACGATCTCACTTGATGCCAAAACTCACAGTATGCCTCAGTTCATACATGCACCACAACATAACGTTGAAACCGCTGATCTTGGCATCGAATCATCAGTGCCATTAGCTCTAGGTGGGTAGGTGAACCCTAGTGACACCTTTGTTTTGGCCAAAGAGACCATCCATTTTCCATGGCCACCCCGTACCAAGGAGTCTCCATGGTGCTCTAAATGCATTTTGAGGTCAATCTTTCGAGAGTCACAAATCAGAGCTCATGACGGCTATCAGCAAAACATCAAATTCTATAGGATGGTGATGCTAATACTTAAAATAACCTATCTCATTTTTGGGAGATCACATTCCATTTGGATTTGACACAATGATCTCGCTCGATGCCAAAACTAGCAGTGTGCCTTAGTTCATAGGTGCACTAGAGCATAACTTTGAAACCCCTAATATTGGTATCGAATCGTCAATCCCATTAGCTTTGAGTGGGTGGGTGAACCCTAGTGACACCCTTGTTTCAGCCATGGAGATCATCCATCATCTGTGACCACCCCGTACTAAGGAGTCACCAAGGTGCTCTAAGTGCATCTTGAGGTTGATCTTTTGAGGGTCATAACTTGAAGCTCGTGAGGGCTATCGATGAAATGTCAAATTTTCCAAGATGGTGATGCTGATACCTAAAATAGCCTATCTCATTTTTGAGATATCACATTCCATTTGGGTTTGGCACAACGATCTCACTCGATGCCAAAACTTGCAGTGTGCCTTAGTTCATAGGTGCACCAGAGCATAATTTAAAACTGCTAATCTTGGCATCAAATCATCAATGCCATTAGCTCTAGTTGGGTGAGTGAACCCTAGTGACACCCTTTTTTTAGCCACAGAGATCATCCATCATCCATGGCCACCTCGCACTAAGGAGTCTCCAAGGTGCTCTAAGTGCGTTTCGAGGTTGATCTTTCGAGGGTCATAACTCAAAGCTTGTGAGGGCTATCAATGAAAAATTAAATTCTATAGGATGGTGATGTTGATACCTAAAATAACCTATCTCATTTTTTAGAGATCACATCCCGTTTAGAATTGGCATAGTGATCTCGCTCGATGCCAAAACTTGCAATCTGCCTCAGTTCATAGGTGCACCAGAGCATAACTCTTAAACTGCTAATCTTGGTATCAAATTGTTAGTGCCATTAGCTCTAGGTGGGTAGGTGAACCCTAGTGACACCTTTTTTTGGCCACATAGATCATCCATCATTTGCGGCCACCTTGTACTGAGGAGTCTCCAAGGTGCTCTAAGTGCATTTCGAGGTTGATATTCTGAGGGTCATAACTCAGAGCTCATGAGGGCTATTGATGAAATGTCAAATTCTATTGGATGGTGATGCTGATACCTAAAATAACCTATCTCATTTTCAAGAGATCACATTTTTTTTGGATTCGGCATAGTGATCCCAGTTGATGCCAAAACTTGCAGTGTGCCTCAGTTCATAGATGCACCAGAACATAACTTTGAAACCATTGATCTTGGCATCAAATCGTCAGTGCCATTAGCTCTGGGTGGGTGGGTGAAACCTAGTGACACCCTTGTTTTAGCTATAGAGATCATCCATCATCCGTGGCCACCCTATACTGCAGAGTCTCCAAGGTGCTCTAAGTGTGTTTCGAGATCAATCTTTTTAGGGTCATAACTCGAAGTTCATGGGGGCTATTGATGAAATGTTAAATTCTATAGGATGGTGATGCTGATACCTAAAATAATCTATCTCATTTTTGAGAGATCACATTTTGTTTCGATTCAGCACAGTGATCTCGTTCGATGCCAAAACTCACAGTGTGCCTTAGTTCATAGGTGCACCAGAGCATAACTTTGAAACCACTGATCTTGGCATCAAATCATTAGTGCCATTAGCTCTGGGTGGGTGGGTGAACCATAGTGACACCTTTTTTTTGGCCATAGAGATCATCCATCATCCATATCCACCTCGTACCAAGGAGTCTCCAAGGTGCTCTAAGTGCATTTCAAGGTCAATCTTTTGAGGGTCATAACTCAGAGCTCGTAAGGGCTATCAATGAACTATCAAATGCTACAAGACAATGATGCTGAGGTCTAAAATAACCTATCTCATTTTTGAGGGATCACATTCCATTTGGATTTGGCACACTGATCTCACTTGATGCCAAAACTCATAGTGTGCCCCAGTTCATAGGTGCACCAGAGCGTAAGTTTGAAACTGTTGATCTTGGCATCAAATCATCATTTCCATTAGCTTCGAGTGGGTGGGTGAACCCTAGTGACATCTTTTTTGTAGCCACAGAGATCATCCATCATTCGCAGCCACCCTGTACCAAGGAGTCTCCAAGGTGCTCTAAGTGTGTTTCAAGGTCAATTTTTTGAGGGTCATAACTCAGAGCTCGTGAGGGTTATCAATGAAACATCAAATTTTATAGAATAGTGATTTTGATACCTAAAATAACCTATCTCATTTTTGAGAGATCACATTCTATTTGGATTCAACAAAGTGATCTTGCTCAATGCCAAAACTTACAGTGTGCCTCAATTCATAGGTGCACCAGAGCATAACTTTGAAACCACTAATCTTGGCATTGAATTGTTAGTGCCATTAGCTTTGGGTGGGTAGGTGAACCCTAGTGAGAGCCTTATTCTAGCCATGGAGACCATCCATCATCCGTATCCACCCTATATTGAGGAGTCTCTAAGGTGCTCTAAGTGCATTTTGAGGTCAATGTTTTGAGGGTCATAACTCAGAGCTTATGAGGGCTATTGATGAACCGTCCAATGAAATCTCTTACGTTGAGATATTTTGAGGTTATGTTGAAATCAAAAAGTTGTAGTATGAGGATAGTAACAAAGTGAAGTGCTAGTTATCAAAGATTATGAATCTAGGAATGACTTCGTGGTTGGGAATAGAATCCATGGTTGAGGAGTGGAGTCCTTAACTATGTTGAGATTAGATTTGAAGCCAAGATTTAGTTTCAAGGTTGAAGGTGTTGTTTAAAATTAGATTTGGGGTTATCTAAACCTTGTGTAGGAGGTTAACAAGTGTGTTTATGTCATGATAGCACTTCAAATTAAACATTGCATCCAAATTTGATAATAAAGTTTGTTAAAATGTTATTCAAAAATTATTGCATTTGAATCAAATATAACAAACATAATCAAAATTAATGATATTTCATAAACATGAACAATACACATGATCCATGATAAATTGAACAATACTAGATACTAAATTAATATGTATATCATTGTGCACATAAATGAAAAAAATATATATCAAAATACATGTATCCATAGAAATTTTTTTACACAAATATATATCAAAGATCATGTATCCATAGACAAAGTACTCAAATATATCAAAATACATAGATCCATATACAAAATGTGGCTGATCATGCCATATGAATGTGTATAATATCAATGTTTCTATATACAATGTGGCATATTCCATCTCAAAATGTCTCATGATGCATCCTACAACAACTATACTATCCTAGGGTGCTGGTGGATGATCAAAATGCAACCTCTTCACTGCACTAGGTGGATTGAATACCTCCTACATAAACAAAAAGGGGAAACCCAAAGTTGGACTACTAAATTTATATGATTCTTTGTATATAACATTGAATTACTCAAATGAATAATGATCTTTTTTGTAATGAAGATTCATACTATCAAAATTTCATAATGAATACCTCTCTCATCGACCTCCTGCACTAGTTAGGAGTCCTCTTGTATGCCCTCAACAATGCTTGTACCTCACTGATTGTGGGCTATGTATGTTCAAATACATTTTTTAGATGAATATACAACTTAAACTATAACATTATCATTCATAGCATGCTAAATTTATAACATATTTAATCATAAATTCAAACTACAACTTACTATTGTAGGCTCCTCCTCAAGATAGAGTGGCCACATCATCAAATCTACATAACTCTCCCGTCGGACCTCATGTGCACTAGGAGTCTCCTATGAGATACAAAATAGTAGTTAATATCATAGAAATAAGTTTTGAATTTATTTATGAAGATAAGGAAAATAAAAAATAAATGATACTTATACATACAATGGGGCTCTTAGTGCGAATGGAAATGCCTGATCATCGAAGACATAGAATTTGTACAGGCTCGTCGCTAGTAGCCACACCCTATATACAATAAAGAATTTAATTAAATTTCATTACCACAAAAATTTTACAAGAATGCATCGATATTTAATCAAATAGAAAGCACCTAATTACCATTCCTTTGTTAATGCATGCTGGCTCATCCCCCGCACTTTGTCCCCCCAGGATAGGTGGTACCTGCAAGATAAAAGAAAGATTAGCAACCATATATGATATAATATCAAATAGAAAAAAATATGCAAACACAACATAATGTACCATAGATGTCTCAAGGCCAAATGAAATGGCCAAGAGCATGGCATAATCAATTTGTTTGAGCTCCTCCTCAATCATCAACTAAACATGAATGAAGATCACATACATGTATAAGTCAGTATGGCTTAAAAATTAAAATTACTCTATTATAAAAATTAACTTTAAATCACATATTTAATAACAAAAAAATGTATACATGTATCAACACCGAAGGAGTCCATGCCTCTACATTCCCCTCCTCTCTCGCATCAGGGTCTATAGGCTCTCTATGTGTGTCTGGTGTATCCTCGTCTAATACAAAATGATACTTAGGAAGATCACCTATGGGACCTAGGAAAATATTCTTGCACATATTGCAAGTGTGAGGCACACAAATGTGTGATGAGCTAGCTAATGATGAACTAGCACTAGCATCATCAACATGAGGAGGCAGGACTAACCTAGCCTAAGATATCATTAGGCTACTCAGCTTATGAATGGCTCTGATGGTCTGAGAGCTAGCCTCTACCATAATATCTGGATGCTACACTCAAGGAGGGGGGAGATATTATTAGGGGGGACAAAAGTACCAGCTTTGCTCCAATGGGAAGAGGGTTTATCCCAAGGAGCTCCTAGTCCTACACCCATGCTTGGCTTCATGCTCCAATAGTTCACTTTAAGTTTCAACACAAATTCTGCATATAATTTTCTAAGGAAATAAAATGGCATGTCTAAATTTCTATTTGGAGGGATATCAAAGACCATTCACCAATGATCCCAAAATTTTGCACGTATGGAATCATTTGTGCATCATTTAATCGATAGTTTGGATTTTTTTGGGTCGACTGGTATACCCATTTTAAGGTTTGCGAAAAGGCTAGCCAAATCCTCTTTAGTTATATTGAGGGCCACAACCTCATCATAGTCCAAACCATCATCAAACATCTCATGCATTTCATCATGCCAATGAAGAGAAACATTTTGTTGGTTCTTAAGGGTTTCAATGTTATCTACTATGGTGTTTAGCATTAATAAGATAAGAGCCAATGCGAGTACATTGTTATATGTTCTTTGCAAATCCCTCAATTTAGTGAGATTTTCATTTATCAAATCCTCATTTCAAGGAGGGTTTTGAGGGGGTAGAGGATCATTTTATGGATAGTTTTGTGGGGGCATTGGATCATTTGGTGGGGGGTTACGAGGAATATTATTCCCTGCCTCAATGTCATCATTTTGATCAGCCATTCCTATTGAGTTGTAAAACGTAATATATATTAAAAAAACCTTAATTTTAACAATCTTTTTTCAAGAAAACCCTAGATTCAACTAAAACAAATAAAATAATGATAAAATCTATTGAATTTACATTAAAAGTGATTTAAAAAACAAAAAAAAACCTTTATATTGGTGTCCAAATAAGCAAAATAACATCCCGTGGGTCTGTCTTTTTTTTTTATACTATGACACAAGTATCAGATATCTGATATTATATTGGATATCTGATATCTATGGTAGTTAATATATTACTTTTTAATTATATAATATTATAATATATTTCTTTTTTATTAATATATTATATTTTATATATATTATATTACATTACTATATATTATAATATAATAATATTATTATATTATAGTATAATAATTATAAGTATTATATTATTATAATAATATTATGTTATAGTAATATTTTTTTTTTCTATTTTATCGGATATTCGATAAGGCTTGGCCTTACTTTCCAGGTTTGTTATCTGGATAGGTGAAAAAAAGTCAAAGTGGATTTTCAAGCACTTTTAGACATCTTCAAACTCTATTTTTTTTCACATCGCCACTTTTTGGCACACCATGATGCTACACATACCCATCACTTGATTCTTTGATATGTTGATTGCACTGGTGTTATCACAGTATATGACAATAGGATCCTTGATTTCTATATTCATTCCTACCAACAATTGTTTGAATCAAACAATGTTAGAACAATTAATTGCTACTACCACATATTTTGCCTCTGATGTTAATTGAGAGATGCAATCTTGTTTCTTGCTTGTCCAAGACACTAGTCTTTTACCAAGAAAGAATGCTCCACCACTAGTGCTTTTTCTATCATCAAGACTTCCTACCCAATTGGCATCAGTAAATACTTTCAAGTCCAAAGTACCTCCAAGTTTATACCATAAGCCATAGTATTCAGTACCTTTTAGATATCTCATGATTCTCTTGATTGCTATCATGTGATTTTCTTTAGGATTTGCTAAGAATCTTGCCACCATTCTAACTGCTAGAGCAATATTAGGCCTTGTATGTACTACATACTACAATTTTCTAATCATTGATCTATATGTTGTCTGATATACTTCTTTAGGATCATCATTTTTATAGAGCTTATGTCCAGTAGACATAGGGCTTCCAACTGGTCTTGAATCTTCCATTCCAAACTTATTCAGTATTTCCTTGGTATACTTAGAATAAGTGATGCAAATACCATTTTTTTCTACTGTATTGGTAATCCAACAAAGAATTTTATCTCACCAAACATGGATATCTCAAATTCTTTACTCATTTCTTCTGAAAATGCTTTGCACAAGTCATTGCTCCTATAAATAGAGTATCATCAACAAATATTTCTGCCAAGACAATCTTCTTGTCTGGTCCTTCCTTGATATACAGACTACTATTATCATTGGTTCTTTGAAAGCCAATATGTACCGAGTAATTATGAAGTCTTTCATACCAAGCTCTGGGAGCTTTCTTGAGACCATATAATGCTTTGTGTAGCTTACAAACCATGTCTCTTTTGCTAGGATCTACAAAATCTTTTGGTTGTTCAATGTAAAGCTCCTCATCAAGAATTCCATTCAAGAATGTAGATTAAAAATCCATTCGATATAATTTAAATCCTCTATGTATTGCATATGCTATTAAATTTCTAACACCTTCTAGTCTTGCTATAGGAGTAAAAGTCTTACCATAATCAATACCTTCTTCTTGAGAATAGCCTTTGCACACCAATCTTGCTTTGTTTCTTAAAAATTTTCCATCTTCATTTAGCTTGTTTATGAATACTCATTTTTTACTAATTACATTTTTATCTTTGGGCCTAGGAACAAGGGTCCAAGTTTTGTTCTTTTCTATTTGTTCTATCTCTTCATTCATTGATTCAATCTAGCTTTCATAATCCAAAGTATCTTTAACATCTCTAGGTTCAAATTCAACAAGTAAACATGTACCTTTTAATTTTCTCCTTGTCATTGTTCCATCAGATTTGTCTCCAACAATTAGATCAGCTGCATGATGCCTTCTGATATATCTTGCTAACATAGGCTCTTTAGGCTTTGAATGGGTTCCACTGTCTTCATTAAGAACTTTAGTTTCAAGTTTTGGTCCTTCTGTCTATGGCTTGGGTCCATCAAACTCGGTTTGAACTATCGTGGTAGCCTCTAATTGTGACTCAGGTCCTTTAGACTGTGACTCGGGTTGCACTGTTTGCAACTTAATAATTGTTGAAGATTTTGGGAACATGGGAGATGAAGCCTCTCTTTTTTCAGATAGGTTTGGTAGGGTATCAAGTTCATAGTAAACAAATCTTCTGTAATCCTCTAGTTCCTTGTTGCTTTCTTCTTCACTCTTTTCTGCAAACTCATCGAATCTAACATGTTTACTTTTTATTATTTTATGAGTGGAAAAATTCAAATATTTGTATGCTTTACTTTTGTAGGAGTATCCTAGAAATATGCCTTCATCACCTTTTACATCAAATTTTCCTTTTCTAGATTCTTTCAAGATATAACATTTTCTACCAAATACTTTGAAGTAACTTACATTAGGTTTGTAGCAATACCATAGTTTATAAGGAGTGTTTTTTGAATCTTTCTTCAACTGTACTCTATTCAAGGTATGAACTATAGTGCTAATAGCTTCCTTCTAGTATTTGAGAGCAACATTCTTTTCAATCATCAGGGTTCTTGCACAATCCATGAAAGATCTATTTCTTCTTTTAGCTATACCATTCTGCTATGGTGTACTAGGGGATGATACTTGTCTTTTAATTAATCTTTGAATACATAAATTATTGAGTTCATTGGAGATGAATTCACCACCTCTTTCTGATCTTAAACATTTCAACTTCTTTCTAGTTTCTTTTTTTACTCTTGCCAGATACGACTTGGATTTTTTAGAGGCTTCTAATTTTTCTTTTAGATACATTACAACCATCATTCTAGAATAGTCATCAACAAAAAGAATGGAATTTTTTTCTTGATTGTAACTCTCTATTCCAATAGGTCCACATAAGTGTGTATAAACAGTGTCTAAGACTTCTTCTGACTGATAGTTTTTTCTTTTGAAACTAGTCTTTCCCATCTTACCAATTTGGCAATTCTTGGATAAACCCATATCAGGCTTCTTCAAACTAGGAATGCCTCTTACTCTTCTATGTTTTCTTATCTTAACTAGATTATCAAAGTTTATATCACATAACCTTTTGTGCCATAACCAACTTTCTTTTACTTGAGCAATAAAACATGAATAATCACTGAGATCAAGATAAAATAGATTACCTTTTGTTTGCTTGCCAGATCTAACCAGATTTATTTTTCCATCTAGTAGTTTGGCTTGTCCATTAATGAATTCTACCTTGAATCCAATGTTATTCAACTATGCCATACTCACTATATTATGCTTTAGTCATTCAACCCAATAAGAATTATCACATACAATTTCTTTAGTTAATGAGATACATCCTTTTCCTTTTATGTTACAAGATTCATTGTTTCCAAATCTCAAACTACCTCCATTATAATATTCCATGTGCTCAATTTTTTTTTTGTCTCTAGTCATATGATGTGAATAGCCACTGCCAATAATCCGTATATCAATTTTTCTAACATGAGAGATAAGTTCCATTTTATCTCCTTCATCATTAGAATCATCTTTTATAGCAATATATACCATTTCATCTTCATTGTTATCAAAATCTTTAGCTATAAAAAAAGGTTTCTTACCTTTGTCCTTGTAGTTCTTGTAGTTTTTAGAATCCTTCTTGCCTTTGTGCTTATTCTTTTCTTTTCATTTTTGATTTCTTTATTTGGACACCTTGCAAAAATGTGACTAACTTCTTCATAGGAAAAGAAGATTAGAGGAACTTTACCTTTATACTTTCCTCTGCCTTTAGAATACTAGCTTGGAAGTAGGGCTTCAGAAACTTCAAGATCACTATCTAAACTTTCTATTGATTCTTCTTCATCACTTCTTGATTGACTGGACTTTGATTTCTTAACCTTTTCTTTGAGTGATAATTTAGCCTTAAAAGTAGACTCAATAACTCTTGAACTAGAAACATAGTTATCAAAGTTATCTAACTGAAAACTTGTCAATCTTCCAACTAGAGCATCCAAAGATATTTTATTATTTGGATCACATCTCATTTCTTGAATATCAGACACTCTAATTGCATAAATAGGAAGAAGAGTTCTAAGTATCTTGTTTACAACTATTTTCTCTTCAATGTCTCCTCCAGATGCTTTGATTGCACTTACACTTTCTTTGATCCTTTCCACATATTTTGCAATGTTCTCATCTTCTCTTATTTTCATCTGATAAAAATGACTTCTAAGAATTTTGGCCTTAGCTCTTCTTACATTCTCATCTCCTCCATATATGTCTTTTAGTTTGATCCACATCTCATGAGCCATCTTGCAATCTTTGACTTCATCAAATTCAACATAACTAAGAGCAGATGCAATATCAATCATCATGATGTTATGATTCTTCTTTTCAATAATATCTTGAACAAATAATGTTCCAGTGGGAGTCTTGTATTTAGTATCAAGATATTTGCATCCTAAATCATTGATAGTAGCCAAATGTAACCTCATAAGTCCTTGCCATGCTACAAAATTATCTCTATTTAACTTGGGGATCTCTCTTCTATAAGACATCCTAATCTTTAGCTTAGGTCTATGAAACCTTCTCTACAAGCACCAAAAGCTCTGGTACCAATTGTTGGAAATATAAGAGGAGTAACTGAGAGGGGAGGGGTGAATTAGTTACTACTAAAATAAATCCTAGATCCCTTAGATGCCAGTACAAAAATACAATTTGGATATTGTTGATGCTTAGTAAACACACATAAAATGTTGTAACTTGGTAAGTACTGGTTATACTTAGTAAATGGTTAACATGCAAACTTTAGATGTTATTTGTGAATACTTTAACTTAGTTACAAACACATAAAAGAAAATAACATGAACACATTTGACACTAGGATTTAACATGAAAACCCAATTAAGGAAAGACCACCAATTACAACTAGTTACTATTTTCACTCTTCTAAAGTGAGCTTTGTTATGAACCAACCCTATTAAAGGTTACAAAACACACTGTTAGGCATGACCCTGTTAAAGAATTTAATCACTTTATTCAGAGTGGCCTTGTCAGAGGTCTTGAGACAATTCAATAGAATTGCAACCTTATTAGAGAATTTACAAATAGCTATTAAGCCAACTCTATTAGGAGATTTGGATCACTGCTACAATGGTTAGAGAGTAACAATGAGATGACCTAATTTGAATACAAATAAGTTGGTAATTATAGATCTCTATTCTAGCTTGTTCTTGATTCTTCCTGATCCAATATTACTTTTTTGCTCCACAAGGATATTCTGCTTATCCTTCAAATTTGCTTCCTCTCTTTATCTTCATTACTTGCACACTTTTAAATTCTCAACTTGACCTTGTACTTATATGTTTCATATTATCAAGTTGACTCAAATACAACTTGGAATAATTAATACTCATCACTTTATTCAGATAGAACCAATAGATAAATCAATTGAGCTTAATATGCCAAAATAAGAAAATCTTTCATTAGCTAACCCAGCTCAATAGAAACTAACTCAGAAGTGATTTCTTATGTTAACCAACAAAAGCTCAGTTAACACTACAAACTTGCAAAGATCCTTTGGCAATTGAGTGAGCTCGGTTAGCACTAGTTCCATCTAACTTTCCTTCATTAACCAAGCAATCTTGATTAACACTCATCTTCTATAGTCTTTCCTTTGACACTCAAGTGAACTTGGTAGATATTTCCTTCTAAACTAGGCAACCACATGAATGCTCGATAGACATAGAAAACTATCTTCACTTCTCGAGTGATCTTGACATATACTAATTGATAATGATATGATATTTGTGTAACATCAAAGACAATACAAAATTAATCAATTGTATCCAACATGACCCTCACCTATTTATATTTAAAAAATAAAATCTAAGGATATGATTTTGTAGGTGTCATTATAAAAGGGTAGGTGATAATTAAATACATTAACACAAAATGGAAAACACCAATTATGTTAGGTAAACTAGAAAATATTTATGGCAATCAAATTAGGTCTCATTACAAGGGGGCATAACTAATCCAAGAGCATCCTTGGTCTATTTTCAATCCTGCATGTTGGAGGTGTTTGGTTCAAAAGTCATGGAGTCGATTACCAACGTAGTGGTGCTTGGTCGCTAGTGAGCTTAGTTTATGCTTGGGAGCTTGACATACTTTGGGAGCTTGGCCTACACTATGATGATTGGTAATGCTTGGGAGATCAACATGGTCTTGGACCTCAATAATATCTATGGTGCTTAGTATGTACTAGGAACTTAAAAGTGCTTAGGGAACTTAGTAGTGCTCAGATTGGTTTTGCTGACATTCAGTGTGGTCTTGGTTTCTATTAGTGCTGAGTTTCTAAGAGCTGAATTTTGGTATTTAATTTATGTAGGGGTATTTAATTTGTGTTGTAGCTGAATTGTGGCTCAACATATATTTAATGTAAGAGATTTAGTTTAGTTTCTAATGAATTGGGCTAACTTGTGGCTTAGTTGGGTATAAGTAGGGGGTCTTGTAGAGTCTTTAGGCATTATTATTAGGAGAATCCATCTTAGAGAAGAGGATGTGAACTTTGAAGAGCTAGTAGTTGTGGCTTGAGAACCAAAGGTTTGCTTGGTGGACTTGAGGGTACACGTGTGGGTTCTTCTTGGTGTTCTTATCTAGTTGTAGATCTAGACTAGCTGAGATTGGAATTGTGATTGTAAGTTGGATCTTGTAAAATTGATACTGTAATTTCTATTTGTATTTGGCCCTAACCCAAAAGGCCTTACAAGTGAGCATCTTGCATGTAATTAATTATATCTATGAATAAATAATTTTGATTTCATATCAGATCTTGCATTATTGTTGTTTTGTTATTGTATTTCTGCTATGTGGTTATTTTCTGGGGGTTAGGACATCTACTTTGGAAATTCTCCTACCTTGAACTATGCTAGATGGTATCAAAACAAAGGTTGTACCTAAGTGTGTAAAAAAATCATCAAAGTTGAGGAAGTTTTGCATCAGGGTCTTAGCTTGGAGAAGGTTGATCTTATGGCTAATTGATCTTCTAGATTTGCTGATCTATTGCTTTGGGTTTGCTAATTTTTTTGGAAAATGTCTCTAAGAAGATGGGACCCTAGAGAAATTGATAATCTTAATGATTCTATAGAAGAAAGGATCTCAAAGAAGATAAAAGTAGAGTTTAGATATGATATTGTATTGATGAAGAGTGACATGATTACTAAAATTGTGAGTTCTTTAGGTGGTGTACCTAGGCATGTGGGTATTGCAGGTAATTATGAGGAAGTTTTTGAAGACTTTGAAGTTGCTAGATCTAGTGGTGAGGACATAACTAATCATGTGGAGAGGGCTATTGGAACTAGGGCTAGTCAGTTTGCTAGACCCAAATCTCAGTTAAAGTTGAAGCATAATATGGAGGTTTCTAATTTCTCAAGTACTTTGACTCTTGAAGATCTAATTGATTAGATTGGTGAATTAGAAGAATAATTTGAGCTTGAGGATATTGTGGATCCACTTAGAGTGAAGTTGATAAAAACTAAGTTGAAAGGACATGCTACTCTTTGGTGGAAAAAATTGCAAAGAGATAGAGAAGAGGAAGGTAAAATGAAGATCTATAGATTGAGATTGATGGTGACTAAGTTGAAGGATAAGTTCATTCATGTTGATAATAAACTTGAGTTGTTTAAAAGGTTGTAGAATCTGAAATAGAAAGATATGACTATGAAGGATTATACCAAGGAATTCTTCAAGTTTACTATTTGGTTTGGTCATAGAGAATTGTTAAAGGAAAAGGTAGCCTAGTAAATTAATGGTTTGAGATTCAATATTAAGGATGAGGTTAGTGTGCTAAATATTTCTTTTTTTGAGGATGCTTATTAGTATGATTTGAAAGGAAGAAGATAAGTTGAAAAGGAAAAGTCAAGGTAATGCTAGAGGGAAGGAGAAATAGGATAGTTGTTTTGATGTGGAGCCTAATCAGACTCGAAGGTTCATTTAGCATAGTTTTCTCCCCATATTATTTCTATGAGGGTCTGTGAGAGTTTTTGGGGGCAATGCCCCCAAAGCCAAAAATGATCTTATATTGTAAATGATGTCAACTACTATTTTTCCTATTGGATGACTTATTTTAGCCCTGATTTTGTATGTAACAAAAACTTGTATAAAAATAGGCTTAGGGTTAGGGATTTCATAATGGAATGGTGATATTGTAGCTTCTTGCAAAAATTTTGAGCTATAAGTGATTGTAGATTGTAATGATTGGATAATAATAATATTGGACTTGCTATTGGTGGACATATCCTAGGAATTGGGTGAACCATGTCAAATCTTGGTGTCTTGTGTTCTCTTATGTGTGATATATTATTTTTTGATATTGGCTATATTTGTATGTAACTATTATTTCTGTCTGAGGTTAATCCTAACAAGAAGATGAATGACACTCTGGCTATCTATGAGCAAATGGTTATCCCTCTATGGATTTTCCAACTCTTCCATGAAGAACTAAAGCCATATCATCTCCTTAGCTATCTTTATAGAAACAACATACTCTACCTTTATACTAGATAAAGCATTAACCTTTTGCAACCTAAAAACCTAGCTCACTGCTACTCCACTAATAATAAATACATAACCTGTACTACTCCACCTGGTATCAATATCCCCTACCAAATTTGAGTCAACATGTCCTTGTAAATTAGTAGTAGAGCCCCCAAAATGTAAACCCTTAATATATGTTCCTCTCAAATATTTGAGAATCCATTTGACTGTATTCCAATGCTCAATTCCTAGATAACTAATATAGTTGCTAACAACTCCCACTGCATGTGTAATATCTAGCCTTGTACATAGCATAGCATACATCAAACTTCATATAGTTGAAGCATAAGGTACCTTGGACATCCTATCCTCCTCTTCTTGTGTCTTGGGATACATCTCTTTAGTCAACTTCAAATAATCAGGTAAAGGTGTGCTAACAGCTTTAGCATTCTCCATAGAGAAATGTTGCAACACCTTCACAATATAAGCAGCTTGAGATAATTTCAATTTCTTGTTCTTCCTATCTCTACAAATCTTCATACCAACGATTTGTTTTACTTACCCCAAATCCTTCATAGAAAATGAATGTTCTAACTATTCCTTTAATCCCTTAATGTGATCCATGTTAGACCCAACTATAAGAATATCTTCAAAATATAAACATAAAATAATGTAGTTGTCATCATCCAACCTCTTAAAATAACCATAATGATTTAAATGACATCTATTGTATCTATGCTCATGAATAAACTTGTCAAATTTTAGAGACCATTATTGAGGTGCTTTCTTTAGGCCATATAAAGTTCTCTTCAATCTACACACTAAGTTCTCCTTACCTTTGACTTCAAATCCTTGTGGCTATGCCATATATATCTCTTCATCCAAATTACAATGGAGGAAGGTTGTTTTAACATCAAGGTACTCCAAATGTAAATCTTCAGTAGCCATAATATTTAAAATAGTGCGAATAGAAGTCATTTTAACAAGAAGAGAGAATATATTATTAAAATCAATGCCCTTTTTTTTGTGAAAATTCTTTTACAACTAACTTGGCTTTAAATTGTTTCTTACGTCCATTCTCTTCTTAAATCCCATGTCTTGTTTTTCAGCAAAGAGTCAATTCTTCTTTCATTGCAGACTCCCACTAAATTTTTGTATCCACCTGCATAGCTTCATCATAACATTCAAGTTCACCAGCATCAATAAGTAAAATAAAATACAAGGAAGGAGAAAATATTTCTAGAGGTCTACTTAGCCTTGTTGATTGTCTAGGGTGTGTGGTATTTTTTGTTACGATTATTGTAGATCATGAGGAACCGTTGGAACACCATCTTTTGGAGTATCATCCAATACTACATAATCATCTTCTTTCTTCTCATGTTGCTGCAATAGATCTTTGTACAATAGTTTCTAATTGAGTATGACATCTTTGCTTCTTACAATTTTATGATTTTCAAAATCCCAAAGCCTATAACCAAATTCATCAATGACATATCTAACAAATACACATTTCTTTGACTTAGCATCCAACTTGGTTATATTTTCAAAATCTATATGAGAAAATGCTTTACAATTGAGGATCTTGAGAAAGGAATAACTCACCTTCTTACTAGTGCATGCTTCCTTTGGAATACCACAACCCAAAGGAGTCTAGGGACCTCTATAAATTAAATATACAATAGTATTGACAATGGCCACCCACATGTTTAAGGAAAAATCTGCATGCAACCTCATGCTCCTTGTATGCTCCATTATAGTCCTATTCATGCATTCAACCACTCCATTTTCATGTGGAGTCCTTGGAATAGCTTTTTGTCTATGAATACCATTAGTGGAGGAAGAATATTCAAATTAATGACTACAATACTCACCACCATTATTAAATTTGAGACATTTTAATTTCTTACCAGTCTCATTTTCAACCAAGCACTTCCATTTTTGAAAAGTTTGAAATTCATCAGATTTTTGTCTAAGGAAATAAACCCATACTTTTCTAGTTACATCATTAATAAATGTAGCATAATAATGAGAGACATCAAGGGAAGATACCTAAGTTGGTCCCCATACATTTGTATGCACAAGCTCTAATCTCTCACTTTTCTTTTCCTTCCCAATCTTCACAAAAACCACTCTCTTTTATTTTTCATACACACAACTTTCATAGAAATCCATATTAACACATTTCAGATTTGGTAAAACTTTCTTTGAATGAATTAATTGCATAACTTTCTCACTTATGTGCCCAAATTTGTTGTGCCATAACATTGTATTAGAATCTACAACAACTATTTGTTCTCCTCACTCAACTACAACAACTATTCCTAAACATCCATTTTCTCTGAAATAATCAAAGTAGAAGGAACAATATGACTTGTACAAAGATATGAGGTGCCTACTTTCACACCTTTTTCTACTACAAGGCAACCTTTTGAAATCTTCCAACTTTTATCATTAGAAGTAACTACACAACCCTTATCGCCAAGTTGCCTTGCTGAAATTAAATTCCTACTCAGCCTTGGAACATGTCTTACCTCATGTAGTAGCCAATGATTCCCATTCTTTAACTTAATCTTAACTTTTCCCTTTCGAAAAAATCTGATAGGGTTCATTATCCCCCAAATAAAAAAGCCCAAAATCACCTTGGACATAATCAATAAAATAACCTCTATGAGGTGTAGCATCAAATGAAGCACTAAAATCTAAAATCCATGAATCATCAATACTTTCTAAAGACAGAAGCAAAGAATCCTCTTTAGATTTATTACTTACCACATTTTCCTCCTTGATACCTTCTAATTTATCTCCTTCATTGTTCTTTCAAGTCTAGAAATATTTCTTCTTATGCCCTAATTTCCATAGTACCATCAATCTCTTAGTCCTCTAGATTGAGACCTCTTCCCCTTTGACTTTCCTCTTGATTCTCACAATTTTTGAAATTATTTCCTCTCTTAGTCATTCTACCTTTTCTTTGTGCATTCCAGGTACTTCCTGATGTAGATCCACCTGAGGTTTTCCTATGAGTTTCCTCAATCAAAATAACACCGATCATATCATCATATTTTAGAGTATTAGATCCATAAACAAAATTACTTACAACCATTATCAAGCCATTCCAACTTTTAGGCATTGAATATGAAATCAAGAGAGCCCTAATTTCTTCATCAAAATTAATACCCACAGAAAATAAATGACTAGTAATAGTATTAAACTCATTGAAATGATCTACAATATATCCACCTTCTACCATTTTCATATTAAATAAACACTTAATGAGAAATACCTTATTTGAATTGGAGGGCTTTTCATGCAATTTCGTTAAGGTTTCCATAAACTCTTTCATTAGCTTTACTTTTGTAATATTAAATGTCACCAATGGTGCTACCATAACTAAATGCTTCCAAGTGCCTTTCTATCTAAAATCTCCCATTTGTCATTGGTCATAGGTCCCTAGTTTTTAATTTTTCCTTCCAATGGCTTCCATAAATCCTTCTGATAGAGATAGTCCTCCATTTGCATCTTCCATAACTAAAAGTTATACCCATTAAACTTGTCAACCCTTAGCTTACCCTCACCTACCATCACTCCCACTCAACTTTGAGACTCCAACTTAACTATGAGACCTTCGTGTAGAGGATCACTAAAAAATATGATGACGATCTAGCTAAAAAATAAAAAATGATGATCATCTGGCTCTGATACCACTTGTTAGGATTAACCTTAAACAAAAATAACAATTATATGCAAATATAACCAATATCTAATAATAATAGGTCACACATAAGAGAACACAAGACACCAAGATCTAACATGGTTCACCAAATTCCTAGGCTATGTCCACTAATAACAAGTCTAATATTATTATTATCTAGAGATTATAGTCCACAATCCCTTATAGCTCAATACCACCATAAGAAGCTACAATATCACCATTACATTATGAAATCCCTAACCCTAAGCCTTTTTATACAAGAAAATTTAGGGCTAGAATAAATCATCCAATAGAAAAAATAGCAGCCAATGCCTTTTACAATATAAGGTAATTTTATGCTTCAAGGGTGCTACCCCTAAAAACCCCTATAAGGGTGAATTGCCCATCAACCCCACCCTGTACTATGATAGGGAGCACACCTAGGGTGTTTCCATAGGACCTCATAGAAATAATATGGGGAGAAAATTGTGCTGAATAAACTTCCAAGTTTGATTAGGCTCCACATCACAATAATCTCCGACTTGGAGATTGATCAGACTCCACAACAATAACAATAGCTATGCACAAGCTAAAACAAGTTCTAAAGGTTAATCAAAACTTCCTAATTAGAAAAGGAGAACATGCATAGGTGAGTTCAGAGGTAATTTTTTTAGATGTGGAACAAAAGGGCATAGATGTTTTGAATGTCCACTTCGTAGGACAATTGCTATTGTGAATGAGGTTGTAGTTGAAGACAGTTAGCTTGAGCAAGGAGAAATTTTGTTGGCTCAATGAGTACTAGTTGGTGAGAGGACATTAGATTCTTGTTAGAGGATTAGTTCATTTAGAAATTATTGTAAGTCTAGTGGTAAAGTTTGCAACATGATTGTAGATGGTGGTAGTATTGATAACCTTATTACCGAGGAGATGATTCATAAACTTGGTTTGAAGAAAGTAAGGCATCCTTATCCTTATAGGATTGGTTGGTTACAAGGTGCACATGCTTTAGAAGTGAGGGAGAAATGCCTTATTGATTTCTAAATTGGGCAATATAAGGGTCAAGTGTTCTGTGATATTGTAGACATGAATAGTTGTCATGTGTTGCTTAGTAGATCTTGGTAGTATGATTGTAGGCTATGCATGATTGTGTTAAGATGTGTTTACTATTGAGAAAGGTGGCAAGATTTTTTTTCTGACTCCTTTGCAGAATGAAGGGCTCAATAGGAGGAACCTTAGTATTTTCAATTGAGTTGAGTCGACAGATTCATAGAAGGTTTGAGATCAATATGGAAATCAAACCTATAGTGCACCTAGGATGGATGCGAAGAACCTAAAAAAGGACAAGGGAAAGAGTCTACACATTGAAGACTTGGAGGATATGTATGTGAAGAACCAATTTGAGATTTATGTGTTGAATCTTAGAAGATGTTCTTCTAGCTACTGAGAACATCTTTTCAAACATTGCGTGTCTAATGCAGGAGCATCCTAGGGCTATTTGCAATCCTAAAGGTTGGAGGTATTTGGTTTAGAAGTTATAGACTCAGTCACCAAAGGAGTCATGCTTGGTCTCTATTGGGCCTAATTTATGCTTGGGAGCTCAACATACTCTAGGAGCTCAACATACACTATGATTCTAAGAAATGCTTGGGAGCTTGGCATGGTCTTCGAGCTCAACAAGGTCTTGGAGTGTAGCAATGTCTATGGTGCTCAAGATGCACTAGGAGCTTGACAATGCTGAGGGAATTTACTAGTGCTTGGCTTGGTTTTTCTAACACTTGACTTGGTCTTGCTTTATTTTGGTGCTGAGTTGTATGTGAGCCAACTTTCGGTATTTAATTTATGTAGGGGCATTTAATTTATGTTGTAGCTGACTTGTGTCTCAACATATATTTAATGTAAGGGACTTAATTTAGTTTTTAATGAATTGGGTTGACTTGTGGCTTAGTTGGGTATAAGTAGGGGGCCTTGTAGATTCTTTAGGCATTATTATTGGGAGGATCTATCTAAGTGAAGAGGATGCAAACTTTGAAGACCTAGTAGCTACTACTTGAGAACCAGAGGATTTCTTGGTGGACCTAAGGGTACAAGTGTGGATTCTTCTTGGTGTTCTTATCTAGTTGTGGATTTGGACTAGATGAGGTTGGGATTGTGATTGTAAGTTGGATCTTGTAGAATTGATATTGCATTTTCTATTTGTATGTAGCCCTAACTCAGAAGGCCTTACAACCAAGAATATTGATGTAATTAGTTATAACTATGAATAAAGAGTTTTGATTTGGTATTAGATCTTGCATTATTGTTGTTTTGTTTTATTTCCACTATGTGGTTATTTTATGGGGGTTTTGACATCTCTTTTGGGGATTCTCCTACCTTGCATTGCATCAATAACTATTTATCCCTTTTTTGGATCATGCCAATTTTTAGATATGGTTCCAAAACACTTTTTATTTCAATTCTCATTATAGTAAAGGAAAATTTGTAACCAATTCAAAAATTACCCATAACTATGTGAAGGTATATCAAACTATCATAATCACAATTGTTAAGATAATATTGTTCGAAACTATAGTTGAATAATTTTTATTTTGTCATTGATGTCAAACCTTATTAGTGAGACAATTTCTAATTGAGTAGAGTTTCATATCAAGATGACTGATGAAGAGGATTTTAGAAGAAGAGATAACAAGAAGACCTAGTAAAAGGATGAGTTATGTGGAAACTACAATGGGCACTTGATTAGCTAGACCTTGAGAAGATAATGTGTTATTTAATCATAACACTAAGTGGATAAGATATTTGAGTTGAATCCTAAAAGACATGATCAATGAAGGACCAAATTCTTGCACTAAATATAGCTATAGAGAAGAAGATTAAGTAAATTAAAGTAGAAATTGAGTTGTTGATGCAAGAGCATCCTTAGTTGCACTGCTATCCTGCATGTTTTGAGTTTTTATCTTGCTGCTGAAACTGGGTTCTGTTGAAGCTATATTTTCTAGTTTTTGGGTCCTATTGCAGACTATTTAAATAATTTTTCATAATGAATTAAGGGCTGTAAAATTCAGGTATTGAAGAGGGCCTAGTTTTCTATCTATTTACTAGAGTGCAAGTTCTAACTCCTCATGAGTTAGGAGATATGGCAATTCTCTGGTAACATCAATTTCTGGCAGTTTTGCATGATAGTTTTCTATGCTCAACTTTCAAAATGGATGAATTTTTTTGTTAATGAATAAGACCTTGTGCACTTTAGGGGTTGTAGAGGACCTAGATATCTACCCACAGTTTGAAATAAAAGTTCTAACTCAATCAGAGCTAGGAGATATCATGATTTTTCTCGGGCATCAATTTTAGGATAGTTAAATGTTGATGTAGGTTGACTTGTGTATTTAATTTTGGTTTATTTTCATTTAATATTTGTTGAGAGCTGACTTTTGGCTTCTCCATGTTCTAGAATGATCTATAATCCATTTTGGCTAGTATAAATAGAGTGTTTATGCTTAGATCTAGGACAATTTTTTTGAAGATTGAAGAGTTTTTAGGCAGTTTTGAAAAGCATTGCAGAGCAGAACTGGAAAGTGTGAATTTCTTGTTGGATCTTTGAATGTGAATGTATTTGTATTTGACTATAACCTAGAAGGCCTTATAGCTGGGCATGTATGAAGATATTTTGATGAATCAATGAAAGCATTTTACTCTTCTTCCTCCTTTGGTTTCTATTCTTTGTTTTTGCTTCCATTGTGTTAACTCTTGCAAGGTGGTTCAGAGAGCTGGGTGTGCCATTGGCCCTAGTTTTCCCCATCCTTCCTTGCGTTAGGTGGTATTAGAGCTTGAGGTTTTTCGTTATGGAGATTGGATCATGTAGAAATCTGATTTGGATTTGGTTGTAGGGTGGCATATCTTTAGATTTGACCTATAACTCGCAAAGGGTTACAATCTTCCAAGAACCTAATTTTTAAAGATGGTTTGTGGTATAGGAAATGTTGATAATGCTATATTGGATCAATTGAGACAAATTATAGCTAGATTAGATGTTCTAGAGATAGCCTAGAGGAGAGTAGCACATCTTGATGATGTAAGTGACAGTGAAGCCACAACACCAAACCATAATCGATAACTTGAAGAAAATCAAGATGAATAAAAATTGTTGTGAGTGTTGTCTAGAAAAAATTCAAAGCCTATTGTAAAAGTTGTTCCTTATGATGGAAAATTGGATACCAATGCTATGTTACATTAGATCTTAGATATAGAGAAGTTCTTTGAGTATGAAAACACTCCTGATAATAGAAAGGTGAAGATTGCAGTCACTACGTTGAAAGGTCATGCATCACTGTGGTGGGAACATTTGCAAATTGATAGAGAAAGGAGAGGAAAAGAGAAGATTAGAATTTGGCTGAAGATGGTGAACAAGGTAAAGAAAAAATCCCTTCCTACTGATTACCAAATTAGCCTTTTGAGAAAGATAATTTTAAAAGAAAAGGACATGAGTGTGAAAGAGTATACCGAGGAATTCTATAGATTGGACAATAGATTTGGAAAGTGGATGATGATGTTGAGAAAATTCCAAGGTACATAAATGGGTTGAGATCTAGAATTCAAGATGAAATAAGTTTTGTGAAGTTGGAAAGTGTTGAAGAAGCATATCAATATGCCTTGAAAGCTGAGGAGATCTTAGAAAAGAAGCATGAACAAAGACAAAGAGGTAGAGGTGGTAGATTCTAGAGAGGCAAAGGTAGATTTTATGGAGAAGGTAGTAGATCTGATAGTTCTATGTAGGATAAAGGAAAATTTGAATGGAAGAATGATGAGAAAGACAAGACCAAGTGGAAAGAAGGTAGTTCATACCAAGGAGGTACTAGATCTTACCAAGGAAGAGGTAATTCTTATCCTAGAGGTGGTTTTTACGGTAATTGTTTTAGATGTGGTAAAGAGGAGCATAGATCTTTTGAATGTAGATCCTCTAAAAGTGGGCAGAATAATAGAAATGTTGTGATCAAGAAGACATTGAGAGTTCACCAAGTGGACCTGAAACTAGAGAAAATTTGATGGTGAGAAGAACTTTGTGTAATAAGGAAAGCAATGAAGAACCTGTCCTTAGAAGAAGTATTTTCAAAACTAGATGTAAGATGGCTGGAAAATGCTGCAAGGTGATCATTGATAGTGGAAGTTCAACAAATTTAACATCAGGAGAGCTGGTTACAAAGTTATAGTTGTAGAGGTTTAAACATCCCAAACCTTATCATGTTTCATGGATCAAAGATGAGCATAAGATATTGGTAAGTGAGAAATGTATTGTGAAGTTCAAAATTGGACATTATGTTGATGAAGTGTTGTGTGATATTATGCATATGGATTATCATCATATTTTGTTGGGTAGACCTTGGCAATATGATAGATATGTTGTACATGATGGAAGATTGAATCAATATACTCTTTGGGTAAATAGGAAGAAACAAACATTGCTGCCTTTGATTGAAAGTCCAAATGAGGTCAATTATACTGCAATAAAAGTTTGCATGGTTAATAGAAAGAAATTTGAAAAGGAAGTAAAGAAGAATCAAGTTTTTTTTGCTATAGTCCCTAGAGGACCAAGTGTTGGTAGTAATGGTCGAGCAATAGATAGTGGTAGCCGAGTACTAGAAGAAATTGTAGAATTGATGAACAAGTATTAAGGATATTGTTGCTAAAGATATTCCTGATGGTTTACCACCAGTAAGAAGTATAAGTCATTGTTTGGATCTAATTCTTGGAGCTAGTTTTCTAAACAAAGCACCATATAGGTTGACACCTATAGAGAATGAAGAACTTAATAGACAAGTGCATGAGTTGTTGTAGAAAGGATTGATCTGAGAAAGCTTGAGTCCATGTGATGTACCTACTATATTAGCACCTAAAAAGAATGGAGAATAGAGAATGTGTATTGATTATAGAGCTATTAACACGATCATAGTGAAATATAAGTTTCCTATGCCAAGGATGGATGACATAATGGATTGCTTGAGTGGAGCAAAGTATTTTACAAAGATTGATTTGAAGAGTGGCTATCATCAGATCAGAATTAGAGAAGGTGATAAATGGAAGACTACTTTCAAGACAAAAGATGGTTTCTATGAATGGTTGGTTATGCCTTTTGGTTTGACTAATGCACCTAGTACTTTCATGTGGTTGCTGAATGAAGTTCTAAAAAGATTCTTGGGTAAGTTTGTGATTGTTTATTTGGATGACATTTTGATATTTAGTAAGACTAAGGAAGAACATCTTGAGCATATTAGACAAGTATTGTAGAGGTTGAAAGAGGAAAAGTTACTGATTAATTTTAAAAAGTGTTCTTTTATGCAAAAAGAGATTGTGTATTTGGGATTTGTGATTTTAGTTGATGGATTGAAGATGGATCCTAAGAAGGTTAAAGAAATTTTGGAGTGGCCTACACCTAAGATTGTGGGTGACATAAGACCATTTCATGGTTTGGCTAGTTTTTATAGAAAATTTATAAAGAATTTCGCTGCTATTTGTAATGCTATGATTTAGACAATGAGGGGAGATAAAAAGGAATTCAAGTAAACACATGGGGTTGATAAGAGTTTTGAGACTTTGAAACAAAAGATTGCTAAATTACTTGTATTGGCTTTGCTTGATTTTAAATAAGTATTTCAAGTTGAATGTGATGCCAGTGGTAATGCAATTGGAGCTATATTAATTCAAGAAGGTAAGCCTGTTGCTTTCTTTAGTAAAAATTTGAATGATGCTAAAATGAAGTATTTTGTGTATAATCAAGAGTTTTATGCTATTGTTAAAGCTTTGAAAAAGTGGAGACATTATTTTATTCCTAAGGAGCTTGTGGTGTATCTAATCATAAAGCTTTACAATGCTTAGGAAGTCAACATAAATTGAATCAGAGACATATGAAGTGGGTTGAGTATTTGTAAAAATTTACATTTGTCATTAAGCACAAGAGTGGAGTTCCTAACAAAGTTGCTAATGCATTGAGTAGAAGACATTCTTTGTTGATTGAAATGAAGGTTGAAGTTCTTGGTTTTGATGAAATGAAAGAGTTGTATGGTGCTGATCTTGATTAGACTAAGGCATGGAGAGAGTGTAGAGCACCAAATCTAAGAGATCACATAAGTAATTATGATGAGTATTTCATTCAAGAAGGTATTTTGTTTAAAGGTATTCAGTTGTGTATTCCTAGAAGTTCTATGAGGCTGAATCTGATTAAGGAAAAGCATAGTGGTGGATTAGTTGGACATTTTGGAATTGATAAGACATTGAGTTAGCTGAAAGAGAAGTATTATTGGCCACAAATGTATAAGGATGTTTTGAAAATTGTAAAGGGTTGTGGAGTTTTTCAAGTTGCAAAAGAGAAGTAAGTCAAAATACTAGTTTGTATACACCTATTACTATTCCTGAGAAACCTTGGAGTGACATTACTATGGATTTTTTTCTTGGATTACCTAAGATAGTGAAGGGGTATGATTCCATATTTGTTGTAGTGGACAAATTTTCTAAGGTGGCTCATTTCATACCATGTAAGAAGACATTAGGTACTAAGCATGTTGCTAAACTTTTCTCTAAAGAGATTGTGAGATTGCATGGATTACCAAGAAGTATTATTTCTGACAAAGATAGTAAGTTTGTTGGTTATTTTTGGAAGACTTTGTGGAAGAAGATGGTTATTGAATTAAAGTTTAGTTCTACATTTCATCCACAAATAGATGTAAAAATAGAGGTTGTGAATAGAAGCTTGGGTAACTTGTTGAGATATTTAGTTAGGAATAAGCCAAGTAATTGGGAGATGGTATGGGCACAAGCTAAATTTGCATACAATAATTCTATGAATAGGAGTACAAGGAAGACACACTTTGAGATTGAGACTGGAATGAAGCCTAGAGGAGTATCAAATTTTTGAGAGATATTGCTGGTGAAGAAAAGAGAAGTGTTCCAGGAGAAGAATTTTCTAATTTTATGGAGTCTTTGCATAAGGAAGTGAAGTTGAGGATAGAACAAAGTAGTCAGAAGTATAAGGAGAATGCTGATCAATCTAGGAGACATCATGATTTTCAAGTTAGTGATGAAGTAATGGTTCATTGGAAGAAAGGAAGATTTCTAGTTGGAACATATAGTAAGCTAAAGATGAAGAATTTTGGACCTTGTAAGATCTTGAAGAAATTTGACAATGGAAATGCATATAAAGTTGAGTTACTTGATGACATGGATATATCTTCTATATTCAATGTTGCTGATTTATACAAGTATTATGAATTAGATGATGAAATTAATATATTAGAGGACTATCCTAAGAAGTAAATTGAAGAAGTTGAATAGGTATTAGATCAAAGAACTGGTAAGAACATAAGAGGACAATATTTTAATGAATATTTGGTGAAGTGGAAGAATAGACCTATGGAAGATGCTTCATGGATTTCTTAATCTGAGTTGGATTTAGCTTAGGTTGTGACATATCAATGATTTGAGAGAATAATTTCTTCCTAGTTTTCTAATGTAGGAGTATCCTAAGTTGCACTACTATCCTACGTGTTTTGAGTTTTTATCTTATTGCTAAAATTGGGTTCCGTTGAAGCTATATTTTTTGGTTTCTGGGTGCCTATTGTAGACTATGTAAGTAATTTTAACTAAAAATGTATGGATTGAAGAGGGCCTAGAGTAATATCTATTTTCTAGGGAAAATTTTCTAACTTCTAATGAGTTAGGAGATATGCCAATTCTTCTACAACATCAATTTCTGGTAGTTCTGAGCGATAATTTTCTATGCTCAACTTTCAGAATGGATGCACACTTTTTCTTAATGAATCAAACCTTACACACTTAAGGGGTTTTAGAGGACATAGATATCTACCCACATTTTGAAGTGTGAGTTATAAATTAATTTTAGCTAGGAGGTATTGTAATTTTTCTCAGACATCGATTTTAGGATAGTTAATTGTTGATGCAGGCTGACTTGTGTATTTACTTTTGGTTTATTTTCATTTAATATTTGTTGAGAGGTGACTTGTGGCTTCTCCATGTTCTAAAATGATCTGTAAGCCATTTTGAATAGTATAAATAGAGTGTTTAGGCTTAGAGCTAGGATAGTTTTTTTAAAGAGTGAAGAATTTTTAGGCAGTTTTGAAAAGGATTGTAGAGCAAAACTGGAAAGTGCAAATTTGCTATTGGATCTTTGAATGTGAATGTATTTTTATTTGGCCATAACCTAGAATTATTTACAACTAGGAATGTATGAAGATATTTTGATGAATCAATGAAATTATTTTACTCTTCTTCCTCCTTTGGTTGTTATTCTTTGTGCTTTCTTTCGTTGTGTTAACTCTTGCAGGGTGGTTTGGAGAGCTAGGTGTGCCATTGGCCCTAGTTTTCCCTGTCCTTCCTTCCATCAATTATGCTAGTGTTGACCAAGTAAATAGTATAAATGAAGAAAATATAGTGTCGACCAAACACCAGTAAAGAGTGAGTATCAAAAAATTTAGACTGAGTGAAGATAGAAGAAGCTGAGCAAGACAGTTAGTGATGATTAAGTTATCTAGTGATGACTGATGTTGAGGAACATAGTTTTGACTGAGTGTTAGGATTTTTTATTTTGTGAAGGAACTAAGAATCCAAGTTGACTATTGGTTAACACTTAGTCTTCCTTTGTTTTGGTTTATGCACCAACTCTTAATATGCCCAATGTGATGAAAGAAAAATTTGTTAGCAACATAATGGGTTAGTGTAGGTATTCTATCAAGGATCCCTAAATTGAAAGGTACAACTCCCTTGTATGCTAATATTTGCAATGAATGTTGTTTTTAGTAGATCAACTATATTTTGGGGGTGTGATCTTAACCAGAGCAAAGAAGAGGTATGACTAGATTTCCCAAAGCTTTAAAATAATCTAGGTAAATCTATGATAATGACTCACAAAGATCCACATCTATGAATTCATATGAGCCACCTTAAGTTCCTTTAATGCCTAAACGGAGCTTATTTAATGTACTAAATGCAAGATGCAACAATGTGAAACTAGCTAATAATACATACTACATGAGAAGAAGAACACTAATCAACTTAGCAATTCCTATATTGCCTAAGTTACCAAGGTTCCACAAAAAATGTTTGTTTCTTACTCAATATCTTATATTAATAAATACCAGACTCCCCAAACATCCATGAAGATGCAAATGAACTAACTTGTATGAAATAGAGGAATGAGATATACTATAAATAAGGGACATAAAGATTATCACCATTGATAAGAAAGAAATAAAGCCCCATTCATTTGCAATCCCATAGTTATATTAACAACACATTTCATTACAACCACCACACAAGAACTAAAACTGGGCTAATATGAATGAAAAAATTAAAATATAGACATAGAGTCTCACATAGTAGTCCCAGCTATAGGGGTTTTCCCAAATCCAATTTTTTTTTTGATTTTATTTTCTTCTCAAAGAGTTACATTTATAGGCCCTTTAAAGTTGGCCAGTTACATTTCAAGATTACTCCACAAAGCATCTTTGAATCATTCTAATAATAGGATTGACTGGCTAGTCATCCATTATAGAACTTTACCTTGTGAGGAGAATGCCAAATATGGCCACAATATCAAAAAGTGAGAAAGAGAGAAGAGGTGACACTTGTCATATTCTTGCAAGAAGAGTGTACGATTTTATTAGGGTATTAATTTTTATTTGGAGTTACGACCTTGGCTCTATATGCTTTCATTACATCAATTACACTCTTCATCTCATGGACATCTAGAATACGAATGCTGTTAGCTCTAATAATCCATTAATCATGCATTTCTATCAATTCTTCAACTCTAGAAATATTTGATTGGAGCTTCTCCACTGCATGCTTTAGAACATAACCCATTGTTTAAAGTTCTAAGGTCTTTGCCACCTAGACTTTTGATGGATTAGTAGCCTTGTTAAAAAATGCCAAAAATGAAGTCTTCATTCTTTTGATGTCTACTAGTTGAGCATTACTAGTAACCTTTTTTGTTGTGCAAAACCTTTAGATATTCAAATGTCTTATCCACGGTTTTCTTCACTAGATCATATACATCCTTTAGCTCATTTTTAGACTTCAATGAGCTCTCAATTTTGAATTCCAATGATTACTTCCAATGAAGAAATGGTTCTTAGCCTATCTTGAGTATCCCATGGGTCATAACAACATTAGTTTTTATGTTAACCACCTCTTGCAATAAGACCAATTTCTCTGTTAGGCTCTCTAATGTTTTGTGCATTGAATTTTGATGGCTTGACACTGTTTTTGTTATTTTTTTAGTATCTAAAAATATATTTCCAAGGTTCTCAATGAGAGGGGGAATGTGGGGCTTCATCTCATCAATCTAGGTATGACCAATTTGACCAAATTTCCTCTCCTATTGTAGCTTAATTAGAAAATTGTTGTTCTCCTCTACAATTGGTTCAAATTTTCTTTTATAGGTTCTTCCAGGTGCACCTCTGATATAATCCATCAATTCCTAATTTGAGGCTTTGAGTACCTCTTTTCTCGACCTTAATTCCTCCAGTCTATCCTCAATCTTCTCATTTGTTTATTTCTAGATGTTGACCATAGAATCATCCACTAGAATTCCCAAGTCAACCATTCTAATTTAAAAATCATTAGTAGTTAGCTCATGGAACTTTCCTTCATTTTGAGGTTCTACAATTTCCACTAACATATGACTAGTAGAGGAATCCATGGCCAATGCTACTAGAGTCTTCTGCTTTGTTTCCTTCTTTGATGTTGGTTGAGCTCAAGTTGCTTGCCCAATGATGTCCTTAGATAGAGAAACTTTCTCACATCTCTTTTTCCAATTAATAGTCTCTTATAACAATGATTCATTTGAAAGGACATTAATTGCTAACTGCAAGGTTGTAGGATAAAAAATCTTCCCTGCTACTAGAGGTGTTACTTTTTAATGGCGAGCACTAGGAAAGGTAGTTACCTTGGTAACTAAGAGGGATACAGTGTCACCTTGATGAGATGCATCTTGCTCTTGACCATCTAGAGGATTATTTTCACCGTCAAGGTTGATGACTGACACCGAGGATGAGGGATTATCTATTGACTTCTCCTTCATTTATTTTTCCTTATCTTTCTCTTCCTCCCTGACCTTTCGTATGTCTAGAAGAGATCCTCCTCCATAGGTTGGAGTGATTTGAACATTTTTTTCAAGAGGTTAGTCTCCTCCTCCACCAATATATTGTGCTAGCCTAGCTGATGTTGATGTAGTAGTAATTATGGATGTAGTAGTAGTAGATTGAGTTGTCCAAGAAGCTACTCCATCAATAGAACTTGCAGTTCTAATTTTCTTCTTCTTTTCTCTAGTCCACTCTACCCATGTTTTTTTCTGTTGATTAAACCATACATTGGGACTTCCATTGTGTCAATAAAAGGATCTTCATGTAGATTTTACACTATAGCAGTGTCCTTGATTTTCTCATAAGTTGAGGGATGCATGTAGGAGATATCATATACAAGATCACTAACATCAACTGTATCATTATACAACATAATTTTATCTATTATTAATTTGGACCAATACCTTTCTCTAGTTTGGGATTCATTATAAAATTGAACCAATAGTCTTCAATGTCTGAGACATACCTAGGAGCACATCCTAGCTTCACATGATCTTTTACAAATTTCACTAGGTCATATTGGGGCCTTATTACCTCATGATAAATCAACTTAATTCTTCTCTCAAAGGCCTTGACATGATTTTGGGTATCAAATCTAAAGGCACAAGAGTAAGGTCCAACCACTATTAGAAAATGAATCCCGACTATCTTTTTTACACATTGGAACACAAGGTGTTTACTTCTAGTATTTTCCTACACAACTCAACAAGAACAACCATGTCTTCAAGATACTTGGGGAGCCTCATCAGAAATCCATCAAATGCACCAATCCCTAGCTATGATAAAGATGAGAATTCAATGAAAAAAAATCCAAATTGGCTGACCAGTGATATGGACTTTGGTGAGAACCTCTGCTCAGGGCATCCTTCTAGTTCTTGGTACAAACTTATTGTAAAGGCATCATTTACCCTTAAATGTGCCTCAAAATTCCTTTGCAATTAGAGACAAGGGTAAAATTCACACACCTTGGTGTTCTCGTCATAGTCTTTAATACTGAGGTGACCTAGCTAGAAATGATGTATGGCTAAGGAATATATGATATATAAAGACATATATAACTGGTTGAATACATTAGTTGAATTTAGCCAAGAGGCAAGCTCTTCACATATAATTTGAGTGTAGTCAATCTGTAGTCCCTCAGCACAAATGGCCTATACTAAGTAGAAGTGATGCTTGATTAAATCTAGGATCTCCTCCCTTCCTTTTAATCTTAGCAATAGTGCCAAGATATCCACACTTTATCTCTTTACATTGGTTCCAAAAAAATTCATGAGGTGTTTGAAACCAAATTTACTACATGTTCTCTCTTCTCAAAGTCTTCTTCTCATTAAACATCAATGCAGAGGAAGAAAATTTGATGTTGCAATATTCTTCTTTTACTAGGATGCTAAATATAGATTACATCAATTCTTTTTTTACAGAAAGCATAATAGATTGATCAGGTAGCAATATCTGCTTTATATCTAGATTGTATCTTTCAATACATTCCTTTACCAATTCTAGTTTATGCACAACCATAGGGAATGCAACAACCTCAACCAGTTCACTCTCTTTCAATTTCTAGGTAATTGGATGGATAGGCTGGGTATTGAGTCTTCTATGTAGATTACCTAGGTCATAAAATTTGAAGGAAGTATTAGAATAGTTCTTTAACTCACTCTCCAATCCAATCAGGAGATCATACTCTTCTACTTTTATTTCCATTAGCTTATACTTTCACTAAGGAGACAAATTTCTTTTTTAAAATAGTTGTTACAACATGAAGAGCTCTATTTGGGGAAAATCTAATGATATAGGCACAAGAATTTGAATTTTAGCACCACACAAATGAAATAACCCACAACTAATGGTTGTAATGGTTGGATTTTTAATAAATTAGATAGATTAATGATTCTTTAAAATATTTTACTTCCACCCATATCATGGATCATAAATCCTATGAACATAATATTGACTTAAATATCCAGTAGTAGCAAGATTAGTTACTTATTGAATTAGTTGATTTTGTCTTAATGGAAATTAGCCTTTTCACTTTGAAATCTAGAAAAAGGGTTTTCATTACAATTCTTTATGTGTAGAGAATGGAAGCATAAACTTACCTTTCTGTAAGCTTGCCTTTTCCTTTGATTTAGGATCATAGCATGAACATTTCTCCTTTGGCACCTTGGACATCCTATCACTTTCTTTTTTGCATCAAGATTTCTTTTGTATTTTAGCTCATTCTTTGGAGAAGCCACAAAACAAAATTTCCACCTTGAGGGCTTGGACTCTTATCTTCTTTAATCAGGTTCGCACTTTATGAACTACTCCATCGAAAATAACATTGTGGTATTTCTAAAAATTCTTTTCACATCTGGATTTAATATTTTCACATTTTTATATCTTCCAAAATAGAAACTCCATCCTTTCTTTTTAGATAGAAGGCATCATCGAGGCATGTTTTTTTCAAAAAATTTGACCAACTAGGAGTATTTCTTTACTTTTCCTAACATTGCTTTGGAAATAACCTTTAAGACATGCACTTCCAAAGGGAAAGCACCCAAATTTATGGAGCTCTACTCTTCAATGCAAAAAAATATGGGACTTTGGATTGGTATTGTGAGAGTTCCATGGCTATGGATCCTTGTTCTTCTAATATCCTCATCATGAGTCAACCTTTAAATACATCTAGAGATGTCAAAATACTTTGTTCTTCAAGATGCTACCTGATAGACGATATCAACAACATGGATTTGATAGGATGAGCTAGAATTTTAAAGGAACTTTATGCTAGCTAAAGGAGTTAAATTTAGAGAAATAAAAAGCTTCCTTCTCATCAAGAAGATGATTTAGACAACAACCCACCCATCCTAAATCTCCTAAGACCTTGATGCAAGGAAAAATCATGAATCTCACATAGAGGTGTCGAGACATAGAGAACCCCAAAAGTCTTAAAAGGAAAGCCTCATGGGTGTTTGATGAAAAGGGAGCCACCTAGAGATACCTTGACAAGGATTTAGATAGAATGAAAATTAACCAAGTTAGAAGCTTAAAAGGGGAGCATTGAAATTTGGCAACACTAACATAGCTAAATTTTTGGATTAGTCAAAGCATGTGAAGAATAAGTATTGATGAGTTGGAGCATTTAATGTTTGAGAAACCATGTTTGATTGTTTCTAGGCATGCATTCAAAGATATGTTTTGAGAGGTTTCTAGAAGGAGAAGGAGGAAATTAAATGATGGAAGAACTTGATGAATTATACCTAACCCTAAGATCAATGGTGATGTTTAAGCAATAAAATATCAAAGCTACCTATTTAAGAAGGCATAAGAATTAATATATATAGGTTAGAAGTTTCTAATTTTGTTGATTGGAAAACTTGAGTAGAAGGCTATGAAGAAGGAGAAGAGTTGAGGTGAACAATGATTGCCTCAATTATTTTTTTAGTAAATAAAGTAAACTTATGAAGTTTACTCAATGAGTTATCAAATAAGCTACACTATGATCTATGTTTGCAAATGTGAGTTGTACTTATTATATCAACTTGTTGTCACTTTCTAATCATTGTATCAATTAAAATCCCTTATTCAAGGTTGACCTAATAGTCATTTGTAAATCCTTTAATCAAGGTGACATTCTAAAGGAATGTTCTTAAGTCCTCTAATAAGTCCACTCCTAATAGGGTGATTAAATCTTTTGATAGGGTTACACCTAACAATATGTATTGTAACCTTTAACAGGGTTGGATCCTAATAGAGCTCACTTCAAAAGAGTGAAATATTGGTGAGATGTTATTGGTGGTTTTTCCCAAATAGGGTTTCTATGTTAAATCCTAGTGTTATACTTGTGTGAATTTTGTTTGAGATGTTTTACTATTTAATGTTTTACATTCTATAAGTTAGTTATTATTAGGATAGTGGACTACAATTTAATTTTACTAATAAGTTTATATAGAGACCAAGTAGATTAAATATTATATCTAAGTTATTTGAAGAGTTCAAAAGTTTGATTGGTACATCTATACCCCAGAATAACTAATTCACCCCTCGCTCTTAGTTATTCTAAATCATTCTATCAATTTGTATCAGAGCATTAGTGCTTGTAAGAAAAAGTTCGAAGGGGCTTAAAGCTAATTTATTAGTTATTTAGAATCATTCTATCAATTGGTATCAGAGAGTTAGTGCTTGTAAGGAAAATTTTGAAGGGACTTAAAGATAATTATTAGGATGTATAGGAAGGAAATACCCAAATTGAACATGTAGAACTTCCCTGAATGGGAAATTTTGATGAATTTGCACATTGCTAGAATTGGAGATTTAGTTGTGTACTACTTGGACAATGAACACAAAATAGTATCATCACCTATGACAACCTAGTAAATAAAGGAGAAACAAGAGCATGATCATGAAATGTAGGAGATTGCATCTACCCTAAGCTACACATAATTTGATGACATAATGCACTGCAACACTACAAAGAAGATGTAGGAAAAGTTGGAAAAGATCCATGGAGGAGATAAGAATGTACTAATAGCCAAGTCAAAAAGATTGAGAGGAAATTTTGATGACATGAATATGGTATAAGGTGAGAAAATTTATTAATATGTTGGAAGAATCAAAGAAGTTGTGAATGCTATTAGAGGATCTGAGGGAAAAATCTCTAATGAGACTATGATAAAAAATGTACTAAGAACCTTACTTCATATTTATGCTATTAGAGTTTGTGAAATATGAGAACTAATATGTACTCCTAGTTATGACTTAACCTTTGATAGTCTGGTTGGTCGACTTACTTCTTTTAAATTGTCAAATTTTGATAATTTTACTACCCCTATTATTGAATCTTCTTTCAAGTGACAATTGGTTTTACATAAGTCTAAGAAGAAGAAAGTAAAGTGTGAGGATAGTGAAAATATTCTGATAATGATCTTGAGCATCTTGAGGCATTAACAACTAGGAGACTACCAAGGAAATGGAAAATTCCTATAATCTATTTTTCATGCAATAAATTTGATCATATTGCCACAAGATGTCCTAATAGGGATGACACAGATGAAAGGAAGACAACAAGTTCAAAGGAAGAAGAAATGAAAAAGATAATAGATGATGCAAATACTACAAAGGAAAAGGTAATAAGTTTTGTTACATTATTGAAGAAGAGACTGATGATGGCTCTGATATTCATGATGAAGAAGCTTATGTTTCCATGAAAAAGATGATTCTAATGAAGATGAGAACACTGCACTTATTTCATATGTGAGTAAAGGTGATAGATGGATACGTGATAGTGGTTTATCATGTCACATGATTGGTGATAAAAGTAAATTTGAAACCTTAGAACATTATAAAAAGAGATAGTGTTAATTTCTATAATGATGCACCATGTCTTATGAAAGGTAAAGGATAGATAAGATCACATGTGACAATGCTTATTTGGTTGAAGGACTTAACTAAATTTTTTTGAGTGTGGCATAATTGAATAGTTTAGGCTACAAAGTTGAATATTATCACAAGAAGGCTAAGAGCTACAATGGTTCTAGTGAATTGATGGGAAGTGGAGACTAAGCAAGAGGTAACTTGTTATATCTAGACCTATCTAATGATACATCCTTGTTTGCATAATGTGATGATATATGGTTATGGCATAAGAGGCTATGTCATGTAAAATTTGGCAATTTGGTAGGCATTAGTAAGAGGTTTACCAAGATTGAAGAAACCAAATAATGTGATATGTAAATAGTGTCAATTAAATGAAAAAATCTAGTTTCAAGAGCAAGACCTATACTTATGATGTTATTTTAAAGTTGTTTAATACTAACCTTTGTGGACCTATTAGATTGTAAAACTACTACGGTGAAAAATATTTTATTGTATTTGTTGATGACTACTCTAGAATGATGACTGTGATGTTTCTAAAAGAAAAAATTGATGTATTTGAAATGTTTAAGTGGTATTTGTCTAGAGTTGTAAAGGAAATAGGTAAAAGCTTCAAGTATCTAAGATCTAATAGAGAAGGTGAGTTCATATCTGATGAATTCAACACACTCTACAATGATGGAGTTATCAAGAGATAGATGTCTAGGCCAAGGACCCCTCCATAGAATGATATAGCTAAGAAGAGAAATAAATCAACCATGGACTAAGCTATGACATTAATGATAGAGAAGAATGTAGTACCTAAGTACTATAGGGAAGCTATAAGTGTTACAATTTATACCTTGAATGGAGTACAAGTTAAGAAAAATACAAATATTATACTTTTTGGGGTATGGTATGAATATGCACCTAATGTGAAATATTTCAATTCTTTTGGAAGAAAAAACTATATGTTGAAAGACAATAGAGATGGAAAACTTGATGAATAGAGTGATGAAGGTATATTCTTAGAAAATTCTACTAAAAGAAAAGAAGATAGGCATTTAAATTCTACCACTAACAAATTTTTGGAAAATACAAATGTGAAAGTTGATGAATATATAGAAAAAAATGAAGTTCAATGTAAGAAGGAACCTAAAGATTACAAAAATTTCACATATATTAATGAAGGTGATCCCAAAACCTTACTTGAACTTGAGAAGAAAGTTTTTGAGCAACACCAATGAGTGAATGTCAAGTTACAACAATAGTGTGTCAAACATTAGGCAATTAGTGTCAAGCATTAGGAAGAGCATGTTGAGCATCATCAAGTGATTTCAAAATAACCAAAAGAATAAGATGAAATACATGAAGTGCTACATGAAGCTAATATACAAGATGAGTTGGAAGAAGAAGTAAGAAGACTTGAGCCTTCATTAGCAAAATATGTGAGAAGACACCATGCACCTGATCAAGTCATTGGCGAAAAAGATTCAAGAATTATGACAAGAAAAATACTGTGGAGTGATACATGCTTACTATGTGAATTTGATCCTAAACTAGTGAAGGATTTTTTGGATAATGAACATTGGATTCAAGCAATGAATGAAGAGATTGAATAGATAGAGAAGAACAAAACCTGGTCACTAGTACCTAGACCAAAAGACAAGAATGTTATTGGAACAAAATGGGTATTTAGAAACAATTTGAATGAGAAAGGTGAAGTCACAAGAAATAAGGCAAGACTATTTTGTAAGGGATACACTCAAGAAGAAGGTATTATGGGGAGACATTTTCCCCTTTTGAAACATTAGAAGGAGTGATAACTATACTTGAATATTCTACTTAAAAAGGATTCAAAGCTTACCAAATGGATGTCAAGTCTACATTTCTAAATGGAATTATGGAAGAAGAAGTCTATGTTGAATAGCTTGAAGGATTTTCTTACTCAAAAAAAAGTAATATACTACGTAAGTTGTACAAAGCATTGTATGGATTGAAACAAGTCCCTAGAGCATGGTATGAAAAGTTGTACAGATATTTTGTGAAATTTGATTTTGCAAGGACAAATGATAATGGAAATCTATACTTGATGAGAAAATCCAAGAAAGGGATATTGTTAGAAGATATATTTGTGGATGATATCATATTTGGAGGAAAAAATGCATTGTGTAAGTCATTTTTTGTTGAAATAAGGAAAGAGTTTGAGATTTATATGTTTGTAGAGATCAAATTATTTATTGGTTTGAAAGTATATCAAATGAAGAAATGTATCTATATTACACAATATAAGTATATCAAGGAGATACTAACAACTTTTGGTATGAAAGAATCAAGACCAGTTAAAACACCTATGGCTATTCTACATAAAATTTCAAAGAGTGATGGTTTTGGTGATGTGAAATAAATCTTATATAGATCGATGATTAGAAAGTTATAATATGTTGTTCATAAAAGAAAAGATATTGCACTAGTAGTTGGGATAGTTGCAATATTTTTTGCAAATCCCAAGGAGAATCACACAATGGTTGTGAAAATAATGGCAAGATATCTGAAATGAATGAAATATTGTGGATTGTATTACAAAAATAATTAAGAGTTTGAATTAAGAGTCTAGACTTATGTAGATTAGGTTGGAAATGTTCATGACATAAAGAGTACAAGTGGTAGATCTTTCTTTCTAGGTAAGAGACTAGTTTCATGTACAAGAAAGAAGCATAACTACATCTCCCAATCTAGAACAAAGGTTGAATATGTAGCAGCAATAGTTATTTGTTTTAACATAGTGTGGATCAAACAATTGTTGACAAGAATGAAATAAGAGATCATTGAACCAAATACTATATTCTGTGATGACACAATTTATATAAACATATGTAAAAATCTTATGATGTACACCAAGATGAAGCACACTTCCATCAAGTATCATTACTTGAGAGTTGGTACAAGATAAAGAAATGAGATTGAAATATGTGAATACAAAGGAACACATAACTGTTATATTCAAAAAAGATTTACCTAAGGATGCACATGAATATCTAAGAAGTAAATTGATGCAGGAGAATCTTGGGTGTAGGAGCAATCTTGCATTGCTTAAAAATATTTTTATTTTTTGTCTTTTCTATTTTAATAAGGACTAGCAGACATGGGGTTGCTATTTCTAGGAACTTGCTATTTTTAGTAAGTTTGGTATACAAGCTCAGAATGTTCTCATTTTCTATAAGAAGATTCATTTTAGAATTATAATCCTACCATAAAAATCTCAATGCTTGAGCTTAAGTATCAGAGAATTTATTGGAGATTTTCAATGAAAAAATTATGAGAAAGATCTTTAGGCTCACCATTAGAGGCCTTAGAGTGCTAGATGAGGTCTAAAAACTTGAAGGAATGGCACTTGCACATTCCAAACCTATAGATCAAGGACTGGCATTTCTAAAAAGTAGTTATAATAGCCAATCTAAGCAATAGTTTGGGAATTATGGCCTTCCAAAGTTGGGCTACCCAAAATTTATAAAATAATTGTCAAAGATGTATTTGGCTGGCTCTATATGTACTGTTAGTGTCTGTCTACCTTAGGCATTAAGTTTGAATGCCTAGAACCTTCCCGAGCAACATAAAATTGCCTATTTAAGAAAGGCCCAAATACTTTCTAGGACAACTCTCGGTTGTAGTTCACAACTTGTCTTGCAAATTACTACAATAAAGAAGCTCATGTTGGTTAGCATATTGTAACTATTAATTCTATAATTCCACAATTGTGATGATAATAAGAAGTCCATATTTTGTTATTGCATTTTTTTTTTGTTTCTTTGTTTATGTTATGATTTTATGGTATTAAGGGGAGCACCCTTCATCATAAATTGAGGGTGATTCCCCTAACTAAAGCTACTTAAGAAAATATGGATATTTGCATCAAATGTTTTGATTAGAATATCTTACAAATTGATGCAAAAGGTCACTCTTTATGACCTTCCTAAAGTTGTGAAGAGAGAAGCACAAGATGTTGACTTGGTCATAGGCAAGATGAAAGAGAATCTAGTTCAGAGAAGTGGCCAAGAGATATCTTCATATTGAAGATTTATGAGATAGAGTTAACTGAAGACATTGAAGTGTCTTTGGCATTTTCACTAAAGAGGGAGAAGTTATACAATTACCATGAGAAGAAAAAGTGAAGAGAGATAAATCATGAATTACTGAGCAAGAAGTTAAAGAGGAGATGAGATAAATCATTTGGAGAGATTATGTAGAAGTTACCTATGTAGTAATGAAGAAAAAGGAAAGATGGAGTTCATGTTATGATATGAAGTTGTGAGGTGTTACAATTGATGTCTAGAGGGATTTCATATCATAGTTGTATGAATGATAATCAAAATAAAACTACAAGGATGTGATCAGGATGAGAATCAAAATGAAACTAAGGATATTCATGAAGATCTACCATAGAAGGAGTTGATAGAAGAAAATCAAGTGGATACTTGAATGACTTTTTGGATTGTATGGTAACTTGAAGTGAGGTGTTTCCATCAATGCCAAAGAGGGAGATTATTGGAAACTACAATTGGAATAATGTTTATGTTGTCATTAATGTCAAACCTCATTGGTGAGATAGTTTCTACTTGAGTAGAGTGTCATATCAATATGATTGATGAAGAGGATTTGATAAGAAGGGATAAAAAGAAGACCTAGTGAAAGGTTGAATTATGTAGAAACTACAATGGGCACTTGATCAGTTGGACCTTGACAAGATAATGTGTTTTTAACCATAAAACTAAGTGGAGAAGATAGTTAATTTGAAGCCTAGAAGATATGATCAATGAAGGACTAAATACTTAGGATAAAATAAGTTACAGAGAATAAGATTAAGGAACATAAAGTAGAAGTTGAGATGTGCTAGTGTCAATAGAGTGAACAAAAGAAGTTGAGAAAATATAGCATCAACTAAGCACCAATATAGAATGAGTATAAGAAAAGTTAGATTGAGAGAAGATACTAAAAGTCAACCAAGATAGTTAGTGATGACTGAGGCCAAGGAACACAATTTTAATTGAGTGTCATCATTTATTATTTTGTGAAGGAATTGAGATTCCTAGCTGGCATAGTTGAAATTTAAGATTGGTCAAAACACATGAAGGATGTTGGAGCATTTAATGTTTGAGAAATCATGTTTGAGTGTTTCTACGAATGGATTCAAAGATAAATTTTGAGAAGTATCTAGAAGGAGGACAAAATGAAATGATTGAATAATTAAATGAATATAATCGAACCCTAAGATCAATGATGATGTTTAAGAAAAAAATTGATCAAAGCTACCTATTTATGGAGGAATAAGGATTAACCTATAGAGGTTACTAATTTCTAATTTTGATGATTGGCAAACTTGAGTAGAAGGTTGTGAAGAAGGAGAAGAGTTAAGGTGTAGGGTGATTTCTTGAAGGATTTTACAAGAAGATCAGAGATAGTCATGGAGACGTGAATGGAGTTCAATCAATGAGTTAGTAGATGAGTTTCATTGTGATCTATATTTGAAAAAGTGAGTTGTACTTATCAGGTCAACCTATTGTTACTTTCCAACTATTGTATCAATTAAAATCCTTTAATCAAGGTGACATTCTAATAGAATGTTCTTAATTCCACTAACAAGGCCACTCCTTATAGGGTGATTAAATCCTTTAATAGGGTCACACCTAACAATGTGTTCTATAAAAATTAATAGGGTTGGCTCCTAACAAAGCTTACTCTAGAAGAGAGAAATATTGTGACATGTTACTAGTAGTTTTTCCCAAATTGAGTTTCCACAATAAGTCCTAGTCTTATACTTGTGTGAATTTTGTTTGAGATTTTTACCATTTGATATTTTTACATTATGCAAGTTAGTTATTATTGGGATAGTGGACTACAATTTTATGTTACTAAAATGTTGTTATAAAGACTGAGTGGATTAAAGATTAGATCTAAGTTTTTTGAAGAGTTCAAAAGTTTAATTGGTACATTTGTACTTGAGGATAACCAATTCACTCCCCCTATTTATTCTAAATCATTCTAACAAATGTTACCAACATCAACGTTATATTTGTTATCTTTTCTTGTATCCATTTGATGGATTTATAATTTATTTTGTCCATCTTTACATTCCCAGGTTTTTGAAATCATTTGTTGCAACTCCTCTTTACTATCAAATCCCTTGTGAGATTTTATTTCTTATACTCCTGTGACATATGAATTTATAATTAAAATAATAACATGCCCATTATTTTTAGAGAACCCACACTTATGAAGAATATAAGGTTTCCTAGTACGATTATTTTTAACTTGTTCATGATAGTGATATGCAACATCTTCATAACCATGGATAGTTGGTATTAAGGCCACTCTAGAAGAAAGTAATTCTTCCTTCATCTTATCCAAGAATTGTCTTCAATTTTAGACTAACAGAACCTTGGAATCAACTATCCAGTAAATTGATTTGGTCCTTTGAAAGGAGGTGCATCTTCTAATCACATGAAGTTATCATTCAATAATGTTTGCAAAGGTTAATAACAATTTTAGAATACTTTCCTTATACTTTTCAATCATCAAGACCATTGAATCCATTAACCCAATAGTTTATTTTTAAGTATTGATGCACTAGTTCTATAGGCTCTTGAATTCATCAAAGAGAAAAGTAGATAAAGTTGAATATTTGAAAATATGGATCTCTTTTATCACATTAACATATTATTGAACTGGGGAACTTGATTGAACTATTGAACTACTATAAATGTGTGAACATGTTTCAATCTGTTGCACCACTTTGAACTTGTTTGAATGAACCCTTCAAACCTTGTTCAATCTTTATGGACTAGTTTGAACCATATGGAGTGATGTCGAACCATAATTTACCTACATGTACTTTCTCAAACCTGTTGGACCATATGAACTGCTTTGAACCATTTAAACTAGTTTGAACTACTGAACTTGTGCTTCAAACCTAAAATATGAACCTCTGAATTTTGCAATGATTCTAGTTGTATTTGAAATTGATAAACCTATTTGAACCAATTAAACCATTTTGAGCTAGGTTGAAAGAGGTTCATGTATAACAAGTAAAGTGTTCATATGAGAAATGGTCAACATTGAGGAGATCCAGATTTTGAAGTTTTGAAATTGAGGTCCACATATGGGCCAACAATTACGTATCATTCAGATTCTTAATCTCAACTACTGATTTGGCCTTCTTTGTTTCTTATTTTATATGATTTGATTATATAGGCCAATATGAATAATGTACATCATGAGAAGGTATCAATATAGTTGAAGTATCAAGGATAATTATTAATATTCCTTTTGGGGATTTCAAATCTCCATCAATTTAGGTGTTGATTAATAATTGCTAGTCATCTTTCAAGGCTCAAACATTTTAGAAATTTCACTACTTATATCATTTTTATATCTCATATCTATAGCTATCATAACTCTATCATATTTTGGGTTTTGATCTCTATTCCTCACCAGATATTAATGAAAACTAAAATTGTTTTTATTCTACTTACAAGAAAAAAGGACAATGGTATTTTTAGGCTCAGTATAACCAGAGAGATGGGGTAGCATTTTACAAGTATTAGATGACTTGGTGTGGTTGGTGGTGAATAGAGTGTTGAGAGAGAAACAATTTGATTAAAATCGCACTTGGAGAAAAAGTAATGGGTCATTAGGTTCTTTATTGCTTTTTCTTCATGTTGGTGTCAACCAGTGAGATACAGTAAGACTACATGAGTTCATCTTTGGCCCTACATGTATGTAGGGACTTTAGAATGAGGCTTTTAAGGTCTATAGTAGGTTAGATATCTCTTATTGAAAACCATACATGGACTAGCCCATCAAGAGTCTTAAATTAGCCAAAATCCACACACATCCTATTATGATAACTAGGGACCTTGTATTTTTTGATAGAGCATGTCTAGGGATGATGTCTAATGTCTAATTTCTTCTTAGATGGTGTTCAATTAGATAAATACCTTAGTAATAAAGGATTGGACATCCTTCTACATTGACTCCATGACTAAATAGAATCATGTATTTTCCTAACTATAACATACTAACTTCATTTATTTGTCACCCCGAGAGTGTAAGCTTGAGATGGTGGTTGCAAAGTATATACTTGGATTCCTCTTTCAGTCATTACAACTACAATAGGAAAGAAATGCTGAAGGAAACTAAGCTAGGAACTAAAATGGCATTTGCCTCAAAGCCTAGAGTGATGCTGTGAATAGTAAATTTATTTAAACACCTATGCTACAAGAATAGTTCAATGATTTTATTATCAATGGCTACATGAACAACACAATTATACTTTGTAAGGAACAAACTAAGAAAGGAAATCTATTCTAACAAAGTAGTTCACTCACCAAGTGGGCCCCCTTGGATGAGAGAACAAAAAAAATCAAGTCTGAAGGTGGAAACTTGAACTCTAAATTCTATTCATTCATAATAAGTAATTACAATTGAAAACAAGATTCTACTCTACTGAACGAAATAATCTACTCTATTTCCTTTTGGTCAAAACTAGGGAAAGATCAAAATCTAATAATCCCTTTTCAAGGTTACAATAGAATTTATTTAAAGGAAATCTTCTAACAACTTCCTACTCCTACGATTACTCTATCTATGAGGATCAATTACAAATCATAAAGTTTATAAGAAAAATGCTATTAACTACATTTTAATTTCCCCAAGAATATGGTACATTGAGGAAGCTATCTTTGTGTGCTGCATAATAGAATTTGTACCATGATCTACTACTATGATGATTCATCAATCATTTGGTCAATTTTGACTTCAACATGGAAATTTTGTCTTCAATATGTGTAGCAACACCTATAGAGCATTTAACACAACAACTTCTACATACATGCATTTATTTCATCATCAATGTTAGAAAAGATAATGTTTAGATTATCACTCTTGCAAATACTATGGCTGCAAGAAGGACCCTACCAAAACATAGCATGGATGAGGAAATACTTATCAACATGTAATATCCTTCATTAAACCATAAAAATTCATAGATTCAAGAAAACATAGAATAACTAATCAATCAATACTTCAATCTTTGTGTCTTAACATATGGATAGAATATTCATAAAACATAAGTTCTTTTGCTTAAACCATAAAGTCTTAAACTATTTCTTGCAAGATAACTGCTAAAAACAAGATAACAAGTAATCAAAATAAGGACCTTTTAGGGGCCCATCATTCCCTACAACTAAAATTTTTCTTGTCTCTAGCAATCATAAAGTTCAAGATCCTAGCCTACACTCTCTAGTCACTATGTGTCCTTTCACCTAGCCCATTCTTCACATAGTCGAAGTAACCATCATTTTCCTTGAGCCTCTTCAAGTGACAAAATTTAGTAGTCATGTCATGATCTTCTAAATTATCATTTACTACTAGTAGTGGTTGCACAAGAATTGGGGGTTGATACCTTAATCGTAACCAATGCTTGCACTAGTTTCTCCCCAATTTGATATACCAAGGAATCCTTATTGTAGCAAGAGTCAGATCTTGTGGAGAGCGGGGTTCCCTTATTTATAAATCATGCAGCATTCCAACCCATTGGAATGATTTCTATTTCAAAATTTTGAGATAAATTTTGTTCCCAATCTATTAAATCCTACTCTCTAATTGCACTCACCTTACCATGTTCTACAAGATTTCCCAATCTAGAAATCCAATCTAGATATCTTCCTCTAGAGTATTGGACTTCTAGTCTCATTAATAAGGGTGTTGTCATCTCACTCTCCCTGTAGGGTGTCACTTGATGTTCTTTTCTTATTTCATTTTGTATCCATGACATTGCTCCCTTTAACTGCACACCCCCCACATACAACACTGGGTTCCATTCACTGTCATTAGGCATTGCCAGATTGTGGAGATATAATTCACATAATAAGTTTTTCAAGTCCATAGGAACACATCAAAATACATCATAAAATTTATGTGGAGTAGAGATAGAGGTGTTAAGTCCTTCCATAATTCTAGTTAACTTATAATTGGCAAATTTCTCTTTAAAAAATAGAGCATACACCGACAATGGCAACCTACATTCCATTAGCTCAAGAATTAATCCTATAATATGCTCAATTCTTCTCTTCATAACTTTGTTTTGATCTAAACTTTGTTTCAACTAGAATCTTTTCTCTTTAATAATATGCTTTAATTTATTTTTCTCCAAGTTCCATTGAGCTCTTTTCCATAATAGTTCTTGGAACAAATTAACCCCTGCAGATAAAGGTGTGGATAAATCTAGTGGTGGCAATGGCTCATGATGGAAGAGGTCTATCTATTTAGGCACTAATTAGTGAGTTTTGTTAAAACTCTATGGTGTGGAACACTCAATTTTCCTTATGAAAACTGCTATTTTCTCTTTTTTCTTTCCTATTGGATTCTATGTTTGCTGCAGCTAATGTGTCCAACCCTTCTTGATCTAGTTTTTCCAACACTTCTTAAACAATTTTAGGCCTAAATTCTAGATAATTTTTTGAAGGAAGTTCTACAATTTCTTTATTAATTTCTTGCATAGAAGTGTTTTCTTTAAATTCCTCAACCATCTCAATCCCATTAGATTCCTTACCACTATCGATAAACACATAATTGATACTCCACTCAGCTTCAGGTGGTAACTTCTAAGTTTTACTCCTAATTTCACTGACTTTAGTTTTTGTGGCAGATTTTCCCTTGGAGAGGACTCTTTTTCATTTTCAAGCACTTTAGGGGCAATTATAGGAATAGAGGCCTCTAGAACCCTACTCTTAGAGAGTCTTGCACTTTGCATCATGGGTGGTGCTAACAAACATGGGGAACTCTTTCATTTCCTCCTTCTTATAGGTGTTTCTACTATGAGTGCTTTAGGAGGTTTTTTGACCTATTTTTAATAGGTGATGGGGCTTTAGGAGCACTAGTAGTTTCTATCTCTTTACTTTTCTTCTTGATAGCAATGGAGATTTTAGCCTTATAAATCCATTTCTTAGTTAGCTTAAGACTAGAGGGAGAGGCTTGAAAAGTATTTTCAACTCTAGGGACAACTTTATAGACTCTTGTGGACATTATTTCTCTTTGTCTTACATCTTGGCCCCTAGGGCTGATTGACCTAGGTTTTACCTCCTTCATCTACAAGAATTCCTCCCATGGCCCAATTTCTTTCTTGTTTAATTCTCTTTCTACAATTAACTTTATCAAACTATGGTGAGTGATCGATTGATCACTTCCTAACTAAACTAGAGAAGCTTGCTTCTTAATAATATTGAACAGGAAGTTGGGGAGGTTTACCTATCTATAATCATGTTTTAGGTGAGCCAAAAACTTGAAATGTAGGGCTTGCAAATATTTATAACATCCCTCACATGTGAAATATTAAATGATAAATGCAGTAGGTTGAACAAAAGACTCCATTGGCAAGGATAGCCTTGAAGTTCCTTGTTTCTTATAAATGTCCAATGGTAGGTCCTGGTGTATGCTAAATTGTGCCCTAGCTATCTTCAAGTAAAATTATTTCTCCCTATTTTCACCCTATTATGGAAACCTAGTGACTTTGGCTATCACCTCCTCTAAGAACTCAATTCTTAGACCTTTAACCACTACAACTCCATCTCTTAAGATGGTCATAAATTAGAGAGCTACTTCTTCATTGAATCCATTCAAACTAAGGTAACAATCCAACCATCCTCTTCTTCTAAACATTTTATAGGCGGCTACATCTCCTAGAAGAACTCGATGATCAACAGGCTCATTTCTCTATATACCTCTGTCCATGGTCAATTATAGCTGAATTATAGAAAAATTTTGATGTTCAAGGCTTACAATGCTGGCTCTAATTTTTCAGAAAAATGGTTTCAGAAAAATGGCATGTATGATTTAAAGTTAAATGCACCATATCTCACAATATATCCTTTGGATCAAATTTCATGATTTTTATGAGTGTATAGGCCCGTCACTCGAACATGTTGTGAATCATCATTAAAAGTTAAATAACCTCTTTCAATGCCCTTAATTACATAATCACACAATCATAGAAGGACAAGTTAACAGCATGTGATATTACTTATGTACTTATTTCCAGTCATCTTAATGCACTTTTAAAGTACATGTGATTTGAAACATGCAATTAAAAAAACAATCAAACATCCATTCAAATATTTCCCTCCCCCCAACTAAATGAAGGCACAAGTCTCACTAGGCTAGGAGCAACAAGAGTGAAAAAATAAACAATACCAAATCTTAACAAAGCATGAATGAAATAAAATGCATTCAAAGTTATGCAGAAGCTACATGACAACTGCTGCAGGAAAGATTTTTGGAAATGATCATCAAAATTGATAGATTGATGGGATGGAATGGTAAGATGGAAGACAAAAAAGTGGAAGTGGAATGGATGCAAAGAAAGTACTTCAAAAATAAATGTTTATTATGAATGTCTTGATTAGAGTCAAGAACTAGCAAGAGTCAGGGTAGGAGACCTAGACTCAATAGCTACAAGAATGATGATATCCTCATTGTACTAGAATTTTTGTAGGAACTCTTCATGACTGGCTAGTTTATGGTAAAGCCTAAGGTGATGCCCATTGACAAGTAGTTTGAAGTGACAAGATCAATGGTAGATAATTGAAATGCACTATTTGGAAATATGACAACATTCTTATAGGGTCCTAACCAACATGTTTGGATTTTTTTAGGATTATGATGGTATCTTGAGTCATAACGAAGTGCCTAATTGCATATGTCAAACATTTTTTATTTGATAAACTTATCATGCCACTATTTCCTTTGGTGTTGAATGAGCTTAGTATTGTTTAATGCAAAATTCCTCCATCCATCAAGATTGTTTAAACTCAGGATTCTATCTTATTGGGCAATATTGAGTTCTATCCCAAGCTCCAAAGTAGTCTTCAATGTTTTGTATTTGAATTCAATAGGCATTACAACTGGCTTATGATAAATAAGTTAAAAAGGGGTAAAACTAGTTGTGGAGTTCTAGGTGGTTCTCTAAGCCCAGATATTTTCAGGAAGTTTTCTGCCCAATCCATCCTATGAAGTGCTACAGTCTTGGTTAGAAAGATTCCAACTCCCTATTAGTAACTTCAACTTGACCATTAGCCTGAGGATGGTAAGGTGAAAACTTACCATGCCCAATAGTATACTCCTTCATAAGAGTAGTTATCAAGTTTGATGTAAACTGAGTCCCTTGATCAGATGTCAATTGTCTAGGAACACCAAACCATGTAAAGATGGATTCATACAAAAACTTTACCACATCAATATCCTTTGGGTGTTTCATGGATTTAGATTCCACCCATTTGGTGATATATTTAGTGCACACTAGAATGTAGGATTTTCCTTGTGAAGTAGGTTCAATGGGGCCTACAAAGTCAATCACCCATTTATCAAAGGGTGTGACCACTACTTGAGGTTGAAGGGGCATTTCATCTGGCTTAGTGGGTCTTCTCATTTGTTGACACTTGTCACATTTCTTTATATATCTGGCTACATCCTTGTGTAGGCTTGGCCAATAATATCAAGTTGTTAGGATTTTGAAGGCTATTTTTTTGGCTACAAAGTCACCTCCATAGGGTTCATAATGACAAGCCTTCAAGACATCATATGTTTCATCTTCTCTTAGACACCTATGCATGACTTGATTAGGACCAATATAAAACATAAATCCTACAATCCATGAATAATTAAAGCTCTTCTCTATTAGTAGCTTTCTAGCTTGGGCAGAGAAGTATACTGGCATTTTACCTATGGTGGGCTAGTTAGCAATATCTACATAACAAGGGTTTTGTGTGGCCAATAGAAAAAGGGGTTCATCTGGAAAACTATCATCAATGGCTACAGGATCATCAAGGAGATGCAACTGAGATAGAAATTTGACTACCACATTCACCTTACTAGGTTTATCAACTATGGTTATGTCCAATTCTTGCATGAACTATAACCATCAAGCCAATCTTTAAAAAATTGTAGGTTTGTTCACCAAATATTTGATAGAAAAATGGTCAGTGTGAACAAATATCTTATATCAAGTAATGCAATGCCTAAATTTTTTGAGAGCATAAATGACTGCAAGTAATTCCTTTCCAATGATTGTGTAATTAAATTCTGCACCTTGCAAATTCCTACTAATGAAATAAATGGCATGTTCAACAGAGTCTATTTTCTATCCCAACACAACACCAATAGCACAGTCTAAGGCATCTATATGAATGTGAAAAGGCAAGCCCCAATTGGGTCCTCCCAAAATAGGCGCTATAGTAAGAACTTCCTTAAGCTACAAGAAGGATGTTGCGTAGTTAAAATCACAAACAAATTTAGAATCCTTTTTGAACAAGTTGTAGAGAGGTGCTACAAGTTGACTGAAGTTTTTAATAAATATTCTATAATATCTAGCATGTCCCAAAAATATGTGTACATCCTTCTATTTCTATGGTGTTGGCAAGGTACTGATACCTTCTATCTTTGCTGGATCTACTTGGATGCCTTTTTGTTAGTGTAGTTTTTTATTTTTCCTATTTTGCTAGGTTTTTCCTACATTTTTAATAATCTCGCTTAGTTTAATAAAGCATGTCTTATTAGGTGAATGGTTGTGAGGTGTCACCTTCCTACATGTGAGCATCCATTAGCTATCTTGGAAAGATACTTTGCTATCTTTAGTCTGATAGATGGTTGCTCCTCATTGGTTGGTATTGCCACCTCCTCCCTCTTCCTAGCCTATATAAGCATGCTACCTGGCTTGTATTTGGATATCTCTTGATTTTGCATCCTCTTAATACTATTTTTCTTCCAGCATTTGCATTACTCTCTTGGAGACTAACTCTATGATGCTATTTTGATTTTGTATCATTTGCATTCATAGTTTAGATATTTACTCTTTGCACTAGTTTTCTGGGTTATTAATCTTTTCAGATTCTAACATGGTATCAGAGCTTTTCTATGTGCAAGAGTAGATTTTAGTTTCCTTATTTGAGAGATTAGGGGGGGGCAAATAAACTTTATTGTAGTTTTTTGAAAAATGAAGTATGCTCTTCTCTTGCATCTTTGGATGATCCTGAGAATCAGAAAAGTTTTGACAAAAACGGTTTTTCTTTGGGGTTTCAATCTCAAATCTAACAACCAACTTGCATATTTAGAGCTTTCAATCAGTTTTGCAAGTTACAGCATGCCATTGATGGACTTAGGAAGCTGATCCATCATTTGCATATCATATTTTGGTTGCTGGGGTTGGTTTTTGATTTTTGGAGCCATTTTTTACTGTTAAAGGCATCTGATTTACACTACAGCAACATCTTTTGTATATCAGCAAGAAAAATGCTTACTGAGTTTTGTTCGTAGCCCCGAAAAACCATCTAGTTATCTTTTAGATTTTTCATGCAAGTTGTATATTTTTCAAAATCGAGCATGCAAAGCTACAGCCTTACCCCTCTCCATTGGCAGTCGCAGATTTGAACGTAGTTTTCAAATGTTTCATTATTGCTCATACAGACTCTGATTTTGATGATTCTTGTTATGAACTTGGCTATTTTTTTGTGCTCTATCCACTAGTGGAGTTTTTTAAAAATTTTCATGCATGAATTCCTCAGAAATTATAGATTCTCAATCATGATTGTGTGAAGTTCTCGTTTTGAAAACTTTGGAGGATCATAACTTTCTCATACGACCTCATATTGAGGCGATTCTTTTTTTGAAAGTGCATGATTTTTTGAGTAGATCGCAGTCATGCTATTTGTTTCCTTGATTAATGTGCCCAAGTTTCACTTTTAGCATATGCTCTTCATGAGGAGGCCCTATCAGTTTTTCTTCCGTAACTTGAGCATACAGACATATTTTTTTGATCCAAAAAATGCGTCAAAAATTTGGTTCTAAGACAAAGATGATGGTATAGGTTTTTTTTATTTTTGTTATAGTTTGGTTACCTATTTTGGTAGTCAAAGCCAGATGTTCTATTTTGCCTTCTAAGAGCCATATTTTTCTCATTCAGACTCTTTTTTGGGCTCGCCAGATATCGTTGGAAAGCTGTTTCTGTGAGTTATTTAGTTGTAGAGGTCTTTTATCCAAATTCTACTCCAAGTTCTTTCTCCTTTGAGTTTTTCACTTTCACACTCTGGTGGATTACTTGGATTCTACAGGTCCTGGAATCTCTTCTTCTGTTCTTTTGGCTCACTCTTCTTTCTGACTTCTAAGCATTGTATGCTTCTATTCTATTGCATTCCTTTTTCTTTAAACACACTAAGATAAAGTGCCTGCTTTTGCATATCTGGGATCTTGTACACCTTGTGTTTGTTTGTACTCGCACTCAGTTATAAAGTGCCATGGGGGGTCATGATGTTTTGCCAATTTATGCTCATCCACCTTTGTCAAGTGAATTTTTCTTCCACAAAATTAGCCCATGCAGTGTGTCGGTGACACCGCCCTTTATCCTGTGCTTGTACTTCTATTGCACTGTTGGTGCTCCTGATTCTTCTTCTTGCAGATGTTTTTGGCATTGCATTTCAGTGTTCCTGTCACCCCTCTCCCTGTTTAGCATTATGGGGGGGGTTCACCTGTTGGCTCTATTACTTCCTTGGTTCGGTTGAGTGATCTACGTATTTAGTTTTTGTTCCTATGTACTAGGCGGATGCAGTGGCTAGGAACCTATGCATTTCAGTGAGATGGTTCATATATTATATAGACACTCATTCATTCCTACCTTTGGAGGTCACCTCTTCAATTGATCAGCTCTTCAGACTTTGTCTTCTCTACCTGGTCATGCACTATTTCAGTAGGGGTTCCAGCAGTTTCTTCTGACAGTGTTTGCAGCTTCATGCTCTTTTTTGTTCCTCTCTTTGGGACATTTCCTAGATTGGAGGCTTAGTTTCTTTAATCTAGTTCTTTTTCTTGTATTGGGTACTTGATCAGGCCTTGTTGTCGGGACCCATTTTCCTTCTTTCATAGCTTTGCTAGGTTAGCATCCACCTAAGCTTCCCTTATGGGGGGTGTTAGTGTAGTTTTTTATTTTTCCTATTTTGCTAGGATTTTCCTACACTTTTAATAATCTCGCTTAGGTTAATAAAGCATGTCTTATTAGGTGAATGGTTGTGAGGTGTCACCTTCCTACATGTGAGCATCCATTAGCTATCTTGGGAAGATACTTTGCTATCTTTAGTCCGATAGATGGTTGCTCCTCATTGGTTGGTATTGCCACGTCCTCCCTCTTCCTAGCCTATATAAGCATGCTACCTGGCTTGTATTTGGATCTCTTGTTTTTGCATCCTCTTAATACTATTTTGCTTCCATCATTTAAATTAATCTCTTGGAGACTAACTCTATGATACTATTTTGATTTTGTATAATTTGCATTCATAGTTTAGATATTTACTCTTTGCACTAGTTTTCTGGGTTATTAATCTTATCAAATTCTAACACTTTTGATGAAATAAAATGGCCTAGGAATACCCCTTCCTCCATCACCATAAAATAGTTCTCACTATTTAAAGATAGGTTATAGTCCTGACCTCTTTTAAATACTATTTCTAAATTTTCTTTTGCTTCTTTAAAAGTAACACCATAAATAGTGTAATCATCCATATAGATCTCCATACAATTAGCATAAATATCTAAACAAATACTAATAAAAGCTTGTTGAAATGTGGCTAGGGCATTGCATAGGCCAAAAGGTAATACTAAATAGGAAAATGTTCCCCATGGGTAGGTAAAAGTTGTTTTTTCTCAATCCTCTGGGGCTATTTGAATTTTATTGTAACCACTAAAACCATCTAGAAAAGAAAAATACCTTTCACCAGCTAGATTGTCAAGAACTTGGTCTATAAATGGTAATGGGAAATGATCCTTCTTAATGGATAAATTAAGCTCCCTATAGTCTACACAAAATTTTCACTTTCCTCCCTTCTTGGGTACTATGACCAAGGGTGAGACCCATTGACTATCAGAGATGGAGTATATAAAACCAACACTTAATAGTTTTTACAATTCATTCTTAACAATATCTTTTAAAACATAATCAGCTCTCCTTTGAGTTTGTCTAACAAGTTTGAAGTTAGGGCTGATATATATCTTGTGAGTGTAGAGCATAAGATCTAATCCTTTCATGTCCATGTAATCCCAAGAAAATGTATTCTAATTTTCTTGCAGTAACTGCAACATTTCTTCTTGTTGGGAGAGTGATAAGGCATTGTTTACATTTAGTTCCTTACCTAAAGCAATTTCCATCTTAATAACCTTATTTTCCATGAATAATGCAGCAATAGGAGAAGAATTCATCTCATAAGGTAATAATGAATGGAGAAATTGTGAAGCTTCTGAATGATTGAGTGAATTCAAAGGTGGCACAATGGTTTCTATGATGCACACATCTTTATGACACATTGGAGATTGTGTTCCATATTCATTTAGAATTATGGATGAAATTATTTCATCTTCTTCTTGATCAGATATGAATTATTCTCTTGCTATCATCATCAATTGATGGATGGAATTGGCTTTTGGATCATCATCACCCAAGTTTGGCCAAACTACTTGGTCATAACAACAATGGTTGAGCAGGGGAGTATAAAGTTAGGTTCTTGGTATGAACTCCATTGGATATTGTCATTTTTCTAGATCAGAAAGCTATAAAAGCATCTACAGTGGCTAACCATGGGCTCCCTAGGATTAAAGGATATCCTCCCATGTTAGCTTTTGGAGAGAGAACAACAAAATCAACTAGATATTCCTAGGAATTTAGGGTGACTTTAACATCTTCTATCATCCCATCTAGTTTAATGGTAGAACTATCAACAAGTTGATGGATGGTGGGTGTCTCTTTGAGGCCAACAACATGAAATTGAGACAATACCTCTTTTTTCATGATATTAATAGATTCTCCTAGGTTAACCAAAGCATTCTAACCTTGGATACCATGAATAGTAACTGTAACTACAAGACTCCCAAGGTTAGAGTATTTAGGTACAACTACTTTTTCTAGCATTAAGTTAGACAATTATCCACATGAATGGTTTTTGGATCTTTCCTCTTTCTTCCTAGTTTCTTACTACATTCTTCCTTAATAGATTTAGTATATTCAAGGACTTGTTTAATAACATCCAACAATGATATTATTATTTTCATCTATTTTAGCTATTTAAGAAAATCAATGAGTGCATGGTTCTCTTTGGACTGGCCTTGTTCTATCAACCTATGGGGAAGTGGAGCTTCTTTAGCTACAAGAGAGGTATGCTGATTTGATTCATCTATATGCTTAATTGGATGATCCTCAACTTTAGTTATTATAGGTTCTTGGGGTGTAGGAAGAGTGGTGCCTGATCTTAAGTGAATATCATTAAATGAGGTGGCATAGCTTTTCTATTGAGTCTGCTATTTAGTATTGTTTAGATTTGGGTTAGGTTGAATTGGTATTTAGGTCTACTTGGAAGGAATATTAGTGGCTACAAGAGGAGGCATTAGAGCTTGTTGTTGATTTGGTGGCAATAAGGTTGATTGAATGGATTATGGACTCCAATTTTGAGGTTGTTGCCAACCTTGCTAATGTTGCTGCCATTAACCCTACTGGGGTTGTTGCCAACCCTGCTAGGGTTGTTGCCAACTATGATTTCCACCAAAACCAATATTTTGAAAATTTTTCCACTGATTATTATTATGATAACTTTGAAGAGGATCTTGTGGCATACCTTGTCTTTGAGCCCATGGCCTTCTTTGAACAACATAGAGTACCTCTCCATTTTCATCAATGGCATTGAACTCAATTGTCTCCATACTTGCAACAAGCTTACATCCAAAATGATTTTTATTTTCTCTACAATGTGGAAAATATTCATTCAACATGACATTAGCTTCATCTTTCTTTCTTTGTGCTTGCATGGTGTCTAACTAAGTGGCTACATCATTAATGATGTCTTGCTTGAAGCTTGATAGAAAATTAGATAACTCCATCTTAGATACTTTTGAACTACCATTGGACTTATGCGGTAAATCTCTAAGTCCCCTACCTTTCTTCATAATAGCTCTACAATAATTTAGGAATATACTCTATATCTTAGTTCAAATCTTTTGAGTAATGTCCCCTCTAGCCATAAGGTCTAGAGCTTCAATGATTCCTTCATTTACACCTCTCAGAAAAAGATTTTTCTTTGACTCCTCATTCAATTGATGCAATGTGTTATGCTATAGGTTAAACATAAACTTGAAAACATACTCTTCCAATTTTTCATCATCCTTTTGGGACATTTTGAAAATGTCATCCCCCTTTAAATCCTGACCCATGCAATATTCCTTATACTATGTGAGAAATAGATTTCTCATTGTAGGCCAATTTGTTACAGCATTGGTAGTCAACCCCATGAACCATCTTAGAGCAACTTCTTTAAGGGTAGAAGGAAACAACTTCAATTTGTGGGCATCCATTATATAGCTATAGATTCTACATAGTATTCCAAACTCAAAGAGAAAGTTTTCAGGGTCTTCTGTGATCAAGCCATATAACTTAGAAAGTGCAGCAATATGTAGGTTTTTCAAATTTTGGTTACCTTGTTGAGGAGGGATAGGAAAGGGCAATGTTAGTTGAGGTTGAGGTTGAGGCAAAGCCATTCCGAGAGGAGGTACTATTAATGGTGCTTGATATATGACAAGAGCAAGTGGATTATCTTGGTATTCAAGTTCAACAAAGAGATCATTTAGATGCAAGGATTCATTAGAGGATGAGGGTATTCATTTTTGAACAGCAACGAATGGATTTTCAAAAAGTTCTTCTTCATTCTTATTGTGTGGCTCTTCAGGTTTAGGATTAAAAATATCTTCTTGAATATTATAGGGAAGAAATCTCCCACAGGGGTCTCTTCTTTGATGCATGCAAAGTAATGTAAAATCTAGTCTAACATAATCACTTCAAGATTGAATTAGATTGACACCTTCCTTGACAATGATGCCAAAAATGTTCTGTTAGCTAAATACCTTAGTAATAAAGGATTGGACATCCTTCTACATTAACTCCATGACTAAAAAAAATCATGTCTTTTCCTAAGCATAACATACTAACTTCATTTATTTTTCAACCTGAGAGCATATGCTTGAGAGGGTGGCTACAAAGGATATGCTCTGATTCCCCTTTATATCATTACAACTACAACAAGAAAGAAATGCTAAAGGAAACTAAGCTAGGAACTGAAATGACATTTGCCTCAAAGCCTAGAGTGATGGAATGAATAGTAAATCTATTTAAACACCTATGCTGCAAGAATAATTCAATGATTCTATTATTAATGGTTGCAAGAACAACAAATGTCTACTTTGCAAGGAACAAACTAAGAAAGAAAATCTATTCTAACAAAGCAGTTCACTCACCAAGTGGGCCCCCTTGGATGAGTGAACAAAAAGCAATCAAGTTTCAAGGTGGAAACTTGAACCCTAAATTCTATTCATTCATAATAAGAAATTACAATTGAAAAAAAGATTCTACTCTACTAAATAGAACAATCTGCTCTATTTTCTTTTGGTCAAAACTAGGAAAAGATCAAAATCTAATAATCCATTTTCAAGGTTACAAAAAAATTTATTTAAAGGAAAGCTTCTAAAAAATTCCTACTACTATGACCACTCCTTTAACAAGGATCAATTATAAATCATAAATTTTATAAAAAAAATGCTATTAGTTATGTTTTAACTTCCCCAGGAATATAGCAAGTTCAGGAAGCTATCTTTGTGCACCGCTACATCAAAATTCATACCATGATCTGCTATTGTGGTGATTCATCAATCATCTAGTTAACTTTGACTTTAGCACTGAAATATTGTCTTCATTATGCATGAAAAATCCTATAGAGCATTAAACATAACAACTTCTAGATACATGCATTTATTTCATCATCAATTTTAGAAAAGGTAATGTTTAGATTATCACTCTTGCAAATCCCATGGTTGCAGGAAAGAACCTACCCAAACATAGCATGGATGAAGAAATACTTATCAACATGTAATATCATTCATTAAACCATAAAAGCCATAGATTAAAGCAAACACAACATAACTATTCCATCAATACTTCAATTCCATGTCTTAACCTATGGATAGCATATTCATAAAACATAAGTTCTTTTGCTTAAACCATAAAGTCTTAAACTATTTCTTGCAAGATGAATGCTAAAAAAAGGATAAAAAGTAATCAAAATAATGGCCTTTTAGAGGCTCATCAGATGGTGTAATTTAATTAAGAAGAGGAACAAGTGTTGGCTAGAACTATTATTCAAGAAAGCCAAAATTGGGATCTTTCTAATCACAGATAAAGATGATCATAATGACCTCAAATTCATATTACCCAAGCTTGAAATATCTAGCAACCCAAGTAAATTCAAGGAAGGCTCTGTAGTAGCTAGCATTGGTACCATTAATGAAGGTGAGGAAATAGATAATGAATTAATAGTCATCCATGATGGGTAAAAGCACAAACTTGTGTAACCCTTTTACAAAGGAAAAGGCTAACAAAAATATATCTATTCACCTTCAATGACATAAAACTGGTATTATTATTTAGAATTTGAAAATTAAGTAAACTAATGAAATGTGTAGAAATGTATGAAGTTTAGGATTATAATTCTTGTAATTATTTGGAATAAGTAATGATATATTTTCATATTTTTAAAGATAACATTTTAGTTGCTAGAAAACACTGGAAATTAGGGGTCTAGTTCCCACCACAAAATGACATGGAAATAAACTAATTTCCCTTTGATCTTAGATTATGTTATAGATAACATATGTAGCTAGAACAATCAAAAATAAAAATTGTCTTTATACCTATATTTTCTCTTTTATAATGATTCAAATTTCAACTATTAAAATTGATAGTTTTCATCTCCCACCACATTTTTCAAAATAAATGTATTCCAACCAAAAGAAAAATTATAGATTTTGGAAGAGGACTCTCTCCTCTAGAATGTCATATTATTTTATTTTATTTTTATATGATTTGATATTTTTTTCTTTTTCAAAATCAACATCTTCTCGAGTGTTAAAATACACACTTTGTAGATTTTTTTAATTACAATATATTATATCTAATTAAAACACTATGAACTCTATATGAGAATATTCATGACTTTGAGCTCTATAAAATAACATTTATATGTTATTAAAAAATATAATAAAAAATAGTAAGAGTTATTGAAACATCATTTTTTTGAAATAATTTTATTTCTTTAGTAATTGGATACTAACTAGTATAAAACATGCATTTAATAGAGATTTCTAATTTGAACAATGTGAGACCATATATAACTTAGCTAGAATAAATTTATCAAGATCATGTGTTTGAACAAAATTGATTTTTAGATAGAAATACTCAAATTTAATCTTTTTGATAAGTCAACCTGAAAGGTGACATAACTTTATACTTTTGCCTAGATTCTTTGGATGTTTAAGAATTTTGTTTTGGTGCTTCTTAGGTGTCATATTTTTTTAATTAATAGTATATACCATTGTGGTCTAGATAGGGAGTAACAATGACCAAATTTGTATCTTTCTTAGGATTACTTTAGTATACAATTTTTAGGAAATAAATTTAATCTGAGAAAGGTTGTAATTGATGAAAACATGATAAGTATTGCACATATGGGTAAGTGCACTGAGATGGTGTACAAAAAGAAGGGTATAAGTGGATGCCTTTTTTTGAAATTAGGTAAACCAAAACTTGGATTAGACATTTGAAGGACATCCACTAAAAATGACAAGATGTGTAAAACATGTAAATTATATTAATCTAAATCTATTTTCTAAACTATTATAACTTTTACAAAATGCATAAGATTAGGTGGGTCAAATCCTGCAGACATGAAAAATAGTTCTTGATTGTTTTTGAAAATATAAGATAGCTATTTTCATGTGCAACACAAAAGATATAGTTATATTTAGTATTTTGTATATCCCTTTGGTAGGATGATAGTTAAGAGTCATATCTAGAAGTTTTGTATTTTTGTGTTATTTTATGATGAGTACTTTTTTGTTATGAATTATTGAATATACTACATCCTAAAATTTTGCTACTTGTTCATATGCTGAGCATTACTTGCATCAAAATAATAGAAAATGGGATTTTTTTGAATGAGTGTATAATCAAGTATAGAACACTAATATGTAATTTATTTTGAATTTGGTTAAGTATATTAAAATTTATTAAAAAAATGGTAGACATATGTCTATGAGGAATGTCAAGTAGATGGTAAAAGTAATTAAAGTTTACAATGTTAATGTTGTCCAAAAAAGAAAAAAAATATGGTGAGAAAGTTAAGAAGACATGCAATATTATGATGGCGATTTTAGAGATACCCTCTTCACCATTACCATACTTGATGAAGTCAAAGATGAGAATTAATCTTAGATAATTAAAAAATGTCTAAAGAAAAAAATGGAGGGAAAATAATTTCCCAAGCCTTTGGGTCATTTCCCTAAGCTATCACCAAGTCATAACCTGATTAGGTTTTTGGGATTCAAATAACCTAATTGGATTATGAAAAAAAAATGCATTCAAAGCCCGATCGCATTTTTGAAAACCTGATCAAGTTTTGTAGAACTCGATTGAATTGTATATTACTGCTATAGAAGGTTAGATTGAGGACTGGCATGAGGGGGATAGAGAGAGAGAGAGAACAAGTTATGTATTATAATAATCAAGTGTCTATCATATCCCCCAATCCTTGTCTCCATCCCATCCTCTCTCTCTCTCTCTCCTATTCCCTTCTCTCTCTTACTCTTTATATCATAGCCCCTAATCTCTCTCTCTCTCTCTCTCTCTCTCTCTTTGTCTCTCCCTATCCCCTTCTCTCTCACTCATTATCTCCATCTCTATCTCACTCTTTCTCTCATATCCCATAATCTCCCATAATCTCTCCCTTTTTCTCCTATCCCATAATTTATCTCTCTCTCTCTCTCTCACACACACACACACACACACACACACACACATCCCACTCTCTCTTTATCTTATCCCCCCCTCTCTCTCACTCTTTCTATCAGATCCTCTAATATTTCTCTCCATCCCATCCTCTCTCTCTCTAATTCTCTCTTTGTCCTATCCCCTCCCTCTCTTTGTCCCATCCCCTTCTTCTCTCATCCCCTAATCCTTTCTCTATCCTTTCTCTATCCCATAATCTCTCTCTAATTATTTCTCTTTATCCTATCCCCTAAACTCTCTCTCCCCCCCCCTCTCTCTCTCTCCCCACCCCCTCCCTCCCTCCCTCTCTCTCATATCCCATTCTCTCCCTCCCTTCCTCCCTCCCTCCCTCCTTCTCTCTCTTTCTCCTATCCCATTCTCTCTCACTCATTCTCTCCATCTATATCTCACTCTTTCTATCATATCCCCTCATCTCTCTCATGTCTCTTTCTCTCTCCCCCCTCCCCCATTGTTTCTCTCTCTAATTATTTCTCTTTATCCTATCCCCTAAACTCTCTCTCTCTCTCTCTCTCTCTCTCTCTCTCTCTCTCTCTCTCTCTATTATTTCCCCTAATCCTTTCCCCATCTCATCATCGCTCTTCCTCTCTCTCTCATATCCCCCCTCTCTTTCTCCTATCCTCCTCTCTCTCTCACCTCCACCCCCTCTCCCTCTCTCTTATTCCCTCTCTCTTTATATCCCCTTCTCTCTCTCTCTCTCTCTCTCTCTCTCTCTCTCTCTCTCTCTCTCTCTCTCTCTCTCTATCCTATCTCCACCTTCTCTCTCACATTATCCCCATCACTCACTCCCTCCTTCAATCTATGTTTGTGTAGTAGTAATATAAAACTTGATCGAGTTATTAGTCCATATGGATAATGCAGTTAGAACTCAATAAACCAACTAGGTTATTGAAAATTGTAAATAAAAAAATGTCAATGGTTATTATGATGTTTCAATGTAGTCCAATAGATTCTACTACTATTTCACATCTATTTCTATGCTAGGTATGCAAGTGTAAGGTTTTTTATGCTTGGAAATACTAAATTATATATTTTTCATGTGCTAACATCTTATTTTATGTTAGTATCTTGTGATTATTTATTATTTCATGAATGTTACTATTTGTAGGGTAATTTAAATCTACAATCATGGGAAATAACAAGAGAGGACCAATTGAAAAATGAGAGGCAACAAGGAAAAAAAACATGTGAGTGCATGAGGAGATTACATGAAGGTACACCATCAATTGCCTCCAATGTAAGTGATGAAAATCTACTTATTGATATTGGTGTCACAAATGCACCTAATTTGATAAACAAAAATGTTCAACATACCTCAATTGAAATGATTGTGACAAATAGACTTATGTCACCTGATGCCCTTAATGTGACATCTCAAGTTGAAATGATGAATGAACATGATGTAAGTAATAAAAATATAGAGCATGTGTGTACATCAACATCTCCTAGAATGATTCATATAAAATGAAAGTTTCTAATTAGCATTGATTAAATTATTTTGAAGCCAATGCATGATAAGATGTTAGAAATAAATTATAGGAGAATTGTTCAAAATATTTGGAATAACTATTTTGAAAATTTAAATCAAAGTGGAAGATGCCAACTTGTTGTTGAAATGGTTAAAAATATGAAATTTAGAGAGCCAATGAGAATTTTAGGGTTAAGAACATTTGAAAATAGTAGTGAAAGAAGCATTGTTAGAAATATCATTGATGCATACCAATCCATTGGTTCAAAATCATGTAATAAAGATGCTAATACAAGTTGATGGGTCCTCACATCATCCATGATGGGAAAGGAAATGGAAAAAGCTTGTATGTTAAGAAAAACAAGTCATTAAGGATAAGTAGAACAACATTACTCAAAGCCTTAGTGAGGTGAGTGAAGATTGAGAATTCTAATGAGACTTTTTGGTCATTCCAAGGTGGAATCCCATGTAAGGATAAAGTTATTGTTGATGCACTAAGAACATTAATAGAAAATTTTTGTTGTGACAACACAAGGGCTTCATCAAACCAAAAAGATGTTGTCAAAAGACAAATTGGAAAAACAAACCATGAGCCACATGAATTTTTTTTTTTTGGATATGCCTCAAACACTATTTTATGAAATGTTTCTTCAAAGATTTCCTCAAATTAAAATCAGCCAAAGAGAATTTGAGATGACAAAACAATTCTATGTTAAGATAAATCATACACACACTACATGTTGTTGTAGGGTTCATGTTGAGTTTTCTATGCATTATGATATTTATCATTATATATGATGTGCTTTGCATACTAATGAAATATCATAGGAATGTGGTCTAAAATTACCTCCTAAGTCATTGATAGAATTTATTACAAGTGTACTATGTAAATGAGATGATGGGTTCATTTTTTATAAGACCATGTGTTTGAAAGGTTTTTTCCCTCAATGTGATGGTTTGTAAAAGTTGCATAGATGCCTACATCTAGATAGCACACATGAAATTAGTAAGACACTAATTTCTCTTTGAAAGTACAAGTTAGTTATATATGGTGTTAAAGATGGAAAAGAATTAAAGAGGTATGGATTAGTGAAAAGTGATGTATGTGTAGCTAAACTTATGAATTTTTTTCAAGAGAATAACTTATGACTACATAGGTCATAGAAATAGAGCTAGATAGTTAGATGAGAAACTAAAGTTGTGTAAGGAAATTTTTACCTTAGGTATGATTGTGTTAGTTTTTGACTTCACTAAAAACTATACACTAAAACCTAACTAAAGTGAAACCAATGTATTACAACTCTATACAAATATCAATTTTTGTACACATAGGATTTATCCATGCACATGATATCATAGAGGATGTTATAAAAGTATATAGAGAGTATCACTTCTATATCAATAATGATCAAACTCATTCATTAGAGTTTGTGCAAGGATGTTTTAGAGTTTTCTATGAGAATTTAAGGGAAAGAAATGAAAGATACAATCAACACATTATATGGTCAGACAATTGCACCCCACAATTCAAGAATGCAAGGATGTTCTATTAGTAGAGTAGCATGCATGTGGCAAGTGGAGTGCAAATTTTTTAGAATTTCATTGAGGTGAGACATGGAAAGAGAGAAAATGATAGTGTTGAAGCATGTGTGAAAGGAGCCTTTAGTAGAGATGAATTAAAGTATGAAGGTGGCATAATATTAGAAAATGTTGAAACAATTATCTAATGGTACAATTCTATGATGGGACTAGGTAATATAGGTAATTCTATAGTTTCTATATATTCTTGGCTAACACATGAACCTAGCATTGAAAATTTGAAAGATTTTTGTACACTTACATGATCAAGTGAGATGCATTCATTTTGAAGTTCAAATACAATGTCACTAGCTTTTCATACTAGAAAGCTTGCATGCTTTTTCTCTTTATGTAACATCATTTATGGGATGAATGTCAATCAAAAGAGTGGGTTGACCAATGGTCTATGAGATTTATATTTTGATGTATGATCATAAAAATGAGATTTGTGATAAATTTTTGTGAAGAGCAACAAAAGCAATATAAGATATTGAAGATATCGGCAATAGTACCAAGGTTTTTGTATCTATCTCTTTGTATTAAAGAATTTTTTTTACATTACATGTTTGCATAGTGGACTCATCTTGCATTGATTTTTAATTTCTAATAACAACTCCTAATAGGGTTTAAGCTTCTAATAATGCCTAAGTCCTCTAACAAGGACTGAGACACTATATAGATGCAATAGAGTCTTAACAGGTTCAATATCTTTAACTAGATACTTTCAACTAGTGGATCATTTTGTAGGCACCATTCCCACCAAGGTTTTCCCTTGGTAAAGGTTTCCCTAGTTAAAAAAATATGGTATTATGAGTTACTTTATTGCATGGGTATGTTTACTATTCAACATAGTTAGTTTACTTTCTTATGCAAGTTATAAAGTTGTTAAAGATATCCAATTTTGGGCTAAAGTTTGTGAAATAATGATTCATTCCTAGAATATGTAAAATATGTAAAATTGTTGTATAGAATAAAATTTTACACAATCTACTCCTTTGTTAGCCAATTTTTCAACCTCTATGTTACCTTTAGGATAGATAAGCTTAAATTCGAGGAGCTCAAAGGATTTCAACAAATCTAATGTTATTTCCAAAAATGATTGGATTTTCCAATTAGGATTTTTACCCACTCTTAATGCATTTATAATAATCTATGTGTCACCTTTAATTTTTAATTTGGAAACACCTAATATCTTGCTAAGTTTTAATCCTTAATTTAATGTATTACTTCCACTATATTATTGGTTATTTCAATTGATGGTCTAACTAATCTATTAATATCCTTACCTTAATGGTTATGGATAACACAACCAATACCTTCTTTACCTAGATTTCTCCTAGAAGCACTATCAAAATTAAGTTTGAATCACCCATGCATTGGAGGGATCCATATGCAATCAACTCTTTGTTACTAATAAGACCAACCTTCTAGAATTGGCTAGAGATAATTAATCCAAACCAATTTTCATAGATGATTTCATCCATAATGAAGAGGATTACTTTATGATGGTTTAGATTACTAATTCAATATATAAAGTATTGCAACATCTTCTTTATAGAGACTTAGCTAACATTTCTCTTTTTTGAAAGTTCAATAGTTTCTCTCTCTCCATAATTCCCATGTAATTATGGAGGGAGAAATATCTCAAATGTTTAGATATAAGCATTTATGAAGTGATGAAGACCAACTTTTAATATTTTCAATAAGATCATTATGGATAGTGGACTGTCAACTTAATTTTGCACAAATGTCAAGCCAACAACCACTTGTATATGGGCAATTAAGAAGAATATGGTCTATTGATTCATTATTTAATTTATATAAGATACACCTAGATGGTCCTTCGTATTCAAAATTTTTAAACCATTCTACTGTGAGAATATTCTTTTGCATAGCTTCCTATAAAAAGTTTCCATCTTTATGAGCACAATATTTATCTTAAAGATTGATAGGGAGGGAAAATACTAAGGAATATCAAGGAGAGGATAAAATTTTATAACCATCTTTTACCTTATAGTTACCATCCTTACTTCCAACCCAATTTAATTTTTCAAACTTATTTTTAATGCAAAATGTTCTTTTTGATAATTTTTTTCAAAATAATTCTTTTGAATCTTTGTTAAAGGGAAATTGTTAAGGTCTTTTCACTTCCATCCTAGAAGAGAGTTACTATCATTTGAAATATTATTAATAAGTTTATTAATTCTATACTCGCTTAGAATATTCCTTATATTTTGATCCAAACCTATATGATTTAGTGGAGCATATCTAACACATGAATACTCCCTAAATAATATTGATTCACCATCCCTACATCCTAGGACAATTTATCATTAATAATAGGGATGTACAATTTGATGAAGAAACATATCCTAGACCCTTTTGGGTTATTATGAGCCAAAAATAGGTTAATTGGTTCTGCATTTAAGATATTTTTTTAGAATGATGGATTCCCATTTCCTAGTAGGGTTCTTTAGAAGATTCTATACCAGTTAAGTACCTAGAGCTAATATTTTCCAACATAAGTTTATAACACCAAGAATTGCATATATTTTCTCATGTCATAAGTATAAACTCCTATTTTTCTAAAGATCCTTTCCCAAAAAAATCTAATTTTGTCCTCTAATTTTTTTTCTTGATGAATGGAGGGGAAGAGTAGACATTTAGTAGGTAGGTATAGTTGTAAGGATATATTCGATCATTTATATTCTTCTTGTATTAGACAACCATTTTCCTTTCTAACCATCCACTTTTTGATGGCTTTTAATTGGAATATCTTCCTAGAACTTGTCACTCCTACTACCTTTATCTTATGGTATTCTAAGATACGTACATGAAAAATTCTCCTATTTGAAACACAAAATACTGCGTATTGTTACCTCAACTTCTAGTTTAGAATTCATAAAGATTTTTGATTTATCCTCATTAACCTTTTGACATAAAGCTTTCATAAATTTATTTAAAATATTTTTGAATTGCATGGCTTCCTTACAAGTTATCTCCCTTGGGAGAATAGTATTATTTGGAAATTTATGATGGGTAATATTTGAGCATTTTCTACTACATGTACTCTCCTAGTATTTCCTTCATTATGGGCTCTCTTTTTTGATTGACTTAAAACCCCAGTAATAATAATTAGGGTGGAAAAAAAATCACCTTGGTGGATAGCATTAGACATATTAAATAAATCTTCTAGCTTCCCATTTACCAATATGGAAAGCTTGGGTGTAATGATAGAGTTGAAAATAAGGTTCATCTAAGATTTGGACAAACCTAATGCCTCTATGAATTTACATAGAAATCTCTAGTCTAATGTTGTTAGATAACTAGGGGTGAGGGGGGTAGGGAGGGTGGGGTATATTAGTTATGTATAGCTATTCTATAGTCTCTTCAAACATCTCAGTACCAAATTAAACTTCATAAACATAGAAATAATCCACTCGGTGATCTCATTTGACTTCACAATTAATTCACAGTCAACTTACTCCACACTTTTAATTCATCACTTTTGTTATTATTGACTATTAGTAATTAAAATTTACTATTATATAGTTATTACTAAGTTATATTAAAAATTAAATAACATGAAAAAAAATTTACGACATATAAACACTTATACATTTGACACCAATATTTTAATGTGGAAATCCTATAAAGGGAGGAACCAATTGGGGTCGACAACCCAAAATTTTCACTCTTTTGAAGTGAGTTTTGCTGGGAGTAAACCTTGTTAAAATTTCACATACACATTGTTAATGTGACCTAGTTAGAGAATTTACACCAAATGATCATTTAGACCTTATCACTCCTTGATCCTATCAAAAGAGTGACCTTCCCTAGAGGACTTATAAATACCACTAGTCGATGTTAACATATAGGATTTCTCAAGTTTGTTAGGTTCACTTGGTTAAGATATTTTTCTACTAAAATGGTAAGAAAGTAATAGTACAAATGATTTGTTATATTTAGAACTACCTTGCTTGTTCAAATCTATGCTCTTCTTGGTCACTTTAGTGGCTGATTCACTCTTTCTCACTTTCACTTTGCCTTAAATATTCTTTTATCTTCTCTCTTCTCTTCTTGGCTCTCCTTTCTTATTTCACCTTCACCAACTTCTCTTCCTTTACAAAGTTAACCATTAACCAAAACTCATTTCAACTCCTTAAATAGTAGTCTCCTTGCTTCTAATTTCTTCCAAATGTTTCCACCTAATCATGATCATCTATCTCAGATTCATTACATTTAGTCACTTAGAAAATATAATTTTCATACAAATTTGTGTTTAGTATTATCCTTCTTTAATCTCCATTATTAGATCTTCATTGTATTTTTCCAATCATAAATCATGTAAAAAACTCTAACTTGCATCTTTGAAATTATCAAACATTCTTTATTTCAACCAAAAGTCAACTTCAGATTCCATATTTACCAACTTTTTGTTCTTGTAGTTACTTGATGAACATAGCATTTCACTCAAGTAAAGCATCACTCGGTCATGACTAAACTTACTTAGTTAATACTAAACTATAAACTTTGCTTTGTCATCTTCTCAGTGAATACCATAGTCACTTAGTGAGTACTATCTTCCTTCTTTCAACTTGTCACTCGATGTTGCTTATATAGATCATTAAATTTTAATATTATATGTTTTTAAAATAATCAAACCAACATTATATTATCACTATCCAACTCATTCAAGTTCCTATTGAATTCCTTATCAAAATTTTCATCAACATACTTTTTGCAGAAGGTGATGCATGCAAAAAATAAAGCATATATTAGAAAGTATCACCTTCTATAGATTCTTTCCCCCTTTGACAATAATGTCAAAGGTAACTATAAGTTCCAAAGTGAGACTTATAAAACCTTGTAGTTATTCTTGTACCTTGCACATACAATTTACACCAATTTCATCATAGCCATCTTCAAAACTTTAGGAAACTCTTAAAGAGTGAACTCTTGCATCAACTTCACAATACAATTTTGTTCATCCATGAATTGATTCACTATGCATATTCACCTAGTGAATTTTGGATAGTAGAAGGACCCCCAATTTATGTCTTAGATGCTCAAAAGAATCCTTAGGCAATGACTTAGTAAATATATCTATAATTTTCCCATTTTACTTTTCATATTCAAGCCTGACTTGTTTCTCTAGTATGTGCTCCCTAAATTAGTGACACTTAATTGATATATGCTTTATTTTTTTCATGCATCACTAGACTCTTTGATATATTTATTGCACTAGTGTTATCAAAATAAATATTAGGATGCTTTGTTATCTCTTCTTCCATACCTTGTAGTGCCCGCCCTCCTCTACATTTTTCTAGATACATTGTTGTTATCATGGTCAAACTTTATTAGACTAGCATTGTTTTGAAACTATCAGATATTGTGCTATGGATTTAGTTTATATGTGATGAGATTACTTAGACTCTACATTTCATGGATGCATGATGATTATTACATTTCTTTTAGTTATTGATGATGATTAGATTAGATGGTTATTATCACATGTGTTTTCTTATGGATACTTACTCCATACTTGCATGTGTATGGTGTGCATGTTTGTTCTTTTATTGTATAGCATTTTTGATGTGGTTAAGGAAGGGAGTCATAGTCACTTGCTAGTCAGGATCTACATGATGCACCACTTCCTATCATTGCCTATTTAGCTTAGCATATATATATATATATATATATATATATATATATATATATATATATATATATATATATATATATATATATATATATATATATATATATATATATATATTGTGTGTACATGCATGTTTTTTTATGTAGGTTGCAGGTACTGGGTATTGACTTCCCTAAATTGCTAGGATGAGCATACCCTATCGCACTATCTCAATGAAAAGAGAGGGGAGATAAATTCTCTAGTCCGAATCCTAAACCCTTAAACCATTTTTCCTAAAAAGGTAGGACAAGTATCTGAGATATTTTACCTTTTGAATGTGTCAGATGACATAGTTCATGATTTTAACCCTTTAGAATGATTTTATGTGGATTGTTCTTTGATGGGTTTTCATATTTTATCTTGGAGGTCTATTGTGAATTTTCTATTAATTAAGTCTAAAATTAAAAGATTTAATTAATAATTTAATTATTTTGGGGAAAATTAATATAATATCATGATCTTTAGATATTTTGATTTTAATTAATTAAATAGGAATTAATTGAGAAAAGGAATTAAATAAAAGAAATTAAAAAAAAAAGAAAATAATAATAATAATAAAATAAAAAATAATAATAGTAGAAAAGATAAAAGAATTAAAATAAAAGTTATAAGTCTACTTAGGAGTAAATGCACCTCTTGATTGCACATAAGTCAACAACACAGGAGTTAGCGCACAAATTAAGCACATGGTGTCTACAACCTTGTGACTCACTAGAAGGTTGGAAAAGACTCATGCTTAGTTGTCAACACCTTCTTGTTGTTTCTAGTGACATTCTAGGTGCTTCATGAGAGTTCTTTATATTTAGGCACTCATAGAAGCTCGGGGAGCGTGTTTGGAGGACCTAGGGATGTTGGAGAAGGAAGGAGCTTGCTCTGCAAATTCTGAGGAGAAGGGATTTAGCATCAGTGTCCAAGTAAACACTCATGATTTTTTCATATGATATCTTGCTTCTTGCACTTCCTATCTTCTTTGTGTCTTCTGATTGCCTTCTAAGGATTCTATGTGTGAATGTTCTAGTTATATGCAATTTTGTCATGGACATCTAAACTGCCATATGAGAAACCCCCATGTGCATAGATCTAAGAATTCTAAGTACTAAGGTTTAAAAGTTTATTGGAAAACCTATTAGAACATTTAATAGGTAAATCTAGAGATGAATCATTATAGGGAGAATTCTTAATTTATAAAATTGAAAAGCCCTATTTGTTTTAAAATTATGTTTATGTTGGCAAGCATTATTGTAAATGTTATCTTTTAGAAATATACATATATGTTTATAAATCTACATATACATATATATTCAAGATTTATAAATATACCAGGGTAACTCTAGCATGATCCATGCGATGACACTTTCCTGCTTGCATAGTAGGTTTCCTACATGTCTTTGTGTGCCTCTAGGATTAGATGTCGGCTTGTGATTGGAACCTTTGAGTTATATTACTTTTAGGATTCCTAGAATTAGAGAGTTTTTGTGCTATGAGATTTGATAACCTATTTGGGACTTGAGATTATCTCTTTAGCGTGGTGGGAGTGGACCATTTAGGTTCCACGTGGTCGGGTGGTAGTGTTTTTTCACTCTCACCATTTGAGACACCGTGGCTGATGTATTATGTTCATGGATTATGATGGTGGACATGTATCCTTATATCGATGATTTACATATGTTAGATGATGTTATCTTATGTTTTATCTTGCATGATTAGATTTCTTTCTACACATGATGTAGTAAGTTTTAGGAGTGACATTCTTACTATGATAATACCTATGATCTCTTCGGTGATTTGGAATGTTATGCACAGAGGGATGGCTAGGGCCCATGATGGTCTAATGATGCTATTTACAGTTGGGAGGAACCATGCATTTAGTTAGTTGTGTTTGTGATTTTTGGTTATCTATCATGACATATGTTTGTAACTTCTATGATGATGTACTTTATTTTCACATATGTATATTCTTTCATGTCTTTCATACCTTATGGCCTGTACAGTGGATAATTGAGCTTTCCAAAATGTAATTTACTAAAGGGACATTTGGAAAAAAGCATATTATTTTGAGAACATTGGATTTATCATTATTACTTCATGAGGATGTGATGTTGGATGGAATTAGATAGAATCAATATTAGTTAATTTTGATGTGATTCAACATTAAGGGATCCATGAAGAATGTAACCTGTTATGTATGTTTATGATTACTTTCAGTTGAATGATGTTATTTCTTTCACTACTATGTTATGAATTGTTTTACTTTCATGTTTCAAAAAAAAAAAATGCTACCAAACTAGTGAAACTTTAGGTTAATTCTTTGGATCCCTTGGCGGGGCATTACATACCTTCCAATAGTTAATCCATACAATATTTGAATAGTTGATTGCAACAACATACTCAACTTCAGTAGTAGATTTTCAAATGTAACTTTATTTCTTTCTTATCTATGTAACTAATATTTCTCCTAAAAAGAAAGATCCACCACTTGTACTTTTTTTTATCATCAACATTACCGGCCCAATCAACATCCATATAGACTTTAAGGTTAATTTAATAATATTTATTATACCATATGCCATAATTTTTAGTTCCTTTTAGATATATAGATATCCTCTACATGCCAAACATACTAGAATTTGTCAATCATTAATATATATATTGTGTTTCATTTTCTTCTACAGTAACATCTTCCTTTGATAATTTTACTTTAGTCACTATAGGTGTACTGACTGGTTTGGACTCATCTATTTTAAATGTCTTCAATAGTTCATTTACATACTGAGATTGAGTTACATATATACCTTTCTTTATTTGAGGAACTTGTAATCTAATGAAAAAATTATTCTCACCAAACATAGACATCTCAAATTCTTTATTGGTTTCATCAGAAATATCTAACATAACTAATGTAGGAGCATCCTAGGCTACCTAGGTATCCTTCCCATCTTTTCTTATTTTTCCTATTAGTATAGAGCTCTAGTGGTTGTCAAGCTATAGTTGTTGTTGAGTTCAGTGTTGGTTAAGTGTTCCTTTATGTACTTAATGAACCTGATGTTTGTTGATGCCCAGTTCCTTCTTTGATCAAGTTTGTCTGTGATTGATTCCTAATATGGGACAACTTTTGTAGTTAATTTGGGTCATGATATTAATGTAAGGATCTTGTCTTGGGATGTGTGCAAACTATTTTGAGCTCATCCTTCTATTATGTAATGATCTAGAATCTTCTATAAGCCATTTTGGCAAGTATAAGTAAAAGTAATTAGGTATAGGTTAGGGATATAGAAAAGGAGTCTAGATATAGTGTGAAGTTGAGGGAGTTGGAAGTCCAAATTAAGGATCTTTGAAAATTCTAAGTCTGTAATTTTGTAAATATTGTTGGCTGTAACTTGAAAGGCCTCATAGTCAGGCATGTATATAGATAATTAGATGAATTAATAATGGAATTATTGTTTCTTCTCTCCATGATATTGTTCTCTATTTTTTTTTTCTTCCATTATGTTTACTGAGTGAGGTAGTTTGATTGTTATGTGTACCTTTGGTACTAGCTCTTCATCTCTCCTTGCCTCAATAATAGGTCATTTCTTCCAAATATAATGTCATTCACACATATCTTAACAATCAACATCATACTTTCAGATTTATATTTCAAATACAGATTACTATTCTCACGTGTTCTAGAAAATTCAATCTTAATCAAATAAGAATGTAACCTTTCATACCATGATCTCAGTGCTTATTTTAGTCCATACAATGCCTTTTTCAATTTTCAAACCATGTTTCTCTAATTAGGTTTCAAGAATACTTCTAGTTATTCTTTGTAGACTTCTTCTTCAAGCATTCTATCATAAATACAGATTTGACATCCATTTGATAAATTTTAAACTTCATAGGGGTAGCATTGGCTAAAAATGTACTTACACCTTCCAATCTTGCCATATGTGAAAAATTCTCACCATAATATATTCCTTCTTCTTATATATAACCTTTACAAATGAGTCTTGCTTTTTTTCTCACTACACCATTTTCATTCAGCTCAATTCTCAAAATCCATTTTGTTCCTATGACTTTCTTTTTTGTAGCTCTTGATACTAATGCCCATGTGTTTTTCCTTTTCTATCTAATTAATTTCTTGATTCATGGAATTCATCCAATCCTGATTATCCAATGTGACCTTAATTGTTCTTGGTTCAAAATTAGCTATCAAATCGTTATTGTCTCTTAAGATACTTTTTTTTTGTACCCTAACACTTCTATTACCAATTATTTATTTAGGGAAATGATTCTTTCTCATATATTTGGCCAATATAGGTTTACTTCTCTATTTTTCAATATTTTCTCCACTCGGTAGGATTTTAAGTTCTTGCTTGGGTTGTATTATCTAATAGTTGGGTAAATAAGTCTACAATATGATAGCTCTTTGTTATAACTCAAGTAGTGTATCTAGTGCCTCTTCATACACATACACAAATTTTTTGTAATCTTTAGGTTCCTTCTTTATTTCCACATCATTCCCATTTGCAAACTTATCAATCCTCACATTTGCACATTAAATTATTTTGCTAATAGCTTTGTTCAAACATTTATAAGATTTTCTCTATGATGAATAGCCAAGGAATGTACCTTCATCTCCTTTTAAATGAAATTTTCCATTCCTTACATCCTTTTGAATATAACACCTATTTCTAAAGATTTTTGAATAACTTATATTAGGTATATGACCATACTAAAGTTCATAGGGTGTCTTATTTGTTCCTTTCTCTAACTAAACTTGGTTAAGAGTATAAACAAAAATGTTATTAGGCTCTCTCTATAATATATGTGCAACCTCTATTTCAATCATCAATGCCTTTTTAGAATATGAAATTTATCTATTTCTTCTCTTAGCAATTCCATTTTGTTGTGGTGTGCTTGACATAGATAATTATCACTTAATACCATTATCAACACAAAATTTAGTGAATTTAATGTACATAAACTCACCATCAATATTAGACCTTAAAAATTTCAATGATTTACTAGTTTCTTTCTTAACTCTAACTTTATATCATTTGAACATATCAAAATCATGTGATTTCACCTCCATGAACATGATAGTCGTCATTCTAGAATAGTCACCAACAAAAAAGGTGAAATATTTGTCACCACAATATCTATCTACACCTATTGCTCCACAAATATTAGTGTACAATAGTTCTAAGATATCATTAGAAGTGTGTTTCTTGTTAGAGTAAATAATTAATTACTAATTATTTATTCTATTTACTTAAGCTTACTTAGGTAAATGCATTTCATTTATTAGTTGTAGTCTAGGAGTTAGTTATAAGTTGTTGACAATATGGGAGTTTGGTCTCTCTAAGTCATACTTATCCTCTCACCTTGTTCGAGGACTTTCCACCTCATGTGGATGTATGCTTAGTTGTCACACTAATCTCCTAGTGTCTTCTAGCTTGTTCTAGGAGATTCCTTGAGGCCTCTATAAGTGATCTCTCCCTCATTGTATTTCAATAACAAGACATTTTAGCATATTGTAAATACATATTTTCTTGTCTTTGCATACTTGTTGTTTCTCGTGTTTGTTTAGGGTTTTTTCCTTACTCCATGCTCTTCTCTCCTTGGCTTCCCTTTGATAGGTTTTCGCATGCAGGTGATCTTGGGCATCTTCAAAGTTGGATTTCATAAATTCCAACATGGTATCAGAGCCTCCTTATTGTTGCTTGGTTGAAGGATTTTTGAAGTCATGATTTGGAGTGACAAACCCTAGTTTGTTTGTGCATTTTTTCTTCAAATCAGGGGATCAGTGATTTTTCAGAGCACTTTCAGCCCAAATGAACACTACCATTAGATTCAGAAGGTTCTTTTCAGCTAGGATACATATTAAATTTGTTGATTTTAGAGACAAGGCTCTGAGAGGAAATTTTTTTTAGTTGCAGGCCCCTTCTGTACGATTGTATGGATGATTTGTGCATTAAATTTTTTTTTTAAAAAATCATTTTTATAGTTCCACTGAGTGGCCACCATCGCACCACTGCAGATCCTTCGCCATGCCTCCTATAGTAGCTAAGCTAGCTGCACTGCTATGGCAGCACTGCGGCCTGGCCTCCACCGACGAGCCACTCGACTGCCACCTCCTCCAGCTCCTTCTACCAGCTCCTGCAACCTCCTCACACTAAGACACCTCCAGCACCACTTTGACTATTTCAGCACCACCTACGCATGTGGAGGTCCCTGCACAGTCAGTGACACATTGTGCATGACATGGGGCAAGGCTGCCACGTGACCCCTGCCACATTAGCATTTTGCCACGTGGCACACCATGTGGCTTTCTTTTTTGTTGTGATGGCTATTAAGCCATCAATTTTAATGCCATGAAATGCTAATATTAGCATGATGTCAGCACTGCATGATCCACTTCTTGCACGAGACTCCTAAGTTCTTTTTGACCTAAATTCTATTTTTTGGCCATAACTTGAGCATACAGACGTATTTTTTTGATCTGAAAGAAGTGCCAGAAAGCTAGTTCCAAGATGGAGACATTGGTGTAGGTATTTTTAGGTTTTGATGTATTTTTGTTGCCCAGTTTTTCAGTCAAAGGAAAAAGTTCTATTTTTGACTCCAGCATGCATATCTTTTATGTCCCATGTCAGTTTTTTGAAAACTTTATATTTTTGGAAAGCTAGTTTTGTCACCTTTTTAAAAATGTGGTCTTTTTCCTTAAATTTTGTCCCATGCTTTTTCTATCATATTTTTGGTATTTTTTTCTATATGGTGGATATCTTGAGTATTTTAGGCCCGAGGATTATTTTCTTGGCACAGTTTCCTTTGTTTTAGGCTGTACTTTCTTTTGTATCAGCTTGTTTTGGTTTTGATCATTGTAGCTATCATTTTGAAGCACTATTATGTATCACATTGAGATAAAGTGTCACTTTTGCATTTCAATGATTATGAACATTGTTTTGAGTCAGTTGTACATGCACTATTTCTATAAAGCATCATGGGGGGATAGGTGTTTGCTATTTTAGGCCTTCTCCCTTTGTCAAGTGAGTGTCCCTTCTATGAAATTAGCCCCATGTGGCATCATTGTGACCATGTCTTTATAGGTGTTTGTACCTCTTCCTCTCTCATCATTATTGGTTCATCTATAGGAGACTTTGGCCCACCTTCTTAGTTGCCTGTCATCTCACCCCATTTGCATTAAGGGGGGGTTATGTTGTTGTTCTAATGCATCCGTGGTTCGATGGTTCGATAGTGTGAGCTATGTATTTAGTGGTTAATACTATATACAAGGTGATTGTAGTGGCTGGCTACTTATGCATTTTGATGAAATGGATCATCTACCATATAGACACACTCGGTTCACGCCTTCTTCTTCCTTGGGGGTTCTTCAGATCAGTAGTTCTCTTTTTGATTGCAGATTTGTGACTTTTTCAAGCTTCAGTGATGCTCTTCATGATCACTCCTTGTTCTTATTTTAGGGGACACTTCCCTAGTTGGAGACTTCTTTTTTTCTTCACTAGGTTACCTCTTTTTGGGGGAGGCTTTTTCCCATTTGGTTTTCTCTCTTTCCCCATTTTTAGAGGTTGCATTTCTTTGCATTGTAAATGGGTACCTAACATAGCCTCATTGTTGAGACCCATTCTGCATTTCATCTTAGTTTTGTGAGCTTAAGGCATTTACCTAAGTTTCACTTAAGGGGGGGTGTTAGAGTAAATAATTAATTACTAATTATTTATTCTATTTACTTAAGCTTACTTAGGTAAATACATTTCATTTATTAGTTGTAGTCTAACAGTTAGTTATAAGTTGTTGACAATACGAGAGTTTGTTCTCTTTAAGTCATACTTATCCTCTCACCTTGTTCAAGGACTTTCCACCTCATGTGGATGTATTCTTAGTTGTCACACTTATCTCCTAGGAGATTCCTTGAGGCCTTTATAAGCGGTCTCTCCCTCATTGTATTTCAATAATAAGACATTTTAGAATATTGTAAATACATATTTTCTTGTGTTTACGTACTTGTTGTCTCTCATGTCCATTTAGGGTTTTTCCTTACTCCACGTTCTTCTCTCCTTGGCTTCTCTTTGACAGGTTTTCACATGCAGGTGATCTTGGGTGTCTTCGGAGTTGGATTTCATAAACTTCAACATTTCTTTCTTGGAAAACTTGATATTTTCATCATACCAAGATGACATTCTTTACACATAGATGTTGGATATAATTGAATAATTATGTGTTCTCTTTGATTTTACACAAATATCATATTAGTTGATAGTCAGTGCATGTCGAGATCACTTGGTCAGTGAAGACAGTTTTGAGTTTACTCTGTACAAAAGGAAGTATCTACCAAGCTCACTTGAGTATCGAAGGAAGTTAAGTAGAGTGTTAATTGAGGTCACTCAGTTAATGAAGGGAAAGTTGAATAGAGTTAGTATTAACCAAGTTCACTCAATTACCAAAGGAATTTTGTAAGTTTGCAATGTTAACTGAGCTTCTATTGGTTAACACAAAAATCTCTTCAGAATTAGCTTCTACCGAGCTGGGTCTGTTATCAAAGAAATTTTTTAATTTTGGCATGTAAAGCTTAATTATTTTACCTATTGATTCTAGCTAACTGAGGTGATGAATATTGGTTATTCTAATTTGTATTTGAGCCAACTTGACAATCTAAAATGTATAAGTAAAAGGTCAAATTGTGATTTCAAAGTGTGTGATATGCAAGTTATATGAGTTAAAAGAGATAAGAAGAGAGGAAGTGAACTTGAAGGATAAGTAGGTATCCTTGTGGAGTAGAAAAGTGTTATTCAATCAAGAAGGATCGAGTATGAACCAAAATAGAGATTTGTAATCAGCAATTCAATTGCATCACAATTAGGTCATTTCATTGTTACTCTCTAACCATTGTAGTAGTGATCTAAACTCTCTTAATAGAGTTGGTTTAACAACTATTTGTAAATCCTCTAACAAGGTGGAAATTCCACTGAATTGTTTTAAGAATTCTTGCAAGGCCACTCCTATTAGGGTGATTAAATCCTTTAATAGGGTCACACCTAATAGCATGTTTTGTAACCTTTAACAAGGTTGGCTCCTAACAAGGCTCACTTCAGAAGAGTGAAAAATAGTAACTAGTTACATTTGGTGGTTTTTCCTAAATTGGGTTTCCATGTTAAATCCTACTATCTTATGTGTTCATGTTATTTCTTTCATGCTTGCAAATAATTACTGATAACATCTTAAGATCTGCTAAAGTAATACACACTCTACATTTACTGAGTTACAACAATTTTTGTATGCTTACGGAGTATCAACAGTAATCAATTTTATTAGTCTTAATTTTTATTTGACATCTAAGGGATTTGGGATTTATTTTAGTAGTAACTAATTCACCCCTCCCATCTCTGTTACTCCTCTTATATTTCAACAATTGGCATCAAAGCTTTTGGTGCTTACAGAGAAGGTTTCAAGAACCTAAGCTAAAGATTAGGATGTCTTACAAGAGAGAGATTCTAAAGTTAAATAGAGACAACTTTGCAGCATGGAAAGGACTTATCGAGCTTCATCTAGCTACCATCAATGATTTAGGATACAAATATCTTGATGAAAAATATAAAACCCACTAGAACAATTTTAGTTGAAGATATTGACGAGAAGAAGAACCATAACATCATGATGATTGACATTGCATCTACTATCAGTTATGCTAAATTTGATGAGGTCAAAGATTGTAAAATTGCTTTTGATATGTGGAACAAACTAAAAGAAATCTATGGAGCAGATGACAATGTAAGAATAGCCAAAGTAGAAATCCTTAGAGGACAATTTGATCAAATGAGGATGAGAGAAGATGAAAATGTTACAAAATATGTGGAAAGAATCAAGGCCAGTGTTAGTTTAATCAGAGCATCAAGAGGAGAAATCAAAGGAGAAACTATTGCAAGTAAAATACTCAGAACTTTGCTTCCCATCTATGCAATCAGAGTGTCTACTTTTCAAGAAAAGAGATGTGATCCAAAAAACAAGATAGGCTTGGATGCCTTGGTAGGAAGATTGATAGCTTTTGAACTAGACAACTTTGAAAACTATGTTCCTGCTTCTAAAAATATTGAGTTTGGATTTGAAGCTAAACTCTCACTCAAAGAAAAAGGCAAGAAAATAAAAGATAATCAATCAGAAAGTGAGGAAGAAACTAAAGAAAATGTTGCTAGTGATCTTGAAATTGTTGAAGCTCTACTTGTAAAGAAATATTCCAAGAATAGAGAAAAGTACAAAGGTAAAATCCCTCTAATATATTTTTCTTGTGAAAAAATTGGTCATATTGCTACTAGGTGTCCAAACAAAGAAGGCAAGGAAGAGAAAAAAAGTCACAAGTACAAAGGCAAGAAGGAATTCAAAGGTCACAAATCCTACAAAGACAAAGGTAAGAAAACTTGTTTCATGACTAAAGATTGTGATAGCAGTGAAGATGAAATAGTGTATATTGCTATAAAAGATTAATCTGATGATGAAGGAGATAAGATGACACTTGTCTCTCATGTTAGCAAAAATGAAACATGGATCATAGATAGTGGATGTTCTCACCATATGATTGGAGACAAAAATAAGTTTGAATATTTTGAACACTATGATGGAGGAAGTGTAAGGTTTGGAAACAATGAACCTTGTTGCATAAAAGGAACAAGGCCAAATCTCATTAACCAGTGAACTTGTAAGTGACAAGGCCTATTGGGTTGAAGGACTAAAACATAATTTATTGAGTGTGGCACAGTTGAACAATATTGGATTCAAGGTAGAATTCATGAATTGTAAGGCAAGACTAATTGATAACCAAGGAAATCTGATTGGATCAGGCAGGCAAACAAAAGGTAACCTATTTTATCTTGATCTTGGTGATTGTTCATGCTTCATTGCTCAAGTAGAAGAAAGTTGGCAATGACATAGAAAACTATGTCATGTAAACTTTGATAATATGGTCAAGATTAGAAAACTCAAAAGAGTAAGAGGTCTTCCTAATTTAAAGAAACTTGATGTTGGATTATGCAAAAATTGCCAAATTGGTAAAATGGGAAAGACTAGTTTAAAAAGAAAAAACTATCCATCAGAAGATATCTTGGAGAAAAGTTTTTCATTCTTTTTGTTGATGATTATTCTAGAATGATGACTATTATGTATATGAGAGAAAAATCAAAAGATTTTGAGAAATTCAAATGGTATCTGGCTATAGTAGAAAAAGAAACTAGAAAAAGATTGAAATGCCTAAGATTAGATAGAGGTGGTGAATTCATCTCAAATGAATTCAACAATTTCTACATTGAAAGAGGAATCAAAAGATAAGTATCAACCCTTGGCACTCCTAAGTAGAATGGAATAGTTGAAAGAAGAAATAGATCCATCATGGATTGTGCAAGGACACTAATGATTGAGAAGAATATTGCTATGAAATACTAGAAGAAAACTATCAGCACTGTAGTTCATACTTTGAACCAAGTTCAATTGAAAAAGGACTCAAACAAAACTCCCTATGAACTATGGTATGGCTACAAACCCAATCTAAGTTACTTGAAAGCATTTGGCAGCAAATGTTATATCTTGAAAGAATCTAGAAAAGGAAAATTTGATGTAAAAGGTGATGAAGGTATATTTTTAGGATATTCTTACAAAAGTAAAGCATACAAATGTCTAAATTTGTTCACTCACAAAATCATAGAAAGTGCACATGTGAGAATTGATGAGTTTGTAGAAAAGACTTAAGAAGAAAGAAAAAAAGAGCTAGAAGATTACAGAAGATTTATCTACTATGAACCTAATACATTGCCAAACACATTTGAAAAAAAAGAGACTTCATCTCATGAGCTCTCCAAGTCTTCATTAGTTACCAACTAAGTCACATGGACCTGAGTCACATTTAGAAGCTACTGAGTTAGTGCATACTGAGTCTGAAGAATCTGAGCCATAGATATAAGGACCTAAGCCAGAAGTTGAGATTAAAAATGAAGACAACTCAATTCATTCAAAAGTTAAAGAACCTATATTGGCTAAATATGTTAGAAGGCATCATGCACTTGATCAGATCATTGGAGACAAATTAGATGGAACAATGACAAGAAGCAAACTAAAAGCTACATTTTTACTTGCTAAATTTGAACCCAAAAGTGTCAAAGATGCACTAGAATATGAAAGTTGGATTGAGGCTATGAATGAAGAAATATAATATATAGAAAAGAATAAAACTTGGACTCTTGTACCTAAGCCCAAAGATAAAAATGTGATTGATATAAAATGGGTATTCAGAAATAAGCTGAATGAAGATGGAAAAGTGTCAAGAAAAAAAGCAAGGTTGGTGTGTAAAGGATATTCTCAAGAAGAAGGTATTGATTATGGTGAAACTTTTTCCACTATTGCAAGATTAGAAGGTGTTAGGACTTTACTAGCTTATGTAGCTCACAAAGGATTCAAAGTATATCAGATGGATGTTAAGTCTACATTCTTGAATGGAATCTTTTATGAGGAATTCCACATTAAACAAATAGAAGTTTTTTTTGATCTAGACAAAAGGGACATGGTTTGCAAATTACACAAAGCCCTATATTGTCTTAAACAAGCTCCTAGAGCCTAGTATGAAAGACTACACAACTATTTGATACAAATTGGTTTTCAAAGAACAAATGATAACAATAGCCTATCTATCAAGCAAGGACTAGATAAGAAGATTGTGTTGGCAAAAAAATTTGTGGATGATACTCTGTTTATAGGAAATAATGATTTATACAAAGTATTTTTAGAATAAATGAATAAGGAATTTGGGATTCCATGTTTGGTGAAACAAAATTCTTTGTTGGATTGTAGATACAGTAGAACAGAAATGGTATCTATATCACTCTATCTAATTATATGAAAGAGATTCTCATGAAATTTAGAACGGAGGATTCAAAACTAGTTGGAACCCCTATGTGTACTGGACTTAATCTTACAAAAGATGATGACTCCAAAGAAGTAGATTAGACCTTATACAGATCAATGATTGAGAAAGTATAGTATGTGGTATATACAAGGCCTAATATTTCCTTAGTAGTTAGGATTGTGGCAAGATTCTTAGCTAAACCCAGAGAAAACCACATGATGGCAATAAAAAGAATCTTGAGATATCTAAAAGGTATTGAAGTCTATGGCTTATGGTACAAACTTGGAGGAAACCTTGACCTAAAAGTATTTACTAATGTTGATTAGGCAAGAAATTTTGATGATAGAAAAATCACTAGTGGTGGAGCATTCTTTCTTGGTAAAAGGCTGGTATCTTGGACAAGCAAGAAGCAAAACTACACATCTCAATCCATAGCAGAAGTAGAATATGTAGTAGCAACTATGAATTGCTCTAACATTGTTTGGTTGAAATAGTTGTTGGAAGAAATGAAGGTTGAGATCAAAGAGACAATAGTGATGTATTGTGATAACACCAGTGCTATCAACATATCAAAGAGCCTAGTGATGCATTCCAAAACAAAGCACATTGCCATAAAATATCACTTTGTAAGAGTTAGTTAAGGACAAAGAAATTAGATTAGAATATATGCATACAAAAGAACAAATTGTAGATATATTCACCAAGCCATTACCTAAGGATGAATTTTTGTATCTAAGAGGTAAGCTAGGGATCATTCCCCTATCTAAAGCTCACTAAATAAAGTTTAGTGATGCATCAATAGGAACTAAGTTGAAGATCAATCAGTTGATGTAGTTTTGACAAGGACATATTGCAGATGAATTTGTACTCAAGGTACATTGTTACTAACCAGAATTATCTTTGGCATGTGTTGTCAAAGAGGGAGAAGTTTACTGTCATATCTTTCTAAAAAAATTTAAAGGGAGAAGTTAAGTAGTTCCTTCACAAAGGGAGAACACAATAGGAGAAATTTTCTATATAAAATCAAAGAGTGAGAAACTTTCTGACATAAGAAGTCTTGTTCTCAAAATTTCTTTGTGCTATGACATGTTGTATTGCCATCAATGCCAAAGAGGGAGATTGTTGGATACAATTGATTAATTGTGTGTTGTCTTTGATGTTACACAAATTTCATATCAATTGATAGTCAATGCATGCCAAGCTTACTTGGTCAATGAAGATAGTTTTCCTAGTCTACCAAGCATTGTTGAGTTTACTCTATAAATAAGGTAGTATCTACTAAGCTCACTCGGTCATTGAAGGAAGTTAAGTAGAAAAAAGTGTTAACTGAGCTCACTTGATTAATGAAGGGAAAGTTGAATAGAGTTAGTATTAACTGAGTTCACATAGTTACCAAAGGAATTTTGTAAGTTTACAGTGTTAATTGAGATTCTATTGGTTAACATAGGAAATCATTCTAGAATCAGTTTCTACTAAGCTAGGTTGACTATCAACGAATTTTCTTATTTTGGCATGTAAAGCTTAATTATTGTACCTATTTATTCTAGATGATTGAGGTGATGAATATTGGTTATTCTAATTTGTATTTGAGTCAACTTGACAATCTGGAAAGTATAAGTAAAAGGTCAAGTTGTGATTTCAAAGTATGTGATATGCAAGTTGTATGAGTTAAAAGAGATAAAAAGAGAGGAAGTGAACTTGAAGGATAAGTAGGTATACTTGTGGAGTAGAAAAGTTTTATTCGATCAAGAAGGATCAAGTATGAACCAGAATAGAGATCTGTAATAAAAAATTTAGTTGCATCACAATCAAGTCATTTCATTGTTACTCTCTAACCATTGTAGTAGTGATCTAAAATTTCTTAATAGAGTTGGTTTAACAACCATTTGTAAATCCTATAACAAGGTGGAAATTCTATTAAAATATTTTAAGACCTCTTGCAAGGCCACTCCTAATAGGGTGATCAAATCCTTTAATAGGGTCATAACCTTTATCAGGGTTGGCTCCTAATAGGGCTAACTTTAGAAGAGTGAAAAGTAGTAACTAGTTACATTTGGTGGTTTTTTCCAAATTGGTTTCCACATTAAATCCCAGTGTCTTATGTGTTCATGTCATTTCTTTCATGCTTGCAAGTAATTACTGATAACATCTTAAGATTTGCTAAATTAATACACACTCTACATTTATTGAGTTACAACAATTTATGTATGCTTATTAAGTATCAATAGTAATCAATTTTATTAGTCTAAATTTTTATTTGACATCTAAGGCATCTAGGATTTATTTTAGAAGTAACTGATTCACCCCTCCCCTCTTAGTTACTCCTCTTACATTTCAACAATAGCATTCTTAAGTTTTTTGAAAATTTGGTAATCCTCTAACTCTTTTCTTTCTACTAACCTTAACCATGTTTTAAAAGCTTAAATGATTTTTTTTATGCCACAACCAAAATTCCTCAACTATATCAAATAAACATGTACTACTAGTAGATCATGATAAAATAAGTTACCTTTTGTTTTCGTCCTAGTTCCAATTAGATTTTCTTCATCATCATAGATCTTGACTTTCATTTTTTGAAACTTCAATTTGTGACCTAAATTATTCAATTGAGAAACACTCAAATAATTATACCTTAGTCCTTGTACTCAGTATGAATTATCACATTTGATCTTATTATTCAAATTTTAGCAATCCTATGTCTTTCATTGGATATGGAAAATCAATACCTAACTTAATGGTTCCTACATCATCAATTTATTCAAAATTTTCAAGCTTACTTAAGTCACTAGTCATATGATGTTAGCATCCACTATCTATAATCCATGAATCATTGTTGATAATATGTGAAATAAGGGCAGTTTTACTTTCATACCTTTCTTTAGTAGGATCTTCTTTGATAGAAACATATACCATCTCAACTACTTACTTCTCTTTATTAGTACTAGACTTGGTGTGCTCTTCTTTAGCAATGTAGTGTGATTTCTTTCCTTTTTCTTTGTAGTCCTAGTTTTTCCTATCCTTTTAATCTTTCTTGTTAGTTCTATCACTCTTTCTTCTGTTAGTTCATTTAATTAGAAGAAAAATTCCCAACTTCATTTCAGTTGAACCAAACTAGGGGCAATTTACCTTTACCTTTTGACAACCTTCTTGTAAGAAATGCTTCAAGTTCATCCAAATTGTCTTTAGATTCAAACTCACTTTCTTCCTTAGTTTTCTTCTCTTTATTTGAACTTCCAATGGTCAGTGAAGACTTAAAAGCATTTCTAGGTGTAACCATACTATTATCATAATTTTTCAACTCAAATGTAGTAAATTGACAAATAAAACTATTAAGTGTCAAAACATTACTAGGAATGGCTCTTACTTCTTTAGCTGCACAAACTTTGATAGCATAAACTATCATTGAAAAACACCTCTAGAAACTTTGATTATATTCACAAATTCATTGATTTGGTTCACATACTATGCAAAATTCTCACCTTCTTTCATTCTCACGTCATCATACTTACCTCTAAGACTTTTAGCTTTATCTCTCAAAATATTTGGATCTCCACCATACACAAGTGCCAATTTGCCCCATATCTATTTAGCATTTATGTAGTTCTTGATGTCATCAAACCTGACATCATTAAGTGTAGATGTAATCTCAATAATTAAGGTATTGTGGTTCCTCCTTCATTCATTTCTTCCATAGTCATAGGAGTAGAAGGTGCATTGTATTCATTATCCAACTAATGAGTAATATTATCACCAACCCTAGATACATGTAAACTTATTCTATTTTTCCATGATGAGAAATTTTTCTTATTTAGCTTCAACACCTCTCTCTTATACATATTTAGATCTTTAGCTCAAGTTCCTTCAAAATTCTTTCTTCAAGAATTGTGCTCTGATACCAATTGTTAGATAACTAAGGGGGAGGGTTGAATTAGGTATGTCCATTTATGTCCCTTTAAAATTTTTAGTACAAATTAAAATTTATAAACATCAAACACTTTCACTTGGTGATCTCATTTGACTTCACAATTAACTCACAAAATAAATTTACTCTAGACTATTCATTATTTTTGCTATTATTTCTAAATATAAGTTACAAAAATTTATTGTTATCTACTTGTTACTGAGTTATAGTAAAAAGAAAATAATGTAAAAATCAGCTTGCAACATAACAAGATTCACACATTTGACACCAAAATTTTAACATATATACTGTAAAAGGGAAAAACCACCTAGGACTAGAAACCCAAACTTTTTACTCTACTAAAGTGAGCTCTACTAGGATCCAACCTTGCTAAAGGTTTACATGCACTTTGTTAATGTGACCTAGTTAAAGGATTTACACCAAAAGATCATCTGGACCTTATCACTCCTTGGTCCTTTCTAAAGAGTTTCCTTCTTTAAAGGACTTATAAACACCACTAATCAATGATATCATATAGGATTTCATAGACTTTTTAGGTCCACTTGGTTAATATTTTTCTTTTATTTAATGGTAAGAAAGTATTAGTATAAATGATCTATTAGATTTAGCACTACCTTGCTTGTTCAGATCTCTATTTTGATTGGTTTCTTTCTAATCTATTTTCTCTAATCTCTTTACTATTGATACACTCCTCAGTTTCACATTTACTTCACTCTTATTTGGCTTTATCTCTTCTCTTCTTGTCTCTCCTTGCTTCTTTTAGCTTCAAAAACTTTACTTTTTTAAAGCACTTAACCAATAACCAAAAATTGTTTCAACTCATCCTTAAATAGTTGTTTCCTTGCTTTCAAATTCTTCTAATTATTTCAGCTTAATAATTGATTATCAATCTCATATTTAATTCATTTATTCACTTAGAAAGTATAAATTTCATAGAACTTTGTTCTTACCTTATCCTTCTTCAATCTCCATCATTAGCTCTTCATTGCATTTTTCGAGTAGTAGATCTTGTAACAAACTTTGTCTCACACCTTTGAACTTCTCAAAAAATCTTTATTTCCACCAAAAGTTAGCCTCAGATTCCATCTTTACGAAAAAGTTCTTTTTTTACTTGGTGGATATAACATTTTATGTGGGTAAAACATCACTTAATCAATACTGAACTTAGTCGATTAATACTAAAATTTCAAATTTACTTTGCCAACTGCTAGATGAACACTATAGTTACTTGGTGAACATTGTCTTCCCTCTTTCACCTTGTCACTCTTTGTTTCTTGTTTAGCTAATTACATTACAATATTACATGCTTAAAAAAAAATGGATCTAAAATTACATCATCATGGTCCAACATATTCAAGTTCCCATTGAATACCATATGTATCAACTCTGTCATCAACATACTTTCTTCAAATCCTCTTCATCAATCAAATAATATGGCACCATACTAAATTAACATAATGTCTAATTAACTAAGAATTGACATTAATGGAAACTAATAAGTGATTTGAATTTTACATACATTCATAACATCATCAATTACATTATTAGTTGGGGATAACACATGTGCTATTTGTATATTAAGCTTAATCAACATATAAGGGTCTTTATTAGATAGCCACACTAAATAATCTCTTCAGAAATAATAATCCCTTCTAGTATGCATCTATTAGGAACAAAGCTTATTTTCTCTTTTGAAATAATCTTTGGAAGGAGTTTTAATATGTTAGCAAGAATTTTTGAAAAAATCTTACATGGTGTGTTACATAGAGATATGGCCTTGAAATCTCCAATAGCATTGAAATATGATTTATTGGGTATAATAGTCACAAAGGCATTATTAATCTCTACTAGGAGATACTCATTAATTATAGTTATTTTGATGGCCTTATGTAGATCATGTCCAATGATATCCCAACATTTTTGAAAAAAATTGGATTAAAGACATCTAGTCTAGGAACTTAATTTGAACTCATTTGAAAGACTATTTTTTTAACTTCTTCAATGAAAATGAACTTATTTAATCACTTGTTATCTTATTTTGTATTGAGTTTAGGGATGGATGATAACAACTTTTTTTGTGCTTCAAGGTTTGACTTGTCCCTTTTCTTATAAGTGTTTGAGAAAAAAGTTGGATATTTCCTCTTGTTCCCCTAGAAATACTCCATTACCATTTTTTAAAATTTGGAGATCCTATTAGCAGTGCTCTAGGATTTCTATTCCCAAAAAAATCTTTCGTGGATAAAAATTCCTAAAGATTTGCAAGTAACTGCCATTCTTTTAGAAAACTCTCTTTATCCATACCATCTTTAACTATAGAATCATTGAGATTAGTTAGGTCTTCTCCAATTGCAAATTTTTCATTAAAAATATTATTGATATGCACTTTTTTCCAAGTGATTAAGTTTAAATTTATGTGTTTCAAATTAAATATGAATTTAAACATTTTAGATCCTTCTAGTAGATATTCTTCTCACCAAGTGACTAAAATACTTATGTTCAAGCCACACATTCTCAAATTTGAAAGGATGTTTTAATGAAATGAGAGATTCTCAAATGCTTAGCCTCATGAAAGGACTGTGGATTTGAGGCAGTAGCAATGAAGATATGTAGAGCATCCTGGAATTGTAAACAAGTCTTTTTGGTGTCTGATGGATCCCCAACCCAATCACTTGCAAAATGCAAGGTCTATCTAGCCCAAAGTGGACCAGAAGATGGAGAATCTAGAGGAGAATCATCAACTTGTAAATGATGACTAGGAGAGGAAGGAGGTGAGTCCTCTGAATCACTCTCTGCATCAAAAGTGGAGGTAGAAGACTGCTCAAGTGAATCTAACCCATCAGAAGATCTATCATGTATTCCAAGTGACTCCAATGTCAAAGTAGAAGGCAACCCTGTGACCATGCTCTACTGGTTAAGCTGATGCAAGTAGTGGAAGTTAAGATGGCCAAACTGCTCATGCCATAATCTGCTCACATCATTAAAGTGAGTGAGTGAAACAGTCAAAGGAGGATCAGGAACAAAGTGAGAAAACATATAGAGTCGTGACTGATGATCTGCTCTCCCAACTGCAACTATAGAATCATTGTACAATTCACATATCTCCACTGAATTAGGAGTGAACTCAACCCGCTTGCCTAAACTTGTGTGAGTGATCTGGTGTACTGATTGGAGATTAGTTGACAATGAGGGTACATAAGGAACATCATGGAATGTACCATCCCCCACATCAACAGACCCTCTTCCACACACCTCAATAAGAGTGTTATCACCCATCAAAATAGAAGGCATTGTACACGGCTCCAAGGATGCAAGTTCTTCCTTAGATGAAGCCATTTGGTGTGAAGCACCCGAATCAAGAACCCAAGTGGATGGTGAGGAAGCAACTGCAAAAAGGGCCTTGCCCTTTCCTTTCCCCTTGCTGTTTTCTTTTTCCTTGTTAGACCCTTCATTAGAACTTTGTTTGATAGACTCAGAAACACTGATATTATTCTTCTCAAGAACGTATGTCAAGTGATCAAGTTGTTTCTGCAAACATTTATGTTCATCATGACCAGGTCTTTTACAATAAGTACATTTGACCTTTTCTTTCTTAGGCTTATCGCCCTTGGAAGATGGTGTATCAATAGTTGCTTTTGAAGAAACTGGCATCTGATCCTTCTTCTCCTCGCTATTCTTTTGTTTCTTGTCCTTACTATTGTTGTTACTACTTTGTCCTTGTTGTTCTTTTGTGCCTTGGTTGGCAGCCAAGGCATGTGACTTAGAGGACTTAAGAATGCCCATTTGGATTAGCTTGTCTTGTTCTCGAGTGAGATTGACAGCAAAATCATCTAAAGATGGCTTGGTGAATTGAGTACCAAGTGCACCCTTAGTAGCATAGAAGGTAGAGACAAACACAGAATATTCTGAACTTAGCTTAGAGAGAATACTGAGAATCAGTTGTTCATCTTTCTTTTCAATTCCACATTGTTTTAACTGCAGCCTTAGTGATTTCAATTTGGTGAAGAAATCTTGGATTGTGTTGAAATTGCCTGGACTCAAACTTATTCATTCATTTTCCAACATATGACCCCTCATTGAATCTTGTGTGCCAAATAGTGTTTCTAGTTTTGTCCATACTTCATTTGGTGTATCCAAAGACTCAATGTGAAATAGCAAGTCAGGAGAAACAGACAAACACAATGTTCCAAATGCCTCATCACATTTGTTAAACCACTTAGGCTTATCTTCATCTTTAGCAGGTTCAGTTTCAAGTCCCATAGTTATCCTATTTAATCTAGCTTTTCTTAAGTGAATTATCATGCGTGATTTCCACTCAAAGTAATTGTATGGAGTTAGGATGGGCATATTTGTTTGATCCATGATGAAGGAATGCAAAGAAATGCTAAAAAAAAGAGAACCCAGCCACGACAATGCCCCCCCCCCCTTTTTACTCAATCAAAGAACCCCCCCCCCCCCCCCCAAAGAAATATGATTTGGCACTTTATTTTAGTACATTTACAACTACCACTAGAAAGAGATACTTAGTGGTCTTGATTTCAATGCATTACAAACCCTCATGAAGAACATATGCTAAAAGTGAAACTTGGGCACAATAATCAAGGAAACAAATAGCACCACTGCGATCTACTCAAAAAATCATGCACTTTCAAAAAAAGAATCGCCTCGATACGAGGTCGTATGAGAAAGTTATGATCCTCTGAAGTTTCCAAAACGAGAACTGTGCACAGTCACAGCTGAGAATCTGCAATTTCTGAAGAATTCATGGATGAAAATCAAAAAATAACTCCACTAGTGGATAGAGCACAAAAAAATGGCCAAGTTCATAACAAGAATCATCAAAATTAGAGTCTGTATGAGCAAGAATGAGACATTTGAAAACTGCATTTAAATCTGCGGCTGCCAACGGAGAGGGGTATGGCTGTACCTTTGCATGCTCGATTCTGAAAAATATACAGCTTGCATGCAAAATATAAAAGATACCTAGATGGTTTTTTGGGGCTGCGAACAAAACCCAGAAAGCATTTTTCTTGCTGATGAACAGAAGATGTTGTTGTAGTGTAAATCAGATGCCTTTAATAGTAAAAAATGGCTCCAAAAATCAGAAAATGACCCCATCAACCAAAATTTGACATGCAAATGCTGGATTAGCTTCTTAAGTTCATCAATGGCATGCTGGAACCTGCAAAACTGATTGAAAACTCCAAATATGCAAGTTGGTTGTAAGATTTGAGATTGAAACCCCAGAGAAAAATTATTTTTGTCAAAACTTTTCTGATTCTCAAGATCATCCAAAGATGCAAGAGAAGAGCATACTTCATTTTTCAAAAAAGTACAATAAAGTTTATTTTCCCCCCCCTAATCTCTCAAATAAGGAAACTAAAATCTACTCTTGCACATAGAAAAGCTCTGATACCATGTTAGAATATGAAAAGATTAATAACCCAGAAAACTAGTGCAAAGAGTAAATATCTAAACTATGAATGCAAATGATACAAAATCAAAATAGCATCATATAGTTAGTCTCCAAGAGAGTAATGCAAATGCTGGAAGCAAAATAGTATTAAGAGGATGCAAAAATAAGAGATGCAAATACAAGCCAGGTAGCATGCTTATATAGGCTAGGAAGAGAGAGGAGGTGGCAACACCAACCAATGAGGAGCAACCATCTGTTGGACTAAAGATAGCAAAGTATCTTCCCAAAATAGCTAATGGATGCTCACATGTAGGAAGGTGACACCTCACAACCATTCACCTAATAAGACATGCTTTATTAACCTAAGTGAGATTATTAAAAGTGTAGGAAAAACCTATCAAAATAGAAAAAAAAAAAAAAACTACACTAACATTTTTTGAATGAATGCAATCTAACAATGTAACTATATTAATTCCTAATTTAACCAAGGGTTAGCAAAGAAAATAACAAAGATAAAGTAATGAGAGATGAAATTAAATAACACAAAAGGAAAATTCCTAATGACATAAACCATGGTAACAACACGTCTATAAGTTAAATTGTTGAAAATATTGGGTAGGAAACAAATGAAAATAGGAGCAATGCTTCCTCAAATCCATTGATGCAATTATTGATGGAACTTAGTAAAACCAAAAGATGTTTCACTTCTTATTAAATGGCAAGGCCACATAAAGTGCACTTAGGCAAGATGATAAGCTATGTAGGAACAATAGGGTGATCTTCTCTCCAACTCGGTATGTCAAAAAAATTCACCATGTGGCAAACACCAGAACTAAAATATCACACAATAAAATCAACACAAAAAAACTATTGGCTCCATTATTATCATGAACATGAATCCAAAAAAATAACACACTTCAGCATGAATAACTACACAAAGAATGAGAATAGAGGGATAGGGAGGAACATGTAGATATGGTTGGCTCCCCTCCTCATGAGTTTTCAGATGGTACCACTGATTCTCTATAGAGGGAAACCAAGCTCTCCTTCCTACATTCTACCAAGCTCCAAGTTGACTCCATTCTCCACATTGATTCTTGGATTTATAATGAATTGATGGGGCTGAAGAAGAAAGTGGAAACTCTGCAATACATCCAGGATACCGACCATGCCAAAATTAGCCATTTGGAAGAGCAAATGGGAGATATTCCTAATAAACTCAAAAACTATGAGAAAAATCTTAGAATGCTTATCAAGGAAAGTGGAACAAGGATGGAATAGGTCATATCTAGTATATATGCTGTTGTTACAAGCCTTGGCAAAAGAGTCAACGAAGAAATTATATCTCCTAAGAGTCCAAGCAAAAGAACAAGGCAGAGCTTGAGGAAGAAAGCCCTGAAAGATGCTACTGCTTTGGTTGCTGATTCCCTCCAGGATACTGGTGTGATTGGTAAAGAGGCTATCAAGATGATTATGGAGTTGTAATAGTTTCCTTCAGTTTTTGTTCTTTGGTTTTGTCCTATTCTGGTCCTATTTTTTGGATGTGGTACTTGGTACTAGTTTTTGGTCCTGTTTACTAGTTTTTGGTCTAAACTATTTTAGTGGTTCTAGGTCCCTGTAAAACCTTGGTTCTCTTTTTTTGGACTATGTTTGTGATTTCATGTCCCTATAAAACCTAATTTTGTCATTGGTTTCAGGACTTTTTTCTTGGTGGTTTTATTGCTATATCTTTTCTCTAATTGTTAAAGGGTTTTGAGGTCCCTTCAAAACCTGCTTTTACCATAATCTAAAACTACACGAAGAATGAGAGCACCAAAAGCATATACTATTACATCAAAATAACAGCCTGGAATACATGTTATATTCCTCAATTTATAAGAAATCATCTCCTCAATTTGTGTTGAGAGTGAGAGATATCTTCATGCAAATATATACTTAGAACTAATAAATCAAACCTAATTATGTACAAACTAATTCTTTAAATGGTGCTAAAATAGGACTCCACCCTTGTTTATATTGATTAATGGGTGCATGAGTCTTTACATGTCTTAAAACAAAAAAAGAAGTAGTAGATACAAAGAAGGAAGCTATAAGAGGATCTGAGATTTAGTAGAAGTGCTAAAAATGGAAGCTTGGCCTTCTCTAGGCATTTCTAGGAGTTGAACTATCATCACAATGCATTTATGGTGCATGGAAAGGTCTAAATTTTGAAGTAATATTTAACTATCGATGCACCTTTGGAATAACACACCTTTTACACCAATGCAACAATGCACCTTGATGAAATTTGTGCAAGTTGCTCAATTCACCAAAAAACCAAATATTTCAATTTTCAAAACAATTTTTGGGTTTTTCTCAAACGTAGTTTGGGAGTACTCTAGTATACATATTTTGCCCTTTTTGATGATTTATACCCTCTTGATAGCCAAAAATTTTCATAGATTTGAATTCCTACTTCTTCTATCTAAAATCCCAAGGCACTTGTGTTGAATCTTGTCATTAATAGTTGCATAAGATGAGGAACCTATTCTGGTTCATGTGTCTAACCTCTGTATCTTTAATGTTTAGTGTAAATTTATGAATCAAAACTTATGTGTGACTCCTTTGAAGGTGAAGGTTACCAATTTAGGTGAGATCTCTATTGTTTATGATAATGAAGATGCTATTATAATCTGTGCACTTACATTATATGCACCCCACCTTCATGTTATGTGCACTTCTTGTGCTATGATGTATGTTCCTTGATTTTCTCTTCTCTCCAACTACTCGATCCTTCCTAGTTAGAGACTGGGTGATCTAGATTATCCAAAATGATCAAATGTTTGGAACTTTTTTGCATCCTTTTTAAAGAATCTTTTCTAGGCATTCTTAATTGGCTTTTTTAGAGGTCTTTTGCTCAAAATTTCAAGTTGAAACTTTCATCGGTCTCTAAAGATGGGAAGCCGAAGGCTCGATATCTTAGAGATTGAAATTAGATTTTTTTTTCTATTGACAATGTGAGATTTGAACCATTGACCTCCTAGAAGGAAGCCATGCCAATTCATCACTGTACCACAAGTGGCTCTCAATTGAAATTAGATTTTTAGTTCTTCTTTCCAACAGTGTAAATAATTTTGAATTCCAAGCTCTAGGTCAAAAGATATGACCCTGACAAGTTAAGGGTGCCTTTTTTATCTGCACAAAGAAGAAAACATTAGTCTAGAGAGTTGAAATCCTAACCCAAAAAACCCTAATTAACAAAAAACCTAGCCCAAATGCTTCAAAATAGTGAGAAAACAAGTTAATCTCCCCTTTTACCCTTAATATGTAAAATAATGCACCTAGCTCACCTTCACAGTTGTGTTGAAATGGTTCCTCTATAAACATTTTGGTGTAGTCATGCACATGCACACATACACACCTTGGTGAGGTGTGCACATGTGCACATGTAAAACAAGTGTGAAAGGGGGGAAAATTTAGTCCAATGTTTTTATGTGCACAAAGGGTGCCCACATGCATACCTTGATGGGGTGTGCATGAACACACCCTTATATATGCCTTTGTTTTTTTTAGAGAAAGGTACACATATGTGTACCTTGGGGAGGTGCACACATGCGCACCTTTCCTTTGGTTTTTGTATTTTGGACCCATTGTGCACCTTTGGAGGTGCACACCTTCACATGTGCATAGGTACACATCTCCAAGGGAGATAATGCACACTCACACATTCAGTATACTTGTGCACCTTAGATAGGTGTGCATGTGCACTAGTGTGCAAGTGCACATTTGTGCACTAAAACACTTAAAATCTTTCAATTTTTCTCAGTTCTAACACCCTGTATTTGTCTAATTAGAGACTAGGACTTGACCTAGACTCATGAAGAGTTCCAAAATGACCCAGGTCCTAGACTAGGGGTCTAGTAGACTAAAAATTACTAGGGGTCCCCATTTCTAGGAGAAATGGGTCGTGCATTATGAAATCACAACACTACTTATGACTGGTTATAGTTCAACCACCACCCAAACACACTACCACTATTTCATTGCCTCACCATATGAAGGCCCAAGGGGCATATTAATAGCCCAAAAGGGATTTTTAGGCCTTTTTTTTGCTTTTCGAGGGCCTATTAGTTTTTTGTGATATCTTGAGCTTTTTTTTTGGAAAAGAAGAGACCATCAAAATGATAATTACAATATGGACACAATAAAATAGGGTTTAGTGACTTTTTTCTAGTATAATACCTATTCTTTTAGTCAAGGCAAGTTGATCCTTCTTGCATTCTAGGAGGCTTAATTTTCTCAAGTTAGTTTTGATTTAAATTTTGAAGAAGCACCAAAAATATCTTGTTGAGAACTTTCTAGATTCTCTATCGTCTTCATCAGATTTTTTCAAAAGCCACATGATACTCAACTAAATCTTTTATTCTCTTCTCATTGTATAAAAATTATTTCTAAGTGTTGGGGTTCAATTTGTTGCATTTTTGGGGGTGATTTTATTCTTGTTTCTATCATTTACATCAATAAACTAGGAATATATCAAAACAAACACCTTCTCAAAAAATGTTTGAGATCTATTCTTGTCTAGTTCCTCTAAACCCACATAACTATCAAACATGAATAACTACCATGACACAAACTCACTATTCAAATGGTTTGTGATCTTTTTTAGATGAAGGGCAATAAGTTTTCTTGAGTTCATTTCTTACCTTGAAACATAGGAATAAGATGGACAAAGCCCTTTGTTTTGTTTCTTTGAATGTTTCATACAACTTGCAGTATCATCTTGATGGGTGGGATATTCCTCAAGAGATGTAAGCCAAGTTGAAGGACTTTTTTGGTACCATCAATGTGTTCAAAGACCATCAGATTGAGGTAGAGATTACATCACTTGCACTTGATTCTTTTTGATCCATTGAGGTCTTTATAATAAGGTTTAAAAAATAGAGATCTTTGTTACATGGTTGTTGGAAAGTCAAGACTGAAGGAGTGTATTTATTTGATTCTGTCAAAGCTTTGAGGAAAATTTCATATTTTCTCATGTAGCTTCCATTCCACCATGGATGCTTTAGGTCCAAGATTCACCATGCCCCCATTTGAGGTATTATATGAACAGTTGAATAGAGAGAAGGCTAAGTTTACAAAAGTAGACTCTCTAACAAAATCAAAGAGCCAAACATTGGTTTCTTAGGCATATATAGGGAAGTCAAAAAAGAAATTGAAGCCCAAAAAAAATTCAGCTTGGAATAAGAGCTCCTCCAAGCCATCTCCTAGATCAACAAATAGAAGTCCACTCCAAAGGGAAAATCTTCTCACTTTGGTGAGTCTTCCTCCAAGACTTATAATTTCATAGGTGATCCATGTAGTTTTTGTGGCATGGAAAGATATTCAGTTTCTATGTGTTGGAAACATCTTGAGCCTTTAGAGGAGGCCATGCAATAGTGTAGTACTACTCTAAAGCCACAACCTCCTCCTCCTTTAGGTAAATGACATGTTGTCTTATCATGCTCCTTGGATCATTGATTTAGGTTCTTTACACCATATGAACACTCACCTAATTTGGTTACCTCACTTTCTTTGAGTGTTACTACATAGATTATAGTTGGTGACTCTGCACAACTTTTTGTTTTAGGTTTTGGCACTATTTCTTTGGAGGAAGGTTCTCTATATGATTTTCTATTGGTTCCATCCATTTCTACCAACCTCTTATCTATATATCATATTTTTTATTTTATCTCTAGTAAGATAGTTGAACCTCACCACATGGTGTGGTTATTTGAGACCTTCCTGAACCTAACTTGGTTGTTGATACAATGAGTGCAAATTCATAGTCTCACTTATATCATTTTTATGGCTTCAGGAGCTCTGATTCTACAAGTATTTCTCTTATTTTTCATGCAAACAAAACAAGAAAAATTTAACATGTGCATTTTGTCCATGCCAACTATAGATATCTACAATAGATGGGTTCACATGAGCTAGTGATTGGGCTACCTTATATCTCTTATACTCATGGTATTTTGTCAAGGTTGTACCCTTGGAAAAAATCAAAAAATCCTTTTTTGACATGTAGATCCACACATGCTACAACACCATTGGAGTTGATACATAGTGATCTTATGTAATTTCCCACTCCATCTTTTTTAGGTACCCGATATGTTTTTATATTCATTATGACTTTTCTAGATGCACATGGGTTCTTGAAGTACAAGTTTGATGTCTTTGATTCATTTCAAATATTTAAGACATATATGGAGAACTAATCTAGTCTTTTTGTAAGGCATACACGCACTTATAATAGTAGGAAATATGTAAATTAGTCTTTTATAGATTTTTACACTGAGCATGGTTTACAAAATTAGTTCACAGTTCCCCATACCTTTTATCAGAATGAGGTTGTTAAAAGAAAGAATAGGATAATATGGGAGATGACCAATTGTATGAAACAATATCAAGCTACAAGTTTTGGATGAGACTCACTTATACCAAGCATATTTAGAATCAGATGTCTCACAAGGCATTGCCATATTTTTTATTCTTGAGGAGGCTTGGACTCATGCCAAGCCTGATGTTTCTACACATTGTATCTTTGGTAGTGAGGCTTGGACATTTATTCTATTTTCTCTAAGGAAATCCATGGAGATAAAGAGATGACCACTTATATTTATTGGCTACTATGAGGATGTGAAGGGATATAAGACTTTTGATCATGATTCTAGAGAGCTCTTGTTTTGGCAAGATGTCCAATTTGATGAGCTCTATTCTCAGGTGAGGCCTCCATTACCAAATTATCTCTCACTTCCTAGTGCTTCATTTTATCCTCTATAGGATTATTTTTCCTTTGAGGATGATCTTGAAGATTATCGACTTTCTCCACCTCTACTAGATGTTTAACAAGTTCTCAAGTGAGCTCATGGTATTGTTAATGCAATTGGACCTATGATAGGAGATTCTTTAGTTTCTTGTTGTACTCATGCTCAAACATCCAGTACTAGACTATTGATTAATTCCATTTTGAATGATCCATAGATTTTTCATAGGTAAAAAGACACTCAAATTTAGACAGGGCTATGGAGGTGGAGTACTCTTGTTTGATGAAGAATCATGCTTCAGATATTTATCATCTAAAAAATAGAAGAAACTTGGATCAATGATGGTGGGTATACCATACCGCTTATGTTGGAGATGGTTCTATTAATAGGTACAAGGAATATTTTATTGTGAAGGGAATTTCATAGGTTGAGGGTATTGATTACTCTAAGACCTTTTCTCCTAATTTCCAACATAAATTCTATTCACCTTGCACTCTCTCTTGCAGCTTCTTAGGGATAGACAATATTTTAGATGGATGTGAATAGTCCCTTTTTGAATGGAGATCTATATGGAGAGATTTATATTAATTAGCCTCAAAGTTTTGTGTAGGACTCTTATATAGTGTGAACACTTAAGAGGCATTTATATAGTCTCAAACAAGCCCCTTGGGCTTATTATGAGAAGATGGATTTCTTCTTGCTTGCATCATAGATCACAAATTATCATTCTGATCCTACAATGTATATTCAATGTCATGGGGATGATCTATTGATAATTTTGCTATAAGTTGATGATGTATTTATTACATGCATCTCTACCTCTATGATATAGAGTGTCCAAAAATATTTGAGATGAAAGACCTTGGACTTCTATGCTATTTTTTGGGCTTGCATGTTGTTCAGTCTTTGAATGGGATAGCCATACTCTTTTACATGTATTCTCTTGATATTGTTCAAAGAATCAAAATGCTTGATTATAAGCCTACTCCCACACATTTTTAGTCAAGTGTTGTTTTATCTATGACTTTCTCTACTCCTATAGTGGATTTCACTTTACTTAGACAACTTGTGGGTAGTTTTTTGTACAAACACAAAATTTTCCCAATCTTTCCTTTATGGTTGGACTTGTCTCTAGATTCTCATTTGTGATCCACACAGGAGTCATTGGAAAGATACCAAATGTATCTTGAGGTACATTTTTGGTACTAAATGTTATGGAATTCACTTTACATCAAGGGATCCTCATATTATTAGCTATAGAGACTCAGATTTGACTAGTGATGTTGATGATTAGAGGTCTAATTTTGGATTTGTTTTCTATCTTAGTTATGCTCCTATTACATGGTCTTATAAGAAGAAGAATTCTCACACATTATCATCTATATAGGTAGAGTAAAAAGAAACTTGGCCAGCTAGTTAGGAGGTTTTACGACTTTGAGAATTGATGATAGAGTCTTATTTTCCTTCTGATAGTTCCACCTTTCTTTGGTATAACACTTAGAGTTATATACACATTTCCCACAACCTATTTGAGCATCAAAGGATGAAGCACATTGAGCTTGATATGCACTTCACTTTTTATTTGATTTAGGATGGATCTCTTTGCTTGGAGTATATTCCCACTATTAAGAAGGTTGTTGGCATCTTCCCTAAACCTTTTGCATCACAACAATATCTTCATCTACATTTAATGCTTGGGGTGAATGACATTATCCTTAAAGGTTCTATAATGCCCCATTAGGAAACCTAAAAGGACTAAATCTATTTTTTCTAATTTGGATAAGTTTTTTTTTCATAAATTCTAATAGGTTCCTTGACAAGTTAGTTACTTAGATTGACTTCATTATAAAAAAAATTAGTTAGTTAATCCAAATCATAACATATCTTTAATTTTTAATCTTAATAATGCATTAATCACAACAAGATACACATAGTAATAAGATAATATCATAAGTATAGCATGATTCTTATTGGGAAAACAACATAACATTATCTCATACTTTCAAGGATTATTTACAATGAATAAACCAAGATTGTGTTTACAATAGAGAGTTAACAACCAATCCTTTAACATTTCATCATAGTTACACCACCTTGGGGGATGGGGGAACATGCAGATAGGTATTTAGTATGGGGAGACAAAGGGGCCTTAATTTGGGAATGGTGGATGGATGTCAATAATGAACTGAGGGGGGTTATATATATATATATATATATATATATAGAAGAGTTATTATCACATTCTTAATCAAAGTAAACATATTTTATTGATAATTAATGAAAGTTGAAGAGACATATCTCTATGGAGACATACCTCTTAAATATCATATACATATGCCTTGAGAATGTAATTTGGAATGCACAAAAAGTACAAAAAGTGTTAGCACATTTACATCCTCCAAGAAAATTTCAACATGGTATTAGAGCAAGTTCCTTACCACAGTAGTAGAAGTAAATATGATTTGAAAGATTAAAACAACTAGAAGAATAAACCATTGATAGTGATTGACATTATAGATTGAATATGCATTAAATTTTCAATGTACTAAGAAAAGGCATATAATTGGATCAAACTATAATTTTGAAAAAAATTAAAAGACTATATAAAAAATATGAAATATGATTACAGATTTTATTGATGTATTAATTACAAGTGCCATCAAGTAGTGAGGTGAAATATAATATACTTAGTGCCTTGGTCAGAGCAAAATGAGGGACTTTTTAGGAAGGGGCATAGATGTGGAAGTGAAAGACATTGATTTGGTAGGGGCTTTGATAGTAATAACGAGGAAGATAGTGACTTTCAAAGACTATAAATAGCAGCCAATAGGAAAAAAGTTACAATCTACTTGAATCAATACATGCCCAATCAGAAACAAAGAATAATACCATTAATACAAGGTGGAAAGAAAAGATAGGAACTATTTATTTCATGAAGAAACAATTATAAATTGTTAGCTCCATCATATAAATGAGTGATGGGGAGTTAATTTTATGGTTTTCATTGGATAAATTGGTGAGTTAGATGTCTCAAATTTCTCACCATTTACACAAGTGAATTACTCAGGAAATTTTGCCTCCCATCTATGTGAGGGATGAAGTCTTAAATAAGAAGTTGAAAGATATTTGTGCTCTTTCATGTACATGGTGTATGAAGCATTGAGTTTAAGTTTGTAACTGTGACATCACATAGTGCCACCATGGCAAGTATAAGGAGGAAAAGTTTTGTAAAGGCAATTGTCAACCAACATCAATATATTTTTAAAAACATATTAAGAAATGTTATTATTTATGTTGCTCACCAAGATATGATGCCTCATGTAATATTATTGATGTGGAATGAATACCATTGGACCCCTTATATAGGTTATAGTTTGAAACATATGGTAACAAGATTCTTACATAGAAACACTATATTAAGGTTAAGAAGTACAAATTTTAAATGTTTACACCCAAAAAAAAGAAGATATTAAGACAAATCTTGAGAAAGATGTGGATAATCAGTGGTGATAAAGATTAATTAATAAAATAACTTGAATTTTCTTAAGTCAATCATAAATATTGAACACATCAGCATCAAACTCATATGCAAAGGTATAATGCATCACTAATACTTCTTTCACACTCGTGCTATCTAATGTCAGTAGTATACTATAATTGCATCGAATGTACATACAATTATATATACATATACACCTTACCTTGTGTTGGAATACTTTAGAATAATTAAGATGCATGGTGAATTAGCTATCCAAGGTCCAAATGTCCCAATAAAACTTTTCAACACTTAACAAAACTCATACATATATGTCCTTATCATGTATCTTAAACTTGTAGGATACTGTCCTAGGTCAAAATCACTTTGTATAAATGTAACCATTAAACACTAGAAAATCATTCACACATTTGACACAAGGATTTTATGTGGAAATCCAATTTGGGAGAAACTACCAATAACATGCTTCTAATTCTCACTCTTCTAAAGTGATGCCTTGTGAAAGGCCAACCTTGTTAAAGATTACAATACACACTATTAAATGTGCCTTGGTTAAAGTATTTAAATCAGCTTGTTAGGAGTGAGCCTTGTTAGAGGATTTTAGAATATTCCACTAGAATGTCACTTGATTAAAGGATTTACAAATTAATGTTAGGTCAACCTTAATCCAAAGGATTTATCATAAACTAATACAATGATTAGAAAGTAATAGTAGGACTTGATCTAATAATAAATCACAACTCACTTTCAGATTATAGATCTCTATTTAATTCCTCCATTCTACTTGGCTTCATTCACTTAAGCTCTAACAACTTGTTCACCCTTCAAGAATTCATCCTCTTAAACCTTCTTTCTTTGCATGCTAATTATAGACTCTCTTATCCAACCACCATATGAAACAACACCCTAGAATCCTTGTCTTTCTTGGGTTATTGCACATGCCAACTATTGCATCAAGCCTTGTATCTCCTTATAAAGATAATATGGGTCTTTTATGCTCAATAAAAATTTTCCATTTTAGGGTTAGGTCAGATTCATTGAATCTTCCCTCTTTTCCATTTTGTTCTTTCTAGAAACTTCTTCTAAAATCCTCTTTAAATTCACCTCAAAATGGTTTATCTTGAATTTTGTGCCTCCACTTCATCAAGCTTATCTTCCACACACTTCACACAATCCAAGAAATCAACTTTGTCATCTCAGATTTAATGAATCCATGATTAAACTCATAATGTTGTTACTTGGCAACAAATCACCTCTAATTCTTGGCACATAGTGTGTTGCTCAAAATCCACTAAAGTTCACTTGGCACATGTTGCCTTATTATCACTCAACACACACTAGAATTTTCTTGGCACATACTGAATTCACTTGGCATAAACTAGATCTTCACTTTTCTAGACACTAACTAATTTTTGGCTTGGCTTCAACTAACTTTTCTTGACACCAACTAATCACTTGATCAATCTTTGCAGACTCATTTTTATTTCTTTGTTCTTACATACTTAGATAGTGTTTTCATCAACTACAAGTTTAAGTAGACAAATAATACAACATATCATCCATGTATTATTGGTCTTAGTAGTCCTTTTTGTACACCAAATAACTCAACCTTTCTCTAGGTGCACTTGTCATCTTATCTCATCAAACCCTCTTCATTAATCAAACAAATGATAGCATTCAAACCAAAAAAGAAATTGTCTCACTAGCAAGTAACAAGTTTGACATTATTGACAATGTAATGATTGTTCCAAATTCCATCAAAAGAATCTTATTTTCAACAATCTCCCTCTTTTGCATTGATGACAAACCAATACCAATAAAACCAAAAAGAAAATTAATAAAAATGTATTACAATCTTTCCCTTTATCTATATGTGTCCTTCCTCTGTATAGGGTAATATGAATTTTGTCAATCTCCTTCGAACTTTCTTATATCTCCCTCTTTGTGACTTTCTTTTGTCTATTCCTCATAGTATATCTCCTTCTTTCTCTTCTAATGTATATCTCCCTTTTTTCTCTTCAAGTTATTTCTCCCTCTAAGGTAACTCTCCCTCTTTCAAGATAATTCTCTTTCTCTATATTATCCCTCTTTTTTCTTTAGGTGTTCCCCCTCTTTAGGTATTCTATCTCTATCTCTCTCTTAGATATTTCTCTCCCTTTGACAATAATGCCAAAGACTTTTCATCTCAACATCTAGATGTTAACAATTTAGGTTCTCCCTTTGTCACCTTTGTTAGAGTAATTATTTGTTTACACTTATTAATTAAATCACTTTGATTTAATTAAATAAGTTACCTATTGCTCTAGTTTTCTTAAGCTATCTCTTAGGTGCATATAATTAATATTTTATATTAATTATAATGTGCAACCTAGCTTTTTAGGCTTTAGGGTTTTCATTCGCCTTTAAGGTTGAACTCTTGAAAAATAAAATTATCTCCTCTATTTTTGAGAATACATTAGCATATTTTTCAGAGCAAAACCCTTGCCTCCTCTTGTCTTTTTCTTCTATGACAGGTTTTTTCATGCAGGTATTCAAAGGCTTTGTGGATTCATTTTGATCAAATCCTTCAACCTTTACTTGTGACCGATCTTCTGTTCCAACTCTTTGATTACTTTAGGTAGTTCCTAAAGTAAGATCCACTACATCAAATATTAAAATATGACGTTCAACTCAGTTGATGTAGGTAACTTCTCTTGCCTCTTAAACAACTTTGGATAGGGGCATGACCCCCTAGTTTACCTCTTAGATACTCATGAGTATACTTAGATAAGGCTTTTGTGAATACATCAGCTATCTTTTCTTTTGTATTCACATATTCCATCTTCACTTCTTTGTCTTAAACCAACTCTCTTAAGTAATATTACTTGATTGCAATGTGCTTTGACTTTGTAAAAATCATAGGGTTCTTAGATATGTTTATAGCACTAGTGTTATAGTTTCATTAATTTCCTCCTTCATTCCTTTGAGTAGTTGTTTGATCCACAAAATATTTGTGTTTATATAAGATTGTTTGAAAGAGAAAATGCAATAGAACAATCATTATTTTTTCAATGATGTCAAACCTACTACATGCTAGTGATACAATTTCCTTTTGGTCTAAAAGTTATCATTTTGTTGATTGATGAAGAGAATTTGAAAAGAGGAGATAACAATAACACTTAGAGAAAGGTTGAGCTATTTGGTATGTAAAAGGAGCACTAAGACCAAGTAAGGCATTGATACTATAGTGTATTTATTATCTACTCAAACTATGAAATAAAATATTATGCAAGTTAATACTAAAAGAAGACCAAGAATGAAAAGTATCTGCCAAGCCTTACCAAGTAGAAATTAGTGCAAGCCAAGAAAAAATTGGTGAAAGCCGAGTGAAAAGAGAGAGGTGTCGAGCATTAGTAAACTTTATTATTTTCCAAGTGAACTAGTGTTGGATGAGTGACAAAAACAATCTTAAATCAAAGATTTAATGAATTTGAGTTGACTATTTTGTTTTCTTGAATTGTGTGAAGCATGTGGAATTATAGTTGATGACATAGAATTCAAGGTAAACCATTTTGAGGTGAATTCAAGGAATATTGTAGATGGAGTTTCTAGAGGAACCATATGGAAAAGTGGGTAGATTCATTGTATCCTACCTAACCCTATAATGGATGATTGTGGTTAAGCAACAAAAGATCTAAATTCTCTATTTACAGAGATAGTTGGTCAGAAGAAAATGCTATCATGTGTAAGAACCTAAGGAAGACAAGGAGTCTAGGGTATTAATTCATTCAGTGGCTGAATACAAGTGACTACAATTATCATGCAAATCAAGAAGGTGAGTATGAATTCTTGAAGGGTGAATAGAGCTAAAGTGTGTGAATTCCAAGAAGAATAGAGGACTAAAATAGAGATTGACAATCTACAAGTGAGTTGTAATTTGTTATCAGATCAAGTCCTACTATTACTTTCTAATCATTGTATTAGTTTATGATAAATCCTATGGATTAAGGTTGACCTAACATTCATTTGTAAATCCTTTGATTAGGTGACATTCTAATGGAATATTCTAAAGTCCTCTAACAAGGCTCACTCCTAACAGGGTGATTTAAATCCTTTAACCAAGGCACATTTAATAGTGTGTATTGTAATCTTTAACAGGGTTGGCCTTTCATAGGGCATCACTTTAGAAGAGTGAGAATTAATAGCATGTTACTAGTGGTTTTTCTGTGATTTCCACATAAAATCCTTGTGTAAAATTGTGTGAATATTCTTATGTTATTTCATGTTTACAATTCTGCAAAGTTGTTTTGACCCAGGATAGTAACCTACAAATTTTAAGTATTGTATGATCTAATGGATGCATGCATGATAAGGTTTTATGGATATGGGTCTACTAAGCATTAAAAAAAATTATTTGTACATATGGACCTTGGATAATTGATTCACCCCCCTCTTAGTTGTTCTAAAGAATTCCAACAATTGGTATCAAAGCCATAGTGCTTAAGAGGACTATTTTGAAGGTACTAGAAGAAAAAGATCAAGATGTCCAAAAGAGAGATGTTGGTGTTTTTCAACTATTGAGGAAAAAAATACTCAATACCAAGACAATAAATTTACAAATAATTTAAGGATCAACTACTTCCTTTAAATAATTATCTATGTTTTATATTAGGACCCAACTTCAACAAAAATCAAGATAGATTTTCTACTCTTTAGGCTCTGCAAAAATGAGGTGGGTATACCTTAGGGATGGGAGAGATTTCAACTTGATACTACATACATATTTAGTTTATTTCATGACATTTTACTACAAACACACACCCCTTACAACAGATTTGGTCACAATTCTTTTTAGGTTTACAAGTACTTCTGGCAATAGTAGCTAGCTAAGACTTAAAGATCAAATGCAAACAAGTGCTGACCAACATTGATATTCTTCATACAGTAAAGTAAAATTGATTTTGAATTTAGGCTTGATGCTTATTTATGATCTTTCCAACTACAAACAAATTCAATTAGATTAGTATCTCAACCATTGGGACTTAGAGTCTATTCAATTCTTAGATCTAATTGATTGCATTACAATCAATACTATCAAAAATTCTCATTGAAACTCATTCTTACAAACATCCTTCCCATTACCATGAAAATCCTATCAATCTCACTGAAGAATTTACTTATTTCATTGAATTAAAAGCAATAGTGAATTGACATACAATTAGATTTAATTGTATTTAGTTGAATAAGCCTTGCTCATACAACATCAACATAACCAAGTAATAAAATGGAGACAAGATTCAACCATAATAGATATGGAGATAATTCAATTTTTTATTAATTTCCTTTGAAATTTGTATACAATTGAACAAGACTCAGAATGACTCAAGATAAAACATCTAAATCCTGCCAAATTAATGTATTCTCATAAACTTGTAGAGAAAACATGTCACAAAGTGTACATCAAGAAAAATGGACCAAACAAGTCTTTGTAAAGATTAAAATATGCAATAATTCATACCCTTACTCTAGCCCTAGAATCTCACTTATATAATGTGAGATGCAACAAGCTTCAAGCATAGAGAACTAACAATTTCCCTTTTGACAAAAGATATTTACATTTTTTACTATCACAAGAAACAAAAATTTATGTAACAAAAAAACTTTACAACAAAGTATTATTCTTGGTGGGCCCATTTTCTATTACATCTTCAAATGTTTTGAGTTCCATGATTGGGTCTTGTGCTATTCTGATTCCTCAGAATATGTAGCTATCAAACTTGCTAATGATGTCTCCGATTCTAATGTTTTCAAGTTTACCTCAACTCGGGGATCTCTATTGGCCTCATCATGAACTGTTAGGGTAATAGTTACTTCTAAATCCTTAGCTACTACATCATCTTCTTCTGTTGGCACTTATTCTAAAGACACAAGTTCTTCCCTTCATTTGTTGAAAATAGTATCATCGGGTCAATCAAAATTTAGGATTTCCCACTACTTTTTATTACAAAATTCCCAATCTTTTCAATTTCAACAAAATCTTTTCTAATAGTATTATAGAACAATTGTCCTTTGATAAGTTATTCATTAGTCATTGCCCATAGTACATGCCCCTTTTCATTTATAACATTGTTCATTCTATGGCATAACAATTCATCTAATTCCTTTCCTCACTCTTATTTTTCTTTTATTTTGTCAACTTTTCTAAGTGCACTAGGAAAAAGATCAAACTTCTCTGCTATATATTTAGAAAAACAAATTGTTATCCTTTTCTAAATAGAAACCCTTTTTTCACTAAATTCTATTTGATTATTAATTATATCAAAAGTTTTTTTTCTATTGAAGATGGAGATACACATAGAAGTGACATCATTATCTCTCTTGCTCCATTTTTGAACAATGGGCTTTAATTTGTCTTCATCTCTCTTTATTTCATCCCACATCTCTAGGATTCCTACTAGTTGGTCATAAAATGCTAGCCAATCAATTTTGTCTACTATGTAGAAAATTGTTTTCCTAAGCTTTTCTTCATATTGATTGTTCAACTCAACATGCATTTCCTACAATTTATTCTTTTCCTCTTCAAATTCCTCCATAGTGTGGAACTCAGGTCTTTGTGGGGTATCTGGTAACTCAATAATGGGGGTGGATATAAATGGCTCAACTGGGGGGCAAGGATATGAAATTCTTGGCCTACTAGACTCACCCACTTTCATTTTTCCAAGCTATTTTTCCATTTGGGATACTTGATTTTCCAACAATTTTATCCTCTTTCCTCTTTCCTCATATGCCTTAAGTATTTCTTCAAACTTGGCATTGAGCTCTAAGAATCTTCTCTTTTCTTTCCCAACTACCACACCTCCAAAAGCTAGCATTTCTTGAGCCATTTTGGTGACTTCTCCACTATCATCCTCATCTTCTTTGTACACTATGAGTGTACGAGTATGCTTAACACTTGAAATCTCTTGCATCCTAGTCTTATTTCTTTTTTCAATAGACCATATAACCAGGACTTGGTGATCATTACTAAATTTCACCCCTCTGTGCTTGTAAAATTTCTTCTACATTTTTGTATTGCACATCTTTCTCTTTTCTAATGGAGTAAACAATCATAGCATTAGCTATGTCCCATTTAGGCAAAACCAAAACTTCTAATTCTCTAACCAATTTTTTCTTGGCTTCAGGTGTTAGTTGGGAAATGTCCTCCAAAAATTTGGCTTTTACCTTTTCCTCAACTTCAAAGTCTAATTTTATTGGTTGCTTTACCTTTATTTTTTCCATTTTTCCTCAAAATTGCCTATATTTTTCCTCCACAAAAATTGTGCAAAGGCCCTATATTTAACAAAATTATCATCTATTAATTTTTGAGAGGCTTGAGCAATGATGGGGTCTATCTCCTTACCTCTATAATCAACAATAGTGATGTCAAAAGATGGCATAAGAGGCTCCTTAGGCACTCCACTTTCTATATTAGCAGTGGTAACAATGATATCTCCCTCCCCTCCCATTTTCTTTAGTTATTCTAATAGAGATGCTTCATCTTCTATTCTAAGTGGGGTTTGAGATGGTGAATATTCACTTGCATGAGAAGAGAATCCCTATTCTAATCTCTATCTCTTGGGTGCACCGGTGTTAGGTGGACTATCTGATCTCAACCTCTTATAGGGGGTAATGTGCTGTATATTTTGAGCCACAATATATCCAGCCCTCCTTTGTAGTGTATACTAGCTTGGAGTAACCATCATTCTACTATTTATCCTTCTCTCCACTTCTACAAACTTATCAAGATATTCTTTGACCGAGATGCTCTTCTTCTCATTCAAAGTTTGCATTATCATAGGAAAATTATTCATCAGTGCATTCATTTTGGCCCCCCAATACTTCTTATCTACCAAGGGGTTATAATCAAGCTCAAAAGCATGATAAATTCTAAAACTTTATTGAAAACTACCCACTTTTCTTTTCTGACTTCTTGTTCTTGTAATGAATTTTTTTCTCTAATAACATCCTCTAGGAAATATACAACTTGTTCAATAGCCTTAGCTTTGGTTCTCTCTCTAAGGAGGTCATAGAATCCTTCTAGATCAATGTACCTAACATGAGAATGGGCCATATGATATCTATCCAAAAATAAACTTAAATTTCTCAATCCTTTCTTGATAAAAACAAAGTCATATACAACAGTCACAATGGGGAAGAAAGTGCCTTTACCTTTGCCCAATATATCCCTTTCCTCAACTGACCCAATCTACCATAGCAACTCTACAATTCCTATCTTCAAAGGCACATGGAAAGGTAATACATGGGGTTTTCCCAAGAAACTATAAAATCTAATTACAAGAGAAATAGGATATGGGATTATATCCCCCCAATTATGACTAACCAATAGCCCCTTCACATGGTCCTTGGGTTTAATTAGCTCTAATAAAGGTTGTGGGATTCTTGGACTATCCCCTTTTAAGAGCAATATAAGCCTTGAAGCAAAGTACCTATCAAATCTGACATAACTAGCATCTATGACTTCCCAAGTCATGTTAGCACTCCATAACTAAATTGGGAGCTTCTCTCCCTTTTGTTAATTCATTCAAAGAAAAAGGCAATTATCCTAGGAAATTGTCATGAATACACCTTTTAAGATAATCAATCAAACTAGAGAATTCCTTTTGTGGAGGCATCTTAAAAATTCAACTTTACACAATTATAATTCCTTTAATTTTTGAAAGTCATAGACCACTTACCTGCTGAGTTCAGCTTCTTTTTCTCTATAAATTGCCCTATAGATTGTTAAAAACCTTGCAAAATTTCATGCCCTAGCTCTAGAAACCCTTACACTCTGAGAAGTTTGTGATTGTGTGGTTCAGTAATGGTGAATTTGCAAGTTATATTATAGCATTAAGGTCACACAAAGGAGCCCTAAATAGCATTTATGTTTATAACCATCAATTTTCATGTTGTGCCTCAAATTTGAAATTCATCCATTGATCTCACAGTAATAGATGACTTTACTTGAAAGAGAAAAGCTTTTTTTAAAGTTTTGAGATCCTCACCACATGTCAAGTAGGTGCTTCCTTCCTTTTCTTAAAGTTTAATCATCTTTATATTGTGGTGAAGTGTAAATCATTGATCTTACCAAGATCGACGATCTCAAGAAATAACAATATCTTATTAATAAAACCTTTTGAAATATGGCCTCATTGCCACACTCATCTCTAACCTAGCCAGTAGTAATTTATCTAACTGATTCATTCACTCCATCTTAGTGCCTTTTCCAGCCTAGCATGATTCAATTTCTTTTCATTACAATAGGTCCCACCTTGCCACATGGTAGAATTGCACTTCCCCACTTTGCTTAAAAACCATGTATCTTTATATTGTGGGTAAGCACAGATCATTTATTTGATCAAAGATTAATAGTGCTATGAAATCATGCCTCTATAACATCCAATCAACTAGACTAACCAATATAATGATTCCTTTTTTGCCAACATGTTTGACAACTACCATAGTACATACTTCATTACTGCATTTGAAAGAAGTGGGTCCATGAGATCACGATGTGCCACATGTCCTATTGGTGCTTCCCTACAATGCGTCATGGAATCATTAGGGATAGGTGTCATCAAGGTGCTTGTCCACTTTGATTAAAAAGACATGCAACTTCTTATTGTGAGTAAACACCATCCATTAAAATTACCAAGATCAATAGTGGAATGGATTTACATCATTTATTGTTGAATCAATCACAATAGAAAATGAGCGCATTACACTTGCCACAATCATATATAACAACTATTAGTAGTAGTAATACCTTTTAGAGACCATGTTGATGAAATCATAATGTGCCAGATGTCAAAAAGGTGCTTGTCCACTTTGTTTAAATACTGCTAACTTTCATTTTGTGGTAAAGTGCCATCCATCGATCTCATTGAAATCAATGGTGTAAAAAAAATGCACTTTTTTGAGCTGTGTGTAACATTTCTCATGACATTAGCTCAAACAAGTCTCACCATGGCATTTCCCCACTTTGATTAATGCTCAAGTGACTCTGTTAAGTAGTAAAGTGCCAACCATTGATTGTGAAAAGATCAATGGTGCATCAATTTTGAAAGTGGAACAACCCCATTGGAATGGGCCAACCAATAAGATCACAAGAAATTAGGACATCTTTGACAAATACTGACAACTCTAAAAAGGCTCTAACAAAGTACCAAGAAATTCAGACAAACTTCAAATTCTTAACAAAGCCATCAAGACCTATTTTTAGCAAGTATTATGTGGTGGAATGGCACTTCCCTGCTTTGCTTAAAGTTCATGCATCTTTATATTGTGGGTAAGCACTCACCATCAATTTTGGCAAGATCAACGATCAACTACAATAAACTGTCAAAGTTAAGATGCTTTGTAAAATGCTTAAGAGATATAACCATGGTCAGGGAAAGAACTAAAAGGTTTAATTTGTGGGAAATATAAAATTAATCTTTGTGAAAATGAAAACTTTGGGTAACCATGCCATGTCCCATGGTTTTTGCAAAAGGAAATTATATTCAATTACCTTTTTTGAAAACTAGGGCACAAATCAAGGGTTTAAAAGGCCTTTAGGAAATTCGCACTAGGGTTTTCAACTGAAAAATACTGATTTTGGATTATAACCCTAGGGTTTTTTACTACAAGGTACAACACATGTTAAAGGGTGAAAAATAAGCCAACAAGAGATACCCAAGCTTAATAAGGAGAACTTCCTATATGGAAAAGTTTGATGAAGATACACCTAGGAGGTCTTGGAGACCGTGCATAATATACCATCACTACTAAGCATGTTGACCTTGTTGGAACACTAACTACCAAGGATCTGAAAAAGAATAAAGAACACAATCAGACAATGTTGGAGATTGCATCTTCCCTAAGCTACACCAAGTTTGATGACATCAAGGAATGTGATACTACTAAAAATATGTGGGATGCTATAGATAAGATCTATCGAGGAGACAAAAATGTACTAAGAGCCAAATCTAAAAGTCTTAGAGGTAAGTTTGATGATATGAGAATGCAAGAAGGTGAGAATATAGTTCGATACTATGCTAGAGTAAAATAAGTAGTCAATGCTATTAGAGAAGCACCTAGTAAGATTCAAGATGAGACTGTGATAAGAAAAGTACTAAGAAATTTTAGAGATTATTCATACTTATTTGTGTGGACCAATTGATGTGCAAAGCTACAAAGGTGACAAGTACATTATCCTATTTGTTGATGATTATTCTAGGATGATGACAGTTATGTTTCTGAAATAGAAATCTAATGCTTTCCAAATGTTTAAGTGGTACTTAGCTAGAGTTGAAAAGGAGATAGGAAAAATATTGAAATATCCAAGATTTGATAGAGGTGGAGAATTTACATCAAATGAGTTTGAGATGTTTTGTAATGATAGAGGAATCAAAAGATAGACTTTTTTACCTAGGACTACTTCACAAAATGGAATTGCTGAAAGGAGGAATAGATCTATAATGAACTATGCTAGAAAACTCATGATGGAGAAGAATTTTGGTTTGAAATAATAGAGAGATGTTATAAGTACAACCTTTTGTACCTTGGACCATGTGCAAGTCAAGAAAGGTACTCATTCAACACCTTTTGAATCATGGTATGGATACTCACCCAATGTAAAATATTTTAAAGTATTTGGAAGCAAGTGCTACATTCTTAAGGATTTTAGGAATGGTAAATTAGATGTTAAAAGTGAAGAAGGTATATTACTTGTCTATTTCATAAGAAGTAAAGCTTATAAGTGTTTAAATACTAACACCAAAAAAGCTATGGAAAGTGCAAATGTGAAGTTTGATGAATATACAAAGGTACATGAAGCTGAACCTATGAAGGGACCAAATGAGTAAAAATTATTTGTATACTTTTATTAAGGTATGCCTACTAATGAAGATTCTATAGACCAAGTTTCAAATCAACAACAAATTTTAGTGACTACCAAGTCACATACAATGAATGTCGATTTGCATTCAAGAACCAAGTTTTAGTCTGGAGCCAAATCTTAGATAGTAGTTGAGGCACATTATGATTCTTAGATAAGTGTACATGAAACAGATGATGAATTACCAAATAGAATAGTACATAGTGTTTCTAAAGTTGTAAACCTATTGAGGAAAGAAGAGAAAAACCAAGATTGTTAAATTATGTCAAAAGACATAACCTTGCTAAACAAATTATTCAAGACAAATATGCTAACCAATGACAAGAAATAAGCTAAAAAGTGATATATTTTTGTTTACCATGCATGATCCTAAGATAGTGAAAGATTCCTTAGAAAATGAGAACTAGAGTAAAGACATGAAAGAAGAGATTGATTAGACTAAGAAAAATAAGACATGGACTCTAGTTCCTAGATCATAGGACAAGAATGTGATTGGAACCAAGTGGGTGTATAAAAAATGTTAGATAAAAATGGTGAAGTCATAAGGAATAAGGAAAGATTAGTTTGCAATGGGTATGAAAAAAAAGAAGGAATTGACTATGGAGAAACATTTTCCCCTATTGCAAGATTGGAAGGAGTAAGAACTTTTCTTTCTTACTTTGTATACAAAGGTTTCAAATTTTATCAAATGGATGTGAAGCCAACATTTCTAAATGACAATTAGAAGAAGAGGTCTATATAGAACAATCAAAAGGAATTTTTGATGTGAACAACAGAAGATGGTATGTAGACTACAGAAAGCTTTATATGGTTTAAAGAAAGCCCCAAGATCATGGTATGAAAGGCTTTACAATTATCTTGTGAAGATTGGTTTTGAGAAGACCAACGATAAAAATAATCTATACTTGAAGACAAAAGGAGGTAAAGGTATTTTACTACCTAAAATTTTTGTGTATGATATCATATTTGGAGGTCAAGATACATAATGTAAGACATTTTCAAATGAAATTTAGAAAGAAGTTGAGATGTCTATATTTGGAGAGATCGAGTTCTTTTTTGGTTTGCAAGTATATCAGATGAAATATGGTATATACATCACTTAGTCTAAGTATGTGAAGAAAATATTGAAAACTTTTGGATTGGAAGATTCCAAACCAATTACCACACCTATGGTGTCAGGACAAAAGTTGTCAAAGAACGATGATTCAAATTATGTGAATCAAACATTGTACAGGTCTATGATTGGATTATTTCAATATGTAGTAGATAGCATTATCTTGTTGGGACTATTGCAAGATTCTCTGAAAATCCTAAAGAGAATCATTTGATGACTATTAAGATAATAATGAGATATCTAAAAGGAATAGAAGACTATGGTCTATACTAAAAGAAAAATAAAAAAATTAATTTGAGAGCCTACAATGATGCTAATTGGGCTGGAAATATTGATGACAAAATGAGCAATAGTGGTGGAGCATTTTTCTTAGGAAAGTGGTTGGTCACCTAGACTAGCAAGAAATTCTTTTGTATATCTCAATCTACTACTGAAGCTGAATGTGTGGCTATTGTAGTAAATTGTACAAATATGGTATGGATCAAGCAACTACTCAAATGTATGAAGGAGGAAATCAATGAACTTGTGGTACTTTATTGTGATAATACAAGTGTTATAAATATATCAAAGAACCCTATGATGCACACAAAGACTAAGCACATTTCAATCAAGTATCATTACTTGAGAGAGTTAGTTCAAGACAAAGAAGTGAGGATGGAATATGTGAATATGATGATGGGCCACACCACCCGTACCAACTCACAACCAAAAAAAATGCAACAAGATGGAGATAGAGATATGACAAAAATGCTTCATAAAGCATCCATTAATACTTGAAATCCATTACAATATTCTCCAGATGAAAGGACTCCAAATTCTTACAATAAAAGAGAGATTCCTCACTAAGGGCTTCCAACTAGAAGAGCTTACAACAAAGAGCTTCTTCTTGAAGACTTCTACTTCCCAAGCTTCTACTTCTCGAGCTTCCTTACAAGAGATTACATACAAAGAGCTTCTACTAGAAGAGCTTCTATTTTCCCCAACTTGATTACAAATGATAATAAGCCTTGCTTAAATAGGCACTTCTAACCCAAGACATTACAAACACAACCAATGTGGGATAAAAGGTAAATACAACTACTTTTAAATAAATATTAAATTCCCACCCAAATACAACTAAGCACCCAACAAATATTAAATAAATGATTTATCCAAAATCTTCTAGAATTTCCACCTACACACCTCGATTAATAGAATGACAACTATTTTTCTTATTTTTCTATTTACGCCACCTATGCACCTTGAAAATAAAAATTCCTCTTTTCTCCTTTTTTCCTCCATTTTTCAATTTTTATTATTTTTCCTTCTATTTTCATCACTTTCTCTCTCCTCCACAATTTTTTTTTTTTTCTCTTTTTTTTTTTTGTGAATAAATGATTTTTCCATGCAAGATGGTCCTGCATCAAACTCCCTTGGTAGATAGAAAAGTGTGTCCCACACTTTGATGCCAAAAGAAAGATATACAACCATCTTTATCTTCACCACAAGCTTCCACCTCAATAGGGACAAGAAAACCAACATGCAAATCTTCCACATTTTATTTTTGTTTGCTGATGCATAATGCTCCTGCATCCAACTCCCATGGTAGGAAAAATTTTGTGAATATGGATTCACAAAATGAAGTAGCCACTGTTGACAAATTTTTTTCCTATTCCTCCAACACATAGCTGGAACAAGTATTCGGTTCCAATATATTTCCTTCTTTCTTCTTTTCCAACACCTGGCTGGAACAAGTGTCTGTTGTTGAAATCTCTCTTCTGCAATGAACTTTGTCCAAGTATAAATCTCATCCTTATCCAATCTTGTTGAATTAATCACGCCTATAATAAACCCAACGACACCATACCAATTTTCTTTTGCATACCATACATCATGAACAAGATCCTCATGCAAACCATCATTAATATTTTTTAAACTCATATCAAAGACAACATCCCATCATTCATAAGAATTTACCTGTTTGACATCTTCATCTTCGCTTGCCTCTTTTATGTTGTCAACAATGCACGTAACTACTCCACTTTCTTGATCTCCAACTAAGGCACTATACTCTTCCTCCATTGTTTTAGTCTTCCAATCACCTTCATCTACTTTTGGCATACAAATCTGGTTATCTTCATGCTCTTCCTCTTCTCTTTCATCTTCTTCAAATTTTGGTTCACAAATAATTTTCTCTTCATCCGCTTGCTCTTCCACTGGATCATCTTCCTTTTCCACAACCAAGGAATTATCAACATCTCTTTTCTGGTGATATGCTCTTCATTTTCGCAACTCAGCTTCTAATTCATTCATTTGCTTTTGCAAACCAACTAGCAATGCCTCTTGATTTCTTGCTCTAATTTTCTCTAGTCGAGGAATCCTCAGAATCCATCCAATCACAAAAGTCATCTTCTTCTTTTTCTTCTCCATAATCAAGTCTCCAGTGCAACACAAGAACCTCGTGCAAACTGCCTCACTGTTGGTGCTCTGTCTACACAATCAAGAACTTCTTGACAAACTTCACCCAACTCAAGGTCCTGGTGCAAACTACCTCATGTTCAACAATCTGTTCGCATGCTCCGAAACTCCTACTCTGATACCACTGATGACGGGCCACACCACCCGTACCAAATCACAACCAAAAAAAATGCAACAAGATGGAGATAGAGATATGACAAAAATGCTTCATAAAGCATCCATTAATGCTTGAAATCCATTGCAATATTCTCCAAATGAAAGGACTCCAAATTCTTACAATAAAAGAGAGATTCCTCACTAAGGGCTTCCAACTAGAAGAGCTTACAACAAAGAGCTTCTTCTTGAAGACTTCTACTTCCCAAGCTTCTACTTCTCGAGCTTCCTTACAAGATATTACATACAAAGAGCTTCTACTTGAAGAGATTCACTTGAAGAGCTTCTATTTTCCCCAACTTGATTACAAATGATAATAAGCCTTTCTTAAATAGGCACTTCTAACCCAAGACATTACAAACACAACCAATGTGGGATAAAAGGTAAATACAACTACTTTTAAATAAATATTAAATTCCCACCCAAATACAACTAAACACCCAACAAATATTAAATACATGATTTATCCAAAATCTTCTAGAATTTCCACCTACACACCTCGATTAATGGAATGACAACTATTTTTCTTATTTTTCTATTTACACCAGCTATGCACCTTGAAGATAGAAATTCCTCTTTTGTCCTTTTTTCCTCAATTTTTCAATTTTTATTATTTTTCCTTCTATTTTCATCACTTTCTCTCTCCTCCACAAATTTTTTTTTTTCTCTTTTTTTTTTGTGAATAAATAATTTTCCTATGCAAGATGCTCCTGCATCAGAATACAAGAAGAATAGATAATCGACATCTTCAAAAAAGCTTTACCTAAGGATGCTCATGAATATCTAAGAGTTAAACTAGGGGTGAGACACATATCTAAAGCTACTTAAGACACATAAGTAGTTCCCTGTATCAACTAAGATGAATGTTGTATCTTACAACTTGATAAAGTGGATATTACTTTAGGAGCGACTTAAAGTAATGAAGGAGATGAATTAGAAGATTCATAGTCACATGAAAGGTTATAGAGGGAGAATCTAGAATTTATTATATCTACATACAAAGGTGCCAAGTCTTTGACATTATTGTCAAAGAAGGATATGCAAGAAAAAGGGAGAAATACATATACATATACCTAGTAAGAGGGAGAAAGTACTAAAGAAGATATAAGAAAAACACATATAGATATAGATACTTGAATATTAGGAAGAGGGAGAGATACTCTAAAGAGGGAGATATAAGCTAGAGGGAAAATATTTGGTAAAGGAACTTGAAAAAGCTCACATTTCCCTACACAGAGGAAGGACATATACTACACTGATAGAGGGAGAAATTTAAAAGATTTATTTTATTTTTGTTATTGTTGTTGGTATTGGTTTTCCATCAATGCCAAAGAGGGGGATTGTTGATATAAGATTATTTTTAAGAGAAGAACCTATAATGGAATAGTCATTATTTTTTCAATGATGTCAAACCTACTGCCTACAGGTGAGACAATTTATTTTTGGTTTGAAAGTTATCATTTAGTTGATTGATGAAGAGGATTTAGAAAGAGGAGATAACAATAACACCTAGAGAAAGGTTGAGCTATTTGGTATGTAAAAGGAGCAATAAGACCAAGTAATACATGTATACTATAGTGTATTGATTATCTACTTAAAGTCTAAAATAAAAGATTACTCAAGTTAAGACTAAAAGAAGATCAAGTATGAAAAGTGTCTACCAAGCCCTGCAGAGTAGAAATCAGTGCATGCCAAGTAGAAATCAATGGAAGTTGAGTGAAAAATAAGAGATGTCAAGCAAAGATGAAAAATAGTGCAAGTCAAGTGATTGTTAGTATATGTTGAGTAAGGTTTAGTTGGTGCTAAGCATTAGTAAAATTTAGTATTTTTCGAGTGAACTAGTGTTGGCTAAGTGATAGAAAAAAATAGTTATTGAGTGACATCAAACATTTATAAATCAAAGATTTGATGAATTTGAGATGACTATTTTATTTTTGTGAATTGTTTGAAATGTGTGGAAAATAACTATGATGAGGTGGTGGCACAAAATTTAAGGTAAAGCATTTTGAGGAAAATTCAAAGAAGATTGTAGGAGTTTCTAGAGGAACCAAATGAAAAAGTGGGTAGATTCATTGTATTCTACCTAACCCTAAAATGGATAGTTATGGTTAAGTGGAAAAAGATCTAAATTCTCTATTTATAGAGATGGTTAGATTCAAAGGTTTTTATGTGTGAGAACCTAAGGAAGAAAAGGTGTCTAGGGTATTTCTTGATTCACTGGCCAAATAGCAATGAGTGCAATTGTCATGCAAATAAAGAAGGTGAGTATGAATGCTTGAAGGATGAACAAGCTATCAGAGTTGAAGCATGTGAATGCCAAGTATAATAGAGGAATGAGATAGAGATCTATAATCTATAAGTGAGTTTTAATTTTCTATTAGATCAAACCTTAATATTACTTTCTAATCATTGTATCAGTCTAGGGTAAATCCTTTGATTAAGGTTGACCTAACAATCATTTGTAAATCCTTTAACTAGGTTACATTCTAATGGAATGATCTAAAGTCCTCTAATAAGTCTCACTCCTAAAAAGGTGATTGAAATCCTATAACTAGGTCACATTTAATCATGTGTATTGTAACCTTTAATAGGGTTGGCCTTTCAAATGGCATCACTTTAAAAGAGTGAGAGTTAGTAGCATGTTACAGGTGGTTTTTCCCAAATTGGGTTTCCACATAAAGTCCTTGTGTCAAATTATGTGAATGTTCTTATGTTGTTTCATGTTTACATTTTTGCAAAGTTTTTTTACCTAGGATAGTAACCTAAAAATTTTAAGTATTGTATAATCTAATGGATGCATGCATAAAAGTTTTTATGGATATGGGCCTACTAAGCATTGAAAAGTTTTATTTTTACATTTGGACCTTGGGTAATTGATTCAAACCACCCACCCCCCCACCTCTTAGTTATTCTAAAGAATTCAAAAATATTTGTACAATTCATTGCAACAAAAACATATTTAACTTTAGCCATAGATTTTGATATACAATTTTGTTTCTTACTAGTCCATGAAACTAGTTTCTTTCTCAAGAAAAATTCTCCACCACTTGTACTCTTTCTTTCATCAAAATTTCCAACCCAATAAGCATATGTATAGGCTCTCAATTCAAATTTATCATATTTCTTGTAGTATAGACCAAAGTCCTTTGTTCCTTTCATATTTCTCATGATCCTTTTGATAGACATCAAATGATTCTCCCTAGGATTTACAAAAAACCTTGCAACAATCCCAACAACTAATGCAATGTTAGGTCTACTATGAACTACATATTGCAATTTAGCAATCATAGACTTGTACAAAGTTTGGTTCACTTCAGCAAAATCATTAGTCTTTAATAGTTTATATCATGTGGCCATAGGTGTGCTAATAGGTTTTGAATACTCCATACCAAAAAATTTCAATATTTCCTTCACATAGTTGGACTGAGTGAGGTATATACTATACTTCATTTGATACACTTGTAAGAAAAAAAAGAATTTAATCTCTCCAAACATGGACATCTCAAATTATTTCATCATCACATCAACAAATGTCTTACACAATGCATTTTTTCCTCCAAATATGATATCATCAACACAAATTTCAGCTAGTAAAATACCTTTACCACCTTCAATTTTCAAGTATAGATTACTATTGTCATCCTTTCCCTCAAACCAATCTTCCAAGATAATTATGAAGTCTCTCAGACCATGCTCTAGGAGCTCTCTTTAAACCATATAGAGCTTTGTGTAGGCTACATAGTATATTGTTATTTTTTGCATAAAAAAATCCTTCATGTTGTTTAATGTAAACCTCTTCTTCCAATATGCCATTCAAAAATGTAGATTTCACATCTATCTGATAAAATTTGAAACCTTTGTATGCAAAGTAAGAAAGAAGAGTTCTTACTCCTTTGAATCTTGCAATAGAGGAAAATGTTTCTCCATAGTCAATTCCTTCTTCTTGAGCATACCCCTTGCAAACTAATGTTGCCTTATTTCTTGTGACTTCACCATTCTCATCTAGTTTATTTCTATAAACCTAATTGGTTCCAATAACATTCTTATTCTCTAGTCTAGGTACAAGTGACTAGGTTTTTCTTCCTATCAATTTTCTCAATCTCTTCTCTCATGGCTTGAATCTAGTCATCTTTTTCTAAAGCATCCTTCACTGACTTAGGATCATGCATTCTTAGTAGACATGTATCACTTCCCAACTTGTTTCTTGTCATAGTTCTAGCTTCTTTATCTCCAATAATTTATGTAGTAGGGTGATGTCTTCTAACATACTTTGAAAATATTTGTTCTCCTCTATTTTCTTCAATAGATCTTTCAAGCTCAGAATATTATTTGCTTCTTTGTCAGGTAATTTAGCATTCTTTTCATATGCACTAATCTCATTTTTAGAATGTACCTCAGCTTCTGATTGCAACTCGGCTACTAAATGTAGCTTAGTTCTTGAATATAGCTTGACATTAATTGTATGTGACTTGACAGTCACCAAAACTTGTTATTGATTTGAAACTAGGTTCATAGCATCATCATCACTTGTGTCATAATAGAAATACATAGTAGAATTGTACTATTCAAGTTCTTTTGCAAGTTTAGCTTCATGCACCTTTTTATATTCATCAAACTTCACATTTCCACTTTCCACAACTTTTTTAGTGTTAGTATTTAAAAACTTATAAGCTTTAATCCTTGTGAAATAGCCTAGGAATATACCTTCTTTACTTTTAGCATCAAATTTTTCATTCCTATTATCCTTAAGAGTGTAGTACTTTCTTCCAAATACCTTAAAATATTTTACATTGGGTAAATATCCATACCAAACTTTAAAAGGTGTGGAATTTGTATCTTTCTTGAATTGTACTCTATTTAGGGTAAAGATGACTGTACTAACAACTTTTCTACAATATTTCTCCAATATTTCAAAGAAACATTATTCTCCATCATGAATGTTCTAACACAGTCCATCACAAATCTATTCCTTGTTTCAACAATCCTATTTTTTTGAGGGTTTTTAGGTGCAAATTTTTGTCTTTTAATTCCTCTATCATTATAGAACATCTCAAACTCATTTGATGTAAATTCTCCACCTTTGTCAGACCTCAGACATTTCAAGCTCTTGTCAGTTTCCTTCTCAACTCTTTCCAAGTACCACTTAAAAATTTGAAATGCATCATATTTTTGCTTCAAAAATGTAACTGTCATCATCCTAGAATAATCATCAACAAATAGGATAATGTACTTGTCACCTTTGTAGCTTTTCAAACTGATTGGTACAAATAAATTAGTATGAACTAATTCAAGAATTTCTTTTGAAAAGTGAGTCTTACTTTTAAAACTAGATTTTTCCATCTTACCTAACTGATATTATTTGCAAATTACATTATTTGGTTTCTTTAGTTTCAGAAAATCTTCAAATCTCTTCATATTACTAATATTGACCAAATTATCAAAGTTTACATGACATACTCTTTTGTGCCATAGCCATGCATCATCAAAGTGTACAACTAGACAAGTATCATCATTCATGTCAAGGTTGAAAAAATTACCTCTAGTTTGATCAGCATTTCTAATTAGCTCTCTATTACCATCATAGATCTTAGCTTTTCTATTTCCTTATTCAACCTTACATCTAGCACTATTCAATTGTGACACACTTAATAAATTATAGCTCAATCCTTCTACATAATAAGCATTATCACATATGATATTATATGTCAACTTAATTGATCATTTTCCTTTGATAAGAAATGGTGCATCATTTCCAAACCTAATAGTATTACCATCATAATGCACAAGAGAATTGTTAGTGTAAATAATTAATTATTATTACACTTTACTTAAGTTTACTTAGGATAATGCATTTTTATATAAGTTGTCATGTAGACACTTACGAATATGCATAGTCATATGAGTTTTTTTGTTGACAACATAAGAGTTAGTAACTTATTAGAGCACATGGTGTCTACAACATCTCTTTATGAGATATGCCTATGTAAATTTATCCTCTTATCATCACACAAAATCCTATGCTCAATGGAGTACAATCCACCTTTTGTGGACATGTGTTGAGTTGTAATCCTTATCTCTTTGTTGACTCCTAGTCAGTCTAGTTGCCTTTATATATAGGAACTTCTAATGTGTATTCATTAGATATCCATTATCATCTTGATCATTATTGATATTCTCATTTGATCACTATTTGTCTCTCTTGTGCTATCTACTGAGCTTCTTGATTTGGTGTCATTTCACCCCAAGGAAAATTCTTACAAGAATTTAACTTACTTTTATCTCTAGTTAGGTGATTAGAGAAGACACTATCAATAATCCATCTACCACTCTTGTTCACATAAGACATTAGTGAAGTTGCCTCATCTTCATCAGAATCATTCTTTGTTGCAACACAAACAACCTCATCATCATGATCATCCAAATATTCATTGGATTCCTCTTTAGTAATGTAGAAATGCTTCTTTCCTTTGTCTTTATAGTCTTTATTATTCTCATCTCTTTTGCCTCTAAATTTGTCTCCACTTCTATTGTTCTTCTTCTTAGGGCACCTTGCAGCAATGTGAATGACTTCATTACAATTGACACATAAAAATAGGTATCTTACCTTTTTATTTTCCTTTGCCTCTATGAAATCTCCTAGCCAAAAATGCTTCAAGCTCTTCAACATCATCTATATCACTATCATTGAAAACATGTTTTCTCTTTTTCTTAGGCTCTTTCAATGACAACTTAGCTTTGAAAGAGATTCAACATTTTAAGTTCTAAAATTATCAAAATTAGAGAGTTTAAAGGAAGTGAGTCTACCCATCAATCCTGCAAGGGTCAAATCATTACCAGGTGTGCATATTAGCTCTTGTATGATAGAGACTCTAATAACATAGATAGGAAAAAATGTTCTTAATGCTTTCTTAATTATAGTCTCATCTTCAGTCTTACTAGTTTCTCCTCTAATAGCATTAAAAAATTCTTTTACTCTAGCATAGTATGGAACAATATTCACACCTTCTTCCATTCTCATATCATCAAACTTACCTATGAGACTTTTAGATTAGGCTGTCAACACATTTTTGTCTCCTCCATAGATCTCTTCTATGGAATCCCACACTTTCTTAGGATAATTACATCCTTTGATGTCATCAAACTTAGTGTAGCTTAGGGCAGATGTAATTTCCAACATTTCCTGATTGTGCTCTTTCTTCTTTTTTAGATCTTTACAATAGAGGCTCTAATAGGGTCAATATGCTCGACAAAATTGGTAGTTTGTGCATAGTCTCCTAGTCCTCCTAGATGTAGTTTCATCAAACTTTACCATGAAAGAAAGTTATCCTTATTAATATTGGGTACCTTTCTTTTGGGCATTTTGATCTTTAGCTTATAGTACCTTCAATCTCTTCCTCACAAGAAATAAATGCTCTAATACCAATTGTTGGAATATTTTAGAATAATTGAGAGATAGGGTGAATCAATTATCCAAAGTATTCCAACAATGTCCCAATAAAATGTTTTAGCACTTAACAAAACTCATACATATATATCCTTATCATGTATCTTACATGCATCTATTAGATCATCCAATACTTAAACTTGTAGATTACTATCCTAGGCCAAAATCACTTTGGAGAAATGCAAACATTAAACACTACAAAATCATTCACACAATTGAAACAAGGATTTTAAATAGAAACCCAATTTGGGAAAAAACACTAGTAACATGCTACTAACTCTCACTCTTTTGAAGTTATTCCCTATGAAAGGCCAACCATGTTAAAGGTTACAATACACACTACTAGATGTGACCTAGTTAAAGGATTTCAATGACTCTATTAGGAGTGAGCCTTGCTAGAGGACTTTAGAACATTCCATTAGAATGTCACCTAGTTAAAGGATTTATAAATGACTGTTAGGTCAACCTTAATCCAAAAGATTTATTCTAAATTGATACATTAATTAGAAAGTAACAATAGGACTTGATCTGATAACAAATCACAACTCACTTGTAGATTACAAATCTCTATTTCAGTCCTCCACTCTTCTTGGCTTCATTCGCTTCAGCTCTAACAACTAATTCAGCCTTCAAGTATTCATCCTCTTAAGCCTTTTTTCTTTGTATACCAATCGAAGACTCTCTTATTTGGCCACAATATGAAGAAACACCCTAGAATCCTTGTATTTCTTGGGTTCTCACATATGCCAACTATTGCTTCAAGCCTTGTATCCCCTTATAAAAAAGATTTAGGTCCTTTTTTTCTTAATAAAAATCATCCATTTTAGGATTAGGTTAGATTCATTGAACCTTCCCTCTCCCATTTTGTTCCCTCTAGAAACTTCTTCTACAATCCTCTTTGAATTTTCCTCAAAATGGTTTGTCTTGAATTTTGTGCCTCCATCTCATCAAGCTTATCCTCCCAAGCTTCGCACAATCTAAGAAATCAACTTTATTGGCTCAAATTTAGCAAATCAATGATTAAAATCATAATTTTGTCACCCAAAAATAACTAGCCTTTGATGCTTGACATATACTATGTTGCTCAGAATCCACTAAAGTTCACTTAGCACATACTGTCTTTTACTCTCACTCAACACTCACTATAATTTACTTGACACATAGTGAATTCACTCAATATACACTAGATCTTCACTTTTCTTGGCACTAAATTATTTTTTTCTCAGCTTGAACTAACTTCACTCAACACTAATTGATCACTCAGTCAAGCTTAGTATACTTATTTTTCTTTCTTAGTTCTTCTAGACTTAGCTAGTGTATCCATCAACTGGAGCTTTAAGTAGACAAAAAATACAACATATCATCCATGTCTTACTTGGTCTTAGTACTCCTTTTATACACCTAATAACTCAAGCTTTCTCTAGGTGCTCGTGGTATCTCATCTCATCAAATTCTCTTCATCAATCAAACAAATGATAGCATTCAAAACAAACAAGTAATTGTCTCACCAACAAGTAGTAGGTTTGACATCATTGACAATATAATGATTGTTCTAGATTCTATCAAAAAAATCTTGTTTTCAACCCCTTTTACAAATAGAAAATTTAATTATTTAAATATATTTAATAATTATATATAATAATAATAATCTTATGAAATTCCTCAATTGGATATAGAAATGATTTGATAATCTTGGGACTAGAGGTACTTTCTATATTAAGTAGTTGATTTGATTATTATTATGAAAAATATGTTAATGCATAATTAGTGTCTCTCTAATTTATTTTTAGTACATACTATAAGATCTATTTTCCTTGATCTTTTCCTCCATGAATGTTCTTGCATGAAAAAAGGGAGATTAGTATCAGATTTAGAGGGAGTTTGACACTCCATCAAAAACATCATTGGATGAGGAGCTCATCCAATTAATATTTAGAGGGAGTTCAGAAGCCCATATGTAACTACAATTTTAATGGGCCTACCCCTATGTAAATCATGAGGAATTGATGACTTCCAAATGATGATCACTTTTATTTAGAGAAGTTATTGTAAGGTGACAATCTTATAATAACTTGTATTATGAAATCAAACAAATTGAGTAAATGGTGAATGTCTTGCATCTTAATATTATGGAAGACCATTACTCAAATTATTTGGTTAATATCATTGATATTATTGGAGGCAAATACTCTTGATATAAAATGTGATTTCAAACTTTATTTTGAGAACTTGGTGAATATCATTGATATTTTAGGAGGCCAATACTCTTGATATTAGATGTGATATTAAACCTTAATGAAAGTATTTGGTGAATATCATTGATATTCAAGGAGGCCAATACTCTTAATATCTAATATGATATCAAACCTTATTTAAAGTATTTGATGAATATCATTGATATTTTGGGAGACCAATACTTTTGATATCAGATGTGATATCAAACTTTATTGAGTACTTGATGAATATCATATGTTGATATTTTGGAAGACTAATGCTCATGGTATAAAATGTGATATAAAATTTTTGAATATCTTCTTATGAAAGATATCCTTATATTACTTTGAGGTAATATGTGTGTTTATCCTCTGTAGCTAAGAGGGAGTGTCAATATTTTGTAGTTTGGATAAAACTTAATGAAATGAATATATTTGTATGTATGTATGTATGTATGTATGTATAAATATACATATATATACATACATATATATATATATATATATATATATAAATATTTATATATACATATATACATATACATATATATATATATATATATATATATATGTGTGTGTGTGTGTGTGTGTGTGTGTGTGTGTGTGTGTGTGTGTGTGTGTGTGTGTGTGTGTGTGTGTGTGTGTGTGTGTAGAAGAGTTATTATCACATTCTTAACCAAAGTAAACATATGTTATTGATAACTAAGGAGAGTTGAATAGACATGCCTCTTAAATATAATATACATATGCCTTGAGAATGTGATTTGGAACACACAAAAACTACAAAAAGTGTTAATACATTTACATCCTCTAGGAAAATTTCAACATATATACTATATAGATGGTACTTCAAATGTTAGTTATGGAAAGATGTATTGCAGTATAAGATACAAATATGTAAAGATTAAATAATCGAACATTTCATTGAATTGGAATATTGAACATTGAATATATATATATTCAAATCAAAAAAATTTAACATCAGGTTGTAAACCCATCCTTAGTAGAGGTGGTGGAATTCGGTGGTACGTAGGGGGTGTGGAAATAAAGTCTGCAAGTCCCTAGTGCATCCCTAGCCTTGATGTGTGGGAAAAAAGGGAGAGGATTACCCTTCTCTAATAGAATAGACACTTCCCCTACTAGTACCTCATGGATATCCATCTATGATAGGTCTTCCATGTCCATAATATCAATGGGCTCCATGTTGAGATAATCTTGAATTTCTACTAGTTGCTCGGAACTATCTTTTGTCAAGGAAACAATAGGAATACCCCTTGGACCCCTAATCTTCTTCTTCTTTCCTCTTCTCACCAATCAAGGTTCTTCTTCTTCTACCCCTTCTTCATAATCCACCTAAGTAGGCTTCACTCTTAGACCTTCATGGATAGGCGTAGGGGCACTACTGAGAGGAATAGGAATACCCTCTATAACTACCTTAAAATTATCCCCTAGTCTTTGAGACTCCTTGATCCTCTGTCTTACCTACTTTACAAGCTTAGTAACCAATGCATTATGTTCCTCCACCTGATTTGGTGACTCAAAAATATTTTTCTTACCTCTATCCTAGCGTTGTAGTTGATAGGATAAAGTTGGAAATTACTCATACTCTTCAGCATAAAGTACGCTCCTAGAAAGCCAATGTAATGTGTTCCTGGCTTCTATTGATCACGTCTTCCATTATCCCCTTAAATGACATAGAATCCTCTACATCTAAATCTATAGGAGGGAGGGCCTAAAGGCCTACCTCTAGCTTCTTGTATGTCTCTGATGGATCCTTGTAGTCTTTGAAACATTTGGGAAAGGCATGGAGCTTGTAATCCTCCATTTTCCTTATGGTCATTCAACTCTACTTCTTTTCCTACACCTTAACTTTTATTGGGAGGTTGGCTCATGAGTCCTCCAAATTTTTCATTTGAAACTTGGTGCCTATGTTATAGCACACTACCCAACTTGAATAATCAAAATCCTGTCTTTGCATATCAAACTTTCTAAAACCATAGGCCATCAATTCCCTCTTGACCTCCCCATCCTAAATTGAGGTGCATAAATACTAACCATATAAATTGGGAAAAGAGATACTTGTTACCTTCTTTATTACACAAACACCATAAATTCCATTGCTTGTCTACAAAATTCTAGTACTTGGGAAGCATGATTTGTTGCCCGCTAAAATGTACCATCTAGTTGCATGTATACTAAGTGAACTAGGAACCCCATTCTTCCATTAATATCTTGGTAGAATTTGAGATACAAAATCCAATGTCCTTGAATAGCAACAAGGATCTAACGACAATGAAATAATCATTTACCCTTGCATAATATAGGAAGCATTCCTCAAATAGAAACCATAGGTAATATCCCCATGGTGGTTGGATGTTTGCATTCAATGTGATTGACATTGCTACTTTCTAAATCAATCCTAGAAGCATTTGTGTTTATTGAATTAGGAAAATTCCTAAGTGTGGGGATTCACAAGAATCTAGCATAGACAATAGATGTAAAACTTGATATGTTCAATAAAGTTCACTCAAGAAATTGAGAGGGTCATCTTTCTAGGATCTTTCCTCAAATTTTTTAGCTAGTCTATATTAATGAGGGATTTGAACTTTCTCTTGATGTATTTGAATTGATTCATTGGTTCATTTAGGGTCAATAATTGAGTGCTAGGAAAATCTACACATCGAAAAAACTGAGGCACAACCATCTTTTTTGTGACTTTCACTAGTATAATTTTAGCAAATAAATGACTATGTGACTAAAGATTTTAATCATGAGACTAAATGTTTAGTCATGTGACTAAATGTGATCAAATTAAAGTAATATTTTACAATTTTATAAGAATAAGTGATTAAATAAATGACTAATTTGGTCATTAGATAAAATCACAAGGTTAGACAAAGATAAATAACTAAATAAATGATCAAATAAATGACTAAAAAATTGGTCACTAATAATTAGTCACACAAAAAAATGACTAAATGAAATTTATATTATATTAACACATTCTTTAACTTTTTCATAACTTTTATTGCTCACCGATTGAGTTTTTATCCATATTTTAATAAATATTCAACTTTGAAATTTTAAAAAAATTACTAACAAAAATAACAAATTAGGGCTTGTGTTCACCTTCATGTATTTTCTATTACTAAAGCATCTTGTAATAGTAGAAAATGTCAAAAGAAACCTTATATGATCTTTGTAATTGTTTTCTTAGTGAGTGGAATAGACTTTTTTAAAGTTCTCCTTCATTTTAAAAATATTATGTGTAAAAAATATGAAGTCATATTCGTTTTAATGTTACATAACATTTTTAGTTAAATTTGATGTAATTGGATATTTTCTAAGAAATAAACTTTCTTTTATAGTCTAAATTATCAAATTTGCTTCATTCAACACAAACTTATGTGATATTGTTGGTGGATTAAAAATTATGATTATCAATTATATACTATCATATATTTTGTCTATTACTATTTATTAAATGTAATTAACAAGATTGAAATTATATTTTTACCTCTTCTATAAAAATGGTAAGAAGTATATTATATTATAGAAAAATTTTGATCACAAATTTTTAAAATGGAGTAACTATCTCCCAAAGTCTTAAATGCTTCCATTAAGAAAGCCATCCCTTATGTCTAATAGCTAAAAATAATAAAGGACATCATCCTCACTACCTTGTGATAAAGAAGAAAAATAGACCCATACATCATATTTGCTAAGAGAAAAATAGAGCCATATATCATACATTATCCTATAAATGCTCCTCATAGTTTAATGTGACTACTTTGTATCACTATAAATCACAACACCCTTATATAAATGATGCTTTTACAAACAACCCTTTATAGTATGCTTCAAGTATATTCCCTTGACTTGTATCTTTATATATATATATATATATTCCTTATTATGCAACTTGTGTTTGTGTAATGTCGACCAATTTTTTTTTGAAAATATAGAAGTTGCCAAACTAGAGCCCCACTTTTCTTTCCTCTTGGTGTCCTAGAAATGCATGCGACTCTTGAGCTGGAGGAGCTAACAACAATGTGTCTTATGTTTAATTTTATTTATTTAGAGCTATGGTTTCTATAAATGAATGAATAATTTAGCCTCTACATTGAAATTCTACTTTCAAAGCTTTGTCACTTTAAAGAAAAGTTGAGGGTTTATTTCATCAAGCTCTAGTCTATACATTCACCATGTTTTGGAAGATTCCTCTGAGAGGCAAAGAGGTGCTTTTTAATCTATCCTATCATGGGAAAAGTATGACTTGAAAAAAAATCCTCTATTTCTTGAAATAGGAAGGAGCCACTATCATGTTATCATCACAATGACTCTACAACAAATGCTTAAAAAATAGAGAATTATTTGACAAAGTATCACAAATGAGATGAAATATCTTTGATGGTAAGGTGTTAGAGGTTCTCATACATATGTGAATAGCCAATGTGAATCAACACATCTTTAAAATAATCCATTCCAATAAGAGAAGCATCAACAAGGGCACTCATGTTATTTTTCTTTCCTTTCCTTCTTCTATCATGTTGCACAAATTTTTTGTTTTATAATTCCAATTCAAATATTCATTTATTCTTTCTTTCTAAATGTTACCTCCTTTAGGCAAGGTTAATCTTTGTCCCCTCTTCTCTCTATCTATACAATTGTAAGATTTTTCCATTTTCTCTATTTCTTTTGGACAAATAAATAACATAGTAAGATTTAATCAATGACATATTGTTTTTCCTTTTTCTAATCATTTGTCCTTTGCACAAGTCATCTCATAGAAATGCCTAGCAATATTTCGGGTAGTAATTGACTAAATTAAATAATGGGACTCTTGACTTAGTCTAACTTAGTCAAGGAGTAACTTAAAAATATGAAGCTTATTTCATTAATATATTTTGATTGGTATCTAGATCAAAAAGATTATTTTTTAATTCATAGTTAAAAAATAATTCCACTCCATATTAAAACAACTTTCAAAATATGTGTTTGTTCTTTATAATTTAGTTTGAATTATGTATTTTTTTTATAATGAGTGTTTGGAGTTTTATTTCTTGATCTATTAAAATATTTCATTTGAAAAAAAAGTTCATTTTCTTTTGACAACTGATGGTATTTCTTATATTAGAATATATAAATAAATAACTTATAGTTTTTAGATTAGAATATATATATATATATATAAAACTTATTTTTTCTATTAATCTTTGATTTCATTATCAACTTTTCTGATCATTTTTATGATCTTAATGAGATTCAATATTTTATTCGATAAAAACTTTATGAATTATATGATATGTACAAGATATTAATTAATAGAGTAGATTAAGGGAACTTATTTTTTTATATATGAAGATTTGAGTTAATCAACTAATAAGATCTATCAAAATTATATTTTCTTATTTATATATTTATATAAAATCAATAATATATAAAACCATATATAAAAAAGGTCTCAAGTTCAAAAAAATGAATAAGAATGAGTTTATAATTGTGAAATTTGGATACTCTTGTTATTTTTTATTTAGTTTTGGTGTCTATTTAAAGAAGGGTACAATTGTACAATTGTGTTCAATTTTTAGCTTAATTGTAATCACAATCACATTAACAAAATAAAAAATATTTTGGTTCGGTACTTTTTGATCCAAGTGAATCAATTCTTCTAGTATCCTAAAGAAATAGGTTTCTTTGAATTCTTTTAACCACATGAAAGAAACACCTTATATGTCCAATTCAAAGAGAAACTTTGCCTTACTATAAAATGTATAAAGTGAAGATTTATTGGTGATCTAGGTGTACCATTACCATGAGAGATAAGAGTTTTTATGAGTTATTATTTATAGAATATAGAAATTATGTAATTAAAATTAAAAATATCATAGAATAAAGAAGTAAAGAAGAAAGTTAGAATTGTTAATAGAATTATATATAAATATTGTATGATTATATCTACACATTTGCTTTTAAACACAACTATTTATTATTGTAATTATTAAATATACTATTTATTCATTATGTTAAATAAATCATATTTAGGATAAATATATTTATCTATAATCATAGTATTATAAAATATTATTAAGTCGAGAGGCTTTCTATAGTGGAAGCATTCATTAATGCAAACATTTGGTGGTTTTAATAAAATTTGATGTTTACTTGAATGTTTTATAAAATGGTGAGTTGGTAGAATAATGAGTGGATAGGTCACACTTAGTAATAATTTAAGAATTAGTAATAATTTACAGTCTGTCCATCTGTCCATATAGCTATAAAGAAGGATGTTTGCTTCCATTTAATTGTGTAACTACAAATATTGAAGAGCCACTTGTTAGAACTAATAAAGAAAGATACACAAATAAAGAAACTTCTTACTTTTAAAATTGAAATTGAAGATGTTTCTAAAGTAGTGAAATTTTTTCTCTTTTTCTAATGCAAATATTAGAAAAACAAATCTTTTAGTAAATACGTAAATAAAAAATATATAAAAAATTAATTATTTTTCAATATCTTATTTTTAAAAAGTTTACAAAAGATCTAAAAAAGCTTATAGGAAAATAAGATATTTCTAAATTATTTATCTTATATATAAGATACAAATTGTTTTATTATCAAATGAATTTATTGTGCTAAACACATTGCACTAGCTTATATATATTCAAAGGATATCTCTTGGCTTATATATATATATATATATATATATATATATATATATATATATATATATATATATATATATATATATATATATATATATATATATATATATATATATATATATATATATATATATATATATATATATATATATATAAGCTAGTTATCCAATATTCATATAGGCCATAGGGCATAGGATTTGTCTTAAACTACCCATCAAAAAATAATTTGAGGATGCCTTGTCTACCACCACATGCCAGTATCTCAATTAGCGGCATTCATAGTTGTATTTGGGCTACTTTGGGTTGAAGGCATGCCATTGTTGCATCAACATAGCTACATTTGGGTAGTATCTCAATTTTTGGCATTCATAGTGCTATAGAGGTGCCTCTCACTAGCTAGATTAGTCGTTCTAGCATCAACATAGATGCTACGGTGTTCACATGCACTGCTGTGAAGCATCATGGGGAGATCACACAAAAAATTACACTTGAAAGCTTCAAATGATATTTCACAAATGCTTCTATAGGTCCATTTTCCCTTTCTCTTGGTCTTCTTTTGTTCACTATCAATTACATCATGAAGATGTTATAGCTTCACATTATTGTTGTACAAAAAATAAGAGATCTTCACTCCCAGTACAACAGATGCCTTGAAACCCTCTAGCTATGTTTGACATTATTAAGGTATGCTATTATGTTCATTTTATTGGCACTACTATATGTGATAGAAAACAAGTGGATTATGCTCATGACTTCATTGGTTTTTTTTTCTTCTTGCCCCTTTCCAGAAATGATCTCTGGGGTATTTTTATTGCTACTAGTTTTTTCTAGAAATGATCTCTATTGTATTTCTATTGCTATACAAAGTTTAATAAGATGCCTTAGATTAACATTGAGTTTTTTCCCCTTCCAACCTCACTATCAGAAGAGATAAGCCCAACCTTCTTTCCTAATATTGTATCATATATATCATTACTAATTCACCCAGAAGATCTTGTGCTCTCATTGAGCATTTCTGGCTAAAATATCAAACCAAACTATCTATATCCCCACCCACCCATAAATAAAGTAAATTGGGGATCTAGGTCAAAAAAATTAGTATCTGGCATTGGAATTAGAGTGTTACAATGATCTACATAGGAAACTCTTTTCCAATTGTATTATTGAATCAATATTTCCCCTTCCATTATGCTCTTATGGATATCTTTACCCTAGTTTAAAACTCTGATTTTGGTATAAGCTAGGAGGATTCTGACAAAGATTTGGAGTTTGATTTTTTTGATATCGATTGCACTTTCTTAAAAATTTCTAAATATTTATTAAAAAATTCATTTTTCATAGATCCTGCAACCATTTCATTCTACAAGCCATCACTTTGAGACATTCTAACAAATAGTTCACATACCTCATCCATGCTTCCCCATTCAATACACATATCTACCAAGACAATCATAACTATAAGGTCTGATAAATATCCCCCTTGCCTAATGTTTTGATGGATGTCCATACTCCATTCCAAAGTTTTTAAATCAGCACAGGCAGGAAGGAAACTAAAAAAGTTGAGAAATTCAGATTTATACATGCAAATTGTATTTGACTAACAATTTCGTAAGCTATATCAACATATCCATTTTTTGTTTATCTTTCAATGGTTGTAATACATGAGGTGAGGTCCCTTTGAATTATTATCTCAAACACTTATCATGCCTTATCCATTCTTCCACGAACCATTCTGAGGATAGGTTACTTTGATGGATGTCCATACCTTTCTCCAAAAATATTGAATCTGGCAAAGGCAGGCAGGATGCCAATAAAGTTGTAGAATTTTTCTTTACACATGCCAACTACATTTGTTTAAAAAAAATTAAGTTGTATCAATGTATTGATTTTGTGTGTATCTTGCAATGGTTGTAGTCCATGAGGTGACATCCCTTTGAGTCATTCTAAAAATATTTTTTGTGCCTTATCCATTCTTCCATGAACCATTTTGTTGATAGGCTACAATTATTGCCTTTCATGAAACCAATTCATTTTAGAAATTTGGTTGAACAACAAAATAACTCTAAATCTTTGAATAATATTGTTGAGCTATCATTTTTCATGATGCTTAATGATAGGGATTCTTTTGAACTCCACTCTTGAAAAGTTAATCCAAAAATCAACTCCAAAGTCCCAAGTGATCTTGTGACCTTTTGGAATCTGCTTAATTGAAGATAAATGTGTTTTTTCACAAGGAGGCCTTTTCTAGTTCTGATAACTTTGAATAAGATATGAAATCTATTCACCACTTCAAAAGAATGAAACACACAAAAATGAAACTATGTTTTTGTATTTTCTATTTTTTATGATGGATGCAATCTAGTAATGTAACTAATATGAATTCCTATTTTAACAAGGAGTTATTAAAGAAAATAACAAAGATAAGGTAATAAGAGGTTTAAGAAAATAACATGGAAATAAAATCCTAATAGACATAAGCTATGAAAAAAAAAGTGTCTGTGAGTTAAGCCTTTGAAGAAATTAGTAGGTAACCAATGAAAGTAGGAGTAGCACTTCCTTAATTCCACTGATGCAATCCTAGATGTGATTTTTTAGCAACCATAAGATGTTTCAATTTTCATTAGATTGCAAGGCCATAGAAAGTGTGCTCATGCAAGAAAAAAGCTATGTAAGAACAAAATGGGTGATCTCTCCTTGAACTAGATACGTCAGAAGAATTTGTAAAATCATAGCAAACACTAGAATTAAAAGATTGCACAACTAGAAATAATGCAATAAACTTTAGGTTCAATTACACTTTATGAACATACATTCAAAAAATATAACACATTTAGGTAAGAATCACTACACTCCAAATGCGAGCACCAAAGCATATATTATTGCAAAAAAATGGCGGCCTTGATTACATATTACAACCCAATACTTATAAGAAATAATCTCCTAAATTTGTGTTGCAAGTGAGAGATGTCTTCATGCAATTATATGCTTCTAATTTAATAAAAAAAATTAATCATCTAATTGGTGCTTAGTAGGACTCCATCCATTTTTATATTATTAATTGGATGCATGAGCCTTTACATGTCATAAAAAAAAGAAATTAATAGAGAATAAGAAGAAGAGAACCTTCAAAAGATGTAGAAGTGTCTAGAAGTGTCAAAAATAGAAGTTCATCCTTCACTAGGTGTCTATCAGAGTTAAACTGCTATCAGAATTCATTTTTGGTGCTAGAAAGTTCTAATTTTGGAACTAGTAGTTAACTGTTAGTGCACCTTTGGAAAAGCACACCTCAGAAGAAGTACACCTAGTTCATGTATGCACCTCTAACTTCTCCAAAATTATTTCAACACATTGTTGAAAAAACTACACCAGTGCACTTAGCACATCAGTACACCTCAAGGGTCCCAAAAATGCAAAATTTCACAAAGTGTCAAAAGTGAAATTCTAGCTTCTGGGTTTTGTTCCCCTTTATACTAGAGTTATGTTTGGGTGATTGTCCTTGAATTTCTCTATTATTTCATTGACCTTTTCTGCATCTGGTAAATCCAAGGCATTATATTTATCTTTTACCTTCTACCTATAATTATCTAACTTTATATGAGTTTCAACAAAATCCTCATGTTTAATATCAAGCTCTAACAATGCTTCTTCTATTCTAAAAACTTTGTGAATATCTTCATCTCTAGAAACTTCATCAAAAATATTCCTGAATCTCTGAATTACTATCTCTACAAGTATCAACTTCTCTTGTGCATTGTCTTCAAAAATGTCTAGACATCACTATAGTGTTTCTCAGCTTCCAAAATTTTCTCTTAGGCTTGGTCCTTGAACTGATGGATCTCCACATGTAATGATTCCATTAATTTATTGCTATCCACTATCTTCTCTACCCAATCATCAATAAATTCTAACTCATCTACAATATATACATCCATAAACATCCTATACCTTTGGCCTTCTATCACCTGTAGCACCTATAAATCCTTTCCCTAGGTATGTACCTCATCCATAAGAGTAAAGTCTTCATTCAAAATTGCTATCATTTTATCCACATTCTCCTGCATGACATGTAGCAGGTTAAGATTCCCTTGGGTGATGAGTACACCCTTCTCCTTAAAACATTCTCACCATTGTTGACAAGCATTCAAAAATGGATCCAATCTCACTGCTCGCTATCTCTCCTTTCAATTATTGTATTTAGAGTTTCCTCGGGGTTGGTGGGGTCCAATGGGCTAAAAACTTTGCTTAAATATCCTTTAAGGATTTCATTCTAGTGCCAAAGTGTTACCAACTCTGCCACATCCTATTCTAGGCTCCGGAAAACTTCCTTCATCCTAGTTGTGACCATCAACTTTGTTGCTTCCAAGGTAGGTTTGCCAAGCATGACCTCCTAAATCTAGTAATCTTGTGGACTTAGTTCTTTAACATTTGACTACAGAGGAGGAAGAGCTACATGAGCAAAAAGGTCCTAATTCAAATCACTCATAAAGAAGGCCAAAGGTTGTGTTTCTTTAGGAGATGAATCAGGTTTCCTTAACATTTCTATTAGTTCCATCCTATCCTCCTCTTCTATAGTGAACTATTGCTTCTTGCTCCTAATTACTTCTTTTGGGAGCCACCTTGTAACATGTTGAGCTGAAGACTTTCCTTTTGAGGATGGAGTTTTTTCTGCTATGCTCTTTCCCTTATCACTCCTCTCTAGTATCTTTTCCCTCTATGATGTCCCTTCTTCGATAGTCTTTGTTTCTATGGATCCTATAGTTCTCACCTTGGTATCTTGGGAAGTTTACTAAGAATATTCAACCATTTGTCCTTCTTTAGACACTTTATTGGTTGATACTTGTTGTGACTCTTCCTCTTTCTCTTCTCAAACTTGTTCTTCTTCCATATTTGGTGGTATAGGAGTAGCTGAGCCTTTATCTACAACAATTTTAACTTGTACTGGGGACGAGGGAGTAATTTTAGGACCTTGTGACTCTGGTGGCATCTAATTCCAATCCTCTTGTGAAGGTTGATTAGTTGGGGTATCTCTGATATTTTTCCCCCACCAATTTAGTTCCAATAGGCATGAACTCAAAATCTAACATGATAAAGACATTAGTCCCCTCAAAATCCCACTCATCAATCCATTATTGCATTTCATCCTTAGATGTGGTAGTTTGTAGAGGTTCTTCTGTAGCTATAGTACTTCTTCTTCTTTCCTACTCTATGGCTCTAGCTAGTCGGGTCCCCCTACTCAAAGGTATATTATCCTCATCATCCTCTTCTTCATCTTCTTCATGAATAGGTTTAGGGATTGATGGGATAGGAACTACTTTCTTGATAACCCTTTTCCTCTCTTTGATTAGAGTCTTGATCTTTCTACCCTTTTTAGGTGTTGAAGGGGATGCTTGTTCTACTTGATGGGGAGGGAGGAGTTCTTGAATCTCAATCTCTATCTTAGTCTAGCTTGGTGCAAGAGGTGGCACTTGTGGATCAACGTTGGCTTGTGTAGCTCTAATATCTTTTGACCCTTGTATATTTTCTTTGCTTGTTGTGTAGGTGTCATGATTTCACCCTCTTCTGGTTCAACCCTCTAAGGAGAACTCCTTTTCCTCTTGCCTTAGCCTCCACCATTTTGAGATCAATAGTAACCAAATGGCCTATGTAGTTGATGTACCATCTTAGGCCTCACTAGTGATTGAGCCATAAATGTAGGGACAATGACTTTATTCCCTCTACCTTTGGTTGGGTGGGCTTAATTATGCATGAAAGATCACTATCTCAGGAATTGGATCACATTTGAAGTGTTTCTTAATCCAATCCTATGTCAATTTAATAACATGCCTCACCCTATGGTTGATATTAAAATTCTCTTCTTTGTCAACCTTAGCATTCATAATGGGCCTCTCACCAATCTTATCCCTATTGAATAGAGGATCAAGAAAATCCTCAGAATCTTGCTACAATATCTTTAATGAAATCTTTCTTTTTAAGGCCTTCTTTACTAGATATAAAGTCATTCTATGATAATCCCTTATTCAGATATAATATCATTTGTCGCATTCATCCAATGGTCTATAATAGCTTCTTTATGGCTAAATGCTTTGCCTACTAATTACTGTACTCTCTTGATGTTATCAAAACATGGCCTTGGAGAATTGTACTCTTCCAAGGGGTATTGATCTCATTCACATTCAAAAGATGAAATATCTTGCTTCCAATCGACCCCAAAAGGTCCTATGGTAAGAGGCCATTTCCAACATGTCTTATGCTACTTTCTAACTGTGTTATATGTGGACGAGAGTTGTCAAGAAATATCCAAGAGAATAAGTCTATCACAAGGATACCTCGACAGCTTTTTTAGGTTAATGGTGCTACCAACTACCCTCAAATATGTAAAAGTTGAGAACTAGATATAGTATGCTCCTAGTACTATTATCTATGCCACTACATCATCTGATAATCTCTTTATATAGTCCCCTTCTATGAATTAGATTATAGTGAATATGAAAGCATCATTCAAAATTCTATATTCTTTGCTCTACTCTAAGAGCCTCTTCTTTACTAGCTAAGGGTACACAGTGTATGGCCATGCATTAGAATCTTGCATGATACCCTTCTTGTACAACCCTGGATAGTCTATCACTCTTGTGACCAATAGATACACCAAATATGATGTCATATAGAACTTCCTTTTGTTCTTTACTACCATCATTTGTTCACACAAATTCTCACTAAGAGTGGAAGCCCAATCCAGTGGCATTTCTACTTTTTTTATTGTTTTGATGAAGTGCATCATGAAGATAGTTAGGTGTCTATCTATAGGTAGACCCATCACCCTACTCAAAAGTATGATTGAATATCTAATGTCTTGCATTATGTATCCCCTGGTCATATCTACTTTGCTAGTCTGCCTTCCCAAAGGAGTCTTATCTATGAGGTATGAGGACTGAATGATCTCAAAAGCTTCCTCAATGTATTCTCAGGACCAAATCTCTACTTGTTTGTAGTTAAGCATAATAAATTGATCTACCTATGGAAGATGAAATAATTTCTCAATATTCTTTGGGAAAAAATCAAGGACAACTTCTCTTGTTATGCTCTTCACAACCCTCTCCTTAGTAAAAAAAGTGTTCTTCAAGTGTCATGACGAGCTCTGAAGATTGTATCAACATTGGGTGTGATGCTACATCGACAAGCCCTGATCAGATGAGTGCAACAATCATTTGTGACCTCTTAGTAGGTTTGTTACAAATATTTAAGAATTCCCCCAAATTAGTATGCCCTAAATTAGTATCCTTGATGTCAGAGTAGTTTTCTTGAAACCTTGACTTTGTTGGAATGCCTTGGAACTTAACGACCATAGGTTTTTGTACCATTTTCTTGCCAAGGAAGATGATGAAGATTCCATAATATCTACAAAGGGTACATCTATTAGTCTTAATTCAAAGGAATTGAAGAAAATAGGATTATTTTAGACCCTAAGAATGACTTGTACAAGACCCTAAAATTTGGATTTCTTGAAGACATGATTAAACCTAATTTTAAAGCCTTAATATGAAGGATTGGTACACCAGGCACACCTAATAGGTGCACTTGGTGTGAAACCATTCTAAAATATATTCTTTTTTAAAGCTTCTTTTCAAAAATTTAGGTGTGCACTAGTGCACCAAGTTAGGTGCACTAGTCCACACCTAATTCTTTTCTTGGCTTTAAGTTTGTTTTTGTTTTTACAAGTTTTAATTTGGCTTTCAAAGAAGTTGGCTACACATTAGTACACCCAAGAAGGTGTGCTAATGTGCACCCAACTTGGGTTTTTTAACTATGTTTTGTTTTGTGTTTTCTTAGAGGTGGAAATGGAAGGAGCCACCCTTCACCTGGTGCAGTGCAACACTTGGATGATGTGGAGTCTATAATGTAGAGAAAGTGCACTTAGTATTATGTAGAGCTACAAGGTCTGGTAATGAGGAGAGAAAAATAAAAGCATGATGAGAATGGTGGAAGAAAGGAGAGGCTTTATAGTTAGCTTGGTGTCTGGGGTTTGCAGATCCACAATTGTGCAACTATGGTAATATGATTAAACTACCTCAGCTAACTTTGGTGCAGCAGTGCACCTATTTAGGTGTGTTAGTGCAAATCTTTTTTCTTGCAAAAAGGCCTCTATCATTAAACATATCTAATTTTTGAACAAACAAGCATTTTGATTAGGATTCTAATGCAAACTAGGGGACCAAGAAAGTCCTTAAAATGGCTCAGATCCAAGACTAGGACTCTGTAAAGCCAAAAAATAAAGTAGGGGGTCCCTATGTCTGATTGAACTAGGGCATGCATTGTGTAACCTCAAAAAATAGCTCTTATAAAAAGGAATAAATGAAAAAGGAATTTCTTCATCAACAAACATTCCTTCGACATGTGTTAAACACCAACTACATCTTGGTTATTCCAAGTGTATTTTGAATGATTTCATAGTCAAAACTTCAGGATTCAAAACCTCCAAGCTCAGTGTGTGCTCTATGCATTTACTTCCCTCAACATCCCAAAGTGAAGTCTATCAAAAAAATTTGACAATTGGGGAACAATATTCCACACCGTTTAGCTCATTTGTCGGGGATCTCTACAAAAGTTGTTCATCAATTCTTTGTATGACCAGATGAGATAATTAGTTCAAGGGCTCTTAGTAGGCTATCACTTTACTTTTAAATTTTTTGACAAATCTTTTCAATATTTGCTCCATGTAGTTCATAATGTTTTTGTTTCATTCTTTGATAAACCACCATTTTAAGTATTGGATAGCTTATTTTGAGTGCATATCCATTTATCAGATTATCCTTTTAAATCTTTTAAAATCCTTCGGTATTAACACCATTCTTTCTATTATTTTTCTTCCATATCTTGACCATGCTTACAATGTGTGACCAAGACATCAGTGTCATTTCTTGGATTTGATCTTTTGTGAACATCCCTTGCATGTACCTCTTTTAAGAACTTATAGAAACTCTCATGCCAAACATTGATCTTAGCAATTCCCTCACAAAGATCCTTCTATTTGAACCAATGGGGCTTGGATCATCCGTTGATGTCTTCAACCTTTCTTTGACAACACTTGAGAAAATTGATCTTTTAAATTTGTGTAGTGTCAAGAACTTGTTGATCTATAATCCTAAATTCAAGACTAAAAGTCTCCTATTACTACAAGTAACATCCATTCCTCAGTTGGTATAAGACACAATGTTGGCTTTTGATTTAACAATTTTGGAAATAACCAAGAAACCACACCAACACATCTAAGGCTAGCGAATTCCTATGATGGATACACTTGACTATACTTTTGGGCTAACTATAAGTCATAACTCCTTCTTCACTTTAGGCTCTGCAAGACCTAGGTAGGTTAACCTTGAGGTTCTAATATATGGTAGTAGTGCAATTAAACATAAATCTGAACCTAATAACAGTAGATGAATCCATTTTTTATTCTGATACTTATGCAATAACATAGGAACAAAATAGCTACAAATCATAACCTATGAACTCATAAGCTAAGAGAGGGTTAATTCTTTTTAGCCCACTACAAAATGTGAAAAACTAAATTCATTTGATTAAAAAGATTTGTGCAAATGAACTTCCTATTAGCTTGCATCTGATTTTGTGATCAGTGCCTTATCCATTGAAACATAGAGTCATTACCAATAGGATGACCTAACTTGATTGACTTACAATTAAGTTTTCCAACTAAAATCTCCAAATCCCATTCTTATGAAATATCCCCTCCATACACCCAAAAACCTTATCAGAACATTGAAGCATTTACTTAACTACTTGAATCAAAAGCAACAATGAATTTGATATACAACTCATCCAAGCTACCTTAAATTAAATGAACCTTTTTCATTCAATTACAAAACTAATAGGATATGAAGAATTAGGAGACAAAATAAGAAAACCCAAATAATTCATTGTAAATCCCCTTTTATATTCATCCTTGGAAAGACTGAATATATAAACTAGTAAAACTAAATGAAACTCTAGACATGTCACATAATCTATCATCAACTTTCCATTATTTTTGAATAACAATACATGAAATGAAAAGAAATATGCATAAGAGTGGATGTGTGGCCTTCAGTGCTAGAGCAAAACTCAATAGATAGGAAGAAAAACCATCAAAAACCTTGGTTTCATAGTGAAAATTGGAACCATGCTAGTATCATAGAGAAAACTACCAACCACTTGAAAGAATGATATAGGAGAACTGAATTCTTAGGTCTACTCTATAGACAACATGTGTCCATTGGAAAACATCTTCTAGAAGTTTAAAACATCTCTCTAATCTCTCTTTGTAACTACATATCAAATCCCCATCATTCTAGCTCTCAAAAACACAAAATATCTCAAATATTTGATGGAACAAAAACTACTTTTAATGCTAGATTTGAACCCAAGGCAATAGAAAAATTAGTTTAAAAATGAACTCTAGAAGCATGAAAAAAATTTTAGAATTTTTTTTAGGCTTAAACAAACTTCAATGTTTTACCCCTAACTGATTTTGGTGCTCCATGATTAATTTTGCCTGCTCTACTAAGAATGCCCCAGAAAACACAAATCTAACTATAGAGTGAACCAATTAATACCTGCTCAAAAACTAACCCCATATCTAGAAAATTTATCTCCTCCTGGTTCCACTGATATATTGCACTACATATTTTGGATAAAAATTGCACTCTTGGCAGTCATTTAAAAATTAGACTCCTAGGCCATGAACAAAGCTTTAAATGAAAAATTTAAAAAAATTGTATAGTTTAAACTATATAAAACATTTAAATATTCAAATCTTTCATCCATTTGAAACTTATGTGTTGATATCTCCAATTTTGATTTTAATCTTAGAAATTTATTTCCATTTCTCCTTATCTCTCCTTATTTTGGGTTTGTGTTGTAATCCTTTGGGGTTTAAAATATATTGTTTAATAATTCCTTATACTTAAGATATATTTTAATATATGCGACGATTCATTTGAGATGGGTTTCAGACCTCTACGAGCTAAGGTGTGGATTCTAGGAAAAATCAAGGCTTCAGAAATTCAGACTTAGCCAAAATTTCAGGGCTTCAGGATTTCAGACTTATCCCGTTTCCTAGAGTCAGCTTATGTCTTTCAGCTTGGTAGGCCTTTGTGGTTTTCTTGATTGTGTTCTTGTTGGTAGTGGCGTTTGGAGATCCGTTGGTGCTTGGTTGTCTTTCAGTCTTCCGTTGCGATCTTTTGGTTTGTGTAGGTTGTATCATGTGCACTTACACTTGAAAAAAAAAAAATGTTCTGACTTGTTTTCCATCCTTGTTTCCAAGGATCTCCGGGCGGGGCATTACACCTTTTTTGATGTTCTCTTCTCAAATTTTCTTGTTTCTTCTTTTTCACCAAAATCTTTTGTAACATGATAGTTTGTTGAAGAGTGAGATTTTCCAAATCCCATTTTGGCATCTCAATAACTTCATCCAGAATAACTTGAATATTTGGAGAATGGTATTTTATTTCTTTCCCTTTACTAATGGATGAAGTACTGGTGCTTGACACTACTTTAGGGGATAGTGAAGGGGTATCACCACTCAATCTTGTTTGAATATTAGTGCTACAAGTATCAATAGGGGACACCCAACATATTTTCCATCTTTGACCATACAATAAGCAAATCTCATAGCAGTATAATTCTTATGACTTCATCTTTACACTTTTACATTGGGTCCCACTTGGGAGGAGCATAAAGTGTTTAAGCTTGCCTTCTCACTCATACATTATTCATAACATTGTAGAGGTTTGAAACTCACTTCCTGAGCATACACTTGGTTGCCATGTGGCACTCTTTCTTGTGGGCACATCACTTGGTCAAAGTAATGGACGTACACTTGGCTGGCCACAGGTCCACCATCCACAAGCCTAGGCATCTTACAAGACATGCATCTTGAGTTACAATGCCATTGAGTTAGTTTATTTTAATACATTAAAAATCTTCAACTCTGAATGAATGTTTGGCACTTCTTGCCAAGTCCTCTTGCAATGATTCAAGTTGTGTTGCTTCAATGATGAACTGCATCTTCTTGACAATGTGAATTCTAAGGTGTCTGTGGGTCTATTCTTAGCTATGGATGTTGTGGATGCCTCCATTGATGTCATGCTCTGCTTCAAATGTGGGCTGCTTGCAATTTGGATGTGGGAGCCCCCTTCAATACCACCTCCTCCTAGACTCCTACTTACACATGAACACATTGGCGGTAAACTTCAGTCAATAGAATGTATGCTATTTATTTTCCTTTTGCTATGGGTAGCCCCTATTATGTGGGAAATTTCTTCATGCATGTGCATGGAAAGTGGTTGTAGATGCTCAAACATTTTTCCCTCTCCTTAATGTGAGGTGCTCTATTTTTCTTCAATCTGTGAGCTGCATTTTTCATGCCTCCTTTGCCAAAACATGGAGCCTCCTCCTTAATTTTGCGTGAACTTCCCCTTTGCTAAGAACCCATGTCCATAATGCACATCACATAGTAATCACTCTACATGATTTTGGCTTTGATATTTAATGTCAATGTACTTGTGATTTTATGAATTCAAATTTCTTTCTTCCAAATTCATATCCCATTTATATATATTTCTTGGGTGTACATATTTCTTCTTCCTTAGGTAATGTAGTACAAACTATTGTTGACTTCTTATCAGTCATAGGAACAAGTTGTGTAGATGCAGAACTTATCATGTTCAATGCTGGAGCCTCAAGAATATCACTCCCCATTTGGGAAGTTAAAGACAAACTACTATCTTAATGAGCCATTGAACTTTCTTCCACTCTTATCAACATATTGGTGCCATATGTTTCAGTATACATTTCTTCAACTTTTAGGCAACTGCAAGGTCTTTTCTCAATTCTCTTTATTTCCATATTCATTTCATTTTCTAAGATTTCAATTTGACACAATCTTTATCAATTTGATGGAATTAGTCGAACCCCAAAGTGGTTTCGGCTAATTTTTTTTTCATTTTTGAACAACTGATATTGCAAATTGATTCATTGATCATATTAAACTGACTAAAATTAAATTTTGACCATTGATTGATCATTAAAACTTGTTTACCCCATTCTTTGCAAACTGTGATTTTATAATAATAAGGCCTATTGCCTAGCTTTAAAAACTGACATAAATACCTGGTCGGGCTCCAAAAGCTGACATGCTAATATTTTGTTCCACAATCTTGCATCATGTTAGATCTCATTGCATGAAAACATCTAGGTCAAAATATATTTGACATTTGAGGTTACCAAATTAAAACTGTCTGGAAATCAACCTATCAGAAAACTAGAAATTGCGTTTGGTTTTGGCCTTGAAAACTGGGCAAATAGGCACTTGAGGATCTAGAAACTAGGGCATTAGTTCATTTCCATGAGGAGAATGCAATTCTATGAATTGGAATCATGAAAAATCAAGAGACACATTTGGCAAGTGCTCAAAGTGTGCTACCTAGATTTGTAGACTAGAAACACTGACAAAAAGGTGATTTTTGCAAATGGAATTGACTTGGAAAAGTGTGCATATGAATTTGTAAAAACTTGCAAACTGGCACACTCGAAGTATTTTTAGAGTACAACATAGTGGAGCAAACCATTCAATCTCACCTATCACGGATTTTAAATTATGACATCATGAATAGGGGTACTAATCAATCTGCATTTCATGACACCAGTGAAACTTTATAAATCACAAATGGAATCATTTTGAAAATTGAGCAAACAAATTTTTCATAAGCTCAAATTAGGAACATAGAAAGTCTCTAAAACCTAGAATATGATGCAATTTTTTTTTGCTTATTTGGGTCAACTGGAAAAGAGTTATGATAGGTCAAACAGGGCCTTTCAAAATTTTGCACAATTTGCAAATGCATGAAAATAGTAAACTACCAACTTTGAGGGGTTTGAAACCTAATCAAACAGATACAAAATGATTTAAAAATTAGAACATAGGTTCTCTGATATGGACACTAGACATTTACAAAGTGGCGAATCATGACACATTATTGGGTACAAGATATTCAATTGCAAACAAGGTCTCTTGTCATCATTTGACACCTAAGCAAAAATGCAAAATTTGGAATTGCTCAAAACAGGACTTCACAAAATGTCTCAAAATGAAATTTAACTTCCTGGATCAAGTAGGCACACTAAATGCATGGTGTTAGAAACATTAAACACCTCTTAGGCCTCACAAGTACAATAGGGTACATATGCATTAAAGAGTGCTTATAGGGCTTGATTTTTCAATGGTCCTCAAAATCAGGGCTTCAATTTTGAGTCCCAACAGAGGTTCTATTTGGGGATGCATGTCCCTTTTGGGCATGGCAAGGATTCAAATCTCTAGATGAAGCAGACCACACACCTGACCTCTCTTGAAAAACTTTATTAAAAATAGGAAAACTACTCCTACTATGTACAAACAATGGCCTCGAGCCACTAGAAAGTTTTCAAAACTCCTTACCTCTATCATACACCTGATTCTCATTATCATCTTCATGAGGTAAACTAAAACTTTCATTTCTCTCATCAATTCCACTAATTAGGTTAGCATCTAGAAACAAAACACTTGGCAAAATTGGATTCACACCTTCATTCTCATAGTGCATTTACAAATCAATATTAAACTCTACATCATGCTCACTATGAAAATATGAATCATCTTGATCATAACTACTAATATCAAAGTGAGACTGGTCATTACTAATTGACTCATGGACACCTTCAACTAGAAACACAAAAGTTTGGTATTCAACTTCATTCAACGAGTTACATGAATCAAATTGTAACTCACCTTGTGCATTTGGATATGAAGAAAGTGTAAAATCTACTTTCTTGTCATTTTTCATATCAATACTCCATAAATCAAACTAAATATTTGCTACAACTGCTTCACACTCAAACAACTGATTAGATACCAAATCACAAGAATCATCATGAAATTGCATGTTCACAATATGCTGATCCGTATTAATGTTTCCCTCAAATAACTCACTAGAATAAACTACTTCATTAGTAATACTTTCCTCAACACATGAGCAATTTGAATGTATCTCAACCTCATGAAAATAAGAAGAAAATGAACCAAAAACATACCTTGTCTCTATATCTTTCGTCTCAACATAGAAGTCGTCATGTATATTTATGTATGAACTACCATCACATACACCTCCAAAACTTGACATAGCATATTCTAAAACTACATCTTCTTCAACATCAAATTTAGGGGAAATGACTTCACCATATGAAAAGGAAAAACATGGAAAACCACAAACATCCTTGGATAAATTTGCATACCTTTCAAAATCATGAGCCAAAAAATCTGAAATCTCATCAACACTTAACAAGACTTCATTACTAGTTTCCTTTCCTTGGTTGTGATTTTTATTTGGATAGCTTGACACATTTACAATAGTAGACTCATTAGTAATATATTCTAAAAAATCAAAATTCTAATCATTACTTACATTTTCCTCTTTAGACAATACCTTAACAATCGGTATCTTGACATATTCACATTGATCACTAGAAGAAAAACTCTTACTACCATCACACCTTTCCTCTTCTTTACAATTATCATCATAACAACATGATTCCACATTACACATATCATCAAATTGCTGATTACTGTCCTCTAATTTATAAAATTGAAACTCTTCATTTTCAATGGATTTATTGCATTCATTATCATTAGATTCATTAGCATTTAAAGAACTTTCAATCTCCATGAAAAAATCTTAGATTTCAATAAATTTTTCTAACCTTGACTTTGTTGACCAATCAATTGAATGTGGCATAAAAACTTCTAAGAGTACCATTGCCCATGAAGACTCCTTAGGTCTGAAAAATTCATCAAGATTCATAAATATTGATTTAAATTTCATGTAAATTTGAAATCCACTAATACCCTTAATATCACCAATTGTATTTCTTATCATTATGATAGTCTTATCATGCATCTTCCCTTTTAGCTTAGCAATATTTGCACAAATACTTTCAAGAGTTGGCACATCACTCTCAGACCTAGATTTTGATTCCATCCTATAAACTATTAAACATCTACCTCTATTTTCTTAGTGCTAAAACCACTAGATGGAGGCAACCATTTTATTGATTCAACTGTCATGAAGGACAAATACACAAAAATTGAAAATGTCTTTATGTGTTGCTGCATTAAACCTCTAATCTGTTGATTGGCACTGTGTAAACATGAAATCCTTCACACTGTAGATAAAATCCTTATAGAGCCACCACTTCTTTGAAGAGGAAAATGAAATCACAACAGTGATTCAACTTTTGAAATCAATTACTTCAAGAGATACAAAAAACCACATAAACTATCGATCAAGAAATTTATACTTCCTCTTTCCAAACAACTATATCTACCCACAAATACTAAAAGCCTCTGATATTAAAATAAACCATGCACTAGCATAGAGATTTAGACCAGATTTTCCACTCACACTTAGTGATAAAAGATTTTGAAACTATTTACCACTTGTAAATTCTAAACTAGACTTTCAATATGAAAAAAATTGCAGATCACTAACACCTCAAGAAGAGAATACACTTCACAATCCAATTCTTGACTCTAAACTTTTCTCAATAGCAAATGTAAAAACTAAACTAATTGAAGATAGACTTATAATAGCCATAAAACACAACTTACATCCAATTCTCACAACATACTATTGTCCATGAACAAAGCTTAACTGGGGAACACAAAATTCAGCTAGGCTATGGAAAACACCTCACAACCCTACTGCTATAGAAAAATTTTTCTATCATATTGAATCCTTTTCAAATTCTCAAGGTTTGTCTCTCACACAATTTCAATACAACTCCCCAATGTAGTCACCATCTGGTTTGCTCCTAATTTAATAGTTTGAAAAATAACTAAGAAACCAAACCAACACATCTAAGGCTAGAAAATTCCTATGATAGATACACTTAACTATAGCCTTGGGCAAACTATAAGGCATAACTCCTTCACTTCAGGCTCTGTGAGACCTAGGCTGGTTAACCTTGAGGTTCTGATATATGGTACTAGTGCAAATAAACATAAATTTGAACCTAATAATAGTAGATGAAACCCTTTTATCTTCTGATACTTATGCAATAACATAGGAACAAAATAGCTAAAAATCATAACCTATGAACTCATAAGCTAAGAGAGGGTTAATTCCTTTTAGTCCATTACAAAACATGAAAAAATGAATTCATTTGATTAAAAAGATTTGTGCAAGTGAACTTCATATTAGCTTGCATATGATTTAGTGATCAGTGCCTTATCCATTGAAACATAGAGTCATTACCAACAGGATGACCTAACTTGATTGCCTTACAATTAAGTTTTTCAATTGAAATCCCCATATCCCATTCTTATGAAATATCCCCTCCATACACCCAAAAATTCTATCAAAACATTGAAGCATTTACTTAACTTCTTGAATCAAAAGCAACAACAAATCTGACATGCAACTCATCCAAGCTACCTTAAATTAAATGAACTTTATTCATTCAATTACAAAGCTATTAGCATATGAAGAATCAAGAGATAGAATAATGAAACTTAGATAATTCATTGTAAATCCCCTTTTATATTCATCCTTGGAAAGATTGAATACATAAACTAGTAAAATTAAATGAAAATCTAGACATGTCACATAATCTATCATCAACTTTCCATTATTTCAGATTAACAACACATGAAATGAAAAGAAATCTACACAAGAGTGGATGTGTGGCCTTCAGTTCTAGAGCACAACTCAATAGACATGAAGAAAAACCATCAAAAACCTTGGTTTAATAGTGAAAACTGGAACCATGCTGGTATCAAAGAGAAAACTGCCAACCACTTGAAAGAATGAGGAAGAGAATGATATAGGAGAACTGAATTCCTAGATCTACTTTATAGACAACATGTGTCCACTTGGAAAACATCTCCTAGAATTTTAAATCATCTCTCTAATCTCTCTTTGTAACTATATATCAAATCCCCATCATTCTGGCTCTCAAAAGCACAAAATATCTTAGATATTTGATGGAACAAAAACTAGTTTTAATGCCAGATTTGAACCCAAGGCAATAGCAAAAATTAGTTAAAAAATGAACTCTAGAAGCATGAAAAAAATTTAGAATTCATTTTAGGCTTCAACAAAATTCAATGTTTGCCCCCTAATTGATTTTGGTGCTCCATGATGAATTTTGCCCCCTCTGCTAAGAATGCCCCAGAAAACACAAATCTAATTGTAGAGTGAACCAATTAATACCTGCTAAAAAACTAACCCCATATCTAGAAAATTTATCTCCTCTCGGTTCCAGTGATATAATACACTACATATTTTGGATAAAAATTGCACTCTTGGCAGTCATTTGAAAATCAAACTCCTAAGCCATGAATAGAGCTTAAAATGAAAATTTTTAAACTTTTATATAGTTTAAACTATATAAAACATTTAAATATTCAAATCTTTCATCCATTTGAAACTTATGTGTTGATATCTCTGATTTTGATTTTAATTTTAGAAATTTATTTTCATTTCTCCTTATCTCTCCAATCCTGCAATGCCAAGTGTCAATCTTTCATATGCTATTTTCTATTTGAAATATCTTTAATTAATTAATTAATTCTTTTAATTCCTGCATCTCCATCTCTCCTAGCACCATAGGTTCATGTTTGACCACATGACAAGAAAATCTCATAGTACCGTAATGCTTATGACTTCATCTTTATGCTTTTATGTTGGGTCCCACTTGGGAAGAGCGTAAAGTGTTTAAGCTCGGCCTCCTGCTCATACACTAGTTGTAACATCGTAGAGGTTTGAAACTTTCTTCCTTGACATATGCTTGGTTGCCACATGGCACTCTTTCTTGTGGGCACATCACTTGGTCAAAATAATGGTCGTACACCTAGCTGGCCACAGGTCCACCATCAACAAGCTTAGGCATCTTACAAGACGTGCATCTTGAGTTACAATGCCTTTGAGTTAGTGTATTTTAAAACATTAAAAATCTTCAACTCTGAATGAATGTTTGGCATTTCTTGCCAAGTCCTCTTGCAATGATTCAAGTCATGCTGCTTCAACGATGGACTGCATCTTCTTGACAATGTGAATGATAAGGTGTCTATGGGTCTACTCTTAGCTATGGATGTTTTGGATGCCTCCATTGATGTCATGCTCTACTTCAAATGTGGGTTTCTTTCCATTTGGACATGGGATCCCCCTTGAATACCACCTCCTCATAGCATCTTGCTTACACGTGAACACTTTGGCGGTAAACTTTAGTCAATAGAATATTTGCTATTCATGTTCCTTTTACTATGGGTAGTACCTATTATGTGGGAAATTTGTTCATGCATGTGCATGGATAGTGGCTATGGATGCTCAAACATTTTTCCCTCTCCTTAACATGAGGTGCTCTATTTTTCTTCAATTCTTGAGCTACATTTTTCATGCCTTCTCTACCAAAACATGGAGCCTCCTCCTCAATTTGGCATGAGCTTTCCCTTTGCTAAGAATCCATGTCCATAATGCACATCGCATAGTAATCACTCTACACAATTTTGGCTTTGATATGTAATGTTGATGTACTTGTGATTTTATGAATTCAAATTTCTTTCTTCCAAATTAATACCCATTTCTATATCTTTCTTGGTGTACATATTTCTTCTTCCTTAGGTAATGTAGTACAAACTACTGCTGACTTCTTATCAATCATAGGAACAAGTTGTGTAGATGCATAACTTATCTTGTTCAATGTTGGAGCTTCAAGAATATCACTCCCCATTTGGGAAGTTAAAGACAAACTATTGTCTAAATGAGCTACTGAACTTTCTTCCACTCTTATGAACATATTGGTGCCATATGTACAGTATACATTTCTTCAAATTTTAGGCAATTGAAGGGTCTTTTCTCAATTCTCTTTCTTTCCATATTCATTTCATTTTCTAAGACTTCAATTTACACATAAGCTTTATTAATCTGATGGAATCAGTTTGACCCCAAAGTTGGTCTAGCTAAAAACATTTTCATTTTCAAACAACTGATATTGCAAACTCATTCACTGATCATCTTGAACTGACTGAAATCAAATTTTGACTTCTAATTGATCATTAAAACTTATTTATCCTATTCTTTGCAAGTTATAATTTTCTGATAATAGGGCCCGTTTCCTAGCTTTAAAAATTGACATAAATACCTAGTCGGGCTCAGAAAGTTGACATGCTAATATTTTGTTCTGTAATCTTGCATCCTTTTAGATCTTGTCACGTGATGAAATTTGGGTCAAAAGATATTTGACATTTGAAGTTACCCAATTAAAACTATTTGCAAATCAACCTGTCAGAAAACCAAAAATTGCATTTGGTTTTGGCCTTGAAAATTGGGCAAATAGGCACTTGAGCATTTGGAAACTAGGGTATTATTTCATTGCAATGAAGAGAATTTAATTCTATTATTTGGACTCATGATGAATCACATGACGCATTTGGCAAGTGTACAAAGTGGGCTACCTAGATTTGTAGACTAGAAACATTGACAAAAAGGTGATTTTTGCAAATCAAATTGACTTAGAAAAGTGTGCATATGGATTCGTCAAAACTTTCAAAATGGCACACTCAAATTATTTTTAGAGTGCAACATAGTGGAACAAACCATTTGATCTCACCTATCATGAATTTCAAATTATGACATCACAAACAAGGGTACTGATCAATCTGCATTTCATGACACTAGTGAAACTTTATAAATCACAAATAGAATCATGTTTGAGAACTGAGCAAACAGATTCCTCATAAGCTTAAATTAGGAACATAGGAAGTCTCTGACCCCAAGAATATGATGCAAATTTTTTTTCTTATTTGGATCAACTGGTCAAGAGTTATGATAGGTGAAACAGAGCCTTCTAGAATTTTGCACAATTTGCAAATGCCTAGAAATAGTAAACTACTAACTTTGAGGGGTTCAAAACCTAACCAAATGGATTTAAAATGACTTGAAACTTGTAACATAGGTTCTCTAGTATGGAAAATAGACATTACCAAAGTGGTGAATCATGACACATTAATAGGTACAAGATATTCAATTGCAAACAATGCCTCTTGTCACTATTTGACACAAGCAAAAATGCAGAATTGACAATTACTCAAAATAGGACTTCATGAAATGGATCATAATGAAAATTTAACTTCATGAAACAAGTAGGCACACTGTATGCATGGTTTTAGAAACATTAAACACCTCTTAGGCTTCACAAATACAGTTAGGTACATATACATTAAAGAGCGCTTCTAGGGCTTGATTTTTCAATGGTACTCAAAATTGGGGCTTCAATTTTGTGTCCCAACACACAACATCATCAAAGAATTTCTAACTAAGAAATACCTCTTTGTGAAATTGGAACCAAATGAGTAGTTAGTAAAATATGTCAAGATAAAATCTTGAGTGCACCCAGCCCTTGGACTAATGTAACTTTGAAAGAAAATACGTGACTAAAAGCTAGAACACAATTGAACAACAAACACACATGCAAAAAATAAACACAATTGTAGAAATGAAATCTATCTAATTTTTTTAATTTTTTTTGGGTTCTTTTAGGCTTCAAAATAATGTTTCAAAAATTTCCCATTGACTGGCAATGGAACCAATTCCCCTGTAAGGAACTGAGCCTAAAAGTATTTTCTCCCAAAATCTTCGCAATCTGATAAGGACCAATCCATAAGTGCTGAAACTTAGTGTAGCTACCTACCTTTTTTTTTTCCTTATTCCAAAGTAGAACAAAGTTGGAATTTCTAAAGGATTTTATCATGGCCTTCTTATTGAACCACCTCTTGATGACAGCTTAATGTTTAGCCATGTGGTCCAATGCAACTATCTATTTTTCATCAATCTCTAAAAAATTCTCAATCTAATTTGTATTTTGTCAGCATCTTTAGCATACCCACCCATGAATTTCAAAATAGGAATCCTAAGATTAAGTAGGAATACTAACACTTTCCCATAAACAAGAAAATATGAAGACATCCCCAAAGCATTCTTGACCCTTACTTGATCTATCCATAGAGCATATTTGAGTTGCGTATGCCAATCTTTAGGATTCTCTTTCAAAAAATGTCTTATTACTATGATCAAGTTCTTATTTGTGGATTCTGCTACCCCATCCCCTTGTGGGTAATAATTTGAAGAGAACTTGATAATAGCCTAATTTTCAAATGCCCGCTGAGTTAAAAATACTGATGCAAAAGTTGATACATTATCATACACTAGGGTGAATGACATCCCAAACCTAGTAACAATGTGTTCTTCCAAGAAGTCTGTAACCACCTTGGTCATGTAGTTTCTGAATCTCTTTGCCTCCATCCATCACATACAATAATCAGTGGCTATGAGAATTAAAGTTTGTCTAGTTGATGATGGAAAATTAACTGGACTAATGAAATCTAGTCCCCACTTTGCGAAGGGGCATACCCCAAACACTGGTTGTAATGGCATTGCAGGATGTCTTTCTCTGTTAGCACTTGTCTAACAAATATGGAAACTATGCATATGTTCAAGTGTGTCTTTGAATATTGTGGGCCAAAAATAACCCAATCTTAAAATCATATGAGTAGTTGCTTTTGTCGAACCATGCCCTATTCCATACTTATCATGAAATTGTTCTAGGTCTTCTTTTACTTCCTCACATCCCAAGCACTTGAACTAGATTTCTTCATAATTCCTTTTGTACAACTTTCTATCATGCAACATGTAGGATTCACTCTTCATTTTGAGTCCCCTACATTGTGAGCTATTCATCCAACTAGGGTATTGATTTTGTAAAAGATAGTATACAATATCCTAGTACTAGACATCTATCACTACACCTTGACCAATATCCACTTGATATATAACCATCTTCTTTTGATCTTCCATATCTATTTCACAGTCAAATCTAAATTTCTTTTTGTCTCAAATTTGATTATCTACTATCATTTTTGGAAATCCTTGACCTTTAACTAATCTCATGGGTTGAATTTCTAAGTCAGATTCTTGTAGTATCACCATCCATTTCCCTTGTCTTTGACCAAATTCATTTTGCATTAGTAATGTCTTCACTACTAGATTAGGTACAATAGCATACACCTTTCTTCTTAGTATGTAATGGAAGAACTTCTTTACCACTTTAATAAAAGAAAAAGATTGTTTATTAAGGTTGGAATAATTCAACTAAGCATTTCTCAGAGGGTAGCTCATAAAATAAATAGTTCTTTCATCTTCTTTTTCCTTCTTTTGCATTAGGATCCTAGTGCACAAATGTTCTAAAGTGAAGGAATATATCTTGAAGGGAAGCTCATAGTCAGGACTTACCAGTACTGGAGCCATAGAAATGGATACTTTGATATTCTCAAATGATTTCTTTAACTTTGGAACCCATTCTATTTTAGCCCCCTTTTTGAGTAAATCATTAAGGGGGCAGACTATTTCTACAAATCCGCTTATAAATTTTCACACAAAATTTATCTTACCAAAGAAAGACTTAAGCTCTTTTTGACTGTGAGGAGGTGATAACTTTAGAATAGCTTTAGATCTATTAGGATCAATGGAGATGCCAGATTTAGAAATAATATGACCTAGGAGCTTTCCTTTAGTGACCCCAAATGAACATTTCTTGGAATTGAGAAATATATTGTATTTATGGCATATGTTTAATACCTATCTTAAATCAGCTATGTTAGTACTTTGATCCTTTGAAAATATAGTTAGGTCATCCATGTAAATAACTATACACTTATTTAATAGTCCCTTAAAAGCTTCATCCATGGCTCATTGAAATGTAGCACCTACATTACTCAATCCAAAAGGCATTCTTCTATAGGTGAAGGTTCCCCATTTAGTAGTGAAGGCCATCTTTAGCCTATCTTCTTCTTCTTCTACCATTACCTAATTATATCTTGAATATCCATCTAAGAAAGACATCATCTTTGAACCATTCACAATTTGCAAGACCTCATCTAGTGAAGGTAATGGGTAATTGTCCTTTTGAGATGCCAGGTTCAAGTTAAGAAAATCCATGCAAATTTGTAAATGAACTAAATTAGCCACCCACATAGAGTGGAGCATGGGGAAAATTATCTTGGCATCCATTAATTTCTTGACTTCATTATTAATAGTTCAAGGATAGGATTAACAGATCTCTACCTTTGTTGGAAAGGTTTGGCATCGGGTTTGAGTGGAATATCATGTGTAATAATCTAAGGATCATATATCTCTAGTTCTTCATAGCTCCAAGCAATGGCATCCTTATATTCTGTAAGCAATTTGAGCATGTCTTCCCTTTCTTATGCATTGAATGCTTTCCCAATCCTTACCATTCTAGGATCATTATCAGTACCTAAATTGTACGAATCATATTCCTCGATTCTTCTCTCCTCGATAATCCTTTTATTAAATGATGATTCATCAAAATAAAAAATGCACTCCAACTCGATCATCCGCTTAAGAATAGTGTTAGTTTTCAAATTCAGGATAACATCTTCATCTTCAAGTTCATTGTCCTTAGGTTTGTCATCTAGAGTCTCACCAATTTCTTGCCCCTTAAAGTGGCCACTACACATAATAAATTTGAGTATATGTTGATCATCCTAAAAGACCTAAAATTTTGTGATATTATCTAGAATAGATGGAGCAATGACCAATTCCACTAAGAATCATTTCAATTTCATTCTTTCAACTGGTTGTAATGCACTTGCTGAAATAGAGAGAGCATCTACTACCATGTTTTTCCTTCTTGGAATAGACTTTATGTTCAAAGCCTCAAAATCATCTAGTAAATCCCATACCCTTTTCTTGTAAGCAAGCAACCTCTTATCATTGTAGGAGTATAATAATTTCACTTTTCAAATAACCAACTAAGAATCTCCTTTGACAATGAGTGTTGTCATTCCTTTCTCGAGTGCAAAAAGAAGTCCTCAGATCAATGCTTCATATTATGCAACATTATTAGTGCATCTAAACTACAATCGATATGTTACATAGAAAGATTTACCTTTTGGATTGATCAGCTCAATACTTGTGTTGGCTCTTGATTTGCATTTGGAGCCATCAAAGTGAAGTTTCCAAATTGGGTTTTCCTTGGGTTTTCTAACCTTATGATTATTTGTCCTTAGCTTTTCCTTTACCTAAGCCTGGAAGGATTGTCTCTTGGGTAACTATTCTAGTCTTTCATAGGGTGGGCTCACTAATTTTCCATTGTTATTTCTTGAAACCGAGAGTGTATGTTTTTCTTATTTGTCCTAAATTTGTCCTATCAACTCTTTGATTTCATCCACTTTAGGTTTAGGATGGAAAACTACCAAAGTCCATCCTTGGCCTTTTATATATCATCTTCTTCTTTGAACTTTGATCATTTTAGGTGGAGGAGAAGACAAACATCCACCATCTGAAGAAGTATCACTATACAATGCATTTAGATCTTCAATTTCCTCTTTAATCTTTTCAATAGAGTCAGACATGTTTATAGAACTTTGGTTTTCTATGGATTTATCTTTTGGATCATTGCCTTTCTTTACTCCCATCATTTTTGTTAATATGTTAGCAACTCCTTCTTGACATGATGAACATTCAAAATCTGAATGGCTAACTTTATGCAATCGACAAAATCTTAGAAGGAGGAGGATATTAGGGTCAACTTCTCCTCCTAGACACTATAAATTAGCCATCAAGTAGTCTATGGATTGTGCTACAACCTCATCTTTTGGGGTTGAAAATGTGTATTCCATATCTTGATCATCTAATATTTTGATCAAAGTTGTATCAAAAACCATCACCTTGTAAGAGCCCAAATCTTTTTGTGAGAAGGCTACCTCATTCAAAGGATTGTATTCTATAATCATCCTTTTCAAATTTAGCTCTACATCTATTTTGATTTGATTATTCAGACCTTTCCATGGTGACCAAAGCTGAGTAAAATTTGCAAAAAACCATCCCCTTAAACATTTGGTCCATTCTCTACTTAGAAACAGTCCATAAGTTTTAGGAATATCAAACACATGCATATTAATGAAATCTTGAATTTCAAGGTCAATTTTCAACTACATACAGACATATTTTAACACACCAATGAATTTTACCTCTGTTTTATCCAGTTGTATCACTATCCGATTAGAGGGGTGAGGGATAACCACCAACTTTTGTTCTATTGATAGTGGCATATTTTTACATGAGCCTTTTGAATAAATTAGGAAATTATGAAGATTATTCCCATATATCTTGATGCTAGGAAGAAATGGGGGTACCTCAACCTTGTCATTAAATGTAGTTGGCATCACTTCTGAAGCACTAGCTTGTTGGGATACTGTCTTTTGAGAAACAATATTCATACTATGGGGTACTTTTGTATGATCCAGAGTTCTCATTAGCACTTCTCATTATTAAGGACAATTTTGCAGCATTTCAGACATAGATATGTTGGCCTTTGTTCATTTCAAATCCTCTATTACGCTATATTTCTTGTTAGACCAAGCTAGATTTATCAGGATTGTTGGGATAGTTCCTTGACTATGATTTTGTTGTCCCCTAAGAGGTGGCATAGTGGGTGCCAGATTGTTACTCACTCTCATATTAGGAGGAGTTTTTTGTAGTCCTAGAGGGATTCCCTCTATCATAGGTTCATTTCTACTTCTTAGATTGTATGTATTTCAATTGTCATTGCAAAAAGCAAACATCTCTTCAGGCTGGATATCTAGTTCTTGACTAAATGGAAAAGAGAATTGTACATTGGTTGGTTGCTCTACCTAAATGTTTTGTGTAGAATCATAGGATTCTAGTAGCATAACATTAAACTATATAGGAGGAACATTATCATTCAATTGTGAATTCTAAAACATTTCATTATAGTATGAACCATCATTGTTGGATGTATTTTGACCATCATCATACTGATTAATATATGTATACTAAACATTATTGTTGTTATTGTCTGTAGGAATGCTTCCATTGTTTGGATGAGTGTTCCACTATCGGTTCTATCTTTGGAAGCCATTGTTATATCAAGAGGATTAGAACTACTTTCTTGACTATTATTCCCAGCATTGTTGTTTCCAACATTGTTGTTCCCAACAAAGTTTCTATTGTAGTTTTGATTGTAATTATTGTTGTAAATATTGACATTTTTTCTTTGGAAGTTGCCATTTTGTCCGTATGCTAGCCTCAAATGGGTTAACTATTGTTCATTTGTGACATGGTCTTTTTGATTTGACCAAATTTGGAGGCAAAGTTGTTGTCTACCTTAGGTGGAAGTCACTACCTTTTGTTCAAAGAAAGCAGCCTTCGAAGGTTCATACCTTGGGTAAGTTAAAGTAGGGTTCTACATAGCAAGTTCTTATTGTAATGGAATTGGGTTCATAGGTATGAATTGACTAGGAATTGTAGGTACTTCAATAGAGTATGTTGGTACTATTGTAATAACTTGAGCTAGAAGCATCAATCCTCCTCCATTGGGATTGGCTTTCTTAGTAAAGGTGATCGCTTCTACAAAGATTTTATCCAATGTATTGATATTTGTTGGTGGAAGTCTTCTTAGAAAAATGGTAGTAAGATGGTCCATAGAATTTAGATAAATTTGAATAGTGGCTTCAATGGGTATAATATATGGCACTTCCAACTTGTGGTATGCCATGTGAAAATAATGGTTAAAGTGTGACACTATCTCGGTTGGATCCTTCTTGATTGATATGAATTGTTGATGTAGCACAATTGGGTTGATGAAAGTCTTAAATATGTTCCAAGAACAATTTTTTGAAGGTGTCCTAATCTCTAATACATCTAGATGGAATATTGACATACCAATTAAAAGCAACTTCCCCCAAAGAGCAAGGGAATAGACAAAGAACCATATTCTCATTAGCAATCTATTTTCGATTGAAAATTCCCTTGAATACCTTAATGTGATCTTTGGTAGTTTGTGTCTCTCCATAGATGAACCTTGGGAAAAAAATTTCAAGATTCTTTGGAAGATCATTGAGTACACCTATCAAGTTGATGGGTGAATCTACAACATTTTAAAAAATTCCATTGGAGGATTTGGTGGACCTAGGGGTGGTTGTTGTGGAAGTGTTAGAATATTTGGTGACCCACTAGGTGGTTGCTATGGAGGTAGAGTTGAAGATGATGATGAAATGTTGAATGAAAGTGGTTGAATTCAAGGTATTCCTTTGTCACTACGGGGTTTACAAAAATGGGTGAGCTTGAGGAACTCATGTGCACTTGGTGAAGATCTTAAAGCTTGTTGAAATGGGATTCTGGGTCAAAATCCTCTAGTTTGCATCAACTCTAAAAAAGTACACCTTTGTAGAACTACGCTTTCTCACAAAATGAGGTGCATCATAGAATTTACCATAGTAGTGCACTAACATAGCAGTGCACCTAGCACACCTATCACAATAGCACACCAGTGCACCTCAACATCTCAAAAACTTGAATTTTTTTAGAACTTATAAAAAGTGTAGAATTTTGAAGTTTTGGAAAATTTCTTTCCAATTTGAATGTTAATGGCCCTCCTTCTAGCACCACTTCTGTTGAGCTATCATTTTGCATGATGCTCAATGAAAGAGATTCTTTAAAATTCATCTCTTGAAAAGTTAATCCAAAAATCAACTCCAAGGTTCTGGGTGATCTTGCATCCTACTAGAATCCACTCAATTGAAGACAAATGTGTTTGTTCATGAGGAGGCCTTTGCTGGTTTTGATAACTTTGAATAAGATGTGAAATCTATTTTCCACTTGAAAAGAATGAAACACACAAAAAGGAAACTATGTTTTTGTATTTTCTATTTTTATGATGGATGTAATCTAGTAATGTAGCTAATATGAATTCCTATTTTAATAAGGGGTTAGTAAAGAAAATAACAAAGATAAGGTAATAAGAGGTTTAAGCAAATAACATTGAAATAAAATCCTAACGGACATAAGCTATAGAAAGCAACATGTCTGTGAGTTGAGCCTTTGAAGAAATTGGTAGGTAACTAATGAAAGTAGGAGAAACGCTTCCTTAATTTCATTGATACAATCATCGATGTGTTTTTTTAGAAACCATAAGATGTTTCACTTTTCATTAGATTGCAAGGCCACAAAAAATGTGCTCATGTGAGACAAAAACCTATGTAAGGAAAAAATGGGTGATCTCTCCTCAAACTAGATATGTTAGCAGAATTTGTAAAACCATAGCAAACACCAAAATTAAAAGATTGCACAACCAAAAATAATGTAATAAACTTTCAGCTCAATTACACTTTATGAACATACATTCACAAAACATAACACATTTAGGCAAGAATCACTACACTCCAAATGCAAGCACCGAAAGCATATATTATTGCATAATAATGATGGCCTTAATTATGTATTACAATATAGTACTTATAAGAAATTGTGTTGAGAGTGAGAGATGTCTTCATGCAATCATATGCTTCTAATTTAATAAAACAAGCTAATTATCTAACCAGTGCTTAGTAGGACTCCATCCATTTTTATATTGTTTAGTGGATGGATGAGCCTTTACATATCATAAAACTAATAAATTATGATAGAATAAGAAGAAGAGAGCCTTTAGTTGATTTAGAAGTTTCAAGAAGTGTGAAAAATAGAAGTTCATCCTTCACTGGGCATCTATCAGAGTTAAAATACTGTTAGAATGTGTTTCTTGTGCATGGAATGTTCTAATTTTGGAACTAGTAATTAACTATCATTGCACCTCTAGAAAAGTGCACCTTGAAAGAAGTGCACCTGTGCACCTCTAACTTCTCCAAAATTCTTTCAACACATTGTTGCAAAAAGTGCACTAGCACACCTAGCACAGTAGCGCACCTAGCACACTAGCACAACAACACAACTCAAGGGTCCAAAAAATGAAAATTTTTACCAAGTGTAAAAAATGAAATTCTAGGTTGTCAAATTTTTTCCCCTTTATACCAGAGTTATGCCTAGGTGCTTGCCCATGAATTTCTCTATTATCTCATTGACCTTTGCTGCATCTAGTAAATCCAAGGCATTATATTTATCTTTGACCTTTTGCCTATAATTATCTACCTCTATACATGTTTTAGAAAAATCCCCAAGTTTAGCATCAAGCTCTAGTAGTGCTTATTTTGTTCTAAACACTTTTCGAATATCTTCATTCATAGAAACTTCATAGAAAACCTTCCTGAATCTTTGAACTATTATCTCTATAGGTATAAGCTTCTTCCCTAAATTGTCTTCAAAAATGTCTAGACATGCATCACTATAGTGTTTCTCAGCTTCCAAAATTTTCTCTCAGGCTTGGTCCTTGAGCCAGTGGATCTTTGCATGTAATGATTCCATTAATTTGTTGCTATCTTCTATCTTCTTTATCCAATCATCAATTAAATTGAGCTCCTCTACAATATATACATCCACAAGCATCCTATACCTTTGGCCTTTTATCACCTATAGTACTTTTAAATCCTTTCCCCAGGAATGTACCTCATCCATAAAACCAAAATCAAAATTGCTACCATTTCATCCACATTCTCCTACATGACATGTAGTAGGTTAAGATTCCCTTGCATGATGAGTACACTCTTCTCCTCAAAAATTTCCTACCATTGCTGTTAGGCATTCAAAAATGGATCCAATCTCACTACCCCCTATCTCTTCTTTTAGTTGTTGTATTTAGAGTTTGCTCAGGGTTGGCAGGGTCCAATGGGCCAACACCTTTGCTCAAATATCCTTTAAGGATTTTATTTTGGTGTTGAAGTGTTACCAACTTTGCCCTATCCTATTATAGGCTTTGAAAAACTTCCTTTATCCCAGTTGTGACCATCAACATTGTTATTTCCAAGGTAGGTTTCTTGAGCATGACCTCTTGAATCTGGTAATCTTGTGGACTCAATTCTTCAACATTTGACTATGGAGGAGGAAGAGCTACATGAGCAAAAAGGTTTTGACTAAATCACTCATAATGAAGGCCAAAGATTGTGCTTCTTTAGGAGATGAATCAGGTTTCCTTAGCATTTATATTAGTTCCACCCTATAATCCTCTTCTATAGTGAATTTTTTCTTCTTGCCCATGAATACTTATTTTCTAAGGCACCATGGAACATGTTGAGCTAGAGAATTTCCTTTTGAGGATGGAATTTGTTCTTCTATGCTCTTTCCCTTACTGCTCCTCTATGGGGTCTTTTCCCTCTATGATGGCCCTTCTTTGATAGTCTCTATTTCTATGGAGCCCACAGTTCTCACCTTGATGTCTTGGGAAGCTTTCTAAGGATACTCAACCATTTTTCCTTCTTTAGACACCCCATCAGTTGATACTTGTTGTGGCTCTTCCTCTTGCTCTTCTTGAACTTTTTCTTCTTTCATATTTGGTGCTAGAGGAGTAGCAAAGCCTTTATCTATAATGACTATGACTTGTACTAGGGATGAAGGAGTAATTTCATGACCTTGTGACTGTAGTGGTATCTAATCATAATCCTCTTATTGAGGTTGATTAGTTGGGGTATCTTTGATCTTTTACCCCACCAATTCAGTTCCAATAGGTATGAAATCAAAACCTAACATCTTAAAGACATCAGTCACCTCAACATCTGATTTATAATTCCAATGTTGCATTTCATCCTTAGATGTGGTAGTTTACAGAGCTTCTTCTATAGCTATAGAAATTCCTCTTCTTTCCTATTATATGGCTCTAGCTAGTTGGGTCCTTCTACTCAAAGGTATATTATCCTTATCATCCTTTTCTTCATCTTCTTTAGGAATAGGTTCAAGGATTGATGGGATAGGAACTACTTTCTTGATCACTCTTTGCCTCTTTTTGATTAGAGTCTTCATCTTTCTACTCATTTTAGGCACTGAAGGGGATGCTTGTTCTACTTGATAAGGAAGGGAGAGTTCTTTTATCTCAACCTCTTTCTTAGTCTAGCTTGTGGCAACAGGTTGCACTTATGGATCAACCTGGGCTTGTGTGGCTCTTATATCTTCTTGCCCTTCTATATTTTCTTCTTCTTGTTGTGTAGGTGCTGGGATTTCACCCTATTCTGGCTCAACTCACTAAGGAGAACTCCTTTTCCTCTTGCCTTGGCCTACACCCTTCTAAGCTTGATAGTAACCAAATGGATTATCTAATTGATGTACCATCTCGAGCCTCACCAGTGACTGAGCTATAAATGTAGGGATCGTGACTCTCTTCCCTCTACCTTTGGCTAGGTGGGATTTTATGTAAAAGATCCCTGTCTCATGAGTTAGATCAAGTTTGAAGGGTTTCTTAATCCAATCCTATGTCAATTTAATAACATGCATCACCCTATGGTTGATATCAAAATTCTCTTCTCTTTCAACCTTAGCATTCATAATGGGCCTCTCGCCAATCTTATCACTAGTGAATAAAGGATCAAGCAACTCCTTAGAATCTTGTTATAATATCTTTAATGGAATCTTTGTTTTTAAGGCCTTCTTTTCTAGATACAAATTCATTCTATAATAATCCCTTATTTGGATATCATTGTCATTTTTTGCATTCATCCAATGGTCTTTAATAGCTTCTTCATGGCTGAATGCTTTGCCTACTAAATATTGTACTCTCTCAATGTTATATATACATGGCCTTGGAGAATTGTACTCTTCCAAGGGGTACTAATCCCATTCACATTTAAAAGATGAAATATATTTCTTCTGATCCACCCAAAAATGTCCTATGGTTAGAGGCCATGTCCAACATGCTTTTCTAACTCTATCATATGCGAACAAGAATTGTCACAAAATCTCCAAGAGAACAAGTCTATCACAAGGATACCTCAGGAGGTTTTTTGGGTTAACAATGGTACCAGCTATCCTCAAATATGTAAAAGTTTAGAACTAGATATAGTACTCTCCTAGTACTATTATGTGTGCCACTGCATCATTTTTTAATCTCTTTGCATAATCCCCTTCTATTAATTAGATTATAGCGAATATGAAGGCATCATTCACAATTCTATATTCTTTGCTCTACTTTAAGAACCTCTTCTTTACTAGCTAAGGGTACACAATATATGGCCATGCATTAGCATCTTTCATGCTACCCCTCTTATATAATCTTGGATAGTTTTTCACTCTTGTAGCCAATAGATACACCAAATATGATGTCATATAGAACTTCCTTTTTTTATTTACTGCCACCAATTGTTCACACAAATTCTCACTAAGAGTGGAAGCCCAATCTAGTGGTATTTCTACTTTCTTTATTGTTTTAATGAAGTGCATCATGAAGATATTTAGGTGTCCAGCTGTAGGTAAACCCATCACCCTACTCAAAAGTATGACTGAATATCCAATGTCTTCAATCATTTATACTCTAATCATATCTACTTTTCCAATCTTCCTTCCCAAAGAATTCTTCTCTACGAGGTACAAGGACTAAATGATCTTAGAGGCTTCGTCAATGTGTTCTCAGTACCAACTCTCTACTTGTTCATAGGTAAAACTAATAAATTGATCTTCCTATGGAAGATGAAATAATTTCTCAATATTCTTTGGGTACAAATCAAGGACAATTTCTCCTATTATTCTCTTCATATCCCTCTCCTCAGGGACAAGGTGTTTTGCAAGTGTCATGATGAGCTCTGAAGATTGTATCGACATTAAGTGTGATGATGCATTAACAAGCCCTGATCAGATGAGTACAAAATTCATTTGTGACCTCTCAATAGGTTTGTTTCAAATCTTCATGAATTCCCCCAAATTAGTATGCCCTAAATTAGTATCCTTGATTTTAGAGTAGTCATCTTGAAACCTTGACTTTGTTGGAACACCTTGGAACTTAAAGACTACAGGTTTGGGTACCATTTTCTCACCCAAAGAAGATGTTGTACATGCCATAATATCTACAAAAAGGTACATCCATTAGTCTAAATTTGAAGGAATTAGAAAAAGTGATTATTTTAGACCCTAAGAATGACTCACACAAGACCCTAAAAAACTAGACTTCTTGAAGACACAAAAAAACCTAATTTTAAAGCCTTAATATGAAGGATTGGCACACCAAGTGCACCTAACAAGTGTGCCTAACGTGAAACCCTTTTGAAATATTTGTTTTTCAAAGCTTATTTTCAAAATTTTTAGTGTGCACTAGCACACCAAGTTAGGTGTGCTAACACACACTTAATTTTTTCCTGGCTTTATGTTTGTTTTCTTTTATTAAAGTTTTAATTTGGCTTTCAATGAAGTTGGGTGTGCATCAACACATTCAAGAAGGTTTGTCAATGCACACCCAACTTGTATTTTTTAACTATGTTTTGTTTTTTGTTTTCTCAAGGGTAGAGATGGAAGGAGCCACACTTCACCTAGTGTAGTGTTGTGCTTGGAAGATATGGAGTCTATAACATGGAGGAAGCACACTTATTCTTATGTGGAGCCACAATGTCTAGCTTAGAGGAGAGCAAAATGAAAGCATGATGAGAATGGAGGAAGAAAGGAGGAGCTTTATTGGCCCTCAAGTTGGGTTGGTGTCAGTGGTATGTAGATTCGTAGATCTATAGCCATGTAGCTATGATAATATGAGTAGACTACCTAACCTAACTTTGGTGCATCAACACACCTATTCAGGTGCACTAGTGCGCATCTTTTTTTCTTGCAAAAAGGCCTCTAATTTTAAACATATCTAATTTATGAATAAATGAGCCTTTCTATCAAGATTTTGACACAAACTAGGGGACAAAGAAAGTCCTTAAAATGACTCGAATCCAAGACTACAACTCTAAAGAGCCAAAAAATAAAGTAGGGGGTCCTTATTTCTGATTGAAATGGGGCATATGTTGTGTAACCACAACAAATACTACTCCCATTCTAAGAGAATCATAGGATTAGAGATGTACTTAGCCTATCAAAAGGGTTAGATCACAATCTTAAATATTTTGGATTAGGCATGAGGGATATAAGAATAGATTAGTCTCTTTTCTAGAGTTCAATCATAACAATTTTAAATTGTATAGTAACAATCTCAAAGCAGCTAATCACCACTTGGCTGTATTGCAACTAATATTGAATGCTATGGTCGTTTTCATCATTCAAGTAAGTAATAATTTTTTTGTTTTACAGCCAAAGATTATTTTTGAATCCTAACTATGTTAGAGATTTTATCATCAACATTACAAATTATAATTCATGATCTATCATGATAATAGAGTAAAATAGAAGAGTAGAATCTACTTTAGTAAATCCTATAACAACGAATCTAGCTTAGGAGTTTTAATTACCCGAGAATTTTATTTAAATATCCAACATACTACAAGATGATATCATAGTGAAAAATTTAACTTAGTTTAGATTTATAAGAATTTTCCTTACGGAAAAATTCACCCAGTAACTAAGAACTCAAACACAAGTACAATTGTAGACCAAAAAGAGAGAGTATGATTAGAATGGAAATATATTCATTCAATATGCCCTTGTAAAAGTAAACTAGGAGTGCATGTATATAAAGGCTTCTAAGATAAATCTAGAATGCCTTAGAAGTAGCTATATGATAAGTCATACAACTAGGCACATGTGCACTAGATATGGGTTATCCTCCATTAAGCATGGAAGTAAGTGTGATGATGAGAGGATAAGCCTACAAGGGTGTAACACACAAATTAGTGTTGCAGACAACATGTGCTAAAATAGAGTTGAGTACTTTAGTGTTGTCAACATGAAAACTCAAAAAGGTGCAAAAACTCCTAAGTGTCTCACAAAATAAAATAATAAAATAATGAAAAATAATAAAATAATGTGTTAACCTATGTAAACTTAAGTAAGTGTAAATAGTAAATACATATTTACACCAACATCCACCCTTAAGTGCAACTTAGGGGAAGGCCCCTTAAGCTTATGAAAAATAGGGTGAAATGCATAATGAGTCCTAGCTACTAGGCCATGTTATGTACCCATGTACATAATGAAATGCAATCTCTCATAAGGTAGAGAAAGAGGGAAATCCTCATGGGAAAAACCCTCCCCAAAAAAGAGAGATGAATAGGGATTCATGGATGGATGAAGTAATCAAGATCCCCCCATTACGAAATACATCTAGTATATACATAAGTGAAGAATGAGAAGAAAAAGAACCTCATAAGAGAAAAAATTCCTCCCCCCCCCCACCCCCAATAAGAAAGAAGAGGAAGAGAGACAAGGTAGTCCCCCCCCTGATGAAGAATGCTTGTCAATGAAAGCTGTTCTAAGGAAGAAGCTAGTCCAAGAGTGTAGAATGATGTTCCTCCCCTTTGGAAGAAACAATGGCAAAAGTACAATCTTGAAGATGTATGGTGGCCCTGAAACCTACTCATGTATCCCTATGCTGATGTTGATGTTCACCCCTTCCAACTGTGTTGAAAAGAATGAATGCAGATGTGGTAAGGATGTCTATTGAACCTATCCCAATGAACCATCTATCTCCTCAACTAACAAAGAGACCTCTGACAACTGTTGTACATAAGGATCCACAATCATGCCAACCTATAAAGATTGATCATGTAGAGAATGGACATGAGGGTCAGAGTGATCCCTATCAACAACTATAGAAGGATCACCTTCATCAAAGAGAAGATGTAAGTCCTCAAGGCTATCTCCCAAATCTGCAGTGTGTGACTCCACAAACAAACCTACAAGGTCTACCATGTAATCATCAACTAAAGATGGAGTAGGAAGACAACATGTACCCTGCTATGTTGGACCTTTCACTGTGGCAATGTATGCATGTGGATTGGACTGATGTTGTGACCTCTCACTACAACTGTCAATAGAACCCCATGTGTCTAAATCTGTTAAAGCACTATCGCTGGTGTCACTATCAATTTTCACTATGTATGAGGTGTGGAGAGGAGTAGAGGATAAGCTAGGAAAACTTTCTTCAAAGTGAACATACTTCTCCACAAAAATCTCATGAGTCTCTAGATCGATAAGTTTGTTAGCTTTAGCATTACCTTCATACCCTATGAAAGTACAAGGTCTAGGTGTCAGTGCCTTGCAACCCCTAGAAGATAGGTTTGACCATGCTGGACAACCGAAGACTCAGAAATGACTCACAACTAGTTTTTTGCTGCACCATGCCTCAAAAGGAGTCTTACCATCTAAGGCATTATGAAGAGACCTATTAAGTATGTGAGTAGCACTACTAATGGCTTCAACTTCAAGTGTAGAATCAAGAGGCTTGGCTTTTATCATGCAACTTGCCATGGATTTGAGAGTCCCAATCCTCATAGCTACAACATTTGTCTTCTGTGGACTAAATGCTAGTGGATTCTGAAGATCAATTCCCTCGAGTCTACAAAAGTCCCTAAGTCTTTTGTCTACATATTTTTTCTCATTGTCCACCCATAGTACCTTGATGGCTTTCCTTGATTTGTGTTCCTCATGGGTCTTGAAGGATTGAAGCTTATGAACCACTTCATTCTTATGATGAAGGAAGTAGACCCAAGTGATTCATGAAAAGTCATTAACAAAAGTAAGGATGTAGTGGCCTTGGTTGATTGAAATCATTGCAAAAGGACCTACTAATACCATGTGAACCAATTAGAGAACTACTAGAGCTTGTGAAGACTTCCTTTTATCATACTTCTCCTCGAGATGCATATCCATAGAACATTAGGAACACTCACCCTTAGAAAAGTTGATTAGGTAGACCTTTGACCATATGTTTAAAGAAAAGTTGCTAAAGGTAGCAGAAGGCAAAATGACCAAATTTCTCATGCCATAAAATAGATTGTGAATTAGAGTGAGTCAACAAGGCTTGAGAAAGAGACTTAGGCACAAAGTGGGAGAAGGAGTATAGCCTCTTGTCATCATTGACTTTCCCCATTGTAACCAATGAATCATCTTTAAGACTAGGCACCATCACTAAATCTGGAAGGAGCTCAACTTTGTGACCATCACCAAGGTGAGTGATTTGGTAAATTGATAGGAGATTGGAGCTAAGGTTTGGAACATAGAGAACATCTTTGAATTCCCCATTTTCCATTTCCACATGTCCTTTTCCTTCAACTTCCATTTTGGTATCATCTCCCACAAAGATGTGTGGTAGCTTTGACTGCTTCAATGAAGAAAATTCTCCCTTTGAAGAACCCATATGGTAGGAGGCACCAGAGTCAAGTATCCATTCCAAAGAAGAACATGAATTTTCCATAAGTACTTGCCCTTTACCTTTGAAGAGGTTGGAGTTGAATCCTTGGAAGTACTTGGAACTTGAATCTTTTTCTTCTTGAGTAGGTTTTGCAACTCATCGATTCTTTTAGTCTTGCAATGATGCTCATCACAATTTGGCTTTTTGCAATGTGCACAAATATTTTTGTCCTTCCTTTCATTACTTCTCTTCTTGTTGGAAGAAGAATATCCTTGCTATAAGGAGGATTGTTGTGTCTCAAATTGTGTTTTCTACTTTCACTGCTTCTTTTTGTTGCTAGAAATTTTCCCTCCTTGAATTGATTGGTGCTCATTACTAGCCACCAAGGCTTTGGTCTTTGATGTTATGAGAAGTCCCAAATCCATAAGTGAGATTGTTCAACAATCAACATCTCTGCAAATGCATCAAATGTAGGCTTCTGGTAAGCAGTTCTCATGGTCAACCTGTGAGTATTAAAACTCAAAACAAAGGAAGCATAATCTGAAGGCAGCCTCTTTAGGATGTTATGAATCAAATTTTCATCCTTCATGGGATTTTCACAATCTTTAAGTAGTGCCCTATACTCATTGGCTTTGTTGATGTAATCTTGAATTGTGTCAAAATTCTTTGGATCCAAGAGAAGTAGATCATCCTCAATCTAAAATCCCTTTTCTTCATCCACCTTACCATACAATGATTCAAGTTTGTCCCAAGATGGTTTGGATTCCATGAAAATGGCAATGTGAAAGAAGAGATCTCTATGTACACAATTCCTAAAAATTCTTGAAGCCTATTGGTCTTGTTTTTTCCATTCAATGAGTTCTTTAGCATTAGTAGGTTTGGTAATTTTACCATCAACATAAAGACTATATCCTTTTTTCATTAATCTGCTCCAACAAATATCTTTCCATGTAGAATAGCTGCGTCAAGTTAGAGGTGGACATTTAAATGAACCCATGATGTAGAAATGAAAAGAGCACACAAGAGAGACATAAGAACATAATACACACACCCCCCTTTTCACTCAATTAAAAGACCCCCCAAAAAAGATGATTTTGGCATTTTATAAGTAGTGCATGTACAATAGGCCACCTGTCAAAATGAACAAAGTGAACTTTCTAATTTTTCTTTTTAAAACTATCTTTTGAGGCCCAAATCTATCACTAAGCACTGTAGCTTAGATGTACAATTTTGAAAGTAATCGAAGCTTTACAATGTAGAAAAAGCCCTAGTTTTGAAAGTGAGATTTTTGTCCACACAACCCTAGAATTTGACTTTAGATCTAGAAAGTAGACATAGAATAATGTACTTTCAAAAAAAATGGAACCTGAAAAGTTGAACAAATGTGTAGGTATGAAGCATTTGAAGTTGCAAAATGTAGGATTATGCAGACATAGTCACCAAAAATGCAATTTTTTAAAAATCCTTGTACCAAAATCAGAAAAGAACACCACCACTAGAAAATTTGAGAAATTCTATCCAATTTCAAAAAAAATTACACCTAAATCAAAGTCTAGATGTCCAAGTTATGGGCTCACAAAGTTAGGCTGCCAAATAAAAAATGCATCTAAAGAGTGGTCTAGAAGGAAAATTGTGAGCTTAAATTTGATGGTCAAATGGCTATTGTAGTAGTTCAAAATTTCCTAAGAATGACAATCAAATAGCTATCAAAAATTTTCCCATAGAATGATGATGTCAACAAAAAAATTGGGCCCCCTGTTGATGTGGCAATACGGACTGCTGACATCACTTGTCGTGACATGTGGAAAATGTCATTCAGTGACATGGCAAAAAGTGCTAACTTAAATATATCCATGTGGAAATGATGATATGGCAAAGAGCTACTTAGTGTCCCAATTTGACATGTGCATCACTAGTGACATGGAGGGCCCTGCTGACCTGCATAGTTGACCACTTACATGGGTCCACATAGTGCTGGTAGTTGGGTCCATGTGTCACTGTGTTAGACAATGTGTTAACTATGTGGCTTGGTGTAGGATTAATACATGGCACCAAAATCCTAAGCGTGAGGATAAATTTGTAGTGATGTCAAAATGGGAAGTCTGTAGGCAAATGGGCTGTAATATCCAATTGTGTGGCAAGAGACACTTTTGCAAAGGAAAAAACACTTATTGTAGGCATCAGGGTTTTCAAAATAGTGAGGTAGAATTTAATATGCAATGGGGGCTAGAGAAAATAGTACATCAGGGTTAGATTTTTTTTATACGGTAGCCAACAACTTGTAAAGCTTTAGTCCCACATTTTTGGGGTAACTGTATCCAAAGTAGTTTATAAAAAATATACGACAGTGGTAGTATAAACAAAATTGTCTACCAGTAGCTTGTGTGTTTATACTAGTGGAAATTGGTGAAGGGGCCAAAATAATTTGAAGAATATTCTTCGATGTAAATGTTGAGTTTGCCCGCTAATCCAAACAAAAAAATCCTTGGGATATTCTCTGTGAACAAACAAAAATAATTTGTGCACAGGGCTAGGATCTACAGCTTGGTACCTACAAAAAAATTTCTCTACTACCTGCTTGGAGGGAAAAAAAATTTCCAAAAATATTGACAAAAATAAAATTGCAAAGAATTAAAAAAGTAGATCTAAATTAATTAATTAACTCTACAAATGACCATACCTGAACAACAAATTAGGGCCTCTGGGTACCAATTTGCAAAAAAAATTACCTCTTGGTTGACTTTGGGCTAAGGTAGCCAAATTTATAGTTGATCTTTACTGAATCAACATTTTGAACGCAATGGCAAGGTCAAATATTGCTCTAGATACTCCCAATTTCTACAGTATTCTAGATTCATGCTGAGGTGCTAAAGCAAAAATGGTCTAAAATGGCTATGTGATGAGAAAATATCCAAGCTCTAACACCATGTAAGAATTTTCCTTAGGGAAAATTTTACCTAGGAACTACGAACTCAAACAAAAGCACAATTGTAGACTAGAAAGAGAGAGTATGATCAGAATGATGATATATTCATTCAATATGTCCTTGTAAAAGTACACTAGGAGTGCTTGTATATAAAGGCCTTTGAGATACATCTAGAATGCCTTGGAATTAGCTACATGATAAGTCATACAACCAGGCACATGTCCACTAGATATGGGTTATCCTCTATTAAGCACAAAAGTAAGTGTGATGATGAGAGGATAAGCCTACAAGGGTGTAACATGTAAATAAGTGTTGTAGACAACATGTGCTAAAATATAGTTGTATACTTTAGTTTTATCAATATGACAACTCAAAAAGGTGTGCAACTCCTAGTTTTCTCACAAAATAAAATAATTAAATAATGCATTAACCTAAGTAAACTTAAGTAAGTGTAAATAGTAAATACGTATTTACACCAAAAAGATCCTATCTTTAGAGATCAAATAAACTAATCATGCTTAGCTAATTTGAAACCATTTCATTACTCTTATCAAATATAAGGTAATATAAATGGCCTCCCTAAAGTACTCCAAAACCCAATCAAAGAGGCTTGGATGTTATAGTAGTTTGCATCTAAGTAAGTAATAATTTAAACCCTGTTTCACATTCACAACTATTTTTGAATCCTAACCATGTTAGGCTTTTTAGCATCAATATTGTTGATAACATGTGTCTCAACCTTGAAACCATTTTCTAGAAGATTCTAGAATTTGTTTGTGTAAATTTTTGACTTGTTTATATCTTGGAAAAGAGTGTATAAAATACCAAGTGGTGCATTGTCTAGAGCAGAATATAGGAGGGACATTTTTAGAGCATAGTTAGCTTATTTTATGACTTTTATGGGGGCCTAAACTAAGAGACAAAATTATGGACGAGTTTACTATTTTAAGTTATTTTTCCATCTTGGAAATGTAAATGTTAAAAATGGGTAACATGTGGCATGGTAGTTTTGCCCATGGTTTTCTAAAACCACAAGTAGTTTCAAGGTTGTAAAATCACTATAAAAGGAAGGCTTGTGGAGGTGTGTGGGTCATTGAATTCAGTTTACAAGACTGGGTGCTAGAAGAAGTCTCTCCAAGTTTGAGTTGTGGTGATGCACTCCTATAAGAACTTGCATTGCAAGTGTATTGTAATCATCTTAGTTTGATAATACATTGTGTAGGTTTTTGAGAGTGGGATTTTTTTCTCCCAAAAGGGTTTCCCCATAGTAATCATTGTGTTATGTGTTCATTGTTATTTTGATTATATCATTATGCATTTCATTGTGTTATATGTAGGAAGTGATTCCACACACCTTTGCTTCCTTACAAGTGGTATCAGAGCCTAGCCAATTTTGGTTCTATTTCTTGGGTACAAGTTTTTTAAGCTAATCAAGGTTTAAGTGGGAGCTTGCACAAAGTATTTCATTTTTGTGTTGTAGGATTGCAAAGATGGTGAGCATGTCAAGGATAATTGATGTTGAAGAGTTTTCTAGCACAAAATTTGAGATGTGGAAGCTGGAGATGGAAGATCTATTGAATGATCGAGATCTATGGGATGTAATTGATGAGAAGAAGTTGAGGCCTACATATTTGAATCTAGTAGCACAGTATGATGTGATAGAAAAAAAAGCTAAAGGTATCATTAGATTGTGTCTTGTAGACTCAATTCTGATTAATGTCCATGAAGAAGCTTTGTAAGAAGCTAAGTCAAATCTATCAAGTGAAATCACTTGTAAACAAGAGTTTCTTGAGGAAGAAGTTGTATTCCTTGAGAATGGAAGGTGGACAAATTTATGAGAATCTAGAAAGCTTTAATATATTGGTGACTCGGTTGAAACCTATTGGGGTTCTAATGGATAAAGAATAAAGGTGCCAAATCTTGCTATGTTCATTGCTAGACTCATGGGGCAACCTTGTTATGGCCATAGGGAGCATTGAAGTTTTCTTGAAGATGGAGGATGTTTTTGGTTCTCTATTTTCTAAGGAGATGAACGAATGTCTCTCTTAATGCCAAAGAGGCTTTGAGTGTTCAAGGAAGACCAAAATAAAGAGGTAAGAATGAAAATCATCATGGCCATTCTACGTCCAAGAATAAGGAGAGATTAAAATCTCCTGGTTAGTTCAAGGCAATTTTCTAGAACTATGGCAAACCTAGACACTTCTAAAAGGATCGCAAAGAGGGGAAGAAAAAGAAGAAGAAGAAGAAGCAAGATTCTAATTCTAAGTCCAAAAAGGAAGATGGAGATACTTTCATTACAACCTTGGCCACTCATGCAAGTGAAAATGCATGGTTAATAGAATCAAGTGCATCTTCCCACATGACTCCTAATAGAAACTGGTTTAGTAAGTATGCAAATTTTGATGGTGGTATGGTGTATTTGGGTGATAACTCAGTTCTTGATATTGTTGGTCATGGAAGTATTCATGTAAAAAAATTTGATGGTATAATTAGAAGATTTGATGGCATCTTGCATATCTTGGGACTAGTGAGGAATTTTTTATCTGTTAGTAAACTAATAGATGTGGGTGTGCATGTATAGTTCTCTAAATCAGTTGTGAAAATGGTGAGAGGTGCTATGGTAATAGCAAGAGGAAGTAGATTGGGTACAATGTACCAGCTTGATGCATACATGGTTGAGTGCAATAGTACTACTGATAAGACTATGATGAGGACTACTTTGTTGGAAAAGGAGAGGGTTTCTCTTTCAATAGATGGTTGTATTTTTTGGGTACCCAAGGGTGCTCTATCTACCAAATCAAATTTTCCTATAGAGAAGACCATGTTATGGCACTAGAGACTCAGCCACATAGGTGAAAAGGGTCTACAAACCTTCAAAAATAAGAACCTTGTTGATGGGTTGAATAATTGCAATCTTGAATTTGATTTTTTTGAGCATTGTATCTATGGTAAACAAAATTGCATTCAGTTTTACTCAAATTCTCATAAGTCTTCATGTATTTTGGATCTAATCCATTTGGATGTATTTGGTCTAGTTGATGTTCCATCTATTAGTAGATTAGCTTATTATATTTCTTTCATTGATGATTTTAGTAGAAGAATATGGGTTTATTTCCTTAGGAGTAAAGCTAATTTTTTCAAACATTTCAAAGAATTTAAAGCAATGGTAGAGTTGCAGATTGGAAAGAAAATATTTTTTTTGAGAATTGATAATGGTGGTGAATTTTTCTCCAATGATTTTGACACATTTTGTAAAGTTTGTGGTATTATAAGCGAGAAGACAATTCTATATTCTCCACAACAAAATGGAGTTGCAGAAATAATGAACAAGACCCTGATGGAGAAGGCTGGGAGTATGTTGAGTGGTGTTGGACTAGAAAAAAAGTTCTAGGATGAAGCTATAGCCACTGCCTGCTACCTAATAAATAGGTCTCCTACATCAGCTCTTGTTGATAAGATTCCAATGGAAGCATGGTTAGGCCACAAGCCTTCACTTAGACATCTAAGAATATTTGGTTGCGAAGCATATGCTCATGTGCCAAAGCAGAAGCAGACAAAATTGGATAAAAAAGTTGTTAAATGTATTTTCATCAGATACACCTATGGTGTGAAAGGATACAATCTTTGGAATCCTATTGAACAAAAGGTATTTTATTCAAGAAGTGTTATTTTTAGAGAAATTAAGCCTTCTTCTGTTACAGTGTAGCTAGAATAAATAGAAGAAAAGAAAGATGTGATTCAAATACCTGATACACTAGAGAAAGTTGAATCAAGGCCTTGAGAAAGACAAGAAATTAAAGAGAGCTCTACAAGTTCTAAATCATTAGAGGAAGAAGATGTACCTTAAGCAAAAGCTAAACTAAGTCTTGTTTGAAGATCTACTAGACAAAGGAAAGCACCCAAAAGGTATGGGTATTCTCCTGATGATTGGAGATGCATATTTGCGTGGAATGCTAATATTGATGAACTGAGTCCAATACAAGAGGCTCTTGGTATGAATGATTCAGACTCCTAGATAATAGCCATGGATGAAGAAATGATAGCTCTTACAAGGAATCAAACATGGGACCTTGTACCATTGCCTGAAGGATATAAGCCTATTAGTTGTAAATGGGTGTTCAAAAGGAATGGGTTCAGATGGAAAGATTGAGAAGTATAAAGCTTGTTTGGTTGCAAAAGGTTACTCTTAGGTTAAAGGAGTAGATTATGGTGGTGTTTTTTTCTCTAGTAGCCAAAATGACATCCATTAGATTTTTTCTTTCTATTGCAACAACTTATGAACTAGAAATCAAGCAAATGGATGTAAAAACTAATTTCCTTCATGGAGATTCAGAGGCATAAATTTACATGTCAAAATTAGAGCACTATGTGGTAAAAGATAAAAGTCATTTGGTCTATAAATTGATGAAATCCTTGTATGGTTTAAAATAGAGTCTTAGGATGTGGTACTAGAAGTTTGATACATATGTGTTGAGTTTGGGATTTGTGCGATTTAAATCTAATCATTGTATATATTTCAAATCTAATTGTGATGGTTTCCTAGTTATTGCCTTGTATGTTAATGACATGTTGTTTATTGGCAAAGGAAAAGGTTTGATTGTAGAGTTAAAATCTTAGCTCTCAATAAAGTTTGAAATGAAAGATCTTGGTGCAGCTAGACATATTCTAGAAATGAAGATTATAAGAGATAAACATAATGGAAAGCTTTGGCTAAGATAGAGTAAGTATGTTGGTACTATTTTGAAAAGGTTCAATGTGAAGGATTCAAGACCATTGATTGTTCCTATTACAATGGGAACAAAGCTTTCTAGTTCACAATGTCCCACATCATCATTGGAGATGGAAGAGATGTGTCAAGTACCATATTAGAGTGCTATTGGAAGTTTGATGTATGCTATGGTTTTTACAAGACTAGACATTTCCCAAGTAGTGGGAGTACTTTCCTGTTATATGTCTAATCCAAGAAGAGAACATTGGGATATAGTAAAAAGAGTTTTTAGATACTTGTGGAGTATTTTAGAGTACTCGATATGTTTTCATGGAATAGGAAATGAGAATTCCTTAGATATTTGAGGCTATGTGGATTTAGAATGGGATGTTTACATTATTTGGTGGTGAAATTAGTTGGACGAGAAAGTGATAGGCTATGGTCACTTTGTCCACTACTGAGGTAGAGTATATGGCAGCTATTCATGCTTGTAAGAAAGCCATCTAGCTAAAGAGATTGTGCTCAAATATAGAGTTCAAATAGGGTGCAATGCCAATTTATAGTGATAGTCAAAGTGCAATCTTGCTAGTGAAGAACCCAACTTTTCATGCTAGGACCAGGAACATTGATGTAAAATATCATTTTATGAGAGATATGGTTGAGGATGACAAGGTGAAGCTAGAGAAGGTAGAGACTTTGGTGAATGTTGTTGATGCATTAACTGAGCCTATGAGCATAGCGAAGCTCAAATGGTGTAAAAAGTCTATGGGTCTCTTAGCCCCTTCAATCAAGTCCATGATATTTTGGATCTCCTGACTCTTGAAAGGTGTTCAACAAGTGGGAGAATGTTGAGAACATGTGTCTCAATCTTGCAATCTTTTTTTTGAAAATTCTAGAATTTGTTTGTGGAAGTTTTCCACTTGTTTATATCTTGGAAAAGAGTGTATAAAATATCAAAAGGTACCCTGTCCATAGTAGAATATAGGAGGGCCATTTTTAGAGCATAGCAAGCTTGTTTTATGACTTTTATGGGGGTCTAAACTAAGAGACAAAATTATGGACTAGATTACTAATTTAACTTGGTTATTTTTCCATCCTGGAAATGTAAATGTCAAAATTGCATAACATGTGGCATGGTAGTTTTGCCCATGGTTTTGTAAACCACAAGTGGTTTCTAGGTTGTAAAATCACAATAAAAGGAGGTCTTGGGGAGATGTTTGGGTCATTGAGTTCAGTCTACAAGACTGGATGCTAGAAGAAGTCTCTCTAAGTTCGAGTTGTGGTGATTCACTCCTATAAGAACTTGCATTACAAGTATATTGTAATCATTTTGGCTTGATAATACATTGTGTGGGTTTTGGAAGGTGGGGTTTTTTTCTCTTGGAAGGGTTTACTCATGGTAATCATTGTGTTATGCATTCATTATTATTTTGATTATATAATTATGCATTTCTTGAGATCTTTGAAATAGTTAGTTGAATTTTTATAATTGTCCTCTCACAGATTAGTGTAGGAAGTGATTCCACACACCTTTTCTTCCTTACAAATGTTTTAATTTTCATGATTTTCTTGTAGAGATTTTGTTTGTGTTGAAGGGTATATATAGGGGTTGAATAGTGAATATAAAGAAAAGTAGGAATAGCTAATGCCATGTGTAATGGTAAATGCATGTAAAGATGTACTGAGAAACAAGTAATTTCTAGTTCTACTAGCAAAAAAAATACTCTTTTCTTTGCCTAAGTATACAAATACACATGACATGCACTCATAGCTTGATTTCTTCACAAAATTTGATTGCTACTTGATGCATCCAACATATTCCTAAAATTAAGATTTTTAAGGAAAAAAAAACAACTAAAATTCTATGAAAGTTTATCTTATCCAACTTAAGAATATTAAAAAAAAATTTGTAGTGACTTTCACCATGCATTATGGTGGAATGAATTGGCCAATTATTATCATATAGAAAATAGGATAAACAAATATTAAAATTTATGTAAACTTGGCAACAAATATAATCTGGCATTTTGACCCAATCTCCCTTCTATCATTTTGGTTTTTGATCCTTTGAAATATTAAGGGCTACTCTACATCTAAATTTACATGCATATGGGTCATGAATATAGTTGTCTCCCTCTGAATTCATAACAATAGATTTTAATATGTTTCAAGTCCTTATTTTGTATTTATATTCTTGTGGTTGGGATTTCTTTTCCTTGTATAGAAGATTCAATATATGTAAGATGAAGTAGGTTCAAAATTTGATATAGGTAAGATGAAGTACATTCAAGTGATTATGTTGATATTAGATGCAACTTTATTGTTTGCAAGTATAAATTCAGGCCTACTAGAGAAGCTATACAATACATAGAGGAGCTACATCGTACATCTATAAATTGGGATGCAGACTACCAGTGTAATTGTTTCATCACATAGTAGTAAGGTATTACAAATATTTCTTACAATTCCATTGAAGAAATTAAGGAGAATGTGAGTTTACAATAGTTTTGCAATGTTCACATATATTAATTAGTGTATGTTTGAAGATAACTATTTCTTGTATGGGACATTGCAAAAGTAATTGAACAAGAGAGAGGTAACAAGAGGCAATAAATAAAGCTGCAAATACATAAACAACAAGCTTCACCAAACATCTCCCATCTATGCATATCATGAGGACTTGTGACCCATTTCAATAGCATCAATCCAAAGTGAAGATAAAAGTGAAAAAGAGAGCTTGAATTAGTTGTCTGTTTCACTTGTACATCTTTGGCATATAGGTACCCCTTTGCCTAGTAGTCTAGGAGAAATTACTTAGCTTGGTATAAGTGTTTTTAGTGCTTAAAAATAAAAAAAATGTTTTTGATGAATGTATTATTCTATTATTATTTAGAATTTGAAATAGAAATATTTGAACATTTTTTTATACCAGAAAATTGTAACACCGAGTTATACTAAACATGATGTTGGTAATTCTCATAATTTTCTCATATATGTTCTTGGTTGACATATGAAATTTCTACTACCAAAGATAGAATTCAAACTATCTTAAGTCAAAGAGATTTCATGATATTTTATTTATTTGCTACAATAGTTTTGTATATCAGTCTGTTCCAATCAATATTTCCAAAAGATTGTCTACACAAAGTGATAGTATGGAATCTTGTAATGAAAAATGATGCCAATGTTGCAAAGTGAATCTCTAAATGCTTATTTTCTTGATCATAGATATATTAAAAAAAGCTATATACACAATTTATTTTTAAAACATTTTTTTTTTTACTACAGAAAAAAATCTCCACACAATCTAATCCAGAAAACTGATCAACATAACTAAAATGGATTGTGGAAATCTGATCGCATTAACTATGATATAGCCAACATGAGACTCATTTATGATAGATAGCATACACATTTTGTGGGAAAAATCCTCAACTTAATGTAAAACTAGTTTGTAGCTAGGTAGCCTATTGGAAACCCATTTGTGTAAATCAAGGTGAGATTGATGAGACAAAGTTGTAGCATGCAACATCTCACTCAAATATTCAATACTTCTTATTCTTAGGTGATAAGAAAGCTCAGATAGATCAGACATGGAAGGAGAGGCAAAGCTCTCTATCTCCTCTTTGTGTTCACCCATATCATCCACTATGTATGGCCTATGAATACATTTTAATCATCTTGAGCTTTTTTAATGGAAAAAAACCCCACAATGTGTAGATTACAACAAGTAGAATGAACACACACAACAACACATTGAGATGATCAAATATGAAAATGGAAATAGGGGAATGAATTTTTTTCACTATTATGGCTATTTTATATCTATACTAGTGGCCAATTTAATTAAGCTATACTAGTAAAAGTAGAGTACATGACAATATGCGGATTGATTTTTTCTATTTAACATTCCTATTTTCTTTGACAGATGCAAGTGGGCTATTCAAATACAAAGACATAGCATTGTTTCTCAATTATATTCTTTCATTGGGTAAACTTATGTGTTATTTGTTAAGTAGTGGACTGTGTGTTGCTCAAGAAGATCTATTAGTTAACTAGTCAATTGTTTCCACTACCCAAGTTGTAAATGAATGGGGAGGTTATTAGTTTTTAACCATGATTTGCACACACATATTAACCATATATATTGGCTTGGAGAAAATGGAGTTCATGAGCTAGGATTATGTAGCTAGGAGTAGCCTTTCTAGGGTAAGAGAAACCTATCAAGAACAATATTACTATAGTGTGTGGACCAAAAATTATATTGAAAATATTGTGGATGCTGCTATTTATGAAGTTATCTTGTTTTATGAGGGTGACATAATGGGGGGATATGCCTATTTATTTGTCAGAATTTGAGTTGGAACTAGAATTTTTGGAGTTTGAATTTTTTGTGTTATTGGTGTTTATTCTGAAAGATTCTTTTTATACCTTTTTTGAGTAGAATTTACTAAGATTCTTTCCTATTTTTAATGTTTTTTGCAAGAACCTATTTAATCTTATTGGGCGCTTTCTTAAGCTAGCAACTATAAGTAATTAAAGCTTCAATTAAGAAGACCATTTTTATGTACCAGTTTAACAACTTCATCTTCTTTTAAAAAAATTCCACATCATTGGGTGTACTATTTTCATAAATATGCTATTTTTGTAAAGCTCGCTCATTCAACATAACTTTTTCTTAATGGGTATTGTATATAAGAACATAATTCCAATATTCAAAGCACCATTACACCCTGAATAATTAGAGAAAGCTAGGAATATTTTCTATGTGGGTGAGAGGTAGGGGAGTACTTGGATTTTGGAGGACATTTAGAACTTACTAATAGTAATAGTTCTCTTACTAGTAGCTCCTTACTAATTTTTGGTAGTTATTTTACTAATTTGATTTTTGTTGTATAATGTTCTTGAAAAGTGGTTATTTATCAAGATTGTAGTGATAGTTCTCTTTACTTATTATATCTCTTCCCTTACTCAATTATTATTTTCTTTGATGTAAGAAAGAGAAGATATTTTAATATTTTTTCATTTAATTTGATGTAAGAAAGTTATATTTTCTCATCTTAATAGTGAAAATTGTATTTGATATTTTAGTAGAAGGCTTAAAAATCTGCTTGTAGAACTAGTATTAGCCTTGAGGAAGTTATCACTCACATGTTTATTGCATCAGTTTCCTCAAAACAATTACTAATATCTATGGCTATTTTTCATGTTAAGCTCAACAATGAAGAAAAAAATGAATCTTTTGGTTTTTACTAAAGAGTTATCAGAGGCTTTTCTTTGACAAATTTCTTCAAGTTTCCAACCATAGAGGACATTTTTGAAAATGAGAGACCTCATTGTGACTTGAACCTTGCTAAGCTTATTCCATACATTTTTGTAGATTAGATGTTACAATTTTATAAATTCAAAAAAATTTAGGAACAAAGATCACAAACAACTTGCACTAATACATAGATCATCAAATTATACCCCAAAATAAAAAAAGTTGCTTGAAAAAAGGAGTCCGTATGAGGGAGATATCACTTTTTGAAAATCAACTCTATAATTATTTTTCCTGAATCACTACTATCGCACCTCCAAAAATCAAATGACTCTAGATTTCACCTCAATTGTCCAATTTTGATGAAACACAAGTCAATTTGGGGGTTTTTGACCTTCTAAATGTGATACCAATATCTGATTTACACAGCAAGCTCCAATCTTGACCTACAAAAAAGATCTCTCCAATGGCTATGCAATGAAACTCCTATGGCTTTGATATCATGTAAAAATTTGGTATAACTTTGATACCATGTAAGAATTTTGCTAAGGCAATAATTCATCGCCAAGATAAGGAAGCTTAGTAGATAGCATAAGAGAGAAAAATGATGATCAAATGACAATGGATATCAAATGATTAGATATCAAATAATTGGATAAATACATTATAGAAGTGCCTTGTATATAAAGGCAATTGATATGACTAGGAGTTAGCAAAGAGATAAGCATAACAACTAAGCACATGTCTACCAAGAGTGGATTACCCTCCATTATGCATGAATGTATGTGCAACAATGAGAGGATAAGAATGCAAATGTGTATCTCATAAAGAGATGTAGTAGACAACATGTGCTCAATTGGAGTGCAAACTACTATGTTGTCTACATGACAATTCATATGAATATGCAAACTCCTAGGTGTCAAAATGACAACTAATATGCTAATGAATTAACCTAAGTAAGCTTAAGTAAAGTATAATTAGTAAATACTTAATTACACCAACAATTTTCCTTCTCAGTAAACTTCCTCCCTTATGTTGTTAATCTTTCATCTCTACAATGGCTTCTGCTAGTAGAATTTGATAATGATTTTGATACACTCTCAAGAATTTAAGTTTTCAATTTATATACATTTTATTCTAATGGATAAAGGAATTGCAGTTAGTAGATGCGTTAGTTGTCACCAATAGGCTCTCACACATAACCTGCATGTTCCCCAATCCCTATCTCAATTCGAATATTATGACACACCACCATAAAAAGGATATTACAAAATACATGTTACCCATCACACAATAGTTTTAGGTATTGACCATGCATCTCATATTGCATTACAAAGGACAAAAAAATTACATAACATTATCAAATCTGAATTTTCATCTCACAATGTAAGAGAAACAACAAAAAATTGAGCTAGCATATCCAACTTTGACTCATCTTGAACAAACTTAACATCTTTTGTGAAGCCTTAAATCTAGAATATTTAGCTAAGGATGAAATCTTATCCCTAGACTATCACTCCAATTTTATATAGTAGGTAAGTTTACAAAAGATTTATATCTCAGGAACTTGTCTAATGTCTTCAATAGAAATTGAAGGAGAGGAAAGCATCTTAAAAGTGAATGGCTAGGGAGGAGCAGAGAAAGGGTGGAGAACTTGGAGTGAAAGGGTTGTGTTGAGTTGGGGGCTCAATAGGAACATGGATTTTACATGATCTATGTACATTTTTTAATTTCCAATGGTAAATTATATAAGAAATAAATTGTAAAGAGTACAATTTTCAAATAATTACAATATTTGAGAGCCTATTTAGTTCATATATAATAACTCTCTTCAGCTACACCATTTCTTTAAGTTATTTCCAGTTTTTTCTTCAGGGCTACTGATAAGTTACATTTTGTATGATGTTTTTTAGCTTTCGTATGTAAAATATGTGAATAACATTTTTTTCTCTACCATATGAGCTATTAATTTTTATATTTTTATATGTTTATATTAATGTAACATTATCCTTAGAGTTGGAATTATTTTCATCATTTTTTGTTTCTCCTAATATGGAGGGGAAGACAAGTTGTTTTCTATCTTTTGGTAGTGTGATTGAGAGGAATCATCACCAATATCCTTTGGTTTAACCATTAGATTTGGCCTCTACATGTGACTATGCAGCTAGCCTAAGTACACTGAATAGATTTTGATTCAATTTCTCATGTTCCTGTATATTCAATGATGATGTAATGTCGTCATAAGTGTTGGAGAAGGTATCTCATGAGCATCTTGCTACTTGCCTTTATCTTAGCAGTCTTGAGATAGTTTTTTCTTATTTCAACTTCTTCTTGACTAGTGTTTAGGTAGAATTATGATATATCAATTTTTTATTTTATAAGAATTTCTTGATTAATTGAATTGTTATCTCATGTTTATTTTGATTAAAAAAATCTTTAAAGGGCACTCGCTCAACGGAAGAGCACCTACTTTATAAGGAGGATGGTGGTTCAATTCCATTGTGCCCTAATATGACTAAATTGAGAATGAATAAAATACCAAATAAATGATAAAATAACTACCAAATCAACTGCCAAATAAACAATCAAATAAATGATTAAATAAACTACCAAATACACAACTAGTTACCAATAATTAATCACCAAATAAAGTAGTAGTTAATAATAATAATAATAATAAACTAAATAAACTACCAATTAACAATAATTGACGATCAAATTAAAGGCTAAAAGAATGATCAAATCAATGATTAAAATAGTTTAATCATAAATTTGTTCATGAGATAAATGTTTGACAATAAACTACTATCAGTCACATGATCAAAATTTGTCATATATCTACAATTTTTGGTAATTTATTTAATCATAGACTATTTTTTTGTACTAGTGTGTGAAAGTATCACCTGAGACCTCAATAGAGTATCACCAAAGGTCCATCACCCTGTGTCATCCATGGAACAAATGCTTCAATATGTCTCAAATTTTTAGAGATTTTCACTTCTTGATGGGTACTTTGGTTATAATCAAGTTCTAGTCAAAAAAGGAGACCAATTCAAAATTACATTCACTATGAAGCGGGGTACCATGGCATATAAAAGGATTCCTTTTGGGTTATCTAATGCAGGGGAAATTTTTCAAAAGGCCATGGAAATGGCTTTCAATAATCTGATATACAAATTTGTGCTAATCTATTTGGATGATATCACAATTTTCTCCAAGCATGTTGTAGACCACCTTGGACATCTCAAAAAAATCTTAAAATGATGCAAAGAGTTTTTCATATCTCTCAATCCAAAGAAGTGTGTGTTTCTTTTTCATGAGGGAAAACTATTAGGATATGTTGTATCCAAGCAAGTTATCACCATTCATCCTAAAAGGGTTGCAACCACTCTAGAGTTGCCTTTTCCATATCATAGAAAAGGATTGAAATGTTTCATTGGGAGGAGATCTATTTTCAACTAGGAGGACATTTATTTTTATGATGTCAAATGTTTAGACATTTGGTTTCTAATAATAAGATCCATCTTATGGTGCTCACCCTAGTGTGAAAGAATTCTTGTTGAGCAAGGATCTAAATAAAAAGAGAGATGGTTAGATAACCTGAGTTATGAAATATGAAGATGATATTCAAGTGACTAGTCTTATAAGAGGGAAGGGCTTATGTGAGAAATTAGCTAATGAGAAGATGTAGGTTACATACAAAGTAGTAGAAGCTATCCTAGCTAACCAAGATATTCCCCAACAAGATCAATCAGAAAGTTGGCTATGAAATATGGTTCATTTCTTACAAATTGGAGAATGTCCTCCATTACTTGGTAGAGCCAAGTGAAGATATTTAAGATTTTAGGTTGTACCTTAGATATTAATGGATGGTCTTTTGTTTAGATATGATATAAATGGATTCCTCCTCAGGTGCATTGACAACGACCATACCAGTGAGTTCTTGAAGCAATTCCATGATGAAGGAGGTTACTTTTCTCCAAAGATAACAACCTGCAAGATCATGAGGGCTGGATATTATTAGCCTAAATTATTTAAGGATTCTCATGCATAGGCAAGAAAATGGAAGCAATGTGCACTATTTCTTAGAAAAGAAAGGTTGGCAGCCTTACCTTTGCATCCTATTCTAATTGACCAGCCATTTATGAAGTGGGGTATCAATTTTGTGGGTCCTACAAATCCAAATTCTAGTGTTGGCCACAAATGGATTCTAACTGCCACAAACTACTTCACACAAAGAATAGAAGCAATTTCTCGAAAGGAGGCCAATGTAACTTCTATTTTGAGTTTCTATGATGATTTGATTTATAGATTCAAAGTTCCTAACTCTATTATACTTGATAATGCCTTAGAATTTATGGGGAAAATAATAACTAAATGGGTATTGAAAAATGGAGTACACCTCAATACTTCATCAAACTATTATCCTTAAGGAAATGACCTAGGTGAAAGTACAAATAAGAAATTGCTAAGGATTTTGAAAAGGACTTTAGCAGAGAACAAACATGATTGGAATTCAAAGTTGAGATCAACCTTATGGCTTGATAAAATTTCTCCCAAATAGATTCTTGGCAATTCATCTTATGCTCTGGTATATGGAAAACAAGCAAAACTACCTATTTCCATAGAATTTCCCTTGTTAGAACTAGTTGATAATCTAATGCTTTTCAAAGAAGATTATTGAAGCGAAGGTATGATAAGTTACTATAGCTTGAAGAAGAGAGGAATAAATCATTTCAGACAATGGAATATCAATAGATCCTAACCAAAAAAGTGTTTGACAAGAAATCCAAGCTCAAAATTTTTAAAGGAGATCTAGTTCTACACTAAGATATTTTAAAGAATAGATTGGGCCACCATAACAAGATTGATCACATGTGGGTTCATCCATTTGTGATTTTATAATGCAAAGAACATAATGCCTACTAGCTATCCACTATGGAGGAAGAATTTTTACCAATCCTTGTGAATGAGATTCATCTCAAGATTATCTTCAAGGTATGATTTGCAGGTTCCTCCTTGTATATAACTTTTCCCACTTTTGTTTTCCCTAAGTGTTGTCCCAGCACAATTGTGTTTAGTTCTAGTTTTTCCTGCTTCCAATAAAGCTTCTAAGTTCCAAAGGGTTGGGTAAGTATAGTGTTGCATCCATGCCAGTATAGAGGCATCCTCATTCCCATCCATATTTATAGATATTCATGACCCAATTGTATACATCTGAACATGAACAACTAGTTTTGAAATCCATCTGCATATCTGCTTTGACTCTGTACCCAATAGATTATCAAAGGCCATTGCTTTAATGTCTAGCAAGTAGCCATTCAGTAGAAGTCACCAAAAGTGTTACCATTTTTCCTCACTGTTTAAAAAATGGATAAAGATGTTGACTAGTCTTTTCCATCTAGGTGGCGGCCATAATATATTTGAATTATTAAATGCCATGTAAATAAAATGGGGGCATGGAATCATAATGGGTTGATTGTAACATGAGATTAAGGTTTAGATGCAGTGATGCCTTTACCACTTGGTCACAAGGGCTAAAGGTTGAGTCAAGATGTAAGTTGCAAACCAATGATCTCATACCATTTCAGTGAATAATCAACATTCAAAATTGGTGCAATATCATAGCTAGAATCTAGTAGTTACAAAATAGATTGTGAGGTTGTGACATAGTCTATGTTTCTACTTGTTACATAATTGTGATAAAAAATGATGTTAAGGGTTTAACTCTAGTAATAGAGTGACTGAGTTATGATCGTAGCATCAAGAGATCAGGGGTCAATATTTGAAGTTAACTCTTCAACTATTATATCTATGATCTCACTTGGTAGTTTGTTAAGAATTTAACCAAAGATGGTGAGAAATTATAGGTTCAAGTTGTAGAGCTAAAACAAGAAAAAAAAGATTTGATGCTTGACAAAATAGAGCCAAGAGATCAAAATAAAGGATTAGATATTTCAAATTGCCCCAGAGAAGAAATGGATGTGGTAAGAGTAGTTGAAGATATCATGACTCTATCAGCAAATGTAGTTGAGGAATTTCATGATGAAAGGAAAAGGAAAATCGAATTAGCTAAAGAAATCCTATAGCAAGTACCATCTGACAATTTTCATGATCATCTTCCTAGTTTTACCTGAATACAAAGAATGTAAAATGTAAATGTAAAATATAACTTTCTAAAATATCTATGCATTCTTCCAATAGTTTTTTGACATGTGCCCCTCCCATCTAAAGCTTGTTGCAATCCTTCTCTTTATAAGGATTCCCAAAATATGGATTAAGGGGGCTAGTATTTTAATGTATTTATGAAAAATAGTGTTGTCAAGATTTCTTAGCAATCCTTAATGCTTTTTCTACAACTTACTTTACTTTATAGTCAATCTTGAGCAATGTTGTGGAACTAACTTTGAAATTTAGAGAAATGAATAGTTTAGAAGTCCTTATTGTGCCTTTGCTACTTAAATTACTGATATGATATAGATTTTGTAATTTATTTTGAATCCTTGAGTCTTTTTCTCAGTTTCTATTTTGCAAGTAAGGTTTTGGGTGTGTTCATATAGGTTGTAGGTTGTGAATTTGTGCTTTATCCCAAGTACTTAACTATGAATGTTATAATTCCCTTTAGCATCTTGCCTAAAGTGCTTTCCTTCTTATGAAATATTTATTTATGAGTTTCTAGTGATCAATATTGTGCTTATTTTAACTATTTAGAAGTGTTTCATTGTGTTAGTCTAGTGATGTCCTCATACTAATGTTTGGTGTATTTCCTAAGTTTATCTTTCAACATTTAATTTCAAGTAACCCTTCTATCCCTTTTCCCCTCAAGTTTAATTTCATGTTTAAAGAATAAAATTAGTGAAACATCAAAAGGATCTATGCTATAAACTAGAGATTCACTATTAACCCTAGTACTTCCCACTACCCAAGATTGTTTCCATGTTAATCACAGTGGCTAAATCCTAGAATTATAGTTTCCAGTCGAGGCACAACTTCTAGAGATAACAATTCTAGCACACCCATTGGGATAGGAAAAAGGAGTTTCCAATATGTTCTTCATATATCCTTGTTGTTGATGTGTACAATAGCTAATCAACCTTTTTAGAGGTAAATGATATACACATTTGGTGACTCTAAGTGTGGAAAGAAAGATAAGTACATATAATTTATTAGAATAGTGCAAACAAGAAGTAGCTTTGCAAGTTTTGAAATAGAGAGTTGTCTCCACCTAGAAGGAGAGGTAGAATAACTAAAAGAATCTAGGATACCCTCATACATACAAGAAGTACTAGATTTACCCCTCCACCAGTAATCCCTGTTGTTGTTGTAGTTCCAGGAAGAATAGTTTTCCAAGCACCAATTGCAAGGAAACTTGCCTCCATCCCTTTTAATCAAGGGAGTCCACTACTTTTCACTTAACATCATGATATTCTACTAGCTGCCTTGAAGAGTTTAATAGATTTCACTAGAGAAGGCAATAAGACATCATTTGAGCATATTAGGGATCTTGCAAAATTGTGCAACATGCATTATGTCATTGAGGAAGATGTACTGTAAAGCTCCTTGTGGCCTCGTTTAAAGGGAAAGCTTTGCAATGGTTTCAAAGCCTTTTTGTGGGTTCAATCAATTCCTAGGATGCATTGTGAAATGTCTTGATGAAGCATTTTGAGGAAAAATTAGATTTTTTGTCTCTTGTTGAATAAATCACATCCATCAAGCTTGCTCCTCATGAGCAGATGATGGATTTCAACCATAGATTTCAAAGAACATGGAGCAGAATACCAATTCAGGTAAGGCCTTTAGAAGAACATGCTTTTCTATATTATTTGAAAAGCTTAAATAGTGATATCTCTATTATGATACAATCTATTGGGGAGTTACTCATTACCACAAGGTTATGAAATTTTTATAAGAGCTGAGAATAGTCTTATTCAAGTGGGTAAAATTTTTTCTAGGCCTCCAATGTCTATATATCTAGATATCCATCCTAATACACCTCTAGCCATATCACCTTTTAACCCATTACTGGCTATTCCAAGCTAGGAAATCATGGTTGTAGGCCCTTTATTAGAGCTACAAGAGATAAGAGATGGCCAAAAAAGGATGGAAAGCCTTGTGTAAAACTTGACTATTGAGATAATAAATATTAAGAAGGGAAGTAATCATGGTAGTAGACATCCCAACCTTAGAATTGCATTCCAAATTAGCCCTCCCAACAAAATTTTCAAAAATAGTACACACCTAATAGGAAGACATATAATCAAAGACCTTTTATGCCTTATAATCCTAATCCTTTGAATTTTTCTCCTCCTTCAAGTAGTATTAGAGATATGGTTCTAACTCAAAATAACCTAGTAGTAGACTATGATTGGTGCTACTCTTGTAATCAACAACATAACTAGGTTACATGCTCCAATGGAGTGATAAATCAAGCCCTAATGGTTCAAGGTGCCTTTAGTACATAACCTACATTTGAGATTGATATTGAGAGACAACTAGAGGTTCCTTTAGTGGATGCTACATTCATTAATTGGCAAGAATAAGAACAATATGGTGTGAATACAGACAAAACCACAAGTGGTGTCTAGACTAGATTAAAGAAAAGAGCCCTAGATGGTGATGTAGGGACTAAGGACATGGAAGTTGAGAAACTATCCTCACTCCAAGGGCAGAAAGAGAAATAAATAAATGCTCCTATTGTCACTCAAGAGTAGTCACATCCACAAGAACATTCCACTATCCCTAAAATCTAAACAAAGATACATGCTATGGTGCTATTTAATATTGTAGAAAACATGAAAAAGATGAGCATCACCACATCTATGTGGGATTTTATAGCTATCTTCGGACAAGCTGACTTTTTGAAAGAATTCTTGGCATTAGATATTCAAAATCAAGCTATTGATGAGCCTAGTAGGGTTGTATTCACAAATCAGGGAGTTGTTTCTTAGGCTAGCAACAAGAAGTAAAATCAGATCCAAGGTAAGGATATAAAACCTCCAAAATTTTATGTTTCATTGATTATTAGAAAAAATTTGTTTCATAATTTCATGGTTGATAATGGGGCCACAAGCTCTATTATGCCCAAGAAGATAACAAACCAGTTAGGTCTAAAGTATAAACCCTTAGAGAAAGGTGTAGTCCAACTAGATAGTTCATATGTGAACACATTAGATCTCATAAAGAGTGCAAGACTAACACTCCATGCATGTCCCACTTTCTCTATTCCCCAAGATATCTTTGTGATAGATTTACCCCCATATTTTCTCTTTGCATAGCCAAGATAGGAGGCTATTTATCAATAGATTGGTCTCACATACTATTTAGGACCAAATATGGAACCAAAGTAATGATCATGTCTGAGTTACTTGGAAAAGACCACATTGAACCTTATGCACCCAATGTGATCAATGCCAATTTTATTGCACTTGATCAAGAAGAGGACCTTGTTGCCCAAGATTAAAATACTCAAGTTAATGGTATCCTTGATGTCTTGCTAGATGAAAAGGTAATAGTAAATATCTCAACAAAGGGGACCAATGATATTACCATTAAGGATATTAAAAATCTTGATCTAGGGAATTATGTCTTCCAAGAGGATGGGTTAGTGATGACAAACCTTGTCAAAGACACAAATAATAATCTTGAGTAGCAAAATTAGGTTTGGGAGTTATACTTGATGGCTCTATGAGCAAGAATGGTTCAGGTGGGGGAGCAATATTAATCTCCCCTTAGGGAGATAAATAGTATACAACCTTTCATTTCAATTTTTTATGCACAAACAATACAATTGAATATGAAGGGTTTATCCAAGGGCTTGAATGGACTAGAATGAGAGGTATCAAATGCATAAAAGTATCTAGAGATAGTGAGTTAGTTGTCAACTAGGTGAGAGGGTTGTACATCACTAAGAATGATATATTAAAAGACTATAAGCAAAGAGTGTGGGATATAATTGAAGATTTTGATTCATTTAATATAGTTTCTATTCCTAGAAGATTGAATCAATATGTAGATAGATTGGATATTGTAGGAGCACAATTTGATATAGTTGAAAACATTAGCAAAAAAGTTGTACAAAGACATATCAAAGTTCTGGTTAGACCTTCCATACCTAACAACAATGTTAACTAGAAAGTATTTGATAGTGATGAACAAATTTTGAATTTTTTGCTTGAAGAAGACATGCATTCAACCTTAACCAACATAAAGTGAGAAAATAATATGATGATCAAGTTATACAACTTAGTTCTAATAAACAACCCAAGGGATTGGTTAATCTAAAGTCTATCTTTAACACTAATGACCAAGTCAAAAAGATTAAAACTAGCTTAGTAGTTCAACAACATCACTATGAAGATCTTGAGATCATAGAAGGAATTAATTTAAAGTTTAGTAAGACAATTCCTACTGAAGAAAGAGAATCTTACATTTAGCATTTACAAGAGTTTAATGATGTTTTTGCTTGGGTATATGCAGACCTTAAGGGTTTTGATCCACATGTTTCCCAACATACTATTGAGTTAGAATACAATTCCAAACCCACAAGGCAAAAGCAAAGGCTGGTCAATCCAAAGTTAGAACCCTTAATGCAAAAAGAGGTTTTCAAACTCATTGAGAGTGGAATAATATTTCCTATCAAATACACCAGCTGGGTGTCAAATCTAGTTCCTGTCAGAAAAATGAATGCAGAGATAACATTGTGCATTTACTTTAGAGACATCAATAGAGTTTCATTGAAGAAATGCCACCCTTTTCCATACATGGAACAAATTCTTTAGTATGTCTCAGGTTTTGAGAGATTCTCACTTCTTGATGGGTACTCTAGTTATAATCAAGTTTTAGTCAAACAAGAAGACCAATTCAAAACTCCATTCACCTTGAAGTGGGGTAACATGGTGTATAAAAGGATACCTTTTGGCTTGTCTAATGTAAGGGAAATTTTTCAAAAGGCCATGGAAATGGCTTTTAGTAATTTGATATACAAATTTGTGCTGATATATCTAGATGATATCACAACTTTCTCCAAGCATGTTGCAAACCACCTTGGACATTTGAGCCAAATTCTAGAAGGATGTAGAGAGTTTGGCATATCTCTCAATACAAAGAAGTGTGTGTTCACTATCTGTGAGGGAAAACTATTAGGATATGTTGTATCCTAGAAAGGTGTCACCATTAATCCTAAAAGGGTTGTAGCCATTCTAGAGTTTTCTTTGCCACATCATAAAAAAAGATTGTAGAGTTTCATTGGGAGGATCAAATTTGTTATATGTTTCATTCTAGACATTGCTAACTTACTGAAACCATTCACATCAATGCTCAAGGAAAACATTTTTCTAGTTGGTCCAAAGAAGCCAAACATAGTTTTGTAACAATAAAAGAAGCATTATCAGCTACTCCTACTTTGGTGAATCAAAATTTCTCAAAATATTTCACATTGTATGCATATGAAAACATGGATACAATATTTGTAGTGTTGGTTCAACAGAATGATCAAGGTTTAGGAAAACCCATTGCTTTCTTTAGTAAGGGATTAGAAAAATATGAAAGAAGATATAATTTAATTGAAAAACATGTGCTTGATATGGTAAAATGCCTTAAAAAGTTCAAACATCTAATTTGTAATAATAATATCCATCTTATGGTAGCTCACCCTAGCATGAAAGAATTCTTGTTGAGAAAGGATCTAAATAAAAAGAGAGCTAGTTGGATAACCCTAGTTATGGAATATGATGTAGATATTCAAGTGACTAAGCTTATCAGAGGGAAGGGCTTATGTGAGCTATTAGTTAATGAGAAGACTTAGGTTATAGATGAAGTAGAAGAATCTATCCTAGCTAACCAAGATATTCCCCAACAAGATCAATCAGAAAGCTAGCTATGAAATATGGTTCATTTTTTTAAAATTGGAGAATGTCCTCCATTACTTGATAGAGCCAAGCCAAGATATTTTAGATTGAAATCTATAGCTTACATATTAATGGATGATCTTTTTTTCAGAAATGATATAAATGGAGTCTTCCTTAGGAACATTGATAATGACCATACTAGTGAGTTCTTGAAGCAATTCCATAATGAAGGAGGTCACTTTTCTCCAAAGATAATAGCCTATAAAATCACGAGGGCTGGATATTATTGGCCTAGCATATTTAAGGATGCTCATGCTTGGGCAAGAAAATGCAAGCAATGTGCTTTTTTTTCTAGAAAAGAAAGGTTTACGGCCTTACCTTTGCATCCTATTCTAATTGACCAGCCATTTATGAAGTGGGGTATCAATTTTGTGGGTTTTATAAATTTAAATTCTAGTGCTTTCCACAAATGGAGTTTAACTTCCACAACTACTTCACATGATGGACATAAGAAATTGTTGGAATTTGTTCAACACTCGCCTCAAGATTTGTGACAAGGGCTTAACTACCTCCTGTGTACTATAAGTTGAGTGGTTGTATTAGGCATTGATAGATCAGTCTTTTGGTGCAATGAAAACCCCACTCTAACAAGTGGTATCAAAGCTTGGTCACATGTTCAAATCCTTAGACCTTCAAGTAATGCTAAGGGAGAGATTGTTAGAAATTCACTTAGCACTACCCTCAAGATTTGTGATAAGGGCTTAACCACCTCTTGTGTACTATAAGTTGAGTGGTTTTACTGGGCACTGATAAATTGATATTTTGGTACAATGACAACCCCACTCTAATAGCAATAGCTTTGAAGAAGGCCAGTGAGAATTTTGTTTTTAGGTTCTATGATGATTTGATTTGCAGATTCAGAGTTCCTAACTCCATTATATTTGATAATGCCTTGGAATTTATGAGGACAAGAATAACTAAATGAGCATTGAAAAATGGACTATACCTCAATACTTCATCAAACTATTATCCTTAAGGCAATGACTTAGCTGAAAGTACAAATAAGAACTTGCTGAGGATTTTGAAAAGGACTTTAGAAGACAACAAACATGATTGACATTCCAAGTTGAGATTAGCCTTATGACCTAACAAAATCTCTCCCAAATGGATTCTTGGAAATTCACCATATGTTCTAGTATATGGAAAACAAGACAAAATGCTTATTTCCATAGAATTTCCCTCATTAGAGCTGGCTAATAATCTAATGCTTTTTGAAGAAGATGATCCATTGAAGCTAAGGTATTCTAAGTTACTAGAGCTCAAAGAAGAGAGGAATAAATAATTGTAGACAATGGAATACTAGTAGATCTAGACCAAAAAGGTATTTGACAAGAAATCCAACCTCAAAATTTTCAAAGGAGATCCAATTCTATGTTGGGATTTTTTGAAGAGTAGACTAGGCCACCATAACAAGTTTGATCACATGTGGGCTGGGCCATTCATGATTTTAGAATTCAAAGAACATAATGCCTACTATCTATCCACTATGGATAGAGAATTTTTGCCAATCCCTATGAATGGGATTCACCTCAAGCTTTTCTTTGAGGTATGATTTACAAGTTCATCCTTTTATATAACTTTTCCTACTTTTTTTTTTCCCCTAAGTGTCATTTTAGGACAGGAGTGTTTAGTTCTAGTTTTTCCTAATTTCAATAAAGCTCCTAAGTTCCAAAGGGTTGGGAAAGAAAAGTGTTTAATCCATGCTAGTATAGAGGCATCCTCATTCTAAGCCATTTTTATAGCTATTCATGACCCAAATCCATACATCTAAACATGAACAATTGGTTTTGAAATCTATCTGCATATCTATTTTGACTTTGTACCAAATAGATTGCCAAAGGCCACTAGTTTAATGTCTAGTAGGCAGCCATTCAATAGAAGTCACCAAAAGTGTTACCATTTTTTCTCAAAGTACAAAGATGGATAAAGATGACCAATCTTTTTCTTTAGGGTGGTGTCCATAATATATTTGAATTATTAAATGCCCTGCAAATTAAAGGAAGGCACATAAAAACCATGCATATGTTTTTATCCCTAAGTCATTGGTCATGTTTCATTGTTATATATTTTTCTTCTAACCTATCTTAAGTTGCGATCGAGTGATCGATGCATGGTAGTTTTTGTGGCTTCACAAGGAAGAAGAATGTAGTTAAATTTTATGTGGTGATGATTCAGTGTAGCTAGTCAAGTGGCTAAGTCTAGGATCACCTAATCATAGACAATTAATGATAACTGAGAGTTAATGCAGTGATGCAGTTAAAGCCTTGTCCGTACAGTCATAGAGGCTTAAAGATAATCATAGATTTATGTCATGAGGATGTGTTCATGTTGTTGCTTGATCATAGGAGTTAATGATCAAATTAAGTTTTAAGCCACCACAATTCACTAAAGATGAAGCAGTCAGTCTAATAGCAAGTTGCATGGTCGTAGTATTAAATGCTAAGTTTCAAGATCTAAGTTACAAAGCAGTTATTCCTATGTGATGACAAGGTTGCCCAAAGTTAATAAAGACTCATGTTTAAGGTATTGAACCTATGATTCCTCTTTCTTTGCATGTTCATGAGGTCTTATGATTAATCATGAGCTAAGCCTATGAAGAAATGGAGAGGTGACATGTAGCATCATGGTCAATGTTTTAACTTTCAAGAGAGAGGATCTTTCATCTTCCTAGTTGTTTGGTCAAAGATAGATTAGTGGTCATCATCATGTTACTAACGAAAGAAGAGAGAAGGTTACATAAGGTGACATAAAGAGAGGCTAATGCATGTACTAGTGGGCCCATTTTTTAATAGCAGTTCATATGCCTTGTCATGAAATCACAATGTGTTAACTATAGCTTGAGGTTAAGGTTCAAATGTGGTGATGACATTATCACTTGATCGCAAGGGTTAGTGGTTGAGTCAAGATGTAAGTTGTAAACCTATGATCTCATAACATTTCAATTAATAGTCAACATTCAAACTTGGCATAGTATCACAACTAGAATCCAATAGTTACAAAATAGGTTGCAAGGTTGTGAAATAGTTAGTGTTTCTTCTTGTCACATAATCACACTAAAAAATGATGTTAAGGGTTTAACTATGGCAATAGAGCAACTGTGTTACAATTGTAGCATCTAGAGGTTGGGGATCAAAGTTTGAAGTTGACTCTTCAACTATTATATCCATTATCTCACTTGGTAGTTAGTTAATAATTTAACCAAAGGTGGAAAGAAATGATAGGTTCAAGTTATAGAGCTAAAATAAGAAAATAAAGATTTGATCCTAGATAAAGTAGATCTGATAGATCAAAAGGAAGGATAAAATATTTTAAATGACCCTAGAGAAGAAATGGACATGGTAAAAGTAGTTGAAAATATCATGACTCTATCAGCTGATGTAGTTAAGGAATTTCATGATGAAAGGAAAAGGAAAACATAATCAGTTAAAGGAATCTTGCTGCAAGTACTAGCTAGCAATTTTCATGATCATCTTCCTAGTTTTACCCAAATACAAAGTGTAGAATATAAATGTAAAATATAACTTTCTAAAATATATTTGTATTCTTCCAATAGTTTTTTTACATGTGTCCCTCCCATTTGAGGCTTGTTTTGATTACATATAAATAGGTTTTAAAGGATCTGAAACCTTTAACAAAGTATCAAATAAATACAAACATAAAAGTTTAGATAATAGAATGCCTCCAAGACCACACAAAAAAGACACACAAATAGGAGGCCAAAGTATAGCTATGCATAAAAAGACAACAAAATAAAAGTAAAAGGATAGCACTCAGATAGCCACATCATCTTCAATAGGTCCACAACTTGATCTACTAGAATGTTCATATTTTTCATAGAAGTTTTCATATCATCTATCTTTTTGGCTCTCTCTACTTTAATCTTCTTGGAATTGGCCCTTGTGCGTTTTCTTGGGCCCTGGTCCTCATTCACAATAGGGGAGTCTTGGCCTTTATCTATTCCATCTTATTCAAAAGGATATTGAAATTTTCAGCCACAGTCTTCAAAATAGTGTAGTTTTGATTTGCCAGATTCTTGACTGTATTTTCCATGTTACTCACTCTAGCAACTAGACCATCCATCCTATTTTTCATCTCTTTACTTGACTAGTCAAGGTTCCTATTTTTGGTTTTAATTGTTGGCACATGCTTCATCAATTTTTTATGCCTTCCATAATGACAATAACCTTAGAAAGCCTATCAATGTGCTGACCCAACGTACGCTCCTCCCTTGCCATCTTGCTGAGCAAATCAAAATCCCTTGAAATATCCTAAATTTTCTATTTAAGTGTGCCAATATCCTTCATAATTGATCTTGGGTTATCCATGATGCCCTTTAGGAACCCCTATTCATCCTCTTCCCTTTTATCAAAGTAGCCCTCCTACTCCCCCTATTTGTTTCTATCTAGGTCCACCTCCTTAAGATTATTATCATCCCCCACATCCTAAGAAATTTTTATTTTTATTTTTATTTCCATCCTTGTAATAAAGGTTTCATTGTCAAAGGGGATATAATCCCTTTCTATAGCCTTTCCCCTATTTCATGAGACCTTTCCCAAGGTTCCTCTCTTTTGAATGCCTTTTCTTTGCTCCTCATAATCCTTTTATTGATCCAACTCACTCTCCTTACACTTCCTTTTCTTGTTGGAAGAGCTTTCCATATCCCCTTTCTTGTTCTTCTTTAAATCCCCCTCATCCACCTCATCCTCGATATCCATATCAAAGTCCTCCTCAGAATCACTACTCTCAATCTTGTAATCAAGTGGTTTCTTACTCTTCTTGCGATTGTCCACCTTTTTCAACTTCAATAGGTTCATTATTGAAACCATTAACCCCTCATGGCATGCATGATCTCCCTTAGGATCACTTTGAAAGGAAAGAATAGAATTACCTAGAGATTGTTTGAGGTAAAAAGGAAAATTTATTCTAATCCTATGCCTAAAATGGTTAACCAACATGAAATGGTGACCATAAATCTTGGTGAAGTGCCCATCTAAAGTAAGTTACTCAATAATTAGAAACATCACAAATCTCCAAGGGCACAAAATGGAACTGAGGCCAAAGTAAGAATTACCTATTTTCACCAGTTTGTTATGTTCTTAGCTAAACCTACAAACTCATCAACCACCTGATCTGAGAGCTTTTTGTCCTAGTAGAGGTTAATACCCTCCATATATAACCTTGTGGCTTCAGCTATGATGTCTTTAGAGACCTCCATTCTTTGATTCCCCACCAAAACACTCCTGTCTATCCATGTCCTTATGAAATGTTGGGTAATAGCAAGGTTTCTTCCCTTCAATTTTTCCATAAAAATAGTAAAATTCCCTTGCTCTAGAATGTCCCGGATTTCCTTCTTCTTCCTCCACTCTTTGCAATTTGTTGATTAAGCTCTTTTTCTATTTCCTCCCATCTTCTTGTCTCTAATAAGAATTTTATTTCTCTTAAGAAAAACCCTCTACAATAGAAAATTGTGGTCAATATCATAGCCAAGGAGATTAATGGGAAAGAAGACCCACAATATGTGTGGCATTGATTGGTAATAAACTATCCTTCTCATAATAGCCCACCACTTCCCAATTCTACCCATATAATAATTACTCTTTTCTGGTGTATTCATCATTACTGAAACACTTTTACTTCCTGTTTTGTCATGCTCAATCAATAAATGCCCCTCAAAAGGTATGATATCATTGTGGTTCCATATTAACTAGTCATCACTCTTGCATGCCACATTAGTTGCCTAATCAACAACTTGGTTCATTTCTCTATAGTTGTGAGTGACAACACAAATTTCAAAGGAATTGATAAGCTCAATGACCTTACTTATAATATTATTAAAATAGTCCAAGAAGGAATGGTAAATTTCTTTAGACAATTTATTATATTAAGGGAGTCCCCCTCAAGCCATGTCTTATTCAAATTCAAACTTTTGAAGACCATATAGAGTTGCAATAGCTTTTTCCACATGGTTTGTTTGAGCTCCAATAGGAATGGCCATTCCATCCACTCTATTCCCATTCATATTCCTAATAACGATACCACAACCAAAAATTCCTAGGTTTCCCTTTGAGGCCCCATCAAAATTTATCTTATACTAGTCCATTGATGGACAATCCCATCTAGCTAGATTCCCGAGGTTAAGGCCACTTTGCACTAAACTAACACCATTTAAATTCCAATTCTTAAGCACTGATTCTTCCCAATCATTTTGAGGTTGGTATCCTTTTTCAAAAGATTTGATATTATTAGTCACCAAATTCATAATCTTGTAGAATACCTTATCTGGATTAGATTCTAAACCCCTAAACACCCTATCATTATCTTCCTTCCATATGCCCCAAAAAAGGAACAGAAGAATGAAATTCCACAATCTCATAACCAAGGTGTTAGTAGAGGGAGCTTTCCAACCATTGAATTTTTTTTGAATTGTAGCAAGGAAAACCTAAGTTCAGTAGACCATAGAACTCTTCCCATAATCTTCAAGAATAAGAATAGTGAGTAGTCATATGGTTAACCATTTCAACATCATTCTTAAAGAGATAAAATCTATTAACTATGTTGAATCCTGTCTTCAATAAGTTTTTTGTGGTTAGAATTTTATCCTATAGAAGGATCCAAAAAAATATGTTAACTTTGGGTGTCATGCCTTTAAACCAAGATTTAGCCCAACAAGGCTCATAATGCTCTTCAAAATCCTTAGCATACATTGAGGATACAGAAAAAAGACCATTTGGATTTTATTTGCATATTAGAACATCCTCCTCATGGCTTAAAAAGATAACATTTAGAATCTTTTTGAGATCATTAAAGTTTCTATCCACTATCTTGGGGTCCACCCAACTATTATCCTCACAATAGACTTCTACAAAAATCCCAAAGAGATTCTTACACGGTTCCATAAGACCATTCCATCTTTGATCAACACTGAGGGGGTGATCAAGAATCCAAATATCATCCCAAAAAAGAATAGTCCTCCCATTTCCCACCTTCCATCTAACCCCTTTCTTAATAATTTGTTTATTTTTTTGAGCATGTTTCCAAATCATTGACCCCCCCTAAAAAGTCTAATTGTTAAGAAAATCATTAAGATCTTGATCCTCCCTATTGTGTTTATCTTTCCAAATATCATACCATTCACCTTCCTCTTTATGTCATCTCCATAACATCTTAGCAAGCAAATAATCATTCATTGTGGTAACTCTTCTAAGACCAAGGCCACCTTTATTAAAAGGCACACAAACTTTCTCACAAGCAACTAGGGCTAGTCTTTTCTTTTTTTCCATACCCATCCATAAGAAAAGCTTCTAAATTTTTTCAATTGCTAGAACAAACTTTCTAGAGATCTTAAAAACACTCAAGGCATACAGCAAAACATTTTGTAATATGGATTTGAAGACAATAACCTTGCCAACCTAACTAAGGAGGGAGCCTTTCCATCTTGCTAACTTCAAATGAATTTTATCAATCAGCAAACTCCAAAAGATCTCAAGTGGGTCCATATAATCGGGTAAACCTAGATAAGAGCCGAGTAAGGTGCCAATCTCACACCCAATAATTCTTTTAATTTTATTCTGCCTATTATCTTTAAAATTAATCAAATAAATCACACTTTTTCTCTAGTTTATAGTTTGACCAAAAGCTTGCTAATAATCCTCCAAAGCATTCTTTATGTTTCTAGCATTTCTAACTGAAGCTTCTCCCATCACTATTGAATCATCCACAAATTGCTGATGAGAACAAATCAGCTCTTTAGACGAGGGTTTGAGACTAATAAAATCCCCCACAAACACCATTTTTTCCACAAATCTTCCCAAGCATTCAACCATAAGAATGAAAAGGATAGGCAAAAGTGGATCCCTCTACCTCAAACCATGAGAAGCCCAAAAAAAAGGAGTTGGAGAACCATTCACTAGCACCAAGAAAGAAGTAGAAGAAACCAACATAAGAACCAAGTCCCTAAATCTTTTATTAAAACCAAAAGCTTCCAACCCTCTTTGCAAAAAGAACCAATCCACCCTATCATAAGCTTTGGATAGATCAAGCTTGAGGAGGAACCCCTCTTTCTTGGATAAAGTAAGGGAGTGAATATTTTCATGCACCAAGATAATAGAATCCAAGATCTTCTTACTAGGGACAAAACCATTCTACTACCTGGATATCAAATTAGGAAGAAGAGACAAAATTCTAAGATTTAGCACTTTAGATATAACTTTATAAAAAGAATTACAAAGAGTAATTGGATGAAACTGGTCCATGCTATCAACACCCAACTTGTTTGGAATCAAAGCAAGGAAGGTACCATTCAATTCTTTTAGAATTTTCCTAGAACCAAAGAACTCCTTAACCCCATTACAAACATCTTCACAAATGATATACTAATATTTATGGAAGAATAGGAAAGGAAATCTATCTGGCCCTTGAGCCTTGTCTCCATCAAAGGAGAAAACAACCTTTTCAATTTCTTCATTAGATATAATAGAAGTGATAAATTTATTTTGATCCTTAGATATATAGTTTGGTATACATTCTAGGAACATATTGTACTTCTCCTTGTCCAGATTGAGATCACCTTGCAATAAATCGCTGAAAAAATCCATGGCTTCCCTTTTTATAATATCCTCATCCTCTCTATTACCTCCATTAATATTGAGTTTGGATATTCTATTAATCATCCTATGCTTCAAAGTAGTCATGTGGAAGTATTTAGTATTCTGGTCCCCTTCCTTCAAAAAGACTTTTCTAGATCACTACCTCTAGAACATGTCCTCCTTAGTAATAATATCATGTATCTTAGTCAATTTCACACTCTCTTCTTCCCTAGAAATAGTCCCATATTCATCAACCTGAATACTATCCTAAATCTCTTTAAGCTCCTCTAGCACCTTCTTTTTGTTCTAAAAAATGTTCCCAAAAGTATCCTTATTCCAGATTTTGATATTACTTTTAACATTTTTCAACTTACTTACAATTTTGAACATGATAGTACCCTCCACATGAATGTTCCACCACTCCTTAACAATATTTTCCAGTCTCGGATGGAGAGTTCACATTTTTTCCAACCTAAAGGGATAATTCTTCTTAAAGGTTAACAGATCAACCATAAGAAAAATGGGGTAGTGATCTAAGCCAAAATGAACCTGAGAAGAAAGAGAGCATTTATATTTTAAAAACCAATCACTACTAATAAGGGCTGTATCCAACCTTACCTCTATGAAGTCCTTTCTAGTTATTCTATTGGTCCAAGTATAATCAATCCCATGCAAATCCATATCATGCAATAGATGATTATCAATAAAATCCATTAAATCAAATCTTTTATCCAAGTTTGTCTAACTACCTCCCATCTTTTCATTTTCTTTCAACGGAGTATTAAAATCCCCCATAATAATCCAGTTATCCTCCATAATTTTTTTTCTCTAATTGGAGATATCATCCCAAAGTGCTTTTCTACCCCATTTAGAATTGGGAGCATAAACATTAGCAAGCACCAATACAAAGCCATCGTTAGAATTGGTAAGTCTAATATTCATCATATTTTTATTCTAAGAGATAAGTTCCCCCTTAATACATTTTTCATTCCAGTATAATACCATACCACCTGAAGCCCCATCAGAATCATTACCAAGAATCTTACCTCCCCAAAAAACCAAGATACCTTCCACTTTATCCTTTGACATTTTTGTTTCTTGAATTAGTACAATATCTGCTTTGTTAGCCCTAATCATAGTTTTCATAATATCTTGCTTGTGAGGATTATTTAATCCTCTGATATTCCAAGATATGAACTTCATTTCTTATGAATTTCTTTTGAATCTAAGATAGTTCTCTGACTACCACCTACTAAACTTCTATTAGTCTCAACAATTATTCTTTGCATATTAGATGGTATACCTACTAATGAGGGAGATAGCCCAATATCTCTAGCCTTAATACCTTTACCCAACGGTGTTATAGGTAGACAACAATCCTTGGCCTTGGTGCTCTTAAACTCACCTTTTTTACTACCTTTTCCTAAAGGTGTGCTAGGAATATATCCTTTCTTATTATTCCTAGTTTTTAATAGAGCATTTTCTTTATTCCTTTTGGAAGAAACAACCTCATTTGTATTTTTTGATTTATCAATTGTTTTACCCCCAACTTGTGTCTAGTTTGCATCAGATTCCTCCTCTACCCCCTATAGAGTTTAAGGGATTTCCTCAACATCCCCCCTTTTTTTATTACTCTCTATGGATGCAAGAGGTTCATTCAGACACTACGTTTGCTTACTCATGATGATAGATTCAAGTTCATTAAATAATTGAAAAACATCTTCAATAGTTTTATCTATTTGGATCTCCCCACTTTCTTCTTCATCATTTTCATTGGGGTTGATACCACCTTCATGATCCAATTTTTTTCCCCACTACTATGATCTAGTGGAGCCTTTACCTAATTTACCCCTTCAACATTCACCTTTGCATGAGAAACTTCCAATTTTTTAGATTCATCAACCACCAAAGTTGGCTTCACCACACCATTAACCTCTTGGGTGTTCCTTCCCTTGTAATTGCTTTTCTTAGCTCCATTCTGATCATTCATTCATTTGTGAACCCACATTTTTAAAACCTTTTTTGGATCTCCATTCAAAGATGGGCATTTTTAGCCCAATGCCCAAATTTTTTTTAGTGAAAATAGGTAAAGGGATTTATCTCATACTCAATTTTCTACTTGCATATGCAAAGTTTAGATTTATAAGAAATTACTTATGGCATATCTATACCTTGAAGAAATTCCACATAGATTCTAGCATAGGTCATTCTTCTCATCGACACTATGATTGGATCCATAGATAGGAGCTCACCAAAGGTATTAGCAATACCTTGAAACACATCCTCCACCCAAAACTCCATCAGTAACCTTGTCAATCTAATCCAAATAGGTGCTTGAATCCTAGATTCATCAAGAGAATACAAGTTTGGAGCCCATTTCTGTAGAATCAAAGTATGTTAACCCAAAACCTAGGGACCATTTCAAAGGATCTTTCATTTATCTTCTTCACAAGAAAAACCAAAAGAAAGACAACCTTTCACCATCGCTGCAATGTCCACCAGGCCTTCTAACATCCATTTTCTTTTAACAAAGGCTCTTATGACCTCAATTTTGAGCCTAGCACCCAAGAACCTTCTTACCAAGGTTGAGTTCATCCTAGAAATATTTTTATCAATGATTTGATCTAGGATATCAAGTGTAAACATACCTTTATATTTCTCAAAAATATTCTTTACCGATGGAAAGGATGACTTTCCTTCTAGTTTAATGTCGAATAGACTATCCCATTTTTTTGGTTGAACACCATCCAAGCTAGGACCCCCCCAAATCCTCCATAGTCCCACTAGTATCAAGATCATTCCCCTTTTTAAATTTGTCCCCTACTAACTCTGATTATAGTCCTGAACAAGATGATTCTATCTCCTTCCCCCCAAAATTTTGAATCCATTCTTCTTGCCCACCACACTTGCACCACTTGCACTCCCACTCCCCCTCATCATTTGTTGAGGCTTAGCCAGCTCCAAATCTTCCGTCTAAGGCTTGTTTTCATCATTTTTTTTATAAGGATTCCCAATATATGGATTAAGGGGCCTAGTATTTTGAAGTTTTTATGCAAAATAGTATTGTCAAGATTTCTTAAGAATCCTTCATGCTTTATTTTAGAACTTAAATTTACTTTATATTTGATATGGAGGAATGTTGTGGAACTACCTTTGAAATATATAGAAAAGAATAGTTTAGAATTCCTTAGTGTGTCTTTGCTACTTAAATTACTAATATGATTTAGATTTTATGATTTATTCTGAATCCTTGAGTCTTTGTCACAGTTTTTATTTTGCAATTAAGGTTTTGGGTGTGGTCATATATGTTATAAGTCATGAATTTGTGCTTTATCCAAAGTAGTTAATTGTGAATGTCATCATTCCCTTTAGCATCTTGCTTGAAGTACTTTTCTTATTATGAAATATTTATGTATGAGTTTCTAGTGATCAATATTGTGCTTATTTAAACTATTCAAAAGTGTTTCATCATGTTAGTCCAGTGATATCCTCATATTAATGTTTGGTGTATCACCTTAGTTTACCTTTTAACATTTACTTTCAAGCAACCCTTCTATCCATTTTCCCCTCAATTTTAATTCCGCATTTGAAGAATTAAATCAGTGAAACATCAAAAGGAGCCAGCCTATTACCCAAAGATTCACTCATAACCCTGGTACTTCCCATAACCTAGGAGCGTTTCCATGTTACTCGAAGAGACTGAATCCTAGAATTGTAGTTTTTAGTCAAGGCACAACTTCTAGAGATAACAATTATATTTATGCAAATATTGGGATCCAAAAGTATCATACCTTATAGTGTACTTAACTCTAATGGTATGGTAAATTAATGCATACAAATCCTTAGACCTATAACATGATAATCAATCATCAAAAAATAAACCACTACCTTGTAGAATGAATTCCTATCACCAAGATCCCAATTACACATCATCAATACAAGAAAATTGTTAGTAAAAAAACTATTATTCCAACTTATACAATTAACATAGAAATATAAGCATTTAGTACCTAGGTGTGTGACATGTAAGGATAGGACACAATATTCATTGACTACTAAAAAAGGATTTGATGTCATAGCCATTTGAATTCAAACAAACATCATATTCAAAGTAGGGCCTTAAAATGATCTGTCAAGAGTAGAGTGGTTGTGAGACTAGTAGAATGAAAGAGTAAACTCCCCTATCTCAATACTAGCACCACCAAGGTAAGACTACCCAACCATCACCTCTCTGCTAGATCCAAGTCTAAAAAAATACTTTGAAAATATTATCCCTAACTCTAGTGGAAACGTGCCTTCTCAAAAATGATGAAATCACACCCACACAGACATAGGGGGAGTGTGTTCATAATCTTGAACCTTACATATAGGAAAAAACTATCTAATTTTTTGGACTCTACCTATGCAAAGATGAACAATTAGACCAGATCAATGAGGATGCACAAAAATACTACTGTGATGAAGACCAAACAAAACCAAGAAAAAGTGTGTTGGAGTTTCAAAACTACCAAGAAAAAAAGTAATTCATATTATGATTCTAAGGAAAAGTCTTGGTCTAACAATTAGCTACTTCCTATATTCAACTAAGAAATCTTCAAATCTATATCCAACTTCAAGAGAATAACAAGGATTCTCTACTCTTTATGTTCTACAAAACCAAGGTAGGTGTACCTTAGGGATTAATGGATATTGGGCTGGTTTATGGTTCTTGACTTCAACATATGCCTATTAGCATCATCTTTCTATCTCACTTCTATCCCTCACAATAGAAAATGGTCACAATTATTCTAAAGATTTATAGGTAATTCTTGGTTACATCAGCTAAGTATAACACACAAAGATTAATTGCAAACAAGTGTTGACCAGTAATTAAATTTTTCATACATGAACGTAAAAATTGATTTGATTTTGAAGTTTTGCTTCATGCAAATCCATAATTTCTTGAACATGCAACTAAATGAATGATTAGTGCCCTACCCATTAGCATTCGGAGCATACCTAGCAATTTTGACCTAATTAATTGCCTTACAATCAATTATACTAGCAATTAACTCTAAACCCCATTCTTATGATTATCCTTCTTATATGACTAGAAATCCTATCACTTTATTGAAGCATTTACTTAATTCCTTGAATTGAAAGAAATAACAAGTTAATATACAACCTATCCTAGTTGCATTAAATTGCATAAAATTTTCTCACACAACCTCAAGATAACCAAAAAATAAAATGGAGATAAAATTCAGAGAAAATAGATATGGTAGAACATTCCCTTTCTAATTCCAACTTCATTTCTTTAGAGAAGAAGATAACTCCTTTATACAAACATACATACATTAACAAGGAGTACCGGTAGAATGGTTTATCAACTTTAGCCTTAGCTATACCCATTAATCCACTGTGAATTTCTTCTACCAAAAGAGTAACAAAAAAAACAAATAACTCATGCCATATTGAGTTATTTGAGAAATAATAAAAATAATTGATCTTGGAATGTGATCCTGTTCATTTGTTCCAAAATTTTTGCAAAGAGAGAAGTACAGTGCTTAAGCCCTAAGATTACATAATTTCCTTAGCAATGGCTCTAGAGTAGAAGCAATTACTAATGGTAGTGAACCTATCTTGAAAAAATGATCATGTAATGGTCCTCCCCTTAGGTATACCCTCTATGTATCATAACTTATCTACAAGTCTTCCATATCAATCCTCTCATGCATTGCATGGTTACGGTTTAATTTGAAAACCTCCCTAATTAACACTAGTGACACCCTAAAAATATTACTTCCATCTTGATTTTTAACTATCCTTGTTATTGGATCATATTTATTTGACATCATTGCAACTAGGTCATCATCAAAGTAAACACTAGGGACAATTAACTTACCAATGTCAAATTCCCATATATTATTTAAAATAGTATCGAGTTTTCTTTTTTTAAACCACTTAAATAATATCTCTAAACCCCCAATGAATATCTCAACATCCCTTAACATATTTTTTCTATTGTAGAAACCCTTGCTAATCAATAACCTAGGGTTCTTAGGTATTAATTATTTTCCCCTAGATAATTCATTTGTAGATTGTGGCATTTTTTCTAAGAAATCATCATGTACAACCCTTTTTTGGTAATCTACTTTCCCTAAGAAATCCCTTTTTGGAGGCATATTGAAAATATTATCTTATTGTGACCATGATTTCTCAATTAACAAAACATTTTGATACTTACCCAATTTTCCTATTTGTTTCACTGAAAAATCCATTGACAACAATCCGCAACTCTTAAAAAATGCACTTTGAGCTCTAAATATTTTTGCTCTCTGAGAGTTTTTTAACTTGGTGTTCAATAATGAGAAAATCAAAAATCTTATGGAAAATTTGGTCTCACACAAAGTTGCATTGGTTAGACTTAATGCTTCTAACAGTCATATTTCTTGTTGCGCCATGAAATTTGAAACCTAGTTGTTGATCTTCATCAAATTGGATGATTAAGATTTAAAACAAAAAGGCTACATTACCTTGTAGGAAGTAGGATACATTTCATAATGTTGTTTCCCCACTTTCTTTGAATTTTGATCAATTCCATAATGTAGGGAAGCCATGATCATTGATCTCCAAATGATCGATGATTGTAAAAAAATCACATCATTAATGTATTCACCTTAAGATTTTGGGTTCAGTAAGCCACCTTATTATCCACCTTTGTGTACACATAACACACTTTAGCAAATCAAAATAAGACACGTGATATGTAATCTATCTCATCACTACCTAGCCACCTTCAAAACAACTAACCCCACAATAGCCATGTGTCGCAATGTTGCTTCCCCACCTTCTCTAAAACTTGATCACTTTCATAATGCAAGGAAGCAACAACCATCTATCTCCAAATGATTGATGGTTCCATAAGATCTTATTTATTATAACTCAGTTATAATTGTATCCAATGAATTGACACTAATCTACCAACTTGTCCTGACAACCTTCTAGCTACTTTGACATGTTTCCTTTTTGCAGCCCACCAAAGAAATGACCTCACCAACTTCACATATCAAAATGTTGCTTCCCCACTTTCTCTAAAGTTTGATCAATTTCATAATGTAGTGAAGCAATGCTTGTTGATCTTCTTCTCAATCAATAATTAGGAAGTTAGCCATATAAATGTTAAAACTTTTCAAAAGAGCAAGATTTATGTAGAAATTATGAAATAAAGATTCTCTAAGGCCATTTAGGGCTTTGCAAGAAATTCCCATGTATTTTTTAAAATTGAACCAATGTAACCCTATTATTGGAAACATAGGGAACAAATAATACTAGGATAAGATTAAATTAGACCCTTTATCTAGGTAAAACAAGATATAACACACACAACCCCTAATTTAATGAATCAACTAGATTTTCACCATAAAATGTTAAAAAAAAAAATAGAAAGTGAAAAACTAGGCCAACATAACAAATGTGATAGAAATGAAAAAAAAAGTTGATGGAGGGGGATTATCATATTTTGTTCATATACTAGGTTAAAACCTTAAGGTCAAAAAGAACAATGAGTTGAATCTATTTTACCTATCAAAAAGATGGTAAGTCCACCCACCCTCTTACAAAACAATAGCTAGCTTAAAGGAGCCAAGCCTTAGAAGGACAAACAATAAACCACACCAAAGAAAGGAAATGCCAAATGGACACAAGAAAATAATGGCACAACTACCCCAAGTGAGAAAAGGACACAAACTAGAGGATAGAGAACATAAAGAGTGAATGAAAGGAAATGGAGGAAAAACAAACCACCAAACTAAAAGAAACTATGTCAAAGCATGAGCACACCTGTACTAATTCCCATACCACCTTTTTAATATGTCTTGCTGGAAGCAACTAAACCATATGAAGTATGATGTCCCACTATTTTGAAACACAAAATTCACCAAGAAGTTTCTTACAGAACACAATTTTATTCACACAATAAAGGTAAAATGAGCTATATTTTCATCTTAAAAGAATCCAATAATTATCACATTTAGGGTGCATCAATTAACCTTTTTACCTTCTTGGGTGAGGTTTTACCAAAAAAAAAATTCCTTATATTGATTTCTTATTAATATTTTAGTTGGTTAATCCAAATCATAACCTATCTTTAAGTTGTAATCTTGACAATGCATATACCATAACAAGATACACATAATAAGAAAAGATCATAAGTAAAGCATGATTCTTATTGAGAAAGCAACATAACATTATCTCATACTTTTAGGAATTGTTTACTATGAGTAATCCAAGATTAAATTTACAAGGAAGAATTAGCAATCTATCCCTTTACATTTCATAGATTTCAAAATACTTTATCCATTCCTATCTACCTATCTCTTTTACATAGCTTTTATTTTAATACACCAATAATTTCACTTTCCATAATATATCATTTAAAATAAAATTAAGTGCAAATTATTCAAGAGCATCTTCAAATATCCTCAAAAGCAATATCCAAACATCTTCATGGACTCCATTTTTAAGCCACAAACAAGCCCCATATTTTTCAACCCATTTATGTGGACCCTAAGGAACCACCCCCTATGCTAGGAGATAAAAGTATGATCCAATAAAGATAAGAAAAAATATACAACTTGATCCCAAAAGAGGAAAATCACAAAGAAAGACCCAAAAATTGTAAAGGAAATGAAGGCAAAAAGGCAAGAGTGAGGGTTGTGACCACATATAGGCGAGTATCATCATACCTTCCTAAGGTGTTGGGATCAACTACCTAGGCTCAAGGCTATCCTACCACACATAACACCTTTTCCTTGAGCACTCCAATGAGTATAGGTATGACCATGTAATGGTGGGATCAACCACCTAGGTTAGGGACCTTTAAGTTACACTGGATGTCCCTTCCTTGAGTAATCCAATAATACTTCCACAATTATTTTGTTAGTGTGTGTAAAACCCCAAATCCAAACCAATTTAATTTTTATTATTATATTTTTAATTATTATTATCTCACATTTGGAGTCATCCTATTCAAGGAATTGGCATCCAAGACATATGATCCCTGGCAAGTACTTCTAGGCTCCAACACCTATGGTGAGCCACTCACCTAGGGCTTCTACCCTACTCAAGAAAAAAAGATCATAACAGGCCTTATAGACCAAAGAATAGTTGCATCCATAAATAGTGATGTTCCTCTACCAATTATGTAATAGTGTTCCTCTACCAATCACATAATAGTGTTGGATATACTTGATAATTCAATTAGTCAAAAACTTTAGAAGACATTTAGAAAACTGACATGAAAACAAAAAAAGTTGCACATATGCTCATTTTTTCTATACATATGCTCACTAAAACCATGCTTTTGTAGAAACTATGCATTTTTTAAATGCAATGGCACATTTATTCAATTTAGCTATGCAAGTGTCATATCACTACATCCATCTTGCAGAGCAACACATTATTATAATAGAGCCTCACTTTTGTTTTTGCAATTCTTAGGTGAAGTATTACTAAGCATATGTTTAACAAAGTGATGCATTTGTTACTTTGGGGCATATATTTAGAAGTTCACATTTATTTAAAAGTATGGCAAATTTTTTAGGAGCAAGCTAATGAAAGAAGATAGCAAGGACTATGCAGTGTTACACATTGGTTAAGTATAATTTCGCATTTGTTATAGAGCTCACAAAAAAATATTTTTTTAAAAAATGGATTGAATTCTAGAATTTTTTAGCACATGAGGGATTTGTGACATCACCTAGGTTAAAATTCTGAGCTATGACCCTAACATATTTCTCTTTTAGGGAATTTAATCTCTAGAATAATAGATCATACCCAATGCCCCTATTTTCAAAGAAACATATGAAAGGGATACATCATTTAAATTATTCCACAAAAATAAAGATTTAAATGTAGAGATTACAAGAATATTTACATACATACACACTCACAAGAATAGGTATGTACACACACACATGCACATGTACACACACACACACACACACACACACACACACACACACACACACACACACACACACACACATGCACAAACACATGTACACATACACGTACAAGTACACACACACATATGTATACAAACACATGTACATGCACACACATTCACACCCATACACACATGCTCATGCAGACACATGCACACACACACACACACAAATGTACATGCACAAACACACATATGTACACACACACACACATGCACATGCACACACACATGTGCACACACACACACACACACACACACACACACACACACACACACACACACACACACACACACACACACACACATAATTCTAAGTTTCATTCTTATTTACAATAATTCTTATACATCAAATTAAACATGGGATAAATGATCATAGCCTACTTGTTTCCTAAGATGAGTTGTAAATATTGTTCTTGATGGTATTATCCTCAGGTTCCCTAATCCTCCAAGTTTTCCAACAGGTTTGGTCATTCCTTCTTTCCACTTGACTCCCTAGTCTTCCTAGTTACAAATGTATGAATGTAAATTTTTATATGTCAAAGTTTAACTATAGTTTTGAACTCATTTTTTCTTGTCCTATAATTGATAGGAAAATCCTTATTTATAGGGTGCCAAAATTTTTGTATTGGTTGTATCAATTGCAATCGGTGCTTCTAACTATGGCTTCAACTATTGATTATATCAACTTAAAAATTTATGTTGAAATTTTTTTAATATCCTCATTAGTTGTAAATTATCAAAATGATCAAGTTTTTTTACTTTCAAAGATGCCCAACATTGTGTTGGTTAGGTTCTTGTCATCTCATTTCAAGGGTCAAGGGTTCAAGTCCTTATGAAATTTTTTCATACTTAGTCTCATTTAGATCCTTATTAAGTTTTAATCCTAGGATTTAACTATTTAAGGGGACTCTTTGAAGAGTTATGAAGGTGAGTCAGTTAAGGTGAATTTATGACAGTGGTAGGTTCAAGGTTTGAAAACTTTTAATTTACTTTATTAGTTAGTTTGCAATTTTTTATTTATGAAAGAAATCACATTCATCACTAACATACAAACAACAAAAATACATACATAGGTACATACATAGATACATACATACATGTGTATGTGTGTGTATGTCTATGCATGTGTATGTGCACCCATATATACTCAGGTAAAGATATATATTTAGAGGCACAACTAAAATTCAATAAAGATAAAAGTTAAGCATCTGTAAACCAACAACATAGATCCCGATTTGGATAACTAGCTTCCCTGCAAGAGATTCTAGGCTCAAGGTTCCTTTTTCGCTCATGGTTCTATCTCTATAATAATAAATGCTATAGAGGCTTTTATACCTATTCTTGTACACACTTTCATCACCAAAATGTATATATGTATGTCTATACATAATATCATGATATATCATATTAATACAAATACTAGATGAGTTAGCTGGGTTAGAGATCCATATAATCAAATTCCACATGTGAAATCACATAAAGTATATCTTAATAAATTTATCTCTAAAAATATAATGTAAATTATTATATCTCATATCCCTAACATAAAAATGAATTTAGCATCTCTTAATAAATTTCAAATCATGTCTCTAGGGTGGCATTACGTTTTCCTTCCATAGGGCTAGGATTTTTCTTGAAAGACAAAAAATAAATATGGATAAGATGTCCAATATCTATCAACATCCTCCAATGTGGCATAGGACTCATCATTAGGATCCCACTGAACCTTGATCTACTCTAGAACATAATCCCTAACGTGTATGGTTCTCTAATAGAGTATGTGTACTGGCTCCAAAGTTCAAGGATATAATCTCTAAGTAAAGATATATGAAATAAATAATGTATACAAGAAAGGATATGTGGTGAGGCTAGGTGTTGATAATAATTATTCAATTGTATGTTATCATTGATGTCACACAAATTATACTATAACCAAGCACTACCAATTGTAACCAAGCTTAAAAGACTCTAATATCAGTTGAGAAGAATTTATAGAAGAAGAAAAGTTTTGTGATCTAGTATAATTCAAGCTATGCCAATCATTGAAGGTACTTTAGTGTAAACCAAGTTAGGAAATTACAAAGGAGTTCAATTAAATAGAGTCAAGTTGGTTACCAAGGAACTCAGTTGTAATCGAGTTGCCTAGTTTTAGTGCAAACTAAACTGCAACTAGATAACTTTCTTTATTATTTGGTTTAGGTAAGCCAAATCAGTGGATTTCATTTGTTTATTTTTTAAGGTATTCAAGCTTAATTGAAACTATATTTCATATATATGAAAAGTCAAGTTGTGGATTGAAATATGGAAGTTGTGGAAAAAGATAAGATATGAATAAAGAAGGATATTTAATTAAGGGCAGAACATCCAAAGAGTTACAAAGAATATTTTGATAAAAAAGGATCAATAAGATAAAGAAAAATAGTTATCTAAATCTATAATTTAGTTGCTCCATCAATCAGATCGATCATTGTTACTCTAACATTTGTAGCAATGAAGAAATCTCTTAATAGAGTTAACATAACTATCATTTTGTAAATCCTCTAACAAGGTGACCTTTCTAGATTGAAGTGTCTTAAAGACCTCTAACAAGGCCACTCCTAATATGGTGATTTTATAACCTTTAATAGGGTTGGCTCCTAATCGGGCTCACTCCAAAAGAGTGAAAAGTTGTAACTAGTTGCATTGGTGGTTTTTCTAAATTGGTTTTCCACATTAAATCTTTATGTCTCCTATGTCATATTATTTTTCTTGCTTTATCTTTCTAAAAATAAGTTAGTAAAGGTTAATACACATTAATATCTAAAGATTTCTTTTTTAACTGAGTTACAATGGATTTCTAGTTCTAACCAAGTTGTGAGTTAAAGGAATTTTGTATTGACATCTAAGGGATTTAGGATTGTTTTAGTGCTAACCAATTCACCCGTCCCCTCCTAGTTACTCCTATTATATTTCCAATAGTTGGTATCATAGTGTTTGGTTCTTACAAAAAAGGTTTCAAGGACCTAAGCTAAAGATCAATATGTCTTGGAAAAGAAAGATTCCTAAGTTTAATAGAGATAACTTCAAAGCATGATAGGAAATCATGAAGTTGCATGTGGGAAACATTTTAGATACATGCCTAAAATTCCTAGAGAGGAAGTATGTGGCACCTTCTGGTCCTTTATTTGTGGATCAAATGGTGGAAAAGAAGAATCACAACATAATGATGATTGACATTACTTCTACTCTCAATTATTCCGAATTTGATGAAGTCAAAGATTATCCTACTACTCATGAAATGTGGAACAAGATGCAAAAGATCTATGGAGGAGATGAGAATGTGAGGAGAGCCAAAGAAGAAAGTCTAAGAGGCCAATTTGATTAGATGAAGATGAGAGAAGATGAAAACATTATAAAATACAATGAAAGAATTAAAACAAGTGTGAGTGAAATTAGAGCCTAAGGAAGAACACTAGATGACATGATAGGTAGTAAGAACTATTCTTCCTATTTATGCAATTAGAGTTTTAGCTATTCAAGAGATGAGATGTAATCCCAAAAATGAAAAAACTTTGGATGCACTAGTGCAAAGATTAATATCTTTTGAGTTGGATAACTTTGATAACTATCTTCCTAGATCTTAGAACATAGAATAAACATTCAAAGCCAAACTAACTCTTGGTAGAAAGGGAAGAAACTCAAAAGGAAACCAATCTGACAGTAAAGAAGAAGAAGAGGAATATTTAGATGATAACCTTGAAGTCATTGAATCCCTAATTGCAAGAAGGTTACCAAAAGGAAAAGATAAATATAAAGGAAAATTTCCATTAATTTGTTTCTCTTGTGAAGAAATTGGTCACATTGCTGCAAGGTGTCCAAACAAGGAAAGCAGAGATGATAGAAAATCCAACAAGTTCAAAGGAAAGAAATATTTCAAAAGCTACATAGACTACAAAGACAAAGGTAAGATATCTTTTTATATTACTAAAGAATATGATAGTGATGATGAAGATGAGATGGTGTATTTTGGTATTAAAGATGAACCAGATGATGAGGATAATGAAAAGATGGAACTTATTTGTCATGCTAGAAAGAATGATACATGTATAATAGATAATGGTTGTTCTTATCACATGACTAGTGATAAAAATAAATTTAAACACTTGGAGCACTATGATGGTGGAAGTGTTAATTTTGAAAACAATGAACCATGTTATGTGAAGAGAAAAGGTTGTGTTATATTAATTGATGAACTCAAATGTGACAATGCTTACTAGGTTGAACGAGTAAGACACAATCTTCTAAGTGTGGCACAACTGAACAACCTTGGATTCAAGGTAGAATTCATGAATGGGAAGGAAAAGCTTCTAGATGCTAAGGGAAACCTAATTGGAACTAGAAATCAGAAAAAAGGTAATTTATTCTATTTTGATCTCTCTAAAATTTCATGCTTTTTGGCACAAGTAGAGGAAAGTTGGATATGGAATAAAAGAATGTGTCATGTAAATTTGACAATCTAGTTACTATGATTAAGAACATAAAAGTAAGAGGAATTCCAAATTTGAAGAAACCTAAAATGGCCATACACAAACAATTTTAGATTGGAAAGATGGCTAAAAATAGCTTTACAAGTAAGAATTTTAATACTGAAGAAGTCTTGGAACTAGTTCATACAGATCTTTTTGGACCAATAGGTACGAAGAGTATACTAGACACAAATTTTTCATTTTTTTTTGTTAATGATTATTCTAGGATAATGATAGTAATGTACTTGAAAAATAAATTTGGAGCTTTTTCAAAAGTTCAAGTGGTATCTGGCTAGATTTGAGAAAGAAATAGGAAATAATTTAAAATGTTTAAGGTTAGATAGAGGAGGAGAATTCATCTCAATGAATTCAATGAATTCTACAATAAAAGAGGAATCAAAGGACAAGTATCTACACTTGGTACACCTTAACTAAGTGGCATAATAGAAAGAAGGAATAGATCCATCATGGATTGTGAAAGGACACTAGTGATAGATAAAAATGTTGCAACCAAACACTGGAAGGAAGAAATCAAGACAACCGTTCATACCTTGAATAGAGTTCAACTGAATAAAGATACAAATCAAACACCTTATGAATTATTGTATGACTATAGACCTAATGTTTTCTATTTCAAATTATTTGGAAGAAAATGTTATATCTTAAAAGAGATAAGGAAAGGAAAGTTTGATGTGAAACATGATGAAGGTATATTCCCAGGGTATTCCAACAAGAGAAAATCATATAAATGTTTGAATCTTGCTACTCACAAGGTTATAGAAAATGAACATATAAAAATTGATGAGAAAATAATGATGAAAAAAGTGGAAGGGAATGTGAAGACTACAAAAAAATTGGTGACTTTGAGCCTAATACTTTACCTAGAGCTCAAGAAAGTGCAATTGGAAACTAGTAAACTTCACTAGTTCTATAAATCGCCAGTTCAAGCCAAGTTGCAACTAGTACAACCCGATTCATAGTTTGAGGGACCCAAATCTCAAAAAAAGGGACTAGAGTCTCAGATAAAGGAATCTAAGTCTCAAATAGAAGGACCTAAATCTTAGATAGAGGGACTTGAGTTACAGATAGTGGGGCTTGAACAAAAATTAGAAGATCACAAAACCTTTGAGCATAGTGAACCAAGGGAATCAAGTCATGAATCTAGAAAGAAGGAACTTGTACTTGCTAGATATTTCAAAAGGAATCATGCACCTAAAAAAATTATTGGAGATCAGATAGGAGGAAAAATGACAAGGAACAAACTAAAAGGTACATATTTACTTACTAAATTTGAATCTAGAATTGTTAAAGATGCATTGAACAATGAAAGTTAGATTGAGGAAATGAATGAAGAGATTGAATTAATTGAAAGGAGAAAAAAACTTGGACTATTGTTCCTAGACCCAAGGACAAAAATGTAATTGGCACAAAGTGGGTATTCATAAAAAAGTTGAATGAAAATGGAGAAGTCTCAAGGAATAAGTCAAGGCTAGTGTGCAAAGGATACACTCAAGAAGAAGGTATAGACTATGGAGAAACATTTTCTCTTGATGCTAGACTTGAAGGAGTTAGGACACTACTTGCACATGTTGCATTTAAAGGAATCAAAGTATATCAAATGAATCTAAAATCAACTTTCTTGAATGGAATTCTAGAGGAGGAAGTTCACATTGATCAGCATGAAGGTTTCATTGATTCAAAGAAAAGAGACATGGTTTGCAAATTACACAAAGACTTATATGGTCTAAAGAAAGCTCATAGAGCATGACATGAGAGACTACATGGATTATTGGTAAAGATTGATTTTCAAATAACAAATGATAATAGTAGTTTGTATATTAAAGAAGAATCAAAAAACAAGATTTTGTTAGTAGAAATATTTGTGGATGATATCCTAATCACATGTCACATGTGATGACTTATGCAAGTAATTCTCTAAATAAATAAGGAAAGTATTTGAAATATCAGTGTTTGGAGAAATAAAATTATTTGTTGGTTTACAAGTTCATCAAATGAAAGATGGCATTTATATTTCTCAATCAAAATATATCAAGGAGATATTGAAGACCTTTGGAATGGAAGATCCCAAACTAGTTGGAACACCTATGTCTACTAGACATAAACTATCTAAGGATGATGATTTGAGGTAAATCTAACAAGCTACAGATCTATGATTGGGAAACTTTAGTATGTTGTTGACACAAGACCCGATATTGTATTATCAATTAATATATTTGCAAGATTTTTTTAAAATCCTAGAGACAATCATATGATGAAAATCACAAGAATCATGAGATATCTAAAAGGAACTCAAAAATATGGTCTATGGTACAAGAATGAAGGAAAGTTTGAGTTAAAATACTTTACTAATGATGACTAGGCTAGAAGAATTCATGACATGAAGAACAAGAATGGAGGAGAATTATTTATTGGAAAGAGGTTAGTATTATGGACAAGAAAAAAGTAGAATTGCATCTCTCAGTGTACAACAAAAGTACAATATGTTGCTGCAATAGTTAATTGTTCCAACATAATGTGGATCAAGCAACTATTTTCAAGAATGAAAGAAGAAATAAAGGATCCAGTGGCTATCTATTATGATAACACAAGTGAAATCAAAATATCCCAAAATCTAGTGATACACACCAAGAAAAACCACATTGCAATCAAGTATCACTTACTAAGAGAATTAGTTCAAGATAAAGAGGTTAGATTAGAATATATGAACACAAAGGAGAAAGTTACTAACATATTTACCAAACTATTACCTAAGGATGCATTCTTGTATCTAAGAGGAAAGCTAGGGTTCATTCACCTATCTAATACTCACTAGAGTAGATATTAGTAATGCATCAACCAAACTATAGTGAAGATCTATCAAGTTGATGCAAAGTAGTTAGAGGTCATTGCATATAAATTAGTACATCAATAACATTATAAAAACATGGTATCAAGTCTTTGGCATTTAATTTCAATGAGGGAGAGATTCAATCATTTCATATATTCATTAAGAAAGAGATTGATGTAATCATAGAAGAATACAAGGAAATGATCCGCATATCAGATTGGGGGAGAAATTGATCTAATGGAGTCTAAAGATTAAATGGAAAAGGGAAACTCTCAAAGGGATTGGTTGAAGAATTAAAATCAAACTAAGGATATTTTCTCCAAATATTTCTTTTCTTATGACATGTTGCCATCAATGCCAAAGAGGGAGATTTTTGATAATAATTATTCAATTGTATATTGTCATTGATGTCACACAAATGTTATACTATAACCAAGAATTGTAAGTTGTAATCAATCTTAGAAGACTCCAGTATTAGCCGAGAATTTTTTTGAGAAGAAGACAAGTTCATTGATCTACTATAAACTGAGCTAGGTTGATCATTGAAGGGATTTTAGTGTAAACTGAGTTAAGTTAGTTACTAAAGGTGTTTAGTGTAAACCAAGCCATCTCGGTTACCAAGGAACTCAGTGGTTATTGAGTCACCTAGTTTCAATGAAAGCTAATCTACAATAGAATAACTTTATTTATTATTTGTTTTATGTAAAACAACTTAGTGGATGTTATTTGTTTATTTGTTAAGGTATTTAAGCCAATTTGACATTAGATTTCATATATATGAAAGGTCAAGTATGGATCTAAATATGGAAGTTGTGGAAGAAGATAAGATGTGAATAAAGATCGATATATGATTAAGAGTAGAACATCCAAGGAGATGCAAAAAATATTCTAATCAAGAAGGATCTAGAGGAAAAACTAGAAAAGTGATCTGAATCTATAATATAGTTTCTCTATCATTTCGGTCAATCATTGTTACTCTCTAACAACTGTAGCAATGAAGAAATATCTTAATAGAGTTGACTTAATAGTCATTTTGTAAATCCTTTAACAAGGTGGCATTTATATATTGAAGTTTCTTAAAGACCTGTAACAAGGTCACTCCTAACAAGGCGATTTAAATCCTTTAATAGGGTCACACTTAACAGTGTATTTTGTAACCTTTAATAGGGTTGGCTCTTAATAGGGCTCACTTCAGAAGACTAAAAAGTTGTAACTAGTTGCGGGTAAAAGTACAGATCTGTGTCATCATTTAGGATACCAAAACCTATTTTGGTCAAATCTCATTTCTCTATCAAAACTCAATATTTTTCAAAAACTAAAAATACCTTTTTCTAGATCTCAGATTTAATATCATCATTTTATAAATTTTTGAGTGTTTTGATTAGTTATAATATGTTATAATTTCAAAATATTATAAATCAATATTTTAACATTTCAGAAGATGCTCCCTCAAAAAAGGAAAAAAAATAGTAAATCATTTCAAAAAATTTAAAAAATCATATTCATCTCTAGAGGAGAGAATCCTCTTCATGAATTTGTAATTATTTTTCAAGAAGGTATAGATTTGATAGGGAAGTTTTGACAGGAGGAAAAAATTGTTAGATTCTGATAAGGTCAAAATTGAGTACTTATAACAAAGAAAATATACATGAACAATAATTATTTCTTTTTTTGTTCCCTAGCTATACATGTCATCTATAAGACATTTTGAAATCAGAACAAAAAAAAAGAGGTGATTTGCATATACTTGTTTCATGAGAACTACACCCCATATTTTTTACAATTAAAAAAGGGACTTCAAAATAAAATAAAATGAATAAATTCTTATTCAAAAAAATTATAAAAATTATAGGCATAAAATTCATCCAATTCTACACATTTCATCAGTTTACATCATGTTCATATTCTAAACATAAATACCATTTTTTGTCATTAATGTTGAACTATCAAATTCTGATATCTCGTTTCTTTATAAAAGGTGACATAAGTTTGTGATTTTACCCTTACATTGATGGTTTTCTCAAATTGGGTTTCAATGTTAAATCTTAGTTTCTCATAAGTTCATTTTATTTTCATATTATTTTATCTTTCTTCAACAAAGTTACTAAAGGTTAATACACATTAATATATCAAGATTGATAAACCAAATTATAGTGGATTTCTAGTTCTAACCAATTTGTGAGTTAAAAGGAAGTTTTTATTGACATCTAAGTGATTTGGAATTGTTTTAGTGGTAATTTATTCACCCCTCCCCTCTCATTTACTCCTTTATATTTCCAACAATACTCTCTAAGTAAAGATATATGAAAAAAACATGTATACGAGTGAGGCTAGGTAGCAAGGCAAGTTAGTAGGCAACAGGTCCAATCCTCTCCAAGATCTCAAATGGTCCAAAAAACCATGGTGCTAACTGTGATCCTTTTCCATATCTAATCATTCTCTTCTATGTCGTTACTCTAAAACAAACCTTACTTCCCAATACAAAATTTTTATCCACTCAATTTGCATCCAAGTATTTCTTCTACCTATCTTGAGCTAGTACCAGGTTCCCTATGATCCTCCATACTTACACATCCTTAGCTTGAAGTATCTATGGTTGTAAACTCACTCTATGCTCTTGATGGTCCCAAATTAAGGGAGTAGAACAAAGATGACCATAAAAATCTTGGTAAGGGGCTATACCAATTGAGTTGGGATATCCATTATTATAATAAAATTCCAAAAGATACAAGAAATCCTCCCATTACCTCTAGTGGTTCATAACATACATATAAATAATATCCCCCAAGACCTGGTTCACTCTCTCTCTCTCTCTCTCGCTGCCCATCTATTTCCAAATGATAAGCCAAATTTAAGTTCAAATTTGTACCTTGTGTAATGCAGGAGTATCCAGAGGTATAAGGGCAATCCTGTGTCACCCAAAAAATGTACTTAGACTTAGTTTTTGTTTCATGTGTTTTCATTTCTAGATACCCATTTGGTTTAAATAAAGGTTCCAACTCTCATAGTTCCACTATTAGTGTTTTGGGTTAGAGTTTTTAATCACCTTGGGATACATGTAAATGTCATAAAAATAGGAGTATGTAATTGATCCATCATTTTGGTGAACTAGAAGGTGTAAATTGGCCAAATGAATTTAATTGTAAATTAAAGCATTCCAGAAAAAGAATTAGGTCAAAAGGCCCCACGATTTGAAAGTTATTATAGTTTTTTGGTTTTTGGAGACCTCCTAAGAATGCTTCAAAGTCAGGTTAGGGGCATTAAATGACCTCTAAAAGGGCCAAAAAATGGGGGATCAGCAAAGCTGGTCTATAGGGCTATAGAGTGCTTTGAGAGCTTTTCGGAAATGTAAATAGTTTGTCAATCGGAGCTACGGTTCAAAAGTTATGCCTCCCGAAAATTCAGTTACCATTTCTGGATTCTTCTAATTTAGTGCTGACTTCTAATGTGACTTCTAGAGCCTTCTATTTGATCAGTGGATACCAACTAGCACTTTCTAGAATGTATTCCCAATCCTTAACCCTCCGGGGTCTATTTAAGAACATTTTTGGCATTGTAAAAGGCAAGTTAGAGTGGAGTTTGAGAGAAGGTACTAGAAGAAGAATTTATCTCCAAATTTATGCTATTGTAAGCCCTTAGGGCATGTTTTTAAGTTTATTTTCTCTATACTAAATGTATTAGCATATTTACACAGTTAATAAAATTTTCCCTTTCTTGTTGTGTCCATTTTGTGCTTGGGTTGTGTCCCCATCATTGTGCCTTTTGAAGTGATGTCCATAGTTCTAATGTAAATACATGATCTCTATCTGAGATAATCTTTTGAGGTATCCCTTGAAGTTAGACTACATTCTTCATGGAAATTATGGCTACTTCACTAGCTACATAAGAAGACTAAATGGGAGTGAAGTGTGCTACCTTTCTTAACTTATCCACAATAACCATAATGGAATCATGTCTCTTAGGTGTTAAGCATAAACCAACTATGAAGTCCATTGAGATGATGTTCCATTTCCATTCAAGCATAGAGTGAGGATATAAGAGACCTATTAGGTGTTGGTTTTTTGTATTTATCCTCTATCTATGAAATCATCTATATCTCTCTTGATTCCTACCTAAAAATATAGATATCACAAGTTTACATGCATCTTCTTAACTCCTAGATGTACTAAGTATGGTCCTTGTGAACATATTTTCTTCCTTGATGACTTAGAAGCCCATCTTTCTCTAGATAGCAACCATAAAACCTTCCTTCTAGGTTCATACTAGAATCTAATACTAACTTAACTTCTTGATACCACTACAAGGTAGTCCTTGTAGTATTTGACTGTGCATATCAGTACTAAGATTGGGGGAGGAGACCTCATGTCTATGGCTACTAAGGGGATTTTCTATAATATTTTTTCCTTTGATATACTTTACATTGAATTAATATTCACATAGAAATTCCATCCATCTTCATTTCCTAGCATTAAGGTTTGGTTGAGTGAAAATGTATTAAAGGATTTTTTGGTTTGTATGCAACTCAAACTTATGCCCAAGGAGAAAATTCCTCCATCTGAAAAAAGTATGCACTACTACTACAAGCTCTCATTCATGGATGTGGTATTTGAGTTCATGATCTTTTAGTTTTATGGACTCATAAGAAATCACTCTTTCTCATTGCATGAGAATTTCCAATAAACCTTTTAAAGATACACCAATGCACACTACAAAGTTCCCTACATGATCAAGTACTACAAGAATTGGGATATTAGCCAATTTCTATTTAAGACACCAAAATGTTGTTTCACACTTTTTAGACCATATGAATTGTGTCCCTTTACTTTGGAGGGACATGATTGGGTGAAAAATCTTAGAAAGTCCCATAACAAATCTCTAGTAGTACCCAACCAAGCTCATAAAATTTCTTACTTTAGAAACATTACTAGGGGTCAACAAATATTCTATTGATTATATTTTGGAAATATCTACTATGATTTCTTCCTTAGAAATTACATGTCCTAAATATTTCACTTGTGTTTGGAATAATTCACACTTTTCTTAGTTAGCATATAGTTGATTTCTCTAAAACATTGGAGGTGAGTCTTCAATGTTGCTTATGCTTTTCAACCATTTTAGAATATATAAGTATGTTATCCAAAATACTATCGAGAATTTGTCCAAGTATGTCCCAAAGACTTCATTAATTAGATTCATAAATACTGAAGGTGCATTTGTCAGTCTAAAAGGTACTACTATAAACTTGTAATGACCATATTAGGTGTTGGAAGTTGTTTGGTGAATATATGCTTCATAAATTTTGAGTTGATGATACCTATGAATCATCAATTCTAGCTAAGGGATATTAGTTCTTAATGGTAACCTTTTTAAATTGCCTAAAATTAATGCATAACCTTAATGAACCATCCTTCTTTTTGAGAAATATTATTGGTGTTCCCTAAGGAGATACATTGGGCCTAATAAAACCTTTTCCTAGTAGTTCCTCTAGTTGATATTTCAATTCACTTAATTATTGGGTACTCGTTCAATAGGGCACCTTGGAGATGTTTTCTACCCTTGGAAGAAAATAAAAGTGAAAATCTATGTCCCTTTTTGGTGGCATCCCTAGAATTTCCTTTGGAAATACATCTATGAATTCTTCTAGAAAATGATGGTTAAGTTTTGTTTCTCCTATCTCCCTTTCAAGGTCATTTAGTACTATTGCATAAATTTGACATCCTTTCTTCATATTATGCTTTAACTACATTGATGATATAATTTGTAAAGGAATGGCTATTTTTATCCCTATGATGTTATTTTCCTTTCCTAAGTCATTCTTACCAAAAATTTCCTTCTTTTGACAATCTATATAGGATTCATGTATACCCAATCTATTCGTGCCCAAAATTACTCCATAGGAACCTAAAGGAATAAACTAGAGGTTTACCTTTTTTGATAAAGGTTGTAGGTTAAATTAATAGTTTTATACCACCATGTTTGTGGACATTTTAGCTCCTAAAGATAATTCTACTCTCCACTTCTCACCTTTCTCCTTAGCCTCTAACCCACACAAATCTACTAGAGTAGGAGAAAAATAAAATTTGTATCTCTTAAATCAAATAGATTGGAATTTTTTAATCTTTTAACACACCTAAGCTTCCAACAACTATTCCTTGCAAGTCTTCCTCATGTTGATCTATAACTGCAAATATATGGTAAGAGCATCCTTCATTTTCTATGATGGGTTCATAGACTACCTTCTTTTGTATGTAAGTTATTTTTGTACTATGTGGGACACTTCATTCATAATGTACCTATTGTATGAAAGAAAAAAATCCTTTATTTCTATCATAATTCCTAGAAGGAGGAGCAATGAATTATTGAATGCTCCCCTTGTAATTCTAGGAGTTCTACCCAAAAATGTATTTTTTGTTCTACCAAAAAATGTATTTACTATTTGACCTATCATTAGAGTGTCTCCCTTTCTTGTTGTTGAACTTTTTCTTTTTCTCAAAAATTTTATTTCCCCTAAAGGATGAGTAATTTTGGGAATCTATAGCCCCTTTATTGTTCCTATTATTGTTTTGAGTTGTTTGGTTACCTACATGGTCTCCCATCCCTATTATTACATTCCTTTCAACTAAAACGGATTTAGCAATTGAATCGCTTTGAGTTTTAGGCTCAAAAATTTCTATTCCTCTTCATATTCTATCACTAAGGCCCCTGATGAAGTGTTTTACTAACATATGACCATCTTCCTTGTATCTAGAGAAAATTTTGAGTTCATAAAAATTACTTTTGTATTCCTCTACAATAATGTTTTTTTTTTTCTAGTTGATGGAACATTTATGCTCTACCCTAACTCTACTAATGGGATAGATTTCTATCCTTGAAGGATTATAAGAATAGATCCCAAGATATGTCATCTACACCTATCTACAACCTTTCTTCATCTTGATGTTACTAATTTAATGTCTTCTTTCTTAAGTTCATTATGGAACATCTAACCTTTACATTTCTATTGAAGGGGTGCATAGTAAAATATATTTCTAAGTAAAAAGGAGAAGTTTTGGCTACAGATCCTCATTCATGTCCATACAATTTAAGTATCTACAATATTATTAAATATATCATTTGAGTGACAATAGGAGTTTGGTGATCCTGTACAATTCTTCTCTTAGGCTCTATTGATAGAATTTTGTTTGCATACAATAGAGTAACAATAGGTCCTATATGACCTCACCCCACACCTTTAATTCATTGAGGGAATCCCTCAACCAAAATAATAACAAGATCCTTCCCCATTCCCTATGATCACCAATATGTGAATGTTTGGTTTCTTCCTTATTCATCCAATTCTTCACTTGGTCTAGTATTTGCATCATTTTCATCATTAGCCTCCTAAGTTGTACTGCTTCATTTCCATGTCTTTAAATTCCACTACCTTCATTCATATTGATTCCCCCTCTCTCCTTGAAAGTTTACATAATCTAATCTTGGTGGTGATTTGTTCACTCTACCCCTTCCAAATCTTCATATTTTGGGAGGCATCTATGAAGTTCAAAAGTTTATAGGTTAGGTGAGACTTTCTTTTAATTTTCCCTATTTTGAAGTTTTTCTAATATAGATCACAATGTAGCAAACTAAGGCTCTAACACAAAATTTAATGCTTTGCCAGGGAATTTGACATGATTAAGTCTAATTCTACTAAGTGGATTAGTTTTTCATTACAATTTTCAATAGGTTTCCTAAAAGATTAATTCCTAATATTCATTTATTTATTAACATTTTAGTTGGTTAATCCAAATCATAACCTATCTTTAAGTTGTAATCTTAAAAATGCATTAACCATAAAAAAGATACACCTAATAATAAAATATCATAAGTAAAACATGATTCTTATTGAGAAAGAAACATACCATTATCTCATACTTTCAAGAATTATTTAAAATGAATAATCAAAAATTAAATTTATAAGGGAGAGTTAAGAAACCTATCCCTTTATAATAAAATTATCCAAGCATCTTTATGAAGGAATCCATTGCCAAACCATGAAAAAGCCTCAATTTTTTCCACCCAACCATATGGATCCTAAGGACCACCCATAGAACTAGGAGGAAAAATCATGACCTGGTAAGGCAAAGAAAAAATATAGGGCTTAATCCCAAAAGAGGACAATCACAATGCAAGACCCAAAAACTGCAAAGGCATATAAGGAAAAATGGAAAGAGTGAGGGTTGTGACAACATGTAGGTGAGTGTCATTATACCTTCCTAAGGTGTTGGGATCAACCACTTGGGATTAATTTCATCTTACTACATAGAATAAATTTCTCTTGCATACTCCAACAAGGATAGGGATAACCAAGTAATGTTGGGATGAACTACATGGGTTAGAGACCTTTAAGTTATGCAAGATGTCCCTTCCATGAGTACTCAAATAATAATTCCATAATTATCTTGTTACTATGTATAAAAACCCAAAATTAAACCCAATTCATTTTTTATATTGTGTTTTCACTTATTAATGGCTCACATTTGGAGTCAACCTACGTAAGGACTTGAGATCCAATAGATAGGATCCATAGCAACTATTTCCAAGCTTGAGCACCTATGGTGAGCCACCTACCTAGGGATTCTACCCTACTCAAGAAACATAGATTATAAAATTCCTTATAGACCAAAGAAAGGTTGCATCCACAATAGTAGTATGCCTCTACCAATCATAGGACAGTGTAGGTTATACTTGATATCTCAATTAATTAAAAACTTCACAAGACATTAAGAAAACTAACAAAAAAACACCAAACTATGCCTATGTTCCTTTATTTTGTGCATATGTTCACTAAAATTGGGATTTTGCAGAAAATGCACATCTATTAAACATAATGGAAGATTTTTTTAGTATAGTTGAGAAAATGTCATATTGGTGCATCTATCTTGAAGAGAAAGAAATTAGTACAATAGATCCTTTATTTTGTTTTGGAAGTGCTTAGGTTAATTATAACCCCTCATATTTTTAACAGTGGTGTATTTTTTATTTGAGCACATACATTTAGCATATGTTTGCATTTATTCCACAAAATAACACATTTATTAAGAATAGGCTAGTAGAAGGTAGATAACAAGGAGTATGTAGTGCTTCACATCAAGATCAAGTATAACTACACATTTTCTCCCAAACACATGAGAAAAACATAAAAAGGGATGCTTATATGGATTGAATTCTAGAATTTTTGAGCACATGAGGGATCAAGTACATCACTTGGGTTGAAACTCTAGGTCAAGACCCTAGCATATTCCCCATTCAAGGGATTCAATCCCTCGAAAACTAATTTAGACCCAATACTAGTATTTTTAAAGAAACATATGAAAGGAATACAATATCCAAATTCTTCCACAACAATAAAGATTCAAATAAAAAGATTACAAGTAGATTTAGACACACCCACTTTTAAGTTTCATTCTTAGTTGCAACAATTCTTATACATAAAATAAAACATGGGAAAAGTGACCAAAGCCTACTTATTTATTGAGGTGAGTTGTAAATGGAATTTTTGATGTTATGATCCTCAAGCCACCTAATCCTTCATATTTTATAGTAGGTGTGACCCTTCCCTCTTTCCTCTTGAGTCCTTAGGCTTCCCAGATGTAGATGTATAGATGTAGATTTTTACATATCAAAGTTTGACTATAGTTTTGGCCTTCTTTTTCCTTGTCCTATAATTGTCTGGAGAATCCTTATTTATAGGGTGTGAAAATTGTTGAATTGGTTGTGTCGGCTTCAACCAAGACTCATAACTAAGGCTCGAAGTATTAATTAAATTAACTTAATAATTTATGTTGGAAAATTTTAATATCCTCGATAGTTGTAAATTATCAAAATGATCATGAGTTTTACTTTCAAATATTTCTAATAGTGTGTTGGTTAGGTTCTTGTCATCTCATTTCAAGGGTCAAGGGTTCAAGTCCTTGTGACCTTTTGTCATACTTAGTCTCATTTAGATCCTTATTAAGTTTCAAGATGAAGGTTTAATTCTTCAAAGGGGATATTTGAAGAGGTGGTTGAGCCGAATTCATGATAGTGGTAGGTTCAAGGGTCGACTATCTTCATATACTTTTACCTCATTAATTTTTTTTTACTTTATCAATCAATTTGAAATGTTTATTTATATAAGAAATCACATTCATCACTAACATATATACAACACAAATACACACACACACACATGGCTATATATGTGTACACCCATATATACTCAGGTAAACATATATATTTGGAGGCATGACTAAAATTCAGTAAAGATAAAAGTTAAGCATTCATAAACCAACAAAATATTCAAAAATTCCCCAAGATCCCAATTAGTATAACTGACTTCCCTGCAAGGAATTCTTGGCTCAAGGTGCCTATGTGGATCATGTTTTATATCTTTAGAATAATAAATACTATAGAGGCTTTTATACTAGTTCCTACACACACATGCATCAACAACATGGACATATGTATGTCTATACATAATATCGTGATATACATTGTTGAGATAATGGGTGTTGCACTCATTGCACAATATTGCTTATATTTCTTTATTTTATTTTATTATGTAATTTTTCACCTAGGAGAACCTAGATGGACATTAAACATGTAAAGATTCCCATAGGATAGACTTGATGAGTTGTATTTTAACATTGTGATAATATTTGTCGATGTAAATATTTAATATTGGGGAAAATATTAAATATTCCACATTAAATATGAATCCAATGAGTTAGGTAGCACATTATTTATATAATACCACTTGGTACTTTTGTGGGACTTTCTACTATATAAGAAGCCATGAGGGTAGTTGTAGACATAAAGAAAAAGATAGAATGATAAGAATTGAGGAGGACAAGGTTAGACAATTTATCAAGGGAGCATTTGTGAAGGTTCAAAGAATGGAATGGGATGTATGGATTCATGTTTGTTCACATGAATTTCTTGGTTTTAGATATGGATTTGAAGAAATCTATGGTTGTATTATAATAGTGCTTTTTCTAAATAATACACAGTCCTAGATGCCTTTGCAAGTTCAGTTTTTTTCCCTTAGTGAGGGTTTCCTAGGGTATACGCTGTGTCATATTTTTTTGGGTATTTACATGTGGATTTTAATTACATATTTATTTTAGGTCTATTATGGGTTATGTGGAAATGATTATATTCTTTGTTGGAAGCTTCCTTACAAGTGGTATTAGAGTTGTGGTTTTATTGTAGTAATCCTAGATTGAATCCATGGGAATGCATGAGAGGATAAAAGAAAGAGCAAGATATATGGGTTTCATAGGTTGTTTATTACATATCAAATGGTTTTGGATTTGTTGTTATGATGAGATATTGGAAGATTTTTGGCATGTAAAATTTTTGGTAAAAAAGGTTTTTTGGATGTTACATTTAAATGAGGGTTTCAGGGGGGCCTTGCAAAAATTACCTCTTGGGAAAAATTAGATCTCACCATAGGATCTGGGTTGATTTTTCATTAATTTTGATATATAATACATCCTAATTTGGCCATGTTGACAGAAAATAAAAAAGGATTTTAGTTTCAACCTATGATGACTATCAAATTTAATCCCATCAGAATTTTTATCACAAAAAAAATAATAGAGTGAAAATGGTAAAATAATTGTCTTGGTAAATTGGCCATAAATTTCTCTCAAGATATTCAATTATGGGCTTCTTATAATCATTGGAAAGATAATTTAGAGCACTAAAACTTGGTATAGGTTTGATTACGTGATTTTGGCATCTTTTTAGATTTTAGAGCCTATAGGTTAGCTATTATTTCTTTTGAACATAGTTTTGGGCATAACTTGGGCATATGGAGTTAGATTTTGGATTTCAAGTAGTCAATAGAAAGCTCCTGGAGAGCTCTATATATTAGTTTACATTTGGTGTAGGTTTGGCATGATTTATTTGGTGAAATATTGATCTGCATGGTTTATGATATAGATTGACTATGGAAATATTATGAGTTTATGACATTGTATATTTTGGAGATTTGAGATTTAATGTCATTGTATACTCAAATTATATTTTAGATAGGTCTCATAATGATATGATTTTTAGTTTTTGGTTTGGATATGTATGATGACTTGTTAGGTCTACAAGTAATGTAGTGTTGTAAGTGGTCTATACTTACAGGTTGCAGTTATGGCTTGGATATGGGTTATCTTTTCCCTAGGTTGTGTATGCTCTTAGTCATATGATTTGTTGATTTGTCTTCATGTAGAAAGGGATGAGATGTTGTTCTAGGTACAATCATGGTGGAGGATTTTTATTGACTATTTTATGTTGACAGTTTGAACACATTGAGAGTTATTTGTTTGGTTCATGGATCTAATCATGGTGTCATAGATTTTGTCATGACACAATTGATTTACACACTAGTAAATTTAGCCCTAAATTTTGATGAGAAAAGGTTGAATACATGACTAAAACTATCGTTGGTCTTTTTTCGTCGATTTTTCTTCACAGTAATTTTTTGTCAAAATTTTGACTTTAAAAAAGTTGACTTACAGACAAGAGGTTCGTCGATTTTCTTGGTCCAGCCTGAACTATTATTTCCTCATTTGCGTCCATTGTTGGTCAAAATTTTGACCAATGTTTTTGGTCAAAATTTTGACCAATTATGGTAAAAAGAAAATTTAAAAAAATAAAAAAAAATTTTAAAAAAAATTAAAAAAATAAAAATTAAATTAAATATATTGGTAAAAATTGTGTTTTAGATCTTTGTAATATCCAATGAATTCAATTTTCACCCAATACAATTCTTTATTTTAACTTTTTTTAATACCAAATAAATTCAATTTTTACCCAATGGACTAGGAGTTATGACCGCACAAATTTGGGGTACCAATATTAAATAATTTCCATCTTTTCTTTTTACTGTTGTAACTAATCCTTCCTAATCCTACTGTCCATTTAAAAATCCAAGGAGGCAACATGTGGAAACTCTTTGGATTCTGACAAGAACCATAGTTTAGAAGTTCACTAAGTTTTTCTAGTAATGTACATATAGAATTTGAACCAACGAGGCAAAGTTGAAGACATGCATCTCTTCCACAAGGTTTGTCAATTTATATCTTAAAATTGTATCCTTGTAGCTACACGAGTCTTAAGACAATCCAAATATCAAAATAATAACAAAGTAATCATAAAACATATTATGCTAACTTGTAAGACATCACATTGTCCAACAGTTGCATAAATTTGATGTGACTTTCTAATAACAAAGGGAAAATGAAACTGAATATATTTATTGTAGAAATGTGCATGTATTCTGATGCTTTAATTCAACTACCCATAGCCTACATCAACTCCATAAACAAAAGATGTGCCATGCTAAAGCAAGCAATCTGTGAAGCCACCTATGGAAACACTAGAGTCTAATGCAAATTTTCGAGCAACATCAATATTTAATTGCTTGAGTGCTCCCTCCAACTTGTATCCTGCTCTATCAATGGTTTTCTTGTTACAAGGGTATCTGATGTGGAGAAAATCCCATGGCATATACAATGAAAATATGTTGTCAGCTACTACTAAAGTCAAGAGTATTAAGGATAATCACCTACATATGTATTTTTGAACTTCAATAGTGATATCAATGGAGCCTTCTCTGAAATAGACATCCCAGCCTTGTCTGCCACTTGCCCATCAACTAAAACCTTGCCTACAAAAGACATAATATTACAAAGTTTAAGAAGACAATATATTAGGTTACTAGTTCATGTTAATGGAGGCTACTATAATATATCAAATCTATTAATTATTGATTCCAGCATGGAGAGTTATTCATATTAATAGAACTAAAGAGGAGACAATATTAAGTTGTAGATATTGATTTCATCAAATCCTACTAGATATTTGATTTCAAGGTGGAAGACAACTTATGCAAAAGAAAATTACATATTATAACTTTACCTCGCCTTACACACTGAGTATAGATTTTAGATAAAAGAAAATGTATTCTTAGAAAGTTAAAAATTACCATCAAATCATGTTGCATTTGTGAAACTGATCCAGCTTGAATTGCAGCTTCCTTATCAATAGTGGTACTGAAGATGTCATTGTTTTTCACCTACAATAAATCATTTGAGAAGCTCAACTAAAAGTCCTATATTCCTAAATGAAGTGGGCATATTTTCTACTGAAAAGTAGAAACAAAAGTTTGGTGTAATTTGAGGTTCTAGATGACTAAATAGAGAAGATAATGAGAAATATTTAAGACAAAGTATTACCAAGATGTCCAGACCACCATAATTATCCTTGAGCCATATTGAAAATTCTAAAATACTCTGCAAGCTCTCTATATCCAGCTCATGAAATACAACATTGTTGAGACCCTCATCATGAAGGGTTTTGGTGGCTCTCAATCCTCTACCAAGATCTCTTGAAGTGAGAACAACCGTCAAACCATTTTCTACCAACTGGCGTATAATTTCAAAACCTATTCCTTTGTTTTCCCCTGTGACCACAACTACAATATCCTTAGTCCACCATTTGCATTCAACATTTATCATCCCAAATAATTCTTTCAGCTTCCAAAAAAATGTTTGTAGAACATAATGAAATGTGACTACTTTTTCAAAACCATTTTGTAACATCTAAAAAAGTTTAGAGAATGTAATGAAACATTATTTCCCATATCATTCTTTTGACATCTAAAAATGTTTGCAGAATATAATGTTTCTTTTAACATTACCATTACATTTCATATCATTCTTTTAATACGTTAGAAAAAATAATGAAGTGCACGTTTTCTATCCATATCATTGTGCCAACATTCCAAAAGTTTTGAAGAACATAATAAAACAACTTTTATTATTTTCATATCATTCTTTTGACAATTAAAAACGTACTGCATAAACATAACTATTTTTTTCAATATTAGTTTTCTGAACTCAACTATTCTTTTCCAAATCAATTTTCTAAAACACCTAAAAAGTTTTTAGAAGATAATGAAACACAAATAGTTTTTAACATAACATTTCCTTAACATCCTACAAAAAAATTAGAGAACATAATGAAACTTAAATATTCTATTCCCTATGAACACCAACAACATCTGGAGCTTCTGGCCTATGGTATCATGATCATCAGTAACTGCATCACGATATACTGCGAAGGAATTCAAGTGTAGATATTCTAAATATTTTAGAAAAATAAAGGAAACCCTTACACCATGTTTAGGAACGCAAAAAGCCATGTTTTAATTTTTGTTAACTTCATCAAAAGTTTATTGTCCCTGTCTATTGTTTTGCTGCTAAGTTATGCTGTGTGTGGCCTGTGGTCAAATGAATTATTTTTATCATTTCCTTTTGTAATTGTTCTCTATTGAAACATCTTTGGAAGTATTTTCTTCCATCTCTGATGGCATGCATCAACAAGACTACTATGTAATGGTGGGATATTGTGTTTGGATCTATTAATTCTAATGATAAACTTATTTTTGCCCAAACTGCAGTTAATTCTCTCCACTAAAATCTTATTGTTTATTTGAATGGAAAGGATTAAATATGTGTTATAGGACAAAAAATATTACTGGGTGACTTCTCTAGAGGAGTTATCATCTCCATTATGTCTTTTCAAGTAAAAAGATGCCATGAAGATGCAAATAAGTTTGTTAAAGTGGGACCCTTCCATTCCAAATCTCATTCCTAAAGTGTGGGGCAAAGTTGAGGATCTGATTCTTATTACATAAGCCATGAATTGGATGGATGGCCCATGCATGAAGTAGATTTTGAAGATAAAAGCACTTCCAATAGTTTTACTCCAGCATATGTGGATGCAGTTTGTTTATGAGAAAAACAAGAAGGCTCTTGGTGACGTGGGTACTCTGGATGCAGCTAAGTTTCAAAAAACTTTAGTAGATAGCTCCTTTGACAATGGAAACATGGATGATGCATCTACTCTATTTCCAGATGTTATTGTTAGCAGTTAGTACCTATCCTGAGAGGTGGGTTAGGAAGTGTAGAGAGTTCAGAACCAAAATTATAGAGAAATGCTAAATTTACTCAAACCTATTAATAAGAAGGCAATGAAAAATAGAAGGGGGAATAATTCTTGTAGTTACTACTTTTGTTGTTCTTTTGTGTTGTATCTTGGTTCATAGTTTCTTACCATTTTTTGTAAATCTGCCAAATATGTGTACTCAATCTTTTTTAAGCTCTCTAGGACCTAGTCTTACTGGTCCCTCTACTATTATTTAAACTTATGCTCTGTGGGAGATAATTTTGGTTATATTTTTTATGAGTTGCTTGCAATAGCTATATTTGTGCACTTCACTCCAATATTTTGAAAAAAATCAAAGTTCTATTTGATACCAAAATGCCAAAAAAATTGATTTAGAAAGAGAAGATACCATGAACTTTTTTGTTTGGACTTTGACACAGTATTTTATCTACAAAATATTTTGAACTCCAGATTTACCTTTCTGAATTCCATTTTATAAAACACCTTTTATATAAGTGCACAAATGAATGTATTTTTGCATCTATGCATGTGTCTTCGAAAATTAACATAGATGTAAATAATCATAGGTAAAGGAAGGCATGTTCTTTTACCTTAATGCCTTTCTTGGCCTTTGGCTCCTCGTCACTTTCTTTTGAGCTCTTATCCTCCTTAGAGCTGCTCCCCTCAACTTTTTTTGTTGGTTGCTGCATTTTAGTGACCTAAAAATATGAAACACCAAACTAATTATTAGGATTATGAAACATACAAGAATATATTAAGTGCACATTAATCAAGTGCATAGTGAGATTTTTTAGACTACACTAAATGTAAGACCACAACTGTAACATACCCAGATTCAAGACTGACAAATCCATGTACAATATTACAAGTTTTAATTAAAGATTTGAAACTTGTATGATCTTCAAGAGGAGCCCAATCTTTATATTTCAATATCCCAAGGAGGTCCTCTTACTCCATGCAATTATTCAAGCCAATAGGTACAAAGACCATATGAAGACATAGAATGCTAACCAAACATTTTCTAAGAAAATGGATAAAAATCATAATGACATGTCAAGATATCATAATCCCTATAGGAGCATTGTTCAAATATAAGGTAACCAATATACCATATGAAGTGGTCAAACACAAAGTGGCAAAGTCTAAAAGCCATGTACGATGATGATATCCCCATTGGATCATTATGGCAACAAAAGCTAATATTATTACTCAAATTCAAGAAGATAATGATGATACCAAGTATTGAGGACCAGTGATCTGTACACTACTTGATGGTCAACTAGCACATTGATCCCAATCAGTTTGTTAATCAAATATTAATCCCCTTGACCCCTTAATCAATGGATAGAATAATCAAAATTACACAACCAGAAGTTGATAGTGAACAAAAAACATAAACCAATTAGACACGATGCTAGGCCATTGACCATAAAGTACAAATTGGAAGATTAATTGATATCTAAAGAGACATGTCTAGACAATGATTTATTGTCTTTATTCAACAACAATATACAAGAAGAAATAAAAGGTGCTTATTGTGAACAAACCAATTTGGATCATAAGAGAAGTGATTAGAGATTATTATGAAAGGGTGTGACTGAGAATAGATATAACTCACATCATTTACAACATGACTAATCATTTCTAATGCAAGCTATAAAAAGGTAGTTCTATCATTCAACTCAAGATGATTGGAAGAACTTATTATATTTTGTATCTCACAATGATCACTCTGTAAGAGAGCATATTGCCTTTGGCACCCATTCAATGTAGGCATATAACGTCTACCATTAGAAATGAAATCATCTTTGAGTATATTTATATTGTCATATTAGACAACTTATCACAATATTTAGAGCATAAATATAAAGTTATATCAGAGATGGCCTGCATATTTGTTGACCTGCCAACATACATAAAGATAAGTTCATTGAAAAATTAGGTAGTTGAAACATCTCAAGATCTATTAGTGACATCATTTATAAGATATTATGTATTTGAATTGATGTTCTCAAATAGCCTATTAGTTATTATATATTTATCTTTTCATAAGACATCAACAAAAGTGTGGTAGGCCATGGAAAGAAAAATGTAATCTACATGAAACAAGTTCAATCAACTAGTCCAAATTTTATCTACCATGTGAGGGATGATTAAGATTTTATACATTCCAAGGATATTCAAAAATACATAGGTTAATAAACCATTCTATGGTAACATCATATATATGCATTTGATATAAGAAAAAGGTAAGAAATCTTGTATGTCTCACCTCAATTGGTGTCATCAATTCTAAAGGCTTCTCCCAACTAGACTACCTTGTCCTTTTATTGCAATAGTATCTACATGAAAAGTGGTACTTGACCATGAGAGAAAAGGCATAAGATAGTCATAGCTAAAGAAATGAATCAGTAAAGTATGTTGAACCAAGAAAAATAAAAAAACTTTTCTTTTAAACAACTTGCACCAAGTATTTCCAAGGGTGCAGAGCTCTCACAATCTAGCTGTGTGCAGTCAATGGATTACAATCTCACTGGGCTTGCAGTTCTATTCGTAATAAGTCCTCTTTGGCATAGAATGCATTGCTATGAATGTTATTGGCACCGGGTTCTTCAACTTCAACATTCACCTCTACATCCTACATACATACATTGACACTTTTTTCTCAATTCATCAGTGTTCCTATTAATTACATGTATTAAATACCATTTTAACTTTTGCAATTAGATTAAATCATTACAAAGTATGGGCCAAAAAAAACTAAATTAAATTCTTGCCATCCATTCTCTATCATTTCAACATTACATTTTTAGGTTTGCAAATTCTCAGTCTTATTGAGAATGTTTGATTCTTATGTTTGAATATCAAAATAGTAGCAACATGAGTGTGAAATCAAAACCTGATAAAAGTTCTAGACTAAACAACATTTGAACCTTATAAAAGTGCCAAAAGAAGTCGTATTCATAGTTTGCAACAATACAGATAAAGGACACTATTAGATGCCTAGATCTACAAAATTGTGCTAAGCCTGTCCTCCAATCTTGATGATTCCAAAGAATCCCATGATCTTCCTCATGCAAGAAGACACAATTCTTAATAGTTTTGACTCCTCCAGTGAAATTTGTGAAGTGCACATCAAAATATTTGATATAACCAAAACAATCACACCCCTAACACATGCAATATTCTTTGTCATTAAGAGTTTTTTGTGCTTATTTGAGAAAACATCTAATTTCTCACACCTATTATTAAAAAATGAATTTATACAAATTTTTTAACTCCTGCTACATTTTAGAGCAGATGAAAACAATTTACCAGAACAAAAATTTTAGAAAATTTATGAACTAGTATGTGTAAATTCTAAATTTCAATGTACAAAAAATTATATCACTTCATCTATGTCATTGGTTTTGTTGACCGACCACCTTCAATCAACCTAGCATTAGCTAAAGCTTGAGCAAGTTGCATCCCAACTGGTTTAGAACTCCCTAATGTTTGCTGGCTATAAGCATTAGTATATTGTATGGTGGGTAAGTAAGATTCTTGGCAAGAACTACTACCTTTCTTGTTTGACTTTAGATTAAGCAATGCCTTCCCATCATATTCTACAATAGACAACCAGTTATCATATGCCTTCTTCACTAATGCATCAACATAAACCTATCACAACAATAGATGTCATCATCATAAGTACATTCTATTCAATGTCTATGCATAAAACATGCTTCAATGTGCAAATAAAGATACCTTCTTAGAATTAGAGAGTGATTTAGCTGGATAATATTGCTGATTTACAATAAGACCGCTCAGTTCATAGACATTATTGAAGATAACCCCAACATTTTGTGTCTTGTTAGTGTAGTAGTCATACAGTTTTCCACTAAGGACACAAGTTTTTGCATGCTCTATTGTACTCTCCCACATCTTGTTTGACATACCACTTCCAAGGATCTACATCAAATCCAAAAAATATCAGCTACAGCAAGAGAAAATATTCAAATGACATTCACAACTAACTTGACAAATCAAGAGCTTACATTTCATAACTTCTGAGGATCTTTGACCACAAGCATCAAAAAGTCTTCAACTGTGAAAATACCTACTTTATTTAGTTTCTTGTGAAATTCAGATGTTGACCTGAGTGGGCCAGTCAAGGTGGATGTCAGATCTTTTATTGCTTGCTAATTTGCATTGATACTATGTGAGTGGATACAAAATAATGCTCACAAATCAAGGTAAGTGGGGTGACCATATATTGTTACCGAATAAAGCTTGTGCAAGACTATTATTTTCCAGACATTCATAGACCAAAATATGATGATCTCCTTCTACATAGCATCCATGCAATTTAACAAGGTTCTTATGTTGCACTGCAGATATTATAGCTACTTCATTTATAAACTCACACTTTCCTTGCTTAGATTTAGATGACAGTTGCTTCACTACTATTAATTTACCATCTGGAAGAATGGCCTTTTCCATAGTCAAGCACGCGAAGAAATAGATAAACTTTAATAAAAAATCTAAGGATAGAAATGATTTTTAATTGGCATGAACCAAGATAAATTAGTAGAAAGCATAAATAATGGAAACTTTATTTTTGCTCTCTAGAATTTATTTGTATACATGAATTCAAAACAAGTGAATGCAGATACTAGAATACATACTAACATACCTTATGAACTATACCGAATCCTCCATGGCCCAACTTGTTTTCTTCATGAAAATCACTTGTTGCATTCTTCATGTCAACATAGCTGAAAATGTTAGGTTTTGTGTGGATTCCTTTGAGTGTTGATAGAGAAACAAAGTGTAATGAGTATCAGTACCCTTACCAAATTCTACCCAATTAAAGCCAACCCAATTGGAAGAAAGAGATTACTAGAATTCAATTCCAAACACCAAATCAACATGTAAGACACTATGTATCCAAGTTTGAAGGCATTTCCAAATACACATAATTCATTCTCAAGAAATGCAGAGTTCCAAGTGATATGTTGATACCAAGTAGTACGGTTTGCGAAAATTCAAAGATATAAACAAAGTAAATACAAACTTCAAAATGCATGGATCTAAAATATTTAAAGAGTATAAATGCAAACAAATATAAGATTTTTTCCATTTTTAGTGTTGGCAATAAATGCCTTTCAATGTGCTCAATTTATAGAAAAATTAACTAGTGAAAGATCCAAGCTTCCATTCTAAAATTTTTACATAATAGGTTGTTTTCCAAGTCCTACAACCTCCAATATGGCATATAATCCTTATATGGAAGAGGCATCCTATATTTATGTTGCATTAAACATCATAACCTTCAAACTAGCTAGTCAATTAAAGCCCCAAGGGCATACGACATGAACTTACTGTACAACATCCTCATTAACATTTTTTCCCATTTGGCTATACAACTGTATTGGTATAGACTCAACAACATCATCAAGAGCAAGGAAAGATCCAAGTGAAGAAACTAATGATTGTGAGGACAAAGCCATAAACTGGTGATGAATTTTATCAAGAACCTGAGTCAAACAAATCATTTGTTACTAGTATAGTAATTATAGAGAAAGAAAAATTTCAACTCATGATTTGGATTGAAAAACAACAATCTAAAGCATTGAGACAAACCTCAAACAAAGCTTCTGCCAACATTAAAATTCTTGAGATGCTTGAACTAGTATTAGAATCTTGTGTCCCTCCAAAATTTTGGCATGAGCAATGTGAACTTTGACTGTGGCCAGGTAAATTACATGGTCTCTCATGACCTGCTAAACTCTCAGAACTGCTACTTACACATTGCAAAGTATGGACCTAAAATTGAATAAAATGTAGGGAAAATACAAGTCCCAACATCATCCACTTTTAGCACAAAAAACAAAAAGATAAGCACAACAAACTTGAGATCTTGCCCACTGCCTCTACTTGTCATGGTTCAACCCTCCACTTTCCATTATTCCATTGCCATAATTAGAGGTGTCATCATTCATTTGGATCCTCTCATCCCAATGCCTCTGACCTGCACTCATAGATCTAAGAGTGTGAAGAAACTAATTTTTTAAAATAGTTGGCAGCGTCCTAGTATACCTACTAGAGGAAGCTCTACTTAAGGCTTCCCAAAACCTTCTCCCATTGTGTATTCTTGCTTCCTTGTCAATAGAATCACCCCTGCTAAATGAGTCCTTAGATGATGTTGTCTTCCTAAGCACTCTATCATGGAGTCATCCAACACTGTGTGTTCTTCTAAAATTTATATTACTTTCATAATGGTCAGGGGTCCCCCTTTTGTGAAAGTGTCTTGCATCTATTGATTCTACCAAAGTTGAACAATGAGTTGTAGAAAATGTAGTTTGATTAGAGACAAATGCAAAATTGCTGTTAAAAGTTGTGTTCCATTGTGAACCTCCATTGCTAGCACCTTGAACATTGAAAGATTATGGGAATACATCTTTTTCTAGCATACCTAAAGGATGATCTTCATATTCTTGTAATCTTACTTGCATTGGACCAAAATTTTGTTGCCTAGATCTACTTCTACATGGATTATATGATCTTCTTCCCTACCCTTTTTATAGATCTGTACCATTTATTAAATGACTATCCTTAGTTCCTGTGTTCTGCCCATTGCTTGATAGTTGATTCCTGGGTCATCTTGCAAATAATGAATATGATTTTGATGACCCTAAACTTGTGGCCTTGTTTAACCTAATATCAAAAGGATGTTTCTTGTAGTTAGAACCATTTGGGCAATGATTATTAGCAGAGTTACCTTCCCCTCTACCTAAATATCTATTTGGAAAAGTGCTTGAAGGTGCTGACGCCTGAGAATTGCAAAATAATCTGGAGCTCCCACTTGAGTGAGAAACTAAATGAATGAGCCTCTTTTTGCTTCATGGATTGTATCTTATAGAAGATTTGGGTATGCATTTAATATTTCCCCTAAGATAATTCTCTGGATTGGCATCTATAGGCCAACTAAATGATTCCTCATGAGATGTAGAATTTTGGAACAGTTCAAAGCAGAATAAGTAATCTAAAATTTTTGATTGAAAATGCATCCTTCTATCTCTAGATACTTGACAAAGAACAAAAATGATGGAAAATTAGTTTTAATTTCATGTACACAAGTTTCCCAAATGACCAGGTCTCACAATTATTTACAAAAAAAATATTAGAAGAGAATTGTTCTCACTAGATTGTGCAGTTGGCATGCAGAGTATACATATAAAAAGAGAAAAAAATTATAGAAAGATCAAAGGAGATAGAACCTTAATTGCATTCTGCCAACCAGATTATAGGTAAAATTGAATTTAGAAGGACCCGCATACTAAAATGGACAACTTTCTAACTAGAGTATTCTTGAACCATAGAATAATGTTGATGAGATGCAACTTTTAGACTCCATATAATTCCAATGATGTCCAAAGTCTTTAAATTAGATGAAATTATTGCAGGCGATCCTTAAGATTGAGTATATTTTCTTCTATGTTGACACCTCTTGATTTACAAGCTTCTAATACTAGGATTGATCTGGTGTTGCATGCAAATCATAAATTTCTTGTTGGATTTTACATGGTTTGAGAAGCATTGCATTAGACTTTCCACAGTTGAGCCGATAATTTTTTTGCAAATATTAAGAGTATCCTAAAGTGTCTCCTCAAGAATTCTAAAAAGCTTATAAACTTGAGTTTTATATTTTCTACAACTTTTTTGATTTAATCTAAAAGACAAAACTATACTAGTATACACAAAATGGCCCATGTAGCCACCATAGCGAAACACTCCTTTGTTACTAATTACTAATAGGAGATGTAAGCATTGTCAATTTTTTGCCCTATAAAAATCTATTTTATGAACTTTCTCCTTTTCAAGTTGACACTATAATCTTCATTGGCAGGAAATAAATGGTAAGAAAATTGACTTTATATCATGGTATCCTGCAACTATGCTGATGAAGCTGAAGATATTCAAAATTCATGCCAAAGATTCTTCTAGATCTGTGAGGCCCTACATTGCATTAAGATCAACTGGACAAAAAAAAAAGGTAAACTATTTGAAACTTTTAGTGGTCTATAAATTTACCACCACCTTATTGACTTTACAGTCAAGTTAGAGAGACTACATACAGACCTGGAGAATTGGTTGTCTCTAGAAACCAATATTTTATAATCTGCATGCCTCACATTGGTTTGTACCAACTACCACCAACTACTTTATACCCAAGAAAGTTTCGACTTGGCCTTTGATAGTAAATAGTCATTGCCTCCATCCCTTCTTCTCCTAGTTCCATTGATCTGCCTAACATCTCTGGCATTTACCTTGGCTAGCTGGTAGTCACCTAAATCACTCATGTGATATGCCATGCATGGGTTCATTCTCAATTTTAGAAGGTAGTCTGCAGATGCCTAGTGTGTTTCCTTTAATATTGCACATCATTATGCTTTTCCAGTCATAATGAATGATGTCAGTTAGTTGTATTTCCTGCCAAAGTAATCAAAATAGCCACACCTCCTTTATTCCTTAATTTTTGGAAATGTGTAATCTCCTTCAGACTCATCACTTGCTGCTTACAAATTGGCATCATTAGTAAGTTGTAACTATTACACGAGCATATTCCTTAGTATAGGGAAAAGTTTTAAAGTATGAAACTAACACAATCATAAAGATTCTATTGATCTACCTCTAGCTATTGTCCTGTACTTGCATTTGAGATACATGCACTATGATAATCCTTGACTGGGATATTTGCTTCTACATAGTTATTTCAGCTAACCCACAAGGTTGTCAATTATCACTCAGAAATTGTATACTTTAAATCATGAAGTTAGAAATTCAAAGTCTATGATTTCAAAGCATTTAGGTGAGATTTCATCCTCTTTTCCTTGCATAAGCAAAAAAATAGAATGCAATGGGCATCATTGAATCTTTTTCTTGTTTCCTTTTTTCATTACTGCTCAACAGGCAAGTTGGATGTTGAAATTTACAAATTCCAACATAACATTGTTTATCAAAATATAGAAAGTCTAAATGTTTTGTTTTTTTAGGTCTAGATAAAGGAAAGGATGAATTTATTTTCAGAACACATAGAGTTTTTGCACCAAAACTATGAAAAAAATACTTTGAAATTATTATGATAGGTGAATGAAGAGTAGCATTGCTCTTGCATACTATAATGATTGGCTTATTGTGAATTGCCATTTTTATTGAAAAGAATGCAGTGCCACACTAGATTCAATGGCTGCAAGTTTGTTGAGCTTCTTAAAGAAACCCTCTATCTTGCATGTTTAATAAGTTATTAGTACAGCCTTACGCAACTTTCATTTCATTTTGGAATCTTGGGTTACCCATTGGTGGAATACTGGTCAATCCAAATTGGTTTGTTTTCAGTGTTTACACTCTACGAGAAAAAACAACTCTGGCAAGAATTTAAAGAATACAAGGGTTACTCGAGATAGAAATGATGGAGGAACATAGTTTGGAAACAATTTTACAATATTTATGTATAAAGATTCTAGAATAAAGGACCAATTGACAAAATAAGCAGCAACCTAATCAAGTTATCAGCATTAGCTTTAATCGGGATATCAAAAGGTGTTTTACCCCGAACGTGATAAAATTATCAAGATGAAATAACCCCTATGCAATAAAACTATTTATAAATCATTTGTATCAACCATAAAAGAATTCCAATCACCACCAAGATGCAATGTATTTTGGGATCAAATAAAAACTATGGTAGAACTTTATTTTCTGGTCAATTGTTTCAGTTGAGATAAAAGGGACCTCAAATAGTGAATTCTATTAAAGATATGTCTCTAATCAGCACTCAAGAATAAACCTTAGCCACTAAAGACTACTCAAAAGGAGCTAGAAGTGTGCATATGACTTGAATCACAGTTTTGGATAAATAAGGAAGCAGGCTTGGCTTAATACATGACAAATTACAATTACGAAATAGATTAGAATTGAGTCACATGAAAATATGGGATCAATATTGACAGAAGTTTTTCCTTGGCTATAAGCCTATAAAAAATAAGGGTTAGGATCACTGATTGAGTAAAGGGCTTCTCTTGGATTTGTTATTTCCCGTTTTAAGATTGTTAACTGAACTTCTCATCCCTACCTCTGCATTAGGCATTTAAATTTGCCTAGGAGGTGTAGAAACTCAATTTATTTTCTTGCAGGGTGGAAGAAGAGGGTATTAAAAGCATGTTACAAGAACAACTCTGAAGATAAAGAAAAGAGGCCTCTCAGGGATAACAAAATAGAATACACACCAATGTGTTATTAGGAGAATTCGAAGGAGGTCAAAAAAACCTAGTAGGACAAGTGTAGAGGGTGTCAACTAATTTGTAATTGTCCTAGATGAGTGCAAAGTTTTTGAGATATATTCAATGGATGATGCTTCTATGTACACAAAAGAAACCTTGACTATTTCTCTAATTTGTGAGAGGGGTGTATTGTCCTTATCTAGAATAAGATTAAATTGCAATATTAAAATTGAAAGTTAGTGAAGTCGACGAAGAAGGAAAAATTAGGTGCCCTATGGTAGACTGTGAAAGTTAGTGAAGTTGATGAACAAGTTTGTATGCTTAACATTCAACTCAACAAATGGAAGTTGGTTGAGTCAATTTCTTAAGTAGTAATAGGGGGCCTTTTATATGAGAGAAGAAGTCTCTGTTATGACAGGGGGAGAAGAAGGATCGGGTTATGTATTGGTGAACAAGAAACAACAAATGCAAAATCTTTCTATTTTCTGCAAATCGACTCCATTTTGAATCCCAATTTGATTGGATCTCCATATGTTTTGACCGAGTCACTTCATCATTTGTTGTGTTTTTCTGTTCAATTTCACATTATAGTCACAATTAATGGAAGACTATATTGGAAGGAAACTCAGACACATATAGATAAGACTTTTTTTCCTTTTGTTTCAAGGATCTTTGAACATGGAAATGTGTTTACTTTGGAATGGATGGAGTTGAAAATAATTTTATAGAGGTTATCATTCTCCAACAATACAAGACCATGCAAATACAACTTCAACCTATATGAAGATTGTCAAAACTTATGCTATTTCATGGAGCTACTAAACACCAGATAACATGCAGGGTATCAAGAACTCATACACTTAGTATGTTTTCTATATCATTTCTATCCTCAGTAGGGACTAGAAAGTAAGTTTTCCTTATTTATTGTCTTGAAGTCCATGGTAGCATTTTCTTTTGGTGAAACAAAGTTGGTCTTCATGGTATTGTGCCTAGATGGATGACCTTCACTAGGTATCTTTGTGCTATGCTTTATTCACACCCAATGATGGTGTTATTGACCCCAACTAGACTTTGTCTACGTTAATGTGTTTCATGCAGATGTATCCCCCTTTCTTTGCAAATGTGGTAATGTTTAGGTGAAAATGCTTCTTGGAAAGAAAATATGTCATTATTGTATTGATGAAAAGTTTTGGATGGTTTCATTATCAAGTATAATACTATAAAGTTAATAAACAACATTCTTATCAAACTAAATGTGGTATACATTTTAAAGTCATAAATCATGGAATGAGTGTCTAAAAGACGTTAATGCATAGTGAGTAGAAATAGATCTTGAAGACCTTAGAAGGTAAAATACAAAATAATTAAAGGCTACGAGACTGTCACAATGAGGAATAACACAATGAGGTAAAATAAAAAATATCAATGACACCTCTCCTTTGTTATCTTCATCCAACATGGGAATAATCATCTATGATAATGGGTAATCCTGTACTGTATAATGGACTACGTCAACTACATGAATAACAAAAATGATCAAGAATTTGAGCAATGGTCTTGTGAATTCTATAAGGTATCAAAATGTTTTAGTATAAAACACAATTGGATGGGATCATTCATTTTGGTAAAAATTGGCTATAGCTATGAACATTTTTGAGCATTTGTTAGAAGATGGTGTTCATGGAATGAACCCGGTCAAGGAATACACTATTTTAGTATCATTATAGGTTCTAAACCCTTCCAATTGGTTTGAAAACCCTGTTTATACATTCCATCCTTCTGGTTTGTTTTGAGAGTCTTTGGGGTCTCTATAATCTTCAACTTTGGCTTGGTTGTGTGTGGTGCTCCTCCATCAGCAAAGTAATTGGAAACTTTGGAAATTGCTAAAATAGGTTTGTTGCTATTATTATGGATAAATCTTATTTCTCATTTAAGTCCTCAAAATGATAATATGAACAAGGAGAATCTCCAAGATTTTGGTTCCTAGATTTAAACCAACAATCATAGCACAAGGTATCTTACCTTGCCTAGAATTAGCGATCTCAACACCAAAACCACTAGATTTACCTCGACCAAAGTCTACACCAAGAATACCAGATTTAACACCTTGACCAAAAATAATAGTTTCAACCTCCTTCTAAATGAGAATAGAGCCTGTAGACTTAACAAGAGACATAATGTTGGAGGAAGAGAATATTAATACATTTGTTGTCAAAGGCAACCATACTGATTATCAAATCATAGCCACTAAGTTGATCACATTGAGGACTGAATTAGGAGGGTTGAAGACCAATATTATCAACCTCAAAAGGAAGATAGGGAGTCTCTTGAGATTTAGCCTCTATGTGATACATAGTTCAGCAAAATCTATGTGTCTCATGCAACAGAAAGTACTGGGAAAGGACGTTGAGAATGAATAAAAATATAATGAACTATTCAACTTATTTATGGATGACTGGAGCCATGTGCTCCATCAATCAGGATGTGACATAAAAAAAATTTGGCCATGCATAGCTCTCCAAATCCATTTCGTTCTTAATATTGTAATTGTCTGCAGGGGCTTTTTGTGAAAACTCTTTTTATTTTTGTGTTGACTAGTAAATTGGACTATGTTTCTAGTAAGAACATATTATTACTTCTTATTCTTCCCATCATAGCTATTGGCTTACTGTACTTCATTTCCTAGGTAAAAATTTCATCCACTTATAGATTACTGCTAGATTCTACTATAAATATGTCATTGGACTATGTGCTGTCAATAATAGCTTACAATCTGTCATTTTTCTCTAGTGTAGTTTTTTATATTGATTTTTTTTTAGTGTGCTCTAATTTCTAGTTGTTAGTTACATCTTTGGGCTATGGTTTTGTAAGGGAGAGCACCCTTGTTTTGCTACTAATTAATATCCAAAACAAGCCAGTCAATGCAACCCATGAACACTTTATAAAGAAAAACATGAAGATCAAGTTTTCATTGGCAAGTCAATAACAAATAGTGCAACGCTTATCATAGTTGTTCAATTTTTGTGGAGAAAACCATTGGATTAGAAGGCCTAGGCACATAAGCATTATATGTGACCTATCCACATGACAAGAACAATCATTGCTATTAGACAAGAGCTTATGGGATAGTAAAAAATTTCTACTTCCTAAATTGCCAAAAATATGTATTGAATTTTTTGAAGTTTGAAATACTCCCACAAAGGTTTCTACATTCATGTGTGATGCGCGTATTTGAAAGACACAAGATTTTCAAGAAGTGGCCCTATTGATAAAAATAATACAATGGAATGGGAAACCTTGACAATAGAAAGAGAAGTTCATGCCATTATAAATAATATTTATGATTTTTAATATCTTTTTGTACAACCAAACCCAACTGCAAAAAAAACACCTCTCATAGCTATAAATTCAAACCTAAATAGGTAACTCACACCATAAGCTATATTTCTCAACCTTTAAACTCAGGGTGCTTAATTATAGGAACCTTTCACATAGGCAAAAAATTAAATGGCAACATAAACAAATAGTGAATCAAAATAAGAGTTCAAATAGCCAAAATATAAGGTTGATTAACCTCTTGGAAAAAGTTCTGAACCATGAATGTGATCATCTAAAAAAAAGTTGCAATAAACATGAATAGAAAAGATTAACAAAAGGCTAAATTGAATGAGTGGCAAAAATTTGGGACAAAAAACTTACTGGCTTGAAAAGTTGTGATAAAATTTTAAAAACATGTTAATAGAAAAAACAGATACCCCCAACTATTATATTAGACAGGTATGCGAGGGGATAAACTCACTAGAAATTTTTATGGATGAACCAATAGAATGACACCACACTATTTAATATGCAACTCTATGTTATCAATTGAAAATTATGTTTGCATTACTTAAATCTTTCTCACAAGCTTGAATAAGAGATGCAAGTACTATGCTCTATTTAGTCCAGGGATATTATACGTGGAAGTACTAAAAAAACTCGAATGCTTCAGCCTTCTTTTATCTATTGATTAATACAAAGTAATTCAAAAATGCATCCACCAAATCTCTTAGTCATTGAGAGACATTTGGCTAACCTATAGTCTGCGGGTGTTGAGGGCCAAAGATGGGGAGCTTTGAGAGAATTAGGAGCATTGTAAATCCACCCAATCAGTATTCTGCCCTCTGAAGCCCTCAATCTAATCTCTTTTTCCTTCCTCTTGCTACTTTTCTTGCATTCTCCAAATCATCTAGAGGAATACCATGATTCACGACCACCTGCAACAAACAAACACATGTGAATAATGTTAACCTAAGAAATTATTCATCCTGCAAACCCTATCCCACAAAACTAAGAAAATTTTTTGCCCAAACCCTATCCCGAACAAAAGTACTAGTAGTAACAGAGGCATAAAATTTTACATGTGAATTAGTGAATCACTTTTGGCTTTGTCCTGATTTGAGCAGTTTTGGCACTGAATGTGTTTCTTACTAAAGACTCACCATATCCTATGAAATCACTCACCAAAAACTGACCAAAGTTCAGTAAAAATGCACGCAAAATGTGTTTCTCATCTCAAGCATCCACCTTTATCCAAATGTTGTTAGTCCAAATTGTATTATGACCCAAGTATTTTGACCAACTTGGGAATACTTTGGGTATTTTAAACTTAGTTAAATAATGTTGGTCAAAATTTTGACCAAATTGGGAAAATATTTTTTTTTGTGATCAATGCGGGAATGAAAAAAAAAACTAAAGAGGATTCATAGCTCTGGTCAAAAATTTTTCTAGAAAAAATGGTGCAAATGTACTAGTGACAAGTACTTATTTGGTGTTCATTGGTTTGTATTCTTGATTTGGTTATGGTGGTATATCTTCTTTGTTGAAAATCATGATTTTTTTTTTGAGGAGCTCAAAATGTGCACTTTGAGTTCCTTGATAGTTTGATTCCTTGGTTGATTCTTAGTGTTATTATGGTTTTTTTTAATCATGATGTCATGGGTAGCCTAGATACATGGTTTAGTGGGAACTTGTGATAGTGATGAGGTGGCAATTTAGGATTAGTTCCTAGTTTGGTTTGTATCTTCTTGGTTTGGAGATATTGGTTTCACTTAGTACTAACACTTTTATTTTTTTAGTGTAGACCTAGGGGATATTTAGGTAGGAGATGAATTTTATGATACCATGGATGACTCTATATCATAATTGGGTGGGATTTTTTGACATGATATAGTATTTATAGATGTTGGAGGTTTGTCTTAGATCCTATTGGTGTAGGAGCATCTTCAACATTTGTATGGTGCACTTGGTTATTCATGGTGTATGGAGATGGTTCTTCATCATGTGTGGAGATGGTTGCATCTTTAGGACTCATGGGGTTCTTGGAAAATGTGTGATTTATGCTTTCAGTTGACATGTTATCCTTGGTATTAGGATGGTTTCATTATTATGTCATATTCTTGATATGTGTTTAGAGTTTTTTACATGTTATAGTATGTTCATATGGAGCATGTTATCTCTTTTGTTGAGATAGTTTAGATCATGTTGTCATGTTTTTTGTTCCTGAGGCCATGGTTGGAACTTTGACATTGATATTGGTTTAGTTTCTTTGTATTGAGTACATTGTGTTGACACTTAAATATGATTACACCACTAAGTAATCCTATTTAGTCATCTCCTAGGACATTATTGATTAAATATTTTATATTTAATTAATAAATCATCATCCCTTATTTAATTAATTATAGTCCAATTGATAAAATTAAATGATAACCCAAAATTGATTTATCAATTAAATCCCCATTCCTTTATTAAATTAAATAAATTAATAAATGAGTTTAATTTAATCTCACATCCCTCCTTTTATTAAATAAAACATTTAATAAACCAATTCCAAACCCCTAACCATACCTAAATGTCCAATATTAAATTTGGGGTCAATAGGTTAGGTAGCACATGGTCAGAAGCATGGCATGGGATGTATGGATTTATGCTTGTTTATATAGTTTTCTTGGTTGTGGTTATGGCTTTGAAGGCTTCTATAGTTGTATTGCAATGAGTTTTTGTTGAATAATACATGGTTATGGATGTCTTTGGAGGGTAGGTTTTTTCCCTCCATTAGGATTTCCCAAGGTATATCTTGTGTCACATTTTTTTTGGGTATGTTATCTATTCTCTTGCATGAATATTTTAATTACATGTTTATTTTAGATCTATTATGGATTATGTGAATATAGTTATATTATTTGTTTCAAGTTTTCTTATATATCATAGTAATACAAATACTTATGTATTATCAAGATTGGAGATCCCTAGAATCAAAATTCACATATGGAAAAACATAAAATATATCATAAGAAATCTCAAAAAGCCTGTTTCAAAACTTCACCTTCAAACCCATAGTTTCATTTGTCTATGGGAATGCATTTCATACTCATGGGATCATTGTGTTGTGGGTTTGAACTATAAGTTTTTTTCCTACGGTCCTACTCTGTGAGATCCCAAGTTGACTCGAGCAGGTTCACCAGTTTTCATTAACCAATTTATGTTTTTGATTCTTATAGGGGGATAGCTCGAAGCCATATTTTTTGGAATCTTACCTTTAACTATAGTCCAATTGATAAAATAAAATGATAACCCAAAATCAATTTATCAATTAAATCCCCATTTCTCTATTTATTTAAATAAATGAATAAATATATTTAATTTAATCTCACAAGCCTCCTCTTATTAAATAAAATATTTAATAAATCAATTCCAAAACCCTAACCATCCCTATCATTATCCAAATCCAACCCATTCATCCATACTAGCCTCTCTTAGCTAGCTACTTAACCTACCTCATTAAGCCCCAACCCACTTCCCTCCTAATTCCATCCTAAGCCAAACCTAATCCCCCTCCTAAACATGTACATAAATTTAAACATGGGTTAAGACTATCTAACCCAAACCAAAGTCATGACCCTCTTACATTCCTATCCAAGAGCATTTATGGCTCTTACATGCCTTAAATTCCTTTAAATGCCTCTTACATCCCTCTTCCATACTCCTCCTCCCTCATAATTCCCTTTGATGCTCCACTTTTACCATCCAATCCTCTTATGACACCTGTCCCAAGGTTAGATCTTTGAAGAAGCACAATCCATGTACTCCCCCTTCCTTGCATCCTAGCCCTTCCTCACCCTTCCTCCATCATCACATCTTGGCCCTCCATCTCACCACCCTTTAGCCTATAAATTGGATCCCTTACCCTCTCACAAATCATCATCTTTTAATGCAAACTTATAATGCTCCATCAGCCACCACAACATATCCATTTACATCCTTTCCATGTCAAAATCCACACACACCACCATTGTTGAATCTTTCACCCATCTCCAGACTTGATAAAAAACCTACCACTTTAAGCTTGAGTACATCTAAGCATACATCCCTCAATTGATAGATATATCAAAGTTATCAAGATTACACTCAAGGACCTTACCATTCTTGGTTTTCTTTCCTCCATAGTGTTCCCTTCATATTATGATACATACTACTTGTTATTTAGTTGTGGATGTTAGTGAATTCTTAATGTTCTTAGTATATTATATTTCATAGCTCTACACATTGATCATATGTTGGATACTTCATGATATTGCTATGTTGAATTTTGAGTTGGCATGGGTTGATTGGTTATAGGTGCTCATGGATACTTCAAGACAATGGTGATGCTAGTTTCTCTTGGAGTAGAGAAGTATTGGTTGGGATAGTTAATAGTTTCTATAGGAAGTTAGAGTGGTATTCACTTGATATCTTTGTTGAAACTTGGATATCTTTATGAACATTCTCATTTCCCACTCTTAGTCTACTCAACGATTTTCTATTTGAGAGGTATAACCTATTATTTTTCTTAGGTGCATTATGTTTATGCTTGTCTTCCATGGATATGGATCTTGAGCTGTGGTACATAAGTAATCTATGGAGGATTCATTTGAGAGATTTTTTAGCATTTTTTATCTCCTTATGCATATGTTGTTATGTTGGTTGAGTTTGGGAGATGGTTTAATATTGGAAATATTCCTTGGTTTAGGAATGGTTTATGAGTTTAATTTTCTTGTGAGAGGATTACATCCATGATTGGTTATATGGTATGGTTTGGGTGTTGTATAGGCTTCTTATTGGTGGTTTTATGGAGGAGATATTAGTAGGAACATTTTACATCTAGAGGTGTGTATAGAAGGACATGATACAAGTTATGTTTTGCATAGTTTCTCTTTTATCTTGGCTATCTTCTTGGGTGTTCAGTTTCACTTACATTGCATTTGAGATTGGTTGGAGATTTTTATCACTAGTTTGTGTTCATGTATGTCATATGAGATATGGAATGGTTATTCCTTTATCTATCTCCTTTTTTGGTTGTAGAAAAATTTGAAGAGTGTTGGATACATGTTATGAGAGTTTATCTTATAGGCTATTGGTTTATATATTGTACATGTCCTTAATATTCCATGGATTCACTTCTTTGAGATGTTGTGATTGGATTGGTTATAGATTTGACATTAGCTTTTACAATGGGAGCCTCTTGGTATATATGTGGTAGATATTTATGTTGAGGCTTATGGTTACAAACTATAGATTGGATATGTTGATGATGTGAGATTAACTTGGTATAATATTGGAGGTATGGATAGTTCAATGGGCTGGCACTTGATGTAGGTCTATCTCAGCTATCAATATTTGAAAACTATATATACATATGATTACCTTTGGATTATGTTTTTGTGCTTGACATTTTAGTTGGTACAAGATTTTATGATCTTCTTATGTGACACGTTGGGTAACTTTCTCTTTGGATGGCTTCTATGTATGTCTAGTGGTAGTGGCATAATAAGAGGTGGCTTCATCAATGTTTGAGATGTTGGATACTTTGATTTCATTGTACAAGTACTAGGATAGAGGACATGGTAAACTTTGATCTATGATGGTTGATGTTCTAGGAGGGATTGTTCCATTGTTCATTTATGTGGGTACAGATTGACCCTATGCAATGTATACAAGTGGGAGATGTCAAAATAATGGGTGTTGTACACATTGCATAATATTATTTATATTTTATTAAGTGATGTTGCACCTAGGATCACCTAGATAGATGTGCAACATGTGAAGATTCCCATAGGATATATTTTTGATGAGTTGTATTGTAACATTGTAATAATATTTGATGTAATTATTTAATATTGGGGAATATATTAAATGTCCAATATTAAATGTAGGGTCAATGGGTTAGGTAGCACATGGTTGGAAGCATGACATGGGATGTGTGGATTCATGATTGTTTACATAGATTTCTTGGTTGTGGCTATGGCTTTGAAGGCTTCTATGTTTGTATTACAGTGAGGTTTTAGTAAATAATACATGGTGATGGATGTCTTTGGAGGCTAGGTTTCTTCCTTCAATTAGAGTTTCCTAGGGTATATCTTGTGTCACATTTTTTTGGGTATGTTGTCTATTCTCTTGCATGTGGATTTTAAATGACATGTTTATTTTAGATCTATGATGGAGCATGTGATAATAGTTATATTATTTGTTGCAATTTTCCTTACTTATCATAGTAATACAAATACTAGATAGGTTAGCAGGGTGAGATCCATAGAATCAAAATTTACATATGGAAGCATATAAGGTATATCATAAGAAATCCTAAAAAGCCCATTTCTAGACATTACCTTCAAACCTGTGATTTCATTTGTTTATAGGAACACATTTCATACTCATGGGATCACTCTATTGTGGGTTCGCATTGCGTCTTTTCCCACAACCCACTTTTTCTCTATTTTTCACCAAGTTTTATACCATAGTCCTATGCTATTTGACTACATTCCCACAATGTGGGACCACAATTTGACTCCCATAGGTTTGTTGGTTTTCATCAACTAGTTAATATTTTTTATTCTTACAGGTGGATAGCTCATAGGCATTTTTGGGATTCTGACCTTTAAATATTTTTGTAGGTTCACATAGATTTCTTTGCAAAAAAAAAAGGATAACATGAAAAATTGCCTTTCAATGGTTTAGTAGGATATTGGCTATTCTAAGTTGATTTACATATATAAAAAATAACTAAAGAATTTAAATAAAAAAAATTCATAGTCAAGCATTCATTTTTTGGGATTTTGGTGATGTTAATCAAGTTGTTTGTTTATAGCATTACAAATCAGAACATTCTAGAAACAACTAACCATGTGTCTTGTAGGTTTTCCTTAAAATTTTATTGTTCTTTGGAATGAACTTGAATTATTAAACACTTGTTTTTGAATGCATGTTGCACTTAATTTGATAAATGAAATACACTCTTGAATGGCTAAAGTTACAACAAAGAAATCCAATCTTGAATGCATAATACATTGAACAAAACCATTCATTTAAATGAATGTTATTAAAATACAATATTGAGTGACTAATAAATCTACATACTTTCATTGGAATGTATGATTAAAAAATACAATCTCGAATGCCAAAGATCAATGAACCATTTCTATGATAAACACTTCAATTTGGGCATAAAACACTTTAAAACAACTCAAATACCTAAAAATCATTGAACATTGCAAATTGACACACTTCAAACTTTGGGGCTTAAAAAAAATTCATCCAATCTTGAAAGTTCTAAAAGAAAATCACTCTTATTCTCTCTTTTTAAAGCTTTCCCGTGCAATTTGTTTATGTTGACTCAATTTCTTATGTTCACCATCACTATTAAGTTGTAATAAATATTTCATGCTTATCACAAGTGTTTTTTATTTATAGATAGGAAAAAAAAATTAAAAGCTTTAAAATCTTGAGATTGTTCCTTTTAGCACATCTTTGACTTCTCTCTTTTTGCAAACTAGGACTAGCAAGATTATCCACAATAACCTAGGAGTGCTTCTAACTAGTTCATCATCCTTTGGGAAGTGCATCCTCTTTGGATGGAAGCTGAAACTAGTAAAAAATCTTGCCAATATATAAATGAGAGGAAGGTTAACCTTCTTGCTCCATTAGACAAGTTTAGGTAGTGTGTTTCTAGGGGTAGCTTGAGGTGGGAAAACTTTCCCATGATTTTGGCATGTCTAGAATATATTCTTAAGTGGATCACATCTGTAACAATTGAGTGGCTAATTCCATAGATCTAATTACAAAACAATCTAGTAACTACCCTTATAGTCTTACATCAAATCAAAATTGACCATAGGGACAAAGTATGCTTGAATTTCCTTATTTATGGAATAACCTTGACACGCCTCACAATAGGTATATAATAATCATGCTCTAATCCATGCTTAGGAATAATGTCTTCAATATAAGGATTATTTTTCCCACTATGAGGTGCATTTAATCTTGTTAACCTAGGGACATATACTTGAAATGGTCGGCATAGTATGTGTACTAGGTATCTTATGTGTCACTATGTTTATGCTGCAGGAAAGTAAAATGCAAGGAAAAGAAATTACATTATTGTTGCAGGAAAATAACACACTTAACTCTATGAATACTAGAAATACAGTGAAATGCTAACATAAATTTCAACTCAATTCATCCACTATTGTTCTTACATATGCTGCAAGAAGATTCATGTAGTATGATGCTACAGGAAGGAACTTACAACTTCTACTTGCAATACTAATAATGCTTGGAAAAAAAATCTATACTATCCTAATCTAATCCACCTCCCAAGTGGGTCCCCTTGGTTGGCTTCAACTAAACTACTAAGATAGGATAGAAGCCAAAAACTATTTCATTACATTTCAAAAATTCATTACATGGAAATAACACATAGAACTATAAAAACACAACTCACTGTAAAAGTTAATAGTCTGTTCTCATAAACTCTCTTCTTCTATATATAGGAGATCGACACTTTTTCTAAAATAGAAAAGAAAACAACCTAGCTATAAATTCACAAGAGAGAAAGAAGGAAAATAAAAACTCAAGGTGGGAAGAAGAGATAATAGCTTAAGGTGGGAATAATAAAGTCCAAACAACTACTTGCCATAATAATAAACACAAAGAATGTAGTAAGTCTTTATAGCTCCTCTGTACTCGCTACCATGTCCTTTGGAACCATTATGACTTTTCTCCACCATGGTTACATCTCAACATTCTTTTCTCCTTGAATGCTATTTGTTGTCTTCAATGTTCATCTTTGAATTCTTCCAATCATCTTCAGCTTCATTACTAATAGGTTAGTTATAATGCAAAGATAATTGCAAATAAGAATTTTTAGATTAAATTCAAATATAAGAACACACATTTTGATAATTATATGAAATATTTCATCATATATATGATATTGGCAAAAGATGAAATACTATCTACCCATAGGTTAATCATTGGTTTAGGTAAACATAAGTTCACAGATGTCTTGATAAAAATGAAACAGAGTATTAACAAAGTTTCTAAAACTATCATGAAATAGAGGTAATATTTAGCCTCATCATCTGCCCTCTAGTAAATCGATGCTTTTCCTCAAGCATGGCATTTCCTAATTAGTGATCTGAATTCCCCCACTTTTGCCCTTCCTTTCCTGCTGCTCATGAAGGTATAATAGATTCTTTGTGTTCTTTCCCAAACCTCCCTTCTATTTTCCTCATGTAACTTGTCAAATCTATTAGCATTAATGTCATATAAAGGCCACATGAGCATTAGAGGTTGCATAGTGAGTGGGCACCATAATTTAGGTCTAGCCTATTTTCCAACCTCTAGATACTTTTGAGCTCAATGAAGGGTAGCTTCCAAGTTGATGGGACTATGTGGCTCTAACCTTTCAAGCGACTTAGGTAATTTGGCCCATATACTTCTAGTACCAACCATAGCTCTGTGGAAAGAAAAGTAGGGCAAGTTCTCATAATTAGCATAGGCCTTGGCTCAAGCAGAAAAGATTCTATCCCTTACTCCCTTGTTCTTATCCCATAAGTTAACCTGAACCAATCCCTAAGAACTTCTTCTAGTTTGTTGCTCTCTGCTCTTAATGGTAGGGGCTCCGTCCTTTCCTCATCTCTATAATTATTCAGCTTTCCTATCATAGTTTTTTTCATTAGACATCTAGGAAATCAAAGCTCTTAAATGTATATCCCCTATATAGAGTAAAGGGTTTCATTGCATTTCTAAAGGGATAACAAAATTATGCACATATAATTCATAGAGAAAATTCTACTACCAGGATGGAAAAGTATGATATAAACCATAGAATTCTTAGGCTGATTTAAACTCTACATTTAAATTCTTAAGGGTCAGCATGAGTTGGAATAAGAGAAATTATTCTTTTAAACAGAGAGCATAAATTCATGGAGGCGGTCTACAAGCAAGTGCTTGATTAGCTAATTTGAGGGCATGATTCATCCTTTGTTTTTGATTCGCCAATTGCTCTTTCAAATGTATAATTTCTACACTCAGAGGCACTATATCTTTCTTCATTCTTTTCCTCTCCTCTTCCCATAAGGCCTTAGCAAACATATATTGTCCAAACAACTAAAAAAGGAGTTTCTACAAGCTAATGGAACCATTGTCTTCTTCATGATTTATTTTCTTTTTTCTCTATTCCCTCCATAATTGTTCTCCAATATCAATAAACCATGTTGATTTATAGGGAACTAGGGCAGTGTTTTGATCAAATTGCTCAGGAACTATTTCATCTTTACTTCTTGAAGTACTTGGTTGGCCTACTAGTGTATCATTTGGATTTTCATTACCCTCAACTGTACATTCCTTGTTAGGGTTTTTAGGAATGTTTTTAGTTTTGGGGTGAGTAGGAGAGGGATCAGGAACAAGTTGTATAGGGGACTCTTTAGTAGATGGCTTGGATGAGAGGGATTCTTTAGAAATTTGACCTCTCATTCTAGGAATTCTTCTTATAGGGGTTTCTTCTAGTATCATGGCCTTGTGCCCACCTCTTCCTTTTGGTGTCTCTACTATAGGAGTAATTACTGCAGGACAATTATTAGTTCTCTTTTGCCTCACAACTATAGGGTTTGACTCTTCTTTTACTAGAAGAAATATTTCTTCTTGCAATTTTTGTTTTCTCTTTGATCAGCTAGAGGTAGGTTTATGGGTTTCTTGAATAGGTGAAGGCATAGTCTCATGCACATTTTCTTTCACATTTTCTTGTACATTGCCTTGTACATTTTTTACTTCAGCCTCTCAAGTGCTTTGCTCAGTAGGTTCATTAGTGGGGACTACATTCTCCTCACTAGTCTATTCATGAAGGGCAACTTGGGGTTGTACGATTTTAGGTTGGAAAAATTCTACCCATGGTAGGGGAGAAACATCCCTAAGTGAGATTTCTATTAGTAATTTAATTAGCGCATGATGGGTGATGGAATTGTCTTTTCCCTTTTGAGTTTCTTTTGCACTAATACACAATATATTGTACAAGAAATTGGGAACATTAACTAGATGATTATTCCTTATACAACTAAGAAATTTAAAATGATGTGCATGTAAATATGAAAATCTACCTTTGCATGTGAGGTACTTGATAATGTGTATGGCCAATTCATTGTATGGTGGCAAAAGAGACATTCTTTTACAACCTTTCTTGGTAATATCCATTTGAGGATCAGTTGGAATGACAAATTGAGCTCTAGCTGATCTCGCATCATGAGTGTTGGGATAATGTTCTCCTATCACTGGTAACCCAATAACTTCTATTATGTGTTCCTCTATAGAAACCACTGTTAAGCCCCATATAGAAGCTTCCCCTTCATCAAACATCCTTGTAAATTTTTTGGTTGCTTCTTCATCATATATAGTCAAACACTAACTAGCCACATGCATTTGATCTCCTCACAGCATCTACATCTAAGGGTAAAACAGTATGCTCCACTGGTTCTAGCCTCTGTAATGTCCACCCATTCTTCTTAAACTCTTTCACTGTCTACACTACTTGCACTATTTCCCCCTTACAAATTTAGGCTTCTTTTGTTGTTTTACAGACCATTTTCACATTTCAATTAACAGGTAATTAATGTCATAATGATTTTTTATAAGGCAATAACATGGCTTAAATGAGAGTAAATCATGAAAGTGTGTGAAAATCATCTGGAAATGGGTTTAGATCACTTAAAATTTAAACACAAGTCACATCACAGCCTAACAATAAAATCATTGAAAAATAAGGGGTACGACACCTAGACACTTGTCAACCCAGGGATGTATACTTGAAATGGATGGCATAGTATGTGCACTAGGTCTCTTAATGAGTCACTATGCTTATGTTGTAGGAAAGTAAAATGCAAGGAAAAGAAATTACACTATTGATGTAGGAAACTAACACACTTAACTCTATGAATACTGGAAATATAGTAAAAGACTAACATAAGTTCCAACTCAGTTCATATACTATAACTGTTCTCACAGATGCTACAAGAACATTCACATAGTATGATGCTATAGGAAGGAACTTACAACTTCTACTTACAATACTAAAAATGCTTGGAAACAAATCTATACTATTCTAATCTAGTCCACCTCCCAAGTGGGCCTCCTTGGTTGGCTTCAACTAAACTACTAAGACAGGATAGAAGCCAAAAACTATTTCATTACATTTTAGAAATTCATTACATGGAAATAACACATAGAACTATAAAAACACAACTCACTGTAAAAGTTAACAGTCTATTCTCATAAAATTTCTTCTTCTAACTAACTAAACTAACACACTTGGTTTGATTCCTAAATATAAGAGATTGACACTTCTTTTGAAATAGAAAAGTAAACAACCTAGCTATAAATCCACGGGAGAGAAAGAAGGAAAATAAAAACTCAAGGTGGGAAAAAGAGATAACCACTTAAGGTGGGAAAAATAAAGTCTAAACAACTACTTGTCATAATAATAAACACAGAGAATGTAGTAAGTCTTCATAGCTCCTCCATACTTGCTACCATGTCCTTTGGAACTATTATGACTTTTCTCCAACGCGGTTACATCTCAACATTCTTTTCTCCTTGAATGCTATTGGCTATCTTCAACATTCATCTTTGAATTCTTTGAATCATCTTTAGCTTCATTGCTAACAGGTTAGTTATAATGCAAAGATAATTGCAAATAAGAATTTTTAGATTAAATTCAAATATAAGAATAGACATTTTGATAATTATATGAAATATTGCATCATATATATGATATTGGAAAAAGATAACATACTATCTACCCATAGGTTAATCATTGGTTTAGGTAAACATAAGTTCACAGATGTCTTGATAAAAATGAAACACAGTATTAACAAAGTGTTTAAAACTATCATGAAATAGAGGCAATATTTAGCCTCATCAAACCTTATGGAAAACAATTTTTTAACATACAGATATGTCAAAATTGGTTATCAAAAGCCCTTTTTCCAAAAGAGATCCATTATTTATCTTCCTCAAATTTTTTTGTTTTTATTTTAGGGATTTCTTGTTCACTTAATCCAAATATATTGTCTCATAGTCAAACCACGGCATACTTAGTGTAGTCATTGCCTTATTAGAGATTTATCCAAGATTCCAAAATTATTGTCATCCTAAATCACATCAATTTTGTTATCCTATGTTATTTTACTCTATTATCATCATTTCTAAAGTCTTCCATCAAGTCCTCATTTTCTCTCCATATCCTAACTAGCTAAGTTTTCCACATCATTTCCCACCCCATTTCCATCTTCCTTGGAGTCATTCCTTCCTCTTATTCTGAGCTTAATATAAATCACATCATGAGCTTACTTTTTATCCTACTCTAAGATTTAGTACTCATCCATATTCATCCTTCGTCATTTTTCAAATCATTATCAAAACATGATGTCTCAATCCTATTATGAACAGTCTAGTCACCTTATCTATTCTCCCACTCCATCCTATTCTAATGGTGATGAAGACCTTGTTGACTATGATGGATATATTGAAAGCCTTAGAGATATTCCTCCATAAATCCTCCAAAATCCAAACATTCCTCCAAACATCCTCCAAAATCCATACATTCCTCTAAACCATTTTCCAAATCCTCTGATCAGTCCTAGTTATACACTACATCACTTTAATCCCCTTACTCTTCCCAATCCAACACACACACACACACACACACATCTCCAAGGAGTTTTACAAGAAAACTAAAAGAAAATTACCCATCATTCCTCCTCCCATATCACATTTCTATCATTCCTATTTCATCTACCCCACTTATCAAATCCCTTCCATCTCCTACCTCCCATCCATCAAATCCCTCCAAATCACATCCACATCTTGTACTCCTAGCATTACCCAAATACCATGTAATGAACTTAATGATTCCCTCTCCTATAAACTCATCACCATTGTTGAATGTTTCACCCATCTCCACACTTGATCAAAAACTTAAGACTTGAAGCTTGAACACATATGAACATACATCCCTCAATCACAAGACATATCGAAGTTATCAAGGTTACACTTGAGGAGCTTACCATTCTTGGGTTTCCTTCCTTCATAGTTTTTTCTTCACTTATTTTACATACTACTTGTTATTTAGTTGTGAATGTTAGTTAATTCTTAATGTTCTTAGCATATTAGATTTCATACCTCTACATTTTGGCATGCTCATCCATACATATCCTATCACACCACCCACTTCAATCCAATCCTGTCAAGATCTTGTCCAAAATCATGTTGAAATATCCACTAGCCTAAATCATGATTCTACCATTATACCTAATCCATTTCAAGATCCCACCATCCCACTATTTTCCTTAGATGTTCCACTTTTACCATTCACTCCATCCAAAGAGCAGTCGCCATCCCCTCCATATTTGAATCCTAATATCCTATCTAATCCATCTCAAGATCCATTTCCATCAAGCCATCTAAATCAAGATCCTATTCTTCCATCTCCTATACTTCATGATCATACATCTCCTATAATCCATGATGATAGTTCCATAAAAGAAGAACTAACTATCATATTGAAAGATTCCACTCCTTCACCTACTAATAGACTCACATCTTGTCCCAAAATGATGAATCTCATATTGAAGAAAGAAATAAAAGTTTATCTCTAGATGTTGGTGTCCCTTCTATCTCTTTATGGTCCCAAGTCCTTCCATATTCACCCCAAAATTACAATCCATATTGTTCCACATCTATTTTGGGCCCTTATCCTACTACTTCTTTCCAACCCTCCATTTTGGGTCACTGTATCCCTTACCTCAATCCCCCACCCTTTCCATCCGTTTTGGATCCTTATATACCTAATCTGAATCTTTTATCTCTTTAATATATTTTGGGACCTACTCCTTCCTCACTTCATTTTGTTTTAGGTCCTTATCCTTCATTTCCTCCATCCATTTTGGGAATTTATATAATTCCATATCCTATAGTCTAATCCATCACTCCATCCCCTCAAATCCACAAGCTAGATCATCAAAGGCACTCATCCCTAAATCCCTTCCAACCTTTAAACTTTATCATTCCATCCATAATCCCTCCATATCCTCCATGCTCTTGTTCCCATAGCATGGCTAATAGAAGCAAATTGGATGCCAAAATAAAAAAGCATAAATCCAAGAATCTAGAAAAATCCAAGTATCGACATGTCCCTTCTAAAATGCATGTTCCAGAAGAGTAACATTTGATCCAAACAAAAGAAAAATTTAAGAGACCACAAAGGCCCAAGCTTAAAAAGTAAAATATCATGTGGATACCCAAGATGCTAAAAAAAAAATGCATCTTAAAGAAAATCTCAATTGGCATCCATTCTCGCTACTCAAAAATTCTCATCTATTCATACTTTACCCAAATCTCCATATATAGATACTTCATCCCCCCAATGCACTTTAGTCCATATGGCCCTTATCCTACATTTCTAATCCTCCATCTTCAAACTTTACTTTTAGTCCTTATATTTCTCTTGCTCCATTTTCTCCTTAACCTTGTTCAACATCATCTTTCCCACTACTTCATCACCTTTCAGGGTTTGTGCCAATGATGGTCTTTCCAAATTCCTCATCCATTTATCCACAAGTCTTATGTCTTCCCATCCAATATCTGCCAACTCCCACCCACCATTCCACTCATTTAATACACTCTCTTTTCACCCATCCTACCAACATCTAAGAGTAAAAAATACATTAAAAAAAAAGAAAAAAAAATTGAGAAAAAAATATCCACTAGTGAGAACTTGGCAATTCAGGCACCTTGGACAAGTACCATGATAAAAAAAATTGGCAAACAAGAATCATTTTTAATCCCTCTATCCAAATGCTTACCCAACATATACATCTCAACCCACCATAGCAATCACATCTTATCCATTTCACCTGCCATCCTCCTTTAGATCTTGATACAAATAAAGTCCACCACCAGATACATTCTTTTGGTCATCCTTTTGACATCCATTTCCCATCAAAAAATTTATCCACCTATACTTTATCCACCCAATATTTATTCCATATAATCCCTCCATCTCCTCTTTTTCAAACCTTATCTACCAACCATAATTATCCCCTATCTTCCCTACTCATTCACGTTTCCTATCCTAGCTTCCATCTCCCTCATTTTCCTCTTATCATCCAACCTTTTATCCTATCATACCCCTCATAAAACCTTCTCTTAGCTTCCATCTATCTCCCTCATTCTCTTGTTTTCCAACCTTCTATCCTTTCACACTCCTCATAAAATTTCCTTTTACCTTCCATCTATCTCCCTCATTCTCTTGTTATCCAACCTTCTATCCTATCGTACCCCTCATAAAACCTCCTCTTAGCTTCCATCTATCTCCCTCATAAAACCTCCTCTTGTTATCCATTCTTCCATCCTATCACATCCCTCATAAAACTTCCTCTTGAATAACATATGATAACTAAGGGCATTGTATTCCTTGGAGACCATGTCATGTCCATATTTCCATCCCCACATTCTAGTCTTATTTTCATCTATTCATACTCAAATCCATCCCACTCCCTAGCTTTTTCACACACCTCTACCCAAACCTTCTACTAGTCATACCCTTTTCTTCTATCATTGCACTTCTCACCATCTCCCCATCTTTCCATAACCTAGTATATCCATTGTCATTGGTATCTAGCTCTAGGCTATCCCCATGTACCCCAATGTCATCCATTCATATCCCAATGCTCCTAGAAATCTACCATCAACTACACCATCCCATTACACATCTTCAACTCATCCAATCACATTCTTAAATCTTCTTCCCAACCTTGTTACAAGAATTGGTCACAATCAAGTCATCATTATTAGGATACATCCTTCTCACTCCTTGTCTTAAAGTATATCATTTCCTTCTCCACACCACTCTATCCACCCTCAATTACCTATCTCCTTATCTTGAACTTTTCATCCACTATCTCCTTATCCTAAGATTTTCATCCACTACCTCCTCATATTTTTATTTTCATCCAATACCTCCTCATCTTTATCTTTTTATCCATTATCTCCTTATCTTAATCTTATGATCCACTAACTCCTCATCTTGATCTTTCCATCCACTATCTCATCATCTTGATCTATTCATCCACTATCTTCTCACCTTGAGCTTTTCATCCAATGTCTCCTTATCCTAAGCTTTTTATCCACTACCTCCTCATCTTGATCTTTTCATCCAATATATTCTCATCTTGAGCTTTTCTCCCTCTATCTCCTCATCCTATGATTTTCATCTACTATCTCCTTACCCTAAGCTTTTCATCTACTATCTCTTCATCCAAAGCTTTCCATCCCCTCTATCTACTCATCCTAAAAATTGTCTCTATCATTTCATCTTGATCTCTTCATATCTATTTCATTATCATCTCATGCTGAGATTTGTATGGTAATCCCTTATAAATACCTTAGTTATTAATTTTTATATTCATTCAATATCATTCCTTAGCTTAGTCCTATTATAAATCCCAGCCTCGCGTATCAGTTCATGTCTAGTCAAAATCTATCATTCTCCTAGCTATGCATTTTAGGAAATCCTCACATGAGATCCTTTCCCATCTAAGTGTTTTCCTAAAAATTTTAGTTTTACTATGTCCCATCACCACTCTGGATACCACCAATAGATGCTTGTAGAATGTAACTTTCTTCTTATCTGATCCTAGTCTGTGCATCTTGTGTCCTATCAATCTCTTTAGAAAAAGGTTATTTTCTATGGATTTACTCTTTCTTTCAATATTGCATTTTAATTTTGGTTCTTTAATATCTTTTCTAATAAATTTGTTTCTTGCCTTGTCAAGGTCACTATGATCTTCTATATCATGGTGTCCTACGAATGGGACAATTTGAGAGAAAAGTTTTGGTCCAGTCTTTTTCATCTTCTTTTTTGTTTCTAAGTTAGTCAAATATGATGCTTACATGTTCTAAACATGTGATCACTTATGGTTACATGATGCACTTGGGAAATATTATTTTCTTTTAGTTTACTTAGTATTATTTCAACTTTTATTCCTCTGGGATTCATGTGTGATGCTATGAAAATCCTTGCATATTTGTTTTGAGCTAGTCCTATGTAATATTGGTGAAAAGGTCTTGATGTTCTTGGTAACTATTACCTAATTTTACCCCACACAAAATTTGAATTTTGAATACTTGACCAACCCAATGGCCACTTCCCATCTTTAATATTATTTTAATGCCCTAGAAATAAAAAATAAAATGATTAAACCTTATCATATTTCTTTCTGTTGGCCTACAACTTTCCCCACCATTGGATCTTGTTAACATCTATGGATTTCACAGTCTCGCTATGAAAAGTTGCGAGGTTGTTTGCCATAGCGAGATAGTGACCATCAAAATTTTGCTTTGGTAATGAAAAATGAAGTCCGGTGTCAATTTTGATAAGTCCCCAGAAGTTGCTATGTCACTATCAAAAAATTTGTGTTTCTCACCATTAGCGACATAGCGTCTAGACAAAAAGTAATACTACGGTAGCATTTTAGAGAAAGTGGGTCCCAGACAATGCTTTATTAGACATTAGTTATAAAGTTTTGGCACACGATGGCATCTAGTGAGATACATGTATACACTAGGAAAAGTGAAGGCACCAGAGGTCACTATCTCGCTATCGAGAACCTTGTTCTTCTCGCCGTTAGTGACATAGCACCCAACTAGTAAATAAACACATGGTGGGATCTCAAACAATGTGGAAAGGTGACTAGGATGAAAGTAAGGTTTTGGTTTGTTTCCAATAGTGCATATTATTTTGTGTCATTAGTGCCCTGGACCCACACCCATTCATAAAGAATGTCAATGATCCTGATCATTAGATCATCTTAGATCAATAGTCCTTGCTATCTTTCTATGGGAAGTTACAAGTTGTTTAGTCTATGTGACATAGAGAGTATGGGATCCACCACTTCTTCAAAATACTTTGTGCAGTTTCTCTACCTTTGATTTGGTTTTAGATCTATGATCATCACTATCTTGCTATGGTGAGTTGCATAAAATGTCTTCCACGTGATTAATGTAGAATCAACGATGGTTGCTATCTTGCTATGGCAAGGTGCTCACTTTTTATGTATAGCGAGATTGCAATTTAGCGACACATGTCCTTATGGGCCTAGGGAGATAATGATGCAATTGGCATTAATAGTTAGAGGTTGGCAGTTGGGAGATTGCCACGGTCAGGGTACTAAGGAGGTGGTGCAATTAGTTATAAAGATGTGGTGAAACTCGAGAAGACCTTGTGGGTGGAAAAATGAAATGAAATAATTGGTCCACATGGTCCATTCTGGTTACAGGACTTGTTTGACCTGCTGATTTTTTTTGACTGATGAACCAGAAATGAAGGAGATCAAGTTTTGTTGCATGATCTGATCCTTTTGATCAATGCCAACCAGTCTCGAATGAATGTTGAACTCAGTGAATGAAGGAGAATGCTCCATCACCCCAGTTTATCCATCTACTTGGTCAGAATAATTAATGGCATCATTCCTATCAGGGCCCTATTTCAACAAATATCAAGTTTCATTGTATCTAAATCTGTACCCAGATCAGATTTTCTCCAAATCCTTATCGAGACTTAATGGTAGTAGTTGTAGAGTAACTTTAGTTAGAGAATATCTCAGTTATGCTTGAGCTATAAAGGAAATTTTTGTAGATTTTGGTTCAGTCGACTCTTCTCTGACTTCTCTAATATTGCTTTGCAATTTCACTATAAATTCCCTTTGTCCTTGAATTGTATGACATTCTGCCTTATCTCCTTCAACCATTGATGTAAAGTGCAAGAACTATTTTCCTCTCATTGGTGTATTGTAGAGATCTGCAAACTTGTATGACTATATCTCTTTTGGACTATGAATGGTATATAAGTGAAACCTCTCCTTGTGTCATTCACTTGAGTTTTCTCATCTGCGTGTGATTGTTAGATTAAAGAAAGTCTAGATGTGTATATCTTTTGGTGTCATGATGGTTCAATAGTGCATGTATGGGTGGAGATTGGTTTGAACACTCCATTTTGGTGCATCACCCCCTTAGATTAGAATAGATAGATTTTATTCTATGCATTCCTTCTCCCTTTTCCTCTCCAAGAGTAGTTAGGTGCACCCTAATAGTAAAGGAAGCTGGCCTTCTTTGGAGACTCAACCTCACAGTTCAAGTCCCATAGCTTGGAGGTTGTTTCCATGTTTCACAAGGTTGTCCTTAGGTAAAAACTTTGGACAAGGGTGCAAACCTTTATGACAACAATTTTTGGCACACCCGATGGGACTCTATTCAGAAAATTTCAAGTCTATTGGTGTCAAAAGGAAGATTTCAAGATTAATAACAAGGAGATAGTACTAGCTTTAGTGTTCAAGCCTTCAAGAGGTTCATTCTTCAAATACTTGGCAACTCTGAGCTTCAAATACATCTAGTTCTAGACCAAAGTTGTAGTAACTCATGCCCAAATTTGAAACAAGGGCATCTTCTAGAGGTAAATTTTAGTACCAAGAGCTTTCATTTTCAAATCCTAGAAGAAGGAAGACTAGAGTATCTTTATCACTAGTTAGGAGTGTAATAGCAACAAATACACATGCAAGATCTATCTCTACTCCTCCTACTATTAGATCTCAGCCTAGATTGCCATAAGCACATATCAATAGATCACTTGTCTATATGGCACAGCCTAGAGCCCATACTTTTTCCACCTTTAATGTTGGGAGTCCTCTTTTATTGGCCCAAAGACATGACATACCAATAGCTACACTCAAAAGTATACCAGAGTTTACTAGTAAAACTTTTATCTCTCCCTCAGAACACATTCAAGAAGTTGCAAATGTCTGTAATATCCATGGTATTACAGAGGATGATGTTGTAATTAGGCTTCTAGCCTCATCCTTGAAAGGAAAAGCATTAAAATGGTATAGAGGTTTGACTCATGGTTCTATAACACATTGGGATGGATTAGGAGGAGGACTATGTGAACACTTTGAAGACAAAAGTGACCATTTATCACTTTTAAAATAGTTGACTACTATAAAAAGAGCCCCCCATGAATGTATGACTGATTTCAACTATAGATTTCAAAAGACATGGGATAGAATACCTACTTTAGTAAAGCCTACCCCTGGTAATGCCTTCTTGCATTACTTTTGAGCTTTTAATAGTGACATTGCTACTACAATCCAAACTATGGGAGGAGATACATTACCTAATTCTTATGACATAGAAATAAAGTCAGAAAACATCCTAATACAAGGAGGTAAGCTAGCTCCAAGGCCTCCTATGTCTTTCTTCCCTGACATTCTAAATCACCAACTAGTAATGGCTCCTCTTCCCACAACTTCCACATCACAATCCCTTGCTCTAGTCCCTCAAGCTTCCACATCTTCAAATGGAATAGATAAAATCAAGGAGATGATGTAATCTATGATTATGAACATAGAGAACATAGATAAGAGATTGCAGGGCCAAGAGAAGAAGCTGGAAGATAGCTTCTCTATGATGTAGAAAGTGAGCAACAAGGTGGTGACTTTAGAGAGATAGCAAGCTCAAGATAGTAAGGTTCATCAATTGCAACATCAAAATCTAAACAGTGGTAGGCCTCCAAATCATAATTATGGGAACAATTCTTTTGATCAGAATAGGTAGAATAGCCATGCTTCAACCTCAAATGTAAACCAAAGTAGGGTCATAGTTCCTCAAAACAACATGGCCCAAGATAAGGATTTTTGTCCCTCCTATAACTACTCCTATGCCTATTGCATGTGTTAGAAGGCTGAATCTTATTTGGCTTTGACCATCCAAGAGCCTACAACAAGACAATCATATAAGGAGGACCAATTTAAAGATGCCTTGTATATGAAAGGACAAGGTGATTGCTCCTTTACGAATCATCAAGTGGAGGAACATTGTAATGTAAACCAGGATTCCATTGCTCACAACACTAGGAGAAAAAGAAGAGCTATTGGAGATGCTATCTCTCCTCCTCCCAATAAGGCCTCAACTTCAAATGCAATACCTTATGAGCAAGTAGTAAATGATCAATCAAATACTTCTCAATAATAAAGGTAAAATAATGGCAGAAAAGATGTAAGTGATCCTCAGGTTATTCCATCTCAACCTCCTACAAATGCAGCTCCCAAGGCTTCTAAAAAGACACCTACTATGCCATTCAGTATGGTAGAACAAATGAATAAGACAAATGTGAATATTTCCATGTGGCATGTTGTTGCTACTATACCCATGCAAAAGAGGTTGTTGCAAAAAGAATTGGAAAGTATTGAACCAAAGGATCAACCACCCAGCATGGAAAGTGCTACAAGCCTAGTACAGCCATCAAGGGAGGAAGAAAAAATTAAAAAGGTTAGACCCCCTCCATTTTATGTTTCTCTAATTATAGGGGATAAACTAGTCCACAATTGTATGATCTATTCAGGGGCTAGTAGTAGTTCAGTGATGCCTAGGTGTGTTGCTGATGCTTTGGGAACGAAATATGAGCCCATTGTTAGGGATATATTACACTTAGATTGTAGTACTATCAAGAATATAGGGACTCTTAGGAATTTGGAAATGGCCCTACATGCATGAGTTGGTTTTACTATAACTCAAGATATATCTATTGCTAAACTCAAGCCACATTTTGCCATCTGCCTGTCAAGAGACTTCAGTACCCAAATAGGTGGTTACATATCTTATGATTGGTCATATATGTCTTTTAGATCAAGATATGGGGCTAGAGCTTCAATTAGAGTAGAGCCTCAAGCCCTCCATCATACTGAACTCTACACCCCTAATCTCATCAACATGAATTGCACTATCTTAGAAATGGATGGGAATGACATAATGAATGAGCCTACTACTTCCCTAGCAGAGATACCTAATTTTCTCTTAGATGAATGGGCTAATACATATCAATTTGATCCTATGTCATAAACCCTTGACACAGGCCTTAGTACATATTGTATATTAGAGAAAGATGCTCTAGTTCCCAATCTTGTGGAGACTAAAGAAGATATAAGTGGGATATGAAGCATGTACTTTGATGGCTCAAGGAATAAGAATGGATCACGGGCTGGTGTGATGTTGATTTCTCCTGCACAAGTAAGGTACTACTTCTCCTTTAGGCTCCAGTTTAGCTAAACTAATAATGTGGCTGAGTATGAATCCTTGATTTAGGGTCTACTACTTGCTTAGAAAAGAGGAATTCAAGCTTTAAGTGTATATGGAGATAGTGAGTTGGTGGTTAATAAAGTGAGAAATCAAAATATCACTAAGAATAGTTTACTCAAGTCTTATAAACATAGTGTATGGGATTTTCTTGAGGGTTTCAATGCATTTAATATTCAAAGCATCCCTAGAAAAGAAAATAGACATGCTAATAGACTTGCAGCAATAGGTGCATCGCATGATGTGCTAGGGAATCTTGAGGAGAAGAAGAAGCAACAAATCAAAATTATAGTAAGGCCTACCATCCCTAACAACAACATCCATTGGGAAGTGTTTGAATCTGATGAACAAATTGTAATCTTCTTGCAGAGTGAAGCAGAGTTTTTAGATAGAAACCAGTGGAGACTGCAAGATCAATATGGTGATCAAATTATTAATCTCAGTTCCAAAAAATTGCCTAAGGGTCTCATTACTTTAGAGAGTGTTTTCAATCTTGATGACCAAGCAAGAGGTAGAGTCATGAACTTAGCTACTAATGAAGACGATCACACCCTAGTCACTGTTGCTATTGGAAGATCCTTAAACATGGGGAAGATATGTTCTAAGATTGAGCAAGAAAGTTATATTCATCTATGTCAAGAATTTAATGATATATTTGCCTAGACGTATGATTTGAAGGGTTTTGATCCAAGGTTTTTTTAGCATACCATAGATTTAATTGATAATATCAAACCAGTAAGACAAAAACAGAGGGTAGTGAATCCCAAAAATTGAACCCTTAATGAGAAAGGAGCTATCCAAATTGATTGAGGCCAATATAATTTTCCCCATCAAGCACTCATCATGGGTAGCAAGCCTTGTCCCTATTAGGAAGAAGAATTGAGAAATTAGATTGTGTGTGGACTTAAGGGACCTTAATCAAGCTTCCCTTAAAGATCACCATCCTCTCCCTTCCATGGAGTAGATTTTGTCCAAGGTTAGTGGTTCAAAGAGGATTTCATTTCTTGATGGATTTTCTGGCTACAATCAAGTACTGGTCAAAGAGTCTCATAGGTACAAGACTACATTCACTACCAAATTGGGTACCTATGCTTATTTTAAGATGCCATTTGGGATAACTAATGTAGGTACTACATTTTAGAAGGCAATGGAGATGGCCTTCATAAACATGATTGAAAAGTTTGTATTAGTTTACCTTGATGATATCATAGTGTATTCAAAGAGTGTAGAAGATCATTTTGATCATTTGAGACAAGTGTTCTCAAGGTGTAGAGAGTTTGGGATATCTCTTAACCCAAGCAAGTGTCTCTTTACTACCAATCAAGGAAAATTATTAGGACACATTGTATCTAAGGGTGGTTTAACCATTGATCCAGAAAGAAAAAAAGCAATACTTTCTCTCCCTCTTCCTAAACATAAAAAGGGGTTGCAAAGTTTCCTCGGTAGGATAAATTTTGTGAGAAGATTTATCCCTAATCTTGCTACCACGATAAAACCCCTTATAGCTATGCTCAAGAAAAGAATGGTCTTTGCATGGACCAAGAAAGGGAAGGAAACTTTTGAAGAGATCAAGGTAGCCATAGCCTCGGCCCCTACTCTCATTAATCCAAATTTTGAAAAGGATTTCATCCTTTATACCCTAGGTGGTGAGTCAAGTATTTTTGTTGTCCTCACTCAAACAAATTATAAAGATGAAGAACAACCCATAGCTTTCTTTAGTGAAGGGCTTAAAGAGTATGAAGACAAATACAGCTATGTAGAGAAGCAAGTCCTTGTAGTCATCAGAGCTTTAAAAAAATTTAGACACCTCCTATTTCATAATAAAATTCACTTGTTAGTACCCCATGCCAGTGTGAAGGATTTCCTTTTAAGCAAATATATTAGTGAGAAGAGAGCTGGTTGGATTACTAAGTAATAGAATATGATGTTGACATCTAGATCACCAAGCTGGTAAGAAGGAAAGGGTTGTGTAAACAGATGATATCATCTCAAGAATTAGATGAGGAAGTTGCTATGATACTAACAAAGAAACAAGAGACAAGAAATGATGACCCAAGGAACTGGATGGATGATATGAGGAATTTCTTATTAGGCAATGGATACCCTCAAGGATTAGATAAAACTAAAAGGAGACAATATAGATTAAAGTCAATTCCTTATGTTATAGTTGATGGTATCCTTTTCAGGAAAGATTTTAATAGAGCCCTATTAAGATGCATTGACATAGACTAGGTTGAAAGAATGATTAGAGAGCTTCATGATGGTCCTAATGGTGGTCACTTCTTAGCAAGGATAACTACAATGAAGGTCATGAGGGCTGGTTACTACTGGTCATCCTTATTCCATGATTGTCATAGGTATGTGAGGAAGGGTGAAAAATGTGTCTTCTTCTCTGGTAAGCACAATCTTGCAGCTCTTCCTCTTCATCCCATTCAGGTGGACCAGCATTTTGCTCAATGGGGATTGGATTTCATAGACCCTATCAATCCTTCTTCTAGTTTCTGTCATAAATGGATTTTAGCTACTACAGATTACTTCACTAGATGGATAGAGGTAGTTTCATTGAAGGATTCCATAGAATCTTCAGTTTTTGAGTTCCTTGATGGAATTGTGACCAAGTTTGGTGCCCCTTCAACCATTATTTTAGTCTTTTGTAGGAGCTTAGATTTGTGTGTGGGTAGTTGACCATAATGTCTACTTAAGCACATCCTCAAACTACTATCCTCAAGGTAATGGTTTGGCTAAGTCATCCAAAAAAAACCTAATTAGGATTATGAAAAGAACTATAGAGGATAACCAAAGGTGTTGGCATCAAAATTTGAGGACTGCACTGTGGGCTGATAGAATAACACCTAAGAGGTCAATAGGAAATTCACCATTTATGTTGGTATATGGTAGAGAGGCAAGGCTTTCAATTTCATTAGAATTCCCATCCCTAGAACTAGCTCATCAACTAGAGCTAATTGAAGATGATTCCATGATAGTGAAAATGGAAAAGCTAATGGAGCTAGAAGAGAAAAGAAGTCAGCCCATGTAGACCCTAGAAATACATCAGCAGCAGGTGAAAAGGAGCTTTGACAAGAAGGCTAGGGTTAGAACCTTCAGAGAGGGTGATTTAGCTTTGAAATGGGATGCAAATAGGGAAAAATAAGGGAGACACTCAAAATTTGATGCACTGTAGAGTGGTCCCTATCTGATTATCAGTTGCAAGTAGGCCAATGCTTTTCAATCAAGTAGGCATAATGGTGAAATAATTCCTATCCCAGTTAATGGGATCTATCTCAAACCATGTTTTCGATAGGGTTTGAGGTTTCATGTACAAAGGTAGCTTAGTTTTCTTTATGTTGTTTTCTAGCTTTCCAAGAAGTGCATGAGCACAAGTTTCTCTCTTTGAGATAGCCAATTTTTTCAAATTTTTGAAGGTTGTAGAAGGTTTTTTGGTCGCTGGTTCTAGTTGCAGAGATAGAGGGAAAGTTTTTAGAGTTTTGTTCCCATAGAGGTAGGGTTAGGGTTTCATAGTGCACTGATCTAAATCTTTTGTGACTCTATAGCCCAATGGATACATAAGGTCACTGGTCACACACATAGCTGGCTTGCGTCCCCTCTGAGTCACCAAAAATGTTACCTAATTTTACCCATGCTGAAATTTGAAATTTGAATACTTGACCCTCCTAATGGCCACTTCCCATCTTTAATATTATTTTAATGCCTTGGAAATACAAAATAAAATGATTAAACCTTATAATATTTCTTTCCACTATCCTACAACTTTCCCTACCATTGGATCTTGTTAAGATCTACGAATGTTGTGTTCTCATAATGAAAAGTTGCAAGGTTGTTTGCCATAGCGAGATAGAAACCATCAAATTTTTTTTACAGTACCAAAAAATGAAGTCCGGTGCTAATTTTGATAAGTCCCCAAAAGTTTCTATGTCGCTATCGAAAAATCTATGTTTCTCGTCGTTAGCAACATATGTAATATCCTCCCCTGATTTAAACTTTGACTTGTAGAAATGTAACTTAAGGAATATTGTCAAACACTTTGTATGCAAACTCATAAAGCTGATTTCCTCAATAAATTGCTTTCCAATGAGTAGATTTACGAACAACTATGAAGTGACATTAAAATGCATAATACACATCATAACATTTTCACAAACACTTGGCACACATTCAACAGTATATGAAAAATCTGGAAACTCTTTCAATCTGCTGATAAAGGGTGATTTTTAAATGTAGATGTGCACTGACAGCTTCCTTAAAGGCTGCAACAACTATTCAGACTTGTATTCAACAATTATTATGCAAAGTATCAAAATTTGACAGAAGAAACTTGGAATTAGTTGCCGTAGCATTTTGCAGATGTAATCGGCAGCCCTCCAAACTTCTAATCAGCCAGAAAAACAAGTAAACTTGATACCAACACTGTTCATGCCATACTATAGCAAAATACTGTTCATGCTGACTATAGAAAAATACTATTCATGCGGCACTATAGCAATAATTAACTTCAGATCTGCATCTCAAACCCTTGTAAATTTCTTTATGCGAATGCCCCAAATGAAACCCAGTGTGTTTCTTGAAGTGAAAACACCCTTGATCCTCCTGACCATGTCTTCCAATAGCAAAGAGAATGCTAGAAAAGAGGGATTCTGTCCTCCAAGCTCGATAATCAGATATCTAGCAACATAACATTAATCTTCATCCAAGCATACAAAAAAAAAGCTCTTCCATTTCTTTTATAGTGTTCTCACAAGAGCTCAATCCTTCATTTTCTCAATGTGGGATAAAACATAACTCCCTTTATGTACCTCATGTCTCCAATGTGTTATAAAAATAAAGGGAACTCTTTTAATTTAAATATTTCCCACAAACTATAGTCTATGCATTAATAAAGTTAAATATTTAAATTTAACTTTATAAAATGGCTTTATCAATGCATAACAAATCTTATCAATGATAAATAAGTTTTCCTGTTGATTTTAAACAATTACCATAGACATACCACTGTGACAAAATGTTCGGCCATGTCCAAGATGACTTACTATAAATAGTAAGTATGCCCAAAGTTGCCCCAGAACCCCTCAGAAAGACCTGCAACTGAAACTGTCTAGGCCAAATGGCCTCTAAGCCCCTTTAATGTCCTAGTTAGCCTACGGGACTGTGGGGAAATAGGCTAACGACAACATCATGTTATGAATGCTAGAAAGGGGACATTATAGTCTGCCCTTCCCAAAATTACTTGTCCTCAAGCAATTTCAGCTTTGGATGCTGCAATATCTGCTCATTTTCCCAAGTAGCATCCTTGACAGGTAGGTTCCTCCACTTCACTAGATACTCCCTGATAGTCCTCTTGCAAAGCACCCTCTCCTTGGAGTCAAGTATGGCCTTGGGAACCAAGATAAGCTTTCCCTCATCATCAAGAGGTGGCAATACTACTAAAGGCACCACATTGTGACCCAATGCCTTCTTAAGGCGTGACACATGGAACACATTATGCACTTTACTGTCTGTAGGCAACTCCAACTCATAAGCTACTTCGCCCACTCTCCTGATTACTTTGAACAGTTCATAGTAGTGTGGTTTCAATTTCTCTGCTCCACTCTTCTTGAGAGAGGATTGTCTATATGGCTGTAACATGAGGTACACCATATCTCCCACCTCAAAAGACCTCTCAACCCTGTGCTGATCAGCATATTGCTTTTGCTGATTTTGTGCTTTTTGCAAATTTTCCTTCAAGGATCGCATAATGTCTTGGCACTCCTACAAAGTATCCTTGGCCTTAGGCACCCTACTATCCCCAAATAAAAAATCCAAAAAATTAGGAGCATCATACCCGTACAATGCCATAAAAGGGGACATTTGAATAGACATATGGAAAGAGGTATTATAGCAGTACTCCCCTAGATGTAGCCACTTTTCCCAAGCCTTCTGCTCTCCTACAATGTAGTTTCAAAGGTACCCCTCAACCCATTTGTTCACTATCTCTGTCTGCCCATCAGTTTGGGGGTGGTAGCTGGTACTCGGAGTGCGCTCTGTTCCACATAACCTGAACAACTCCTGCCAAAAGTGGCTCATAAATCCGCTGTCTCTATCACTGACTATGCTCCATGGTATCCCATATAGTCTGAATACCTCTCGAAAAAATAGTTCTGTTGTTTGTGCTATTGAATATGTAGATGAAATTGCAAAGAAATGTACAAATTTTGTCAATCTGTCTACCACAACAAAGATACAATCTCGACCCTGTGCCTTGGGGAGGCCTGTGATAAAATCCATGGAAATGCTATCCCACTTCTTCTCTGGTATGGGTAGGGGTTGTAGTAAACCACTCAAAAAAGAATGTTCTTGTTTGTTCTGCTAACACATAGGGCATTCCCTGACAAACTGGAGCACCTCTGATTTGAGTCCTTTCCAAGTGAAGCGCTCTCTCACCTGCTGATATGTCTTAAAGAATCTGGGATGTCCTACCATTGGTGAATCATGAAATGCCCTCAAAATCTTCTACTTCATAGCAGACTCGGGTACTAAATAAATCCTTTCCTTGTAGATGATCAGATCATTTACGACAGTGTATCGACTATCTTGAATAGCTCCCTCAATAATGCTAGATGCCCAACTATCCTTAGCATATTCTACCAAGATCATCTCTCTCCAATCATCCATGACTATCGCAACAGCAAGCAAATGAGGCCTTCTAGATAAAGCATCTGCAACAATATTTTTCTTCCCTTTGACATAGGCTATGTCAAAATCATAGGCCTGTAATTTACTCACCCATTTCTATTGCCTGTCATTAAGGTCCTTCTATCCAAGGAAATATTTCAAGCTATTATGATCTATTTTTACTGTGAACCAGCTTCCCACTAAGTACTGCCTGTACTTAGCTAGCACGTGCTTGATTGCTAGCATCTCTTTGTCGTAGATGTTGTAGGTTCTCTCCACACCTCATAATTTTCTACTCTTAGATGCGATGGGGTGTTTATCTTGCATGAGAACAGCTCCTATGCCCTCTCCCGAGGCATCACACTATAGCTCAAAGGGCCTGGTGAAATCTGGAATGGCTAAAATAGGACATGTATTCATCAGCTCCTTAAACCTGTCAAAACAATCCTGAGCCCTCTCTGACCACTTGAAACTATCTTTCTGTGTCAAATCTGTAAGTGGTGCTGCTATCTGTGAAAATCCCTTCACAAATCTGTGGTAGAACCCACAAAGCTCAAGAAATCCCTTGAGTTGTGAAGTGTTCCTCGGTGGTGGCCAATCCAGAATGGCCCTGATCTTGTTTGGGTCAACCCGAACACTTCCTACACTAATAATATGCCCTAGATAGAGAAAATCTGTCATCCCAAACTCACATTTACTCATCTTGGCATATAATGACTCCCTCTCTAGAATACTGAGCACTGTATCAATATCCTTCAAATGTTCCTCCCAAGTACAGCTGTATATTAGTATATCATCAAAAAATATCAACACAAACTTCCTCAACTGATCTCTGAACACTCTATTCATACAGGACTGGAAAGTGGCAGGGCATTTGTCAACCCAAAGGGCATGACTAAGAACTCAAAATGTCCATAGTGGCATCTAAAATCTATCTTCTCCACATCCACCTCTCTAACCTATATCTGATGGTAGCCGGATCTCAAATCAATCTTGGAGAAGTAGCATGCACCATGCAATTCATCAATAAGCTCATCGATACACGGGATAGGGTATCGATTCTTGATTGTCTTCTTGTTTAGCTCCCTATAATCAATGCACATCTTCATTGTACCATCCTTCTTCACCAATACTACTGAAGAAGCGAAAGGACTTTTGCTTGGCCATATGTGCCCCATGTCAATCAACTCCTTAATTGCCTTTTCTATTTCATCCTTACATCTCTTCGGATGGCTGTAAGGTGTGATGATAACTGGCTTAGCCCCTTCCTCTAATTCAATAACATGCTTGATTCCCCTATCTGGGGGTCTCCCTAGAGGTATCTCACCAAACACCTTAGTATGTTTGGTTATTATTTTTTGTACATCAGGTGGATACTCTTGTTTATGCTGCTCTGTCATCTCAGGCATTACTCTAAACTCTGCTGCCCACTGCACCTAATCATGTCTAAAGAAACTCTGCATCTGCTTGAGTGACACCACTCGAAGTCTCCCATCTGACAAACCTCTAAGCACTATCTTCTTACCATTTTCCTCAAACCTCATTTCCATTTTCTCAAGGTTAAATGTAAACTCTACCAGAGACTTCATCCAGTTCATCCCAAGCACCATATCCTGATCACCAATGTTGACCACAAAGAAATCTCCTGTCATGTCATAATCTCCCAAATGAAGCTGCAAGTTGGATATTTTCTTGGTACATTCAATTTTGAAGCCATCGGCAACCATCACCTTAAATCCCCTATGCTCCTCTGTATGTAGCCCTCTGCGTGTCACAAACTTCTCATCAATGAAGTTATGTGTCACCCCTATATCAATGAGTGCCACAACTCTCTATCCATCCAAGGTTCCCCTAACTCTGAAAGTGACGGCCTCCTATATACTTGACAACTGAGCTATCATGCTATCACCGCGTGCTTCCTCCTGTGAAGAACTATCATCATCTCCATCTAATTTGGATGACTACTCTGAATCTCCATCTACTGACTCTTCAGCTGAAAAGTACTCCATCTGCTTAGCTTTTGCTTTCAATGGACACTTATGTGACAAATCCCAAGGCTCCTTGCAATGAAAACAAAGCTTCTTCTTCCTGAGATCATTAAGTGTCTCATTGTCCAACCTCTTACTTTCCTCCTTAGCTGGCTGAACCTCTTTATGAAAAGGTTTCCTGTCCTTATCTTTCCTTGAAGGGAAACTCTTTGCCTGCAATTTATTTTTTGAAGATGAAGAGGAATCCATGTCACGAGCTTTCTTAATGGCTTCCTGCAAAGTGGGAGGGTTGAGAGCTTTAATCCACCCTCTCAATGGATCACCTAACCCATCCATAAATAGAACTAGTATCCTCCATTCAGATACATTTGTTACTAACACTGCAAGTTTTTGAAACTCTAAAATGTATGTTTCCAATGATCCCCACTGTTTAAGTTGAGCTAACTCCTTGAAATGGAGTTCTGGATCCTTCCTATCAATACATTCAATTAGCCTCTCTGTAAACTTCACATATGAGGTAATGTGTGCATGTCCCATAGTGACCATACCATGATGCCATCACTCATGTGCTAACCCATCCTGATGAATTGCTGTGTACTTAATAGCTTCTTCCTTGGGCATAGGGTTCAATTGAAAGTATGTGTCAAGCTTTTGAACCCAAGCTCTTTCTATAGACTTTCCTGAGCCATCATAATATGGTAACTCAAGTCTACCTACTTTCTTTCATAGCTCATAGCTCTAGTTCCTGTCATGTCCACGTGGCATATGTTTCATCCGCACATCCATATACTCCCTAAAGGTATTTGTAGTAGTAAAATCTGGCCCTCTAACTTCCCAATCTCTCCTCAATTGGTCCTGTATATCAGTAATCTGGGGCTCTGGTACAAGCTGCTCTAGAGCTCTAGGAGGAAATGTAGGAATCATGGGCCTTGAACTCACCGTCCTAGCTCGCTGGGGTGCATGATCGAAATTGTTCCCAACTTGTTCATCTCCATTATGTGTCCCATCCTGATCATTTCCATTCTAATTGTTACCATTCTGATTATTTCCTCCACCCATGTTAGCATTCAATCCCATTTGACGAGCCATCATCTGCATCATAAGATCTAATCTCTGATTCTGTTCCTGTGCCCTTTGTTCTGCTACTCGCTGACCTTGTACCAAGGTCTCTAATAACTGTAAGAATATTTCCTCTCCAGGCTCTGGACCAGCATTCCTGCCTCCACCTAATGTTGTATTCCTATCATCTTGGTCACCCATATTGCTGTCTTGATCAAAGAATACCTCCGCTGTGTCTATATGACTGGATTCTATACCCCCCTGTACGGATGAACTAGACTGTTTTCTTTGCAGGTCTGAACTCCTACTTTGTCTTGCTCTAGTATTGCGAAGATTATAAGGCCCCTGTCGCATGCTCAAACATAAATGCTCTGATTTTAGTGTTTTGACATTTCATCAAACACTTTCCCCTCTATCTACCAGTTCCAAATTTCCTATGACACCTCCACAGGATGGCAGGACTTATAGCTCTGATACCACTGTAATATCCTCCCCTGATTTGAACTTTGACTTGTAGAAATTTAACTTAAGGAATATTTTCAAACACTTTGTATGCAAACTCATAAAGCTGATTTCCTCAATAAATTGCTTTCCAATGAGTAGATTTACGAACAACTATGAAGTGACATTAAAATGCATAATACACATCATAACATTTTCACAAACACTTGGCACACATTCAACAGTATATGAAAAATCTAGAAACTCTTTCAATCTGCTGATAAAGGGTGATTTTTAAATGTAGATGTGCACTTACAGCTGCCTTAAAGGCTGCAACAACTATTCAGACTTGTATTCAACAATTATTATGCAAAGTATCAAAATTTGACAAAAGAAACTTGGAATTAGTTGCCGTAGTATTTTGCAAATGTAGTCGACAGCCCTCCAAACTTCTAATCAGCCAAAAAAACAAGTAAACTTGATACCAACACTGTTCACGCCATACTGTAGCAAAATACTGTTCATGCCGACTGTAGAAAAATACTGTTCATGCGGCACTATAGCAATAACTAACTTCAGATCTGCATCTCAAACCCTTGTAAATTTCTTTATCTGAACACCCCAAATGAAACCCAGTGTGTTTCCTGAAGTGAAAACACCCTTGATCCTCCTGACTATGTCTTCCAATAGTGAAGAGAATGCTAGCAAAGAGGGATTCCATCCTCCAAGCCCGATAATCAGATATCCAGCAACATAACATTAATCTTCATCTAAGCATACAAAAAAAAAAGCTCTTCCATTTCTTTTATAGTGTTCTCACAAGAGCTCAATCTTTCATTTTCTCAATGTGGGATAAAACATAACTCCCTTTATGTACCTTATGTCTCCAATGTGTTATAAAAATAAAGGGAACTCTTTTAATTTAAATATTTCCCACAAACTATAGTCTATGCATTAATAAAGTTAAATATTTAAATTTAACTTTATAAAATGGCTTTATCAATGCATAAAAAATCTTATCAATGATAAATAAGTTTTCCTGTCAATTTTAAACAATTACCATCGACATACCACTGTGACTGAATGTTCGGCCATGTCCAAGATGACTTACTATAAATAGTAAGTATGCCCAAAGTTGCCCTAGAACCCCTCAGAAAGACCTGCAACTGAAACTGTCTAGGCCAAATGGCCTCTAAGCCCCTTTAATGTCCTAGTTAGTCTATGGGACTATGGGGAAATAGGTTAACGACAACATCATGCTATGAATGCTAGAAAGGGGAAATTACAACATAGCGCCCAAATGGAAAGTAATACTAAGGAAACATTTTAGAGAAAGTGGCTCCCAGAAAATACTCTGTCAGATATTAGTTATAAAGTTTTGGCACATGATGGCATCTATTGAGATACATGTATACACTAGGAAAAGTGACAGCACTGAAGGTTTCTATCTCGCTATCAGGAAACTTGTTCTTCTTGTCGTTAAAGACATAGCACCCAGCAGGTAAATAAACACATGGTGGGACCTCAAACAATGTGGAAAGGTGACTAGGATGAAAGTAAGGTTTTGGTTTGTTGCTAGTAGTTCATATTATTTTGTGTCATTAGTGCCCTGGACCCATGCCCATTCATAAAGCATGTCAATGATCTCGATCGTTAGATCATCTCAGATCAACAGTCCTCACTATCTCACTATGGGAAGTTGCAAGTTGTTTAGTCTATGCAACATAGGAAAAATGGGACCATGACTTCTTCAGAGTACTTTGTATAGTTTCTTTGCCTTTGATTTTGTCTCAGATCTACAATCGTCGCTATCTCGCTATGGTGAGTTGCACAAAAGTTACGAACAATGACATTGCAACAAGGGACCCACCATATTTCTTTTAATTAATGCATAAAATGTCTTCCATGTGATCAATGCAGAATCAATGATGGTCACTATCTTGCTATGGCAAGGTGCTCACTTTTTATGTATAGTGAGATAGTGATTCAATGAAATGTTTCCTTGCGGGCTTAGGAATATAACACTGTAGTTGGGAGATTGCCATGGTTAGGGTTCTAAGGAGGTAGTGCAGTCAGTTATAAAGATGCGGTCAAACTCAGGAAGACCTTGCAGGTGGCAAAATGAAATGAAATAATTGGCCCACATGGCCTATTCTGGTCACAGGACTTGTTTGACCTACTGATTTTTGTTGAGTGATGAGCCAAAAATGAAGGAGATCAAGTTTTTTTGCATGATCTGATCTTTGTGATCAGTTCCAACCACTCTCAAATGAATGGTGAGCTTAGTGAACAAAGGAGAACACTCCACCACCCTAATTTATCCATCTACTTGGTTAGAATGGTTTAATGGTTTCGTTCCTATCAAGACCCTATTTCAACAAATATTAGGTTTCATTGTATCTAAATCTATACCCAGATCAGATTTTCTCTAGATCCTTATCAAGACTTAATGGTAGTGGTTGTAGAGTAACTTCAGTTAGAGAATATCTTAGTTATGTCTAAGCTATAAAGGCATTTTTTGTAGATTTTGGTTTGATCGACTCTTCTCTGACCTCTCTAATATTACTTTGCAATTTCACTATAAATTCCCTTTGTCCTTGAACTGTATGACATTCTACCTTATCTCCTTCAGCCATTGATGTAAAGTGCAAGAGCTATTTTCCTCTCATTGGTATATTGTAGAGATCTACAATTTTGTATGATTGTATCTCTTTTGGCCTATGAATGGTATATAAGTGAAACCTCTCCTTGTGTCATTCATTTGGGTTTTTTGATCTACATGTGATTGTTAGATTAAAGAAAATCTGGATGTGTATATCTTTTGGTGTCATGATGGTTCAATAGTGCATGTATGGGTGGAGATTGGTTTGAACACTCTATTTTGGAGCATCACCCCCTTAGATTAGAATAGGTAGATTTTCTTCTATGCATTCCTTCTCCCTTTTCCTCTCCAAGAGTAGTTAGGTGCACCTTGATAGTAAAGGAAGTTGGCCTTCTCTAGAGACTCAACCTCACAATTCAAGTACCATAGCTTAGAAATTGTTTCCATGTTTTATGAGGTTGTTCTTAGGTAAAAACTTTGGACAAGGGTGCAAACCTTTGTGACAACAATAACCTTGGCATATACCCAATATTTCTATATAAAAAATAAGTTCTCAAATAAATGGTGGTGCTCCCCTTTGGAACACTACCACACTCAAGCTTCAATTGATTCCTTCACCCTTCACTTCCATAGAAATGCAAGCCTTTTTTCCACATCCTATCCAAGCCTCCCATCCAATAAGTCCTATAATCATGACCCAGTCAATCTATCAATCCCATAGTATCCCAAGTTCTCTATCTCCTTTCTATCTATTTCCTTGCTCCCACCATCATCACCCCACCCCAACTCTTTAGCAATTCCTTTTTTATATTCTCCCATAGTGAGAGTAGGAATCTTTGTTAATCCTCTCTAAGTTCTCCTCTTGCCCTAGATTCTCAAACTTTTCAAGAATTCATCAGGCCTCATATTCTCTCTCTACCACCTTCTTGAGTGGGTATCACATAGTCCATTCTCTCCTCTTCTACTCGAGACTAGGGCAACTTTTTTGCTTTAAAATATTCTTCATATTATTATATTCAAACTTCTTTGAAATAGTGGTGTCCCAACACTATGTCAAAGAGGGGCAAAATATAAACACCTAAATCTGATTACATCACTAAGTAATATTATGTATTCATCTCCTAAGACATTATTGATTAAATATTAAATATTAAATTAATTAATTATCATCCCTTAGTTAATCAACTTATTTAGTTAACTATAGTCCAATTGATAAAATCAAATAATAACCCAAAATCAATTTATCAATGAAATCCCCATTCCTCTATTAAATTAAATAAATGAATAAATTTATTTTATTTAATTTCACATCCCTCCTCTTATTAAATAAAACATTTATTAAGTCAATTCCAAACCCCTAACCATCCCTAAACACTATCATTAGTCAAATCCAACCCATTCACCCATACTAACTTCACTTAGCAAGCTAGTTAACCTTCCTCATTAAGACCCAACCCACTTTCCTCCTAATCCCATCCTAACCCAAACCAAATCCCCTCCTAAAAATTTACACAAATTTAAACATGGGTTAAGACTTTCTAACCCAAACCAAAGTCAAAAGTCTCCCCTCACCATCTTACATTCCTATCCAAGAGCATTTATGGCTCTTACATGCCTTCAATGCCCTTAAATGCCTATTGCATCCCTCTTCCACACTCCTCCTCCCTCATAATTCCCTTTGACCATCCACTTTTACCATCCAATCCCCTTGTGACACTTGTCACAAGGCTAAAGCTTTGAAAAAGCACAATCCATGTACTCCCCCTTCCTTGCAACCTAGCCCTTACTCACCCTTCCTCCATCCTCACATCCTGTCCCTCCATCTCACCACCCTTTAGATTATAAATTGGAGCCCTTCCCATTTCACAAATCATCATCTTTTAATGCAAACTAATAATGCCCCAACAGCCACCACAACATAGCCATTTACATACTTTCCATGTCAAAATACACACACCCCACCATCGTTGAATCTTTCACCCACCTCCATACTTGATCATAAACCTATCACTTGAAGCTTGAGCACATCTAAGTTATCAAAGTTACACTCCAGGAGCTTACCTTTCTTGGTTTTTCTTCCTCCATAGTGTTCCATTTGTCTTATCATACATACTGCTTTTTATTTACTTGTGAATGCTAGTTAATTATTAATATTTTTAGGATACTAGATTTCATAGCTCTACACATTATTCACATGTTGGATACTTCATGATATTACTATGTTGCATTTTGAGTTGGCATGGGTTGATTGGTTATAGGTGCTCATAGATACTTAGAGACAACGGTGATGCTAATTTCTCTTGGATTAGAGAATATTTGTTGTTATATTTAATGGTTTCTATAGGAAGTCCAAGGGGCATCCACCTAATATCTTTTTTGGAGACTTGGGAATCTTGATGAACATTCTCATTCCTCACTCTTGGTCTCCTCAATAGTTTACTATTTGAAAGGTATAGCTCATTATTTCTCTTAGGTGCATGATGCTTATGCTTGGCTTTCATCTATATGGATCTTGAGCTATAGTACATGATTTATTTATGGAGGGTTAATTTGAGAGATGGTTTAGCATTGGTTATCTCCTTATGCATATGTTGTTATGTTGGTTGAGTTTGGGAGATGGTCTTATATTGGGAATATTCCTTGGTTTAGGAATGGTTTATGAGTTCGATCTTCTTGTGAGAGGCTTACATCCATGATTAGTAATATGGTATGGTTTGGGTGTTGTTGAGGCTTCTTATTTTGGGTTTTATGGAGGAGCTCTTATTTGGCACAATTTACATCTAGAGGTGTGTATAGAAGGACATGATACAAATTATGTTTTGCATAGTTCCTCTTTTGTCTTGGCTATCTTCTTGGGTGTTCAGTTTCACTTACATTGCATTTGACATTGGTTGGAGATTTTGATCACTAGTTTTTGTTCATGTATGTCATATGAGAGATGGAATAGTTATTCCTCTATCTATTTCATTTTTTGGTTGTAGATAAATTTGGAGAGTGTTGGATACTTATTATGACAATTGCTCTTGTAGGCTATTAGTTTGTATATTATGCATGTCCTCGATATTAGATGGATTCAATTCTTTGAGATGTTGTGATTGGATTGGTTATAGATTTGACGTTATCTTTTGCAATGGGAGCCTCTTGGTATATATGTGGTAGATATTTCTCTTGAGGCTTGTAGTTACAAGTTATAGATTGGATATGTCAATGATGTCAAATTTACTTGGTATACCATTGTAGGTATGGATAGTTAGATAGGTCAGCACTTGATGTGAGTACTATTTCAGCTATGGATATTTGACAATATATATACATATGATTACCTTTGGATTGGGTTTTTTTGCTTGATATTTTATTTGATACAAGATTTTATGATCTTCTTATGTGACATATTAGGTGACTTTCTCTTTGGATGGCTTCTATGTATGTCTGTTGGTAGGGGGATGATAGGAGGTGGCTTCATAATGTTTGAGATGCTGGATACTTTGATTCTACTGTAGGTACGAGGATGTAGGATATGGTAATCTTTGATCAATGATGATTGATGTTCTAGGAGTGATTATTCCCCCTTTCATTTATGTGGCTATAGATTGACCCTAGGTAATGTATACAACAAGTAGGAGATTGTTGATATAATGGGTGTTGGACACATTGCATAATATTATTTGTATTATATTGTCTTATTTTATTAAGTAATGTTGCACCAAGGATCACTTAGATGGATGTGCACCATGTAAAGATCCTGATACTAAATGTCCAATATTAAATGTGGGGTCAATGGGTTAGGTAGCACTTGGTTGGAAGCATGGCATGGGATGTGTTGATTCTTTTTTGTTTACATAGATTTCTTGGTTGTGGCTATGGCTTTGAAGGCTTCTATGGTTGTATTGCAATGAGTATTTGCTAAATAATACATGGTGATGGATGTCTTTGGATGCTAGGTCTTTTCCCTCAACTAGGGTTTCCCAAGGTATATCTTTTGTCACATTTTTGTGGTTATGTTGTCTATTGTCTTGCATTTATATTGTAATTGCATGTTTATTTCAAATCTATTATGGATTATGTGAAAATAGTTATATTATTTGTTGCAAGTTTCCTTACATATCATAGTAATACAAATACTAGATGGGTTAGTAGGGTTAGAAATCCATAGAATCAAAATCCACATATGGAAGGACATAAATTACATCATAAGGAATCTATCTCTAAACATATTATTTAAATTATCATATCTCTTATTTCTAACATTAACACAAATCTAGTGGCTTATAATAAATCTCAAATAATGTTTCTAGGGTGGTATAGGGTGTCAGTGATGAGTCCTTCCTTCCTTCTATATTATTTTAGAAATTTTCTATCTCTTTTTGGAGTATAATTTATTCCATTGTTTCTCATCTTAACGTAGGAGGGGGCATTGTTACAGTAGAGAATTAATTTAATTATCTTGGTTAACTTAACTTTACTCCCTTCTCCCTTCTTAAGATTCCTCTCTATACACTTGCATTTCCATTTAATAATTAAATGTTAATTATTAAATTCCTTTTATCTCATAAGGTTTCCCTTTTAGCTTTGAAGGTATCCTTCTATAATGATTGGTCCCTAGTATATTTTTTCTCATTATTTTGTCTAATAAATATATTCTTTCATATTTCCAAAGCCAAACCCTTACCTTTTCTTGTCATTTCTTCTTTGTGACATGTTCTTGCATGCAGGAGTTCTATAGGTTTTGTTAATTTTTTACTCAAATCCTTCACTATTAATAATGTTCCATACATCCACCTTATCTTGTGTGCTAGTAGGCCTGAACTCATTAACTATAAAAAATGATAGATTACTAATAAAACTAAAAACTTTGGCATAAACCCAATTATTTTCATACCTATTATTAGTTATAGTTAAATTAAATTTTCTTTGATCCCAAATTAAAGATAGACCACTAGATCCACCATTGGATTATACCCAAGTAGTTTTCCATAGGCCTATCTTCTTGTTAAATTTTTCATATACATCCTTATTTAATTTAGTCTCTTGTAAAAGGATTAGACTTGAGTCAAAAGTTTTTAACCTTTTTTTAGGAGTCTATGTTTATTAGGGCCAATATTTAATCCCCTAAAATTCCACATGCATATTGTTGTCAAAAAATTTTGCACCCTTGTCCAAAGTTATTACCTAAGGACAACCTTGTGAAACATGGAAACAACCTTCAAATTGTGGGACTTGAACAATGAGGTTGAGTCTCCAGAGAAGGTCAACTTCCTTTGCTATTAGTGACATAAAATTACTTGTATAAAAGGGCTTAGGGTTAGGTATTTTCATTAAGTTGTAATGTGAAATTGGTTCATACAGTGATATTGAGCTATAAGGGATTACAGATTGTAATCAAGTTATAATCATTAGATCATAATAATATTGAACTTGGTGTTTGGTGCACATAGCCCAAGGAATGGCCGAACCATGTTAAATCTTGGTGTCTTGTGTTCTTTTCTTTGTGATCTATTATTTTTTGTTATTGATTATATTTGCATGTAATTATTATTTCTATTTGTGGTTTAATCTTAACAAGTGGTATCAGAGCGGGGTTGTTTCTTTTAGTTATCCTTTGCAAGAAAGTCTCACAGTTGAGTGGGAGTCTCATGATCAAATGGGAGTGATGGTAGATGAGGGTAAGCTAAGGGTCGATAGGTTAAATGGGCAGGACTTCCAGTTATGGAAGATGCAAATGGAAGACTATCTTTATCAGAAGGATTTATGGAAGTTGTTAGAAGGAAAAGCCAAGAATCAAGGATCTATTCAAATGAAAAATGAGATTTTTTAGATAAAAAGGCACTAGGAAGCATTCAATTATGCTTGGCACCATTAGTGGCATTTAATACTACAAAAGCCAAGATGACAGAAGAATTGATGCAAACCCTAGCGAAACTTTATGAAAAGCCCTCCACTTCAAACAAGATATTTCTCATGAAGCATTTATTTAATATGAAAATGGAAGAAGGTGGATCTATTGTAGATCGTTTAAATGAGTTTAAAACTATTACTAGTTAGTTATCTTCTGTGGGTATCAATTTTGATGAAGAAATTAGGGCTCTCTTGATGTTGTGTTCTTTGCCTAAAATTTGGAATGGATTGGTAATGGCTATGAGTAATTTTGTTCTTAGATGTAGTACCCTAAAATATGATGATGTGATCAGTGTTTTTTTGAGTGAGGAAACTCATAGGAAAACCTCAGGTGGATCTACATCATGAAGTTCTTTGAATGCACAAAGTGAGGGCATAATGACTAAGAGAGGAAGTAACTCTGAAAATCATGAGAAATCAAGAGGAAAGTCAAAAGGGAGGAGCTCTCAATTGAGAGGATCGAATGACTACTGGTACTGTGGGAAACCAGGGCACAAAAAAAAAGATTGTTGAAATTGAAAGAAAAATGAAGGAGATAAACCAAATGGAGAAAAGGAGGCAAATGTGGTAAGTAACAAATCCAAAGAGGATGCTTTGTTTCTATCTTTAGAAAGTGTTGATGATTCATGGGTTTTAGATTCTAGTGTTTCATTTCATGCTACACCTCATAAAGGTTTTTTCATTGATTATGTCCAAGGGGATTTTGGACTTTTTTATTTGGGGGATAATGAACCCTATTAGATTGTTGGAAAGGGGAAAATTAAGATTAAGTTGTAGAATGGGAATGATTGGCTACTACATGAGGTATGACATGTTCCAAGGTTGAGTAGAAATTTAATTTCAGCAAGGCAACTCGGTGATGAGGGTTGTGTAGTTACTTCTAATGATAAAAATTAGAAGCTTTCAAAAGGTTCCCTTGTAGTAGAAAAAGGTATGAAAGTAGGCACCTTATTCTTTGTATGGGTCATATTTCTCCTTCTACTTTAATTGTTTTAGAGAAAAATAAATGTTCAGGAATAATTGTTGCAATTTAGTAGGGAGAACAAATAGTTGTTGTAGATTTTGATACAGTGTTGTGGCACAATAGACTTGGGCACATGAGTGAGAAAGGTAAGAAAGTACTTCATTCAAGAAAGTTTTACCAGGTCTAAAATGTGTTAATATGGATTTCTATGAAAGTTGTGTATGGAAAATAAAAGAGAGTAAATTTTGTGAAGATTGGGAAGGAAAACAAAAAGGAGAAATTAGAGCTTTTGCATACCAATGTATGGGGACTAGCTGAGGTATTTTCCCTTGGAGGCTCTCATTATTATGTTACATTTATTGATGATGCAATAAGAAAGTTATGGTTTTATTTCCTTAGACATAAATTTTATATATTTCAAACTTTTAAGAAATGGAAATGCTTGGTTGAAAATGAGACTGGTAAGAAATTAAAATGTCTCAAATCTAATAATGGTGGTGAGTATTATAATCATGAATTTGAATATTATTGCTCTACTAATGGCATTCATAGACAAAAAACTATTCCAAGGCCTCCATAGGAAAATGGAGTAGCTGAACATATGAACAGGACTATAATGGAGCATGCAAAGAGCATGAAGTTGCATGTTGGGTTGTCCTTACACATGTGGGTAGAGGCTGTCAATACTACTATATATTTGATTAATAGAGGTCCCTCTACTCCTTTGGGCTATGGTATTCTAGAGGAAGCATGGACTGGTAAGAAGGTGAGTTATTCTTTTCTCAAAAACCTTTGACTGTGAAGCATTTGCTCACATAGATTCTGAAAATAGATCCAAGCTAGAAGCTAAGTCAAAGAAATGTGTATTTGTTGGATATGACATTAATGAATTTGGTTATAAGCTTTGACATTTTGAAAATCAGTAAATTGTAAGAAGCCAAGATGTCATATTCAATGAGAAAGTGTTGTACAAAAATTTATTGCAGAAACATGAGAAGAAAAAATATGATTATGTAGTGTTGGATGATACTCTAAAAGTTGATGTTTTAGCCATTCCTCATGATATGCAACAACCGCAACAACAAATACTACACACACTAGTGAATGCTAGATTATCAACAAGGAAAATTAGACCTCCAGAAAGATTCTCTCCCTCTTTGTATTCTATTTTACTTATTGATACTGGTGAACCTGAAAGTTATGATGAAGCTATGTAGGTGGATACTAAGATTAAGTGGGAGTCTGCAATGAAAGAAGAAATGGGCTCTTTGCTGAAAAATAAAACTTGGGATTTATGCAAGTTGCCTCCAAGTAAAAGAGATTTACAGAATAAATGGTTTATAGGTTGAAAGAAGAGGAAGGAGGTAAGAAAATATTTAAAGCCAGGTTAGTTGTGAAAGGATTTTCACAGAAAAAAGGCATTGATTTTGATGAGATATTTTCTCCTATTGTTAAGATGACTTCTATCCGTATTGTTTTAAGTCTTGTGGCTACTAAAGATTTACATTTGGAGTAGCTTGATGTTAAAATATCCTTCCTTCATGGTGATTTGGATGAAGAGATATATATGGCTTAGCCACAAGGATTTGTGGTCCAATGTAAGGAGAACTTAGTGTGCAAATTGAAGAAAAGTTTCTATGGCTTGAAGCAAGCACCTTGGCAATGGTATCTGAAATTTGATAGTTTTATGCATGAGCATGGTTATAGTAGGTGTCATTTAGATCATTGTGTCTACTTTAAGAGGTTGAATGATGATAGCTACATTATTTTATGTTTATATGTTGATGATATGCTTGTAGTTGGGTCTAACATGGATCACATTAACGAGTTGAAACACCAATTAGCACATGCATTTGCTATGAAGGATTTGGGGGTAGCAAAAAAAATCCTTGGTATGAAGATTTGTAGAGATATGAAGAATAGAACATTGATGCTATCTTAGGCTGATTATGTTGAGAAGGTGTTGCAACATTTCTCTATGGAGAATGCTAAAGCTGTCAGCACACCTTTACTTGGTCATTTGAAGTTAACTAAGGAGATCTGTCCCAAGACAAAAGAAGAGGATAAGATGTCTAAGGTACCCTATGATTTAGCTATAGAAATTTTGATGTATGCTATGGTATGTACTAGGCTAGATATTGCACATGCAGTGGGAGTCATTAGCAGGTATATGAGTCATCTAGGAATTGAACATTGGAATGTCATCAAATGGATTCTTAAATATTTGAGAGGAACATCCAATAAGTGTTTACACTTTGGGGGCTCTACTATTGATTTATAGGGCTATGTTGACTCAGATTTGGTAGGGGATATTGATACCATGTGGAGTACTATAGGTTATGTATTTACTATCAGTGGGGCAGCCATGAGCTGGGTTTCTAGGTTACAAATGGTTAATGCTTTATCCACTACAAAGGTAGAGTATGTAGCTACTATAGAGGTATCCAAGGAGATGATATGGCTTCAATTCTTCTTAAAAGAATTGGGACATCCTTAGAAGGATAATTATTTGTTCAAAAATAGTCAGAGTGCCATTCATCTTGCAAAGAATTCAGCTCTACATTCAAAGACCAAACACATAAAATTGCGGTACCATTTCATTCGGTCAGTTTTGGAGGATGGACAGTTAATGTTGGAGAAGATACATAAAATGATAATCCAACATATATGTTGACAAAAATAGTAAAAAGGGAGAAGAAAAACTCCTCTTTAGCTTTGGTTGGTCTTCTAGATTGAACATGAATAATAGAACAACAAAGTCTAGGGTGGTTTGATCCAATTTGAGCCTCATGGAGTAGTATCATCACTATAGGATTAGTCTCAAGTGGGAGATTGTTGTTTAGTGTGGAGCCTAATCAGTCCCCAAGTGGGAGATTGTTAGTTTGTGGTGACTAATTAGGAAAGTACTGTACATACTTCATAAATTCTTTAGGGCTCAGGGCATCGCACCAAATTTTGTACTATTCATAGATTCACCATTAAAGTAATGGCTAATATTCACCAATTTATGGCCAACATGTTGTAACCCTAAAGTGGCATAAAATTACTTGTATAAAAGTGCTTAGGGTTAGGTATTTTCATTAAGTTGTGATGCCAAATTGATTCTTGTGGTAGTATTGAGCTGTAAGGGATTATGGATTGTAATCAAGTTATAATCAATAGATCATAATAATATCAAACTTATTGTTTGGTGGATGTAGCTTAGGGATTGGGTGAACCACATTAAATCTTGGTGCCTTGTGTTCTTTTCTGTGTGATCTATTATTTTCTATTATTGGTTATATTTGCATGTAATTATTATTTTTGTCCATGGTTTAATCCTAATAGGCAATGCATAAAACATTAACCTAATCTATCCTAAAGAGGTGATGCACCAAAATAGAGTGTTCAAACCAATATTTTCCCATATATGAAGTTTTGAACTATCATGACACCAAAAGATATACAAATCTAGACTTGTTTTAATCCAACAATCACATGCAAATCAGAAAACCAAGACAAATGACATAAAAAAAATAAGATTAACTTATATATCATTCACGGGTCAAGGAGATACAGTCATGCAAAATTGTAAATATTCACAATACACAAATGAGAGGCAAATAGGTCTTGCATAATACATCAATGGCTGAAAGTGATAAGACATAATTCCATATAGTTCAAAGGAAAAGGGGACTTACAATAGCATGCTAGAGCAATGAAAATGAAATAGAGAGGGTCCACCCTTAACAAAATTTACAAAAACTACCTTTATAGCTTAAGCAGAACTAAGATACCTTGCCCCTGGGAGCCAAACTCAACTACTACACTCAGCAATTACTACAAATCTAGAAGAAATTTGATCATGGAAAAATCTCAGATGTAGGATAATCATTAAAACCCTAGCTGAAAGGACCTTGGAAATGACAAAAATACCACCAATCAATGCAAAAATCCTCAAAATGGATGATCAAATGGTGGAAGGGATTTCTTTGCATCATTCATAGCATAGAAATAAATCTAGAGTGGTTGGGATTGATCAAAAGATTAGATCATGCAAGAAAAAACCCTATCTTCCTTCATTTTTTGTTCATGAGTCAACAAGGTCAATAAGTCAATCCAGTCATGCAACTGGAATAAAGCACATGGAAAAACCATGTTATTTCATTTTTCTAGCCTATGAAGCCTTCATGTGTTTGACTACTTCATCATATAAGCCTTGCCACTTTTTCTAACTCAATCGCTAACCAAAAAATATTTAACTATCACCACCAACATCTCACTCCTAACTATTTTCAAATAACTCTTGTGAACTATGGGCCATTTGTACATGTGGTTTCCTCTTGCTTTGTCACATGAAATAACTACCTTGCATCTTGAGAAAGAAATAAAGAAACAACCATGGATTTACCTCCATCTAACGGCTCAAAAAATTCATTGATCTTTTCAACATAACAACCAATAGGAAACATGGCACCACACTAGGTCATTTGACACATTTTTCACTTCACCCATGGCCCACAAAAGAAATAGGATGCAGCTGCCACATGCCAATTGCTTGCTTTCTTGCATAATTTAAAGTCCTTACATCTTGAGAAAGTGAGAAAGTGATGACCCTTTAATGATCTTTGATTTTATGGAAGAGAATTTTGAGCCAACTAATGACTGCACTGACCAAGGGAATGGGCCCATGGGGCTACATGGAAATATGTTGTTTTGTTGCTATGACAAAAGGAACTAAATTTTTTGATAGCAATAAAGTGACAACAATCAATCCTTTTTTATCTAATAGTGGATGAAACATGAGCTCGCAAAGAAATATTTAAAATGTGAAATACTTAGGAAAATATATGACCTAAGGTCTTGAAAGATTTATTTCCATGGGATAATTTGTTTAAATATTTAAAATATATGAACATTACTAATTTCAAATTCAAATATCTCCATTTTGGTAGGAGGGAAAAATTAGCCAAAAATTTTGGCAACTTAGGGGGGATGCAAGCCTACTATAGATGGACTAGTAGCCTAGACATCCATTGGGTTGGAGTGTCATGAAAATTGTGAAGATCCATCCACTGCTAAATCCTAAAATAATACAAAACATGCCCAGTAAGACCTTGAAAAACTATTCTCTTCAACTGAAGCTAGGAAACAAAACTCTTTGTAAACTCAACAAAAACACATGTGCCCATACACTTCTTGGAAAATAGGAAACACCATGAAGAAAACTAGCTAACTATATACATGAAACACTTCATTTTAATTGTAAATAAGGCTTAAGATATATTTCATTAAGTGGAATAAGAAAAATTTCAACATTAGACCTACTTAATTGAAAACCATTGGCTTGCTTGCAACTGATAACCACATAGGGACCACTCCATAGCACATCAAATTTTTAGTGCCTCCCTAGGTTTTCCCTATCTGCATCCCATTTCAACATGATGGGGATGGAACCCAAAGACCAAATTGGACATAAAAGGGAGGGAAAATATTATTATTAGTAATAATCTACTACTACATTTAGTATATTGAAAATAGACTCTAAGACATGCCCTATGGGCTTACAATGGTTTGATCTTGGAGAAAAGTCCTCCTCATAGTACCTTCTCTCAAACTCCCCCACAAACTGCCTTTACAATGCTAGAAATGTTCTTAAATAAACCCCAATTAGGTTTAGGTATAGAAATACATTCTATAATATTCCATTTGGCATCCACCACCAAAATAAAAGGTTCTAGAGATCACGTTAGAAGTCAATTTAAAATTAAAAGAATCCAGAAATGGTAGTCCAACTTTTAGGAGGCATAACTTTTGATCTGGGATTCTGATTGATGAATCATTTACATTTTTGAAAAGATCTTGAAGTGACCTATTGATGCATGGACTAGATTTTCTCATCGTCTATTTTTGGGGCCCATACAAGGCCATTTAGTGCCTCAAATTCAACTTTGAAGCACTCTTAGGAGGTCTCTAGGCAACTTAAAACTGCAATAACTTTCAAACCATAAAGTGTTTTGACCTAATTCTTTTTATGGAGTTCTTTAAATTATAAATATAATAATCCCTCCAACTTACACCCTCTAACTCATCATAATTATGGATTAGTTACAAAATAACCTATTTTTTTACATTGGCACATATCCCAAGGTGCTCAAAAACTCTTACTCATAAAACCAATAGTGGAACTATGAGAGTTGGAATTTTATTTGACCCAAATGGGTATCTAGAGATAAAAATATTTTAAATAGAAAGTAACACTAAGCATATTTTTGGGTGATACAGGATTGCCATTACACCAATAGATGCTCCTACATTAGCCACCCAAGGTAGATTAAAAAAGTGACATTGTCACTTTATAGCTGGTAGAGGGAAACCCAAATGGGAAACCTCCATTGTGAATATCCAAGTTGAGTATTCTATTGGTCTTCCTTTCCACTTCACTAGGTATTCTTCATACTGTGTATTTTTGGTACTCTGGTCCACACAACTATCCAAAATTTCTTCAATCTCTTCCTTCACTGAAGTAGGAATTGGACAAGGCTCCAGCATCAACCCCTCATCTGCACCATCATCATGATATTCTATTAAGTTTTCAATATTGAAGATAGGATAAATGTAAATCTCATCTAGCAACTCCACCTCATATGCATTTCCTGAGTCATGTTTCTTCAAAATTTTGCAGTGGCCAAATTTCTTCATCCTTAGCTTATTGTAGGTACCCATTGGAAATTATTCCTTGCTTAAGTATGCCATAACCAAATCCCCTACTTGGAACTCCTTATGTCTCCTCTTTTGATCTACCCTAGCCTTATACTATTGGTTCATCTTGGTAATATGTACATGTACCTCCTCATGTAGATTATTGACATGTTCAGCAAATTCTTCTGCCTCAACACTTGTCCTTTCCCCTTGCTCCATCCTCCTCAATTCTACTGCAGTCTTTAGACTTCTCTGATACAAAATTTGGAATGGTGGTCTACTAGTAATCCTAATTACAAAATTATTGTAAAAAAATTCTACTTGTGGTAGAATCAAATCTCATCCCTTGGGCTTAGCTCACACTAAACACCTCAACAAATTGCTTAGACTTCTATTTACCACTTTTGTTTGTTTGTTAGTCTATGAATGATGTGTAGAACTGAACTTCAATTCCATCCTCAACTTCTTCCACAAAGTTGTCTGGAAATACCCCACAAATTTAGTATCTCTATTAGAAACAATACACTTTGGAGACCATGTAGTCTCACCACATCTCTAAAAAAAAAATCTACAATATGTACTACATCATGAGTCTTGTGGCATGGAATGAAAGTTTCCTTCTTGGAGAACCTATCAACCACCACAAATATTGAGTCATTACCCCTTTGTGTCCTTGGCAATCCAAGAACAAAATCCATACTTATGTCCTCCAAAGGCTTCAATGGAACAAGCAATGGTTGATAGAGTCTAGTATTGTGACTAAACCCTTTGGCTGCTTGACATATGTCACAACTCTACACAAACTTCTTCACATCCTATGACAACTAAGGCCAAAAATAATGTTCTCTAATAATGGAAATGGTTATATCTTGACCAAAGTTTCCTACTATTCCTCTGATGTATTTCTCCTTGATCAAGTTCTCCCTCATAGAACTCCTTGGAATATATAATTGAGTGCCCTTGAACAACATACCATCTTGAATCAAATAATCTAGCCACTTGGTCTTGTCTAGAGTAATAGGTTCTTTACAAGCCTTCCATGATTTAGCAAAATTATGATCCTCAGGGTACAAATTCTTGAGTTCATCAAACCCAACCACTTCAACCTACATTACTATCAACAACAATTGTCTCCTACTTAATGCATCTACAACCCTATTAGTGTTAGATTAGTGTTAGATTATGGCCGACATATGGCCGACATGTTATAACCCTAAAGCGGTTTAATACTTGTATAAAAAGGGCTTAGGGTTGGGTATTTATATAGGTGGTGATACGAAATTGGTTCTTGCGGCGGTATTGAGCTGTAAGGGATTACGGATTGTAATCAGGTTGTAATCACTAGATTGTAATAGAGATCGGACTTGTTGTTTGGTGGACGTAGCCCAGGGATTGGGTGAACCATGTTAAATCTTGGTGCCTTGTGTTCATTTTTGTGTGTTCTATTATTTTCTGTTATTGGTTATATTTGCATGTAGTTTTTATTTTTGTTTGTGGTTTATCCTAACAAGTGGTATCAGAGCAAGGTTGTCTTTCAGTTATCCTCTGCAAGAAAGTCTCACGGTTAAGTGGGAGTCTCACAGTTGAGTGGGAGCAATGGCAGATGAGGGTAAGTTGAGGGTTGACAGGTTTAATGGGCAGAACTTCCAGTTATGGAAGATGCAAATGGAAGACTATTTATATTAGAAGGATTTATGGAAGCCGTTGGAAGGAAAAGCCAAGAATCAGGGAACTATGTCAGAGGTTGAATGGGATCTTTTGGATAGAAAGGCACTCAAAAGCATTCGATTATGCTTGGCACCATCGGTGGCATTTAATATTACAAAAGCAAAGACGACAGAAGATTTGATGAAAACCCTAGCGACACTGTATGAAAATCCCTCCGCTTCAAATAAGGTATTTCTCATGAAGAGTTTATTTAATATGAAAATGGCAGAAGGTGGATATGTTGCAGATCATTTAAATGAGTTTAATACTATTACTAATCAATTATCTTCTGTGGGTATCAATTTTGATGAAGAAATTAGGGCTCTCTTGATTTTGTGTTCTTTGCTTGAAAGTTGGAATGGCTTGGTAATGGTGGTGAGTAATTCTGTTCCTGGATCAAGTACCCTAAAATATGATGATGTGATCGGTGTTATTTTAAGTGAGGAAACTCATAGAAAATCATCAGGGGGATCTACATCAGGAAGTGCTTTAAATGCACAAAGTAGGGGTAGAACGACTTAAAGAGGAAGTAACTCTGGAAATCGTGGGAAATCAAGAGGAAAGTCAAAGGGGAGGAGGTCTCAATCGAGAGGACCAAATGATTGCTGGTACTGTGGGAAACCAGGGCACAAAAAGAAAGATTGCTGGACTCGAAAGAAAAATGAAGGAGATAAATCAGATGGAGACAAAGAGGCAAATGTGGTAAGTAACAAATCCGAAAAGGATGCTTTGCTTTTGTCTTTAGAGAGTGTTGATGATTCATGGGTTTTAGATTCTGGTGCTTCTTTTCATGCTACACCTCATAGAGGTTATTTCATTGATTATGTCCAAGGGGATTTTGGGCTTGTTTATTTGGGGGATAATGAACCCTGTCAGATTGTTGGAAAGGGAAAAATTAAGATTAAGTTGCAGAATGGAAATCATTGGCTACTACATGAGGTAAGACATGTTCCAAAGTTGAGTAGGAATTTAATTTCAGCAGGGAAACTTGGTGATGAGGGTTGTGTAGTTACTTTTAATTATAAAAATTGGAAGGTTTCAAAAGGTTCCCTTGTAGTAGAAAAAGGTGTGAAAGTAGGCACCTTATATCTTTGTACAGGTCATATTGTTCCTTCTACTTTGATTGTTTTAGAGAAAAATGAATATTTAGGAACAATTACTGCAGTTGAGCAGGGAGAACAAATAGCTGCTGTAGATTTTGATACAGTGTTGTGGCACAATAGACTTTGGCACATGAGTGAGAAAGGTATGAAAGTACTTCATTCAAGGAAATTTTTACCAGGTCTAAAATGTGTGAATATGGATTTCTGTTAAAGTTGTGTGTATGGAAAACAAAAGAGAGTGAGTTTTGTAAAGACTGGGAAGGAAAACAAAAAGAGAAATTAGAGCTTGTGCATACAGATGTATGGGGACCGGCTCAGGTATCTTCCCTTGGTGGCTCTCATTATTATGTTACATATATTGATGATGCAACTAGAAAAGTATGGGTTTATTTCCTTAGACAAAAATTTGATGTATTTCAAACTTTTAAGAAATGGAAATGCTTGGTTGAAAATGAGACTGGTAAGAAATTAAAATGTCTCAGATCTGATAATGGTGGTGAGTATTGCAGTCATGAATTTGAAGATTATTGCTCCACTAATGGTATTCGTAGACAAAAAATTGTTCCAAGGACTCCACAGGAAAATGGAGTGGCTGAATGCATGAACAGGACTATAATGGAGCGCTCAAGGAGCATGAGGTTGCATGCTGGGTTGCCCTTACACATGTGGGCGGAGGCTATCAATACTATAGTATATTTGATTAATAGATGTCCCTCTACTCCTTTGGGCTGTGGTATTCCAGAGGAAGCATGGACTAGTAAGAAGGTGAGTTATTCTTTTCTCAAGACCTTCGGTTGTGAAGCTTTTGCTCATATAGACTCTGAAAATAGAACCAAGCTAGAAGCTAAATCAAAGAAATGTGTCTTTGTTGGATATGGCATTAATTAATTTGGTTATAGGCTTTGGGATTTTGAAAATCATAAAATTATAAGAAGTCGGGATGTCATATTCAATGAAAAAGTGTTGTACAAAGATCTGTTGTAGCAACATGAGAAGAAAGAAGATGATTATGTAGTGTTGGATGATACTCCAAAAGCTGATGTTCCAGCCATTCCTCATGATGTGCAACAAATGTAACAAAAAATACCACACACACCAGTGAATGTTAGACGGTCAACAAGGCAAATTAGACCTCCACAAAGGTTTTCTCCCTCTTTGTATTCTATTTTACTTACTGATGCTGGTGAACCTGAAAGTTATGATGAAGCTGTGCAGGTGGATACTAAGATTCAGTGGGAGTCTGCAATGAAAGATGAAATGGACTCTTTGCTGAAAAATAAGACATGGAATTTGTGCAAGTTTCCTGCAGGTAAAAAGGCTTTACAGAATAAATGGGTTTATAGGTTGAAAGAAGAGGAAGGAGGTAAGAAAAGATTTAAGGCTAGGTTAGTTGTAAAAGGATTTGCACAGAAAAGGGAATTGATTTTGATGAGATATTTTCTCCTGTTGTTAAAATGACTTCTATTCGTACTGTTTTAAGTCTTGTGGCTACTGAAGATTTGCATTTAGAGCAGATGGATGTTAAAACAGCCTTTCTTCATGGTGATTTGGATGAAGAAATATATATGGCTCAGCCATAGGGTTTTGAGGTCAAAGGTAAGGAGAACTTAGTGTGCAAATTGAAGAAAAGTTTATATGGCTTGAAGCAAGCAGCTCGGCAATGGTATCTGAAATTTGACAGTTTTATGCATGAGCATGGATATAATAGGTGTCATTCAGATTACTGTGTTTATTTTAAGAGGTTGGATGATGATAGCTACATTATTTTATGTTTATATGTTGATGATATGCTTATAGCTGGGTCTAACATGGATCATATTAAGGGGCTGAAATGCCAATTAGCACATGCATTTTCTATGAAGGATTTGGGGGCAGAAAAACAAATCCTTGGTATGAAGATTTGCAAAGATAGGAAGCACAGAACATTGACGCTATCTCAAGCTGATTATGTTGAGAAGGTGTTGCAACGTTTCTCTATGGAGAATGCTAAAGCTGTCAGCACACCTTTACCTGGTCATTTGAAATTGACTAAGGAGATGTGTCCCAAGACATAGGAAGAGGAGGATAAGATGTCCAAGGTACCCTATAATTCAGCTGTAGGAAGTTTGATGTATGCTATGGTATGCACTAGGCCAGATATTGCACATGCAGTGGGAGTTGTTAGTAGGTATATGAGTCATCCAGGATTTGAGCATGGGAATGCTGTCAAGTGGATTCTCAGATATTTGAGAGGAACATCCAATAAGTGTTTACACTTTGGGGGCTCTACTAATGATTTACAGGGCTATGTTGACTCAGATTTGGCTGGGGATATTGATACTAGGCAGAGTACTACAGGTTATGTCTTTACTATTGGTGGGGCAGCCGTGAGCTGGGTTTCTAGGTTATAGAAGATTAATGCTCTCTCCACTATAGAGGCAGAGTATGTTGCTGCTACAGAGGCAGACAAGGAGATGATATGGCTTCAGTTCTTCTTGGAAGAATTGGGACATCCTCAGACAGATAATTATTTGTTCACAGATAGTCAGAGTGCCATTCATCTTGCTAAGAATTCAGCTCTGCATTCTAAGACCAAACACATACAGTTGCGGTACCATTTCATTTGGTCAGTTTTGGAGGATGGACAGTTAAAGCTGGAGAAGATACATACCAATGAAAATCCAACAGATATGTTGACAAAGGTTGTAACAAGGGAGAATCTGAACTCCTCTTCAGTTTCAGTTGGTCTTTTAGACTAAATGTGAATAAAAGAACAGTAGAGTCCACGGTGGTTTGATCTAGTGGGAGCCCCATGCGGTAGTTGTATTGCTACGGGATCAGTCTCCAAGTGGGAGATTGTTGATTAGTGTGGAGCCTAATCAGTCTCCAAGTGGGAGATTGTTAGATTGTGGTGACTGATCAGGAAAGTACTGTACATACTTCATAAAATTTTTTTTTTGGAAGTAGTCGACATGGTAGCCGACATATTATGGCCGACATATGGCCAACATGTTATAACCCTAAAGTGGTTTAATACTTGTATAAAAAGGGCTTAGGGTTGGGTATTTATATAGGTGGTGATACAAAATTGGTTCTTGCGGCGATATTGAGCTGTAAGGGATTACGGATTGTAATCAAGTTGCAATCACTGGATTGTAATAGAGATCGGACTTGCTATTTGGTGGACGTAGCCCAGGGATTGGGTGAACCATGTTAAATCTTGGTGCCTTGTGTTCATTTTTGTGTGTTCTATTATTTTCTGTTATTGGTTATATTTGCATGTAGTTTTTATTTTTGGCCGTGGTTTATCCTAACAATTAGACCTTCCACTTCTATGTTTCAATACAAATTTATAGCTTTGCATGAACTCTACTCATTTCAAATGTCTCTGATTCAATTTACCTTGGCTATTTAGGTACTACAATGCCTGGTGATCAGTATACAAGACAAATTCTTTTGGTAACAAATAATGCCTCCATTTCTTTAAGGCCTAAACTATTGCATACAACTCATAATCATAAATAGAATACTTCTTTGCATCATTCAATTTTTCACTAAAATAGGCAATAGGCTTACCTTCTTAGCTCAATACAGCCCCAATAGCAGTGCCACTAGAATTGCAATCCACCTAGAACACTTTATTGAAATTAGGAAGTGTCAACATAGGTTGCTCTATCACCTTATTATTCAACAATTCAAAACTCCTTGTAGCTCCTGTAGTCCACTTAAACTCTTTTCTATTCCCCCTCATTATTTTAGTTAGGGGTATACATATGCCATTGAAATTCCTAATGAACTTCTTGTAAAAACTAAAAAAACCATGGAATGACCTCACCTTAGTAGGAAACCTTGGAGTAGGCCATTCCAAGATGGCCTTTACCTTCTTTGGATTCATTTTGAGACCCTTAGTTGATACAACAAACCCCAAATAGACTAGCTCCCTTTGACAAAGCTATACTTTTTCAATTTAATCAATAATTTCTCTTTGCTCAACCTTTTAAGGACATTACAAACATGCAATAAATGTTCATCCAAAGACTTGCTGAAAATTAAAATATCATCTAGATAGAAAATAACAAATTTTCCCAAGAATTTCTTTAGTACCTCATTCATAAGCCGCATGAAGGTGCTTGACAGGTTGGTTTGTCCAAAGGGCATGACTAACCACTCATAAAGACCCTCCTTGGTCTTGAATGCAATCTTCCACTAATCGCCCTCTTGTATTTGTATCTACTAATAGATACTCTTGAGATCTATCTTTGTGAAGTACTGAGCTCCACTCAAATAGTATATAAGATCATCCATTCTTGGTAAAGGGAACTAATACTTGATGGTTATTCTATTTCTATCCCAAGAGTCTATACACATTCTCCATTCTCCATCCCTCTTTGGTGCTAGCACTAAAAGTACTGCACATGAACTCAGGCTCTCTTGAATCAAACCTTTCCTCAATAGCCCTTGAAATTTTTTATTTAGCTCCTCAATTTCAGTAGGAGTCATCCTATGAGTAGCCTTGTTAGGCAAACTTTCTCTAGGGATTAAATCTATTTGATGACTAATTTGTCTTACTAGTGGCAACCCTTCTAGAACATTATTAGAGATGACATCTGCATAATCACTTCATAGGCCTAAAACTTCAAGGAGAATTTCAATACTACCTTCCTTATCTTTTCTAGGAATCAAAGCATAACACATACGTTGATGTTTCATGCCATCCAAAAACTTTCTTCCATCAACAAGACATATACTAGCACTATTATATACCTTTACACCTTCCTTTATCAAAGTCTTTAGTTTGTGGTGAATGCCATCCTTTGTCAAAGAGTATGTATTTACATGACCATCATGTACAACATGCCTATCAAACTACCATGGTCTTCCCAACAATAAATGATAAACATCCATTGGAATGATGTCATAGAGAACCTCATCATGGTAACTCCCAATCTTAAACTATACCAAACATTGTTCACTAAATAGGACCTTATGATCATCCTTCACCCAAGCAATTCAATAGGGTTGGGGGTGTTTCTCCCTCTTGAGCTATAGCTTTGAGACCATCAATTTTGACACCAGGTTCTTAGTGCTTCCACCATCAACAATCACATCACAACATTTATTCTCCCACTTTGACCTAGTATGAACCAAACTCCTCCTTTTTCTAGTTTTAGTCTCACTGCTTAGTAAGACCCTTTCATTTACTAGAACCTCTCCTCTTTTTGCATCCTCTGAAGCATCATGAGCAACCCTTTCTTGACCATTAGCTCTCCTATCTATCCTTCCTTATCATTGAGGGCATTCAAAGGCATGATGACCTTCTTCAATACAATGAAAACAAGTACCATAGGCATCTCCTCTTTGTGAACCTTGTCGACATCCTCTACCTCTTCCTCTCTGATCTCCAAAGTTTTAATCATGAGAGTATTTGAAACCCTCATTGCTCTGGTTTTGGCTAGTACCCACATCTTCATACATCTTCATTTTTATTCTAGTTCTCATTTTAGCCTCCAAATGACCTACCACCACCCCTTTCTCCTTGAACGCACCCTCTTTTCCTTCCATCAAAACTTTTGTTTATCTTTTCCTCAACTCGCAAGGCAAATTGGTATGCCTCTTCAATGCTAGTCATTCTAACTAGACTTAACTCCTCCTGAATGCTAGATCTTAACCCACTAAGGTAACGAGCAACCTTCTCTTTGTTTTCTTTATCATGCCCTACCCTACTAAGAACTCGGTAAAATTCCTCTATATATTCCTAGATAGATTTTCCCACTTGCTTTAACCCTTGTATTTTCTTGAACAAATCAAGCCCGCAATCAACAGGAATGAACTACTTCTTTAGTTTGTCCACCATGTGATCCCATCTTGTGATTTTCTCCTTTCCTCTTCTATTTCTTTCTAGCTAAATCTCTTGCCACTAGATTTTGGCATGGCCATTTAGTTTGGCCTTTGCAAACTTAACCCTATCTGGGTCCTTGATATCCTCATACTCAAAATATTCCTCTAGTTTATTGATCCATTAAATCAACTCATTCGGGTTTAGATTTCTTAAAAACATACCCACATCAATTTTAGGTCTTTTTCCAAGCTTAGAAATGGCCCTAAAAAGCCTCTCCTCTACCTAGTTGAGGACTTCTCTATCTCCTTGCTTTTCTGGCCCAATATTTCCTTCTTCTTCATTTTCTTACTCACTTTTGTCGCCTATGGCAATATTCATCCCTTTGTGAATCTCCTCCTGCAATGCTTGGACTTGTCTCTAGAGAGCCCTAACCTCATGAGTAACAAGTCCAGCCCTTCCACCATGCTCCCTTCATGGTGGAATCTTCTTGTCTCAAAGCCACAACCACACAATCCTAGTGCAAATTTCCTCATAGTCGGCACTCTATCTACACACTCAGAAAAACCTACTCTGATACCACTTGATGGGGATGCAACCAAAAGACCAAAATGGACACGACATGAAAGGGGAATATTATTATCAGAAATAATATTCTACTACATTCAATACACTAAAAATAGACTCTAAGACATGCCCTATGGGCTTACAATGGTTTGATCTTAGAGAAAAGTCCTCCTCACAGTACCCTCTCTCAAACTCCCCCAAGAACTATCTTTACAATGCTAGAAATTTTCTTAAATAAACCCCAATTAGGTTTAGGGTTAGGAATACATTCTATAATATGCCATTTGGTATCCATCACCTAAACAGAAGGTTCTAGAAACACCATTAGAAGTCAGTGTAAAATTAGAAGAATCCAAAAATGGTAGTCCAACTTCCAAGAGGCATAACTTTTGATCTAGGACACTAATCGATGAATAGTTTACATTTTTAGAAAGCTCTCAAAGCTCTCTATAGCTCTATGGACCAGCTCTACTTGTTCTCCATTTTTCAGCATGTACAAGGCTGTTTGGTGCCTCAAATTGGACTTTGAAGAGCTCTTAGGAGGTCTCCAGGTAACTTAAAAGTACAATAACTTTCAAACCATAAAGCCTTCTGACCTAATTATTTTTTTGGAGTGCTTTAAATTAAAAATATAATCATCCCAACAAGTTAAACCCTCTAACTCATCATAATTATGGCTCAATTACAAAATAATCCTTTTTTGCATTAGCATGTATCCAAAGGTGCTCAAAAACTCTAACCCCAAAAACCAATAGTGGAACTATGAGTGTTGGACTCTTTATTTGACCCAAATGGGTATCTAGAAATGAAAACACTTTAAACAGAAACTAACACTAAGCATATTTTTGGGTGATATAGGATTTCCCTTACACCATTGGATGCTCCTACATCACAACACAAGGTCACCTTCCCTGAAAATTCTGAACTTGGTCTTCTTATCAAAGTTTCTCTTAACTTTCTATTGATGTGTTTCTAAGGTCTAAATGGCCTAATTTATTTTCTCCTCTAGCTCTATCAGTTCTGCTATTCTTACTATCATGGCATCATTTTCCATTACCTCCAACTAATGAGCTAGTTCTAGAGATGGGAATTCTAATGAAATTGGAAGCCTTGCTTCCAAAGAATATTCCAACATAAAGGGTGAATTTTCAATTACCCTCTTAGGTGTTATTCTATCATCCCATAGCTTTTTCTTCAATTTTTGATGCTAACACCTCTAGTTAGCCTCTATAGTCTTGTTCATAATCCTGATTATATTTTTGTTACATGATTCGACAAATCCATTGCCCTGAGGATAGTGGTTTGAGGATGTTCTTATGTAGATATTATGATCAACTGCCCATGCACAAATTAGAGCTCCTAAAAAATATTTTACATTATCTAAAATAATGGTTGAAGGGGCACCAAACTTGTTCACAATTCCATCAAGGAATTCAACAACTAAAGATTTTGTGGCATCCTTGAATGCAACAAAATCTGTCCATCTGGTGAAGTAATTTGTAGCATCTAGGATCCATTTATGACTAGAGCTAGAAGGAGGATTGATAACACCTATGAAATCCAATCCCCATTGAGAAAATAGTTGATCAACTTGAATGGGTGAAGTGGAAGAGCTGTAAGCCTCTACTTACCAGAAAAGAAAGCACAATTTTCACACTTGCTCATATACCTATGACAATCATGGAACAAAGATGGCTAGTAATATCTTGCCCTCATGATCTTCATTGTAGTTGTCCTTACTTAAAATTGGCCACCATCAGGACCATCATGAAGCTCTTTGATCACTGTTTTATCTTGGTCTGTATCAGTGCATCTCAATAGGGATCCATTGAAATCCCTCCTAAAAAGGGTACCATCAACTATGGCATAAGGAATTGACTAGAATTTCAACTATCTTCTTTTTTCCCTATCCAATCCTTGAGGATATCCATTGCCTAAGAAGAAGGTCATCATGTCATCTATCCAATTCCTTGGATTCTCATTTCCTACTTTTTGTTACTCTGTCAATACCATAGCAACTTCCTCATCTGATTCATGAGGTGATACCATCTTCTTGCACAATCCCTTCCCTCTTACCAACTTGGTAATCTGGATGTCAACATTATACTTCATTACCTTAGTGACCCATCTAGTTATTTTCTCACTAATATCCTTGCTTAGAAGGAAGTCTTTAACACTTGCATGAGGGACCAATAAGTGGATCTTGTTGTAGGATAAAAGATGCCTGAACATCTCCAAAGCTCTTATAAATGCAAGGGTTTGCTTCTCCACATAAATGTACGTGTCTTCATATTACTTAAGCCCTTCACTAAATAAATCAATAGGCTACTCTTCATTCCTAACATTTAATTGAGTCAAGACAACAGAAATGCTTGACTTACCACCCAAGGTGTAAAGAATAAAGTCTTTCACAAAATTTGGATTAATGAGAGTAGGGGCTAAAGCTATGGCTACTTTGATCTCTTCAAAACTTTCTTTCCCTTCCTAGGCCCATGAAAATACCATATTCTTTTTAAGCATAGTTATAAGAGGTTTTACCATGGTAGCTAAATTAGGAATAAATCTCCTCACAAAATTTATTCTACCAAGAAAACATTATAGAATTTTATTATGGTTAAGGAGAGGGAGAGAGAGAGAGAGAGAGAGAGAGAGAGAGAGAGAGAGAGAGCACAAGTATTTCCTTGGATACAATTTGTCCTAACAATTTCCCTTGATAGTGGGAAAGATACACTTTCTTGGATTCAAAGATACCCCATATTCTCTACATCTTATGTATACTTATCTGAGATGGCCAAAATGATCGGCTACTTTTTTTTAATACACTATGATATCATCAAGGTAGACCAACAAAAACCTTTTGATCATGTTCTTGAAAGACATCTCCATTGCCTTTTTAAATGCAGTACTAGCATTTGTTAGTCCAAAAGGAATTTTACTATAGGCATAGGTGCCTCATTTGGTGGTAAACAAAGTTTTATATATGTCAACCTCTTTGACCATCACTTGATTGTAACTAGAGAATCCATCAAGAAATGAGAACCTCTCTAAATCACTAACCTTGGATATGATCTATTCCATTAATGGAAGCGGATGATGATCCTTAAGGGAGGCCTAGTTAAGGTCCCTAAAGTCCACACACAATTTGATTTCTTTGTTATTCTTCCTAAAATAGACAAGGTTTGCTACCCATGATGAGTGTTTGATAGGCCTTAATAAACTTGGATAGCTCTTTTCTCATTAAGGGTTCAATTTTAGGATTCATTGGCCTCTATTTTTGCCTAATAGGTTTGACACTATCAACTAAATCTATGGTATGTGTAAAAAAACTTGGATCAAAACCCTTCAAATCATCATATGTCCAAGCAAATACATCATTTAATTCTTGACATAGATGAATGTAATTCTCTTGCCTAGTTTCTAGTGTAGGAGCACCCCATCAAAACTAAGTTGTCTTAAGGTCTTCTAGGTCTTCACACCTTTGGTTTCTAGCATATTTGGTTAATTAGGCTTTTTGTTGCATACTAATCCTATTTGTGTGAACCCTTGAACAACTTTTGGTATTTGTATAAACTAGTTGCTTCATGAGGTCATAGGAATCTAGTAGTCTCCTAGGGTCATGTTAGAAGTCTTAGGAGGTGTTAGAGTCTTTTAGAAGTCATGGTAAAGTCATAAAATCAAAATAAGTTGCATAACAATAACAATAATGCAACATTTACACTATATTAATGATTTTTGTTTGTAATGGTTCCCTCCAACTATCACAACCTTGAAAATTTAGTTGGAATAGTTGGAGGAAAGTCTTCATAAGCCCTTATAGGTAGGTGGAAGACACACAATGTAAGATCTTGCTTTTGAATCAATAAAAACCATCATTTTTCCTTCAAAAATCCTATTTTTGTATTCATTGTATGGACTGTATGGATAGTGGTGACTAGAGAGTTAGGTTTTACCAAAGCTTATTGAGTTACCTTTCAAATGAGCCTACTCTGAGCCTTTGAAATGCCAGGAGTTGGGAGTGATAAAGCTTTTTTCTAAACTTGGTCACAAACCCTAACCACCTAGGGTTTTGGAGAAAAATGTCAATATCTCCCATTTCCACCATTGGAAAAATCTGATTTTTATTGGAATGGGAAATTTTCAAGTGTATTTTAGGATTTTGGAGGTTTCAGGGCATAAGTAGATGGTGGTTGTATAGTATAAGAAAGAATGAGTTGGCATCTTCATGTGACAACTCTATTGCATAATAAGATTTGTTGATTTTCATGCCTTGGGGTTTGAACCAATGGATGAAACTTTGGAATCCCTCTTTCCTTGTCCTAACCTAGATGGTCCATGCTTTGGTTTGGTTCATTTCCTTGAATTTTTGGTACTTCCTTTGTTAAAGTGACCTAATTGGGGTAATTAAGCCTGTTGGGCATTGCTATTTTAGAAGGTCAATAAGTGACATCAAAACCTACCTTTTTGGGAGTATGAAAAACCCAATAAAGTGTGTTAGAAATGTTGATTTTTTCCTAGGATCCTTTGGAGGATTTTTTACTTATGGCACAAATTACTTTTAGGAGGGCTACAAGGCCTATTGCTGCATTACTAGGATAGAATAGTGAAAGTTGGGATTAGATTGTTGATTGGCATTGGTTCCTTGTTCTTTTGAATATTTTTTCAAACCCTTGCATGTTGATGAAGCCAAAATGTGTGGGTACATCATTTGAGGATGAAGAGTCAAGTTTTCCAAGTTTGAAGTTGAATGGATTAGTCATGGTTCTTTAATTTTATTCTTGTATAAAGGTGTAGAAGTTTGGGTGAGTTATCAGTCCAATTGGATTGGTATCTACATAACTTAAGATTTTCCTTATTAAACCCTTATCTCTGCATCAGTTGGTATTAGAGCCTTAAGATCTCTAAGGCTTGAAGTTTTCATCATATCTAAGGAAGAAGGAGATGGATTTTCATCAAGGATGACAAATGTTGAGATTGTGAAGTATTTGAGGGAGCAAAAACAAAAGGAGACTGAGAAAAGAAGTAGAGATGATCTTAGAAATACTGAGATAATCTAGATGAGGGATGAGATAATTAGGCTTAAGGTAGAGCTTGGGAAGAGTGGTGGGAACTCTAGTGATTTTGAACAAGGGAGTGATGATCAACCCCTTTTGGAGGAAAAACAAGAAGAATGCCCTCCAGATCAGAGGCTGCTTTTGAAGACTCTAAAGTCCATGGAAAGGAGATCCTTGGATGCTAGGTTTGATTCACCCACTTATGATGGGAAGATGGATCTTGATGCTACTATAGATTGGGTGAATGCCCTAACTAGTTTCTTTGATTGTGAAACTATCCCTAAAAATTAGAAAGTTAAGATGGCCAAGTCAAGGCTAAGAGGATTTACATTGGTATGGTGGAAATTTATCCAAGATGATAGGGTAAAGAAAGGAAAAAATTAGGTCTCCACATGGAAGAAAATGATGGCCTTGCTCCAAGAAGCCTATGTACCTGTAGATTATGAAGTGCAACTCCATAAAAGGAGGATGAGATTGAGGAAAAAAGACATGGATGCCTCAACATATACTGAAGAATTCCACAATCTTGTGATGAAGTCTAGTATTGTAGAACCAGAGAACTTGAAACTTGCAAGGTATTTGTAAGGGCTGAAATTGTCAATTCAAGATGAATTGAGCCTAACCACCATAATTATTGTCCAACAATGTTTCATGTTAGCTTCCGAGGTAGAAGATAGGTTCAAAAGGAGGAGTGAACAAGGTGGAAGAGAGGAAGGAATGATAGAGCAAGAACAAACTCTTGGAATAAAGGGAAATCAAATAAATTAGAGAAGTCTCTTGATCAAGAGACCAAAGAGCAAGTAGAATCTAGTTCAAGGGGATATTCAAGAGGCAAAAGATCCTTTGGTAGGGGTAGAGGAAGATCAGATAGGCCTCCAAAGTGTTACAACTACAATCAAATATGACATTACTCCAATAAATGCTTGGAGAAAGCAAACAAAAATAAAGGTGAAAGGAGAGCTCAACTTGTCCGCGAGCAAAGAGACCTTGAAGCAGAAGAAGGCATAACATTGATGATGAGGAAAGCATTTTTGCAAGTGCCACATACTCAAGAGCCCCCACAAAGAAAGAATTTTTTTAGAACAAGGGTCAAATGCCAAGGGAAGGTATGTAATTTATTAATAGATTCTGGTTCAAATGAAAATCTAGTCTCTAAAGGAAATGGTGCAAAAGTTATAATTAACTAAGACCCCCCATCCTTTCCCCTATCATGTTTCATGGCTCACTAAAGATCAAGAAACCCTTGTAACTAAAAAAACCATGGTGGAATTCTCCTTGGGTGACTTTAAGGACACTATCCTATGTGATGTAGTGGAGATGGATGCCTACCATCTACTACTTGGCAGACCTTGGCAATATGACATTGATGCAACATATAGTTGCAGGAAGAACACCTATACCATAATTAGGGATGGAAAAACTTACAACTTGAAATCCTTGCCTAATCAAAAACATGAAAAAGATATGTTTGAAACAATTAAAGAATCAGATGAGGGGTCTCTACTAATCCATAAACCAAGAGAGGAAGAAAAGTCTAAAAAAGTTAAGCCAATCCCCAAAGAGGTGCAGAAACTTCTTGAGGAGTACCAAGGGGTAGTAGCAACTAATTTACCTTCTTCCTTGCCACCCATTAGGAATTTAAGTCATAAAATAGACTTTATACCTAGTGCTTCTTTGCCCAATAAAGCCCCTTACAAAATGACACATGCACACACTATTGAGACTGCTAAACAAGTCAGTGAATTGCTAGGAAAAGGTCTAATACAAAATATTTTGAGTCCTTGTGTAGTGCTTGCTATTTTTGCTTAAAAGAAAGATGGAAAATGGAGATTGTGTACTGATAGTAGGGCAGTCAATAAGATAACTATTAACTATAGATTTCCAATTCCAAGAATAGAGGATCTTCTTGACCAATTAGGGGGTGCATCCTACTTCTCTAAAATTGATTTAAAATTAGGTTATCATCATATAAGGATAAAGCTAGGTGATGAATGGAAAACAACATTAAAAAAAATAGAGGGTTTGTATGAATGGCTTGTTATGTCATTTGGATTGAGTAATGGACCTTCAACCTTCATGAGGTTAATGAATGACATTTTCCAAGACTGTAATGGGAAGTTTTTGGTTATCTATCTTGATGACATACTGATATTTAGTTGTAGCTTGGAAGAACATCTCAAACACTTAAGCATGGTATTCAAAAGGTTGTAGGAACATAAATTGATTATCAACCCTGAAAAGTGTACCTTTTGCAAAAGGAACTTACACTCTTGGGATTTGTGATCTCTCAAGGCACTTTGAAAATGGATCCTTCAAAGGTTGAAGCAATAGTTAATTGGCCTCCTCCTAAAACACAAAGTTATGTTAAAAGCTTCCATGGGTTAGCCACATTTTATAGGAAGTTTGCAAAAAAATTTAGCCATGTGTGTGCTGCAATATTAGATACCATTAAAGGTGGAAGAAAGGTTAAGTTTGTATGGAAAAAAGAAGCCAATGATGCCTTTGAATACCTTAAATCTAGAATTGTACAATATACTATACTAACCCTCCCTAATTTCCACAAGGTTTTCATAGTGGAGACAAATGCTAATAACCTAGCTATTGGTGTAGTCTTAGGTCAAGATGGCAACCCAGTTCCAATTTTCTCAAAAAAACTAATGATGCCAAGAAAAAATACTCCACCTACAACCTAGAGCTTTATGCTATGGTCCAAGCTCTTAAAAAATGGAGACAATATCTCCTACCAAAAGAATTTTTATTCTTCACTAATAACCATGCCTTAAGCTACCTAAATTCACAAGACAAGTTGAATGTCAGACATCTTAAATGGATGGAACAATTGTACGCATATTCTTTCAGCATTAAACATAAAAAGGGCCAAGCCAACAAGTTGGCTGATGCATTGAGCAGCAGGATCACTTTGGTGTAGAAAATTCAACTCCAAACCATTGGGATAAGTGCCCTCAAAGACCTTTACAAAGATGACACTAATTTTGGCAACATTTATCAGATATTCACTACATTAGTGGGCAAGTATAACACTAATTTTTTTGAATATCTAATTCAAGATGGTTTACTTTTTAAGTGACATTAGTTATGTATCCCTAGGTGTTCAATGAGGGATAAAATTGTTAAAGAAAAGCATTGTGGGGGAATGAGTGGCCATTATGGTCTAGATAAAAAATTAGAAGTAGTTAGGAGGTATTACCATTGGCCAAAGATGCAAAATGATGTCAAAAAAATTGTGGAAACTTGTGTCATATGCCAACAAGCCAAGGGAACATCAACTAGCCAAGGTCTTTACCAACCTCTTCCTATACCTTCTTGGCCATGACAAGCTATCTCAATGGACTTTTTTATGGGACTTTGAAGGAAAAAACAAGGCTATATAACATTTTTGTGGTAGTTGACTATTTTAGAAAAATGGCACACTTTATACCCTACAAGGGTACTCATGATGCATCACATATTGCACAATTATTCTTCAAGGAAAATGTTAGAATCCATGGGTTGCCTCAGTCTATTGTGTTAGATAGGGATGCCAAGTTCCGAGGTTACTTTTGGAGATCCTTGCATAAGAAGTTGGAAAAAAATTTGCAATATAGTTCTGCTTATCATCCTCAAATGGATGGGTAGATAGAGGTCATAAACAGATCTCTTGGTAATCTCCTTAGGTGCTTGACAAAACAATACACACAAAGTTGTGATCTCTTGTTACCACAAGCTAGATTTGCCTTTAATGACTCCTTGAATAGATCCATAGGTAAAACACCCTTCCAAGTAGTTTATGGCATGCATCTTAAGGGACCTATGGAATTGAGGGAACTTCCTAATGATTTTAAAATCAATGCCAAAGGGGAGGAATTGGTAAAAATGATAAAGGAAGTACAAGAATAGGTCAAGGATAGTTTGGAGAAATCAACACAAAAGTACAAAGCAATGACAGATAAGAAGAGAAGGGAGGTTCATTTTAAGGTAGGTGACAAAGTGTGGGCTCACCTAAGAAAGGAGAGGCTTCCTACGGATCAGCACACCAAGCTTCAAATGAAGAAAATAGGACCATATATAATACTACATAAGTTTGGTGAAAATGCTTATGAAATCACTCTCCCACCATTCCTTTCCATTTCTCCTATTTTTAACATTGTTGATCAAACCCCTTTTAAACAAAATGCAGATATGATAGGTACCAATGATGAGGAAGAGTCACATGTTGATTGGTTGCAAGAACTTCCAACAAGCCAACCCCTTCAATTAGAGAAGATCCTTGACACTAAAATCTACAAAAAGACCAAGCATAAAACTTATTTGCAGTACCTTATCAAGTGGAAAGGTCTTCCTGATATTGATGCCACTTGGATGATAGAGTAGGACATCATCAAGCATGGCTACACCTTGGATCAATCATCCCCAAGTGGGAACTTGAGTTTCAAATAACATGGGTAGCATGGTGTAGGAGCACCCCATCAAAACTAAGTGGTCTTAAGGTCTTCCAGGACTTCACACCTTTGGTTTCTAGCATATTTGGTTAATTAGGCTCTTTATTGCATACTGATCCTATTTGTGTGAACCCTTGAAAAACTTTTGGTATTTGTATAAACTAGTTGCTTCATGAGGTCACAAGAATCTAGTAGTCTCCTAGGGTCATGTTAGAAGTCTTAGGAGGTGTTAGATTTTTTTAGAAGTCATGGTAAAGTCATAAAATCAAAATAAGTTGCATAACAATAACAATAATGCAACATGTACACTCTATTAATGAATTTTGTTTTAAATGGTTCCCTCCAACTATCACAACCTTAAAAATTTAGTTGGAATAGTTGGAGGAAGGTTTTCATAAGCCCTTATAGGTGGGTAGAAGACACATAATGTAAGATCTTGCTTTTGAATCAATAAAAACCATCATTTTCCTGTTAAAACTTTAGTTTTCTATTCATTGTATAGACTATATAGATAGTGATGATTGGAGAGTTAGGTTTTATCAAAGCTTGTTGAGTTACCTTTCAAATGAACCTACGTTGAGCCTCTAAAACACCAGGAGTTGGGAGTTATAAGGCTTTTTGCTGAACTTGGTTACAAACCCTAACCACCTAGGGTCTTTGAGAAAAATGTCAATATCTCCCATTTCCACCATTGGAAAAATCTGATTTTTACTGGAATGGGAGATTGTCAAGTGTATTTTAAGAATTTGGAGGTTTTAGGGTAGGAGCAGATGGTGGTCATATAGTATAAGCAAGAATGAGTTGGCATCTTCATGTGACAACTCTACTGCATATTGAGATTTGCTGATTTGCACACCTCAGGGTTTGAGCTAGTGGATGAAACTTTGGAATCCCTCTTTCCTTATCCTAACCTAGATGTTCCATGCTTTTTTTTGGTTCATTTCCTTGAATGTTTTGTACTTCCTTTGTTAAAGTGACCTAATTGGGGTAATTAGGCCTGTTGGGCATTGTTGTTTTAGAAGATCAAAAGGTGACATTAGAACCTGCCTTTTTGGGAGTATGAAAAACCCAATAAAGGGTGTTATAGATGCTGAATTTTTCCTAGGGTCCTTTGGAGGATTTTATACTTATGGCACAAATTTCTTTTAGAAGGGCTACAAGGCCTATTGCTGCATTACTAGGATAGAATAGTGAAAGTTGGGATTAGATTGTTGATTGGCATTGGTTCCTTGTTCTTTTGAACATATTTTCAAACCCTTTCATGTTGTTGAAGCCAAAATGTGTGGGTACACCATTTGAGGATGAAGAGTCAAGTTTGCCAAGTTTGAAGTTGAATGGATTAGTCATGGTTCATTAATGTTATTCTTGTATAAACCTGTAGAAGTTTGGGTGAGTTATCAGTCTAGTTGGATTGGTGTCAGCATAACTTAGGATTGTTCTTTTTAAAACCTTACCTCTACATCAGTTTCAATACATGCCTTCCCCATGTTTAGGGTCCTTCCATCAAAAACCACAACTTGTATGTGATCATCCTTGCTTATAGCAAGGTTCATGCCTCTATCCCTTGCTTTCTCATCATGATTGAAGACACCTTTTAGGGTAATGAGACCCTTAAGAAACTTGTTGAAACTAAGATTATTGATCTGATCTCCATATTGGTCATGTAACCTTGATTGGTTTCTATCTAAAAATTTTGCTTCATTTTGCAAGAAACTTATAATTTTTTCATTAGATTCAAACACTTTCCAATTGCCATTATTATCAGGCACAACAAGACTAACTATTGTCACTGAGGTTTGCACCCTTGTCCAAAGCCTATGCATGAGGACAACCTAGTGAAACGTGGAAGCAACCTCCAAGCTATGGGACTTGAACTGTGAGGTTAAATCTCCAAAGAAGGCCAACTTCCTCTTAATATCAGGGTGCACCTAACTACTCTTGGAAGGGAAAAGGGAGAAGGAGATGCAATAAAGAAAATCTAACTATTCTAATCTAGGGAGGTGATGCACCAAAATAGAGTGTTTGAACCAATCTCTGCCCATACATGCACTATAGAACTAGAATGAAACTAAGGATATACACATTCAAACTTTCTTTAATCTAATAATCACATGCAAATCAGAAGACCAAGATGAATGACATAAGGAAAGAGAGATTCACTTATATTATCATTCATTGGCCAATAGGAGATACAGTCACACAGATTACAAATTTTCACAAAACACTAATGGAGGCAAAGAGTTCTTGCACTTTCACACCAATGGCTGAAAGAGATAAAGAAGAAAATCATGCATTTCAGAGGCACAGGGGAATTTACACTAAAAATTTGTAAACCAATAACAAATAAAATAGAGAAAGGTCCCCCCTTTTAAAATTACAAAAACTTGCCTTTATAGATCAAGTATAACTGAGATTTTCCATCCAAAACTACCCTGCAACCATCACCATCAAGGCTCTACCAAGAAAAATCATGGGGATCTGAAGAAATGTGATCTAAGTATAGCTTTAGGTACTATGAAATCTAATTTTTAACTAAAAATAGGGCCTTGAGAGGACATAAATCGCACCATAACTATGCTCTGACTAGGTAGATAGATTGGATCAGGGTGGTAGAGTGTCTCTGCATGCTTCACATTCACTTCTGGTGGTTGGAATCGATCATGATGATCAAATTCATGCAAAACCTTGGCTTTCCTTCATTTTTTGGCTTGGGAGTTAGCAAGGTGAGCGAGTCAACCAAGATCTACAATGAGAATGAGCCATGTGGGCCAATGGTCTTTTATTATCTTGCCACCTTGTAGGGTCTTGCTGAGTTGATCATCTATTTATAACTAACTGCACCACCCCAAAACACTGGCCATGGCAGTTTGGCCAAAACCTTGACTGTGGCAATTGTTTTAATTATTTTCATTAATTGTTGATGCTACCTAATCCATCGGGATACGTGTCCTCTGCCCGCTTTCCCGCATTACTTAAATACCTTGCAGCTCCATCTTGCAAGGGTGCCTTGATTGTTGATCTCAGCGAGATCAACGATCATGAAGATCTTTTCCATTGCTACGCTGACCCCTACTAATTCTTGTCCATGGACACTTGGCAATAGGGCACTTACCCGCATTACTTATATCCCTCACAACTTCATCTTGCGAGGAATCGCCCGCTATTGACCTGACAAGATCCGATGGTGAATAAAGCTCATGTTTCGAACATTTTTTGTGACTGGCCAAAGAAAAAGGGACCCACCTTCCATGTGGTAGAAGGAGGCTTCCCCGCAATACTTAAAGCCACTGCACCTTCATCTTGCAAGGAAGCAAGGGCTGTAGATCATGGAAGATCTAACAGCAAGGAAAAATACATGCCGATGGCAATAAAACCTAGGGAAATAAGGAAATAACATAATGTTTTTTATTTGATAATTTATTTTTTATTTTCGGGCAATTAAATAATATTAAATTGGCCAACTAGTCATTGGACAGGCTAACTTTTGAATTTGAATTTGGTGGGGCCAATTTGGACAACATTCTGATGACTCATAGGGGATATGAGCCTACTACATGTCTTATCAGTGACCCTACACATCAATTGGGCTTATAGAGGTTGTGGAAAATGTGAATCACTGTGCCATAAAAACCCTAATCCTACCCCTACAGGTGTAAAACTCTAAAGAAAATTTGTTTCTGCAACTGGAACTAGAAATCAAACATCTTTGCAACCTTTAAAATTTTCAAAACTTGTTATCTCATAGAGAGACAACCTTGTGCTTGTGCACTTCTTGAAAAATAGGAAACAAACAAAGAACATAACTACACTAACTATGTACATGGAACCTCAAACCCCATTAGAAACATGGCTTAAGATAAATCCCATTAACTGGAATGGATAGAATTTCACCATTAGGCCTACTTAACTGGAAATCATTGGCCTATTTACAACTTTCAATCAAATAGGGACCACTCCACATTGCATCAAATTTTGAGTGCCTTCTTGGTTTTTCCCTGTTTGCATCCCATTTCAAAACTAAATCACCTTCTCTGAAAGTCTTGACCCTAGCCTTTTTGTCAAAGCTCTTCTTCACTTGATGCTAATGTACCTCTAGAGTCTGTATGGCCCGATTCCTTGTCTCTTCCAGCTCCATCATCTCTGCCATCCTTACTGTCATTGCTTCTCTACCATATACTAACACAAATCAAGAATTCCCTATTGATCTCTTAAGTGTTATCCTGCCAACCCACAGAGCTGTCCTTAATCTTTTATGCCAACATCTATGATTATCCTCTATTGTCCTTTTAATAATTTTGATCAAGTTCTTGTTGGACGACTTAGTCAAGCCATTACCTTGAGGATAGTAGTTTGATGATGTGCTCAAGTAAATGTTGTGGTCAACTACCCATGCACAAATCTGAGCTCCTACAAAAGACTTTGCATTATCTGAAATAATAGTTGAAGGGGCACCAAACCTGGTCACAATTCCATCAAGGAATTCAACAACTGAAGATTCTATGGCATCCTTCAATACAAATTCCTCTATCCATCTAGTGAAGTAATCTATAGTAGCTAAAATCCACTTGTGACCAGAACTAGAAGGAGGATTAATAGGGCCTATGAAATCCAATCCCCATTGAGCAAAAGGTTGATCCACCTAGATAGGATGAAGGGGAAGAGTTGCAAGCCTTTTCTTGCTAGAGAAGAAGGCACATTTTTCACACTTCTTCACATACCTATGACAATCATGGAAAAAGGATGGCCAAAAGTAACCAGCCCTCATGATCTTCATTGCAGTTGTTCTAGCTGAGAAGTGGCCACCATCAGGACCATCATGAGGCTCTTTGATCATTCTTTCAACTTGGTCTTTGTCAATGCATCTTAGTAGGGCTCCATTAAAATCTTTCCTAAAAAAGATACCATCAACTATGACATGATGGATTGATTAGAATCTATACTATCTCCTTTTAGCTTTATCTAATCCTTGAGGATATCCATTGCCTAATAAGAAGCTCTTCATGTCATCCACCCAATTCCTTGGTCATCATTTCTTGCTTCTTGTTCTTCTATTAATACCATGCCAACTTCCTCATTTGATTCTTGAGATGACAACATTTGTTTACACAATCTTTTCCCTCTTACCAGCTTAGTGACTTGGATGTTAACATCATATTCCATTACCTTTGTAATCCAACTAGCTCTTTTCTCACTGACATCTTTGCTCAAAAGTAACTCCTTCACACTGGCATGAGGTACTAACAAATGAATCTTATTATGGGATAGGAGGTGTCTAAATTTCCTTAAAGCTTTGATGACTACAAGGGCTTGCTTCTCAACACAACTGTACTTATCTTCATACTCCTTGAGCCCTTCACTAAAGAAGGCTATGGGCTACTCTTTATTCTTGTGATTTATTTGAGTCAAGATAGTAGAGATACTTGAATCACCACCTAAGGTATAAAGAATGAAATCCTTCTAAAAGTTTGGATTGATGAGAGTAGGGGCTGAGGCTATGGCTGCCTTGATTTCTTCAAAACTTTCTCTCCCTTCCTTGGTCCATGCAAAGACCATACTTTTCTTGAGCATAGTTGTAAGGGTTTTCACCATAGTAGCAAGATTAGGGATGAATCTTCTCACAAAATTTATCCTACCAAGGAAACTTTTCAGCCCTTTCTTGTGTTTAGGAAGAGGAAGAGCAAGTATTGATTTTTTTCTCTCTGGATCAATGGTTAAGCCATCTTTAGATACAATGTGTTCTAATAATCTTACTTGATTGGTAGCAAAGACACACTTTATTGGGTTAAGAGATACCCCAAACTCTCTACACCTTAAGAATACCTGCCTGAGATGATCAAAATGATCTTCTACATTCTTTGACTATACTATGATATCATCAAGGTAAACTAATACAAACTTTTCAATCATATTCTTGAAAGCCATTTCCATTTCCTTTTGGAATGTGGCACCTATATTAGTGAGTCCAAATGACATTTTACAATAAGCATAGGTACCCCACTTAGTAGTGAATGCAGTCTTGTATCTAGCAGACTCCTTGACCAGCACTTGATTATAACCAAAGAACCCATCAAGAAATGAAAATCTCTCTGAACCATTGACCTTGGATAAAATTTTCTCCATGGAAGGAAGAGGATGGTGATCTTTAAGGGAAGCTTGATTAAGGTCTCTAAAGTCCACACAAAATCTAATTTCTCCATTCTTCTTCCTAACATGGACAAGGTTTTCTACCCATGATGAGTGTTTGATAGGAAAAATTATATTGGCCTCAATCAATTTGGATAGCTCCTTTCTCATTAAGGGTTCAATTTTAGGATTCACTGGTTTCTATTTTTGTCTTACTAGTTTTACATCATCAATTAAATCTATGGTATGCTGAAAGAACCTTGGGTCAAAGCCCTTTAAGTCATCATATGTCCAAGAAAATACATCATTAAATTCTTGACATAGATGAATAAAATTTTCTTGTCTAATTTTAGAACATACCTTCCCCATGTTTAAGGAATTTCCATCAGCAACCATGACTAGAGTGTAGTCATCTTCATCAGCAACTAGGTTCATGACTCTACCTCTTGCTTGATCATTAGGATTAAAAACACTCTCTAGAGTAATAAGATCTTTAGGCAGCTTGTTGGAGCTAAGATTAATGATTTGGTCACCGTACTGATCCTGCAGTCTTGATTGATTTCTCTCTAAAAATTCTACCTCATTCTGCAAGAAGCTCACAATTTTCTCATCAGACTCAAATACTTGCCAATGGGTGTTATTGTCAGGGATGGTAGGTCTTACTACCACTCTGATTTGTTGCTCTTTCTTCTCCCCAAAATTTCTTGGCACATCATGCGATGCACCTATTGTTGCAAGTCTATTAGCATGTCTATTTTCTTTTCTATGGATGCTTTGGATGTTAAATGCATTGAAACCTTCAAGAAAATCCCAAACTCTATGTTTATAAGACTTCAACAAACCATTTTTGGTGATATTCTGATTTCTCACTTGATTCACCACCAACTCACTATCTCCATATACACTTAAATCTTGGATTCCTCTTTTTTGAGCAAATAGGAGACCTTGAATCAAGGATTCATACTCAGACACATTATTAATACATCTAAATTGGAGCCTAAATGAGAAGTAGTACCTTATTTGTGTAGGAGAAATCAACATCACATCATCTCCTAATCCATTCTTATTCCTTGATCTATCAAAGTACATACTCCATATCCCACTTACATCTTCTTCAGTCTCCACAAGATTGGGAACTAAAGCATTCTTCTCTAATATACAATATGTACTGAGGCTTCTCTCAAGAGTTTTTGATGTAGAATCAAATTGATATACCCATTCATCGAAGAGGAAATTAGGTACTTGTGGTATGGGTGTGGTAGGCTCATTCAATATGTCATTCTCATCTGCCTCTAGGATAGTACAATTCATGTTGATGAGATTAGGGGCGTAGGGTTTAGTATGATGGAGACCTAGAGGCTCTACTCTAATTGAAGCTTTTGCTCCATATCTTGTTCTAAAAAACATATGTGACCAATCAAAAGATATGTAACCACCTATTTGGGCAGTGAAGTCCCTTGACAGACAAATGGAAAAATGTGGCCTGACTTCAGCCATTGATATATCTTGAGTTATAGTATAACTAGAGCATGCATGTAGGGCCATCTCTACATTTCTAAGGATCCCTACAGTCTTGATAGTACTACCATACAACTATAATACATCCTTAACAATGGGCTCATATTTCATTTCCAAAGCATCAACAACACACCTAGGCATCACTAAACTACTAGCCCCTGAATCAATCATACAATTGTGGACTAGTTTATCCCCTATAATTAAAGAAATGTAGAATGGAGGAGGTCTAACCTTTTTGCTTATTTTTGCCCTGTCTGATGGTTGTACTAGGCTTGTGGCACTTTCCATGTTTGGTGGCTAATCCTTTGGTTCAATACTTTCTAATTCTTGTTGTAGCAACCTCTTTTGCATGCGTATAGTAGCAATAGCATCCCACATAGAGATATTCACATTTGTCTTCTTCATTTTCTCTACCACACTGAATGGCATAGTGGAAACTTTGGTAGAAACCTTGGGAGCCATCCTTGTAGGAGGTTGAGGTGGAATGACTAGAGGATCACTTGCATCCTTTTTGACATTATTTTGCCTTTGCTACTGAGAAACATTTGATTGCTCATTGATTTCTTATTCATGAGGTATCACACTTGAAGTTGAGGCCTGATTAGGAGGAGGGGCAACATCTTCAATAGCTCTTCTCTTGATCTTGGTGTTGTGAGCAAAAAAATCATGGTTTACATTACAATGTTCCTCCATCTAACGGCTCATAAAAGAACAATCACCTTGCTCTTGCACATATGAGGCATCCTTAAATTGTCTTTCTTGGTATGATGGTTGTATTACAAGCTCTTGGGTGGTCAAAGCCAAATAAGATTCATCCTTTTGACACATGCAATGAGGAGAGGAGTAATTGCAAGAGGGACAAAAATCTTGATCTTGAACGATGTTTTTTTGAGAGACTATGGCCCTACTTTGACTTGCATTTGAAGTTGAAGCACAACTATTTTGTCTATTCTAATCAAAAGAATTGTTCCCATAATTTTGATTTGGAGGCCTACCACTATTTAGAGTTTGGCCTTGCAACTGATGAGCTTTATTACCTCAAGCTTGTCTTTCTAAAGTCACCACCTTATTGCTCATTTTCTACATCACAAAGAAGTTGTCGTCTAGCTTCTTCTCTTGGCCCTACAATCTCTTATCTATGTTCAACATAATAGATTGCATCATCTCCTTAATCTCATATATTCTATTTGAAGATGTGGAGGCTTGAGGAACTAGAGCAAGGGATTGTGAGGTGGAAACTATGGGAGGAGGAGCCATTGTTGGTTGATGGTTTGGGACATTAAGGAAAAAGGGCATAGGAGGCCTTGGAGCTAACTTACCTCCTTGTTTCAATATATTTTCTGCCCTTATTGCTATGTCATAAGTGTTAGGTAAGGTATCCCCTCCCATGGTTTGGATTTTAGTAGCAATGTCACTATTAAAGGCCCTAAGGTAGTGCAAGAAGGCATTACCAGGGGTAGGCTTCACCGAAATAGGTGTTATATCCCATGTCTTTTAAAATCTATAGTTGAAATCAATCATAGATTCATGGGGGGCTCTTTTTATAGTAGTCAACTATTCTAGAAGTGACAAATGGTTGCTTTTGTCCTCAAAGTGTTTACATAGTCCTACTCATAATCCATCCCAATCAGTTATAGAACCATGAGCCAAACTTCTATACTATTGTAATACTTTTCCTTTTAGGGATAAGGCTAGAAGTCTAACTACAACATCATCTTCTGTAATGCCATGGATATTACATACATTTGCAACCTCCTAAATGTGCTCTAAGTGAGAGATAGAAGTTTCACCAGTAAACTCTGGTATACTTTTAAGTGTAGCTATTGGTATGTCATGTCTTTGGGCCAATAAAAGAAGGCTTCCACCATTAGATGTGGCAAAAGCATGAGCTCAAGGCAATGCCATATAGACAAGTGATCTATTGATATGTGCTAATGGCAATCTAGGCTAAGATCTAATAGTAGGAGGAGTAGAGATAGATCTTGCAAGGGTATTTGTTACTATTGCACTCCTAACTAGTGATAGGGATACTCTAGTCCTCCTTCTTCTAGGATTTAAAAGTGAAAGCTCTTGGTACTGAAATTTACCTCTAGAAGATGCCCTTGTTTTAGCTTTGGGCATGAATTACTGCAACTTTGGTTTGGAACTAGATGTGTTTGAAGCTCAGAGTCACCAAGTTCTTTTAAGGATGAGCCCCTTGAAGGCCTAAATACTGAAGCCAAAACTTATCTCCTCAATACTGATCTTGAAATCTTTCTTCTTGACACCAGTAGGCTTGAAATCTTTTGATATGGGTCCCACTGGGTGTGCCAAAAACTATTGTCACTGAGGTTTGCACCCTTGTCCAAAGCTTATGCATGAGGAAAACCTAGTGAAACATGGAAACAACCTCCAAGCTATGGGACTTGAACTGTGAGGTTGAATCTCTAGAGAAGGATGACTTCCTCTTACTATCAAGGTGCACCTAACTACTCTTGGAAGGGAAAAGGGAGAAGGAGATGCAAGAAAGAAAATCTAACTATTCTAATCTAGGGAGGTGATGCACCAAAATAGAGTGTTCAGACCAATCTCTGCCCATACATGCACTATAGAACTAGAATGAAACTAAGGATATACACATTCAAACTTGCTTTAATCTAATAATCACATGCAGATTAGAAGACCAAGATGAATGACACAAGGAAAGAGAGATTCACTTATATTATCATTCATTGGCCAATAGGAGATACAATCACATAGATTATAGATTTTCACAAAACACTAATAGAGGTAAAGAGTTCTTGCACTTTTACACCAATTGCTGAAAGAGATAAAGAAGAAAATCATGCAGTTTAGAGGCACAGGGGAATTTACACTGAAAATTTGTAGAGCAATAATAGAGAAAATATAGAAAAGTCCCCCCTTTTAAAATTAAAAAAAAATTGCCTTTATAGATCAGGCATAACTAAGATTTTCTATCCAAAACTATTCTACAGCCACCGCCATCAAGGCTCTACCAAGAACAATCATGGGGATCTGAAGAAATCTGATCTAAGTATAGCTTTAGGTACCATGAAATCTGAATTTTAACTAAAAATAGGGCCTTGAGAGGATAGAAACGGTGCCATAACTATGCTCTAACTAAGTAGATAGATTGGATCGAGGTGGTAGAGTGTCTCTACATTCTTTGCATTCACTTCTGTTGGTTGGAATTGATCATGAAGATTAGATTCGTGCAAAACCCTGGCTTTCCTTCATTTTTTGGCCTAGGAGTTAGCAAGGTCAGCGAGTCAACCAAGATTTGCAATGAGAACAAGCCATGTGGGCCAATGGTCTTTTATTTTCTCACCACCTTGCAAGGTCTCACCGAGTTGACCATCTGTTTATTACTAACTACACCACCCCAAAACACTAACCATGGCAGTTTGGCCAAAACCCTGAATATGGCAATTGTTTTAACCACTGTCATTAACTATTGATACTACCTGAGCCATCGGGACACGTGTCCTCTACCCTCTTTCTCGCATTACTTAAAAACCTTGCAGCTCCATCTTGCGAGGGTGCCTTGATCGTTGATCTCGATGAGATCAATGATCATGAAGATCTTTTCCATTGTTGCGCTAACCCATGCTAATTTTGGCCCATGAACACTTGCTAATAGGGCACTTTCCCACATTACTTATCTCCCCCACAACTTCATCTTGTGGGGAAGTACTCACCGTTGACCTGACAAGATTCAATGGTGAATAAAGCTTGTGTTTCGAACATCTTCTGTGACCCACCAAAGAAAAAGTGACCCACCTACCACACGATAGAAGAAGGCTTGCCCGCAATACTTAAAGCCACTGCACATTCATCTTGTAGGGAAGTGAAGGTCGTAGATCATGGAAGATCTAATGGCCAAGGAAACTGCACGCTGGCAGCAATGAAACCTAGGGAAATAAGGAAATAACATAAAGTTTTTCGTTTGATTTTTTATTTTTTATTTCTAAGTGATTAAATAGTATTAAACTAGGCAACTAGCCATTGGATGGGCTAACTTTTGAATTTGAATTTGGCAGGGCCAATTTGAACAACACTGACCACCACTCTAATCTTCTATTTCTTTTCATCTTCAAGGCTCCTTGACAGATCATAAGATGCATCCACTACTACAAGTCTATTAGCATGTCTATTTTCTTTCCTAGGGATGCTTTGAATATTAAATGCATTGAAACCTTTAAGAAAATCCCATGCTCTATGTTTATAAGACTTGAGCAGACCATTCTTAGTGACATTCTAATTTCTCACTTGATTGACAATTAACTCACTATCTCCATACACACTTAAGGCTTGAATCCCTCTTTATTAAGCAAGAAGAAGACCTTGAATTATTGCATTATGCTATTCTATGTGTTGGTACAATTTAATTGAAGTCTAAAGTAGAAGTAGTACCTTTCTAGTGCAAGAGAAATCAACATTACACTAGCCCCTGATCCATTCTTATTTCTTGATCCATCAAAAAATGTGCTCCATATCCCACTTGTATGTTCTTTGGTCTTTATGAGGTTAGGGACAAGAGAATCCTTTTCTAGTATACAATAAGTACCAGTGCCTACCTCTATGGTTTTTGATATGGAAGTAGTAGGCTCATTTACTATATCATTTTCATATATCTCTAAGATAGTACAATTTATACTAATGAGATTGGGAGTTTAGGGCCCAATATGATGGAGGTCTAGAGGATGTACTATGATTGAGGCCTTGGTTCCATAACTTTTTCTTAAAAACATGTATGACCAATCAAAAGATATGTAACCACCTATTTGTGTAGTGAAGTCTCTTGAGAGAGAGATGGCAAAGTGTGGCTTAACTTCAATAACTGATATATCTTAGACTATAGTACAACTAGGGTACACATGTAGGTCCATTTCCACATTCCTAAGGATCCCTATAGTCTTGATAGCACTACCATCCAACTATAATACATCCCTAAAAATGGGCTCATATTTCATTTCTAGGATATTAGCTACACATTTAGACATCATTGAACTAATAGCCCCTGAATCAATCATGAAATTATGGACTAGTTTATCCCCTATAATTAGATAAACTTAAAATGGATGAGGTATAACCTTTTTATTTATTTTTACCTCCCTTGATGGTTGTACTATACTTATGGCACTTTCTTCTCATGATGGTTGTTCCTTTATTTCAATGCTTTCCAATTCTTGTTGTAGTAATCTCTTCTGATTTTGTATAGTAGAAACAAGATCACACATAGAATTTTTTACCACATTGAATGATACATTAGGTGCTCTAGTGGAAGCTTTTGGAGTTGCATGTATAGGTGTTTGAGATGAAAATACTTGAGGACCATTCACATCTCCTCTACTACTATTCTATATTTTTGGTTGAAGAGCATTAGATTCATCATTTACTACTTGTACATGAGATATTACATTTGATGTTGAAGCTTGGTTAGGAGGAGGAGGGGTATCATCTTCAAAAATGTTGTGAGCAAAGGAATCCTAGTTTACATTACAATGTTCATCTACTTGATGATTCATGAAGGAGCATTCGCATTGTTGTTGCAAATGTGAGGCACCTTTAGATTGGCTCTCCATGTATGATTGTCCTACTATAGGCTCTTGAGTGATCAAAGATAAATAAGATTCATCCTTTTTACACATACAATAGGCATAAGATTAATTGCAAGAGGGACAAAATTTTTGATCTTGAGCCATATTGTTTTGAGGAACTATGGCCCTACTTTGATTTGCATTTGAAGTAGAAGCATGACTAATCTACCAATATAATCAAAACAAGTATTCCCATGATTATGATTTGGAGGCCTACCATTTTTTTGAGTTTGATATTGTAGTTGATGAGCCTTATTACCCTTAGCTTGATGTCTTTCCAAAGTCACCACTTTGTTGCTCACTTTCTACATCATAGAGATTCTATCCTTCAACTTCTTCTCTTGACCTTGCAATCTCTTATCTATGTTCAACATCATAGACTACATCATCTCCTTAATTTCAACCATGTTATTTGAAGATGTGGAAGCTTGAGGATCTAGAGAAAGGGGTTGTGATGTGGAAGGTGAGGGAATAAGGGATATTGTTGCTTGATAATTTGGAATATCAAGGAAGAAGGGAATAAGATGCTTTAGAGCTAACTTTTCTCCTTGTATCAATATGTTTCTTCCCTTATTTCTATTTCATAAGCATTAGGTAAGGTATCTCCTCCCATGGTTTGGATTGTAGTGGCAATATCACTATTAAAAGCTCCAAGGTAATGTAAGAATGCATCACTAGGGTAAGCTTCACTAGAGTTGGTATTCTATCCCATGTTTTTGTAAATCTATAATTGAAATTTGTCATACATTCATGGGGGGCTCTCTTTATAGTAGTTAACTACTCTAGGAGTGAAAGATAGTCACTCTTATCCTCAAAATGTTCGCATAAGGCTCCTCCTAACCCATCCCAATCTACTATGGAATTATGAGGCAACCCTTTATACCATTGTAGTGCTTTTCCTTTCAAGGATGAGGCTAGAAGTCTGATTGCAACATCATCTTTAGATATTCCCTATATATTACAAACATTTGCAACCTCTTGGATATGTTCTAAGGGGGAAATAGAAGTATCACTAGTAAACTTAGGTATACTTTTAAGCGCTGATGTTGGTATGTCATGGCCTTGGGCTAATAGGAGAGGACTTCCACCATTAAAGGTGGCAAAAGCATGAGCTCTAGCCATGGTAGCAAGTGATCTATTGATATGAGTAGGTGGTATCCTAGGTTGAGATCTAACAATAGGAGGAGTGGAAATGGATGTTATAGGTGTATGTGTTACTGCTGCACTCCTAATTGGTGATAAAGATACCCTAGTCTTTTTTCTTCTAGGATTGGAAAATGAAAGCTCTTGGTATTGAAATTTACCTCTAGAAGATGCCATTGTTTTATCTTTGGGCATGAATCTCAACAACTATGGTCTAAAACCAAATGTGAATGATGTAGCTGACTAGCCAAGTGCTTTATGGAAATGAGCCTCTTTAAGGCTTCGAACACTAGGAACAACACTACCTTCTTAGCATCAACTTGAAATTGTTCTCTTTTGACACCAGTAGACTTGAAAACTTCTAATATGAATACCCCATAGAGCATGCTAGGGTTGTCACTTTATCACTATTAGAAAATGTGGTTCCTTTTGTCATAGCAATAAAGTGACATAATGCCACATAGTCCCATGGGCCCATTCCCTTGGTCAATGCAATCATCAGTTGGCTTAAACTTCTCCACCGTTAGATCAAGATAATCTAAGGGTAATCATTTTCTCACTTTCTCAAGATGTGAGGACATTAAATTATGCAAGAAAGTGAGTGATTGACATGTGGTAGGTGGGTCCTATTTCATTTGTGGGCCATAGGTGAAGTGGATAAAGTATCAGTTGAGCTAGTGTGGGCCATGTTTCCTATTGGTTGTTGTGCTAATAGTATCAATAAATTTTTTGAGCTTTTAGATGGAGGTAGATCTATGGTTGTCACTTTGTCACTATCTCAAGATGTAAGGTAGTTATTCCATGTGACAAAGTGAAAGGCTACCACATGTACAAATGACCCATAGTTCTTAAGAGTTAGCTGCAAACAATTTGGAGTGAGACACCGATGGTGGTAGTTAAATATTTTCTAGTTAATAGTTAACTCAAAATGGGTGGTGATGGTTATATGATGAAGTGGTCAAACACATGAAGGCTTCACAGGCTAGAAAAATTAGATAACATGGTTGGTCCACATGGCTTATTCTAGTTGGATGACTGGGTTGACTTGTTAACCTTTCTCATTCATGAACAAAAATTGAAGGAAGATAGGGTTTTTTCTTGTGTGATCTGATCTTTTGATCAATCTCAATCACTCCAGAGTTATTGCTATGCTACAAATGATGTAGAGATATCCCTTCCACCATCTGATTATCCATTTTGGGGAGTTTTGCATTGATTGTAATCATTTATGTCATTTCCAAGGTCATTCCATCTCAGGTTTTAATGATTATGCTACATCTAGGATTGTTGCATGATTATATTTCTTCTAGATTTATAGTAATTCTTAAGTGTATTGGTTGAGTTTGGCTTCTAGGGGAAAGGTATCTCAGTTATGCCAAAGCTATAAAGGCAGTTTTTTTAAATTTTGTTAAGGGAGGACCCTTTCTATTTCTTTGGCATGCTATTGTAAGTCCCCTTTTCCTCTAAACTATATGACATTCTATATTATCACTTTCAACCATTGATGTATTGTGCAAGACCGATTTGCCTCTCATTGGTGTATTGTGAATATTTGCAATTTTGCATGACTCTATCTCCTTGGCCTGTGAATGATATATAAGTGAATATCATTTTCCTTGTGTCATTTATTTTGGTTTTCTTGTTTGCATGTGATTATCTGATTAAAAAAAGTTTGTATTTGTATATCTTTTGGCATCATAATAGCTCAAAAGTGCATATATGGGTAGAAATTGGTTTGAACACTCTATTTTGGTGCATCAACTCTTTAGGATAGATTAGGTTAATTTTTTACACACTAACTTCTTCCCCCTTTACCTCTCAAGAGTAGTTAGGTTCATCTTGATAGAAAAAGAATCCAACCTTCTTTAGAGACTCATTTGCCTCATAGTTCAAGTCCCATATCTTGGAGGTTGTTTCCATGTTTCACAAGGTTTTCCTTAGGTTAAAACTTTGGACAAGGGTGCAAAATTTTGTGACAACACATATCTTTGTTGGGGAGTGGAAGGGAACTTCCCCCTTCTTTAATAAGATAGTTTTGTAATCTTTGATTGGTTTCCAACCATCCCACCTTTCTTTTGGAGTTTTGGAATGGGCTTCCTCCATCTTTTCATTTTCTACTTTTTTTCTACTTTGGGGCGATTAAGATCATCTATAATAGCTACTATATATAATTTATCTATGGGATTTAGATCTCTATTTTAATTATAGGTGGCAGAATCTGATTCAATATTTTTGAGTAAACTCTTACTTACATTTTCCTCAAACTCTAGCTCATGAATATTATCCTTAATATTATCCTAATTATGCACTTCCTCCATCAATCTTTTCAACTAGAGGAAAACTACTTGATGCAAAAATGCTTTTTAGATCTTTGCAGGGTATTTAAATCATTGAAAAGATCAATACTAAATAGTTGTTCCATACCACATTCCTCTTCCTAGATATTGATTTCATCATAAGGCAGAATATGTCCAAGGGAGAAATTTTATCGGGTAGGATTGACTTTCCATAGGATAATCTATGCAAAAATGGTGCCATGAGGAAATTTCACAAACCTCTTCATGAGCTACCATTGTATGGTTCATTAGGTTATTTAAGATGATGTATTTTTTTCTACATTCTTTATAAAGTTATCTATATCTTCCATGTTAAATCTAGAATTTTTAATTTGAGGCCCATTATAAGGATTCAACTTATTTGTAACAAAATTATTTTCTATCTCTTTATTAGGAGAAAAAATCAACTAGTCTTCCTTTTCCTTTAGGGAATATGATAATGTCATACTCTAAGAAGAGATTCAAAGCTCATCATGCTTCTAACACTACTTCTTTGAGGATACATAGATAGAAAAGTAGTCATCTGAAGGAGAGAGGAAATGGGAGAAGAACTTTCTATCAATAAGGGGAAAGATCCAAAACTACAAAGATACAGAGAGAACTAATTTATCCTTCTTATATAGATTGCAAGAAATAAAAAATAAAAAATAAAAACCACCATACTCTAAAACTTTAAAACCTATCTCCTTTCCTATCTTTCTAGGAATGATCAAATAGAATTCTTCCATTAATTCAAAATTAGTTAATACAATCTTGAAATTAATCATACCTATGAAGAAAGATGGGGTTATTTTATAAATTGAATTATTAGTGATGACCTTAATATGTTTAAGGGTTTTTTTCATAGGAAAATCTACCAAAATCTTTATTGAATTTAAACTCATAAAATTCTTAGGTAATCCTTTAGAATTCCCCAAAGTATTCCCTTTTTTTTTTTATAGCATGGTAATTTGTATTAACTCAATAGGGAAGGAACAAGTAATTTGGATAGGTCCAAATTTGTGTTCCACAAAAAAAAGAAATTGTAAAACATTTATGATATATAGAAAGGCCTGATACAAGCTTATCTTTGATATTTTAATTTAAATATTCTACAAGAACATAACCTTTCTTGATTTTATGGTACATACCTCCCCTTTGAAGTTTGATGAAGGACAAAGAGAAAAATCAAATTCAAAAATGTTACTACTTGCAAAAATGCAACAAGACCAAATTTATGACATTCCTCCCATAATCTTTCAGTCATTGGAAACTAATAGTCACAAACTTTGTCTCATCTTAAATTTCCATACCCTTTCTATTTGTATGATATGTTAGAAATATAAGAGGAGTAACTAAGGTGGGAGGGGTAAATTAGTTACCACAAAAGAAAATCTAAGTCCCTTAGATGTCAACACAAACTTTTTCTTATTAAACTAAATACATGCAATTCTTGGTTAGAACCAGATATTCTTTGTAACTTCGTCAACAAAGAAATTTTAAGATATTAATGTGTATTAACCATTAGTAACTTAGTTGCATAAACATGAAGCATTAATAATATAAAATGAACACACGAGACACTAAGATTTGACATGGAAAACCAATTTGGGAAAATCACCAATGCAACTAGTTACATTTGTTCAATCTTTTGAAGTGAGACCTTTTAGGAGCTAACCCTATTAAATATTACAAAATACATGATTAAGTGTGACCCCATTAGAGGATTTGTATCACCCTATTAGGAGTGGCCCTATTAGAGGTTTTTAGACACTTAATCAAGAAATGCTACCTTGTTAGAGGATTTATAGAATGTTTGTTAAGCAACTCTATTAAGATATTTCTTTACTACTACAATAGTTATAAAGCAACAATAGTTTAACCTGATTGATGAAGAACTTGTATTTGGAAATTATTGATTTGGCTTAACCTCTAGATCCTTCCTAATAAGATGTTTCTTTTAAAATTAACCTTTAATCCTCACAACTTGACTTTTCTTATATACCATAAGATAGAAAAATTTAGCTCGTAAACACTTTAAAAACATAAATAAACATCCATTTAATCAGTTTGTATTAACCAAACAATTAACAAAAATAATATGCCAAAATGGGAAAAACACTCAGTTAATACTAAGCTTTCTTTGATGTTTGACCCAAATTGGTTAAAACTAACTTTTTCTTTGCTAACTAAATAATCTTGGTTAACACTAAACTTCCATCGATGCCCAACCCAACTTGGTTAAAACTAAATTTTTCCCAATGGACACTGGAATCTTCTATGGTTTCTAACTGATCTTAGTTATCACTAGCTAGACTCAATTACAGTGTGACTTTTGTGTAACATTAATGATGATATATGTAATTGAATTTTTTTTTCAACAATCTCCCTCTTTGGCATTGATGGAAATACAACATGTCATTATGCAAATAAATATTTGGAGAAAATATAATTCATTGGATTTTGGTTCATCATCCATGAGTACTCCCTCTGAGATTCTCCTTCTAACATCTTATCTTCAAATTTTGTCTAAATCAACTCTCCCTCTTGATGTTTTCTAACTCTTTCTTTTGTACAAATCTCTTTCTCTAATTATTTTCTTTGGCATGACATCAATCTCTCCCTCTTTGACATCAAATGAAAAAAACTTTATACAATGAATTTTCCATGTATGTAATGTGCTCTAAAAATCTTCCATCAACTTGATAAATCTTCAATACAACTTGGTTGATGCGTCATTGATCTATACTCTAGCGAGCATAATATAGGAAAATGACCCCTAATAACCACTTAGATGCAAAAATGCATCCTTAAGTAATGGCTTGCTGAATATTCATCTATCTTCTCCTTGGTGTTTAGATATTCCAATCTCACCTTTTGTCTTGAACCAATTCCCTTCAGAAGTGATATTTGATTGCAATATATTTTGTCTTAGAGTGCACCACTAGATTTTTGGATATATTAATTTCACTTATGTTATCACAATAGATAATTACTAGTTCATTGATTGCTTCCTTGATTCCTTAAATCAATTGCTTGATCCACATTGTGTTAGAAAAATTAACTGCTATAACAAAATATTATGCTTTTTCTCTGGATTGAGAAATACAATCCTACTTCTTACTTGTCCAAGAAACTAGCTTCTTTCCAAGAAATTGATGCAAGATCATCCTAGGGTTGCTATCAATCCTACATGTTGGAGGGATTTTGGCTTTGAGTTGTGGACTCAGTCACCAAAGGAATGGTGCTTAGTCACTATTGGGTGTAGTGTTTGCTGAGCTACTCGGTCACTAAGGGGATCAATTGCTGAAGGTGCTTGACATATACTATTTCTCTACATGGACCATGTTTCTCAAAAATTCTTGTGGGAGCTTGACAATGCTTGTGGTGGTTTTCGATACACGACAATGTGACTTATGGGATGGAGTTCCCATCACTTTGTTTGGATCACTCAGTGCATTAACTACATGAGGATTGAAATCATGACATGGATTGATCATTGGAGTTTATGTGGACCTATTTGGGTCTTGTTAGTTATTCTATATGTATTTAATAAGTGTTGTAAGCCTTTTAAGGCATTTTGTATTTAATATATATTGGAGGCCTCCTCATGGCTCAACATTTATCTAATGTAACAGTTTATTTAATGTGTACCTTACTAGGCCAAATTTTGGCTTAGTTGGATATAAGTAGGGGGTCTTGTGGAGTTTTTAGGAATAATCATCTAGCTTGGAAAAGAGGGCATGGTACAGGAGAAAACTTTGAGAAGGGCTAGTAGCTGACACTTGAGAAAGAAGGAGATTGCTTGGTGAGCTTGCGAGAAAATTTTTTAATTTTCCTTAGAGGTTTCTACCAGAGTGTAGATCTAGAATAGGTAGGATTTGGATTGGATCTTGTGGGATCTTGCAAAACTATTACTTGCTTTGTATTAGGCTATAATTGGGAAGGCCTTACAGCCTGACAAATTGTATGTAATCAATTATTTTATGAATAAAGAGTTGTGTTTGGTATCATATTTTGTATCTTGTGTAGTGTTTTCACTATGTGGTTATTTTTGGGGGGCTAAGAAATATTATTTGGGGATTATCCCACCTTGTACTACATTAGATGGTAGGGTATGTGTAGTGTTAGATTGTGGTGACTGATCAAGAAAGTACTATACATACTTCATAATTCTTTGGGGTTCGAGGCATCACCCTGAAAAAATAAATTGGGCCCTATTTTATCAAAATTTTGGGCTGATGTGTAATTATTAATTATAACCATAAAGTGATTAAAATACTTGTATGAAAGGGCTTAGGGTTAGGGATTGTTTTATAAGGTGTGATGCAAAATTGGTTCTTATGGCAGTATTGAGCTATTAGGGATTATGGATTGTAATCATTGGATCATAAAAATATTGGACTTTCTATTTGGTGGATGTAGCCTAGGGATTGGGTGAACCATGTTAAATCTTGGTGCCTTGTGTTATTTTTCTGTGTGATCTATTATTTTCTATTATTGGTTATATTTGCATGTAATTATTATTTCTATCCATGGTTTAATCCTAACAAGTGGTATCAGAGCCTAGTTGTTTTTCAGTTATGCTCTGAAGGAAAGTTTCACAATTGAGTGGGAGTCTCACAACTAAGTGGGAGCAATGGAAGATGAGGGTAAGCTAAGGGTTAATAGGTTTAATGGGTAGAACCTCCAGTTATGGAAGATGCAAATGGAAGACTATCTTTATCAGAAGGGTTTATGAAAGCCATTGGAATGCAAATCCAAGAATTAGGGATCTATGTCAGATGATGAATGGGATCTTTTCGATAGAAAGGCACTTGGAAGTATTTGATTATGCCTAGCACCATCGGTGGAATTTAATATTACAAAAGAAAAGATGACAGAAGAATTGATGAAAACCCTAGTGACACTGTATGAAAAGTCCTCCACTTGAAATAAGGTATTTCTCATGAAGCATTTATTTAATACAAAAATGATAGAAGGTGGATCTGTTATAGATCATTTAGATGATTTTAATAATATTACTAGTTAATTATCTTCTAAATTAGGGCTCTCTTGATTTTGTGTTCTTTGCCTAAAAGCTGGAATGGCTTGGTAATGGCTGTGAGTAATTATATTCTTGGATGTAGTACCCTAAAATATGATGATGTGATCGATGTTATTTTGAGTGAGGAAACTTGTAAGAAAACCTCAGGTGGATCTACATTAGGAAGTGCTTTGAATGCATAAAGTAGGGGCAGAATGACTGAGAGAGGAAGTAATTCTAAAAATCATGGGAAATCAAGAAGAAAGTCAAAGGGGAGGAGGTCTCAATTGAGAGGACCAAATGACTACTAGTACTATGGGAAACTAGGGCACAAAAAGAAAGATTGCTAGAATTGAAAGAAAAATGAAGGAGATAAATTAGATGGAGACAAGGAGGAAAATGTGATAAGTAACAAATCTAAAGAGGATGATTTGCTTCTATCTTTAGAGAGTGTTGATGATTCATGGGTTTTAGATTCTCATGCTTCATTTTTTATGCTACACCTCATAGAGATTACTTCATTGATCATGTCCAAGGGGATTTTGGGCTTGTTTATTTGGGGGATAATGAACCTTGTGAAATTGTTGGAAAGGGAAAAATTATGATTAAGTTATAGAATAAGAATCATTGGCTACTACATGAGTTAAGACATGTTCCAATGCTAAGTAAGAATTTAATTTCAGCAGGGCAACTTGGTGATGAGGGTTGTGTATTTACTTTTAATGATAAAAATTGAAAAGTTTCAAAAGGTTCCCTTGTAGTAGAAAAAGGTGTGAAATTAGGCACCTTATATCTTTGTACAAGTCATATAGTTCCTTCTACTTTAATTATTTCAGAGAAAAATGAGTGTTCAGGAACAATTGTTGCACTTGAGCAGGGAGAATAAATAGCTACTATAGATTCTGATATAGTGTTGTGGCACAAAAAACTTGGGCACATGATTGAGAAAGGTATGAAAGTATTTTATTCAAAGAAAGTTTTACCAGGTCTGAAATGTGTCAATATGGATTTTTGTGAAAGTTGTGTGTATGGAAAACAAAAGAGAGTGAGTTTTGCAAAGACTGGAAAAGAAAATAAAAGGGAGAAATTAGAGCTTGTGCATACCGATGTATGGGAACCCACACAAGTATCTTCCCTTGGTGGCTCTCATTACTATGTTACATTTATTGATGATGCAACTAGAAAAGTATGGGTTTATTTCCTTAGATAGAAATTTGATGTATTTCAAACTTTTAAGAAATGGAAAAGTTTGGTTGAAAATGAGACTGGTAAAAAATTAAAATGTCTTAGATCTGATAATGGTGGTGAGTATTTCAGTCATGAATTTGAAGATTATTGCTCCACTAATTGTATTCATAGATAGAAAACTATTCCAAGGACTCCATAGGAAAATGGAGTAGCTAAACACATGAACATAACTATAATGGAATGTGTAAGGAGCATAGGGTTGTATGCTAGGTTGCCCTTACACATTTGGGTAGAGGCTATCAATACTACTGTATATTTGATTAATAGAGGTCCCTCTACTCCTTTGGGCTATGGTATTCTAGAGGAAGCATGGACTGGTAAGAAGGTGAGTTATTCTTTTCTCAAAAACTTCGGTTGTGAAGAATTTTCTCACATAGATTCTAAAAATAGAACTAAGCTCGAAGCTAAGTCAAAGAAATGTGTATTTGTTGGATATGGCATTAATGAGTTTGGTTATAGGCTTTGAGATTTTGAAAAACATAAAATTGTAAGAAGCAAGGATATCATATTCAATGAAAAAGTGTTGTAGAAAGATCTATTACATCAACATGAGAAGAAAGAAGATGATTATATAGTGCTAGATGATACTCCAAAAGATGATATTCCAACCATTCCTCATGATGTGCAACAACTACAACAATAAATACAACACACACTAGTGAATGTTAGATGGTCAACAAGGTAAATTAGACCTCCACAAATATTTTCTCCATCTTTGTATTCTATTTTACTTACTGATGTTGGTGAACCTAAAAGTTATGATGAAGCTATGCAGGTGGATACTAAGATTCAATGGGAGTCTACAATGAAAGATGAAATGGACTCTTTACTGAAGAATAAGACATGGGATTTATGCAAGTTGCATGTAGGTGAAAAGGCTTTACAGAATAATTGGGTTTATAGGTTAAAAGAAGAGGATAGAGGTAAGAAAAGATTTAAAGCCAAGTTAGTTGTAAAAGGATTTGCACAGAAAAAGGGAATTGATTTTGATGAGATATTTTCTCCTACTATTAAAATGACTTCTATCTGTACTATTTTAAGTCTAGTGGCTACTGAAGATTTGCATTTAGAGCAACTAGATGTTAAAAAAACCTTCTTTCATGGTGATTTGGATGAAGAGATATATATGGCTCAGCCACAAGGATTTGCAGTCAAAGGTAAGGAGAACTTAGTGTGCAAATTAAAGAAAAGTTTATATGGCTTGAAGAAAGCACCTCGGCAATAGTATCTAAAATTTGACAATTTTATGCATGAGCATGGTTATAGTAAGTGTCATTCATATCATTGTGCCTACTTTAAGAGGTTGGATGATGATAGCTACATTACTTTATGTTAATATGTTGATGATATGCTTGTAGCTAGGTCTAACATGGATCACATTAAGGGGCTGAAAAGCCAATTAGCACACACATTTTCTATGAAGGATTTGGGGGCAGAAAAATAAATCCTTGGTATGAAGATTTGCAAAGATAGAAAAAATAGAACATTGATGCTATCTCAAGCTGATTATCTTGAGAAGGTGTTGCAACATTTCTGTATGGAGAATGCTAAAGCTTTCAGCACACTTTTAACTGGTCATTTGAATTTGACTAAAGAGATGTGTCCCAAGACACAAGAAGAGGAGGATAAGATGTCCAAGGTACCCTATGCTTTAGCTGTAGGAAGTTTGTTGTATCCTATGGTATGTACTAGGCCAGATATTGCACATGCAGTGGGAGTCATTAGCAGGTATATGAGTCATCTAGGAATTGAGCATTGGAATGCAGTCAAATGGATTCTCAGATATTTGAGAGGAACATCCAATAAGTATTTACACTTTGGGGGCTCTACTAATAATTTGTAGGGCTATTCTGACTCAAATTTGGTAGGGGATATTAATACCAGGTAGAGTACTATAGGTTACATCTTTACTATTCGTGGGGTAGCTGTGATCTGTGTTTCTAGGTTACAAAAGGTTAATGCTTTATCCACTACAAAGGTAGAGTATATAGCTACTACAAAGGTAGCTAAGGAGATGATATGGCTTTAATTCTTCTTAGAAGAATTCAGACATCCTTAGAAGGATAATTATTTGTTCATAGATAGTTAGAGTGCCATTCATCTTGTAAAGAATTCAGCTCTATATTCAAAGACTAAACACATACAATTGTGATACCATTTCATTCAGTCAATTTTGGAGGATGGATAGTTAAAGTTGGAGAAGATACATACCAATGAAAATCTAGTAGATATGTTGACAAAGGTAGTAACAAGGGAGAAGCTGAACTCCTCTTCAGCTTTAGTTGGTCTTCTAGATTGAAATTAAATAAAAGAATAGTAGAGTCCAGGGTGGTTTGATCTAGTGGGAGCCCCATGTGGTAGCGGTATTGCTACAAGATCAGTCTCCAAGTGGGAGATTGTTGTTTAGTGTGGAGCCTGATCAGTCCCCAAGTGGGAGATTGTTAGATTGTGGTGACTGATTAGGAAAGTACTGTACATACTTCATAATTGTTTAGGGTTTGGGGCATCACCCTGAAAAAATTAAAAATTGGGCCCTATTTTATCAGGATTTTGGGCTGACATGTAATTATTAATTATAATCATAAAGTGGTTAAAATACTTGTATAAAAGGGCTTAGGGTTAGGGATTATTTTATAAGGTGTGATGCAAAATTGGTTCTTGTTGTGGTATTGAGCTGTAAGGGATTATAGATTGTAATCAGGTTGTAATCACTGGATCATAAAATATTGGACTTTCTATTTGGTGGATGTAGCCCAGGGATTGGGTGAACCACGTTAAATCTTGGTGGCTTATGTTCTTTTCTATGTGATGTATTATTTTCTATTATTGGTTATATTTACATTTAATTTTTATTTTTGTTCGTGGTTTAATCCTAACATGTAGGATCATGGTGTGCCAAAAAGTGGTGATCTAAAAAATATGTAGTTCCGAAATGCCTCAAACCATTTCAATATCTATTCCAACTTTTTTCCTGCCCAACCTAATACTAAATGAAAACAATTAATATCTTTATAAGGTCTACTATATCTTTTGATACCAACCCTATATTGTCAACTTTAAAAACATCCTAAAAATGTGTTTTTGGCCTATTTTTATGTGATTTTTACTTCAAACATGTAGTTGACAACTTTTTTTTTGCAAAATTTCATGAAATGAAAAGGGTTTCTTAAGAATTTTTTATCTTTCCATAAATGTAAGGTTTGTCAAATTATGAGTTTAGTAGTAATTATTACTCATTTTCTAATGGAGTTACGTATAAAGTGCTGACTAACACACTACTTGACAAACAACTATAAATTTCAAGTGGTAAAACATTTTTTAAATTCAAAAGATGCATCAATTCTATGTTTCTTCCACTATAAGGAACAAAATGAAAAATTAAATTTTGTAGAGTTCTGAATTAGTTAAGGTGGTCAGACATGAGATTTTTTTAATTCCAAAAATAATAAAGTCAAAAATTAATTAATTATTATTTATTTATAATAAAAATACCCAAAAATATGTGTCACATCCAAGCATGAGTCTACTACTTATATCTAAAATATTATTAAAAAATATTATAATTTGATTTTGATTAAGGTGGTTAGACATACATCTACTTCATATTTTTGTTCTGAATTTTTTGTAATATTGTATTAAAATTAAAAATTTTGACCAATCAATTTTTATTTTTTTGAGATAAGTCCTATTAGTTTAGAAACTAGATTCAATTTCCTAGAGATTTTTTTCTCAACTTTTTTATATAAAGCTAATAACAAGTAGAAAATTGTGTGTCAAGTTGACATAACATTAATTTTCTGATTTTTTATTGCCACTTAAGAGTATAGTTTGGTTGACCATGATCTTGCGCATACCTAGTATCATAGTGAAGGTTTTCTTAAGTGTGTAGACAAATGATCAAAGATGAGGCAATTTGCACTAGGATTGAGGATGAAGATTATATGGTCAAAGGTTGGATCTTGTTGACTTGTTGTGGAGAATTTGTAAATATCTTGGAAGATGCCTCTGAGATAATTGGACACTAGGGTGATTGAATGTCTTTGTAATGCTATGGAAGTAAGGATCTCAAAGAAGATTAAATTAGAATCCAAATTGGAGATGGCACTAATGAAGAGTGACATGATTAATGAGATTGTAAGTACTATAGGTGGTGTACCTTGACATGCAGGTAGTAAAGATGGTTATGAGGATGTTGCTAAAGACTTTGAGGTTGTTGGATCAAGTGGTGAGGATAGAATTGATCATGTGGAGAGACCTATGGAAAATAAGGTTGGTCAATTTTATAGGCCTAGATCTTAGTTGAAGCTGAAGCACAAGATGGAGGTTTCTCATTTCTCAAGTACTTTGAATCCTGAAGACCTAATTGATTGGATTGGTGAATTAAAAGACTATTTTGAGCTAGAGGACATTGAAGATCCACTCAAAGTAAGGCTGGTAAAAACTAAGCTGAAGGGACATGTGGCTAATTGGTGGAAGGAATTGCAGTGAGATAGAGAAGAGGAAGGTGAAATGAAGATCACTAGATGGAGATTGATGGTGACTAAAGTAATGGCTAACTTCATTCTTGTTAATTATGAACGTGAGTTATTTAAAAGGACATTGCAAAATTTGAAGAAGAAAGATATCACTGTGAAATTTTTTTTATTAGGAAAATAGGTTTTACAGGGATCCTAAAACCCAAAGTTTTACGGCAGAAAACAACTTAAAGTAGAAAAGACAGAAAAAAAAAGCTGCCTCAAAAGGCTAGAAACAAAAAGGCTCGAAGCTTGAGAAACAAAGGCCAGGAACAGAGCCTAGCGGGCAAACTAGTGTCCCTCCTTTTCCATTGCTTGCAGGGTTTCTGTAGCATCACTTTCCTTCTAGTTGGCCTCTTCCTCCTAGATCGTGGGGAGGAAATGCATCTGGTCCCCCTGACTTTTTTAGATTCTAGTCTCTTTCTGAGGATCTTCCCGACTAGTTTCATGCTCTGTACTCTGCTCCACGTTCCCCACAAGACTGGCATTGGTTAGATAGTCCCCCAGATTAACAATTTTTTCGTTCAAGGTATGGAGGGTATCCAAAATCTTTTTAGTCACAATTTGGTGGATGGAATCCAGCCTTTGGACCTTCTGCTCGAGCTGGGTGATTCTGCCCTCCTGATTGTCTCTGGGGTCCTGGCTTCAATCCTTTTTCCTGGCTTCCCACCTGGTCTTTACTACCTCTAGCCTCATGATCCTTGACATCCCCCCTATTGTTGGTCTGGTTGGACCTATCCTTCAGCATCTCAATTTCCTGAAAAAGCCACTTAATGGAGCAAAAATTGTCAATCAGGTTGTTCTTTACATTGTTGAGAAAGTTGAAACTCGTTTCACAAACATTGTCAGAGAGAACCAGAAGAGTCGGGTCAAGGAGCTCATCATAGTGGGTGCTACTGTCGAGATCCCCCAACATCTAGATTTTAGCAAGTTCTCTGACAATGCCCACACTAACCCTATCCACATTGAAATTGCTCCAAGCTCTTCTCTTATTTTTCCTAATGGCCTCCGCCCCCTTTTCAACCATGATTTCTATCATCTCTTCTATGGGAAAAATGGGGACCTCCAAGGGGGAGGTGGGCGCAGTAGGGCTAGGGGGAAAATCAGCGTGGTCACTAAGATGATCATGGGTTAGGGTCTGGTCCAATTTTCTTTTCTTGGGGTTATCCTGGGTTACCAAGGGGGTCACCTCCTTCTTGTCATTATCTTTCTCCTTGTCATCTTCCAACTCACTTTCCTTCTCTGCCACCGAATCTACCTCCTTCGACTCCATATCTGAATCATCACTAGACTCCTTAGGATGAGGGGAAGGGGGGTTAGGGGGAGGGTACTTGGGGCTCTTCCTGCTAGGGAAGTGGGGAGAGGGATTAGTCTTTTGGGGTTTCAAACTTGACAGATTTCACAACGCTCACTTCCCCTAAGTCTGAGCTAGTGGTGTCCTCTGAGGAGCCACCCGAAACCCCAATGGACTTGACTCTTGTCTGGGTTTTCAGAAACTCAAAAATGAGGAGTAGAAGACCTTCGTGAAGGGTAGGGTTCTTGACATGACATTTCTTGTAACTCTCTATATTCTTAGTCATAGAAGTATAAATAAAGAAAGGAAAGGAGATTTTCACTTTATGTCTAAAATGATTAAGCAAAACAAAATGATGGGTCCTAACTCTATCAAACCTAGGCTCCAAAGTGACATACTCTATGATGATCCTCAGAACATGCTCCTAGATCTTCTTGATGGATTCAATGTCATAGTAGGTGTCAATCTTTGGCAGTTTTCTTTTCTCCTTGTCATTCTTGATGAAAGTGTTGACAGCATTGGCTGACATCTTCTTATCCCTGAAGAAGCTCATGCCTTCCTAGGAGAAGCATGTCACCTCTGCAATGAGACCCTCTATGATTTGGTGGGAGACACCATGAATTTTGACCTTTCTACTATGCCACGTTTCAACCATAATCTTGGTAACCCCCACGTCGAAACCATGGAGCCTCTCCATGAAGCTGGTTATGCCACCCTTCTGGAGTCTTTTCCAAACCTTCCCTTTTTCTTTCCAGCTCTCCATTTCTCCCCATCGCTCTCTTCTAATCCTTTCTCCCACCATTATGATATTATGCCTCTCTAACCCTAAACCCTTAACAAAATTGTAGAGCTCAAAGATGAAAAAATTGCTAAGGACGAGAGCTTTAATGTGCGTGTTATTGGGTTTAACTCTGGCTTTCTTCTGCTCATGTAATTCGTACACATTATTATGAAATGGTGGGGGTTCCGCATAACTCCAAATGATTCCCTTTTTAAAACATGATTTAGCATGTCTAATCATCATAAAAAATAATTTGAGTTGGTACCTTGAATTTTCTCCTTTCGGATGAGCTCCATAGCTGCCTTCGAAAAATGATTATTGTTTCCCCACGTCATCACCAAATTGAATGTGACCGCTGTGTTTGCGAACCAATCAACAACCACATTAGCTTCATAATAGACATGGCTGACATGGTAATTTTTAAATTTGATCAAGTCCATTTTTAGGTCCTTAATTATTCTTTCAATGGTCCATGATGGTTTTGTAACTCCTAAAATATAATTTATTATATTTAGGGAGTCTCCTTCAAGCCACAGTTGTTCGATCCCTAAGTCCAGGGCCAGCTTAACAGTGAGTATGGCCGCACTGGCTTCAACCAAATGGTTGGTTTGGTGACCAATATAGGGAGGAGATAGTAGCAATGCCCCCTCCCAAGCTATTTCTTATGATTCCACCACATTCAACGGGACCAGGGTTCCCCTTAGCCGCCCCATCAAAATTGGCTTTATGCCAATTTTTGGGGGGGAAGGACCAAGTAGCCTGTTGTCTTCTTTTGATCCTGTCTTCTTTCGTGGCCTTAATTTTCCCTTCGTCCTTTATGTTTCCATCTCTTGTTTTGGAATAGTTCTCTTTCATGAGGCCATCAATTTTCTCTGCTATAATACCCTCAGGAGCTTCTCTGTCTCTGAATATCCTATTGTTGCACTCCTTCCAGATTCCCCAACAAAAGTGTGGGATAATCTAGGAACTCAAAATTTGGGAGTTCAGGCCTTTGTGTTTGCTACTCCACTGTATGAAGAATTCCTAGATATTAGCTGGCGGGCACCAGTAGAAGTTCATATTGGAAGTCAAAAGACTCCACACTCTAGAGGAAAAGGGGCAGTGAATGAAAATGTGATTAACCGTTTACAAGTTATGCTTACAGAGGTAGCATCTGCTGGGAATAATTTGGTCTCTCTTGGCTAAATTATCCAGGGTAAGGATTCTATAAGTTGTTATCACAAGGAGTTCTATAAGTTGACTATTCAGTTTGGGCATAGAGAATTTTCTAAAGAAAAGGTGGCTAGATATATTAATTTCTTGAGATTCAATATTTAGGATGAGGTTGGTATGTTGAATACATATTCATTTGAGGATTCTTATCAGTATGTTTTCAGAGAAGAAGACAAATTGAAAAGAAAAAATCATTGAAGTTCCCAAGGGAAGGAGAATTAGAACTACTTGACAAAGGCTAAACCAAGTGCAAAAGATGAACCAAAACTTGTTGATTAGAAGGACATGTAGAGGTAAGTTTAAGGATACTTATTTTAGATGTCATGAAGAAGGACATAGAGCTTATGAGTGTCTACAGAAGGATGGAGATAAAAGAGCTACTATTGTGAATGAGGTTGAATATCATATTATTGAACCTAAAAAATGATTAAATTTATTGTTTTGACAAGTACTGGTTAGTCAGAGGACACTAAAATCTGGTCATAGGAGTAATTTTTTAGGACTCATTGTAAGTTTAGTGGTAAATTTTGTAATGTAATTGTGGATAGGGGTAGTACTAATAACCTTATTTCCAAGGAGATAGTTTAGAAACTTGGTTTGAGAAGAGTGAGACATCCTTGTCCTTATAGGATTAGTTGGTTGCAAGATGAACATGATCTGGAAGTGAGGAAGCAGTGTCTTATTGATTTCCAAATTGGGCAGTATAAGGATAAAGTTTTGTATGATATTTTGGACATGAGTAGTTGTCACATACTACTTGGTAGACCTTGGCTATATGATTAAAGGGCTATGCATGATTGTGTCAAGAATGTGATTGCTATTGAGAAAGGTGGTAGGAAGCATTACTTGATTCTTTTTTAGAATGAAGAAATTAGTAAGAGGAAATTGAGTATTGGAAATGAGTTGAGTTGAAATATTTTGAAAGGGTTATAGATTAGTGTGGATAGAAAACTAGTGGAACACTGAGGATGGATGTGAAGAAGCAAAGATAGAACAAGGGAAAGAGTGTACAAGTTGAAGAATTGGAGGATAGGTATGTGAAGAACTAGTTTGGGATTTATTTGTTGTATCCTAGAAGATGTTTTTCTAGCTAATGAGAACAACTTTTTTCACTTGGGTTTGTTAGCAATCCTACATGTCAAATGGATTTTGGCTTTGACTTGTGGACTTGGTCACCAAAGGAGTGGTGCTTTATTTCTATTGGGTGTAGTGTTGGCTAAGGTATTTGGTCATTAAAGGTGCTCAGAATATACTTTTTCTCAGCATGGACCACATTGCTCAACAATGCTTGTGGAATCTTGATGATGCTTGTGGTGGTTGTTCATACTCGATAGTGTGACTTGTGGCATGAAGCTCTATGGTTCATTAATTGCATGAGGATTGAGATGATGACACAAATCTATCATACAAGTTTGTGTGGACCTATTTGGGTCTTGGTTAGTTGTTCTAGATGTATTCAATAAGTGTTGTAAGCCTTTTAAGGTATTTGGTATTCAATATCTATTGGAGGTTGACTTGTGGCTCAACATTTATTTAATGTAAGAGTTTATTTAATTTTTAGCTAACTAGGCTAACTTTTAGGTTAGTTGGGTATAAGTAGGGGGTCTTGTGGAGTCTTTAGGCATAATTACGAAACTTGGAGAGGATGTGGTAGAGAAGTGAACTTTGAGAAAGGATAGTAGATGAGACTTGGGAAACAAGGATATTGCTTAGTGAGCTTACAAGAACAAGTTAAGATTTTCTTTGGAGGTTTTTACTAGAATGTTGATCTAGACTAGCTAGGGTTTGGATTGGACCTTGACGAATCTTGCATAACTATTACTTTCTTTGTATTCGATTGTAACTAGGAAGACCTTATGTCTCAGTACATTGAATGTAATCAATTATTTTATGAATAAAGAGTTATATTTGGTATCAGATTATGTATCTAATGTACTATTTCCATTGTGTGGTTATTTCTTGGGGAATAGGACATCTCCTTTTGGGATTCTCCTACCTTGTACTATGTCATAAAGAATGTTCTTGCACTATTACTTTTTCTGTCATATATTATTCCTACCTAATCTTCATCTTCTAAAACATCTTTTACATATCTAGGTCTAACTTAACTAAGTAAACATGTACCTTTTATTTTGTTTCTTGTTAGTATGACATATGTTTCTACTCTAGTTATTTGGTTAAGTGTTTGATGCCTTCTGAAATATTTTTCAAACCTTCAATATTTCTTTCTTTTCTTAGAAATTGGTTCACTTGGTTCTGTAAGGATTTCCTCTTTTAGCTCAAGTTTCTCTAGCTGATCTTATTATAGCTCAAGTAGTGTTGCCTATGACTCATAATGTTTCCTATGACTCATGTTGCACTACTTGGGGCTGCAACTTAGGTTAAACTAACTATGTCTTAGGTTGAATTGCTAGTATGTTGCTATATGTAGTTGCATGGCTTCAACCTTCTAAGGTAAGGTTTCAGATTCTTCATAGTATACAAACCTTTTGTAGTCCTTAGGGTCGTTATTGCTCTGTAATTTACTTCTTTCTTCAAACTCATTAATTTTCACATGTGCACTTTCTATGACTTTGTGAGTAGAAAGATTTAAACATTTGTATGTCTTACTTTTATTTGAATAACCCTAAGAATATTCTTTCATTACTCTTTGCATAAATCTATCCCTTTTGTTGGAATTTTTTAGAATAACTAGTGGGGGGAGTAAATCAATTATCCAAGGTCTAGATGTACAATTGTAACTCTTCACATCTTAGTGAACCCATAAAAATTATCATCATGCATGCATCCATAAGATTATGAAATGACTTAAAACTTGTACGATACTATCATTTCAATTTGTAGAAATGTAAACATGAAACATAAAAGACTCAATCAACACATTTGACACAATAATTTACATGGAAACCCAATGTGGAAAAACCACTAGTAACATGCTACTTTTTTTCACTCTTTTCAAGTGATGCCCTGTGAAAGGCCAACCTTGTTAAAGGTTATAATGCACACTGTTAAATGTGACCCTGTTAAAGGATTTCAATCACCTTGTTAGGAGTGAGCCTTGTTAGAGGACTTTATACAATTCACTTGGAATGTTACCTGGTCAAAGGATTTACAAATGACTATTAGGTCAACCTTAATCCAAAGGATTTACCCTAGACTGATACATTTATTAGAGAGTCACAATAAGGCTTGATCTAATAACAACTTATAGCTCCATTTGTAGATTAGAAATCTCTATTTTAGTCCTCCATTTTTCTTTTCGTTCACACATTTCAGCTCTGGTAGCTTGTTCACCCTTAAAACATACATACCTTTAAGCCTTCTTGCTTAATTTGCCAATGTAGACTCTTCACTTAGGTCACTGAATAAAGAAATACCCTAGACTCCTTGTCTTCCTTAGGTTCTTGCACATGAAAACCCTTGCTTCTAACTAGTCATCCCCATAAATAGAGAATTAAGATATTTTCCATTCATTCTCTATTGTCCAATTTAGGGTTAGGATAGATTAGGTAGGATTCAATGAATCTACCTCTCATTCCATTTCATTTCTAGAAACTTCTCCTTCCATCCTCTTTAAATTTTCCTCAAAATGTTTGACTATGAATTCTATACCACCAACTTATCAACCTTATCTTCCGCCTAACTCCCACAATCCAAGAAAAAAAACTTGTTGGCTTAGATCCATCAAATTCATGATCTTTATAATAATTCAAACACTCAACATTAACTTTCTTTCTAAGCTCGGCACAAACTGCATTGCTTGACATCCTCTAAAAAATCACACAACATGAACTAAAGTTTTCTAGTGCTCTGAAATATTACTCAGCATGAACTAAATTTTACTAGTGCTTGGCATCAAGTAAAATTTACTCGACATCAACTATTTTACTCGACATACACTAGAATATACTTCTACTTGGCTCCAACTAATTTTCTTCTTGACTTGCACTAACTTTGCTAGGCAACTACTTTTCATTCAATCAGGCTTGGTAGAAAAACTTTTTTAAACTTGTTCTTCTGAACTTTCTTAGTGTAATCAACATTTTCAACCTTAAGTAGATTATCAATGCACTATGATATCACTATCTTAGCTGATTGTTGTACTCCTTTTCATAGCATAACTCAACCTTTCCTCTAGGTGCTATTGTTATATCATTTGATAAAATTCTCTTCATCAATCAAAGAAGTGATGGTACTTAAATCATATAATCATTTGTCTTACTAGAAAATAAGTAGGTTTGACATCAATGACAAAAAAATGATTGAAACACATTTTTCATACTTGTATCAATCTATTTTCAACAATCTCCTTCTTTCAACAATCTCCCTCTTTGGCATTGATGGAAAACCAAATTGACTTGGTTAAAATAGTAAGACCAACACAATATCAAAAAGAAAATAATTCCTTGTATTGAAATCTGTCCCTTTGTAAACATCTTTCATCTTCTAAATAGGTTAAAAAACTCTGTTGTGTCATCCTTATGACTCCTAAATTACTTCTTATATCTCCCTCTATCTTATCTTCCTCTTGCTAGGTAGATGTAATCAACTCTCTATCAATAGTCATAATGTCTCCCTCATATTGTGTATTAGGATTTCTCCCTCTTTGTTTAATGTTTACCTCTCTTATATCTCCCAATCTCTTGGATTTCTCCATATGTCTCTTTTGATCAGTTCCAATCTCCTATATTTCTCCTTCTTTGACAAAAATGTCATCGAATTGTCATCTTAATATGAATATATCAATTTCTTTAGTTTCTCCCTTTGTCACCTTTCTTGTGACTAATTTGTAGTTTTAGCACTTTAATTGCTTTAGGGAGCTCCTAAAGTAAGATTCGCTACATCAATGTGTAACATATGTCAATCAACTTGTTTGATGCATAACACTCCTTTTGTTTCTTAGATAGCCTTTGATATGTGTATCACCCCTAGTTTACCTCCTAGATACTCATGAGAATATTTATTTAATGTTTTTGTGAAGATATTAGCAATTTTCTCTTTTGCATTGACATATTCCACATTCACTTCTTTATCTTGAACTAATTCTCTCAACTAATGATACTTGATTGCGATGTGCTTAATCTTTGTGTGCATCACAAGATTCTTTGATATATTTATAGCACTTGTATTATCACAATAAAGTATCACTAGTTTAGTGATCTCTTATTTCATACCTTCTAGTAGCTATTTGATCCATACAATGTTTGTAAAATTTACAACAACATCAACATATTCAGCTTTAGTAGTTGATTGTCAAGTGTAGTTTTGCTTCTTGCTAGTCCATGTAACCAACCTCTTGCCTAAGAAAAATGCTCTTCCACTGGTGATCTTTTTGTCATCAATGTTTCTAGCCTAGTCAGCATCAATATAGGCTCTTAATTCAAATTTCTCATTTTTCTTGTAGTATAGACCATATTCCTCTATTCCTTTCAGATATCTCATTATTTTCTTTACAGTCATCAAATAATTCTCCCTAGGATTAGTAGTGAATCTTGCAACTATCCCTACAAATAATGAATATCAAGTCTGTTATGTACTACATATTGTAATTTTCCAATCATAGACCGATATAATGTTTGATTCACCTCAGTTGAATCATCATTCTTTGACAATTTATGTCTTATCACCATAGGTGTACTTACTAGTTTGGAATCCTCCAATCCAAAAAAAATTCAATATCTCCATGACATACTCTAACTGAGTGATGTATATACCATATTTCATCTGGTGTACTTGCAAACCCATAAAGAACTTGATCTCTCCAAACATAGACATCTTGAATTCTTGCTTCATTTCATTTGCAAAAGCCTTACATAAAAAATCTTGACCTCAAAATATGATATCATCAACAAAAAATTTAGATAACAAAATACTTTTTCCTTTCTCTATCTTCAAATATATATTGTTATTATCATTAGTCCTTTCAAATCCAATCTTCACAAGATAATAATGAAGTCTCTCATACCATGCTCTTGGTGCTTGTTTCAAACCATATAAAGATTTTTGTAATCTACATACCATGTTTTTATTATTAACATAAAATAATCCTTCTAGTTGTTCTATATAAAATTCTTCCTCTAATATGCCATTCAAACATGCAGATTTAACATCCATTTGATAAACTTTAAAACCTTTGTATGCAAAATAAGCAAGCAAAGTTATTACTCCTTCCAATCTAGCAATAGGAGAAAATGTTTCTCCATATTCAATCATTTCTTCTTGTGCATATCCTTTGTAGACTAATCTTGCCTTGTTCCTTGTGACTTGTATACCCACTTGGTGCTAATCACATTTTTGTCTTCTGGTCTAGGAACTAGAGTCCATGTTTTGTTTTTCTCAGTTTGTTCAATATCTTCTTCCATGACTTTACTCCAATCCACATCTTCCAAGGCATATTTCACTATTTTAGGTTCCTTCATGCTCAGTAAACATGTATCATTTATCAAATTTTTTCTTGTCATTGGTCTAGTATCTTTATCTCTAATGATTTGTGTAGCAGAATGATGTCTCTTGACATGTTTAGATAATCTTGGTTCAACTCTAGTTTCATCATTTGGTCTTTCTAATTTAGAATCATTATGTGCATCTTTATCATGTAGTTCAACATCTCTCTCGTGTACACTAATATAAGAATTAGAATGTGCCTCAACTTCATTTTCTAACTTGACATTTGAATGTATCTCAATTCTTGAATACAACTCGACATTCATAGTATGTGACTCGATAGTCACTAAAACTTGTTGTTGGTTTATAACTTGATTAGTAGCATCTATTTCAGTAGTCATACTTTCATTAAAGTATAAAAATGATTTGTATTCTTCTAGTTCCTTCATAGGTTCAGCCTCATGTACTTTTTTGTTTTCATCAAATTTCACATTTGCACTTTCCACAACTTTTTTAGTGTTAGTATTTAAACACTTATAAGCTTTACTTCTTGTGGACTAACCTAGGAATATACCTTCTTCACTTTTTTCTTCTAGTTTACCATTCCTAAAAACTTTGAGAATAAAGCATTTTCTTCCAAATACCTTAAAATATTTTACATTGGGTGAGTATCCATACTATAGCTCAAAAGATTTTGAATGAGTACCTTTCTTAACTTGTACATGGCTCAAGGTATAAACAACTATACTTGCAACTTTTCTCCAGTATGTTAAAGCAACATTTTTCTCCATCATGGGTGTCCTACCATAGTCCATTATAGACCTATTCCTCCTTTCAAAAACTCCATTTTGTGTAGGGATTTTGTCTTTTGATTCCTCTATCATTCCAAAGCATCTCAAACTCATTTGATGTAAATTCTCCTCCTCTGTCAGATCTCAAACATTTTAGACTTTTACCTATTTCCTTATCAACTCTTGCTAAGTGTCACTTAAACATTTGGAAAGCATTAGTTTTCTGTTTCAGAAATATAATTGTCATCATTCTAGAATAATCATCAAAAAGTAGCATAATAAACTTATTTCCTTTGTAGCTTTGCACTTTAATTGTTCGACATAAGTCACTATGAATAATCTCTAGTATTCTTTTAGAGGTATGAGTTTTACTCTTAAGACTTGACTTTGTCATCTTGCCTAACTGGCATTATTTGTACATTATATTGTTAGGCTTCTTCAACTTAGGAAAACCTCTAACTCTTCTCATGTTACTAATACTAAACAAGTTATCAAAATTAATATGACATAACATATTTTGTCATAGCCACACATCATCAAATTGTACAACTACACAAGTAGCATCCTCTATATCAAGATAGAATAGATTTCTCCTAGTTTAATCACCCTTTTCAATTAGTTTTCCATTAGTATCATATATCTTAGCAATCTTGATTTCAAACTCAAACTTTCATACTGAATTATTTAGCTATGACACACTCAACAGATTATAGTTAAGTCCTTTAACATAGTAAGCATTGTCACATAAAATCTTTTATATGAGTTTGATAGAATCTTTTCTTTTTATCAAACATGGTGAATCATACCAAATCTTGCACTATTTCCATCATAACAATTTAAGGTAATGAATTTTCTTTTTATCTCCAGTCATGTGATGTGAACACCCACTATCAATGATCCATCTGTTGTTCTTGTTCACACAAGACACAAGTATAGTTGCCTCATCTTCATCAGACTCATCCTTCATTGAAACATATACCACTTCATCATCATGTTCATTAGATTCATCTCTTGTTTCCTCTTCCATAATGTAGCCAGAATTCTTGCTTCTATCTTTTTAATCTTTTTTGTCTTCATCTCTTCTTCTTTTGTACTTTTCACTACCTCTATAGTTCTTATCTGGACATCTAGCAGCAATATGACCAATTTCATTACAACTAAAACAAATGATAGATAATTTACCTTTAAACTTACATTTATCTCTCTAAAATCTTCTTACTAGTAGTGCTTCAAGTTGATCTACATCTTCCTCATCTATATTACTATCATTGGACACATATTTTTTCTTTTTCTTCTTCACACTAGGTTCTCTCAATAACAACTTAGCTTTGAAGGTAGATTCAATATCTTTTAGGCTTTTAATTATCAAAGTTAGATAGCTCAAAAGTAATGAGTCTTCCTACTAAAATTTCAAGAGTCAGATCATTACCTAGTATACATCTTAGTTCTTGAATTGCAGAAAATCTAATAGCATGTATAGACAACAATGTTCTTAAAACTTTTCTTAGTATAGTATCATCATCTATTTTACCAATAGCTCCTATTATTGCATTAACAACATCTTTTATCCTTGAGCAATATTGAGCAATATTTTCACCTTCTTGCATTCTCATATCATCGAACTTGCCTCTGAGACACTCAGATTTGGCTCTTAACACATTCTTGTCTCCTCCATAGATGGTGTGTAAAGCATCCCACATTTTCTTTGCACTGTCAAAACTTTTGATATCAACAAATTCAGCATAGCTTAGGGCAAAGGCAATCTCCAACATTGCCTAGTTGTGTTCTTTCTTCTTTTTCAAATCCTCAATAGTTAGGGCTCCAGTAGAATTAACATGCTTAATAGTAATAGTATATTGTGCATGATCTCCAAGTCCATCAAGGTGTAGCTTCACCAAAATTTTCCATGTAGGAAAGTTATCTCTATCAACCTTGGTTACTTCTCTTTTTGACATCTTGATCTTTGTGCTTCTAGCACCTTCAAAATAGTCTTCTTAAGTATATGGCTCTGATACCAATTGCTAGAATTCTTTAGAATAACTGTGAGAGGAGGAGTGAATCAGTTATCCAAGATCTAGATGTACAATTAAAAATTTTCATAGCTTAGTAAACCCATAAAAAAATTATCATCATGCATGCATCGATAAGATTATGCAATGACTTAAAACTTGTAGGTTACTATCAAATCAATTTGAGAAAATTTAAGCATGAAACATAAAAGATTCAATCAACACATTTGACACAATGATTTACATGGAAAATCAATTTGGGAAAAACCACCAATAACATGCTACTATTTTTCACTCTTCTGAATGATGCCTTGTGAAAGGCCAACTATATTAAAGCTTACAATGCATACTATTAAATGTGACTTTGTTAAATGATTTTAATCACCCTATTAGGAGTGAACCTTGTTAGAGGAGTTTAGACCATTCAATTGGAATGTCTCCTAGTTTAAGGATTTACAAATGACTATTAGGTCAAACTTAATCCAAATGATTTACCCTATACTAATACAATTATTAGAGAGTAACAGTAAGGCTTGATTTGATAACAACTTACAACTCTATTTGTAGATTACATATCTTTGTTTCATTCCTCCATTCTACTTGGGTTCCACACATTTTAGCTTTGAAAGCTTGTTCACCCTTCAAGCATCCATACCATTAAGCCTTCTTGCTTAACTTTCCAATGTAGTCTCTTCACTTAGGTCACTAAATGAAGCAATACCCTATACTCCTTGTCTTCCTTAGGTTCTTTTACATGACAACCCATGCTTCTGACCAACCATCCCTATAAATAGAGAATTAAGATATTTTTCCATTCATTCTCCATCATCCAATTTAGGGTTAGGATAGATTGGGTAGGATTCAATGAATTTACCCCTCATTCCATTTCATTTCTAGAAACTTCTCCTTCAATTCTCTTTTAATTCACCTCAAAAAATTATACCATAAATTTTGTGTCACTGGCTCCTCAACTTTAACTTCCACTTGGTACACACAATCCAAGAAAACAAACTCATCAGCTCAGATCCATTGAATTCATGATCTTTCTAATAATGCTAACACTTAGCATTAACTTGCTTTTGATGCTTGACACAAATTTCAATGCTCAACATCCTCTAAAAAATCACTTGGCATGAACTAAAGTTCACTAGTGCTCAACTTCAACTAAACTTTACTCGGCATCAACTATTTTACTCAACATACACTAAAATAAACTTTTACTTGACTCCAACTATTTTTCTACTCAACTTGCACTAACTTTTCTAGGCACCTACTATCCATTTAGTCAAGCTTGACAAACAAATTTTGTTTAACTTGTTCTTCTAAACTTGCTTAGTGTAACCAACCTTTGCAACCCTAAGTAGATTATCAATGCACTATGATATCACTGTTCTAGCTAATTGTTGTACTCTTTTTCATATCATAACTCAACCTTTCCTCTGGGTTCTAATGTTACATCATTTGATCAAATCATCTTCATCAATCAAATAAGTGATAGTATTTAAATCATATAAGTAGTTATCTTACTAGCAAAATAGCAAGTTTGATATTAGTGACAAAAGAATGACTGAAACACATTTGTCATACTTGTATCCATTTGTTTTCAACAATCTCCTTTCAACACTTTTCTTACCTCTTTTATGATATAAAATTTTCTTCCAAATACTCTAAAATAACCAAAAATATTAGGCTTATATCCATGCAATAATTTATAAGGTGTCTGTTTGTACCTTTCTTCAATTGAACTCGATTCAGTGTGTGAACCATTGTGTTGATAACTTCTATCTAGTACTTTTGTGCAACATTATTCTCATATAATAATTTCCTTGTACATTCTATGATGGATGTGTTCCTTATTTCTCCATTATGTTTTAGAGTTCTAAGAGTTGAAACCTATCTTCTAATTCCTCTTTCATTGTAGAGCTCATTGAATTCATTTAAGATTAATTATCCTCCTCCGTTTGATCTCAGACATTTTATATTTTTCCCTATTTATTTCTCAATTCTATCCAAATACCACTTGAACTTTTGAAAAGCATTAGACTTATCTTTAAAAGACACTTTAGTCATCATTTTAGAGTAATCATCAACAAATAAAATGAAATATATGTCTCCGCAGTAGCTTTCTCCACCAATTGGCCCACAAAGATCTATGAACTAGTTCCAAAACATCTTGAGAGTTTTGATTAAGCCAAAATAGGTTTTGAATGATCCATAACCTACTTGAGAGTTGTAGGACTTACTTTTGACACTTCTTTTACTCATTTTTCCAATTTGAAATTGTTTGCACATTCCTATCTCAGGTTTCTTTAGATAAGTTATACCTCTTACTTTTTTATTCTTGCTTATGTCAATCAGGTTTTCAAAGTTGACATGAGACATTCTTTTGTCATATTCAACTTTCTTCAACTTGAGCTAATAGACAAAATATTTCATAGAGATCTAGATAACCCAAATTACCTTTTGTCTAGCTACCAGTACCAACTAATTTTCCTTGTCCTTCTAATAGTTTGTCTTTCATATTCATTAATTCAACTTTGTATCCTATATTTTTTGGATGAGCTAGATTGAGTAGATTATGTCTTAATCCTTTAATCCAATAGGAATTATCACATTTTATTTCATTATTCAATGCAATGATACCTTTTCCTTTTACATAATATAATTCATTGTTCACAAATCTAACACTTCCACCATCATAATCTTCTAAATGTTCAAATTTTGTTTTATCATCAGTAATGTGATGAGAACAACTAATATCTATGATCCATGCATCACTTTTAATAACATGAGAGATAAGTTCAATTTTTCATTTTCCTCACCATCAAATTCATCTTTAACAACAATGTAAATGACTTCATCCTCATTATCATCACTATGAGAATCTTTTTCAATGTAACATGATATCTTACCTTTTCCTTTGAAGCCCTTGTAGCTTTTTAAGTATTTCTTGACTTTGAATATGATGAAATTCTTTTATTCTTTATCTTCCTTGTTTGGACATTTAGTGACAATGTGGCCAACTTTCTCAATGTGGACATTTAGTGACAGTGTGGAAATATCATGCAAGGAAGTGATGCATGCCACACCAACAACTTCCTTTTGCATGATAAAATGCACCAAAAGGCATGAGGAAGAACTTGGCTCAGCAACCAAAACACCTAAAAACTAGTGTGGGGTTATGAACGGGGAAGTGCAAAAAAGTAGTGCAAGAAAACCCAACACACCACATGAACTTCTGTACTTTCGCATGAGAAAGGGAAATTTTGCACGAGGATCGAAAATAACATGCGAGAAGACATAAAGTTAAAATGATAAAAAATGAATTTCCTCCATGCTTAGGAGTACATGATCCACAAATTGAGGCATACACACTCAAACACTAAACTACAAGATGGAACAATAACTATCTAAAACGTATAGTAAAAGGATGTATTGACAGTAACATCATAGTGTATAGAAGTAACACTGCAAAGAATTGAAAGTTCCACCCAATTGTAATAGCATCATGAGACCTTGAAGGCCCTAGCCATTCCTTGTGTGTAACATCCCAAACTACCAAGTAGATAGTTAGAGTTTTCTTATAAGGACATCACTACTAAAGCATAATAACATCATAAGAATAGGAAATCTAACATGCTAAATCAAAAGCATTAGATACTCCAACTAAGTTTATAACATCATAACATCATATGCTAAATGTCATAATAAGGAAATTCATCAGTACTAACATCATCTAAACATGATATAAAAGCATTCTAATGAAAGAATAAATCACAAGAAAGTGCACTCTGAAACCTTAAGTACCAAGTGAAAACATCTAATGATGGTCACTCTGGGATAATAGACAATCTTTGTACCCCAATACCCAAAAAATGCAAAGGTAGCTATGCCTCCCAACCATGTGAAACCCATAGTTCCACTCCCACCATGCTAGTGGAGATAATGATCCAAACATAAACACATACAAAGAAAATGTCCCTGGCTAACACATGCCAGATAGTAATGATGACTGAAACCAAGATTAGAGACAATGCATAAACTATAGGTCCTAGTCAATCACTTAATAGACTACTATGTAGGGGCTAACATCATGGAGATTCATATGTATAATATAGCAAAAACTTCCCAAAAGAAAGAGCAACTCCACAAAATTTTTATTATCTTAATTTTATTACCAATCCAATATTTTATTCAGTTATCACTTGATTAAAGCTTCTACATGCAAATGCATTGGGCACATACACCAGGCTATGGAAATAAAAGCCCCCTCCATATGCTACCCTACCTTACCCATGCTCATCCAATGATGAGTTCTCATAGGCATGCATATTCCCAACCTAGCCCCAAATGATCATAACGTCTAGCAACTTCATGAAAGATCGAGCCTCGTAAGTCACATGATAATTGTATGTGCATGTACTTGTGTGTGGCACACCACCATCATGAAGATCATTACACAAGGACTAGATGCGAACACAAGAAAAATAAACTCAACCAAAAATGGACTCAAGAGGATGAATGCAACATGCATCCTAATGTAACATAAAAGTGAAATAATGGTCTAAGTGACATCCAAACAGATGATCTAGGTCCATAACCAACATCATGCCAAGAAAACACTAGAAAAAAGAATAGCATGCAAAACAAGGTAAAAACCCCAAAATCTAGAAAAATTTGACATTAGAACCCATTTCTTCTTTGGGTAGAAAAGCCTAAAAAATCAAATAAAATTTGGGTTTGAACATCATATGCAAAAATGACCAGCATAATGGTGTGAAACCCCAAACCCTCATCCCAAAAAATAGGAAAATATTCATACCCAACCAACCAAGTAGAACCAACAAATAGAAATGTAGGGAAATACTAGTTCTTAGCCTCCAAACAAATAGTACCAGAAACAAAGCTGAAACATGAAAATGAGAGAGCCCTACTTGACAACAAAAGGGGTTGAAACACGAAACAACACAATAAAATAAATAATTCATTGCAGTTTCCAGAAGTCATGACATAGAAAGGTATCTCCAGGCTAGATCCAATGAGACTAACCTATAGTGATCCCATGCCCAAAAATCACACAACAAATCAAAATGTGACCCTCTAGAAGAGGATTCTAAAAAAAAGCTCTCAATTTTGTAATTTACAAAAGTGAGAAGTGAGGAATTAATTTCCTCTTTGAACACTTATTCACTTTTCAAGTGAATAATCAATTATCTTAAATAAGTAGCCAACCTATTTAAACCCTGAATCGACCCAAATGAAAATAGGTTGTTCCTAGTAATAGGAATTTGTCTATGGAAAAGTTGCTAAAAATTAAATTCAATAAAATTTTAAAGCCTAAAAACCCAAAATCACAAAAATTTCCTTAACAACTTTTGTAGCAATGCAAACCTATATATACACAGACACACTCACTGGTCTAATCACATAATGCAAATGAGTTCAAATTTAATAATCACTGAAAGGTTTAATTGAACAATTAAAATAAAGATGGGTTGATGATATAGCAATGACATTGGTAAAATGAATAGCCGAATCACTAACTCCATGTACCACTACCAAGGATATAAATCCTATACACCAAACACAGGATCAAGTGAAATTTCACATAATATCATAGCCAAAGAAATAAATACATTAAATACCTAATTTAACCATTTACTCAATTATACTAAAATAATCCATTTACATCACTCATGTCCACATAAAGCATAAAGAAGCAAGAATGAAGTAAATTACTATAGCATAAAACCACATGTAACCAAGTTAGAGATATGTCCAAATACCAAATAACTAGATATCATCATAGACCTACTATCATCTCAAATTGGCATCAACATGTAGATATGATAAACTGAATAGTATAGCAGTATAGTATCTATGATATTGAAATCAAAGTATAACATCCAACCCTTAAGCCATCTCAAAATGAAACATAAAAAGGATATCAAGTATCTCTTGTCACAAAATATAACAAGGTATAGACTACAAACACAAGAGGCACTACATCCTCCCTTGCTACCTTAGGATTACTTCTAGAAGCTAGCAAAAAGATAGGGGTCAATCCTCTCAAATGTTCAGCATCTTCCCAAGTTGCAAAGGTCTTATCATTCAAGTCCCACTAAACCCTTACCTACTCGATGTCCCAACCTCTCAAAATCAATCTCCAATGTTGAAGGATACATATGGGCTCCAAAGTAAGTTTCCTATCCTTCACCTACAAGTATCCCAATCAACAACATGGGTCACATCGGGAATATACTTTCTCAAAATAGAATCATGTAAAACATCGTGGATGCACAATAGGCTAGGTGGCAATGCTAGATGATAAGCAATAGGACCAATCCTCTCAAGGATCTCAAATTTTTCAACAAAATGTGGTGCCAACTTAGAGCCTTTCCCATAAAAAATGGGGCTCTTCCTAAGATGCACTCACAAAAACACCTGTCACCAATAGAAAAGTGATGATCCAACCTATGGCATCAACATACTTCTTATGTCTATCCTGAGAAGTTACCAAATTCTCTCTAATATAAACAACCTACTACTCCATATCTTGATACATCTCTGGACCCAAAAGAACTTGGTCCTCTAAATGATCCCAACTCAAAGGGGTATGACACGGTTTATAGTAGAGGGCCTCAAAGGTGACATGCCAAGAGAGCTATGATACCTATTATCTTATGTAAACTCAACAAGGCATAAATACTCCTCCCACTTCACTTGCATATCCATCACATACATGTGAAACATATCTACTAGAACCTAGTTCACTCTCATAGTCTAACCATCAGTCTCTAGGTGATAAGCTGAACTGAGATTGAGTTGTGTGCCCAAAGCATGTTGGAGAGACATCCAAAGTGCAAAAGTGAATATTAGATCTCTATTTGAAATAATCTAACAAGGGATCCCATGCAAACAAATAATATCCTCCAAGAAAACATGCGCTACAGAAGAAGCTGTATAGGATGTTCTCATGGGTGAGAAGTGTACTACCTTGGACAACTTGTCCACTACTTCCATAATACAATCATGATGTCATGATGACATAGGTAACCCAATGATGAAATCAATAGATATCATATCATATTTCCACTCTGAAATGGTATGTGACTATATAAGACCCATAGGATGTTGATGCTCTACCTTCACTCTATGGCACTTGAGACATCAAGCAACAAAATTAGCAACATTGTGCCTCATTATTGCTCAAAAGTATAATTTTTTAAGATCGACATGCATCTTCTTGGTGCCAAAATGTGTAAAATATGGTGCATGATGTGCTTCTGACAAAACCAAGGTACAAAGATCACCCAACACAGGTACATAGATATGCCCCAATCGCTATAGTAGTCCACCAAACTTAAGAAAATAACTTGAAAATCTCACCTCAAGGGTACTTCTAGACTTGATCTCTGACCTCACCTCTTGATATTAAGTGTCACTTGGAAAAGCCTCCAAGTTATGGCTTCACAAATCCACCCCCAATGACAACACTGATATCTCATGCAGCCTCCTACTCAAGGCATCTGCAATGATATTCTCCTTCCTTTTAATGTAGTGAACATCAAAGTCATATTCACACAATAATTCCATCCAAAAACTCTGTTGTGCATTCAATTTTGGTTGAGAAAAGATATACTACAAGCTCCTATGGTTGCTATGAAACTCAAACCAGTGTCCAAAAAGGAAATGCCTCCAACAAACTAGAGCATGCACTACAACCATAACTTCCAAATCATGAGTGGGGTAGTTAAGCTCATGGTTCTTGATTTTTCTACACTCATATACAATCATACAACCATCTTGCATCAACATCACACCCACACCTTCCATCAAAGCATCTGTGCAAACAATGAAATCGCCTACAAGATTAGGCATTGTAAGGACTGGCACACTAGTCAAACACTCCGTAAGAGCATTTAATGTTGCATCACACTAGTCTGACCAAATGTACTTCTTCCCTTTCTACTAAAGAGAAGTAATGGAATGAGCCACTCATGAGAAATCCTTAATGAAGTGATGGTAGTAACCCACCAATCCCATGAAACTACAAACCTCTAAACATTAGTGGGTATCAACCAATCTATGGTAGCACAAATCTTCTGTGGATCCACCACAATACCATCATGGGTGATGATATGACCCAAATACTTAACCTTTGAATGGAACAATCCACATTTACTCAGTTGTCATATAACTAATGGTCTCTCAGGCATTGTAACACTTGATGTAAATAGACCTCATGCTCCTTAATAGTCTTTGAATAGATCAATATGCCATCTAGGAACATAATGACACATTGATTGAGGTATGTGCAAAATACTCTATTCATCAAACTCATGAACACTTATGACACATTAGTTAACCCAAAGGGTACAACTGTGAACTCATAATGCCCATATCGTGTATGAAAAGTTTTTTGATGAATTTCAACCTTCTAAATATGAAGCTAGTGGTATCTTGACCTAAGATTAATCTTTGAGAACACTTTTTCTCCCTTCATCTTATCAAAAAAGTCATCTATCCTTAGCAATGGATATCAGTTCTTCATCATCACCTTATTCAACTACTAGTAGTCAATGCACAAACATAATGATCCATCCTTCTTCACAAAGATGACTGGTGCACCCCATGGGGATACACTAGGATGAATATGGCCCTTGGTAAACAATTTCTCCAACTACAATATGAGCTCACTCAACTCATGAGTAGTCATGTAGTAAGGAGCTCATGAAAATAGCTCTACTCCTAGTACAAGATCAATCTAAAAGTCAATATCATGTTGTGGTGGTATACCAAGTATCTCCTCAGGAAACACATATGCATACTCACGAAGGAATGGGTGATCATCAAGTGCCACCATACTAATCTTGGCTTCCACAAGATCATTAATAGAAACCATAAACATCTAACAACCCTTCTACACACTCTACTTCAATTGATTAGTTGAGATCATCCAAAGTGAGATTGGCCTCTGAACTCACAAAAGTTTCACCTACCCAACTCTGTCATCAACACACTATACTAACTTATGATGGAAATATATGTTTACCTGATAAGTGGCTAACCAATCCATGCCCAACACAATGCCATATGATCCTAGAGGTAGGATGCGAAGATCCACTATGGTGGTGAAGGTTCCCAAATTCAAACTACAACCATTGACCAAGGAGTCTACACCCACCTTGGAACCCGTTGCTAACTCAACCTGCCATCTATCAACCTAACATACTACCACTAGCCCATATCACTAAATAAGAGATGGTGAAATAAAAGAATATGAAGCACTTGAGTCAAACAAAATTGAAGCTAAAATACCAAGCAACGTTCATTAGCCTTGACTACCATACCTTGATGCTTAGCTTAACAATTATCAACCACCACAAAGACTCAATGACTCCTTCCTATATCTCCCATAGTAGGCTTCAATATAGTTAAACTCTTACTAGGTCCTATAGATAGTTTGATAGGACACCCAAAAGATTTATGACCGAGCTGGTGACAAGAATAATGGTTTCTTGAATAGCTTGAATCTATTCTACGACCACCTTGAGTAGCACTAGGATAAGGTGCACTACCCCTGCTAGAGTTGTGTTAACCACTCTAAGGAGGGCAATCCTACTGATATTTTTTCCACTAATACTAGTCATTTCCTTTCTTTTTGGAAGTACCTGAAGCTTGATCACCTTTGGTCTAATACCTATTCTGAAGCTTACAATAAGATCCACCTTGAGGTGCCAACTAGGCTTGGCCCTTCCCTAAGGACTGAATAAACTATGCATCCTACCCAAAAGATCATGCACTTTTGTTCTAAGATTTTTTGTTGAACCCCCTAGTCACATTACTCTCTAGAATCCTTGGCTTATCCATGATAAGTACAAGTGTCCTTGGCTAGTGAACATGGACATCCCTAATGATAAAGTCCCAAAGGTCCCTATCAATATGTTGAGTGAGGAGAGCCTCATTATATCAATAACTTGAATACTACCTCAAACTAAGGAAATTCTTCTCATACTAATCTTCTATCATATGTCCTTATTTGAGCTCATGAAATTCATCAATATGAGCTTCACAGTACTATGAGGAGAGAAATTTCTCCCTGAATCTCTCCTCAAAGATCTCCCAACTAATATTTTCCACATTGATATGAAGCTCATTGCACTTCATATCTCATTAGATTGAACCATGTTTCCTCAACTATGTGATAGTGTAACAAGTCTCCACATTGCTTCTATAATGTAGTAAGGAGAAGCAACACCCCATATCAAGCAACCAAGTCTCAACCTTGAGTCTTGTCCCTTGGCCATCAGACAATGATGGTTTACACCTCTAAAGTTCTTGTATCATTTCAACCTAAGTGAAATTGTTATTTTCATAATGAACACTACCTCTCCATTGGTCCCTCCTACTACTAGGTGGTGTATGAGAACATTCATGTTCATGCTCCTTCTCTCTATGTTTTGATTGATGGGAATCCCCATGATGAAATCCTTCTTCTTGACTACTTCCTTATTGGTGTCTCTCCACATGAGGTCCCAACTAAGCAAGAATCTCTTCCAACACTAGCATCAATGCCCTAATGTCATTTTGATTATTGTTACCCTGTTCTCCCTCACCATCCTATCATTCCTGCTCAAGGTGTTCTTCTTGAACATCCCATTGGTTAGAACCCTGACCACCAGACCTACATGTAAGAGGTATGACTATGGAGGCAACAAGATTAAGTTAGAAACATCCATCACAAAAATAATAAATGCAAGCATGAACCAATAATATATCACCATATCAAACATATAATAGCTATACATAACATAAACACAAACATATTGGAAGAATAACTCAGAGATCCCAATGTTGCAACTAGCACTTTGATATCTGATGTAATGCATCACCTAGAGATCCTTGGAATAAGGATTAAATACAAGCCATTATAATTTCTTTTTAAAACAAGTATGAATGTACACAACACTCAACACACTAGGATCACAAAGATTGCAATGGAAGACTTAACCATAATCCTAGCCACCAAAAAATCTCCAAACGAGACTACCAAATTGAAACACACAAATAGAAAAAAAAAAAGTCCAAAGATGACAATAGAATGAAGAACCTAAGATCTATCAAAGCATGGAAATTAACTAAACCCAAAGGGTACCAAAAAGAGATCCCTGAAAACTAGTGGAGATATCTTGTGTTTTTTGTATGAGGACCAACAGTAGACAAAAATATCATATGAGGAAGTATAGCATGCCATGTGAGCAACTAAATTTCATACAAGGAAATGCACCAAATAGCACAAGAAAGAACTTAGTTCAATAGCCAAAACACCTAAAAACTAGTGTGATATTTTGTGCAAGGAAGTGCCAAAAGTGGCACGAGAAAACCCAACACACCACACAAACTTTTGTAGCTTTGTGTGAGGATCCAACCAACTATAATAGCATCATAAGACCTCAAAGGCCCTAGTCTTCCACCATTCGTAACATCCTAAACTGCCAACTAGATAGTCTGAGCTCTCTTATAAGGATGCCAATACTAAAGCATAATAAGATCACAAGATTATGATATCTAACATGCTAAACCAAAAGCATTAGATACTCCAACTAAATAGATAACATCATAACATTATATGCTAAATGTCATAATAAGGAAATGTGTTAATACTAACATCATCTAAACATGATATAAAAGCATTCCAATGAAAGCATAAATCACAAGATAGAATACTTAAGAACCTAAAGTACTAAGTGAAAACATCTAGCAATAGTCACTCTAGGATAATAAACTACCTCTATACACCAGTCCCCAGTAATAGTGATGATAACTATCCCTCCCAACCATGTGAAACCCATAGGTGCACTCCCACTATGCTAGTGTAGATAATGATCCAACTACAAACACACACAAAGTAAATATCCCTGGGTAACACTCACACCTGATAGTAATGATGACTGAAGCCAAGATTAGAGACAATGCATAAATTGTAGGTCCTGGTCAAACACATAGTGGGCTACTATGTGGGGGATGACATCATGGAGAGTCATATGGTATTGGATAGCACACACTTACCAATGGAAGGATCAACTCCAAAGTATTTTTATTATCTTAATTTCATTATGATCGTAATATTTTATTTAGTGATCACTTGATTAAACTTTATGAATGTAAATGCACTTGGCACAAACACCAGGTTGTAGAAATAGAAGCCCCCTCCATATGCCACCTACACTACCCATGCTCATTCAATGATGAGTGCCCATAGGCATGCATATTCCCAACCCAACCCCAAATGATCATAACTTTTGGCAAGTCCATGAAAGATCAAACCTTGCAAGTCACCTCACAATTGTATGTGTACATACTTGTGTGTGGTACACCACCATCACGAATATCATTAGACAAGGACTGAATGAGAACACAAGCAAAATAAACTCAATCAAAAATAGACTTGGGAGGGCAGATGTGACATGCATCCCAATGTAACATATAAGTGTAATAATGGTCTAGCTGACATCCAAATAGATGATCTAGGTCCATGACCAACATCATGATAAGCAAACCCTAGAAAATTGGGTGGTACACAAAACAAGGTAAAAACCCCAAAATTAAAACCCATTTGGTATTTCGGCACAAAAGCCTTGAAAATCCAACAAAATTTGGGTTTGGACACCATATGAAAAATGGCTAGCATAACAGTGCAAAATCCCAAACCCTTATCCCAAAAATTGGGAAAATGTTCATACCCGACCAACCAGGCAAATCTAGTTGATAGAAATGGAGGGGAACACTAGTTCTTAGCCTCCAAACAAATAGCTACCAGAAACAATACCAAAAATGGAGCTGAAACATGAAAATGGGAGAGCCCTACCTAATAGAAAGGGGCTAAAACAAGAAACAACACAATAAAGTAAATAATTCACAATAGCTACCAAAAATCATGAATCAATAAGGTCTCCCTGAGTAGGATCCAACGAGACTAACATCATGAAGATCCCACACCCACAACTCTCACAATGAGTAGAAACATGATAGTCCAAAAGTAGATTCTCAAAAAATCTCTCAATTTTGTAATTTGCAAAAGTGAAAAGTGAGGAATTAATTTCCTCTTTCAATACTTATTCATTTTTTAAGTGAATAATTGATTGCGGTAAATAAAAAGTCAACCTAGTTAAACCCAAAATTGACCCAAATGAAAATAGGCTATTCCTAGTAATAGGAATTCATCTATGGAAAATCTACCAAAAATTAAATTCAATAAAATTTAAAAGCCTAAAAACCCAAAATCACATAATTTTATTGAACAACTTTCATGATAATGCAAACCTCTAAATGTACGGACACACTTACTAGTCTAATCACATAATGCAATTGAGTTCAGATTTAATAATCACTAAAATGTTTAAATAAAAAATTAAAATAAGGATACATCAACCATACAGGGATGACATTGGTAAAATAGACAGTTGAATCACTAACTCCATGTACCATTGCCAAGGATATAAATCTTGCACATTAAACACATGATTGAGTGCAATTGTACATAATATTATAGCCAAAGAATAAATGTATTAAATATCTAATTTAACCATTTACTTAATTATACTAAAACAATCCATTACATCACTCATGTTCACATAAAGCATAAAAAAGGAAGAATGAAGTAAATCACCATAGCATAAAACCACATGTAACCAAACTAGAGATATGTCCAAATACCAAATAACCAGATATCATCATAGACCTACTATCATCTCAAAAAAGCATTAACATGCAAATATGATAAACTGAATGGCATAGTAGTATAACATCTATGATACTGAAATCAAAGTATAACATAAGACCCTTGGGTCATTTTAGAATGAAATATGACAATAGTATCAAGTATCTCTCGAATCAAAATACAATAAGGTAGAGACTGCAAACACGAGAGGCACTATAGTATCTATGGTTGGACAATGTTCAAGATTGAATCTCATCTCTTGAGTAGTTAAAAATCTAATTTCAAAAATAGGAAGAAGAGATATTTTTACCTTTTTAATTAAATTTTCATCATCAATTGTTCCCCTTGAAGCTCTGATTGTACTAACACTTTCTTTGACCCTTTCACTATACTAGGTGATATTCTCACCTTCTTTCATTTTCAATCAATCAAACTTTTCTCTTAAGATTTAAATGCCTTAACTCTTTGCAAATTTTTGTCACCTCCAAAGACTTTCTTCATTTTTTCTGACATGTCAAATGTAGTAGGACAATCCTTGACTTCATTAGATTCAGAATATTTCAAAGAGGATGCAATATCAATCATCATAATATTGTAATCCTTTTCTTTTTTTATTTTCTTCATAAAAATAGACTTGGGTGGTGCCACATATTTTATCTCCAAATAGAATAAACCATCATCACTAATGTACTTGATATATGAAGCTTCATCAACTATTTCCATGCTGAAATTTTTTCTCTATTAAGTTTAGGAATCTCCCTTTTGTAAGACATCTTGATCTTTATCTTAGCTCCTTCAAACCTTTTTCTGGAACCACCAAAGCTCTGATAAAAATTGTTAGAAATTTAAGATGAATAACTAATAGGGGATAGGTTAATCAGTTACCACAAAAAAAAATCCAAGTCCCTTAGATGCCAACACAAACTTTACTTCTTAAACCAAATACTTGCATTGCTCAATTAGAACTAGATATTCTCTGTAACTCAGTCAACAAAGAAATCTTAAAATATTAATGCCTATTAACCTTTAGTAACTTAGTTGCATAAACATAAAGCATTAATCATATAACATAAATGCACTGGACACCAAGATTTGACATGGAAACTCAATTTGGGAAAATCCACCAATGCAACTAGTTACGAATTTTCACTCTTCTAAAGTGAACCCTATTAGGAGCCAACCCTATTAAAAGTTGTAAAACACATGGTTAGTTGTGATCCTATTAGAGGATTTGAATCACCCTATTAGGAGTGACCTTGTTAGAGGTATTTAGACACTTCAATCAAGAATTGCTACCTTGCTAGAGGATTTACAAAATGACTATTAAGTAAACTTTATTAAGAGATTTCTTTTCTATTACAATGGTTTGAAAGAAACAATAGTTTGAACTAATTGATGAAGCAATTGAATTTGAAAATTCATATCACTAATATGGCTTAACCTCTAGATCCTTCCTAATCAAATGTTTCTTTACAACTTAATCTTCAAACTTTCTGCTCTTCCTTGTCTTCGCTCACATAGCCATCTCTTATATTTCAACTTCATAATTTTCTTAATCTCCACAACTTGACCTTTCTTATTTATTAGAAGCTAGAAAAAAATTGGCTTGTAAACCCTTTCAAAACATTAGTAAACATCCATTTAGTCAATTTCTATTAACCAAATAATTAACAAAGATAATCTAGTGCTAGTCGGGTAACACTGGATTGAACAGTCAATTAATATTGAACTTCCTTCGATGACTGACCCAAATTGGTTAACACTAACTTATTCTTTTATAACTAAACAAGCTGAGTTAACACTAAATTTCCTTCAATGGCTAACCTAACTCGATTAACTCTAACTTCATCTTGGCTAACACTAGAATCTTTGATGGTGCCTGACTAAGCTCGATTATCACTAGTTGTGCTGAGTTAGAGTGTGACATTTGTGTAACATCAATGATAATATACAATTGAATGATTATTTTCAGCATGATCAACTACCTTCCTTTGCTAAATATTGACTTGATTCTTTCTAAAATTTGGAAGATGTCGTGTATCGGCTAGGGTTATATCTAAAAATCCTATTCTGGGTATGTGCAGGATCATGGTGTGCCAAAAAGTGGCAATCTGAAAAATTTGTAGTTCTGAAATATATGAAGCCATTTCAAAATATATTCCAACATTTTTCCCACCCACCCTGATACTAAATGAAAATAATTAATATTTCATTTAATTATCCTTTGATACCAAACCTATATGGTCAACTTTAAAACGTCCTAAAAATGTGCTTTTGGCTATTTTTATGTGATTTTTTATTTCAAACATGTACCTGACGAATTTCTTTTCACCAAAATTTGATGAAATAAAAAGGGTTTCTTAAGAGTGTTCTTATATTTCCATAAATGTAAGGGTTGTCAAATTATGAGTTTAGTAAGTAATTATTACTTATTTTCTAATGGATTTATGTATAAAGTGTTGACTAACACACCACTTGAAAAATAACTATAACTTTCAAGTGGTACAATGTTTTTTAAATAAAAAAGATGCATCACATTCTATGTTTCTTCTACTATAAGGAAAAAATGAAAAATTGAATTTTGCAGAGTTTTGAGTTAGTTAAGGTGGTTAGACACGAGATTTTTTTAATTCCAAAAATACTAAAGTAAAAAAATAATTATTTATTATTTATTTAGAATAAAAATACCCAAAAATATGTGTCACATCTAGGCATGATTCTACTACTTATATCTAGAATATTATTAAAAAATATTATCATTTGGTTTTGATTAAGGTGGTCAGACATACGTGTACTTCTTATTTTTGTTCTAAAATTTTTGTAATATTGCATTAAAATTCAAACTTTTGACCAATCAATTTTTTCTTTTTTGAGATAAGTCCTAGTAGTTTAGAACCTAGATTCAATTTTCTAGAGATTCTTTTCTCTCAACTTTTTGATATAAAGTTAATGTGAGGTCTCGCCCCGACCCATCGTAGTATAGTGATACATTACTCTTATTTTGTTATCCACGACTCGAGATGTCGAGACTTTATCTGATGCTTAGAACATATTTTATTATTTCATGTTGTGTGATTTTATTTCCAGATATATTTGATGATTGTCATTTAATGATCATGTATATGTATTGTGATGTGAATATCAGGATTTAACTGTGTGATTTTGAGTCAAACTCGATGACCCATGTTTCATGAGTAGTGATTCAACATGAATCCATCTCTCATGAGAATAAATGGAACACTTAGCACTCATAAATGATCATGTATATGTATGTTGACAAAATCAGTAAAATTGAGATTTGATTTAAGATATTTCAATGGTTAAGAATTATGTAGGATGAAGAAACTCTTATTGATGTATGTTTTAATTTATGAAAATTTCTGATACATATGCATTTATATACATGTGATTTTACGGGACTACTGATGTGTGCAATGAGTGTGCAGATATTTAGCCGAGAAACCCTACGGAGGAACAAAACTGATCTCCATGTGCTAAAATTTGGAAACCCTATTGTTCGTAATTATGTTCTTCTAGTGTCGCTTGATACTCGTAAAATGTTTTTTTTGTGCTTGATTTGCTAGTTAGAGTTGTTAGATGGACCTATTTTATTCCTAGATTTTATTTTGTCTCTAAACCTCTTTCCTAAGGCTTTTAACATGTTTTTATTCTAACTAAAGGGTATGGGTATGGGTTAGGGGTCCTTTCCAACCCCTAAGCCCCTAGCATTGACTTTTGAGGGCACTCAAAAAGTCCCTTTTTGCCTTTGTACGAAAATTGCAAGTGGTTGTCATGAGTTGTCTTACCCCACCTCCTTTTAGGGTTTAACCATAGTGTAGGTTGAGTTGGGAGTTCTAGGGTGGCTAGTGGGTGAAAATAGTTATTGCTCCTTTTTGGGTGGTGGAGTTGGAGGCTTATTTAGAGGCCTTCCTTGGACTAGTTGGGGGGTTGCCCAATCTCTACAATTAGAGAAGATTTCTTGAAGCTTGAAGGAAGGAGGGATACTCTACTCAAACTGGTTCATTGCCATTACCCCTTTGTGAAGGTAGGAAACTCCCATCTCCCTTATTCAGTTTTTATGTTTTGTTTCATGTCCTTGTTACTTTGTTGTTGTTTCACTGTTTTATGGTTGTGGGTATGTTGGGAAGATTTGTAAACCATGTTATTTTGATTGTTTTCCTTTCTTGTTATGTTGAAATTTTGAGTTTTCCTTGCATGGGTGTTTTGGTATTACTCACCCTAGGAGAGGACAGAAGTGACCAATTTTGGGAGAGGTCTATTTAGTTGGACTCCAACCTGTGTAGAGTCTCTTCTCAAGATAAGAAGAGGGATAAAGGGTAGGGTGTTATGGGCCCCTACCCATGAGCACAGACCTGGTATGAGTATGGCAAGTTCAATGGAAGAATGGAAGTTCTTGGTTATTGGCCCCGATTGGGCATCTAAATTTGGTGTTGTGCTTGACTTCTCCAGTTGGAAGAATCCACCTCTCCCTAGTCTTGATTCATTGTGAATCCTATTGTGTAAACCATGTATGATTATGCATGCTTGATGTTCCTTTGGTTCTGCTTGGTTGTCACCCGATCAGTTATTGGTTTCCTCCATGGCTCTTGAAATGAGATTCAGAAAACATTACAAAATTCTTGATTATAATCATGAAGAAAATTGGATAAAATTGTTGTAATTGGGATTGAGATCCTATTGGAAATTGTATTTTTAAATCTTATTGTATATGGCAACGAAGCCGGGTTTTCTTCCTGATTCTTTCCCGGCTGAGCCTTTGAATCAGGTTAGCCAATAAGGTAATGGATGAGTGTATTTGGTTCTCATAATATTTGTTCATAATGTTCAGTTGTATGAGTGCTCATCAAAATAGAATAAATAAATTTGTATATATATGGATGGGAGAATAGAATCAAAGATAATTCATTTCTTGGTAAATTTCATGGTGGTTATAATCAAATTTGAATGAGAACAATCCACCATCTTTTCTTTTATTATGTGTATAGTATCATTCACCTTCTAAGTTCTTCAAATATGATCAATTGGACTGAGAGATTGTATTCTTGAAATCAATAATAATAATAATCAGAACTTAGAACTCTTACCATGTCCTTGAAGAACCAATATAAAACATACATGTTTAAACTAGAGATTGAGAAACTATACCTAATGTACTCTTTTGCATTGGAATACTTGTATTAAGGAAGAATGTTAATAATAGAATTATTCAAATCCCTAGTAACATAAATGAAATGCATAAAATGGCATGACCATGCCTTGTTAAAATTATGCTTCAAAAAAAAAATGCACTCCCAGGAGTAAAAACTCTCTGGAAAATACATGGGGAAAAGAATTCATTGCTTCCAAGCCACAGAGAATATTCTTGCTCAGATTCCTTCCTTAGTGAATAAAGAAACAAAATAAATATTATGTAAAATCTCTTGGGTGCATAATTCTGAATATATAAATATGTACTTTTTAAAATAAAGTCAATATCTAAATATCTTTTCTTCACCTATAAAACTTTATGAACTTATTGCTCTCCTTGGCCTTGCATGTCAGTTTAAGCTTGCCTTGAAAAGGTCTTTAGTGTCTGCCTCATGTCATAGTGGATGGGATGGGTGGGTGACGTCACCCTACCACCTTGTCCCATCCCCATCCTCCTCCATTCCTAGCGGCCAGTTGTGGGAAAGGTGGCATTAATGTTGTGAAAGGAAATTTGAATGGCCACCTTCATTTCCTTAACCCTTCCTTGCTCACCTCTGTTCACGTGCCCACCTCTTGGACTGCTTTTTCCTTACCTCGGGCTATGTGGCAAGTGGAGTGGAGAGAGAGCTATGTCATGACATGACATTAGTTGGACGTTGGCTTAGTTATGGGTGAAATGTGATGTTGCAAATGAATGCTGATTTTAAACTTATACTTCATATCCCCTACGTACCTTTTTCCTTGTGTGCAAGCTTGGGATTTTGTGGGGTCTAGGGAGAGGAGTAGGGAGGGGTCAGATCGATGTGACTTGTGATAAAGTGGATGTTAGAGGCTAGGGTGTAGGTAAGGTCTTAGGACAGGAGGGTTAGAGGTTAGGTGTTAGTTAGTAGGCAGGCTTTGTTAGTAGTATTTGATTTTATTATATTTCAGTTTTAATGTAGTTAGGATTTTAGAATATGATTTAGTATTAATTTAGATAGTTTAGTATTTATTAGATGGTTGTTTAATTATGTCATTTATTTTTGTTTGTTTTAAATTGTTAATAAAAGTAGTAATAGATCTTGTAGAATAGTTGTATCACTGTAAAATATTTGGTTAAAGTTAGTTTAATATATTGTAATATAGTTAAAACTTTAAATTGATTTAAGCATAGTCAGTTGATTTAATAAAGTTTAGGGGTATTTCATGTTTTGATTAAGGACATTTGTGGTAATTGTTAATAATTTTAGTTATTTAGCTATGCTTAATTTTATAAATACTAATTTAATTAGTTTTAATTTAAATAAACTCTAACTGCCTTAACCATGGAATAGTTTAAAATTTATCGATTAATTGGCTATTTAAATAAGTTTCAATGTAGGTTTGATTGATTCATTAAAGCAAGTAATTTTAATTCCTAACTAAAGTACATTGTTATTTAAGTGATCTTGATTGCATACCATTGCAAATTAATGTAATATCATATGTTATCGATATCAATCTTGTAACAAAAGTTTTCAAAATCTTAACGATGTGATCATTCTCATGTTATAATCTTAAGACGTAATGTAGAGAACCTGTACTAAAACTTCTATCTCAATCATATCAAACTTAGGGCATGTTTAATTATAAGTTATTTTAAAAAAAAAAAAATTGTGTGTGTGTTTTTGCCTTCAAGTTTTGGGCATGACAGTTAATAACAAGTAGAAAATTGTACATCAAGTTGACATAACCCTAATTTTTTAATTTTTTATTACCACTTAAGACCATAGTTTGGCTAAACATGATTTTGCACATACCCTTCTTTTCTCCCAAAAGCTTCCTTTGAAATATTTGGTTTTGTGGAAATATGAGTCTAATTTCACATAATTTTTTTGTTTCTCATGGTTCCATTTCTATGATAAACTCTTCCCATGGATTTCCTTATTGCCATTTCATTTATGGTGGACCAAAACACAACCTTTAATAATGATTTAGATTTTGACCCAATTAGGGTATTGTCCAGCTTCCGAATGGTATTATGGCGATGATTTGGATTGAAAATATTATCTTCATTTAGTGCATTAGAAGTGTTTTTCATCTTGATAGTATATTTCATAGAATGAAAATACCTCCTTGCCTTCTTATCCCAGGGCTATTGTCACATTGTCGATGTTAGAGATTTGATCGCATTGTTGCTCTAATATTTTTGTTATTTTTATGTAATGTAATATTTTTAATAAAATATAATTATGTATCTTTTAGAACTTTGGTGTATGCATATATTTATGAAATCTAAGTCCAAAGGGATAACCAAGCCAAACATCGTGACTGTTGAAAGTCCCTATACCAAAGATTCACAAAATCACAAACCAAGATAGGAGACAATTCTACTACCAAACACTTTTCCATTTCATTTATCCAAATTAAAATATGCTATACCTTTATTTTTTGTAATTTATAAAAGGAAACTAAAGTTGCAAAATTCTCATTAATATATGTGACATATCTATGAATATGTAGAATGAAGGGAAAGACCTATAGAATAATGAATTTCCATATGATTTTGATTAATCTTTGAAGTTGGAATACCCCTAACTCTAGGAAAAAATTAGAATGATCCTTTTGAAAGTGAAAAATTTGTATTTTGGACCATGTAATAAAACTAAATAATAGTTTGGTGGTGATATAGTGGTGGCATCCTGATAGGGTAATGTTAGTTGCATCATGGCTCTACTACTATTGGTGACAAATTCATCACAAATAAGTTTTCCTAAAAAAGAAATCTTTATTTGAAAAAAGTAGGGAGCTGTCAATCCCTTCATTCTTCATAAAAGATTTGGAGATGAGAAGTTGTGCATATTCCTCCAGCCATTTATAGTCTAGCATCTCATCAATGAGAACCTACTTGTGGAGGAAAATTGTACCAATAGCCATCCATTTCATATGCCACATAATTTTCTTGACATTCAACTTCATAGTAAATGGTTATGTGACAAATGCTATGAAGAATAAGTGAAAATTTACAATAATACAACATTGTCCATGTCATTACTTGGGTCAATGTTTAAAGTTAATGTGCAAAGTCAACTATAATTTGTCTCTATTGTAGAAAATTTATGTGGAACTTCTTGTCCTTCATAATTTTGGCCCAAAATAGAGTTTAAGCCATTGATCTAGGATTATCTAACCCTTGGTTGTAAACATCACACACTAACGAGTAAATCCTGGGCTAAAAATGTTAAATATTCAAAGTTGACTCACTTTATAAAGCTTAATTTCTTCTTATTGTGTCATATTTAAGGGTAGTCTCATCCAATAGTCATAAATAATAAATATATCATGGTAAAATGATAGTTTTTAGGTATGTGTGCTTTTGGTCAAGATTGTTGATACCACCTTGCAAGTAATAGATCAAGGTTATATTCTCTTGAGCTTTGTTGTAATTTGTCATAGATAGTTTCCTTAATTATGTTAATTTCCATTTGTCATTGGCTCATCATGACAACTCATGGGAACTTTAAATGCCTATCAATAAAATGTGGAATGAAACAATTCACATTTCATTTTTAAGAAACAGAAAAATAACACCAAATTTTTTATAAATTATAAAATATTAGCCAAAAAATTCTATACCATGATTAAGGAAAAATAGCCAATACAATTAAAAATAGATTCATTACAATAATTAACTATATTAATTTATAACTAAACATAATATTTAATTATTTAATTATTATCAATATAAAAATCTACACTATTATTTATTATGAACTTGTAGGCCAAACAAAGTTATATTGAGATTTTTACCCATGACTCTGGTCATCTCCTTTCTTTCTGGAGATACCTGAAGCTTGACCACCTTTGGACCAAAACTTATTCCAAATCTTACAACAAGATCCACCTTGAGAGGGTGCTAACGAGGCTTAGCCCTTCCCTAAGGACTAAGTAAACTATGCATCTTGCCCAAAAGATCATGCACTGTGGTTCTAAGAACCAGATTTGCTGCTTAACCTCCTAGTCACATTACTCTCCAAAATCCTTGCTTCTCCATGATAAGTGCAAGTGTCCTCGGTTGGTGAACATAGAAATCCCCAATGATAGAGTTTTGAATGCCCCTATCAATATGTTGAGTGAGGAGTGTCTCATCATATTGATAACTTGAATACTGCCTCAAACCAAGGAAATTCATCTCATACTAATCTAATGTCATATTTCCCTATTTGAACTCATGAAATTCATTAGTACGAGCTTCACAGTACTATGGGGAGAGGAATTTCTTCCATAATCTCTCCTCAAAGATCGTCCAAGTAAGATTTTCCATGTCAATATGAAGCTTATAGTGTTCCATATCCCATTAGATGGAACCATGTTCCCTCAACTATGTGATAGCATAATGGGTCTTCACATTGCTCCTATAAGATAGTAAGGAGAAGCAACACCCCATATCAAGTAACTAGGTCTCAGCCGTGAATCTTGTCCCTTGGCCATCAAACAATGAATGTTTGGACCTCTGAAGTCCTTGCATCATTTCAACCTGAGTGAAATCATCATTGTCATTATGACCACTACCTCTCCATTGGTGCCTCCTACTACCAGGTGGTGTATGAGAATGTTCACATTCATGCTCCTCCTCTCTATATTCTGACTAATGGGAATCTCCATGATGAGATCCCTCTTCCTGAATACTTTCCTATTGGTATTCCTCCACACAAAGTCCCAACTTAGAAAGAATCTCTTGTAGCACCAACATCAATGCCATAATGCCATTTTGATTATTGTTACTCTATTCTCCCTCACCATCATGTCACTCCTCCTTATGGTATTTATCTTGAACAACTCATCAGTTACCACCTCGACCACTAGACCTACATGCAAGAGGCATCACTATGGAAGCAACAAGATTAAGTTAGAAACATCCATCAAAAACATAAGAGATGCAAGTGTGAACCAATAAGATATCACCATATCAAACATATAATAGCAATACACAACATAAACACAAACATGGTGGAAGCATTACTCAGAGATCCCAATGTTGCAACTAGGGCTTTAATACCATATGTAATACACTACTCGGAGATCCTTGAAACAATGATTCAATACAAGCCAAGATAATTTTTTTTTAAACACCTATAGATGTACATGACACTCAACACACTAGGATCTCAAAGATCACAATGGAAGACATAACCACAATCCTAGCCACCAAAAAATCTCCAAACACCACTACCAAATTGACTCACACAAATAGAAAAACAAAGTCCAAAGATGAAAATAGAATGAAGAACCTAAGATATATCAAAGCATGGAAAATTAACTAAACCCAAAGGGTACCAAAAAGTGATCCCCGAAAGCCAGTGGAGATGCCCTATGTTTTTCATGTGAGGACCAACAGTAGATGAAAATCTCATGCAAGGAAATTTAGTATGCCACCTAAGCAACTACCTTTCGCATGAGGAATTGCACCAAATGGCATGAGGAAGATCTAAGCTCAATAGCCAAAACACCAAAAAATTGGTGTGGGATTTTGTGCGAGGAAGTGCCAAAAGCAACATGAGAAAACCACAGACACTACATGAACTTTTGCAATTTTATGGGAGGATCTAAAATAGCAGGCCAAAAGACATAAAGTTAAAAAGGTAAAAAATGAAGTTCCTTCACACTAGGGAGTACCAGATCCATAAATTGAGGCATAGGCACTCAAGCACTAAACTGTAAGATTACAGAACAACAACTATCTAAAAGACGCAGTAAAAGGAGGTATTGAAAGTAACATCACAGTGTAGAGAAGAAACATCACAAAGAACTAAAATAACTAACTAAGCATGCAGTTCCAGCCAACTATATAACATCATAAGACCTTGAAGGCCCTAGCCATCCCTCATGCGTAGCATCCTAAACTACCAACTAGATAGTCTAAGCTCTCTTATAAGGATGTCAATACTAAAGTGTAATAACATCATAAGAATAGGAAATCTAACATGCTAGACCAAAAGCATTAGATACTCTAACTAAATAGATAACATCATAACATCATATGCTAAAAGCCATAATAATGAAATTCATTAATACTAACATCATCTAAACATGATATACAAGCATTCTAATAAAAGCATAAATCATAAGATAACATACATCAGAACCTGAAGTACCAAGTGAAAACATCTGGCAATGGTAACTCTAGGATAATAGACCATCTCTGTACACCAGTCTACAGTAGTGGTGATGGTAGCTATGCCTTCCAACCATGTGAAACCTATAGGTGCACTCCCACCATGCTAGTGGAGATAATGATCCAACTAAAAACACACACAAAGCAAACGTCCATGGCTAACACTCACGCTATATAGTAATGATGACTGAAACAAAGATTAGAGACAATACATAAACTATAGGTCCTGGTTAGACACCCAATGGGCTACTATGTGGGGTATGACATCATGGAGAGTCATATGGTATTGGATAGCACACACTTCCCAATGGAAGGATCAACTCCAAAGTATTTTTACTATCTTAATTTCATTATGAACATAATATTTTATGTAGTTATCACTTGAGTAAAGTTTATGCACATAAATGCACTTAGCATAAACACCAGGTTGTGTAAATAGAAGCCCCCTCCATATGCTACCCTATCCTACCCATGCTCATCCAACGATGAGTGCCTCCAAGCATGCATATTTTGAACCCAACCCCAAATGATCATAACTTATGGCAAGTCCACAAAAGATTAGCCCTCACAAGTCACCCAACAATTGTATGTGCACATACTCGTGTGTGTTGCACCACCATCATGAAAATAATTACACAAGGACTCAGTGAGAACACAAGCAAAAAAAACTCAACCAAAAATAGACTAGAGAGAATAGATGTGACACACATCCCAATGTAACATAAAAGTGCAACAATGGTCTAACTAACATCCAAATGGATGATCCAAGTCCACAACCAACACCATGCCAAGAAAACCCTATAAAATAAGGTGGCATGCAAAACAAGGTAAAAACCCCAAAATTTAGAAAAATTCAAAATTAAAATCCATTTGGTCTTTGGATACAAAAGCCATGAATATCCAACAAAATTTGGGTTTGGACACCATATGCAAAAATGGACAACATAACGGTGTAAAAATCCAAACCCTTATCCCAAAAATTGGGAAAATATTCATACCCAACCAATCAGGCAGAACTAGCAAATAGAAACAGAAGGGAACACTATTTCTTAGTCTCCAAACAAATAGCTACTAGAAACAATGCCAGAAATGGAGCTTAAACATGAAAATGGGAGAGCCCTACCTAATAGTAAAGGGGTTAAAATAGGAAATGACATAATAAAATAAATAACTCACAGCAGTTGGAAATCACGACTCAATAAGGTCTCCTCGAGCTGGATCCAATAAGACTGTCGTTGTTAAGATCACACACCCACAAATCTCAAAATGAATAGAAACATGATCGTCCAAAAGAGGATTCTCAAAAATGCTCTCAATTTTGTAATTTGAAAAAGTCAAAAGTGAGGAATTACTTTCCTCTTTCAATACTTATTCATTTTTTGAGTGAATAATTAATTAGGTTAAATAAATAACCAACCTATTAAACCCTAAATCGACCCAAATGGAAATAGGCTATTCCTAGTAATAGGAATTTGTCTATGGAAAAGTTGCAAAAAATTAAATTCAATAAAATTGAAAGCCCAAAAATCCAAAATCACAGAAATTTTCTTAACAACTTTTGCAAAAATGTGAACCTCTAAATGCATAGACACACTCACTAGTCTAATCGCATCATGCAAATGACTTTGAATTTAATAATCATCAAAAGGTTTAAATAAACAATTAAAATAAGGATACATCAACCATACAAGGATGACATTGGTAAAATGAATAGATCAATCACTAACTCCATGTACCACTGCGAAGGATATAAATCATGCACACTAAAATAGACAATCAAGTGCAATTGCACATAATATCATAGCTAGAGAATAGATGCATTAAATACCTAATTTAACCATTTACTCAATTATATTAAAATAATCTATTTACATCACTCACGTTTGCATAAAGCATAAAAAGAAAGAATGAAGTAAATCACCATAGTGTAAAACCACATGTAACCCAATCAGAGATATGTCCAAATACCAGATTACTAGATATCATCATAGACCTACCATCATCTCAAAATGACATCAACATGCAAATATGATAAAATGAACAACATAGCAGTATAACATCTATGATACTGAAATCAAAGTATAACATCCAACCCTTGGGTCATCTCAGAATGAAATATAACAAGAATATCAAGTACCTATCAAATCAAAATACAAAAAGGTACAAACTAAAAACATGAGAGGTATTATAGTATCTATGGTTAGACCATGTTGAAGATTGAATCTCATCTCTTGAATACTTGAAACACTAATTGCAAAAATAGGAAGAAGAGCTCTTTGTACCTTTCTGATTAGTTTTTCATCACAAATTGTTCCGCCTGGAGCTTTGATTGTACTAACACTTTCTTTGACCCTTTCACTGTACTGGGTAATATTCTCAACTTCTTTCATTTTCAATCAATCAAACTTTCCTCTTAACACATATGACTTAACTCTTTGCAATTTTTTGTCACCTCCAAAGACTTTCTTCATTTTTTCCCATATGTCAAATGTAGTAGGATAATCATTGACTTCATCAAATTCAAAATAGTTCAAAGAGGATGTAATATCAATCATCAAAATATTTTTCTCCTTTTCTTTTTTGATTTTCTTTAGAGAAATAGGCTTGGGTGGTGCCACATATTTTATCTCCAAATTGAATACACCATCATCACTGATGCTTGATATATGAAGCTTCATCAACTCTTGCCATGCTGAAAATGTTAAGTCTAGGACTCTTTTTTCTATAAGACATCCTGATCTTTAGCTTAGGTCCTTCAAACCTTTTTCTACGACCACCAAATCTCTAATACCAATTTTTGGAAATGTAAGAGGAGTAACTAAGAGGAGAGGGGTTAATCAATTACCACAAAAAAAAAAAACCAAGTCCCTTAGATGTCAACACAAACTTTACTTCTTAAACTAAATGCTTGCATTGCTCTATCAGAATTAGATATCCTTTGTAACTCAGTCAATAAAGAAATCTTAAGATATTAATGTGTATTAACCTTTAGTAACTTTTTTTTATAAACATAAAGCACTAAACTTATAACATGAATGCACTATACACCAAGATTTGACATGGAAACCCAATTTGGGAAAAACCACCAATGCAACTAGTTACAAATTTTCACTCTTATGAAGTGAGCCCTATTAGGAGCCAACCCCGACAAAGGTTACAAAACACATGGATAAGTGTGATCTTATTAGAGGATTTGAATCACCCTATTAGGAGTGACCTTGTTAGAGGTATTTCAACACTTCAATCAAGAAATGCTACCTTGCTAGAGGATTTACAAAAATAATTGTTAAGTCAAATTTGTTAAGAGATTTATTTCTTGCTACAATGGTTAGAAAGAAATAGTAGTTTGAACTGATTGATGAAGTAATTGACTTTGAAAATTCATATCACTAATTTGGCTTAACTTGTAGATCCTTCTTAATCAAATTTTTCCTTAAATCTTAACCTTCAAACTTTCTACTCTACCTCACCTTTGCTCACATATCCATCTCTTTTATTTCAACTTCACAGTTATCTTAATCCCCACAACTGGACCTTTCTTACATATTAGAAGCTAGGACAATTTTGGCTTGTAAACCCTTTAAAAACATCAATAAACATCCATTTAGTCAATTTGTGTTGACCAAATAATTTACAAAAGTAATATTTTGTTAGTTGGCTAACACTAAACTAAACACTCGATTGATATTGAACTTCCTTTGATGACTGACCCAACTCAGTTAACACTAGCTTATTCTTTTCTGATTGAACAAGTTCAATTAACACTAAACTTCCTTTGATGGCTGACCCAACTCGATTAACACTAACTTATTCTTGGTTGACATTGGCATCTTCTATGGTTACTAACTGAGCTCAGTTATCACTAGTTCTGGTGAGTTAGAGTGTGACATTTGTGTAACATCAATGATAATATAAAATTGAATAATTATTTTCAATATGATCAACTACCTTCCTTTACCAAAGATTGACTTGATTCTTTCTAAAATTTGGAAGATTTCATGTATTGACTAGGGTTATATCTAAAATACCTATTCTTTTGTCTAGAAGCTTCCTTTGAAATATTTGGTTTTGTGAAATATGATTCTAGTTGCACATAATCTTTTTGTTTCTTGTGGTTCCATTTCTATGATAAACTCTTCCCATCTATTTTCTTATTTCCATTTCATTAATGGTGGACCAAAACCCAACCTTTAACAATGATTTAGATTTTGACCCAATTAGGGTATTGTCTAGCTTCTGAAAGGTATTATATGGCTATGATTTGGATTAAAAATATTATCTTCATTTAGTGCATCAAATGTTTTTTTCATCTTGATAGTATATTTCGTAGAATGAAAACACCTCCTTGACTTCTTCTCAGTGTAGGGTTGTTGTCGCATTGTCGATGCCTATACATTTGATCACATTATTGCTCCTTAATATTTTGGTTATTTTTATGTAATATAATATTTTTAATACAATATAATTATCCATCTTTTAGAGGTTTGGTGTATGCATATATTTGTAAAATCTAAGTCCAAAGGGATAACCAAGCCTAACATTATGACTGTTGAAAGTCCCTACACCAAAGGTTCAGAAAATCACAGACCAAGATGGGAGACAATTTTACTACAAATCACTTTTCCATTTCATTTATCCAAATTAAAATTTACTATAATTTTATTTAATTTTTTAATTCATAAAAGGAAACTAAAGTTGTGAAATTCTCATTAATATATGCTACATGTCTATGAATATGTACAATGAAGAGAAAGACATTTAGAATTACAAATTGCCATATAATTTTGATTATTCTTTGAAGTTGGAATACCCCTAACTCTAGCAAAAACTTAGAATTACCGCTTTGAAAGTCAAAAAGTTGTATATTGAACCATGCAATAAAACTAAAAGACAGTTTGGTGGTGGTATATTGGTGGTATCCTGATAGGGTAATGTTAGTTGCATCATGGATCTACTACTATTGGTGACAAATTCATCTTAAATAACTTTTCCTAAAAAAGAAATCTTCATTTGACAAAAGTAGGGAGTTGTCTATCCCTTCATTCTTCATAAAATATTTGGAGATGAGAAGTGCAGATTCCTCTAGCCATTTGTAGTCTGGCATCTTATCAATAAGAAACTATTTGTGGAGGAAAATTGTACCAATAGCCATCCATTTCATATGTCACATAATTTCCTTGATGTTCAAGTTCATAATAAATGGTTATTAGATTGCATTTTCGCCTAGCTGGAAAAGCTTGGTTCTATCCCTTTCCATGGGATCATCACCCCTATTTTCTCCAAGATGATAACTTGAATGTAATCCTCCTAGAATTTATATTCAAACAGCTTCCGTAGAAGCAATAATATTTCCATCTTGTTTCTTTTGAGTCTAGAAGAGAAGCCAAAGAATAGGACATAATGTCTATATTCAGTAACTATCTACCAATAGATATCTTATACTTATGGCACAAGACCATCCTCAAAACCTTATTTTTAAACATTCTAACCTCCCTCAAAAATAAATTCAACATCAAGTCTATGATAGTGTTCAAAAATATTGTCTATGTCTTCTAATTAATCAACAGGATAAGACTATCTTAGTCATTCTTAATTCCTTATATAACCATATTATTAATTTAATTTATTTGTCCTTTACAAAGATCAAAGTAAGGCACACATATTTCTAGATGTAGTGCATTAAATCTTTTATATCAAACATATAAATATTTTTCATGGGAATTTGGGAATAACATTATCCAATAGTACTAATTTGGATGCCTTGCATGGATCTCATATGAAAATACCACCACCAAGACATTTATTTAATGTCCATCGCACATATCTTGTGACAGATGCCATGAAGAATAAGTGACAATTTACAATAATACAACATTATCCATGTCATCAGTTGGATCAATGTTTAAGGTTAACGTGCAAAGTCAAGTATAATTCGTCTCTATTGTAGAAAATTTGTGTAGAACTTCTTGTCCTTCATAATTTTGGCCCAAAATAGAGTTTAAGCCATTGATCTAGGATCATCCAACCCTTGGTTGTAAACATCACACACTAACGACTAAAGCTAAAAATGTTAAATAGTCAAAGTTGACTCACTTTATAAAGCTTGATTGTTTCTTATTGTGTGATATTTAAGGGACCTCTCATCCAATAGTTATAAATAATAAATATATGATGGTAAAATGATAGTTGTTAGGTATGTGTGCTTTTGGTCAAGATTGTTGATACCACCTTGCAAGTAACAGATCAAGGCTATATTCTCTCGAGCTTTGTTGTAATGAAGTAACCCGGTAGGTTATTGGTTCTTTTAGCACTCACAACTCATACTTCAAGGATTAGTCATTCCGACAAACGGTTAGCAACTAGGCACTGACGGCCCTCACTATAAGAGTTTAAAAATGTAAGCCTCTTTCAAATACTTGCCATGAACCAGACTAATCTTATGCAACGAATAATAATATGGGCAAAAATTAGTAAGTGATTCAGTTGCAAGAAAACTATAGTATTAGCTATTCAATTTATGGGTAATCAAATGGAAAATTACTAAGTCTGAAATTGCAACAACACAGTCTTGGAATTAGAACTTGAAGATTGTTGCTTCAGAATTTGATTAACTTATTCACAACGCCTATCTTCATATGCTGTAGGAATTCTCTGTGGGTTTATGGGGGAAAGCCCGACTATTACCGCCCTCTATTAAATCCGCCAATTGAAGAAATCATCACGCCCAGCCTTCAGTGATTCAATGCTCCCAAGTTCGACAACTTCTCCCAGTCGATCACGTCCACTTATACCTGCGGCAGCTTCTCCTTGTTTTAGTGGCCGATGGCTATGGTTTTCCTCCGCCGTGATTTCGCAGAAAAGCCCTGTGCCGACACTGTACCACCTGCCGTAGAAATGGCAATTGGTTAGCCTGATCCATTGTTAATCAACCCGCAACTGCTGTTGGACACGGTTCTCGTGATAGTGGGTTTGAGATCACGCTGTCCCACATGATAATGTGTTGCTGCTAATCAGTAGATATAATCAAAGGAAAATAACTGCCCCATGAATATAGCCCTAGCTCCCTTTGCCGGCTCTTCTGAGACGATATGGTTCTTTTAAAAAAAACTGCAAGTCGATTGTTGCTCTCCAGTGCTTGAATTCGCCACTCGTCACTCCTTCAGTATTCCAAAAAAAACAAATAATTTCCACATGAAATGGTTGAGGACCATCTCCAATGTGCAACCCTTCGGAAGATATCCCACCTCCTCAGTTATGCAGATCTAAGAGAGTTTTCGTTCTCAGAGACCTCTGGGAATTTGCAGGCCGGAAACTACAAATTGCTCCAACTGATAATTAAAAACTAATCCACAAAATCGCTTGCTTTCAAAAAGGAGCCCTATGTCCTCTATTTATCTCCTTGCCGAGAAGTTTCTGGAAATTATCCGGAATCATCTTGCACTACAAATATTAACTTTATAAAATTAAATAATTAACTTTATAAAGTTAGAATACAACCTTTATTAAATATTGGAATGAGTAGGCCCCGCTTACTTAATTGGAAGACAAAATTGACCCTCTTCCCATAATTATTTGCCTACGAGGGTCAATGATAGGCAAATCCCCTGTTATAATTATGTTGCTAAAAGAGGGACATGACAGTCCGCCCTTCCAGATATTGCTTGCCCTCAAGCAATCTCAGAGCTGGATGCTGCAAAATGGTCTCATTCTCCCAAGTAGCATCTTCGACTGGTAGATCCTTCCATTTAACCAAATATTCTCTGATTACTCTTCGGCGGAGCTTTTTTTCTCTGCTTCCTAAAATGAATTCCGGTACCATGATCAATTTCCCTTCATCATCCAGAGGCGGCAAGACTGCAGAAGGTATCACATTCTGTCCCAATGCCTTTTTGAGACGTGATATGTGAAACACATTATATACTTTGCTATCTGCTGGAAGCTCAAGTTCATATGCCAATTCCCCTATTCGCCTAATGATCCTGAAAGGTCCATAATACCTGGGTTTAAGCTTCTCTGACCCACTCTTTTTGAGAGTAGATTGTCGAAATGGTTGAAGCATTAAGTAAACCATGTCGCCCACCTCAAAGCTTCTCTCCGTCCTCTTTTGATCTGCGTATTGCTTATACTAATTCTGTGCTCGAGCGATGTTATCACGTAGAGAGTTAATGATATCTTTACTTTCTTGCAGTAAATCCCTAGCACGTGGAACCCGAACATCACTCATCAATAAGTCAATGAAACTGGGTGTATCATAGCCGTATAATGCTCGAAAAGGTGTCATTTGGATAGACATGTGGAAAGTGGTGTTATAGCAATACTCACACAAATAAATCCATCTTACCCAAGCCTTCTGCTGATTAGCTACGTAATTCCTCAAGTAGCCTTCCACCCATTTGTTTACAATTTCCGTCTGTCCATCAGTTTGCGGATGATAACTAGTACTGGGTGTGAGCTCAGTGCCGCATAATCGAAAAACCTCTTGCCAGAAATGACTCAAGAATCTACTATCCCTGTCACTGACAATACTGCGGGGTATCCCGTGTAACCTGAAAACCTCCCTGAAGAATACTTCAGCTACTTGTACTGTGGTATAAGTAGTGGTGATGGGAAAGAAATGAGCATATTTTGTTAGCCTATCCACCACCACATAAATGCAATCACGTCCTTGAGCCTTGGGCAACCCGGTAATGAAGTCCATGGATATGCATTCCCACTTCTGACATGGAATGGGAAGTGGCTGTAGCAGCCCCGCTGGAAAAGTGTGCTCCTATTTATTTTGTTGGCAAATGGAACACTCACGAACATACTGCAAAACATCCTTCTTAAGTCCTTTCCATGTAAACCGTTCTCGCACCTGTCTATATGTTTTAAAGTATCTGGGGTGACCAGCTATAGGTGAATCATGAAGAGCTCGCATAATGAACTGCCTCACCTTCGATCCTGGGACTAAAAATACCCTGTTCTTGTAAATAATCAATTCATCCACAAGTGTATACCTGGTATCAACAAGTGTCCCATCAACTATCTTAGATGCCCATGAATCTTTGGCATATTCTGCAATAATCAAATGCTTCCAATTCTTAGAGATCTCAATCATTGAACTAAGATGTGGTCTACGTGATAAGGCATCTGCTACCACATTCTGTGTGCCCTTAACATAAGATATATCGAAGTCATATGCCTGTAACTTACTGACCCATTTTTGCTGCCTATCATTGAGATCCCTTTTCCCGAGGAAATGTCTTAAACTGTTGTGGTCATTTTTTATGCAGAATTTGCCACCTACTAAGTACTGCCTGAACTTAGCTAGTGCATGCATGATAGCTAACATCTCCTTATCGTAAATGCTGAATGATCTCTCTGGCCCACAGAGTTTCCTGCTTTCATATGCAATTGGGTGTTTATCCTGCATTAAAACAGCCCCAATACCATCTCCTGAGGCATCATACTGGAGTTCAAATGGTTTCAAGAAATCAGGCAATGCTAGTACCAGACATGAAGTCATGATCTCCTTGAATCTGTCAAAACAAGTCTGTGCCTTTGCTGTCCAAACGAAAGCTCCCTTCTTAAGCAAATCGGTTATAGGAGCCGCGTGTCGTGAATACCCGCAAACAAATCTGTGGTAGAATCCACATAAACCGAGGAATCCCCTTAACTGCGTTAGGTTCTTAGGAGTAGGCCACTCCACAATAGCACGAATCTTATCAGGATCCATCCGCACTCCTTCTTGGCTGATAATATGACCTAAGTATAACAACTCGATCATTCCCAAATCGCATTTGGACTCTTTGGCATACAAGGATTCTTCTTGCAAGGTCTTCAATACTGTTTCTAGATGCGCCATGTGCTCCTGCCATGTTCGACTGTATACCAAGATATCATCAAAAAATACCAACATGAATTTTCTCAGATGATGATGGAAGACCTTATTCATGGTGGACTGGAAAGTAGCTGGTGCATTGGTCAATCCGAATGGCATTACTACAAACTCAAAATGCCCACAGTGACACTTGAATGCAGTCTTCTCAATGTCCTGTTCTCTGACCCTAATCTGGTGGTAACCTGATCTCAAATCAATCTTACTAAAGTAGCATGCCCCATGCAGTTCATCTATTAGCTCATCAATCCGTGGAATAGGATATCTATTCTTAATGTTTTTCTTATTCAGCATCCTGTAATCTATACACATCCATAACGAACCATCTTTCTTCTTAACCAAAACTACTGAGGAAGCAAAAGGAGACTTACTAGGTTTGATGTGTCCCATTGCGAGAAGCTCCTTGATGGTTTTTTCTATCTCATCTTTAAGCCTTTTGGGATGCTTGTATGGAGTAATCATGACTGGTTTAGCGCCTTCTTCCAATTCGATGATGTGCTCGATCCCTCTATCAGGTGGTGTACCAGGTGGAATATCGCTGAATACCTTACTATACTTTTCCCTCAATATCTGTATGTCGGGATGATATTCTGTCTTGAGTTGTTCCTCCTGTGTAGGCATGAGAGTACACATGGCTGCCCATTCGAGATCCTCATGTCTCACCAATCTTTCCAATCGTCTAAGAGAGATCGTTCGGATATCACTATTTCGAATAGCTCTCAATATATGCTGCCTCCCATCTACTTCGAACTTAATCTCCATGTCCCTGAGTCGGAAAGTAACCTCACCCAATAAACGTAACCATGTCATTCCCAAAATGATATCCAAATCACCCATATTGACCACGTGGTAATCCGCTTTGAACTCATAATTATTCAGGCGTAAAGGCATGTCTCTGACTATCTTGTTACACTTAAGAGTGTATCCGTCAGCAACCTGTACACGAAGACCTTCAAATTCTTCCGTCTTAATACCACGACACTCGACCAATCTTGCATCAATGAAGTTATGTGTGGCTCCGGTATCAACCAATGTAATCACCTTTTGCCCTGCTAGGACACCATGTAACCTGAAAGATCCTTCCTGTTGAATACTAGACAAACGCCCTTGCTGTAGATGCAATTCAGGTTCTTCTTTTTGTTCTAACTTTCCCGTCTCTTCCTCAGATTCTGAACCAGTGTGTTCATCCTCTTTTGTCGTACCGTCGAAGTCTGATCCTTCATAATATGCCCACATAACTCTATTGGCTTTTCCTTTTGGTCGCAAGGGACAATCATGATCCCTGTCATATGGACCTTTGCAATAGAAGCATAATTTCTTCCTTCGCAAGTCATTTAATGCTTCTGTATCTAGGGATGTGGTAGATTTCTCTTTGGTTTCAATGCTTTTCCCTTTATTTTTATCAAACTTCCTATTGTCTTTGAAAGAGGTAGTACTCCTGGGAGGGAACCGGCTAGAAGGGGCTATAAGTTCCATACTTCGTGCTTTCCTCATGGCTTCCTGCAGTGTTGGTGGGTCAAATGCCTTAATCCATCCCTTGAGGGGTTCAGACAATCCTTCTGTAAATAAGATAACTAACCTCCTCTCCGATACGTCTGGTACCATGACTGACAACCTTTGAAATTCACTAATATAAACCTCTAAATTGCCAAATTGCTTTAACTGAGCAAGGTCGCGAAAATAAATTTCTGGATCCTTCTTATCAAAACGTTCAACCAATCTATCCACAAAGTCCTGGTATGATGTTACCTAATTGTGCTGTAGAGTAACCATTCCATGTGACCACCAATCATGAGCTGCACCTTCCAGATGTAAGGTGGCATACCTGATGGCATCTATTTCCGACATAGGCCTTAACGCTAGAAAGGTGTCCAACTTATGAATCCAAGCTTGTGCTGTCATCTGACCACTCCCATCGAAGAAAGGCAAAGTTTACTGACAGCTCGTTGCAACTCACTTTCATGACCTCCTCTAGGTCTCCTATTTTGGCGGCTATTCCTCATATGTTCTCTTCTTTGGTTTAGATATCGATCAAAGTTCAATAATTCACGCACATGCGGGGATAATGCTTGCCATTCTGCCGTAGCAGCCCTAAGATCATCCTGGAAATCTTCTGGTGCATCGTCTTCTCCCATCTCCTGAGCCTCTTCCCTTAGGAATGTGGGACGAGTAGGTCTATTTGCTGTCCATGATCTACGCCTAGGAGCACCTTGTGATCCTGCCACACTCCTATCATCGTGATCAGATGTGCCTCTTCCTTGATCCTGAATCCTGGGCTGAATAACTCTTTCCATTATGGTAGTCAAAGCCTGTAGTGTCTGAGTTATTTCTTGTTGTCCGGTAGTCATGGTTCTGTAAAATTCTCTGGTTTCATCCTCGTTGACTCTGGGAAATCTTGGCGGACTCTGTCTTTCACCCATATCCCTGTTCTTGAGTATGGTTCTCGCGTACAACTCCAGAAATTAAAGTACTTTTACCCAATCAGGATGGCAGGACTACTGCTCTGATACCACTAAAGTAACCCGGTAGGTTATTGGTTCTTTTAGCACTCACAACTCATACTTCAAGGATTAGTCATTCTGACAAACGGTTAGCAACCAGGCACTGATGGCCCTCACTATAAGATTTTAAAATGTAAGCCTCTTTCAAATACTTGCCATGAACCAGACTAATCTTATGCAATGAATAATAATATGGGCAAAAATCAGTAAGTGATTCAGTTGCAAGAAAACTATAGTATTAGCTATTCAATTTATGGGTAATCAAATGGAAAATTACTAAGTCTGAAATCGCAACAGCACAGTCTTGGAATTAGAACTTGAAGATTGTTGCTTCAGAATTTGATTAACTTACTCACAACACCTATCTTCATATGCTGTAGGAATTCTCTGCGGGTTTATGGGGGAAAAACCGACTATTACCGCCGTCTATTAAATCCGCCAATTGAAGAAATCATCACGCCCAGCCTTCAGTGATTCAATGCTCCCAAGTTCGGCAACTTCTCCCAGTCGATCACGTCCACTTATACCCGCGGCAGCTTCTCCTTGTTTTAGTGGCCGATGGCTATGGTTTTCCTTCGCCGTGATTCCGCAGAAAAGCCCCGTGCCGACACTGTACCACCTGCCGCGGAAATGGCGATTGGTTAGCCTGATCTGCTGTTAATCAACCTGCAACTGCTATTGGACGCGGTTCTCGCGATAGTGGGTTTGAGATCACACTGTCCCACATGATAATGTGCTGCTGCTAATCAGTAGATATAATCAAAGGAAAATAACTGCCCCATGAATATAGCCCTAGCTCCCTTTGCCGGCTCTTCTGAGACGATATGGTTCTTTTAAAAAAAATTGCAAGTCGATTGTTGCTCTCCAGTGCTCGAATTCGCCACTCGTCACTCCTTCAGTATTCCAAAAAAAACAAATAATTTCCACATGAAATGGTTGAGGACCATCTCCAATGTGCAACCCTTCGGAAGATATCCCACCTCCTCAGTTATGCAGATCTAAGAGAGTTTTCGTTCTCAGAGACCTCTGGGAATTTGCAGGCCGAAAACTACAAATTGCTCCAACTGATAATTAAAAACTAATCCACAAAATTGCTTGCTTTCAAAAAGGAGCCCTATGTCCTCTATTTATCTCCTTGCCGAGAAGTTTCTGGAAATTATCCGGAATCATCTTGCACTACAAATATTAACTTTATAAAATTAAATAATTAACTTTATAAAGTTAGAATACAACCTTTATTAAATATTGGAATGAGTAGGCCCCGCTTACTTAATTGGAAGACAAAATCGACCCTCTTCCCATAATTATTTGCCTACGAGGGTCAATGATAGGCAAATCCCCTGTTATAATTATGTTGCTAAAAGAGGGACATGACATGTAATCTATCATAGATAGTTTTCTTAATTACATTAATTTCCATTTGGCATTGGCTCATCATGACGACATGTGGGAACTTCAAATGCCTATTGATAAAATGTAGATTGAAACAATTCACATTTCATTTTTAAGAGCGTGAAAAAATACACCAATTTTTTTATAAATTATAAAATATTAGCCAAAAAAATCATTACCATGATTAAGGAAAAATTGCCAATACAATTAAGAACAAATTCCCTTACAATAATTAACTAAATTTATAATTAAACATAATATTTATATATTTAATGATTATCAATATAAAAAGATCTACACTATTATTTATTATACTTTCATACAAAAATAAAACTTATTTTACATATATTTATTATCAATTTTAAACTTTAAATAACATATAAATAATAAATAATAATAATAATAATATCTCAAAAGAACACATTTAAAATATACTGATACCTTTAATCATGGGCGATGGATGAGCTGTACAAAATTTCAAACTCCTAAATCATCATAGTCACATGGAGAGAATCGTATAATCTGCACCATGATGGGGATGTCCACTGAGAAGGACAAAAGTGTATAGTGAAATTGTAGATATAAAGTTCGTGGACTAATAACCTCCTAAACTCACAGTGATAACACACACAGGGTACCACAGAAACTCTCTTGCTGAACTTAATCATTCTATGGAAGATATCCATTATACACATTAATTTTGATTAACTATTGTCTATATCACAACTTACCCATGACTTAATAAAACTGTGACTTCCTATTCTCAATCATTATGTCTTTACTAATTCAATATTATTATGAATTCACTCACAACTAAAGTCTTTGTTTCAAACACTAACGATAAATTTTGCAAAAGTTCCACTGCAAGAATATAATCAAGTACATGGATATAAATCTACACTATTCAAAGAGGGCAAAATCTACAATATAATTTTGCTAGCCTATTATTTTAATGTAAAACATCATACTTGATTATCTAGCAAACAATCTGTCTTGCCTTTGAACTCAAACTCTTCATAATCATGCTTATTTTACTTGAAGAAAAGAGGTGTTATTATTCCCAATGTTCTGTTCTACTTTCTATGTTGGAGGAGATAATATTCTAACTACTTTCTATCATGGAGGCCATTGCTTTCTCCTTCAGTGATATGAGTAAACAAATCAAAGTGTACCATTTTGGGGTTCTAGAATGCAAATATTCCCCTTAAAATCATGTAAAACACTGTGACTAGACAATGATTAGTCCCATTTGAAATCCTGCCAAGTGCCACCTCCCATGAAGGCGCCGTGGCTGTCCATGCCTAATCTTTCTATTGTGGAATGCTTTTTTATGGAGAATGAGAATATAAGATAAAGAAAAGGGTCCCTTTGTTATTAAATATAAGTTATCCTATATTGTGGATGGACTGCACGTTAGTGCTTATGCTTCTCACCTTTATCTTCTCACCTTTCACGTGGCTCTCATTAATGCTCTCCTCATTCCCTTATTTTATACCCTCTTCTCCTCACTGCAATTATAATTCTCATTTCTCCCATTTCTTTGCAAGGACTCTCAGACTTCAGGGTTTTTTTTAAGCTTTGTGAGATGGTGACTGTGAGTTTCATACTGGGTGTGATTGGTAATCTTTGCGAAATTTCATATTCAATAGATTGTTTGATTCCTTTCTGGGGCCTTAGTTTTATGGAATTGTGTTTTTTTTTTCTTGGAACCTTTAGTAGCTCTCCAACTTAAATATTACCTACAGTTGTAGTTTAAAGATAGGTTAAGAATGGGTTTGAAACTATGTGTGTTTTAAATGATAACAATTCATATCTTTGTTTTAATGGTTGTTTTGGAAATAGAATTGTAGTAGCTTTCATACAAACAATACATTATATATTAGTTGGAATAGGCTTTTGTTTATAAATTTTATACTTTTTTATTTCATTAAGAATAATCGTAAACTTGCAATTGTACATATACGTTCTTGGTATATACGTACCCGTTTAAATGTGGGGATCGACAAATTAGCAACTGAAATATAAGTAGGAGAAAATTTCCACAGCAAGTCAAATTGTGATATTGCTATCAGGATTTAACTATGTGATTTTGATTCAATGAGCGAGCTCAACTATGAAGTTTCCAAGCTTGCAATCCCATTTGCAAGCTTGACTCAAAATGACACAGTTAAATCCTGATAGCAATATCGCAAACTGAAATATAGAGAAGAAACAAGCACATATAACAATTATAAGTTTACTATTTGTTTATTTGTTTACTTTTATATATTCTAAGGTTTTCTTGTATCTTATCTATTGTAACTAGATATAATAGTATTTGTTCCAAACATTTCAGTTTTAATCAGCAGAATTTTAACTTATTTTCATTCTTTCTATTTCTAAGTAAAGAAATTAAAAGTCTCTTTAGTTCTGAGTGAAGTTTGCTTATTGTATGCTTATTTTTTAATCTTGTATATCTCATTTAGTGATTGATTTGTAAGATAAGAAATAATTATGTATTGATTGTAAACTTGAATGACATGGTGCAGGAAATGTGACATCAATTTTAGCTTTCATTTCACCAGTGTAAGTATGGATAGTTGAAGTATGTTTGATGTAAAGTTATAAGAGAGTTGCTTCTTATATGGCACTTTGTTTATATAATTTCAAAATCAACAACATTTATGTATATTGATTAATTGTTTAAAAGTTTAGTATATTTATATAATAATAATAAAGCATATAGAATTTGAGATAAATTTTTATTTCAAAATTTAAAAAAATTTAACACCATAAATTATTATTACTTAAAAGTTGTTCTTAAAGTATTTCAGTTCTACAAATACTTCTATACTAATTATTCCAAACCTTTTCTCCTAATTGATTTGAATGTACATGTAGTTTTATATAAGAAATTTAAGATCTCAAACATAAAAGCAACTGATCTATAATTTTTTGGAGATACTACTTAGATGAAATGAGGTTCTTAACTTTTATCTTCTATAGATCAAACTCAATTTTTTAGCTACTATTTCTATAACAGGAATAAACCAAGAGTCTATTAACGTACTCAGTTTTTATATAAGATAAACTGAATTATTAACTTATATTTCTTATATAAAATCCACAATTATTTCACTATTATTTTTATACCAGGAACAAGACAAGAATCTATTAAACTAGTAAATCTTTAAATATTGCTAATACTAATAAACGGATAAATTAAAAAACCCTAATATCTCCAATTTTTTTGGTATAATTTTTATTAGCTTTAAAACACATATAAGATTTTAAAACCAGAACTTTCACCACTTTCTAACTGAAAAAGATTATGTTGTTTATGATTACTAATTGACAGGAAGACCTTCTGGAGGATAATAAAGAAGAAGTCCACAGAAGACTTCAAATCACTTCCATATGTGTGCACATTACTCAGTACTTCTCTGTGGACTTATTATGGTCTGATGAAACCAAATGGACTCCTCATCTGCACTGTTAATGGGGCAGGTGCTGTATTACAAGCAATCTATGTCTCTCTCTTTATTCTCTATGCTCCCAAACGTACAAGAGTAAGTTACCACCTTCATTAATCTATCAACATTCTTGTGCAAATCATTATATAGTTTTAAGTCTTGACTAAAATTGCTTATATTACAGATGAGAACTGTTGTACTGGTGCTTCTTATGGACATAGCTTTCTTCACTACTGTATTTTTTGTCACATTTTTCGCTCTTAACTTAAAGACAAGGATCGATGTTATAGGAATTCTATGCATATGCTTAACCTTAAGCATGTACGGCTCTCCCTTAAGTATTATGGTAAGTAAATAGTTTCTCTCATTCCTAAAAATTAGATTACTATTTGATATTAGTGTTTGTAAATAAATTTAAGATAAATATTACATATTTTACTCTTTAACAAGAGCAATACTTTAGGATTTCTTTTGCAATATAGAATAGTATTTAGGTTTGTCTAGTCTTATCATATTCTAAATTATTTTGTACTTTTTTTGCTTTCATTGACAGTGTGACATTTTATGAATAAGTTGCTAGAGCCCAATAGAGCATATTTACCAAATCAAACATCATAATAATAATATTGAATACCTTGCAATGAAAATCAAAGGATTTAGATATAGTTTCTTGCTATGGTTTTTTGTTTACAGAGAACTGTTATCATCCAGAAAAGTGTGGAATTCATGCCCTTTTTCCTCTCATTCTTTCTTTTCCTCAATGGAGGAGTTTGGGGAGCGTGGGCAGTCTTTGAGAAGGATGTTTTTGTTGGGGTAAGTGGGCCTTTGATTTTCTCCCTTGTCCCAAGATAGCAAAATAACATGTGACATTTTTTTTAGCTCCTCTATTATGTATATAATGTGTTATAACCAAACAAAATATATGTTGTGTTGAATATAGATTCCAAATGGAATTGGCTTCGGTCTAGGAGGTGCACAATTGGTTTTGTTCATGGTTTATAGGAATGGAAAGCCTTACATCCAACAGAAAGAGAATGCAAATACCAATGTTGTCAAACAAGTGGAGGATATTGAGATGGGAAGTGCAGCTGGACATAAAGGTCTCCAAAATGGTTTTTGAAGTTAGGAAGCCTGTGATATTGTATAACCTTTGGTTGCCAAACAAAATAAAATATTTCAAAGGTTTGTATAAACCTGGATGTATGTACATACCATGATAACTGTAAAGGTGGTGTACTTTGAAATTCTATTGTGTGTTAGTCACTTGCAGTTATGTAACATTTGCCTGCTGAGAGTTCTGATGAGGCATTAGATTGTATCTTTTAATTGTTTATTAATGAGAGATTGTATGTATTTTTTTGGTAAATTTTTTACAAATGTGTTATAAATTTGTATGTATAAATTTGTTTTATTGTGTTATCAATGTGTAAATATGTAGCACATTGATCATAAGGGTTCGATTGGCTGTGGGAATAGAAAAAGCTATTCTGGAATATTCTAGAATAGAAAATGGGGCTATGTATTCATGTTCTCTGTTTGGTTCAGCCAATATTTGATGGGGAAAATAAATAACACTGGAATAGGAACATGTATTCCAATAACCCCTATTTGGTGGAATTGCAAAACCTCATTTTTGGGCCAAAATTGGAATAAGTATTCCTATTTTACTTCGTATTCCAATTCCGATTTGGTGCATCCAAACCTTGACCAAATCATTTTATGTCACGTACATTTGACTAGATTCTTTGCATGAGGTAAAAACAATAATAATTGTAAAGATTTGTTTATTTTTAAGCTAAGAATAATGTGTATTGCACATACCTTGGTCCTTGATTTTAGGACTATTGGTCTTTAATTTTTATTTTTTTAATCTAACGGTAATTAATCTTTAATATTATTCTTCCAAAAGATGGAGAAGAAAATTAAATTAAGAAGATATTATAATTTTTAAAAATGAATGATTTTATTTTATTTTTATAATTTTTAAGAGATATTAGATTTTTAGAATTTGATTATTAGAAGATATTTAGAATTTTTTTATTTTCTTAAGATTTGAAGAATTAAATTGAATCATAATTTCTATTTATGAAAATGATTAAATTAGATTAAAATTAATATGAAATTAGTTAGAAATTGGTGATATTAAAATTGAGTTAAAATTTAGAATGAAATTAAATAGATTTAATTTGGAAGAATTGTTTAATTAATTTAAATAATTAAAAGTAATTATTTAAATTATATGAATTTTTGAAATTTATTTAATGAAGTGATAAAATATTAATTGTTAAATAATATTAAATATTTCATTAATAATAAGAGAATGATTAAATGATGAATACATGAAGTGAATGATCATTTTTACTATTGCATATCAAGGAGACAAAAAAAAGAGTACAAATATATTAGTCTTCTTCTTCACCACTAGACTTTGAAATAGTGACCCTTAGAGGAGAAGATATAAATGTCATATTTAGACCCTCCATTTCTGATCCTTGTGCCCTCTAGTTGCCATCCCTATGGATCTACTACACCAACTATGACAAATGGACATTGAAGTCATTCTCTACACTGTTGCAATCTTTCTCCATATTAGTAAAGCCATTCTTAAGGTCCTTCTTGGTCAGTAGCCCTTTACCTTCTTGCATGAATTTCTGGAACTGCTCCTCCTTCATCTTGAAAATGGCAGTAACCTGCAAAACAATGTTAGCCCTTATATGTCTCCTTAGAGACTCAATACGAATCCTTTCTTTACCTTGAAATATGTTTTTGGTCCTAACTTTCCATAGATACCAAAGTATGAATGAAGAAAAGATGGACTACAACACATTAAGAAACTTATTACCACAACAGATTTTTTCAAATATAAAGTTCTTAATAAAGACATTTTCATCAAACACAAAACCAAACATATGCCAAATATCCTAAGCAAAAGGTCACTGAAAGAAAACATGAGCAACTAATTCAAGTTGATTACACATAGAATAACTATTAGGCTCCCCTCCTAGCTTAGTGAAAGGCAACCTATGCAACAACAATCTCCAAATAAAGAAAACAATTAGGTTCTATAGGTTTGGCCCAAAGTTGGGTGAGAATCTTTTTCCCAGTCACTATGAGTAAGGGATAGCTTCCAACTAGTATTAAGATGATCAAGGATGACAATGCTAGAGGAGGGGGAGGAATAAATGTGCTCGGATTGAACCATGTGTAAGGAAGAGGAATCAGGCCATCTCAACTAGGAAGAGCATGACTCAATCAAACAACAACTCCTTTTGACACCTACAACATCAAGGGCATTTGCAATCATAGAATAGATTTTCCTCTAAGAATCATACAAGGCGAATCTAGACTTAAGTTTAGTTTAGTCTATAAGACTATCATTACTCAAGATGTCCCTGAATGTTTTAATACCAGGTTTGGCCCATTTCTTAGTTGAGCACCATTGAACTAGAGCTAAAGGCTTAGAATTCCTTTTCAAGTTCCACCATATAGAGCAATTACCACACCATTTATTGAAAATCTCTATTCTCAAAAAGGTCCCCAATAGGGGTCTCACTTTACCCCAAATTTTCCAAATTGCTTTAAAAAAATTAGAACTCCCCATTGTTGTCTTACAATTGAGAGCTATAAAATCTAAAATATTCAGATTATTCCAAAATTTGACACCACATGGGTAGCCTCTAGACAAATTGTGTCTAATGAGTATTTTCTAGGGTTCATCTCCATGTATAGCTTTAGCAATCCATTTCACAATTAGTGCCAACCCTTGAAGTCTTAGATCTTTTAGACCAAGCCCCCCTAATTCCTTTCTTTTTGTGCACTAATCCCATCTAACTACATGAGCCTTACCAACCCCCTTCCCATTAGACCATAGAAAGTCCCTAATAATTTTTTGTATATATTCAAACTAATTAACATTAAACAACCATGGTGACAAGAAATAGATAGAATATGATGATAGGATCTTGTGACAAACCTACACCCTGCTAGCTAAAGATAGATAGAAGGTGTTCCATTTGTGAAGCTTTCCATTGATTTTCTCTTTGACCCAAATCCACATATCAATAATGCTAGGATTGATGGTGAAGGGTATTCCAAGATATTTGACTACCTAGTTAGGGCCTCCCTAGCTTAGACCATATTTGATGCACCAACTCGGAGGAATAGGGTCCCATCCTAGGATTATGGATTTAGCAAATGATATCTTACTACCTGAGGTAGTACAAAATAAATATAATTTGGTCATCAGATGCATCATATTAACCTCATCAAGTTGGAATGATATTGTTGTGTCATCTACAAATTGGATATTAGAAATCTCACTACCATTTGGAAGGATAGGTCTAGAAACATTTGGAGAAAAAGACATCCCTTAGTAAATAATGAAAAGCTTCTTCTACAATAACAAATAGTGCAAGGGGCATCCCTACCCAATGGACCTTGTCAAATCAAAGCATTCTGATCTCATAGGTCACTTACTTTAATTGCTACATTTGCATCCTTCAAAAGAATTCCCACCATATTAATGAATGTAACTAGAAAACCTAATGCTTCCAGCATCATAAAGATGAATCCCCAATCCATCGTGTCATAGGATTTCTCATAGTCTATCAACATCATACCAATATTCTGCCCTATATATTTGGCCCAATCCATAGTTTCCCAACATATGATGATGTTCTCCAAAATATATCTGCCCTTAACAAACCTTTTCTGAGTCATGCCAATGATCTTGGGGAGGATGAGGATTAACCTAGAAGCTAGAACCTTAGCCAATATTTTATAGGTTACATTTAGGAGAGTGATAGGTCTCCAATTCTTAGTCAAATTTTTATCTCCTCCATTATATATGAGTTTGATGAGGCCTAAATTGATACTCAGACTGAATGAGCCCTTCTCAAGTGGAAAGAAGTATAGTTCAATTAATATGGGGCTAATCCAATCAAGATTAACTTTGAAGAATTCAATTGTTATCCCATCAGGACTAGAAGCTTTTTCTTTTCTCAAGGTGGTGATGGTTTCTTTAACCTCTATAAGAAAGATAGGATCATTTAGCAATTTTGAGTCTACATCTGACACTTTCTTGTGGATAATACCCTTCACCTTCGTCTGAGTAGCCTCCATGTCCATCCTAGTGTCTTTAAAGGTGAACAAGTTTTTATAGAACTAGGTAAAAGCACCAAGGATATCTTCAGCAATGGTGAACTTTGTTCCATTCTCCCAAACACAATCAATCTTATCTTTGGCCTCCTTCACTTTGAATACCTTAAAGAAGAACTTTGACTCCTTGTCACCCTTTTCTAACCAATTAGCCCTGGATCAAATTATGCCCCCTTGAATCCTTTTAGATTGGAGTATCCTCAATTTATGCTTAGACCTAGTGACCAAATCTAGAAGTTGGGAGTCTGTAGGATGGATTTGGAGAGGCTTCAACTAGTTGTAGAGATTCAACTAAGGAGAGTTCCAGTGCTCTGCCATCCTTGGATTTTTTTCTTACCCACTCACTTGAATAATGTTTTCCATGATGTGACAGTCTAAACCCATCTTTTAATGGGATTTTCATGCTTATTGATCTTATCATTATTCTAATGTATAATTTTGGAAGTAGCCAAGATATCTTGATCATCCAACAAGGAAGAGTTGAGAGCAAAGGACTACAATTTATTGCTCTTGGGAAGAGAAGAGCCAATTTTGAATATTTCAGTCACAATAGGATGTTGATTAGATAGTGAATAGGGAAGAAACTAAACATGATAGCTATTAGCAATATTGGAGCAACTAAAAAAATTTCTATCATACTATACTTTGTCCAACCTAGAGTATATCCTCTTATCCCCTCTTTAAGAGTTTGACCAAGTGTACCATACTCCTAGGGAATGATTCTTCAAGTCAGCAACGGGATCAATGATATAGAGCTTGTTCAACATTCTAGACCAATATAAATACTCATTTCCTTTCCACTCAAACTTGACTCCTCCAAACTTATCTTGCAACCCCTCTACCATATTAAAATCTCCTACTATAATCCAAGGGATATTAGGAAGATCTACCAACCACTGCCAAAGCTTGATTCTATCCAAATGCTCATTAGTGGCATAAACAAAGCATACTCCAAACTCAAAGTTATCAACTTTGAAATATCCAAGATGCTCTATTGCATGGAGAATTACCCAATTTATCAATATATTTTCTCCATCTAGGTCCTACCAGTATGGTTGTACCCCCCTTCCCCTTGGGCGATTGGTATAGAAGGAAGCAACATCCTTCCAAATACATTTCAGAGCAATTTCCAAATTAAACTCGACAACCTTGGTCTCTTGTAAAAATAGGATGTCAATATTGTTGATCCATCTTAGAAATATCTTGACAATGTACTTCCTATCTAAAGTTTCCAAACCTTAAACATTCTAAGAAGCAAATTTTAGCATATCCATACCAAGTCTTACTTTTTAGTGTCCATTGGTGTCTGAAACCCCTTAAAGCATTTAGGCATTTTGGATCTAGTTGTTTTGAAGGCTTTGGTATTACAACTAGTATTACTAGTTGTTGGGCATTAAGTCTCCTATTATTGCTACCCTTAGTCTCAAAGTTAAGCCCAAAATCTAGATTTTGGGCTTTTAGAAGGGATTGTAGATTATCCAAAGAATCCTAAGATTTTTTACCACTAGAAGTACCTATCTCTAGACCAAATTGGTCTTAATCTCTAGAGAAGCCAATAGTTTATTAGAGCCCTCCATACATACGGATAACCACAGGTCTAAGTGAATTTGAATAGAGTCTTTATGAGCCGAGGAAATAAAAAATTTAATCTTAGGAGGTGGAATGAGAGGAGGAATAGGAGCCCGACTAGGTTTATTTTTAACAACCAATAGACAAAAATTCTTTCTCTTATGCCATTCTCTTCTACAAAGGTAGGAAGCCTTTAAACCTCCTATAGAAACCACGGGACACCATACCAAAGATGGAGCCACATCCAAAAAAAAAATCTCATGGTTATAACACCCAAAAGAATGGATATATGGACTCTAATATCAACATTAAGGATCAGAGAGTTAGAGCGGTTGATCTTAAGAACTTTCCCAATCAGCTCCAATAGTTGGGGACTAAAATTGTGTTAGAATTCTTTAGAATAACTAAGAGGGGGGTGGGGGGTGAATAAGTTATTCAAGGTCCAAATGCCCTAATAATACTTTTTCTACACTTTTAATAAATCCATACACTTTTCATCCATCCAAACTTAAATCAACCATATTAGTAAGTTACAGTAAATCAACATGCAGAGATAAAACATGCAAAATCAACACATGACACAATGATTTACGTGGAAACCCAATTTGGGAAAAACCACCAGTAACATGCTACTTGATTCTCACTCTTCTAAAGTGATGCCCTGTTAAAAGCCTGCCCTGTTAAAGGCTTACAACACACTGTTAGATGTGACCTTGTTAGAGAATTTCACCAAACTGTTAGGAATGGGCCTGGTTAAAGGACTTTAGAACATTCACTTGGAATGTCACCCTGTTAAAGGATTTATCTCATGGCTATCAAACCAACCTAAGCCCATAGGATTTAAACTAACTGTTACAATTGCTAGAAAGTAATGATAATGGCCTTTTGATCTGATATAACTTACAACATACTTTGTAGATTTTAGATCACACTTTCAGTTCAATCCTTATGCTTGGCTTCAATCACTTCAGCTCTGATTGCTTGTCTTCTTATCAAGCTTCGTCTCCTTGAGTCTTCTTACTCATCATGCCAATGCATCCATATCCGGGGTCTTCTTATTGAAATAGAGTAACTATGCTCTCTTTCCTCCTTAGCACCTCCTTCATCATTTTATGCTTTCATGCTTGACTGCCTCTCTCTCTCTTTTCCTCATGAACTTATGACTCCTTAAGTAGAAATCTGATTTTGTCTTTGCTGCTCAATTCTCCTTCTCCAATTTTAGGGTTTCAAAATGGATTAGGTAGGATACCATGTATCTACCTCATATTTTGTTCTCATCTAGAAACTTCGTCAGTTGTATCCTTAAAAAAAATTTACATGGTGTTCTGTGCCACCAGCTCATCATTCTTATCTTCCATTTAATTAACAAAATTCTAGATAACAACCTTGTCGGCTTAGATCTGGCAAATCTTTGATTTTCAAAATAATGCAGCAACTCGGCATTATTGTTTTTTACTGGTGCTTGGAATCTCTGTGTTACTTGGAACTATTGGTTTTATTGGTGCTCGACATCTCTGTGTTACTCAACACCTATATCTACTTGGCACTTGTATCACTCGGCACTTGAAGTTTACTCAGCACTTGATATCACTCGGCACTTGAAGTTTACTCGGCACTTGATATCACTCAACATCTAAAGTTTACTCAACACTTGATGTTGATCTTGCTTGACTTCAACTAGGAATTTGCTCAGCACCTACTAGCTTGCTCGACTCCTTCTCTTTAATTAGGTTTTACAGATGTCTTAGGTAAAACCTTACATCTTTGGCTTAGTTGATCCTTGTACTTCATTACAACATCATAACTTCAACTTTTCTCTAAGTGTACTAGTTACATCTTATTGATTGCCTCCTCCTTTTCAATCAACTAATTGATAGTATTTGGATCACTAAAGCAATTATTATTCCTACAAGTAGCAAGTTTGACATTAATGACAAAACAATGATTAAGAACATTCTTTACCATTTCCATATATCATTCCAACAACTTTCCTCATGATCTCTTCAATCATTTCCAACAATCTCCCTCTTTGGCATTGATGGCAAACCAAACTGATCAATTTATCAACTTAGTTACCACCAAGATTCTATATGTTATATTCTAGTTTTCTTTGTTGGCTTCATCTTTACTAGCTGATCTCATATATCTCCCTCTTTCATATATATTTCCCTCTTGCTTTGTATTGATCAGGTTTCACACTTCTCCCTCTTTGACATAAATGCCAAAGATGTAGCATCTTTATTATGCAAAATATGAGCTTTGGCTTCTTGTTGTTTTCTCCCTCTGTTACCATGCTTGTGACTGATTTGGAGCTTTTGCTCCTGCTGTTATCCTCTACATCATTCTTTTGATATTTCAATGATTCATTGCTGGTGATGTAGGGCGGCTTCCTTGTTGCTTTAAACTGCTTAAGTTAGGGGTATTACCCCCAACTTGCCTCAAAGATATTCATAAACATCCTTTGGCAATGGTTTGGTGAAGATATCTATAGTTTGTTCCTTTGTGTTAATGTATTCCAACTTCACTTGTTTGTCTTCTACCAATTCTCTAACATTATGATACTTGATTGCGATGTGCTTGGTTTTTGCATGCATTACTGAATTTTTGGATATGTTTATAGCACTTGTGTTATCACAATACAATATCATAGGTTTTGTTACCTCTTCTTTCATTCCTTCCAATAGATGTGTGAGCCACACAATTTTTTTGCAATTGACTACTGCTGCCACATATTCTGACTCTGCAGTGGACTAAGATGTGCATGTTTGTTTCTTGCTAGTCCAGGTAACTAGCCTTTTGCCTAGAAATAATGCACCTCCATTTGTGCTTTTTCTCTCATCAATGTTGCCTCCCCAATCTACATCTGTATATGCATTGAGCTCAAATTTTCCATTCTTTTTGTAGTATAGACCAAAGTTATCAGTTTCTTTAAGATATCTCATTATTCTTTTTACTGCAATGAGATAATTTTCTTTAGGATTAGCAGAGAATCTAGCCACTATTCCAACTGCTAATGCTATGTCTGGTCTACTATGTACAACATATTGTAGTTTTCCAATCATGGATCTGTACATTGTTTGATTGACTTCAGCTGATTCATCATTTTTGGACAGCTTATTTCCTGTTGCCATTGGTGTGCTAACCAGTTTGAACTCCTCTAATCCAAATGTTTTAAGAATCTCTTTGATGTACTTTGATTGTGTCACAAATATACCATGTTTGAGTTGATGTACTTGCAATCCAACAAAGAATTTGATTTCTCCAAACATAGACATCTCAAATTCATGTTTCATTTTGCCAGCAAAGCCTTTGCAGAGCACTTCCTTTCCACCAAACACTATGTCATCCACAAAGATTTTAGATACAATAATGTCTTTACCTTCTTCTACTTTGATGTACATGTTGATGTTATCATTAGTTATTTCAAATCTTATTTGTATTAGATACTTGTGAAGTCTCTCATACCATGCTCTAGGTGCTTGTTTCAAACCATAGAGTGCTTTATGTAGCTTACAAACCATATCCATGTTGTTTTCATCAACAAATCCTTCTGGTTGTTTAATGTAGACTTCTTCTTCTAGTATGCCATTTAAAAAAGCAAATTTTACATCCATATGATAGACTTTAAAATCTTTATATGCAGCATATGAAAGTAAAGTTCTTACTCCTTCCATTCTAGCAACAGGGGCAAATGTTTCCCCATAGTCTATTCCTTCTTCTTGAGCATAACCCTTGCATACTAGTCTAGCTTTGTTTTTGGCAATCGCACCATTCTCATCTAGCTTGTTTTTGAATACCCACTTGGTGCCAATCACATTCTTGTCAATTGGTCTGGGAACCAAACTCCAAGTTTTGTTCTTCTTTATTTGATCAATCTCTTCTTCCATAGCTTTGTGCCAGTCATCATCTTGTAATGCACCATATACTGTCTTAGGTTCAGATTTTCTGATTAGACATGATTCATGTCTTAGTCTGTTCCTTGTCATTGGTCTTGCATCTTTGTCACCAATTATTTATTCAGTAGGGTGATGTCTTTTTACATATTTGGATAATCTTGGTTCTGTCCTTATTTCCATGTTTGATATTTCTAATTCAGGGTCAATATGTACTGAGTTTTCAGGTTGTTCTACATCTCTTTCATATGTGCTAACTTTAGAATTAGATTGTGCATTTTCTTCATTCTACAACTCTACTTTTGAATGCAGCTCGACATTCACTAGTTGTGAGTAAGCTAAAACTGAAACTTTTTGTTGAGTTTCAATTTGATTAACATCATCGTCGTCAGTCATTCCTTCATAAGAATACACAAAAGTCTATATTCATCCATTCTTTTTGGTTCTTTAGCTTGGACTTCTATATGTTCATCAAAGTTTACATTTTCACTTTCCACAATTTTATTAGTGTTAGTATTCAAAAATGTGTATGCCTTACTTCTAGTGGAATAACCAAGGAATATGCCTTCATCGCTTTTTGCATCAAATTTTCCATTTCTAGCATCTTTAAGGATAAAGAATTTGCAACCAAATACTTTGAAATGTTTTACATTGGGTGAGTGACCATACCATAATTCAAAAGGTGTTTTATTTGTACCTTTCTTGACTTGTACTCAGTTCTGTGTATGAACAGCTACACTTTCAGCTTCTCTCCAGTATTTTAGAGCAACAGTCTTTTCCATCATTAATGTTTTAGCACAGTCAATCACAGATCTATTTCTTCTTTCAGCAATTTCATTCTGTGGGGGAGTTCTAGGAGTTGACATTTTTCTTTTGATTCCTTTATCATTACAAAATATCTCAAATTCATTTGATGTGAATTCACCACCTCTGTCTGATCTTAGGCATTTCAAGCTTTTTCCTGTTTCCTTTTCAACTCTAGCCACATACCACTTAAACATTTGAAAAGCATTAGATTTTTTTTTTAAGAACATAATAGTCATCATCCTAGAATAGTCATCAACAAACAACATTATATATTTATCTCCTCTATAGCTTTGTACTTCCATTGGACCACATAAGTCAGTATGAACTAGTTCAAGTACTTCTTTGGATGTATAGTTTTTACTTTTGAAACTTGACTTTATCATCTTTCTTAGCTAACATTGTTTGCACATGATATTATCAGGCTTCTTCAATTTTGGTAAACCTCCGACTTTCTTCATTTTACTGATCTTGACCAGATTGTCAAAGTTGACATGACATAATCTTCTATGCCACAACCATTCATCATCAAATTTTGCAATAAAACAAGAAACATCATCCATATCAACGTAAAATAGATTACTCCTTGTTTGATCTCCCTTTCCTATCAGTTTACCATCAGTATAATAGATTTTTGTAGTTTTGTTTCCAAATTCTACTTTGCATCCTATATTGCCTAACTGTGAGACACTCAGCAAATTGTAGTTTAATCCTTCAACATAGTATGCATTATCACATGAAATTTGTTTTGTGAGCTTAATGGAACCTTTTCCTTTGATTTGACATGGAGCATCATTACCAAATCTATCACTATTTCCATCATACTGAGTAAAGTTAACAAACTTACTTTTGTCTCCTGTCATGTGATGTGAGCATCCACTATCTATGATCCACCTATTATTCTTGTTCATACATGTTACCAGTGCTGTGGGCTCTTCTTCATCAGATTGATCCTTCATGGCTACATAAATAACTTCATCATCATTGTCATCAGAATTTTCTTCAACAATATAACACTTTTTACCTTTTTCTTTGTAATCTCACTTGTCATCATCTCTTCTGAATTTATTTCTATTGCCTTCCTTGTAATCCTTTTTCTGTGTACACCTGGAAGTAATATGACCTACTTCATTGCAATTGAAACAAATGATAGGCATCTTACATTTGAATTTTCCTTTACCTCTGTGAAATCTTCTAGCAAGCAATGCTTCCAATTGTTTCACATCTTCCTCATCAGTGCTATTGTCACTGGATACATACTTCATTTTTCTTCCTTTCTTTGATTTCACCTGTTCAACATCTTTTAGTGATAACTTGGCCTTAAAGGTAGATTCAACATTCTCTGGTCTATAGTTGTCAGAATTAGATAACTCAAATGCAGTGAGTCTACCTATTGTACCTTCAAAACTTAGATTGTTTCCTGGTATACATCTTAGTTGTTGTATTGCTGATACTTGAATATCATAGATAGGGAGAAAGGTTCTTAAGAACTTACTATTAACAACATCTTCATCCAGTTGACCACTTAAGCATTATTGCACTTACCACTTCTTTTATTCTTGCACCATACTAAGCAGCATTCTCATTTTCTTCCATTTTCATATCATCAAACTTTCCTCTGAGACTTTCTCTTTTTTCTCTTTGTACATTCTGATCTCCTCCATAGATGTTTGATAGGGATTTCCACATTTTGAATGCAGTGTCACATCCTTTGATATCATCAAATTCAACATAGTTAAGTGCAGAGGCAATCTCCAGCGTTGTTTGATTGTGTTCTTGCTTGTTTTTCATGTCTTTTACAGTAAGAGTACCAGTTGGATCTACATGTTCAGTGATAATTGAATTTTGGGCATAATCTCCTATGGATCCAAGATGTAGCTTCATCAAACTTTTCCATGAAAAAAAGTTTTCTTTGTTCAGCTTGGAAACTTCTCTCTTAGGCATTTTGATCTTTTCTGCTTATAGTTCCTTTAAACTGAATCAACAGTTCAGCTCTGATACCAATTGTTAGAATTCTTTAGAATAACTGAGAGGGGGGAAGGGGGGGGGGGGGTGAATCAGTTATTCAAGGTCCAAATGCCCTAATAATACTTTTTCTACACTTTTAATAAATCCATACACTTTTCATCCATCCAAACTTAAATCAACCATATTAGTAAGTTACAGTAAATCAACATGCAGAGATAAAACATGCAAAATCAACACATGACACAATGATTTACGTGGAAACCCAATTTGGGAAAAACCACCAGTAACATGCTACTTGATTCTCATTCTTCTAAAGTGATTCCCTATTAAAAGCCTGCCTTGTTAAAGGCTTACAACACACTATTAAATGTGACCTTGTTAGAGGATTTCACCAAATTGTTAGGAATGGGTCTGGTTAAAGGACTTTAGAACATTCACTTGGAATATCACCTTGTTAAAGGATTTATCTCATGGCTATCAAACCAACCTAAGTCCATAGGATTTAAACTAACTATTACAATTGCTAGAAAGTAACGATAATGGACTTTTGATCAGATATAACTTACAACATACTTTGCAGATTTTAGATCACACTTTCAATTCAATCCTTATGCTTGGCTTCAATCACTTCAGCTTTGATTGCTTGTCTTCTTATCAAGCTTCCTCTCCTTGAGTCTTCTTACTCATCATGCCAATGCATCCATCTCTGGGGTCTTCTTATTGAAACAGAGTAACTATGCTCTCTTTCCTCCTTAGCACCTCCTTCAGCATTTTATTGTAAGACCCCTTCCCTAGTACCTTATTATAAATCTTAAAAAACATGAATATGGTTAGACCTAGGAGGAATAAAGGAGATAAGATGTTATGTTTTGAATGATAGACTAATTACCACACACCTCATGCTATTACCACACACCTCATGATAGAACGATGGTAAGAAGGTCTTAGAATCTAAGCATGCCTTGACTTATAATGAACCTAAAATCTTAGTGAGATTGATTTATAGTGTAGTCAATGTTGTGCTAAACAATCATATTCAAATTTCATTAGGTTGATAAGATAAGATCCTATGTAACAAAGACTCGAGGTGCCATAACTTAGAAAACTATGTCGATGAGTCCTTGATATTTGATAGTCTAGTAGGATAATTAAATCTGATGGATAGTATGGAAAAATGAATCGACATTCACTCTTGTGAATGATATTAATGGTCATAAGATGAAATTTTTTATCAATCTGGATAAAGGTCTACATGGAAGAACTTGATATGATGTAATGTGATATCTTGGTATTTATAAGGAAAGATTTTATGAACCAATACAATATAATTGATTTATTCTATGATTGGAACTTGAAACTATGTGACATGGCTATGCAAACATCTTGTCTACCTGAAATACTTGATACACTTTGATAAGAAAATATTGATAGCAACAAAACCAAATTTAATTGAATCAAAGGATAGTAGTTGAGATGATTTCATTTTGATGATTTTGACCTAAAAATATATATATGGAACTAATTTCCATGTTGACTAATTTAATAGTCTAGATTCAACATTCCATCACTATGACAGGAAATGAATTTTGATTAGATATTAATGTTGATATGCAGATCTTGATATTTTAACATTTTAGATGTTTATGTTGAAATGGTTAAGTAGAGGAATTCCATTAAATTATGTTAATATGGATTATGTAACATCTGAATTCTTATGCATTTATAATATGTATTCTATATGACCTCCTTGGACTACTGATGCTCAAGTTGAATATGTAGGAAGTGGAACCATGGAAATATTGGGGGAAACAAGATACAAACCTATGTGAATATAGTTTAACCAAGGCGAATCTTTGGAAGATTCAAAAGCCTCGTTGTGAAAGTGTTTTGTTTCGTAATGCAAATTTGTTGCATGAGGAAATTTTTAATCATAATTTAGATGCATTAAGGACATGTCATGGTGAAGTATAATGTATTTTGATGTGTCACTTGATACTTGTATTTGTCTATGTGTTGACGACATGTCACCTAGAGTGTTGGTCACAAGGTCACTTAATCCTAGTCCTTTCATTTTCTTTCAATTAATGTTTAAGTACACCCACTTGGGAGAGAGAGTTAGGTTGGGTCAACATCATGTTGATTTTCGAATTCAAGCTTGTTAGGGTTTGTAGGGGGCCTAAATGGGGTTCTAGAGTGTCTTTTTATTGAAAATAAGCAACCCTAATGGTAGTGTAACATGTTAGGGGCCTAAATTTAACCATTTTAGTGATTAGCTAGCTTAGGGGACCCCTTAAACAATGCCCTCTTGAACCAATTCGAAAATTGGAGTTTCCCCATGAGTGTAGCCTCACCATCCCACTTGGTCAACCTTCTTATTTTGGAGGGGCAACAATGTAAGAAGAGGAGGCTTGATGTTCCTTGCTAAAAAGAGTGGGTGAGAAGGGCTTATTAGAGAGCCTTGGCCAAATTAGTGGGTTGTACACCCACTCTCTAATTGTAGAGACAACTAAGTTTGGAGGGAGAAAAAAAAAAAGAAGGGAGCTCTTCTACAACTCTCCTTACCCTATCTTGGACCAAGGTTGGTGACTTAAACATGTTCTTTTATTTCTTTTCTTTAGTATGGATAAGAAAATCTGTAAGTGTGAAAAGTTATCAATGGAGTATGCATTGCATTGTCAACATTGTGTTATGAGCTTGTCATTGTGTTGGAAAGAAGTGAATGTGTTTTGTGCTTTTGGAGATCCTTTCTTGGTTTTGTTTTGTTGATTCTTCATTTTTTTTGCTGTTGTTTCTTGTTTGAATGTGAGTTTTGATTGTGATTTTGGGTGTGAAGGCTTCACTCACCCTTGGGAGGGCAGAGAAGCCTTGGGTGAAGGGCAAAAGTTGGGCTTGACATTGCAGGTGAGAAAAGAATTTGTTTTTTTACCTCATGATGAGGTTTGTTATTATCATGGAGAATGGGCTCCATCATGGCCATGAATCTTGTTGTTTGGGAAGTATAAGGAGGTTTGGTGGATGAGGAGAAGGTGGTTGCTTTTGAAGGCCTTGAGAGGTAATGCAGTGGCAATATATTGTTTATGTTGTGGTGGCCTTGAGAGGAAAATGCATTGGCAATATGTTATTTATGTTGTTATAATATCTCCTCTTTGAAGAGCCCACCTTCACCCAATGTTTTTATGATTCCAATGGTGAATCATTGTGCAAGCCATGGGAGGGTGTTGATTTGAGTTGTGCGTAGTCTTTCATGCATTAGCAAGTGAGGTATGTGTGTAACCCATTTGGTTCTTGTTTCCCCTGCTCGGTGGGTGGCTTCATAGAAGCCTAGGATGGGAGGTGAGCCTCCATGGTTCCTAGTTTATGTGTTATGTGCAGGTTTGGGAAGATGGATTTCTTTGAAGTTGTTAGGGTTTCACCCTTGACAAGTTGGAAGAAAAAAAAAATCAATTTTGTAAAGAGAAACTAATGTTTTATTTTGTCTCAAAGGTATTGCGGTGTCAAGACTTCAGTGTTGTATCCTTTTGATGTAAAAAGGGACTGTTCATCATTATATGTTGTTGAAATTTTGTAAGAGAAGATTTAGAATTTGTACATAGTTCCCTTGTAAGGAAATATTCATTGTAAATATTTACACTACGTGAATGATGCAATATGGAAAATCATGTCAATGAAACACTTCTCCTTTCAATTCAATTAATGTACATATTTCATAGAGGTTGAAAATGGTTCTTGAAAAAAAATAGTTGGTTTAAACCATTGCATATATATGTATGCATCCAATTTATTGGAAGAAAGTTATCCTTTTGATAGATCATTACATGTGCATGAAAGTTAGATCATTTAGTTTTATGGTCCTAATAAATCTCTACGTTAAATCATGCAATCATATCATCCACTAAATTCACTTAAATGCTATGAAAAATTGTTGAAAAGACACATATTCTAAATGCATAAGGTCCATCCTGTAGGTGTATATTTGACTCTCTGGAAAATATATGGAGAAGGAAACAATTCCTTCCACAAGATTACACTCTAATAAAATACTAAAACGAATATTCTAAGCATCTTTGGAGTGTAATAATAAGATAATACATGAGACCTTTACAATATTAATGAACTAGTCCTAACTAATGTGCAAGAAATGACCTTTATAAACCCGTGACCCTTTGGGTCATCATTCTAGGAAACTGCATAAAATATATATATAACATAAGATTATGTCACATTGAGAGGATAAGCAAAGCCTTGAATTCTATCCCTAGACTTGGGCATTACCCAATAAGAATACCCCACTAAATAGTATTAAATGTCAATAAGGAAAGAAAACTAATCTATATCTATTAGACAAGATTCCAAGCGGCCATCCCCTCTAATAAGCTTGGACGCATGTGGTAAGAGTTTATGGAGGAAGCAACATGCTGACATATAGTCAGATCACATCTTTCAGGCACCAAACTTAGATGGAATTTAATTATGCAAGTTTTAAAGTAACTTTTTGAATTTATGATGGTCAGTCATACCTAGTTGGCAATCCTCCAACTAACCTAGGCAGCCATCCCTCAACATTATATATGATGGAAGGTAAAAGGGAGAGTAGGTAGTGGGCCCCACCTTTTTCCAAACGATTAGATTTCCTTTCTAGCTTGGAAATTTGATGGAAAATTTTGATGGGCCACTAACACATGTCAGGGCCGCCCCACAAGGTGTCCTATCTTGGGATTAGACAAACTTACCTTGGGTTTAGTGTTTTAAGTGAAAACGATTAAAAATGTCTTCCCTAGGTGCTCATGCCCTTATACACATTTTTTTTATTGCAAACAAAATTCCCTTGGTTTTGACTTATGTCAGTGACTTCCTTCCTTCCCTTTAGGCGCCAAAAGAGGATGATCAGACCCAATCCGCATCACCTTGGAAGGGGTGAAGGTGGGCACATGACCCCATGCATAGGAATTAGCTTGGAGGGGTTAAAGTTTTGAAAATGATAAACATTGATAAACAAACATGTGGAGTTTCATGACCCAGGTCAATGTTTAGAACATAGGGTTAGTCAAGTAGAAACTTAAGCAAATAAAGATGAGATTATAGGTGTTTAGTAAATTAATGATCTTTGAATTAAGTAGAAAAGTAAGAAATAATTAATGCAAGATGGTAGTAAGAATTAATAATAAGTAGTGTGGGTTAGTAGCTAATTAGAAATATTTAGGGGTGAGGAATATGGGGTATGCCAAAAAGGAAGTGAAGGGTAATACTACAAGTTGATATTAATAAAGGTAATGTATTGTAGAGATTGTGTAACAATAATTAATTGAGAAGATAGATGGTATTAAAGGGAAGAGTTAAATCAACTCATATAGAATTAATGTTAGTATATAGTTTGTGATTTACATGGGTTAAACTAAGTTAGATGATAAGGATGCAAATTTCATAATTAAGCAAGAAGGGGGTTATTAATAGATAGTTAGTAGCAAGATTAGTAGGTGGGAAGTAAACTAATTAGTAAATTAGGAAGAATTTAAATTTAGTGAAGTTACTTGTAGGAAATATATTAGAAATTATTATAGTGAGTTTAGAAGATAGTTAGGGGTTATGTTAGATGGATAAGTATGTTTTGAGTTAATTAGTGGTTAGTATATATATATGGAAGTTTAATGTCATTAATGATTCACTTATAAGTTTATTAATATGTTGCAAGCATTAATAAGGAAATATATTTTATATCTAATGGTGAAGCACATATGTTTTGAAATTTGTTACAAATATTGAAGGAGAAGAATGGCCATTAAGAATATTAGGATATGACTATTATTTTTTATGTAAAATTTGTCAAGGTTAAAGTGACTTTTAGACATAACATTTAGTCGTTAATGAAGTAGGAATTAAATGATACTTTTTATGTTGTCTAAAATATAGACCTAATGACTTATCATATTATACCTATTTCTTGTGAAATGTAAACATACTATATGTCACTCAAAAAAAAAAGATAGAACATTAATTGTTGTAAATAAAATAGTATGTGATAATGAAATGAAATTGTTGTTAAGGACTAAGTGGTGGATTGTCTAGCTTTCTAGTGGTGAATAATCTTTGAATTGAGTATTGATTTACATTAAGGCTTAATATGTGAAGTAGCTAGCCAACGTTCTATAATCTAATCATGACCCTAATCTTAATGCAGAATGCTTATACATTTGCATCTTCAATAAGTGCACCCTTTTAATGTAATCCCTACTATAGAAGCAGATTATACCCATTTTTATGCCATGACACAACAACTAGTAAAACCTAATGTACCATAATATCGGGAGATTAAAGAATTGATTTCCTTTTTAAATGTAGTATCAACAAAATTACTACCCTGACCTCTAGTGCTAATTAGAGATGAACCCTAAACCACCTAGTAAGGGTAACTTTGCTTAGGGAATTGAAAATTTTGTGCAATCCTTTAAACAGAACGGTTACATATTGAAAACTTCTAATCACTTAATAATCGAAATGACATTCTATAGTTCCTTATGAGTATTCCTAAGTTATCTCTCAAAAAAAAAAAATTAGCTATGTTTTTGTCCTGTAAAATTTGGGCATGACATTCTAGTATCAGAGCCAGGTTTCACAAACATTGGGTGTTAATGGGTCGATGAACGAATGTGAAATTTGAATGTTACCCTAAGTAAAATGAAACCATGTTATGAACTCATCTATATGAGTAAGTCGATTTGGAAACCTAACAAGTTAGGGCTAAGTGATCTTAAATAACGACCCAAAGATGTAATACTATAGTAAAGAAAGATAATATTTCATTGCAAAAGATAGTATGTTCTCCTAAGAATATTTAGTCATAATAAGGATATTTTCTTGTAGAGAAGAGTAAGTTGTAGACCTTAACAGGTTATGTTATTCAGTCATACTGCTAATATTTTGAAAAAAAAAAACTTCAGAGGGTTAATATACAATAAAAGTGGAGCAAGAGAAGACTTAGTGTCAGGTATGTCAACTAGAATCCTTACATAACATCATGATGAGGGAATATGTATGATACCTCAATAGCTATAAGATCTACGTGAAATGGTGATCATGTCACGCATATAGGAATTTTTAGAACATATCAAGATTGGAAAGGATCAGAAGAATTTATGATGTATGTTGATGATAATATGTCTTTAAATAAAATTAAGAAATCTCCATGGAACTAGTTTTATTCTTATAGATGGAAAAAATACTCTTAATCAAATCAATAAGAATATACAAGAGAGTTTTTTTTTTACACACCATTGGGTTCTAGTATAGCTATAAGAAAACTTGTCTCTTCTTCCATCAGGAAACCTTGGTACGGCTGCATCACTCTTAAAATTTCAATTGGTGTGAATAATTTCATTATCTTTATTATTATTTTTTTGTCTCATTTTCCTCGAGGACATCCTTGTTTTCATTTTGAAGATTTACCATTGTGGCCACACTTGCGTTTGTTATTTTATCTTGGATTTAAGTATTTATGAGGAAATTTTTTTTCAATATTGTTGATAAGTGTGTTGTACAGTGATTTGTGAAGCGGCCATACCAAGAGGTATTCCTGATAATCTATGCTGACCATTGGGATACCATAAGATCATCTTGTTATATGACATGTTGACTTGTTATGGTATGAATAGACACCACATTAAGGTCCTTAAGTAATAGTGTAAAATAAAATAAAATAAAATGAATAAATAAAATGAAAAGTGCACTGGAATAGTTAGGTCTAGGCAAGACTGTAATCATTATAACAATAGAAAGATGAAATGATCGAAACTACGCAATGCCAATATTGACCAAGCATAGGTGAAACTCATGTTCATCATCTCAAAATAATACAAGAAAGTGCATTCCAAGTCTAAATGTTCATATTAGGAGATTTCATTATGTGTAAGGATCAATAGGAAGGTTCGTCTAAAAGGATTCATTCTACCTAAGGAAGGGTTTATCTAATTGTTTCATAGTTGATCTTGTACAAAGATAATGCAAAGGTCCAATTATTGCCTTGAAAAAGGTAATAGAAAGTCTCAAATGGATTCTGATAGTTTCAATAACATATTCAATTCGAGGCGTTAACTAGAATACTGATATTAACACTCAACACTATAATTGATTTCCATGTCACAAACCTTCTATGAGAAGTAAATAAAGTACCAACCAAGTGTCTACATTTGATGGGTCATAAGGAAATCTTGATACAAGATAATAAAATTGAATTCACATATTTTTTATGAAAGATAAATAATCTCATCAAGCAAAGGTATCCATTATTGGTAAGTTGAATATTGAACTGCAATTGTAAAAGTTAGATAGTGTCAGGTAGAGAAAATAACTCAGGGCAATAAAAGAATAAAGTTAGCTCATGATAACTAACGGAGAATATATATTAACCTTGGAAATGGAAAACTGTCAAACTCAAGGTAGTGATTATAGAAAATAGAATTTCCAAGACAATGGACTTCAAACATAAGTATAACTGAGCAGGAGAAAGAATTTTGAGTAAATGGTACCATATGAGGAACAAGTAGGTTGACAGTACTACCCGTTGATAAATAGAAATGACCCCAAAATTAAACAAGAAGGAGGAAGCTAGAAATAAGAATTCTCAAACATAAATGATTTAACCAGACAAAACATGACTGCATTATGTTAGGATCCAAATACATTATTAGCATCATTGTATTCTAAAACCCCAAGAAATCATGCAAACATCTACGAGCCTTAATAACTCAAGGAAAATTCTTTTCCCAAGTAAAGGATCATGTAAGGGATACTTAGGAGAGACAGTTGAGGATTATGATAGGTACACCAATGGTTGGATGATAACTAATCAATAAAATTGTTATATAACCCACCTTATGAGGATTTATCCATACCATGAGTTGTGGTCCAAAGTTTATAATTCTTAAATTAAATTACAAATACACATAAACATGTTATGAATATTATGGAAGAGACCTCTAAAAAGTTGATCGCTTATGCTAGGGCTATTCAAGCCCTATATATGAAGACTATATTCCTAATTTCAAGTGACTTCCAGGAGGAAGTCAAAGCAAGGGGGGGAAGATGTAAGACCCCTTCCCTAGTACCTTATTATAAATCTTAAAAAACATGAATATGGTTAGATCTAGGAGGAATAAAGGAGATAAGATGTTATGTTTTGAATGATAGACTAATTACCACACACCTCATGCTATTACCACACACCTCATGATAGAATGATGGTAAGAAGGTCTTAGAATCTAAGCATGCCTTGACTTATAATGAACCTGAAATCTTAGTGAGATTGATTTATAGTGTAGTCAATGTTGTGCTAAACAATCATATTCAAATTTCATTAGGTTGATAAGATAAGATCCTATGTAACAAAGACTCGAGGTGCCATAACTTAGAAAACTATGTCGATGAGTCCTTGATATTTGATAGTCTAGTAGGATAATTAAATCTGATGGATAGTATGGAAAAATGAATCGACATTCACTCTTGTGAATGATATTAATGGTCATAAGATGAAAATTGTTATCAATCTGGATAAAGGTCTACATGGAAGAACTTGATATGATGTAATGTGATATCTTGGTATTTATAAGGAAAGATTTTATGAACCAATACAATATAATTGATTTATTCTATGATTGGAACTTGAAACTATGTGACATGACTATGCAAACATCTTGTCTACCTGACATACCTGATACACTTTGATAACAAAATATTGACAACAACAAAACCAAATTTAACTGAATCAAAGGATAGTAGTTGAGATGATTTCATTTTGATGATTTTGACCTAAAAATATATATATGGAACTAATTTCCATGTTGACTAATTTAATAGTCTAGATTCAACATTCCATCAATGTGACATGAAATGAATTTTGATTAAATATTAATGTTGATATGCAGATCTTGATATTTTAACATTTTAGATGTTTATGTTGAAATGGTTCAGTAGAGGAATTCCATTAAATTATGTTAATATGGATTATGTAACATCTGAATTCTTATGCATTTATAATATGTACTCTATATGACCTCCTTGGACTACTGATGCTCGAGTTGAATATGCAGGAAGTGGAACCATGGAAATTTTGGGGGAAACAAGATACAAACCTATGTGAATACAGTTTAACCAAGGCGAATCTTTGGAAGATTCAAAAGCCTCGTTGTGAAAGTTTTTTTTTTAAATATGTAAATTTGTTGCATGAGGAAATGTTTAATCATAATTTAGATGCATTAAGGACATGTCATGGTGAAGTATAATGTATTTTGATGTGTCACTTGATACTTGTATTTGTCTATGTGTTGACGACAGGTCACCTAGAGTGTTGGTCACAAGGTCACTTAATCCTAGTCCTTTCATTTTCTTTCAATTAATGTTTAAGTACACCCACTTGGGAGAGAGAGTTAGGTTGGGTCAACATCATGTTGATTTTCGAATTCAAGCTTGTCAGGGTTTGTAGGGGGCCTAAATGGGATCCTAGATTGTCTTTTTATTGAAAATAAGCCACCCTAATGGTAGTATAACATGTTAGGGGCCTAAATTTAACCATTTTAGTGATTAGCTAGCTTAGGGGACCCCTTAAACAATGCCCTCTTGAACCAATTCGAAAATTGGAGTTTCCCCATGAGTGTAGCCTCACCATCCCACTTGGTCAACCTTCTTATTTTGGAGGGGCAACAATGTAAGAAGAGGAGGCTTGATGTTCCTTGCTAAAAAGAGTGGGTGAGAAGGGCTTATTAGAGAGCCTTGGCCAAATTAGTGGGTTGTCCACCCACTCTCTAATTGTAGAGACAACTAAGTTTTGGAGGGAGAAAAAAAAAAAGGGAGCTCTTCTACAACTGTCCTTACCCTAGCTTGGACCAAGGTTGGTGACTTAAACATGTTCTTTTATTCCTTTTCTTTAGTATGGATAAGAAAATCTGTAAGTGTGAAAAGTTATCAATGGAGTATGCATTGCATTGTCAACCTTGTGTTATGAGCTTGTCATTGTGTTGGAAAGAAGTGAATGTGTTTTGTGCTTTTGGAGATCCTTTCTTGGTTTTGTTTTGTTGATTCTTCATTTTTTTTGCTGTTGTTTCTTGTTTGAATGCGAGTTTTGATTGTGATTTTGGGTGTGAAGGCTTCACTCACCCTTGGGAGGGCAGAGAAGCCTTGGGTGAAGGGCAAAAGTTGGGCTTGACATTGTAGGTGAGAAAAGAATTTTTTTTTTACCTCATGATGAGGTTTGTTATTATCATGGAGAATGGGCTCCATCATGGCCATGAATCTTGTTGTTTGGGAGGTATAAGGAGGTTTGGTGGATGAGGAGAAGGTGGTTGTTTTTGAAGGGCTTGAGAGGTAATGCAGTGGCAATATGTTGTTTATGTTGTGGTGGCCTTGAGAGGAAAATGCATTGGCAATATGTTATTTATGTTGTTATAATATCTCCTCTTTGAAGAGCCCACCTTCACCCAATGTTTTTATGATACCAATGGTGAATCATTGTGGAAGCCATGGGAGGGTTTTGATTTGAGTTGTGCGTAGTCTTTCATGCATTAGCAAGTGAGGTATGTGTGTAACCCATTTGGCTCTTGTTTCCCTTGCTCGGTGGGTGGCTTCATAGAAGCCTAGGATGGGAGGTGAACCTCCATGGTTCCTAGTTTATGTGTTATTTGCAGGTTTGGGAAGATGGATTTCTTTGAAGTTGTTAGGGTTTCACCCTTGACAAGTTGGAAGAAAAAAAAAATCAATTTTGTAAAGAAAAACTAATGTTTTATTTCATCTCAAAGGTATTGCGGTGTCAAGACTTCAGTGTTGTATCCTTTTGATGTAAAAAGGGACTGTTCATCATTATATGTTGTTGAAATTTTGTAAGAGAAGATTTAGAATTTTTACATAGTTCCCTTGTAAGGAAATATTCATTGTAAATCTTTACATTACGTGAATGATGCAATATGGAAAATCATGTCAATGAAATACTTCTCCTTTCAATTCAATTAATGTACATATTTCATAGAGGTTGAAAATGGTTCTTGAAAAAAAATAGTTGGTTTAAACCATTGCATATATATGTATGCATCCAATTTATTGGAAGAAAGTTATCCTTTTGATAGATCATTACATGTGCATGAAAGTTAGATCATTTAGTTTTATGGTCCTAATAAATCTCTACGTTAAATCATGCAATCATATCATCCACTAAATTCACTTAAATTCTATGAAAAATTGTTGAAAAGACACATATTCTAAATGCATAAGGTCCATCCTGTAGGTGTATATTTGACTCTCTGGAAAATATATGGAGAAGGAAACAATTCCTTCCCCAAGATTACAGTCTAATAAAATACTAAAAAGAATATTCTAAGCATCTTTGGAGTGTAATAATAAGATAATACATGAGACCTTTACAATATTAATGACCTAGTCCTAACTAATGTGCAAGAAATGACTATTATAAACCCGTGACCCTTTGGGTCATCATTCTAGGAAACTGCATAAAATATATATATAACATAAGATTATGTCACATCGAGAGGATAAGAAAAGCCTTGACTTCTATCCCTAGACTTGGGCATTACCCAATAAGAATACCCCACTAAATAGTATTAAATGTCAATAAGGAAAGAAAACCAATCTATATATATTAGACAAGATTCCAAGCGGCCATCCCCTCTAATAAGCTTGGACGCATGTGGTAAGAGTTTATGGAGGAAGCAACATGCTGACATATAGTCAGATCACATCTTTCAGGCGCCAAACTCAGATGGAATTTAATTATGCAAGTTTTAAAGTAACTTTTTGAATTTATGATGGTCAGTCATACCTAGTTGGCAATCCTCCAACTAACCTAGGCAGCCATCCCTCAACATTATATATGATGGAAGGTAAAAGGGAGAGTAGGTAGTGGGCCCCACCTTTTTCCAAACACTTAGATCTCCTTTCTAGCTTGGAAATTTGATGGAAAATTTTGATGGGCCACTAACACATGTCAGGGCCGCCCCACAAGGTGTCCTATCTTGGGATTAGACAAAATTACCTTGGGTTTAGTGTTTTAAGTGAAAATGATTAAAAATGTCTTCCCTAGGCGCTCATGCCCTTATACACATTTTTTTATTATAAACAAAATTCCCTTGGTTCTGACTTATGTCAGAGACTTCCTTCCTTCCCCTTTAGGCGCCAAAAGAGGATGATCAGACCCAATCCACATCACCTTGGAAAGGGTGAAGGTGGGCACATGACCCCATGCATAGGAATTAGCTTGGAGGGGTTAAAGTTTTGAAAATGATAAACGTTGATAAACAAACATGTGGAGTTTCATGACCTAGGTCAATGTTTAGAACATAGGGTTAGTCAAGTAGAAACTTAAGCAAATAAAGATGAGATTATAGGTGTTTATTAAATTAATGATCTTTGAATTAAGTAGAAAAGTAAGAAATAATTAATGCAAGATGGTAGTAATAATTAATAATAAGTAGTGTGGGTTAGTAGCTAATTAGAAATATTTAGGGGTGAGGAATATGGGGTATGCCAAAAAGGAAGTGAAGGGTAATACTACAAGTTGATATTAATAAAGGTAACATATTGTAGAGATTGTGTAACAATAATTAATTGAGAAGATAGATGGTATTAAAGGGAAGAGTTAAATCAACCCATATAGAATTAATGTTAGTATATAGTTTGTGATTTACATGGGTTAAACTAAGTTAGATGATAAGGATGCAAATTTCATAATTAAGCAAGAAGGGGGTTATTAATAGATAGTTAGTAGCAAGATTAGTAGGTGGGAAGTAAACTAATTAGTAAATTAGGAAGAATTTAAATTTAGTGAAGTTACTTGTAGGAAATATATTAGAAATTATTATAGTGAGTTTAGAAGATAGTTAGGGGTTATGTTAGATGGATAAGTATGTTTTGAGTTAATTAGTGGTTAGTATATATATATATATGGAAGTTTAATGTCATTAATGATTCACTTATAAGTTTATTAATATGTTGCAAGCATTAATAAGGAAATATATTTTATATCTAATGGTGAAGCACATATGTTTTGAAATTTTTTACAAATATTGAAGGAGAAGAATGGCCATTAAGAATATTAGGATATGACTATTATTTTTTATGTAAAATTTGTCAAGTTTAAAGTGACTTTTAGACATAACATTTAGTCATCAATGAAGTAGGAATTAAATGATACTTTTTATGTTGTCTAAAATATAGACCTAATAACTTATCATATTATACCTATTTCTTGTGAAATGTAAACATACTATATGTCACTCAAAAAAAAAGATAGAACATTAATTGTTGTAAATAAAATAGTATGCGATAATGAAATGAAATTGTTGTTAAGGACTAAGTGGTGGATTGTCTAGCTTTCTAGTGGTGAATAACCTTTGAATTGAGTATTGATTTACATTAAGGCTTAAGATATTCTATAATCTAATCATGACCCTAATCTTAATGCAGAATGCTTATACATTTGCATCTTCAATAAGTGCACCCTTTTAACATAATCCCTACTATAGAAGCAAATTATACCCATTTTTATGCCATGACACAACAACTAGTAAAACCTAATGTACCGTAATATCAGGAGCTTAAAGAATTGATTTCCTTTTTAAATGCAGTATCAACAAAATTACTACCCTGACCTTTGGTGCTAATTAGAGATGAACCCTAAACCACCTAGTAAGGGTAACTTTGCTTAGGGAATTGAAAATTTTGTGCAATCCTTTAAACAGAACGGTTACATATCGCAAACTTCTAATCACTTAATAATCAAATTGACAATCTATAGTTCCTTATGAGTATTCTTAAGTTATCTCTCAAAAAAAAAAAATTAGCTATGTTTTTGTCCTGTAAAATTTGGGCATGACATTTATGCTTTCATGCTTGACCGCCTCTCTCTCTCTTTTCCTCATGAACTTATGACTCCTTAAGTAGAAATCTAATTTTTCCTTTGCCACTCAATTCTCCTTCTCCAATTTTAGGGTTTCAAAATGGATTAGGTAGGATACCATGTATCTACCTCATATCTTGTTCTCATCTAGAAACTTCATTAGTTATATCCTTAAAAACATTTTACATGGTGTTCTGTGCCACCAGCTCATCATTCTTATCTTCCATTTAATTGACAAACTTCCAGGTAACAACCTTGTCGGCTTAGATCTAGCGAATCTTTGATTTTCAAAATAGTGTAGCAACTTGGCATTATTGTTTTTTACTGGTGCTCGACATCTCTATGTTACTCGACACTATTGGTTTTACTGGTGCTCGACATCTTTGTGTTACTTGGCACCTATATCTGCTCGACACTTGTATCACTTGGCACTTGAAGTTTACTCGGCACTTGATATCACTCAACACTTAAAGTTTACTCGACACTTGATATCACTTGGCACTTGAAGTTTACTCGGCACTTGATATCACTCGGCATCTGAAGTTTACTCAACACTTGATGTTGATCTTGCTCGGCTTCAACTAGGAATCTATTCGACACCTACTAGCTTGCTCAGCTCCTTCTCTTTAATTAGGTTTTACAGATGTCTTAGCTAAAACCTTACATCTTTGGCTTAGCTAATCCTTGAACTTCATTACAACATCATAACTTCAACCTTTCTCTAGGTGTACTAGTTACATCTTATTGATTGCCTCCTCCTTGTCAATCAACTAATTGATAGTATTTGGATCACTAAAGCAATTTTCATTCTTTCAAGTAGCAAGTTTGAAATCAATGAAAAAACAATGATTGAGAACATTCTTTACCATTTCCATATATCATTCCAACAACTTTCCTCGTGATCTCTTCAATCATTTCCAACAAATTGTACATAAAAGGAGGAAGGTTGCTAACAGTTACTCATCTAGGATTGGCTAGGGCCATAATTTCATCATTAATAGAATCCAAAGATCAAGGAAAAACCCTAAACTTTGCATTCTCCACCTCCTAGAATTTCTTTTTCACAATGATTTTTTGGGACTCAGGGTTACAAAATAATGAAAAATGATGCCCTAGTTTGAGGCTCCATACCCTATGAAACCAGTCATTGAGATAGTTCCTTGATGGAAATTTAAGTGGATCCAGGGTAGGAAAAAAATAGTTGTGTTCTTTAATCTACTCTTTTCTTTATCAAACTCTACTACCATTAGATCATTAGGCTTAACAAAAAAACACGATGAAGAAATATCCTTACCTCCATCTCCTTGGTAGACCGAAAGGGTGGAAGCATTGGTGGTAGAGGGTCCCTTAACAAACTTGGCTTTGATTGGGACTAGAGGAATACCTTGGAGAGCCTTCTTGAATGATGCTCTACCTCCTATGTCATTCATTTATTTTTCACTTTTCCCTTGTTCTCCATGATAATTTGGGGCTTGATGATGAGACAATCACTAGTTAAGAGAGTTAGAATCATTGTTCTTCTCCTTGACACTAAAATTATTAAAGGTAGCCAAAATAAGGTGCCTTAAGTGATTAGACTTCTTGGACATTAGAGAGGGTGAGGCCATTAAGTCCTGCATCAGGGAGATCAATGAGGGCTCTATAGACTTTTATTTGTAGAGCCTTCTCCTTTACTAGCCTTCCCTTTTGTGGGTACTTTCTCAAAAAAAATCAAATGTCCATTTTTAGGTGTCTAAAACAATAATATTGTAAAAAATAAACATTTCAAATAATTTATATGAAAAAATGGAGTTTGACAAACCAACACCTTCTTATTAATCATATTCACATTCTAAGCATAGAAAATTATGAGTGTATCAAGGATCAAAATGGGTGGCCTGAAGGACTTCTCTAAGTGTATGTACAACCTAGTGGGCTTTCTTGGGAGGAATCATCTAATTGATATTGACCTTCAAGGAACTCCTTTCACCTGGTTGAATAATAGACTAGGGAATAACCTTATTCTAGTTAGGCTCGATCGTGTTCTTATCTTAGTAGGTTGGAATATTCTCCCACATCCCTCCTTAATGACTTACATGAGGACCATCTCTAACCACTCTATGTTATTATTCTTATGGAAGTAGAACCAAAAAATAGGTGAATACCCTTATGGTATGAGATAATGTGACACTTACACCCAAAGTTCAGAGAGCATATTGCTTGATGGCAGAACATTCCAGTCCAAGGCTCTGTCATGTTCCACATTGCTAAGAAAATTTAAAGGATCCGCAAAGAGGTCAGAGGATGAAGTAAGTAATCATTTGGAAACATCTTTAAGGAAAATAGGACGACTAAGAATAAGTTAGAGTCCCTCCAAGCTAATATGAATTTTAGTAATTCTTCTTTGGAACATCAAAATGATGAGAAGGTGGTCATTCTTCTCTAAAATATCAAAACAAGGAAAAAGAATGTCAAGATAAGTGGAATACTTCATTGGAATAGGAGGAAATCTTCTAGAAGCAATGATATTGAGTGCAATGCCTAGAGGAGGTTGATAGGAACAAAACCTTCTTCCTAGATCAACATCAAAGAGGAAAAGGAGGAACACCATTAGCCTATTGATGGACAATAATGGTCAAGAAATATTGGAGAAGGATGTTGGAAATAAAAATGGGAAAGTAAACTCTAAGAGGGGGGTTGGATCAATACTTCAAAACTTTAACCATAAAACATTCACCACACATCCATCTCACAATTTAGCATGTAAAATGAAATATCTAACTACACAGTTCATCCATAGCATGAAACAAATAACACATAACACAATAAATTTGTTACCCAAAAACCCTCCAATGAGAAGGTAAAACTAGGGTAGGGATGACACCCACAAATCGTCACTACTATAGTTGTACAGTGTAGCCAATTAAGGTTACAAGAACTTTTACCATTAACTATGATCTACCCTATGAAAGATCTATCCCATTAAAGGCTTGCAAAGACTATTAAGTCTCACCTTGTTAAAGGATTTAAACACCCTACTAAAAGTGTTTCTTATTAGAGGACTTAAATTGCAATAAAACAAGCACTTGTTTAAGAGATTTACACAAGCCATTTTCTTTGCATCACTTCTTAGAATGATTCAACACCATGGTCCTTTAGTTAGTAGTCTATTGCTAGATGTCAGATCTTCTCTTTCCTAGTGTGTACTTGACCATTCTAATCAGATATGTCTCCTTTGTCCTCTCTCTACTTTCCTTTGTTCTCTCTAACTGATTCTACAATTCATAATATTATAATAGATACCCTATGAAATATCTTACCTATTAAAGGCTTGCAAATACTATTAAATCTCACCCTATTAAAGGATTTAAACACCCTACTAAAAGTGTTCCTTATTGTCAAGAACATCCTTAATTTGTATTAAGTCATGTTGACTCATTTGGTCTACATGTGGAGAACTACTGCTGGGCATTTGTACATCTTGTACATTATGTTCATCTTTCTACTCTTGTTTAATTGTGGCATCTTCTATTGCTACTTCCTCAGTGCCTCCCACACTACCATCCTATACTGATACCTTGTATACTATTTCTGTTGTTTCTTGCTTAACTTGCTTATGGTCTTGCATTTTTTTCTCACCTTTCTCTTTAATTGTCAGAGTGGGTAACCCATAAATAGATCTCCAACCAATTTATTTTTTGGCTACAACATCTTCAATCTACTTATTTAGTATATAGAAAGCTCTATATTTGGGGGTAAATTTTGTCTTGTTCTTTTCCATATCCTTGGTAATCTTCCTTTTATCCAATTTTGGCATTACTTGAGCTACATTGGATTCCCTAATTTGTCTATCTATTTGTAAACTACATTGTTATTTTTTCTCAACTCAATCATATAGACTCTTAAGTAGTGGGTTGGAAATCTCAATAGGAGTTTATTTGAATGTAGCCATCATCACATATGTGGCTTCCTCAATAGTATTTTGTTCAACCTTTCCTAATCAAAATCTATGTGTGCAAAAATAGACAAATTTTCATTTGATTTTATATTATCACACAAATTATCTAAGTCAGAGGAGGGACTGTGGCTTACCCCCTTGAATTGACTCATGACATCAAATTCTATTTTCTTCTCATCTCATTTGGCCACTAGAGTGTATTTTCTCCTTGCATGTGTCTTCTTCTCTAGTTGGCTTAGCTCTATTGAAGCAATAGTCTTCTTTTCTTTTGGTTTCTTAGCAAACTTGACTAGCTAAGTGGTTGCCCTTGTGCTAGATCTGGTAGTAGGTACTGTAGAGTTCTATTGTGATATTTTCACAAGATTCTTCTTGGATTTCTCCACTTCAGGATCCTTACCCTTTCTTTTCTTCTCAACAAGCTTAGGTGATTCATTACCTTTTTCTTCCTTGACACCTTCTTCATGAACTTCATCATCTTTTCCTTTTCCTTGATTGAGTGCCCAAGGGGATTGGACTTTTACTTCCTCTTCATCATCTTCATCTTCCTCTTCTTCTCCCCCTTCACCAAATCTCTCTTTCAACTTCTTCATAATTTTGTTAATCTTTCTTACCACATAATTAGTTTTCAAGTCCATTGTAATTCTAGACTTGGCTTCATCATAGTTCCCAAATGAGGTGACACTTTTATCTATATCTTTTGTCAATAGAGCTGTAATGGCTACAAATGCCTCATCTACATTAATCTCGCATGGCAAGGGCCTAAGCCATATGACTCTAGGAATAGTTGCCTACACATATGTATAATCAGCATCAACTAAAGAGAAAACATCATTGTAATATTTCTCCACTAGTGAAATTGGAATCCTTAGCCTCCATTTCATGGATTTCTTAAAATCCTCAAAATAAATAGTCATAATTGATTCTCTCCAAGTTTCTCTATGAATTCTACAATATATACAATAATAGACCTATTGGTCTTCCAAGCAACTTTAAATTTTGGAAATGTGTTCTACACTTTTTTTTTTCCTTATAGCCTCCAAGTTTTTAGATAGTTGTTGAAGTTGTAACTTGACAAGGTAATAGGCATGGTCTCTATTCACTAATTTGTATCCCAAATCAACTACCATATAGGATACACTATTCGGTTTGCTAGATTGAAAGAACTTGTGAGCTATCACTCTTACATCAAAATAAATTAGGGGGTCTAAGATATAAGCTATGAATATTCCCCTCTTGTTCCATATTGCACTTGTGTTCTTCTCAATTATCTCCTTGGAATCACTTCACATGCTCATGGGTCTATCTAGGGTAGGATACCCTGTCACTTAGTTGATGATCCTTTTAGTGATCTTAATTAGTTCATTTTCTAACCATATGAATTCATCATGTATTCTATTGAGCACAATCTTGATCCATTCAGTCTTGAATACATTAGGGAAATCTAGGGCATGGGTCAACAATTTCTTTTCTACAATTTTATTCTCTTCCCTTAAGACTCCATCTACACAAAGTTGACTATACAAGTCCCTTATCCCTATGTCTCCTATACTTCCAAATTTACAAGTATAACAACACGTAACATCCTGAATCATTAATACTTTTGGTGGTATCATCGATAAAACACTAGATAGGTCTTTTTTATAATCAATTTTAGGCATTTCTTGAAAAGGTGGTTGTCTTACACCATTACTAATTAATTGCACGATAAAAACTTCCTTTCCCTCTTTCCTAACACTTTCAAAAGAGATATATTCCATATTTTATACTTAGAATTCATGAAAATTCAAACAACAAAACTCAAAAATAGGAAAATACCTATCCAATCTGACGAATATGTCAAGTTTCCTCTCTCTCTTCTTTCCTATATTCTCTCTAGCTATTTCTGCAATTCATAACATTATCACAACCTTTATAGATATAATGAATTCTCTCTCTCCACTTACCATTCATCTATCTTGCATCTCCTTCTCTTCTTTTTCATGCATTACAAACTAATTAGGGTTTGTCTCCTTAAGTAAACACAAGTTGGCTAGGGTTAGGTTAGAATCAATGGTTGAGGTTGATCCATTTTACCTCTTTGAATATCCCTCAATCTTATTGGTTGCATGTACTACATAGGGATTCATAATATATATCTATATACATCTTCTATAATCATAAAATAATTGTTAAGTTAGCCCAAAACTAGTTTACATAGAAGTTTATGTCATTATAGATAACTATGTCAAAAATTGTTTACTCAATAATGCATTTTATGGTAACTTATGCTCGACATGCTTGCTTTGATCACTCAACTTGCACTGATTGCTCATCTTGCTTTGATCACTCAGCTTGCACTACAATTCTAATAGAATAACAACTAAGTTTTTTGTTGCTTCCTTGTCAAAACAAATCTAAGATTAATAGAGGATGGGATAGAGGACTAGGTCTCCAAGATACTTTCATGGGATCTAAAACCCCCTACCAAATAAAATTAGCATTAACACTTAGGGGGATATTTTAAGGATATATAACCAGGTTGTTGATAACCAGATGAACAATGCTTTGATTGTTAAGGTTATGAAGGAGGAAGTGAGAAAATGTTATGTTTTGTATGAACCAGTTTAAAGCCCTAGGGTTAGATGGGTTTTCCCTTGCATATTTTTAGGAGTTTTGGGATATTGTCAAGTATGATATTTCTCATGTTGCTTGCAACTTTGTGAGAATAGGAAAATTGTTAAAGGAACTTGACTAGACCTTCATCATGTTAATAGCAAAGGCAGATGGATCAAGATATCTTGAGGAATTTAGACACATAAGCCTTTACAACATGATTTATAATATCTTCTCTAAGGTCATGGTAAACCACATTAAGTCCCTGTTCAATAATTTTGTAGGTTCCTACAAGAATGGATTTGTCCTTGGTAGATAGATACTAGATTTAGTCATTACCACCCATGAGGTGACACATTCCATGGAGAATTATGGGAACCTAGGAATGGCTCTAAAACTTGACATTTCTAATGCATGTGATAAGGTAAGGAGAGAATTTTTGTTTGATATTTTGAACAAGTTAGGATTCATAGAGAAGTTGATTAGAATTATCATGGCTGTAGTTAACACTACCCAGTTCTCAGTCCTGTTGAATGGGGCCCTAGTTAGATTTTTTTATCTCCTCTCAAGGTCTTTGACAAGGGGACCCCCTCTCTCCTTACTTATTCATCATTATGGCAGAGGTGTTGGGAAGAAACTTAAAGGTCTTGGAAAATAATGGCAAGATATAAGGAATAAGACTTGCCTCCTCTAGGCCCCCATATGTGCTCCAACAATTTTTTGATGAGACCTTCATGTTTGGTTTATCTTATTTTCATGAAGGTATAGCTTGGAAAACCCTTCTTAACCATTATGAGAAGGTTTTGAGGGAACATGTATAAATTATTAGAAAATATTTTTTCTTAAAATGGACAATGACCTAAGGAGAAAAGTGATTAGAATTCTAGAATGCCAGGAGGTGAGCTTTCCTAATACCTATCTTGACCTCCATCTCATGATTAAAGAAGTGTCCTCACAGACTAGAATGGGCTGGTGGAATGCATATAGAGGAAGCTTGCAAGATGGAAAGGAAAAATCCTAAGTAGTGAAGGGAACTTAAGATTCTCTCTCCCTCCTTATAGGGCATTCCCATTACTTCCTCTCTCTCTCTCTCTCTTTAAACTCTAAGGTAGATATACAGATATTATTGAAAAAATTCAAAGTAATTCTGTATGGTTAGGAATGAAGGATAAGACCAAAATTAGTGAGCTAGGAGAAATTTTGTCAACCTAAGTCCTTGGGAGGACTAAAAATTAGAAGGGTTGGCCATTTTAATAAGGTCATTCTAGTTAAGGTTGGATGGCAATTGATGAACTCCTTAAGAAGTTGGTGCAATATTGTCAGGGCCTAAAACCACCTATTTGTGGATAAGCTGGTTCATCCTGGGTCCCACATATACTAGGAGTATTCATGATTTTGGCCAACTTGATCCAGTGTTTGAAGAGCATAGGAAGGCTGATTTTACCATATTAGAAGACCCCCTAAGAAGAGGGAGAGCTAGCTCAAGAGACTCGTTGTTAGAAGGTATCCATGGGGATTTGTTTCCACCACCCTGTCCTACTTCCTAAAGATGTAGTCAATCCTCTTCCCCACCTAGTTTTTAAACATAGACTCTGTCATTATGTAACACTCTTATCTTTCACAAAGTTGTAGCCCCAACTACTAGCACTTTCCAACCAATCTTAGTTATTCTATCTATATCAATAACAATGCCTTGGGGTAATGTTATTGGTCCTTTGTGCCTTGTTGCTAACAACAATTTACCAAGAGCCTCCCAAAAGAATTTCCCCAAAATTTATGGTGATGGGAAGGTTTCTATAGATGAACATATTGCTACTTTTTTTCAGCCTATAGTGATGTCTCTCCTTAATACGAAGATGTAGCCATAAGAATTTTTTTTGAAACACTAGTTGAAAATGCAACCAATTGGTTCCAATATCTTCCTGTTGGATGCATCATGATTTGGATGATATGTGAAACCAATTTGAAGCTCTCTACAAAAGCATTGAAGATGAACATACATTTTTGTCTCAATTCACTTAGATAAAAAGGGAACCAAGTATTCCCATTAGGGATTTCATTGAAAAGTTCAACAAATTACTTAACATTATTCCTACTACAAGTAGACCAACTACAAATAATCAGAAGATTTTCTTCATTAGTTCTATGCCTCCAGATATTAGTTTTCAAATTAGAAGAGACCATGTGGAAAATATTCAAACTACCTAGACTGTGGCTTTAGAATTAGAAGATGATTTGATAGCAGCTGGGAAATGGAAGAGAGACATTCCAAGTGGAACTTCCATAGGCACTACTACTAGCACTACCAAAAAAACATAAGCAATGCTTCAAAAGTTTTCAAATGAGATGATTGCCATGAAAAGGAAATTGGGTAAGCCATCTCTCTCATTTTAACAACCTTATCAAGACATATCTAGAAAAAAACATGAAGGAAAGGCCTTACAATTACCACCTGCTCAACAAAAATTTTCCATTAGGGAAGCTCCTAAGAAGCAAAACATGTGCATATTCCACTTGAGAGTAGATCATGATGGTGACTCTTTCCCAAAACTGAATAGATACAAGAAGATGAATGGAAGTAATGATCTAAAAGTGGAATATCCTGATATTGAAGATGATTCTACTCCCCTTGGAAACTTTGGAACATTTTATTTTGAGTATGAATCAAATTTGAAAAGAGGAGGTGATTTTTTTACCACCCAGGATGGAGTGCAAATGACCATAACAATAAGAAGCTAGAAGAACAAAGGTCTGAGAAGCTTAGTCCCTATTCGAAACAATTTTCCTTTTACTTCACCAGTCATGGCTAATACCTCTACCCCCTCTACTTCAAAGGGAGAACTATCAAAAGTAGACTCAAATGGTAAGCCCAATTCCTCATATGATATCATTCAATATTGTATAAATTCTTTCATTCAAATTTATCCTCTAGAGTACTTAAAGTAATGAAGCCCATTCAAATACCAATGCTACTAGTAATAATAGGCCTAGCACTAGAACATTTCCCCCTACTGAAGAAGAACTATTCCCACCTGTGTTGTTTGATGAAGAAGAATATTTAGTCCTAGCTACCTCCCTTAGCCAAAAACTTGATCCCTTTTATGTGTCCTTATATGTTAATAGTCACAAATTGAGTAATTGCATAATTGACTTAGGTGCATCAGATAATGTCATGCCTTCTACTATTGCTCATGCCTTAGACTTTCCCTTAACTAAGACCTTTAAGCATTGTTATTCTATGGATGCAAAATAAGTTCCCCTAAGAGGTCAACTAAAGGATTCCCAAGTAGCTTTAGTTTCACACCCAACAAAAAATAATGAAGCCCCTTCCAACTATGGCATGCTTCTAAGTAGGATTTTTTGTAGGGATATGGGAGGTGAAATTAAACTAGATTGGTCTCATGTTATTATTCTTGTTGGCAACAAAAAGATCAAGTTTGGACTAGATGAAAAAGTTATCAACAAAAAGATCAAGTTTAAACTAGAGGAAAAAGTTATGTTTACTATGATGAAATTTGATGATCCCAAGGCTCAAAACTCTTATAAAGAGATTGAGTGTGGGAACTACATGATGCTTTCTAATTTTAGTACTCTAGAAGAAGAGTCGGACCCTCTTGATGATTAAAGAATCTAGACCTTAGAGTTTGATGGCAGTTGTGAAACTGGCAAATTAGAAGCAGGTGTGGTGCTCATTTATCATAAGGGAGATTAGACACAACTATCATACAAGATGTATTTTAAGAACACAAATAACATTGGTGAATATGAAACATTACTTTTAGGCATGACTCCTACAAAGAAAAGAGGAGTGAAAATTCTAAAAGCCCAAGGTGATGCAGAGCTAATAGTGAAACAAGTCCAAAGTCAATACACTGTAAAAAACCCAAGACTTCATAATTATAGGAATAGAGTCTAGGATGAGATAGAAGACCTTAATTTCATGTATATATAAGATTTTACAAGGGAGAAAAATGTAATGGTTGATATGTTAGCTGCCTCTTCATCCCTTTTGTTACCTCATCCATAATACAAAGACAAAGAATATAAGGTTAAAGTCCTCTATAAACTTAATGTACCTAATAATGTTTAATCATGGCAAGTCCTTAATGATGATAAGAAGATCTAGTGCTTTATAGAAGGATCCAAACCTTTCATTGACCAATAATTTGAAGGAAGTGAAAGCCCCTACCAAGAGTTCTCTCCTGATAAAGAAAAAAATTTGGAACTAGGTGCAAAATAATTAAATGGAGCAAAATGCCTAGACACCTAATCTCTTTAGAAAAATTGTTTAATAGACATGATGCATATATCAAAAGAGAAAGAGGTAGGAAAAGAGGAACCTCATATGATTATGAGGGAATGAATGTAGGCAATAAGTTTAAGACTAAAATGATTAACATTGGTAATAGTTATTCAAATAAAGAAAGAACCAGGGCTAAAGCACTACCTTTTGAATATCAAGATATTTTTGCATGGGGTTATGAAGATTTGAATTTTTTTTAGGAATGGTGAATTTACAAATAAGATTCCCCTTAAGCTTGATGTAGTTCCTTTTAGGACAAAGAAACACAACTACAACCCAATGATCTTAGGTTCCATCTTTAGAGAAATTCATAAAATGTTAGAAGCCAAGATCACTTATCCTATACACCATTACACATGGGTAGATAATGGTGTTCCTATCAAGAAGAAGAGTGGGGAGATTAAAATATATGTGGATTTTAGAAATCTTAATCAAGCATCTCTCAAAGACAACTATACTCTTCTCAACATTGATCACTTGCTACAAATAGTGGAAAGATATGAAATGATGTCTATATTAGATGGTTTCTTAGGCTTCAACTAGTTTGAAGTAAATCTAGATGACCAATTTAAGATAGCATTCACCACTCCTTGGGAAAAATTTTCTTACAACATAATTCCCTTTGGGCTAATAAATGTTGGAGTTACTTTTGAAGGAACCTTGAATATTTCCTTTGCAGATTTAAAGGAAAAAATAATTTCTATATATTTGGATGATTTGATAGCATTATCCAAGAAAAAAGAAGATCATTTGAAGGACTTGGATAAAGTGTTGAAGAGATGTAGGGAACATGGAATCTCCCTTAACCCCAAAAAGTTTGTCTTCTATGTTAGAGAGGAAAATATTTTGGGCCACATAGTGTCTGAAGAAGGCATTAAGATTGATCTAGAATGTGTCAAAGCTATCTAGAAGCTCAACCTACTAGCAAGAAAAACTAGAGTTAAATCTTTTTTGGTTAGGTAAATTTCTTGATGGACTTTGTTCCTAATTTATATGAAATTATAAAGTGTATAATTGACATGATGAAGGGAAGTCACATTTTTAAGTGAAGTGACTCTAGAAGAAAGGCTTTTGATGAAATAAAAACTACCATAGCCCATGCTCTTGTCCTAGCACATCTAGATTATACAATAGAGTATATTTTATATTTTTATGCATCAACCCATACATTATCTATCATACTCATGCAAGGAAATAAGGAAGGCATCTAATAACCTATTTCTTTTATGAGCACTCCTCTTAAGAAGAATGAACTAAAGTACTCCCAAGTGGAAAAAAATGCTTATACTTTGGTAAGAGCCCTTAAGAACTTCATATTTTATATTCCACATTGACATTTAATTGTTTATGTTCTCGATTTAGTAGTCAAAAGAATCTTAACTCAGCAAGAAATAGGATGTAGCTCAAGAGGAGCTTGGATAGCCAAAGTCCAAGAGCATGAAATTGAGCTAAAACCTACCAAGTTGGTCTATGGAAATGGCTTACACAGATCAATTGCAGAAAATTAGGAGGTAAATGCAAAAGAAAAAATCTCAAGAGTGTTAATGGTAAGCCTCCAAGATTCTTGGTTTTCAAATATTGCTTATTTCCTTACTTATGGAGAATGTTCCAATGAATTAAAACCTATAAGAAGAGAAGAAATCTTAGGAACAAGTCTACCAAGTATGCCATTTATCACAATTAGTTGTATAAAAGGGAAATTGATGGCACATTCCTAAGATGTGTAGATAAGCCTCAATAGGAGAGATTGCTCAAAGATTTAATGATGAAGCTTGTGGTGGGTTTCACTCTTCCACAATAACAACATTAAAAATATTGAGACAATGTTATTATTGGCTAGCTATGTTTAGAGATGCCTATAAATGGGTAGCCCAATGTGAAAACTAAAAAAAAATTGTTGGTAAACCTCAGTTGGCTACCTTTCCATTAAGGCTAATAGTAATAGAAGGCCCTTTTCAGTAGTGCAGAATTGATTTTATTAGCCCAATTAATTCCTCCTCTTCTATTGAACATTCATATATCATTACTACTACAAAATTCTTTTCTAAGTGGGTTAAAGAAAAACCTACTAGCGAAACCACCTCAAAAATTATTTGTGAATTTATTAAAGAAAATATCATTATCAGATTTGGTGCCCCACTTAAGCTAGTAGTCATGGAAAATGCTACATATTTTATTTTAATAGAAATTACTAAAAAAAATAATGATAAAAATATCCATCCAAGTAATTCTTATTCTTTCTATCTTGAGGGAAGTCAAGCCCTAGGGGAGTGGAAGAATGTTTGGCACCCATGGATCATGCCAGTGATACATTTGTTTAGCTAAATGACTCTACACAAGGAAATCCTCACCATTGATAACATGCAAAGGAGAAGGTTCTAGCTGGCCAACTGATGTGTGTTATGTTACAACATAATGGAATCCATTCAACACCTCCTCATACATTGTCCCTTTGCTTTGGAGGTTTGGAGGGATATTCTCTCTAAGTGGGAGATTTAGTAGTGCTTCAATGAAAATCTCCATCAATTTGTTAACTAGGATGGTCCCTCTAATCACCCATACCTTAAAACCTTTTGGATAGTCATCTCTAAATATATGTCATGGAAAATTTGGAAGGAATGAAAGAAATGCATATTTTAGGATAAAGTTGCTCCTAGCATGGTAGTGGTTCAACAAGTGACTAAGATCCTAAAGGAATGTAGTTGGATTGGGCATCAAGAACTTTTCTTGAACCCCTACCCAAGGATCAAGATATGAGATGTGATACTTCTTGGGACTTAAGTCTAAAGGTGACAAAATTTGATAACTCTAAAGTTGTTGCCAGACATAACATGGTTTGGTGATCCCCTCCAGAAGCTTGGATGAAAATCAATTTTGATGGCTTAGCCATTGCTAGAAGGACTATGGCTAGTGGTGTTATCCAATATAATACTTGTAAGATGGTGGTTGCCTATGTTGGGAATTGTGGAGGGGTTTCAAATAATGAAGCAGAAGATTTGGCCCTTCTATGGGGAATGAGGATAGCAAGTGCTAGAATGATTAACAAATTGTCTATCAAGGGAGATTCTATGTTAATTATCAAATATGTAAAGGAGAAGGTCAGTGTAGCCGAAAGATCAAAGTGACAATAAAATAAATCCACATCATGTCAAATGGGCTTCTTGAAGTTCACATGGATCACATCTATTGGAAAGGCAATTGAGTTGCAAATCACCTAGCTAAAATTGGTCATAATGTGGAATGAATAAAGGAATGGGATGACATCATCCAAACCCCATCATCCACACAAATGATGGTGGAAATTAAACACTCTATTTGTGAGCAATATGATGAATCACAAGTGGTGGTGTATTAGTTGTCATGCCCAAAAATTATAGGGCAAAAATAAAACTACAAATTTATATATATAATACTTTAAAAAAAGATAACTTAGGAATTCTCATAAGGGACTATACATTGTCAATTCGATTATCAAGTGATTAGAAGTTTGATATATGTAACAATTATGTTTATAGAACTGCACAAGTTTCCAATTCCCTATTCAAAGTTATCCTTATTAGGTTGGTTTAGGGTTTATATTTAATTAGTACCAGATGTTAGGGAAGTATTTTTTTTGATACTACATTAAGAAGTAAATCAACTCTTTAAGCTTTTGATATTATTGTACATTAGGGTTTGCTAGTTGTTGTGTCATGTCATAAAACTGGGTATGATCTTGAACTTTGCCTCTATAGTAGGGATTGCATTAGAGGGTACAATTTTTTGGAGATGTAAATGTATGTGTCTTATGAACTTTGATTGGGATCATGATTAGATCATTGGACATATTGAATGTTAGCTAGCTACCTCACATATTAAGCCTTATTGCAATTCAATACTCGAATCACAAGTTATTCACCACTAGAAACCTAGATAATTCACCTCTTAGTCCTTAATAAAATTTTCATTACATTATTACATTATATTTTATTTCCAACAATTAATGTTCTATTGTTATTTAAGAGTGACATATAGTACATGTTCACATTTCACAAGATATAGGGTATACTATAAAACATCGATGATAATTTATTGGGTCTATAATTTAGACAGCATAAAATGTATCATTTCATTCCTACACCATTGACAACTAAATATGATGTCTAAAGGTGACTTTAACTTTGATGAATTCTTCATAAAAATGAATCATATCTTAAATATTCTTACTAGTCATTCTTCTCCTTTAATATTCATAACAAATTTTAATACATCTGCACATCACCATTAACTATAAAATATATATACCTTATTAAATGTTTGTAACATATTAATAAACCCATAAGTACATTATTAATAATACTAAAATTTCATAAATCCTAACCACTATCTATCTCTTAATGAATTATATTAAAAAACTTACTAACTATTACATGGTTAAAGATAAGTCCATGCCTTTTAATAGTCTATTATCTAATCCATATTAACATTAACTAAGATACTAATAATTTATAATTACTCTCTAACCTACTTTATTATCTTTTATTTTATACCACTATAGACTAAAATGTATTACATCCTTGCAATAAAGTCTCTAACCCCTAACTACTAATCACTAACTATTTCTAACACACCTCACTATCCTAACTATGCTAACCCCAACTTACTAACCTAAAAGTTGGCAACATTTGAAGGTGATTTGGGAGGTGAGATGGCTAGGGGGGAGGTGGGAGTCATGTGACTTCCCATCCTCCCAATACACTTACGCATGTCCCCAAATCTTCATTCGCATGGGGATGGTCACTTTTGAAAAGGGTGAGCTTAATTTTTGTGTGTGAGGTGTTATTTGATTTGCCAATAACATGGCCGCCCCTCCCAAGGATTATTTGGTTGATGATGAGATGGAATGGGGTTGTTGGATTCACTTTTTGATATGTGTGTATCTTTATATAAGGGTTTGAGGGTACACTACAGGTCAACTAGAATGGTGTGATATGGTGGTGAGATAGGGTGTTTTAAACATGCTTCTTTAATGGATTGATATGCTAGGGAAAGGTAATAAAAGAGCCACTTTATTTTATTATTTTTATCTTGAGTTTGAATGAAGGAACCATATCCTCCTCTAGGAACATGATTCATTGTGTACATTTCCTTGGGTTATTAGCTTAAGTACTAGTCTTGTCATAGTCACCTAGGGATTTACCTAGTATCTTTTTCTAAAGCCTTGTTTCTTGGTTAGATACTTTATTTACCGATATTTTATGTGGGGATTCTAAGGCATATTATTTCTAAATATTTTAATGGTTTTTAATTGGGAAGGGAATTATTTCCCACTTCCCATACAAATTCCAAGGAGCCAAATGCTCATCTCCAGATATATATATTTTATGTTCTTGTGGTTATTATGTATGTGCTAGTACTATAAACTCTATTTGATTTTATTTCTTAACTATAATATATATTGTGACAAGGATTTTTGGTTGGCATTTAAATTGATGTGAATACTAAATTTCAAATGAAGGTATAAATTTGATAGTTCTTATTGAAGACTCTTATGGAATCATAGCATATAAACTAGTACATTTAAGGATTTATTCATGCCAATGACATGATATACTACATCAATCTCATATCATACATTTCAACTAGATCAATTTGACATCTACTAACTCAATCCTTATAATTAAACATTGAATGAAATTTCCTATTGAACTAAATATATAATGGAACTCCTTTACATGAGAAATAATATTTGAAATGCACTTTCCTTACATTACTTCATGATTCAAAATAATGAACATGATTCACATATTCATATTCAATTCTAGGAATGTTAAGTAGAAAGGATTATCTATTCAAAATTATTTCTTCTATCTTCCAACCATATCATCAAAGATATTCAACTCTTCATTTCATTACATATCAATGAACATTACTAAACAATGATACAATCACATTTCCACAAAATCTTATATTGCTAACATGAACTCATGCATCACAACAATATAACAACATGGAAATTCATCTATTATGAATTCAATGCCCAAAGAAATAGCTTATCTTTCATCCTTTATCAACATAATGAGAAAATCCAAGCTTTTCCTATATATCCATTGAGCACAAAAAAAGGACTTGCAAATGCATTTTAAACAAGAACCATGGAGGCTCACCTCCCATCCTAGGCTTCTATGAAGCCACCCACCAAGCAAGGAAACAAGATTCAAATGGGTTACATTCATGATGATAAAAATGCATATAACATTACAATACATAAACAATCTCTTCAAGGTTTAACACAATGATTCACCATTGGAATCATGAAACAATGGGTGAAGGTGGGCTCTCCAAAGAGGAGAATGTCATATAAATATACACATCTACATTTGCAATTTAAAAATAGAAATTCAAGAATATCAAATTACATCCTCTTCATCACATCAAAACACTTATACCTCTCACAATAAAACAAGGTATATGGCTTCAATGGAGCCCATACTCCATGAACAATAGAACCCTCTCCAAGAGGAAAATCTCTCAACTTCAATGTTGAGCCCAACTAACCCCTTCACCCAAGGAATCTCTTCCTTCCCAAGGGTGAGTGAAGCCTTCACACCCATTAACATTCATACACACAAAAAAAAGAAAAATCTGTAAGATAAATCCATCACAATAATGACCCAAATTAAAAATCTCAACACAAACACATGACATGAATTTTATCACAATATGAACAAGAATAACATCATTGAGAAAGTGAAATGAGAGTTATGGAATGGTCACCAACCTTCATCCAAGCTAAATGAAAAATGAGAGTTATTATAGAGCTCCCTTCTCCTTAGTCCCTCCCTCTTTCCAAACCCTAATTGTCTCTAAAATTTTGGAGTGGGTGAACACCCTACTAGTTTGTCTAAGTCCACTTAAAAGACTCTCCCACTACCTATTTTGGAAAAAACATCAATCCACTATCTCTTACAAGTTTTTCTCTACCTAATTTGTTACCTTTGACTAAGAGGGAAGATTGGGATGAACTAATGGGACAACTCAATTTTCAAATTGGTGGAAGAATGCATTGGTTAAGGGACCCCCTAGGCTAGCCAAACAATAAAATGGTTACATTTAGGCCCCTAACATGTTATGCTAACATATGGGTAGCTTGTGTTCACAAAAATGGCACTTTGGGACCATATATTGACCCTCTAAAATTCTTATCAAGTTTGAATTTGACATTTCCCTTGATTGTGACCTATCCTATCTTTTCTCGAAGTGGACTTTCTTAATTCTTTTGAAAGGAAATTAGTTTAAGGTTAAGTGCAACCATGACTTAAACCCTAGGTGACATGTCATCAACACATAAACATTTAACAAGTGTCAAGTGACACATTAAAATACATTACACATCACCATGACATGTCCCTAATGTATTTATGAGATTAGATTTACCACACACATGCAAGATTACATTTATGAAATAAAAAAAATCATAATGAGGTTTTTGAATCTTCCAAAGATTTGCCTTGGCTAAATCATGTTCACATATGTTTGGACCTTCTTTTCCCAATAAAATTAGATGGTTCAATTGCCTGCACACTAAACTCAAACATCAGTAGCCCAATGAAAAAACATATTAAATGCATGTGTATAAATACATGACAATTTTAACATTTGAAAATTAACATATTCAAATTTCCATAATTAACCTTTCTTTTTCTAATCATTTTCATATGAAAAGTATTCAAAACATTAACATATCAAAATCCGCATATCAATGTAATATTTCCCTATCATGATCAATTTAATATTTTGAATCACATTATATTCCATTTTCTATCATGGTGGTGAAATTTTGAATCTATACTATTCAGTCAACTAACATGAAAATTAGTTCTGAATACATGTCTTAGGTCAAAATCACTAAAATATAAATATCACAACTAGTATCCTTTGATTCAATATAATTTACCTTGTTATCATTATGAGACAAAAAAACATAATAGGGTGTATCAATTATGTCAAGCAATCAAGATCTTTGCATAGTCATATAGTTTTCATAATCAATCATAGAATATATCTATTATATTTTATTGGCCATAAAATCTATCCTCATGAATATCAACATATCCACCTAATACTACTTGCAAACTAATTAACTTATTACATTACATCATATTGAGTTGTACCATATAGACCCTTATCCAATATTGATAACAATTTTCATCTATGACTATTAGTAATATCATAAGGGTGGGTGTTGATTCATCTTTCCATAATAACCATTTAATTCAATTAACTTAATAGGTCATAAAATATCATGAACTCGTCGACATAGTTTTTAAGTTGTGACACCTCAAGTCTTTATTCCATAGGGTCTTAGATTATCTTAATGTAATTTTGAACATGATGCTTAGCACAAAAATGACTAAAATATACATTAGTCTTAATAATATTTTAGGTTCATTGTCAATCAATGCATACTTATATTCCAAAACCTTTTGACCGTCATTCTATTATAAGGTGTCTCATAATAGTATATAATTCACAAGAGATAGAATATAACATCTCATCTCCTTTATCCTTATAGACATAACTATATTCATGTTATTAAGATTTACAATAATGTACTAGGGAAGGGGTCTTACATTGGTGTGGATCTAGGTGGGTGGGAGAACCCAAAAATTAAAAACTATAAATTCTAAAATATATGCAAAGATTTTGTGATTATTTACATTTAGGGTTTCCTCACCATGAGAATTAATTACTGTGGAAAAAGGATGATCCACACGGATTCTATCAGGATGATAAAGCCACCAAGGATGGGTGTTGTGAATAATCATAATGACAATTTCCTTGCACTTTATTCCATGCACAACTGACAATAGTTAATTCAATGGGAAAGATACCATTCACACGTGCTCAAGCTTAAGGGGGATTGGAAATTGTGAAGCCTTGTGATTTTATGATGGGAATCAATTGCTTTCTTAGACTCATTTTTAGCATTATATATTTAAACTACTTTTGCTTTCAAGTTTATTCCCCAAATAAGGGGATGTTAGTGCAAACTAAGGATTTAGTGATCGAACTTGGTGAAGACATGGGTGCTAGGGATTGCATTGAACCATATAAGATTAAGGATTGTATTAGGGTTAGTGAGGTGGTATGGATCTATCTAAAAGAAAGTGGATTGTTTTCATTCATGAAAGGCATTGAAGGGTATGATGAGCATGTATCCTTCGGTAAAAGTACAAAGTTATCTCACCTTTTAGATTGACTTATCTGCATGACTAAATTTGAGTATTTCTATCTAAATTTTTTTTTTTTTTTTCAAACATATGATCTAGATAAATTCATTGTAGCTAACTTATATATGGTCTCACACTTTTCCAATTGGAAATGTCTATTAAATGCATGTTTTATACTAGTTTGTATCCAAATACTAAAGAAATAGAATTATTTTAGAAAAGTGACATTTCAATAACTCCTATTTTTATGATTTTTTTTAATAACATATAAATACCATTTTATAGAGCTCAAAGCCAAGAATATTCTCATATAGAGTTTATAGTGTTTTAATTAGATATAGTATACTATAATTTAAAAAATTCTACAAGCACATATTTTAACACTCACAAAGATGTCAAATTTGAGAAAGAAAAAAATATTAAATCATTTTTTAAAAAATTAAAAATTATATGACGTTCTAGAGGAGAGGGTCTTCTTCAAGAATGTATAGTTTTTGTCTTGGTTAGAATAGAATAATTTTTAAAAATGTGGTGGGAGATGAAAACTATTAATTTTAGGTGACTTGAAATTTGAATCATTATAAAAGAGAAAATATAGGTCTAAAGCCATTTTTAAAAAAATAGCTCTAGCTATATATGTTATCTATAACATAGTCTACGATCAAAGTGAAATAAGTTTATTTCCATATAGTTTTGTTGTGGGAACTAGACCCCTAATTTTTAGTGTTTTTCAATAGCTAAGAAATTTCTATAAAAATTAACAAAATATATCAATTCTTATTCCATATAATTATTAAAAATTATAATCATAAATTTTATCCATTTCTACATATTTCATTAGTTTACTTCATCTTCAAATTCAAAATAATAATACTAATTTTATGTCATTGAAGGTGAACAATTATAATTTTGTTAGCCTTTTCCTTTACAAAGGGGTGATATGGGTTTGTGATTTTACCCCCTACAATTAGTTAACACCTAGAATAATAGGAAAGTGAAGATTAATGGGGCAGTTTTTGAAATTACAGAGGACCTCATCATGATAGTTGGTTGGTTGTCTCTCAAAGGTAGGAGTAGGCATAAAAAGGTCAGAGTTTCTAATGAAACATGCTTGAGAAAGTTTTTTCCATGCTAAGGAGGATCCTGTTCACAAGTGGAGTGGATTAAAGTGGGAGGACCTACCCAAACCTTGGGACATAGTGTGCTACATCATTATGTGCTACATTACACTCACAAACTAGTCCTAAGTGGTGTATTATTACCACTTTATGAACCAAGACTTGATTTCCCTCCTGCATCTTACTTTTCATTTGATGGAGGATAGTGTGTTTAATGTTAGGAAAATGAGGGAGGAAGGAAGACCCTTTTATATCCTACACCAAGACTTCATGTTTAAACTCTATAAGTTCCAACTTTCCCTCAACCCTCTCTTCTTATTAATCCCATTGCCATTGTTACTCCTTAAGTCTCCACAAACCCTAACCCTGATTCATCCTTGAAGAAGGTGGACAAAAAGGCCTTGATTACTAGGAAAAACATCAACATTATTGACCCTAATAACAATATTAGGTAGAGTAATAAAGCTACCAGGAGATCCTATAGAAGGCCTAAAATGGAAAAATTTAAGACACCCTTCAAACAAGAGGTGAATTCTAAATCTACAAAGAGTGAAAGGATATAAACTAGGAGGAAGAGGAAAGTTATACATCCTAGATTTGAGAGTAAGGATGTGCCAAGCCCTTCCCACATTTTGAACACCTTAGAAGTCAACCCATCCAAAAATTAAAGCCTAGGGGAAGATATTACCTCGCCTATGAAAGATGTTACTAAGGGTGGGGGAAGAAATGGCATCATAGCCATGGGAAAGACCAAAGTAAAGCTTAGTTGCATAGGCTAGATAAATCAATGCATAACCTAGATGAAAATTAGGAAGCCTTGTGCCAAAAATTTGGAACCCTTGCTAAATTCTCTAGAAAGTTCATGCATTTAGTAGGCACCACTTTGTACTTTCTATAGGTGAAAAAAGAGAAGAATGAAGTCGAAAAAGAGAAAGAGACCACTTGCTCCCTCTATAGCTTCCTGGTAGATGATTGGTTCAAGACTCTGGTGGAGAAACCCATCAAGGAGGAGGTGGAGAAACTAGCCATGGAGGAACCTGATGAGGAGGGGGAGGACCTAGAGGAGAAAGAGGGGAACTAACCCTTGTGCTTTTATTTCTTTTTCTTTTTATTATGTTATGGTTAACTATGAACTCTATGCCCTATGTGGAATTTTTCTTAATGTTGATATTAATCATTTTAACAAAACACCTATAATTTATGTTGATGGGTTACGTTTTGGTATAGCATGTTTGATACTAATATTATAAATTACCCTATTATGGCATTAACTATTAAGATGTTTTTCATGTCCAGATAAGGTATTGGTTAGATATTAGGGGGTAACTATTGGCTGGTCTCCAACCTTTTGTACTATGAGGTCACCCCCCTTCTTTTTGGCTTCTATCTAATACATCAAAAATATGTTATGTTTTTATGAAAAAACCTTTTTTTGTAAACCCACATTTCTAGATTAGGTAAAAAATCCACTAGGCATGCCATTAGAAGCCATTTGATATTTTTGGAGAGGAATTATATAATAGGGATAATAGGATGAAGTGGTCCAAAGGAAATCATGTCGAATTCAAAGGATTTAGGGAGTCTACATTTTGGGATAGGTGAAAGATAAAAAATAATGGAGGTTAGGATAGGTTTAGAACCCCTAGCAAAAAATACTCTTAGATCTCTCTACAAATCATTCAATATAGGGAAAGACCCTAGGGTTAAATCTCAAGCTAAACAAAGGAGAAAGAAGGTATGGAGAGTGAAGGATGTGAAGAATAGAGATAAAATTGATGTTCTTCCCAAGCAACTATAGGGGCAAGAGGGAAATACACTTTCAAGTGCCAAGAATTTATCACTTAGTATCCTCAAAGGGTAGAATGGGAAGTTGGATGTCACATTTCCTAGAGATCTTCTATAATCTCATATACCACTACTTAGAAAATTATCATTAATCTATAAGATTGATGGAGAGGGGGTACAAAAATAAAAATTAAACCATTGGTTTTGGAGAACTAGAAAGTTATTAAGGAGGTGTTTCTTTTATTTTGGTCCCTCTATCTTTATAGTTCTATTCACTTTGAAATGCTTTAGAGATTTGGTTATCCTCTTAGGGTTGGTTATATTTGGGGTATGGGATTTTATTGTCTTAAAATGGAAGCACTTCCATGATAAGAGTATTTATCCATTTGAGTAAGAGGTTTGGGGTAATGTTAAGAACCTTGAATAGGTCTTGCATGTATCTAGTTATTCCCCCCTATTCTGCTTCTCTTCCCCTATTTCCATCCTCTTTCTAAAAATCTTTCTCTAAGAAACTAAATAATTTGACTTTTTGGGTCAACGATGACCTAAAGGATCAAGGTTGACCTCAAACTAGACCTAGGTCAAGCATGAACTCAACCCTAACCTAGGGTAGAGTTGACCTTGACCCTAACCCCAGGTTCAAATTTAAAATTCCAGAGGTTTCAGGATATCGAGCTTCAAAAATTTTCATGTTCCCACTTTTGGGACAACTGTTTCAAGTTTCAAAATGGTAAACTCATAAATTTCATTTAATCTAGGTCCATTTCTAGGGGTTAAGGTTAATTGGGATTTAATTCTCCAACATTGGCCTCTTTAGAAGTTTGTCCCCTAGATCACTATATAAGGAAGCCTCCTCCTCTCATTTTCTCTAACAAAAAACTAGAAGAACCATAAGCTAACTATAGTAAGAAGATATTATAAGACCCATTTTCAAGAATTCAATCCTCAAATTCATCAAGGAGATCCACTATTAGCCATTAAAGGATGCAATCTCTATGGAGCCCTCTTGTTGAAGATTTCTCCATCCACATTCATTCAAGTCTCTTCCTATCCTAAGATCCATAAAAGTTTGGTGTTGAAGATTTAATGTCATTGATTTGAGATATCCTACATTCATTTCTATATTCATTTGGAGAATCCATACTTGTATATTCATGGATTTGAATCCTTCACAAGGATTTCAACATAAGAAAGGTGAATAGTTCCATTTACTTTGTTTATGCATATTGCAATTTAAATTACATTTCAAGGTTGATTCCAAATTGGGATTTGACCAAGGGAAACCTCCCATCAAAAATAAATAAAAATAAATTCTTTTAGATACAAGTACTGGACAAAAAATTGAAGTTTAGATTTGGATACCCTTTTGAGATCCGTAAACAAAATTTCTATCAGAGCAATGCAAGTCAAGCTCAACTTTTTGGGGTAAGATTGTGCCCTGCTATCCTACCCTTAGATGGACAATTTTTTTTGGGTTTTCTCTATCTTAGCATTTCTAGTCTAGAGCAAGTTGCATAATTCCCCAAAACTGTGGATAGACATTAGAAATCAGCATTTTCTAGATTTTCCCTACTCTAGGGTTAGTATTTTACTTCTATTTATTCAAGATCTCAAGTCCATAATTTCTATAGCATATTATAGGATTTCCTCCTTTCTTCATATTCTCCATTGTTTAATTCATTGGTGCATTGATCACTTCTTTGTGATGAATCCATTTGGATCTTTCCTTTTGAGATTTTGGATTAATGATAGATCCTATATTCCCCATCTTACGTTGTATATTTACCCCATCCTATTCATATTCCATCAATCACACATTTTCTTCTATTCATTTTGGTGAACTCAACACACTGACCCTCTTTTATTTTGTGGAAATAAATACCCTATTATATTTTGTGGTGTTAGATTTCCTTTTATTTTATCTTGTTGGTGATAGATTTTTCTTTTATGTTAAATGTTGTATGCTAATTAAATTTCTTGCATCTATATTTCAAAAGTACAAAATAAGTAAATTTTCAAGCTCTCTTCAAAAGAAAAAAAATTCATGCTTTATGTTTTCTTACTTTAGTTCATTTGCATCACATTGGTTTATGAGCTTTACTACTTCTATTCCTACTTCTAGTATTCTAGTTTGATAAAGTCATAGACTTATGGGTGCCTTTGATCCTAAGTCTTCCTCTCCTTTCCTTAGGATCCTAGATGATAATTTTATTAATCCTAATTCCAATCCTATTATGGAGAAAAAATCTTCTGACATATCTCATGACAAGATAAATGATTCTTTAAGAGTTCCTCTTGAACAAGTCTAAAAACTTTCAACCAAACTTGATAAAATGGGTAATTGGCTCATTCAAAAAAACCATAATCAAGATTCTATTTAAGCTATAGAGGCTCTTAAGAAAGTTCTTCATGATAGTGATCAAGGTGTTAAACTCTTGCATGTTATTACTCACCTTGTGCATTCAAATGTTAAATCTCAAGAGGCTCAAGATTTAGGGTTGATTCCTCCTATCACTAGTGTAGAAAATTCTTCTATTCCTTTACCTTAAATTCCTACCTATACTCCTTCATTGGTGACTACAACAATTCCCTCTATTCCTATGAGTGTCCCTTATTTGTCCCTTCCTACATCACAACCTTCTTATCATATTGTTCCTTTTACTTATTCTACCAATTTTAGTTTCAAGTGTTTCTCTAGTTGTGTCTTCCATTCCTACAGCTTCTTGCACTTTACCTAGTGTTTCTAATGTTTCTATTCCTCTTATTTCCTCTCATGATTCAACAATTATCAGTTTGGCTCAAACTATGTCATCTTTACAATAACAACTTGCATCCTTGACTCAAAAAAAGTTTAGTATTCCTACATGTGACATTGGAAGTCCTTTGTGCTAGGATATCATTCATACTCTCATTCCTCAAAAATTTAATATGCCTCATCTTGAGAATTACAATGGTAAGGGAGATCTTTTTCATCATGTTAAAACATTTCAAATTTGTTGTAGTGATTATGCTCATGACCATAGGATTTTAGTCAAGTTGTTTGCTAGAACCTTTTACGACAAGGCCTTACAATGGTTTTGTTCATTGACTCCTTATTCTATTGATTCATTTCCACAACTTGCCAATGCTTTTATTCAAAAATTTCTAAACAACATTGGCACACAAGTGTCTTTGATTGATTTGATGTGATACATTATAAACAAAGTGCTAAGGAAAATTTGACTGAATTTATTGGTAGATTTAAGCATTTACATGCTAAGAATTCCTATCCTATCCTGATATTGATATTTAATGTATGTTTATTTCAGAATTTGCAAAAGGATATTAGAGATAAGATTATGTTTACTGAATTTACCTCTTTTCAATAACTTTGTGCAATGCTTCATCATTATCAATTACAAGTGAGTCAATTTGAGAAGAACACTCCAATGGCTCTTGTTCATATTGATAAAAGTAATGCTACTCTCAATCCAAATAAATTTCAAAAATTTAACAATGATGTCAAGATAAACAAACAAGGGAATGCAGTTGCTAATGAAGTTGTTGTTGCATCTCAGAATGCTACTTCTACATCCACTACTTTTTGATTAAATTGTATGTTTACTCCTCTTTCTGAATATTTACATTCTACTATGAATAGGTTGTTAACTACTAATATGATTACTTTACCTCTTATTTGACTTCTTTTACCCACTACAATTGCATCTAAATCCTTTGATCTTAAAGCTTTTTGTCAATAACATCATCAAAATGGTCATGATACTGAGAAATGTTATTCTTTAAAATATAAGGTTCAAGACTTAATTGACACTAATGCCTTATTTTTTGATAATATTGATGGTGGTGAGAATAAATATGTTTCTCCTACTATTCAAAATCTTCAAATATATATATGAATCCTTTACCTCAACATGATACTAATACCATTGCTCAGCCATCTTCTATGGATATTGTGTATTATTCAAACATGGATGATCTTAATCACATTGTCGATCAAGTGGAGCATGTTTTTCAATCTATATCTCCACCTCAACTTCAATCTCAAGTTCCATCTCAACCTCAACTAAAACCTAATCCTAAATTGAAGACTCAACCTAAACATTGACGTCAACCTAAGAATAAAAGACCTTGGGAACTTTTGATTACCTTTGATGATTTTGAGACTATTAAAGCTCTCAATGATCCACTTTATGTTTATGCCAAGATTTCTCAGATGCCTACTCATGGTTGTCTTATTGATCCTACATCCTTAGTGTTGGGACTCAAAATTGAAAGCATTGATTTTGAGTACCATTGAAAGATCAAGTCCTATAAATGCTTTTCAATGCAAGTGTACTCGACTGTACTTTTGAGGCCTAAGAGGTGTTTAATGTTTCTAACACCTTGCGTTCAATATATCCACTTTTTTGATGATGATAAATTACCATTCTAATTCATTTTGTGAAGTCTTATTTTTAGCAATGTCCAATTCTCCATTTTTGCCTGTCAAACAGCAACAGGAGGTCATGTTTGCAATTGAATATCTTGCATCCAATCATGTTTCATGACTCACCACTTTGGGAGTGTTTAGTGTCCATACTAGAGAAGCTATGATTCATATTTTGAGTCATTTTGAATCCGTTTGACTAGGTTTCCAATCCCTCAAAGTTAGTCATTTATTGTTGTCATGCTGATGTGAATTGTTCAAAATTTTGGGAAGTCCTGTTTGACTTGTTATAAATTTGACCAAGTTGACCAAAATGATAAATTTCATTTTACATTACATTCTAGTGGTCAAATAATTCCTATTTTTCAATTTTGAACTTATGATGAATCCATTTGATCAGTTTTCAAATGCAATTCCAAATGCAACTTGTAACTTTTTACTGGTGTCAAGAAGTGTAGATTTGTCAGAAACCCTATTCATGATGTCATATCTTGAAATCTATGATAGGTGAGATCAAATAGATTATACCACTATGTTCTACTCCAAAATAATTTAAGTGTGCCAATTTGCAAGTCTTGATGAATCCATCTGCACACTTTCCTAGGTCCATTCCATTTGCAAAAAATGTTTTTTCTGACATTGTTTCCAATCTTCAAATTCTAAGTAGCCCACTTTGACCGCTCACCAAATGCATCTTGTTATTGATCATGAGCCAAAATCCCATATTTATACTCTCCTCATGAAATTGAACCAATTACCTAGTTTTTGTTTCCCCAAGTGTCAGTTTGCCCAATTTTCAAAGCCAAATCTGAACATGTTTTACTATTTTCTAACATGTTTGTGTGCAAGCAGTTCTAAAAGGGAAACTTCAATAGTCAATATCTTTTGATTGAGAATTTTTCATGAGATTAAATTCAATGGGGTAGGAGTGTGTGGAATAGAGAATCAATATGTTCAATTTCAGAGCACGATTAGGTGTTTTGATCAGTTTTTAAAGCTAGTTGACAGATGCTATTAGTAGAAAATCATAGTTCACAAAAAGATGTAAAATGAGGCTTAAATTTATTGCCAACAATTGAAATTTTTTCAAATCAATGCTAGGAGGTGAATGGGTTAGTTTTAAAAGATTAGATGTTTGAAAATAAAAATTTATTTAGCCGGACTTGCTTTGGAGCCCGGTTGATTCCATCAGTTTTGATGATGGGTTTCCAAACCAAAGACTTTTTAAAATATCATAATCACCTTAATTATTAATGATTGGTATATAAAATGTGTCAAGATAACATAGGAGGTGAAAATGCAACATTTCTTGAAGCCAAACCATTAGTATAACAACATTATACAAACATGATAAGCTTATTTTCTTATGAATTCAATTGACATAAAAGAGGGACATTTTAAACCTACCAATGTCTATGGACTTGACATCATGACCAAACTTCATCAAAGGAACTGAGCATGGAAAAGAAATATGATTGCAAGGAGGTTTATTTGACAAGTCATGAATACTTCCATATATAGGACAATAATTATATACAAAGTTGGGAGTCATCCAACAAATCCACCAAGCTTTTGTTGATAGCTGTGATCATCTAGTGAACCATACATTCTATTAAGAGTTCCTATTCCCATTTTTTCCTCCATAACACAAGGCTGAGCCTCACTTGCAAAGAGAAAAGGGGGTGTCCAACTAAATATTCCAATATTAACTAACAACAAACACCATTTTAGACTTATCAAATAATAACTTGACCAAAAAAATTCCTCTAAGCATAGAGAATTTGATAAGCATGAGACTGTCAAATCTCTCTCAAAATCACTTGGAGGGCTCAATATTAGTTTCTTTGGGGAAAATATCAATCCCTAAGCCAACAAGGACAAGTTTTTATAGTAAATTGAGCATAAAATCTATTGACTAATTTCCATTCACTCCCCGTGATGAGAAGTATTTTTAGAGAGAGCCTTATTCATACATTAATAGATGAAAGCCTAGATAAAGATGTGTTAAGCATGATTATAGGCATGGGAAAGGTATGCCTTGGTGGGATGATGAGACAAAGGAACTTGTAGATTATGGAGAATGTCTATGCCCACAAATGTGTTGCCCCAAAGTTTTGAGAATTTCTAAAAAGGGATACGCCATGGGAAATGTGACAAAGATTTCTCATTATAGAGAGGGTGGATGAATGTCAGTGATGAAAGCCCATAGCATGGGTAAGAAGGAAAAGAGGATCATGTTAGATAGAAGCTGACAATCTGGGGAATCCCACACAAAGGGAGAACTCCACATAGGGAGGAGAGTCCACATGCAAGGAGGTGGCAGTGGATAAGTTGCAACAACGTGAGGTAGGGAGAATCCAAATAAAGGGAGAAGCTTACTATTTGAGGCAGAGAAAAATGCATGAATGGTGGCACTGTTGATAACAAAAATCCATGTCAAGATGTATATGGAGGTTGCTCAAGTCAGAAGAAGACCCACGCATAAAGAAAGAGCCACTAGATTTGAAACAAAGAGGTTGTTGCATGAAGAAGTTGTAGCGTAAAGAAGAGGAAACCCACAACCTTCAAGGAATCTTAAACCAAGGATGGACTAAAATATGCACAAGGTCTCATGGAATTTATAGATTTTCCTGAGCACATCATTGTAAATGTTGAATCGTTCAGTATGTCAAACTTGGAAAAAGTTTTTCTAAAATACCAAGCTACAAATGAAGGAGCTAGACATCATAAGAAGGAGAGGGACTAACTTGGATTTACTTGGCTTGGTCAGGATGTTCTATTGCAAGAGAATGTGATGTCTACATTTAGGGGAGTAGAGTCTTCCATATAAAAAAAGCCTTCACTCACTCTCAATACAATGTGCTCCATATTTGTTGTTCTGAATACCTTCATTGACATGGTCAAAGGAAAGCTATGAATTTGGGTCTTATAACATTCAGTAGCATATGCAAGAAGTTCATGACCATGGCATTCAAGGAGGAGGTGGCATGTGAGGGAAGCTACTATAACTAGGTAGTGAGGCAACAATCAAAATTTAGAAGCCATCGAGTGAAGAAGAGATGAGATTTTAAATTGCAAATTCTATGTAAAAGAAAAAAATGAGAAGCCTTTATCCCAAATTCACCATGCTAGGAAACTTTTATGTCTTTATATACAACAACACTCACTTTCTAAGTGCTTGAAAGAAATGGGCTTTTGGAAGCTGCGAAGTGCACACTTGGGGCCTGTGGTTGGCAAGAGAAAAGACCAAATAAATTTTAGACAAAACTACAATCCAAAGGATGACATCATGATGATGTGGCACCAAATGAACAAATGCATATGATGATGACACGTGGCCACATCCAATGGTTGGTGCTTCCCCACTTTACAGAGCTACATGGAGTTTAGATGAAGTGAGCAAGCACCTAGGCGCCACATGGTAGTGGGCTCGGATTAGAGGTGAGGTGGCATACCCAGTCAACATGGTGATTGTGCAAGAGTTTGACCAATCAAAGGTTGACACATGGTAGTCAACCAAGAGGGTTGAACCAGACAACATAATAAGCAAAAAATTCAAAAATGCTAAAAAGTGATTTTTAATGTTTTTTCAAAAGGTGTGTGCAAAGATTTTAAATCTTTAAAGGGTTTATCCTAAAGTTTAATCTTTAGGAATTTTTAAATTTTTGAAAGAATCAAGTGTAGACAAAGAGACATAGTAAGGGGCATTTTTTTCAAAATGAGATTCAAGGAGTTTCCAATAACCAAATATAGGTTTATTATATATCATCAGAACTGGGAGAAGATGAATTTTTTGATTATGGAGTTTGTTTTCACATAGAAAGTCACTAATTCAAGTTATAGGCAGAAATGTAAAATTTGGGCCTTCTCAGTGAAATGGGCAAAAATTGAAAATACAATTACATGCTTGGTAATACATTATAAAAATTTAGTTGGAGTCAATTTTGGTCACCTTCAAAGTAGTTTAAATCCAAATTTTTACCAACATTTCACGATGTAGCTCAGTTATTTTGGTGACACAAAGATTTTCATCATTTAGTAGAGATATTTCCAAGTTTGCTACAAGATAGTGATGAAAACTAAATCAAATGAAATGGATAGAGATATGAAAGGTTTTTCACAATAGTAGAGGATGGAATTTCAAGTGGACACATGTTGTCTTTAGATCTGATCTGGGAGTTCACTACTTGACTATATCTTCTTCTTTCTCATCCATTGTAAGGGTTGGCAATTTTCTTTATGATACCAATAGGGTTCTAGTGTTCTACTATGAGACTAGGTTGTTGTTGGTTTTACTTCTTGACTAATTGAGAAGAGCTTTAGTAGTGAAGGCCACGACATCCACTCTTGTGCAAATTTCATTTTCATTTTATGTCTTATTTTTCTACAATAAATTGAAATTAATGATAGATGAAATAACATATCTTGAGTTTCATTTAGTTTTACCAATTGATGTATTTAGTCTTTCCAAGAATGAATACAAAGGTTATTTACAATGTATTATCTATGTTCTCTTGTTTTGTCTCCTAATTCTTCATATGCTATTAACTTTGTAATTAAATGAATAAGGTTCATTTGATTTAAGACATCTTGGATGAGTTGTGTATCAGATTTTTTGTTGCTTTTGATTCAAGGAGTTAAGTAAATGCTTCAATGATCTGATAGGGTTTTTGGGTGTATAAAGGGGATGCTAGTAAGAATGGAATTTGGGGATTTCAATTGATAAACTTAATTGTAAGACAATCAAGTTAGGTCATCCTGCTAGTACTGACTCTATGTTTCAATGGATAAGGCACTAATCACTAAATTAGATGCAAGCTTAGATGAAGGTTATTTGTACAAATCATTTTATTCAAATAAATTCAATATTTCACATTTTGTAGTGGGCTAAAAGGAATTAACCCTCACTTAGCTTGTGGATTCATAGGTTATGATTTGTAGCTATCTCATTCCTATGTTATTGCATAAGTATCAGAAGATAAAAGGGTTTCATCTGTTGTTAATAGGTTCAGATTATATGTTCAATTGCACTGGTACCATATATTAGAACCTCAAGGTTAACCCACCTAGGTTTTGCAGAGCCTGAAGTGAAGGAGTTATGCCTTATAGTTGGCCCAAGATTGTAGTCAAGTGCATCTATCATAGGAATTTTCTAGCCTTAGATGTATTGGTCTAGTTTCTTGGTTAATTTAAAAACTGTTAAATCAAGAGCCAACAATTAGTCAATGTTATTATTGAGGAAAATATTTTTATGAAAAATTTGCAATGTGATTCTTATGATATATCTTATGTGCGGATTCAAACTTTTAATGGTTTTCTTTATCCATCATTTGGTTCTATTAATTTATTGGTTGAACTTTGTGGTAAAATTGTGAACACTACCTTTTTTGTTGTTCCTACTTCTAATTGGTTTCAAGTTGAGCTTGGTTCACCATGATTACACACCATGCATGCTCTCTTTTTTACCTATCCATAAATGTCTTAATTTTCTTTATGATGAAGAATTGAAGATAGTTAATCATTGTTTATATCACCCTTCTAGGCCTAGAGACTATGCTACCCTTGGCTTATTTTGGCCTTCATTACCTAATTCATGTCCTTCTCAACGTGATAATATTTTCTACTCATATCAATCCTATAAGCATCATAATATTCTTGAGCTAAGCTTACCTCATATGGATCCTAATCACATTTTTTTGCCTTCACCTTACATACCTCCTTTATCTATAGCTTCTACATCTATTAATCAAGCTCCTACTATTGCTTGTCTATTTGCTAATAATCCTATTAATCCTCCTATAGAACTTGTGAAGGATCCAATAATTTCTCCTCCTAGTTCTCAACATATTTCAAACAAGACAAAACATAATCAAGAATTTTGTAAGAAGCATCATGCGCAAGCTAAAGCTCATAATCTTATTCTTCAAAAATCTTTACCTTCTTTGGATACAACTATGCATGATGTGTTAGAAGAAGTTAATGCTAATAATGATGTTAAGATGCATGATTATGATGATTGCATTAATATCTTAGATCCTATTTTGATTAACCTATATGAAAAATATACTATTTATAATACTAATGATGTTAATGATGAATATGAAACTATTGACATTGGCATCGATTTATCTAATATGCTTTCCTCACAATTGACACTTACACCTAGTATTAAACATTGTGATTCTCAAGAGGACCCTTGTCTGGAACTCGCTATTATTCCTATTATGTTTGATATGGTCCCTCTTGTGAGTTACCCACCTTCCCTAAATGATATAGAATGAGATGGGAAGAGTAGACAGTATGCTTGATTGGCTTGTCCTTTACGATATCTTTTTGTGCACTTGTTTGTTATATTGTATTTTTTCCATGACATGTTTGCTAAATGTTGATTATATTATTTTATATGACCTTTGTTTCTCTATTAGTGCAAGGTGATAAAGGAATTGAACCTTTTGTACTATTACTCTATATGTATCTCTATTCTTCCATATATTATTTCATGTTATGTTGTACCTGTGCTATTGTTTGTATATGTTTCCTTGTGTAATCTTATTGGATCCACAACTTTCTAGCACTAATTATTTAGTGTCCAAGTCATGGTCTAAAAACATTCTTCTTCATATCTATTTTGTGATATTTCCTCCTTTGTGATTGTAGTTCTACTTTCTTTGGGGAATGATGCCAATTCATTTGCAATAATATCACACACACACACACACACACACACACACAAAATAATCTTATGATCATACTAACCCTATGACTTGTAGATCCCTTCTATGTTCTTTGTATGTTTATGTGGTACTTCCCTTGATTTGTCTTCACTTGGGACATTTCATAGTGGAAATAGAATCAGTGGAGTTTTTATGTTTCTGTTAAATCCATTGCTCTAGTTAAAGTGTTAGAAATGGCTTTAACATGGGCGCATACACTCTTCTCAAATATTGCACACACACACTTTTTGATACACATATATTATTATTCAAGATACATTTTCTCCCTTTTTGGATTAGTGACTAATCTTTAAAGCACAAATTTATATTTAGGATCTGTTGATCCCTCTAGTTTCAAAGTTTTTTATCCCTTAAGGTCAAAGGTGTCCTTATAATTGGATCTCTTTATTTTTTGGGTTTTACTCTTATGGAATAGAATATTCTTGAGGGTGAATCTTTAATGGTTGACTAGTGAGGAGCCACATTCACTAGCTGCTTCAATTCCATCTTTCCAATCATGTTGTTTCCTTGTGTGGTTCACAATGAGATATAAGTTCTTGTTGGTTGAGATAATCACACTCTTTCTCTCTTTCTCTTTTTCTAGAGATGTCTCTCTTATTGTGATCTTGTACTTGACAAAAACCTGATTCCTTGGGGGCTTGAGAATTTATTTATCCCTTTGATTTTAATAATATTATCTTTTCATTATGATCTCCTTTACCAAGAGTTTGTGTCAATTCCACACTCTTGCTAAAGCGGGGGCTTAATATATCATCTTAAAATGTAAGCACTTCCATAATAAGATCATTAAGCCCTATGCGTAGGTGGTCTAGGGCCATGTCAAGAGCCTTGAATAGGTCTTTGCATGGAACTAGCTATTTCCCCTATTCAAAGTTTATCTAAGAAACTGAAGACTGACTTTCTCGGCCAATGATGACTTGAAGGTTCAAGGTCAACCTAGACCTTGAACTAGGTCAAGGAAAACCTCAACCCTAATCAAGGACAGAGTTGACCTTGACCTTGACCTTAGGTTCAAGTTTCAAGTTCTGGTGGTTTTAGGATATTGAGCTCTAGAAAGTTACATTTTTCCATTTTTGGGTTGGCCGTTTCAAGTTTCAAAATGGTAAACTCTTAAATTTCATTTAACTAGGTCCATTTCTAGGGGTTAAGGTTAATTGGAATTTAATTCTCCAATGTTGGCCTCTCTAGAAGTTTGTGCCCTAGATCACTAAATAAGGAAGCCTCCTCCTCTCATTTTCTCTAATAGGAAACTAGAAGAACCATAAGCTAACTAGAGCAAGAAGATATCAAATGATCCATTTTGATGAATTTGAGCATCCAATTCATCAAGGAGATCCATTATTAGTCATTGAAGGATTTAATCTCTATGGAGCCCTCTTGTTGAACATTTCTCCATCCACATTCATTCAAGCCTCTTCCTATGCTAAGATCCATTCAACATTGGTGTTAAAGATATAATGCCATTGATTTGAGACATCTTGAATTCATTTCTATATTCATTTGGAGCACTCATACTTGTGGATTCAAGAATTTTAATCCCCCACAATGATTTCAACATAAGAAAGGTGAATAGTTTCATTTACTTTATTTATGCATATTATAATTTCAATTACATTTGAGAGTTGATTCTACACTAGGGTTTCACCAAGGCAAACCCCCCATCTCAAAAAAAAACCATTTTTCTTGCAAGTATAGGTACAAGATGGAAAATTGAAGTTCAAATTTGGATACCACTTTTGGGGAACTTAAGAGATCCATGAATAGAATTTCCATTAGAGCAGTGCAAGTCAAGGTCAATTTTTTGGGGGTAAGATTATTTCCTACTATCTAGGTCAAGGTTGACCTACCCTCAGAAGGACAAAATTTTTCTAGGTTTTCTCTGTCTTGGAATTTCCAGTTTGGAGTAGGTTGCAAAATTCCTCAAAACTATGCACAAACATCATAAATCACCATTTTCCATATTTTCCCTACTCTAATGTTAGTATTTTCCTTATATTTATTCAAGATCTCAAGTACATAATTTCTATAGTACATTATAGGATTTCCTTGTTTCTTCATATTCTCCATTGTTTGATTTATTAGTGCATTGATCACTTCCTTGTGATCAATCCATTTGGATATTTCCTTTTGGGAATTTGAATTAAAGATAGATCCTATATTCCCCCTCTTACATCATATATTTACGCCATCCTATTGATATTCCATAAATCACACATTTTCTTCTAGTCAAGAATTATTACCCTTCCATATGATCCTAAATTTAAACTAGATGCCCTAGTGTATGGAAATATGATGTTAGTGTTATGTAATTCTAACTTGCATGCAAATTGACTTCAAGTTATGATCCATGATTTTGGGATCAACATTTTCTTTCTTATGGTCTATTTAGTTTATATTTTCATAATGGCAGGACATTCCTCTTTCTCCTCAACCATAATCTATTGTTATATATAGTAGTTTTCAATATTGTAATTATTTAAATTTTCATTCATGTGGTATATGAGGACTTTTTCAATACTCTATTTTCTTTTTTTTAATTCTAAAATTATGGTTTAAATTCCTAGTTATATCTATGTTGGAAATTTAACATGGTATCACTGCATGGTTACTAGGAAAAATATATATGGTATTGGAGATTAGATTCATTGGTCAAAATGGAATTTTTGATCTCTATTTGTCTTACTCCATACCATTAATTTGAATAGAAGCTACCAATTCTACTTAGGCCCATAAGAAGAGGCTTGCACATGAATATCACAATATTAGAAGTTGGAACTGATTCTACAATAGAGATAGGTCAAGATTATAGTCTCTTCACATGGATCTTTCCTTTATTTTCTCTCTAGTGTCACACTATTTTGTGGATTTGTCATGCCTCTTAATGTGAATTCTTCCTTTGCTTCCATATTTGATCAGATTTATAGATGATTGGCACTTGTATTTTAAATCTAAAATTTATTCTTGCATGGTAGAGTAGTGTTGTTAGGGTCACTTGTACATAATCATGCACTAGCTAAATCCTTGAATGATAAATGTTTTTAATTTGTTTTTCCATCTACACTTTTTTTGAGGGGGATATACAAATTATTGCCTATTGTATCTTTGATTTGATTGACAAATTTTTTGCCTTTGTTTTCCATCTCTTCATTGATTAAGTAGTGTCATTGCAGGAAGTCATGTAGAATGATACTGATCTTCATCTTAATTTTAGATGAGGTTCTCCATTCAACACCTTGGTGGTTATGATCTAACAGATGCCTACAAATTTTCATGGCACATATTTTCTCTCTATAAATTTTGAGGGTCGGGGGGGGGGGGTTATTCTCACTTGGTTTTCCCTCTTTCATCCTTTCTCTATTAGCTTATATTCTCCTTAGTTATAATTATGGGGTGTTAGTGTTATTTAATTCTAATGTGATGTTACCTTCTTATTTGATCTCATAAGTTACATATGTTAAGTGGTGATTTGCATGAAAATTGACTTCAAGTTATGATCCATGATTTTTGGATCAACATTTTCTTTCTTCTTGTCTATTTAGTTTACATTTACATATTGAAGGAAATTATTCTTTCTCATCCACCATAATCTTCTATACAAAGTAGTTTTCAATATGGTAATCATTTAATTCTTCATTCATTAAATATAAGGAGTTTTTGAGTACTCTATTTTCTATGTTTTAATTCTAAAATTATGGTTTCAATTCCTAGCTAAATCTATGTTGGAAATTTAAGGTATATCTCTTGGATATCCTTGTTGAACCTTCCATTAGGATATCGAGACCTAGTTATCATAGATATTCTTACAAAATAAATGGGCATTTTTGTGAAACATGACATAATCCCATTTGAAAATGTTCATTTGTTAGTAAGAGTTTGTGTATTGATAAGAACATCTTAAACTTTCCTGATATCTTTGTCTTTATCTTCTAAGTAGGGTTTATAGAGGCATGAAGTAAAGGTACAAGATGTCAAAATGGTGGATGCATATTCTCTCATTTTTGGATCACTATAATATATAATATTGTGGTTAATATCTTGATTGTGCATTGTTTTGTGAAGATCACTCTATGAATGTTTGTAAATGTAGGATGTTTTAAGAATCTTGATTTAATATTTTAATCAAATATTTTAGATGGGGATGAGTTGCAAGTTTCATATGATAATATTGAATCTTCTTCAATATTTATATCAATAGAAACATCTCACTTTTCGAGTATGGGTGAATCAAAACAAGTGGTTCAAAATAATAATTATATTCATCCTAAGTTATTACAAGAAGAAACTTTGCAATCAAATATTAGGGGCAATGAATTAGAGGTCACTAAGGATAATCTAACTATGTTTTAAGAGTCTATAGAAGATTTAAAATTGGTCAATATACATAAGGATATGAGTGTAATTACTAAACCAAATCCAAGAAATGTTTGGTTGTTAGAAATTAAGGATCAAATTCTCTATTTTCCATATCTTGCTGAAAAGAGTGATTCTAGGGTTCAAATTAAGATGAATACTTGTATTGTTAGAGATTGATTTAGGTCATTAAGGAATACCATAACCTTTCAAATCCCATTTTTGGTTATAGGTTCTAAGATAGTGTACTAAAATATGCTTTATAGTCAACTTATGAAAAACAAAACTATTAGGAAGTAAAGTCCACCAGGATAACTGAGAGGGGGTGGGGCGTGAATTATTTATATGATCAATACAATTTTTATCAACCTTATTAAACTTCAAATAGGTGATGAATATAAATATAAACCATAAGAAGATATAAATACACAATAACACACAATATGTTAACTAGGAAAATCCTTGATCAAAGGGAAAATACCCGAGGGGGATGATACTCACAATATTGTAGATGGGAATGAGTTGCAAGTTTCATATGATAATATTGAATCTTATTTAATATTTATATCAGGATAAATGTCTCACTTTTTGAGTATGGGGGAATCAAAACAAGTTGTTCAAAATAATATTTATATTCATCTTGAGTTATTACAACAAGAAACTTCACAATCAAATATTGGCAGCAATGAATTAGAGGTCACTTAAGATAATCTAACTATGTTTTAAGAGTCTATAGAAGATGTCAAAGTGGTTGATATACATAAGGATACAAGTGTAATTTCTAAACCAATTCCTAGAAATATTTGGTTGTCAGAAATTAAGGATCAAATTCTCTATTTTTCATATGCTGCTGAAAAGAGTGACTCTAGGGTCCAAATTAAGATGAATATTTTTATTGTTAGAGATTGATTTAGGTCATTAAGGAAGATAGTGTAGTAAAATATGCTTTATAGTCAACTTATGACAAACAAACCTATTAGAAAGTAAAGTCCACCAAGATAACTGAGGGGGTGGGGTGAATTATTTATATGATCAATAAATTTTTTATCAACCTTATTAAACTTCAAACATGTGATGAATATAAATATAAACCATAAGAAGCTACACATACAGAATAACACACAATATGTTAACTAGGGAAATCCTTGATCAGAGGGAAAACCCCAAGGGGGATGATACTCACAAAATGATGTATTGATATTAATATTCCTTGTAAGAGGATGGACTCTTTCAAGAGCTAATGAAATACATTCAGTATATATCAATACCTATTAGGAGACTTTGAATCCATGTGAGGAGATTCTAACTCTATTGGGAGTTTTGCCAACCCTATTAGGATTTGTAGAAGGTGGATGGACCCACTATCCAAATGTCTTTAGGGACAAGACCACCAAAATAAATGTTCAAGTGACCTTTATATCATTCCATCTAGAATAATAGAAACGTAACTTATCTCAATAATGCAGACTCTTTCTTTGTCATCTTACCATTCCAATACTACACCAAAACACTTTTCAAATCTTAATACCATATCTCCAACTTTGCATCACAATGATCCCTTTGATCTCTTACTCGCATTTATCAATCTTCATGAATCCAACAAAAATCACTTAAAACTCATACTTCATCACAAGGAAACTAAATTTTCTTTATATCATGTCCTCAAAATTATTAATTAAGTAAGCCTTGAGGCTTTCCCAATAGGATCTCATTAAGATAATACAATTCAACATCTTTTCACAATTACAAAATACTATTGGTTCACAATCTTCAAAAATTCTCACATGTATGATCTTAAACTTTGTGAACTTTTTGACATTGTCATCAGGCTATCTTCTATCTCTATCTAACTTTTTTTTATCCAAATTCTATCCTTGTTAGGAGATATAATGTGAACACCATAAACCACTTCTTAGATATTGTGTTTGCACACTCTCTTTTGTTAATCATGAATAACTCTCACATGTCTTAGACTTTCTACATGTAAACTTATCCATATCATTAGGACACACTATAGAACATTTTGTCAACTATGCTTGACCTCATCTTCAGTACTCAATCCATACAATCTCATTCTCTATCTACTACTTTATTTAACATGGAGATCATGAAGGATCAATCAGCTTCTTCTTCTTTGAATACTCAATTCTACTATCAATTATGATAACTTTATCAATAATAACTTGGATACTCAGCATGGTCATTCTTATATGATGGTCCAATATCATGAGTAGGAACCACATTCATAGTGACTATTAAACTTCAATACCCACACCTAGAACATGGTTTCATTACTATATCATCAAAAATCAGTTATTATGGTTATTGGATTCCTCTTCCTCTACTCAAGACCCATAGCCACACATATCATGCCACTATGATACTCCCCTAAAACTTAGGCCTCCATCCATGCTTTTATATGCCATGCATACACCAAATCTATTGCTCCACTAAATTTTAGAATCTTCAATGCTTAATGTTCATCTATTCCAAGTCATCCTAAGACATGGTTACACTCCTTATTGTGTATTGGGTTTGTACCTATTTTTTCATTCCACAATCAAGCCATGACGAAGGGTGCTTCCGTTAATACCATAAACCATAACAAAAAAAAAAGAAACAACAAATGTGAGAAAAAAAAATGGACTTGTTCTTTGCACTTCAAATGAATGTAGAATTATAGAATTCACAAGTACAATATGCTAACCCACATGGATGCCTTCATTACAATAATTTGCAAGACTAAGTTGTGAACTACCACCTAGAGTTTTTCTAGACAATGTTTAGGCTTTTCTTAAATAGGGAATTTAATGTCACCCAAGAATGTTATAGAAATTGAGACTTAATACCTAGGGCCAACAAACCCTAAAAATACACCTAGAGTTAGCCAAATAGATCTTTGACAATTATTTTTGAAATTTTGAGTAGCCCAACTTTGGAAGGCCATAACTCTCAAACCGTTGCTCTGACTGGCTATTATAACTAATTTTTGGAAATGCTAGCTCCTAATCTACAAGCTTAAAATAGTACAAGTGCCCCTCCATCAAGCTTTCAAACCTCATTGTAATGTCCCTCCTCTTATACAATATATAAAACCATGATTGTTCAAATCCAAATAATAATAGCAAAAATGATCTTACATCGCCACTAGAGTAAGTTGAAAGCCACACTGTGGTAACCAATTAACAAGTGCTAAGATTTTGTATGAAATTAGTCAAAAAATGTATGCTAAAGTATTTCAATGATAATTGAAGTAAAATCACGGTTGAGGTTACTTTCTTGTATGAAAAAATGGATGATTAATGTATTTATAGAAAACAAACTAGAGTAAATAGACATGAAGATACTAAGATGTTGTAATACTTGGATTGTACGTGGGTAATTCATAAAAAGGTACATTACATTCAATAGACATCAAGATGTTGGTCAATCAAACTAAGTGAGGAATACATGAAATGTTATTTAGGAAAGCTTATCCATTCTAGGTTTTTGATTATTACGATGCTAAATTGATGCATTCTTAGTGATACTTATCTTATCATATTATGGTTTCTATCTAATGTTGATCAATTATGTTTAACAATTGAGTATTGAAATATGATTCATGACTCCTAATGACAATGGAATGGAATTATACATTTATGTTGGTGATCTTATACTGAAATGTATTGATTTATGCTATAATTGAAAATATATAGGAGTGATCATATTGAATGGTGTTTTATAGTATAGATTGGAGAAATTACTTGAATGCAAGTGTACAATGATAGTTGTGTTATTGTAAATGAAGAGTACACATGGACAACTCATTATGTTGATTTACATTTTTGATACCATGGACAATAGCATTTATGGATTAATGTTACATATCTTTTATTTCATTTTATATTCTTATACCTCATATTGGGCTACTAATATTTTCACAACTGTGTAGGTAGTAAGCCCATGGACACACAAAGAACCTTGTTAGGTGCATTTTTAAGCCAAGGTTGACCCTAAGGAGGGGATAACCTAATTACCAATGTATTTTTTTAATCTATGGAAATAGTTATTTGTTTAATATGGATTGTTAAATGTATTTTTGTGTAATTATATTGGCATGTCAAATGTTTATTGTGATGTGTTTTAAAACTAGTGTCAATTGACATGTGTTATTATGTGACATGCCAAGTGTGTTGAGTGAGTAGTTAAGTGACCCTTAGGTAACCATGGAGTGACCCAATGTGAGTTTCCTTGGTTAGGAAGCCAAGAGATTGTCCCCTTCTTAGATTTTTGAATGCAAACTTGGAGTAGATTTCTAGGAGGGTAAAATCATGCCTAGGGTTAGTTTAGGGCTTTCTTTAAAGGCCAATATGGTACACCTTGGGGTTAGGGTCATATTTAAGTATATAACTCTTCCCTAGGCACCTAGGATACCACCAAAAAATTAGGGTTTTCCATATGTATAAAATTAGAGAAGGAGGCATGTGAATGTTTTGGGGGGAAAAGGGAAGATAAGGGATAGGTTGGGAAGAGTGGAGAGGAGACTTAGAAAAAGTAGTGACTGAAAATCAATGGGGAGGGAGATAGAAAATATTGGAGAAAAAATTTTCAGCTTTGGAAGGAATGGAGAAAAGCTAAGGAGGGAAGGAAGGGAGAAGGATAAAGGACTTGAAAACCCTAGCTTGGAAGTGAGGTGAGTAGTCTTTCCCTTGGTTAATGCCATGCGAACTCTATGTTTGTATAGAACTTCTAGTTTTAGCTTGTTATGTGTAGTTCATGTATTGTAAATGTGAGTTTGTGAGCATGTACTCCTTGGGCTTAAAATTATCTATGTGAACTTTATGTTGTGGTAAAAATTTTAGATTTAGTTTTGTGATGTGTCAACCCTGTAATGTGTTATATGGATTATGGATGTCATGTTTATGAGTTTCCTTGTAGACTTGGAGTTTTATTTTGGACATATTGGGTTATGTTGCACCTTTTTGTTGTTGTGGTGGATTGAATATTGTGTTGGGTGTGAAGGCTTCACTCACCCTTGGGAGAGGAGAGAAGCCTTAGGGTGAAGAGGTTAGTTGGGCTCAACATTGAAGTTGAGAAAACCTCCTCTTGGAGAGGGGGCAATTTTCATGGAGTATGGGCTCCATTGAAGCCATATACATTTCTATTGTTCCATGGGAGGTATAAGTGAGGATATGTGAACAAGAGTAAGTGTTGATAGTCTTGCCAAGGCATGTGCTTTTTTTGATAGCCTTGTTGTGGCATGATTCTTGAAAGCCTTATTGGAATATTGAAATTGCAAGATTTTTTGTTCTTAAGGATATGGCATTCTTCTCCTTGGAGAGCCCACCTTCACCCAATGTTTATGATTCCATTTTTGAATCACTGTGCAAGCCTTGGTGGGGAGTATTGTGTTGCAATGTGATGATTGTATGTGATAAAACTTGTTGTATAAGTTGTGTGATTTTGTGTATAAGGTATTGGTTTCAAACAAAAATTGTGTTAGCACCTAGCATTGGTTCTCCTAGCATGGGGGTGGTCTTGAAAAGGCCTATGGTTGGGAGGAAAGAATCCCATGGGTATTGTTGTGTGTTTCATTGCAGGTGATAGTTGGAGCTAAAGCTTGGAGGCAAATACTTGTTGTTGTCCTTCTATGTGTAAATAGATAGTCCTTGAATGTTAAGTTTTAAAGGGAGAGTCTTCCATTGTGTACTCCCATTAAAATTATTAAGTCTACTTAAATATCTTAATTTAAAAAGGGAAAATATGTTTATATTTGTGAAGTTCACTAGTTGTTTCATGTGTACTCCCACTTGTGTTGAGCCATGCGTAACTATGTCATAGTTTTGGGTGTGAAGGATAAATGTTTAGGAAGATGGTTTTTTGTTGCAAAACGTACTCTGCATTGGGTGTTCTTTTGAAGTACAGATATTACCTTTATTCATGCTGTAATTAAGATGTAATTAAATCCTTGTTAACTAATTAATACAAGTTCTTTAATTGAATTGTAAAGGTTATATTTTTTTGTGTATTAGAGCTATTATTGATCACCAACTAAAGCATACTTCTATTACAATCTGAATTTCCTTTATAGTAGATTGAGTTAGTGACTAAGGAAATAATAATAATAGTAATTTTAATAATAATAATAAAAGTAAACCTTATGTTCTAAAAGAAAATAAGGAAATTAAAGTGCAAAAATTTTAGTGTCAACTTAGTAATGGCATCTCATTAAAGAAAAAAAAATTAGGAGGGCTTGGACTGAAATTTTGAGGCATGACACTCATCTGGGCACTCTAAGGCCTCCAATGGTGAGCTATAAGATTTTTCTCCTAAATTTTCCATCAAAAATCCATAATAACTTCTCTAATACTTAAGCTAGAGGAATGAGATTTTTATGGTGGGCTTATAACTATAAAATGAACCTTCTTGTAGAAAATGAGAACATTCCAGGCTCATATGACAAACTTACTAAATATAGAAAGCTCCCATTTATAGCAACCCCCTATCTACTAGTCCTTATTAAAATAGAAACGACTAAAAAGAAAATATTTTTGGGTGATGCAAGATTTCTCATACACCTAGGATGCTCTTGCATCAAGCCAAAACAAAGAATCTATCACCCTTTTCATTAACAAGGGTTGATAACCATTAAGAGGAGCTCACTATTAAAGGGACCATGAGAGTCTCTTATCTAGACCAATCGACACAAATCTTATTCCTCTCCTTCCATTCTTGGGTTACACCACTTTTGATTCTCTTCCCTTGCATTGGTATTAGCAAAAACAATGAAACCCTACCTAATTTTGTTCCTTGTCACAGTGGCTCCTTCATTATCCTCTTGTATCAACCCCTTTTTGTTATCAAGTTTGGGTAAGGAAGTCACCAACCTTCCCATTCTCAAATAGCTCCTTTTGATTGTCAACTTTGGTGTTACTAGATTCTCTATCCAACCTCCACATCAAGCTGACATCCTTCTGCATATCATGCTCTTACAATCATAGCCCATGAAATTCTTGGTGACCTTGGTTATCTTTATCTAATCTAGTGTAACTCTATCTTGAATGAATCCATGCCACACCCATAATGCTTATACATGACTATTCTTTCCAATAACTACAATCTGTCATAGCAAACTTGAAAAAAAAAACACAAGAACATGAAAAATTTTAATACAAGTGAGGAAAGGCATACACTAAAATTACAAACACAACTCATAGATATTATCAAAATGCTAATTGTTGTATAACATATATGGCTTTCTTGTTGAAGGTTGGCGAGTTGATTCCTTTTCTTTGCTCTCCTCATGTCACTCTCTTGTAGCTTTTGTTTTCCTCTATCCACCCTACCATTTGGTTATAATTGTGCCTCTTTTAAAATAAGAGCTTCTTGGGGTAGTTATAAACTACCTAGTTACTCAATATACATCCATTACATATAGTACGTAATAAAATATTTAAACTATTTTCAAGAATACATGAATGCTAATTTTAATCAATTTAATTACTACAATTTATAGTCTCCCAAGACTTTAAATGTCCTAAATTTTAAATGTCCTCATGATAAACACATGTCATTAGACTAAAATTTGGCACATTGCTCAAATGTTGAGGTGTCTCTTGCACCATACTACCAGAGTTAAAATATTTCCATGTCCCATGAAAATGTTGGTACCAAAATGGAATGAAGATTTTGCACACAATGCTACTATGTAATTTGATGCTTGAAACTAACTCCCATTAAATGGAGTGTAGATAGGTTGCTACGAAGTTGTTGCTTCCAATCCACCTCACAATTCTATTATAAATCACACTAACTATACCTCACCCAAGAGTCCTTTCACTGCCTCTCTCCTTACATCTATTGGCAATCTTAGACCTCTCATGTAGGCCCTTGGACCAATTAGTATGGCACCTATCATACACCAATTTTCTACCTTCCTGTAGCTTTTGGAAATACACTATACAACCACATCATCATTACCCAACTCTTTGTTCTACCAAAACCTTTCACTTGCTCTGATACCATTCTAATGTAACACAGAGAGCATGAAGGCTCAATCAAATTATCCATCTCTCAATACTCAATTCTACTATCCATTATGACAACTTTATCACTAACAACTTAGACACTCAACACGGTCATTCTTATATTATGTGCCAAGATCATTAGTAACTACCACAAACATAATGATTATTCAACTTCAATACCCACACTTAGAATATGGCTTCATTATTATATCCTCAACAATTAGTTCTTATGGTTATGAGATTCCTCTTCCTCTACTCAAGACTTGTATCCACACATATCGTGCCACTATGATACTCCTCTATAACTTGGGCCTCAACCCATACTTCTCTATGTCATGCACATACCAAGCCTACTACTTCAGTAAATTTGAGCATCTTCAATGCATATTGTTCCAAGTCATCCTAAGACATGTTATTCAGCACCATTTGGCCCTTACAAAAACTACCCTTGTTCTTGTTGTGTATCAAATTCATACCCAATTTTTTTCATTCCATAATCAATCCAAAAAAAGAATAAGTCATCACCCTTTTTATTATCAAGGGTTGATATCCATTAAGAGGAGCTCACCATTAAAGGGATCGTGAGAGTCTCATATTAGGACCAATCCACAAAAACTTGATTCCTCTCCTTCAATTCTTAGGCTACACTCCTAATTCTCTTCCCTTGCATTGGTATTGACTTAACAAATGAAGCCCTACCCAATGATGTTCCTTGCCACAATGACTCCTTCATTCTCCACTTGAAGTGACTACATTCCTATTATTGAGTTTGGGTGAGAAATTCACCACTCTTCCCATTCTCAAAAAACTACTTCCAATTGTCAGCCTTGATATTATTGGGTTCTCTACTCGACCTCCATGTCAAGCCAACATCCTTCTGCATACCATGCTATTAAAATCACAACCAGTGACATTCTTGGTAGCCATGGTTAGTTATTTTTCAACTAATCTAGTGTAACTCTATCTTGAATGAATCCATGCCACACTGATAATGTTCTACATGGCTATTCTTTCCAATAACTACAATCCATCATAGTTAACTTGAAAACTAAAACACAAAAACATGTAAAAGTTTAATGCAAGTGAGGAAAGACATACACTACAAATAAAAACACAACTAATAAATATTATCAAAAAGCTAATTGTTGTATAACATATATGGGTTTGGCTAAAGGCTAGAGAGTTGATTCCTTTTCTCCCCTCTTCTCAAGTCACCCTCTTGTAGCTTTCTATTTCTTCTATCCACCCTACCATTTGATTGCAAGTTATACTTCTTTTAAAACAAGAGCTTCTTGGGGTAGTTATAAAACCACCCACTCACCTAATATACATCCATTGCATATAGTATGTAATACAATGTTTAAACTATTTTTAACAATACATGAATGCTAATTTTAATCAATTTAACCACTACAATTTATGGTCTCCTAAAACATCAAATGTCCTCAATTTAACCACTACAATTTATGGTTTCCCAAAATTTTAAATGATCTCATGATGAAAATATGTCATTTGACTAAAATTTGGCACATTTCTCAAATGTCAAGATGTCTCTTGCACCACTACTCTATCAAACTTTTCAGTATGTTGACAATAATGATAAACATAGTCATGAATGCAATGCACAATTATGCTAATTGTTTCTCTATTGTTCTAGCAATATGTTTCTTTACTTTTAGTCCATCTCTCTTGAAGCTTCTCATCTTAGCAAGGTAATACTCTAGCCCTTTCAGTTACTAAAGAAATTGCCTTTTCATTTTCTAGCTAGAGTAAGGTAACACCCTTAGTTGCAAGGAAGTTCCTTGATTGAATAGTCCTATGATTAACACTCAATGCCCTTTCAACTAAGTCTTGGATGGTGATAACCTATATTTTTTCTAGTGTTAAAATTATAAAGAACCCATTATGAAAATCCAAGTTAAACTGATGTATTTAGGTTTTGCATTTTCATATTGCAAAGATCTTCCTAGAAAAACCCTCAATTTATGTTTGTATGCATATTTTTCAAGCCTTAACCTTTTTGTTTCAAATGAATGTGCTAAAGGTTTTTCACTTTGAAAGAGACCTTGGAAATTAAAGTAGGGATGCCATGACCAATGCTGATCTCTATTTCTTTGCCTTGCTAAGGTTTAATCTTTTCTAGGGTACAATGATGTGAGGTAGTTATGAGTTTAGAGTAATTAACTGCATAGTCAAAGAGGAAGTTGTGAAGTTATGCCTAACAGTTAAGCATGGGATCCTGGCAGTTAAAAAACAAAATGAAAATTGCTAGACAATGCATCAAGATAAGAACCATTTAATCAACTTAGATCAATGAATTGAAATTAATTTTTGGCTGATTTTAGCAACAATCAACTTGTATTCACATTTTCCCCTAAAAGAGGACATGTGGCATAGTTGATGTAAGTGACATCAACATCTTTTATAGTATTAAGTGCCATTCAATCAACTTAGATCAAAAAATCCAAATGAATTTCAATTAAATCTTGGCAAATGTCAACTTGTATCCATATTTTCCTCAAAAAGAGGACATGTGGCATACTTGACATAAGAAACATCAACATCCTTTATAGTTCTACACATTTTCTGATCAACAAACATCGAATGGCCCTAGTCATATTTCAAGTGTAAATGCTAAAGGACAATTTTTTTGGAGAAATTCTTCAACATAATGACACATGTCCACATTCAAACATATTTTAGACCAAAGATTAAAAGGATCAAATCTTACTTGAAAAGTCATCCAAAGATATGACAAAGGTAGTGAGCATAAGTTCGTAAAGGATTTTATGATAATATTTTATGTCTACTAGACTTCTACACAAAAAGGAAAGTGTATAAGCACAAGTACAACTTAAGGATGTTCATGATGTTACATTCAAAAAAGAAGCATAAAGGTGTACACCCCTAATTTGAAGACTTGTAGTGTTATGCTTTGTTTCCAAGTGACTATGTAGGAGGCTCCATATGTCAAAACCTCATGCAACCACAAGCCAGAGCTGTCAAAGATGAGAAGTAGCGAGATGATACCATGTGGCAATGACATGGTGAAGTACCCAAGTGTAATATGACAAAGTTGGTGATAGGGATTAGGTGACCAATAATAGAAGGCCACATGTCATGAGAGTTAACTAAGGTTTGACTAGGCTTGGAAAGGGCCTGATTTTCATTCAAATATATGAATATTGTATACTAACAAAAAGGGTAAGAGATAAAATTTTCAATTTTTCCATCAGATAAAAAGCACTACATTTTCCCTACAATATGTGACAAGTGTCACCCCTTGTTCCTCTCTTTTTTTTTGATGTTGCAGCCATATTTGGCATTCTCCTCATAGTTTAAGACTTTTTAATGGATGACTGATTAGTCAATCCTATTTTTAGAATACATTTGTTCAAAGATGCTCTATATAGTAATCATGAAATAAAACTAGCTAATTCTAAATGGCCCATAAATGTAACTTTTTGAGAAGTAAATTAGATCAACAAAAATTTTATGTGGGAAAACCCCAATAGCTGGAACTACTATATGAGACTCTACATCCATATTTTGATTTTTTTGTTCATGTTAGTCTACTTTAAGTTCATGTATGGTGCTTAGAATGACATGTGTTGTTAATGAAAGCTATGGGATTGCAAATAAATTAGGTTTTGTTTCTTCCTTGTCAATGGTTACAAGCTTTGTTTCCCTCATTTATAGTATCATCTTATTTCCTCTATTCTATGCAAGTTACTTCATATGCATTTTCATGGTTGCATGAGAAGATTAGGATTTGGTTAATGTAAGATGTTTAGTAGGAAGCAAATAGTTGTTGTGAAATCTTAGTAACTTGGGCAATCTAGGTATTGCTTAGTTAGTTGATCATATTTTCTCTTCTTATGTAGTATCATGTATGCATTGTTAGCTAGTCTTGCATTGTTGCATCTTGTATCTAGTAGATTGAATAGGCTACATTTAGGTGTTAGAGGAATTTAAAAGGACTCATGTACATTCATAGTTGTGGATCTTTGTGATTCATCATCTAAACTCTACCTCGATTGCTTAAATTTTTGGGTAATCTGGTCATGCTTGTTATGCTCTCTAGTTAAGATAATACCCCTATGTCTTGTTGATCTATTAAAAACAATATTAATTGAAAATATTTTCACACAAAGGAGTTGTACCTTTCAATTCAAGGGTCCTTTTTTGAACACCAACATTGACACATTCCATCATTAACTACTTTGTCTTTCACATCATTAACTACTTTGTCTTTCACCACATTGGGCTCATTAAGAGTCATGGCATAAATCAAAATCCAAGGAAGTCAAATTGTTAACCAACACAATGCTAGAATACTCCCTGATAGGAATGTCATTAGCATTCATGCTAACAATTTGTACCTTTGGCATTGATGACAACATCAAAGAAAAAAATCTAAGTTCCAAGAATACAAAATCCAACATTTCTACTATTGGTGTGCTCATATTTTTAACTCCTCTTCATCAATAAAATTTGAAACTCTTAGGAACAACTCCTGCTCCCCCATTGTTAAACTTCTCTCATTGACATATTTATCCACACTAACATCAATCAATCTTTCCTTCATAACTCTCCCCTAGGGGATATTTCTCTTATGCACTTACTTATCCCCAATTCATAGGAGATGATTTTCAAGCACTCATTCTCCCCCATTTTGTAGGCTTAAATTTCCATGCATTCTCTCCAAAATATTTAGGAGATTTTTTTCATGCACTCTCTCCACCATTGATACCAATGATAGAGGCATATTTATGTCAATCTTCTACTAAAAGTCTTCAACTAGTTCAAGTGTAAAAAGACACTATTCAATACTAGATACCAAGAGTTCTTCATGACTCTTCTCAATCATAGACACTCCCTCATAGAGGAACCATCGAAATTAGGTACAGATAAAAAATAATACTCTATATTACTAGGATGATGCAATATCTACATCTTCTACTTTGAAGTAGGTAGGGAAACAACCACAGTCATACCTTGTAAATACTCAAATTTATCCTTAGGAAAATACTTCATAGAAATATCTTTAATCTACTCATCTATATTAACATACTCCAATTTTATTTCTTTCTCTACAAATTTATTTGTTGAAATATGATCATAAATATGTGCTTTGTTTGAGAATGTAATACATGATTTTCAAACATACTCACAGTACTTGTGTTATCACAATGTATGATAATAGGTTCTGAAAACTCCATTTTGATATCCTTCAATGTCTATTTCATCTACATGATTTGATTGAAATTTTTTGTTACTACTATATAATATGCTTCTATTGTACTTTGTGAGATATAATCTTGTTTCTTTTTTAGCCAAAACACCAATCTTCCTCCAAGAAAAAATTCCCCACCACTTGTACTCTTCATGTCATCCATACTACCTTTCCAATCCACAGTAGTATATGCACATAGAGTAAATTCAATTGATCTATAATACTATAACCCAAAATCAAATGTACCCTTCAAATGTATGAATATCCTCTTTACTATTGCATAGTGTGATTCCTTTGGATGTGCTTGAAATCTTGATTCTAGATACTAACTGCATTTTGTATATCTAGTCTTATGTGTGTCAGATATTGCTAACCTCCAATCATGGATCTATACTTCTTTTTCTTAATTGTAGGTGTAGCAATAATCTTACAACTTTGCTAGATAACTTCTAACTATTTATCATAGGTGTAGCAATAGGCTTATAACTTTCCAAGCCAAATATTTTCAACAGGTCTTTCAAATGCTTAGTCCGTGATAGGAAAATACCATAACTATTCTACATAATCTATAAATCCAAGATATATTTCATCTTACCAATCATGCTCATCTCAAATTTACTCTTCATCTCATCAAATTTTTTTTCACTTTCTTCTTGGTTACTTCCAAAGATCATATCTTCCAAAAATATCACAATAATAAGAAAACCATTCTCAATTTATTCCATTTATAAGTTACAATCTGTATTACCTTTAGTGAGTTCCAATTTTGCCAATTACATATCCAACCTCACATACAAGGTTATAGGTTCTTGCTTAAGTCCATACAATGATTTCTTCAACTTTCATACCACATCTACTTCTTCTGTCAAAGGAACTCTGTCAAGATGCTCAATATAGACTTATTCTTCAAGCTCTCCATTAAAAACTTATAACTTTGCATCCATCTGATACACTTTGAACTTTTTGCTTCCTGTATAAGCCAAAAACATTCTTACTACCTCAATTCTGGCAATAGGTGCAAATGTCTCTTCATAGTCTATACCTTCTTGCTATGAATATCATTTTCCTACCAGTCTACCTTTTTCTCTCACAAGCTCACCTTGTTCATTCATCTTGTTCCTAAAAACCCACTTAGTTCCTATAACATTTTTATCCTTAGGCCTATGGACTGATTCCCACATCTCATTCTTCACGATCTAATCAAGTTATTCATTTATTGGTTGAATCCAATGGTCCTCTTTACATGCTTTATTTGCACTCTTTTGTTAAACTTGAGAAATAAAACATAATTCTTCATGTACTTTATTTCTTTTCATAGCTCCTTTGTCTTTACTTTTAATAATTGATGAGTAGGATGCTTCTTTGTCAAATTCTTATTTGGTGTTCGTGTCACTATTTCAACTATTACTTCTATTCCAGGCTTAGGTCTTGGTTCGTCTCTCTATTCCACAACTTGAATGTCATTATGCAAGTCATTTTTGGTCTCATTAAAATTCTCAACATTTTCTTGGATAGGGTTAGGATTAGCATCTTCATCATCACAATTATAATCAATCATTCTTTCTTGAACTCCAATTTTTTCATCTACTTTTACATTTTCACTCTTAATAATAGTCGTATTCCTTTGATTTAAGAATCTATAAGATTTTATTTTCAATGAATAAATAAGGAACACATCTTCATCACTTCTTGCATCAAACTTATCAATATCATGATATCTCTTGATATAATATTTACCTCTGAAAATTCTGAAATACTTCACTGATGATGCATGTCCAAACCATAATTCATAAGGTTTCATGTTCATACCTTTTCTATTTTACACTTTGTTCATTGTATACACTATTGTATTAACTAAGCTCCAAAATGTCTTTGATACAACATTTTCAAACATCATAGCTCTTGTTACTTCTATTACAGACTTGTTTCTTCTCTCAACAATACATTTTGCTCAGCAGTCTTAGGGGTTGATAGCTACCTCTTAATACCATTTACTTCACAAAAGGTGTAAACTCATTTGAGGTAAATTCTCCACGTCTATCAGATCTTTAAAAAAAAATCTTCAATCTAGACTCATTCTCAAATATATTCTTAATCAACTTAAACTTCTCAAATGCTTTAAACTTTTCTCTAAGGAACACTACCCATATCATCCTAGTTAAGTCATTAATGATATCATGAAGTAACTTTCACCACAGAATCCTCTTTTCTTTTTAGGACCACCATATCTATATGAATAATCTCCATCTTTTCTATCGTAGAAAACTTCTCTCTAGGAAAAGAACTTTTCTTCTATTTAGCAATAATATATTCCTTGCACACAACATTAGTAGGATCCACAATTTTTGGTAAACCCCTAACATAAAATGTACTACTCACTTTCAAAATAGTATCAAAATTTATATGAAAAAACCTTCTAGGTCATAACTAATTGTTATCAAGTTTAGCAATCAAACATGTCATCGCTATAGGGTTTAGCTAAAAATGTTACTTCTAGATCTTGTACCAATGCCAATCATCTTAGAATTCTTATCTTTGATGATGCATATCTTCTTTGTGAATGGTAACTGACATCCCTTATCAATCAACTATCCAACAATCAAAAGAATATGGTTTAAACCATCAAAAAGGTAAACATCATCTATGTTAGTTTTTGCATCAAGAGTAATGGATCCTATTCCCTTGATATGACAAGTTGTATTTTTTCCAACTCTAACAATTCCTCCATCAGGGTTATTGAATTTAACAAATTTAGGTTCATATCACCAGCCAATTGATGTGAACAACCACTATCTATAATCCAGTCATCTTTCTTCTGAACCTGTGACACTAGGGCTTTCTCTTTCTTGACTTCTTTTTCAATATTTTATTCTTTATAGCTACAAAACTAAATCATCATCACTCTTACTCTTTTCTTCAGATTCATCATCATCATTTGCATATAGATATTCTTTGGGCCTTCTAGATTTGAAATTATTTATGTACTTCTTTACTCTCTTAGGAAATTCAAAATGATCATATTCATTACAAGTCCAACATTTAAATATTTTCTTACCATCTCATTCTCTCTTTGCAATTAAAGCAATTCCTTCTTCAATATTTCTATCTTATTTAGATCTTGATCTATTTTTGCTACCATAATCTCCATTGGTGCTTGCACTCCTTGATAAGGAAGGGAAAACACTTAATGCACCAAAATAAGTCTCCATTCTAGGAAATTGTCTAGATTATTTCAAACTTAATTTTGTTGCTTCCAATCTTCCAAGAAGAGTCTCTTTGGAAAATTTCCTACCACAAGCTATCACTTGCTCAATAATCTATGTCATTTTCTTGAATGGTGGTGTCAAAGTCTTCAATATCTTCCATATGATCTCATCTTCATCTTTAGTTCTATTACAAGACTTGATTCCTACAATAATTTGTGATATTCTACTAATATAGCTTTTTAAAGATTCATCTCCCATCATTTTACCCTCTTGAAATAAACATATCTAGTTTTTTAATCTAACTCCCTTAGCATGTTTATCACCTTCAAAATTAGATTCCAAAGATATCCAAATTTTATGAGATAATATTAAGGATTTTTCCTAAATATACTCATTTTTAGGAAGAGTTGACAAAAGTTCTTTGTTAGCCATTTTACACCCCCTTGCTCTTGGTCGAAAGGGAAATGCTTCAAAGGCTTGAGATTGATGATGGTCATAGATCTTAAAGCATATTAATGGTCCCTAATTCTTTTTGAATAATATAAGGGAATCTTTCCTCAGAGGCTTCAAATGCCCAAAATGTGGCCACTATCTTTGGGAACTTAAGTGGAACAATTTTCATGAAGGATTTTAAGCCAAAGATTGATGGTGGAGATATAATGATCATTTAAAAGATCACCATCCATAATGTGTAAGGGTTGAAAGAAGATAAATGCTTTGCATATGTGCACTTTCTAGGGTTGCTTAGTGTTTAATCAAAGTGGGGAAGTGCTAGACTTCTATGTGAATAGGTGGGGATAGTTTTAGTTTTGTGGGCTGCACAACAAAGGATGGGTTAGATCAAGCGATAGCATAGTAATATTTAATTGGCTGAAGGTGATAGCTACATTGAGTTTCTTCAATCATGTTCTTGCAATCAAATCTAGTTAGATCAATGTCTGGTGTATCCTCACATTCTCAAGATGCATGAACTTTAGCTATTGTGGGAATATGAGCTTTGGCCACATGTCTAGGTAGACCCAGCCTTTTAAGTCACATCATCACAATGTAGAGATATCTTTGTTAGATAAAGGTTAAATACTTCAATCAATGATCTCCATCAAAATGAGCTTTAAAGGTTAAGTTTCAAAGTTGCAAAGTCAAACATCTCAATCAATTTTAGTGCCTTAGTATTGTTGCACATAGTTAATATTGACCTAGGATTAATGCTACAAAGTGGGGACATTAGTATTCTTGCACGCTCACATAGAGTCAAGAGAAAACACTGGTTAAGGCTACAAGGTAGTGAAACAACTTTATCACATCATTGTCAAGACTAAGTTGTGGTTAAGGATTTATGTTGTGATGGTGTGATGAAGAATCAAGAATTAACAAGGGTAATCTTCACAAAGCCAATGATATTTAATGCCAACCAAGATTTAAGCTATGACAAAGTGACAAAGGTAAGATAACTACTTTCACATCATCATAGGATTAGATTATTGTTAGGTCTAAATTGCAATGATGATACGAAGGGCCAATTCATGATGTCATAGGGTCACGATAGTTAAGGATCCAACATAATTTCAAGTTATGATGTAGTGATCAAGAATAAATAAGGGTAGTCATAGTTTCACAAGGCCAAAAAGTTAAAGAGAAATTAAGACTAAAAATTCACAAACAATGGCAAAAGAACAAATCAACATACATATAGAAGGTTGGCAATGTGAAAGAATATTTTAGGGGCATTAGGCTACATGGAAATTCTTAGGATTGACTTTAGTTAACTTGTCTAACCTAGTGCGTTAGAATGCAATAATATGTAACTCTTTAATGGAAGAATCTATCTTTTGATAATATGCAACTACTTTTTTATGTTCTCCATACCTATTTAATACAAGGAACACCCCATCGCTGTTTGATTTATCCATCTACCAAGTTAGAACAATAATTGCCACCATTTTTACCCTCTTAGGGATCTATTTGATAAAAAAATATGTTTTATGCATTTGGATGTGTACTAAGATCAAATCTTCTCCAAATTTCTAGTGATTGTTCTCTACAATCTTAATAGTAGCAGTTGAGCTTTGCCTTAGGGAAGAAGCTATCTAAGTTATGCTTGAACTATAAAAGAAAATTTTGTAACCCTTATTAAGGCCGGTCTTTTCTCTGATTCTATAGAAATGGCATTCTATTCTCTATTACTATAATTTCCTTTTCCCTATGAATGAATATAATTCTATGTTGTACCTCATTCTCCCATTAATACTAGTGCAAAACTTTCTTGCCTTTTTTAGTGTATTATTTTCACTCTTCAATCTGCATGGCAGTATCTACTCATGCCTTGAATGTTATATATTGAGGTATTTTCCTTGTAGCATCCCATTTGGTTTCTAATCTGCATGTAGTTTTTGAGTTAAGACAAAGGCTGAATTAGTGTATTTTGAGGTTATATTAATGAATAGTGCATTTTTAGGTAGAGATAAGTTTGAACATTCTATTTTTTTGCATCAACCCTTTAGATTAGAATAGCTAGTTTGCTTTCATGCATTCCTTCTCCCTTTTCCTCTCAAGAAGTAGTTAGGGACACCCTAATAGTAAGGAAGTTTACCTTCTCTAGAGTCTCAATCCCATTGTTCAAGTCTCACAACTTGGAGATTGTTTCCATATTTCACAAGGTTTGCTTTAGGTAAAAACTTTAGGTAAGGGTGCAAGCTTTTGTGACAATAGCTTTTGGCATGCCCAATGGGATAGATATTAAAGTATCCTTAAGTCTATTAGTTCATTGGTGTCAAAGAAGAGAACTTCAAATCCATGTTGAGAAGATAGTGCTACTCTCAATATTTTAGGCCTTCAAGAGGTTCATTTTCAAGTACTTGGAAACTCCATCTCTACATTATGGTTTCTAGACAAAAGTTGCTTTGATTCATGTCCAAATCTTACACAAGAGCATCTTCTAGAGGTAATTTTTAATATAATAAGATTTCATTTTCAAACCCTAGAAGAAAATGAAGAAGATTATGTCTATCACTAGTTAGGAATGCGACAGTAACACACAAACACACACGCTAGCAAGAGCTCTCTCTACCCCTCCTATTGATAGGTCACAGCCTAGGGTGCCATCTTTTTATTTGAATAGGTCACTTTTACATATGGCACAACCTAGAGACTATTTTCTACCACCTTTAGTGGTGGGAGTCCCCTAATTTTGTCCCAAAGATATGATATCCCAGTTGTTGCACTTAAAAGTATACATAATTTTACTAGTGAGACTTCCATTTCTCTTATAGAGCACATTCAAGAGATTTCAAATGTTTGTAATATACATGGTATTATAGAGGATGATGTTGTTTTTAGACTTTTATCTTCATCTCTAAAAGGAAAGTCCTTACAATGGTATAGGGGATTACCATATAACTCTATCCCTAATTGGGATGGATTAGGAGTAGGGCTTTGTAAACATTTTGAAGATAAGAGTGATCATTTGTCACTTTTAGAGCAGCTAATGACTATTAAGGGAGCACTCAATGAATACATGATAGATTTCAATTAAAAATTTAAGAAGACATGGGATAGAATCTATTGTAATAAAGCCTACACCTAGTAATGCTTTTTAACATTATCTTAGAGAATTTAATTATGAAATTGCTACCACTTTATAATCTATGGGAGGAGACATCTTTCCAGCTACCTATCACATTGCGATAAGGGTACAGATTATCTTGACTCAAGGAGGGAAGTTAGCTCCAAGGGATCCAATTCCTTTCTTTCCTAACATCCCCAATCATCAGCCTACAATAGCCCCTATTCCTACCACATATACATGTCAACATTTGGCCACACCTCCAATAGCCTCTAGATCTTCCAATGAGATGGGAGAATTGAAGAGCATGATGTAGATTTTAATGCAAAGTATTGATAAGAAGTTCGAAGATCAAAACTTAGAAACACAAAGTATTAGATAGGTTATTGGTTAGCAACAATCATTAATCTAGACCCTTGGAAATGAGGTGACAACACTCAAAGGACAAAAATACTAGATTGTGAGGTTCCCTTAGCCTTTCCAGTCAAATAGGCCAATATATAAAGGATAGTCTCCATGGACACAAAATAAATCTTTCAATGGTGTACCTTATGTAGCCCTAGATCAGTCATGGGAAATGTTCATTAGAATAACCTCACTCAAGAAGAATAAGGATACACACATGGTTGTCAATCCAAAGATCAAGGTACATCTTCTTAGACCTTGACTATACAAGAGGAACCAACATCTTCAAGACAAAAAATAGATGCAAATTAGTCCAATGTTGGATATCAAGCTCAAGTGTAAGGAGGTTCTTCTTATGCCATCTTTGGTAAAGAGGATTTTTTTGGTAGAGGTCAAAAGAATAATAGTACTACAGCCATGCATGTCAGGGAATTAGGGATAGAAAATGGGGTGGCTACACCAATTCAAAATCAAATTTGCAAGGAGAATTCTAAGGCTCCTCCTATATTAGTAGGGGGTGCACCTTCAAACTAAAATATACATACACAACCCCACAAGGAAGAAAATCAAAGAAAGAAAATTATGCCACCTCTCTTTTATATCTCTTTAGTCATAGGAGATAAAATAGCTCATAATTGCATGATAGACTTTGGTGCTTGCACCTTAAGCATGCCTTCGAGGATTGTTGATCAACTAGGCATAAAATATGAGCTTGTGACTAATGGGATTGCTTAGTTGGATAGCATTTTTTGTATAATAGTAGGGGTATTAAGATATTTAGAGGTGACCCTACATGCATGTCCTATCTATACTATGTTGTAGGATATATCTATTATAGATCTCCCTAGACACTCTTTCATTTTCTTATCTAGAGATTTCACTACCAAGATTAGTGGTGGATGTATTACTACTAATTGGTCAGAGATTTTCTTCAAACCTAGGAATGGCACAAAAAACTTCATCATGGTAGAGGCATTCAATACCAAGCATGTTGAGCCTTACATGGTTGATCCTGTAGACATGAATTGTATTATCTTTGATAGGGAGAAGGGCCAATTGAATCGATCTAGACACATGGATGAAACTGAACCAAGGGTCTATGTTCTACATGAACAAGATGGTATCATTCCAAATCTAATCCAAGCTAGGAATGAGGAGGTCCTACCCAAGTCAACACTGCCTGAATCCTTTAAGCAGCAAAAATAGACAAAGAAACTAGAGGAATTATGTTTCTCTCAAAGATTTGATGATGATATTTTTTTCTTCAAGGACATAAATGATGATTTAATTCATCAAGGTGAGAGAGATGTGTGTAAAGGTGAGTTTAATCTTGTTTTAGATTATGGTGGAGTATGGTATTATAGCCAACCATGTAATAGTGAGAGGATGATGCTTGAACATGTTAAGCATTCCAAGGTAAAGAAGAAAGGAAGCTACTTCAACAAGCTAGTCAATAGATTTGTTTAATTTTTTTCTCTGTAAATTGATGTACATATTAGAGTAGTTTGTTTTTTTAGTCTTCCCTATTTTCCAAAAGTGTACAAGAATGGGATGTTTCTCTAGAGATAGTAGTTTATGAGGTTTTACAATTGCAAAGGTTGTAGATTTTTGGTTGTTTGTAGAGCTAATTCTCAATTTTGTGACTCCATAGCCCAAAGGATGCTCAAGGCCACTAATCTCATGCTAAGTAGGATATCATCCCCTTTGAATCACTAAAAATGTTAGCCATTTTAGCCCCCCCTTTGGTCTCATGTTTCCATCACTTAAATCTGATCAAAGATATGTGTCTAGGGTGCCAAGGTTTGTACAGTGTGCTAAAAATGGCCAAAACTTAGTAGCACCGTAATTCTCCCCTTCACATTATAATTGTATGTTACCTTTTGGAGGGTTGAGTTACCCATGCACAAGTTAAGTTGGGTCTCCCCTTACTAGGTTTATTCACTTTAAGTGTTTCCATATGTCCCTTTCTTTTAAAAGTATATCATGCATTTGTCACATGTTTTTCCTAAGTCCATTTTTAGTGGGACCCAATGGTGGTGATGTAGTGGTGGCTACATGTTAAAATTTTGAGAGTTTGAGGGGAATAAAGAAAGGAAAGTATAGTGAGGCCCTAAAATGAGATCTCAACCATTGGATCTCCCTTGATCCAATGACATGTGTGTTCCTATAGAGAAGCAAAGGATATATCAAGAGTCAACGAGATGTTGGCCCACATTGTAGGCTCAATAGGTGTCTATGTACCAAATGATCCAAATAGATTGAAAGGGAAGCTCTTCAAATGCCTGAGACTAATGATGGTCATAGATCTTAAAGCATATCATGGTCCTTGATTATTTTGGAAGAATATGAGGGAATCTTTCCTCAAAGGCTTCAAACAGTTGAAATGTAGCCACATGTCCTAGGAAACTTAAGTGGAACAATTTTGTATAAGGGATTTTAAGCCAAAGATCGATGGTGAAGATATAATAATTGATTAAAAGATCACCATTCATAATGTGTAAGGGATGAAAGAAAATCAACACTTAGCACATGCACACTTTCTAGAGTTTCTCAGTGTTTAATCAAAGTGGGGAAGGGCTAGACTAGCATGTGGACAGGTGGGACCAATTTCATAATTATGGGCCACACAATGAAGGATGTATTTGATCAAGTGATAGCATGATAGTGTTTGATTGGCCAGAGGTGATAGCTACATCAAGTTTCTTTAGTCATGTTGCTACCATTAGATATAGTTAGATCAACATCTAGCATATTCCTACATCCTCAAGATGCACAAACTTTAGCTATTGCAGGAACATGAGATTTGGCCATGTGTCTAGGAAGGCCCAACATTTTGAGTCACATCATCACAAGGTGGAGATGTCTTTATTAGATGAGGATTAAATAATTCAATCAATTATATCCATCAAAATGAGCTTCAAAGGTTAAGTTTTGAAGTTGTGAAGTCAAACATCTAAGTCAATTTTAGTGCCTTTACATCATTGCATGTAGTTAAGATTGACCTAGATTTAATGCTACAAAGTGACAACCTTAGTATTCTCACATGCTTGCATGGAGTCAGGAGAATACCCTAGTTAAGTCTATGAGGTAGAAAAAAAACTTTATCACATCATCACTAGGTCTAAGCTATGGTTAAGGATTTATGTTATAATGTTGTGATGAAGAATCATAAATTCATAGGGGTATCCTTCACAAAGTTGCTAATATTTGATGCCAACCATGTTTTAACTTGTAATAGGGCCACAAAAGTAAGATAACCACTTTTGCATCATCACATGATGATGGTGTGAAGGGCCAATTTTATGATGTCACAGGGTCATGATACTTAAGGAGCTAACATGATTTTAAGTTTTGATATTGCAATCAATCATAAATAAGGGCATTCATAGTTTCACAAGGCCAAATAGTTAAAGAGGAATTCAGATTGCAAAATCACAAACACTAGAAAAGATACTCATTATAAAGATAGAAGGCTGGCAAGGTGATAAAATACTTCAATGACATTGGGCAAGATGGCAAGTCCAAGGATTGACTTTAGTTAACTTGGCTTACCTAGTGTGTTAGAATGAAATTAGATGTAGCTCTTTAATGGCTTAATCTATTTTTTGATCATCTGTAACTACTTTTTTATGTTCTCCATACTTGTTTGATACAACAAACATTACATCACTACCTGGTTTATGCATCTACCTAAATAGAACAATAATGGTCATTGTTTCTATTTTCTTAGGGGTCTATTTGGTGAAGAATATGGTTTTTTTGCATTTGGATGTGTACCAAGATCATATCTTCTTCAAATTTCTAGTAATTGTTCTCTACAATCTTAATGATAGTAGTTGATCTTTGCCTTAGGGTAGAAGCTATCTCAATTATGCTTGAACTATAAAAGAAAATTGTGTAACCTTTCTTAGGGTTGGTCTTTTTTCTGATTCTATACAAGTAGCATTCTATGCTCTATTAATATAATTTCCTTTTGTCTATGAATGAATGTAATTCTCTATTATACCTCATTCTCTCATTAATACTAATGCAAAAGTCTCTTGCCTTTGTTAGTGTATTTTTTTCATTCTTCAATCTACATGACAATATCTACTCATGCCTTGAATGTTATAGAGTGAATTTTCTTCCTTATAGTATCTAATTTGTTTCTTAGCTTGCATGTGGCTATTGAGTTAAGAAAAAGGTTGAACTAGTGTATTTTGAGGCTATATTGATGAATAGTGCATTGTTAGGTAGAGATGAGGTTGAACATTCTATTTTAGTGCATCACCCCTTTAGATTAGAATAGGTAGTTTTCTTTCATGCATTTGTTCTCCCTTTTCCTCTCAAGAAGTATTTAGGTGCACCCTGATAGAAAGGAAGTTGACTTTCTCCAAAGAATCAATCTTGTTTTTCAAGTCCCATAACTTGGAGATTGTTTTTATGTTTCACAAGGTTTCCTTAAGGGAAAAACTTTAGGAAAGGGTGCAAGCTTTTGTGAAAACATGCTTATCTAGCAAGCATGTTACACATGATCAAATCTCTTTCAACTTCACTACATTCTTCAAGCTTTCTTTCTTCAATTATTGTCTTTCCATTTTTCATCATCAACCAATATCATATACTCATGCATAGAAGATGTCTCTTCATCTTCTATTTTAGCTTTCATCGTTAACACCATCAAACTTAGGAATTTTCTAAAATAAACTATCATTGATTTCCTTAAGATGTAAAGATTAGTTATCTAATAAATACAAATTTTATCAATTGTATTAAACTTCAATCATATGATCAATATATAGCAACCATAACAAGATACACATACACAATAACACTAGATATTTTAACTAGAGAAACCCTTGATCAGAGGGAAAACCCCAATGGGGATGGTACCGAAGAAATGATGTGCTAATATGCATATTCCTTCTAAGAGGATGGACTCTATTAGGAGCCAATGAAATACATTTAGTATATGGGTATGTATAGGATCATGACAAACCAAAAAATGGTGATGTAAAATAAAACTAGTCTAAAAACATCTTAAAGTGATTTGGAATTTACTCTGACTTTTTTCCCCTTTCCTAATGTTGGCTCTTGATTTAACATATTTAAAAAATAACCAAGAAACCAAACTATACATCTAAGGCTAGCAAATTTCTATGACGGATGCACTTGACTACAATTTTTGGGCCAACTATAAGGCTAGACCCTTCTTTTTCTTCAAGCTTTACAAAACTTAGGTGGGTGTACCTTGAGGTTCTAATATATGGTACTAGCACAAATAAAAATATAATCTAAACCTATTAATAGAAAATAAAACCCTTTTATCTTTTGATGCTTATGCAATAACATAGGAATGAAATAGCTACAAATCATAACCTATGAACTCATGAGCCAAATGAGGGTTAATTCCTTTTAGCCCACTACAAAACATGGAAAACTAAATTGGTTTGATTAAAATGATTTTTGCAAATGACCTTCATCTCAACTTCCATATGATTTAGTGATCAGTGCCTTATCTATTGCAACATAGAGTCATTACAAACAAGATGACCTAACTTGATTGCCTTACAATTAAGTTTATCTACTAAAATTTCCAAACTCCATTCTTACTAGCATCCCCTCCATACACCCAAAAACCCTATCAGATCATTGAAGCATTTACTTAACTCCTTGAATTACAAAAAACTATAGATTTGACACACAACTCGTCCAAGCTATCTTAAATTAAATGAACTTTACTCATTCAATTAAAAAGTTAATAACATATGAAGAATTAGGAGATAGAATAAGAGAACATAGGTAATTCATTGTAAATCCTCTTTTGTATTTATCCTTGGAAAGACTGAATACATTAACTGGTAACACTGAATGAAACTAAGAATATATTACTTGATCTATCATCAATCTTCATTATCTTCGAGAAACAATACATGAAATGAAATGAAACTTGTACAAGAATGGATGTGTGGCCTTCATAACTAGAGCTCTACTCAATAGATAGGAATTAAAACCAACAACAACCTAGTCCCACAATAAAAATTGGAACCCCTCTGGTTTGATAGAGAAAATTGCCAATCCTTACAATGAATGAGAGAAAGAAAGACATAGAAGGAATGAATTCCTAGATCTTCTCTGCAACCTCCATGTGTACACTTGGAAAATTTTATCCTCTACTATTATAGAACATCTCTCATCTTTCTACCCATGAAATCTGATTTGGTTTTCATCTTTATTTTGTAACAACCTATAATATCTCTTACTAAATGATAAAAAATCATCTCGTTACTAAAATATCTAAACTACATCATGAAATGCTGATAATTCTTTGATTCAACTAACCAAGAGGTGAAAAAACTCACCCATAACTACATTTTACATTCACTTAGTTCATTATTTCACTAAAAATCATGTGTAAACTACCTCAACTAAACAAAGCTGAAAACTAAGCACCTGGGACAAATCCTTGCTTAACTTGAACTAATGACCTCTTGGGTAAAACCAAAATCCAGAAATGGAAAGTTCATCTTCTCTTGGTATCAATGATATATAATATCACTAAATGGACTTAGAAAAAACTCCCAAGATCTAAAAATGAAAAAGAAGCTCCTTCTAGGCTTTGTGAACTACATTTTTTGGAAAAAATTATTTTTTCCTATAGTCTGAACTATTGAATTAAATCAAACTTTATTTAAAAGCTCAAGTGCATGTGAATTTCTAAGAGAAATATTAAAAAAATAATTCTCCATGCAACCTTGAATTTCTCTCCAATGTCCATTCAAGTCAAACTTAGTTGACCAGCTTGTGACATGTGTCATTCTCTAATTTGCTAGATTCCTAATTCATCCACCTCACTGCCAACTAGCACCTAGTCACTGTCCACCTTAGCCTAACATTTCACTACCACATCATTGCTTACCACATCACTATGCCACCTTAGTTGGTCACCATGTCACATGGTTAACTACCTTCCAACTTTTCCTTAGCAACATAGTGACCATTGTTAGATCTACCATGTGGCACAATTTGGTGCCTTATAATCTTAGACTACCATGTCACTATCCATGTAGACACCTGGATATGTGTGTCAAAGGATGATTGTCCCCCTTTACCACTTGTAGGTCCCATGACTCTCACTATTTTTTCAAATTTTTAGGGAGGTCACCATGTTGCCACTAGCAAAATTTTCACATTTTTCTGTGGTGACATAGTGACCACCAAAATCTAGCATCCTTTTTTGATGAGTGTTCCCTACAAGTCAAAAATGTTCACTTCATTTCCACTAGCCATGGCAGGCCGCTCCTCATTTTCTAGTCCTTCAAAAGTGCATGTCTTTTCAAAAATTAAGTATATTGAATGGAATATTATTTATACATTATAAACTACCGCTTCATGGTGAATGTGGGATAAACAACTTCCTTGATGGTGTGAATCTACAAGTGGATTGGGGAGCGCTCATTTATGCCAAGTTCTTGCAGCACTTCCTTTAATTATAAGTGACATCTTTTTTGCATCACATTGCACCCTTATTCAAACTTGGGCACTAATTTGCAAGTGGGGAAAAGGGGTGTCTCCTCTACTTTGGTGTTTGATTACAAGAGACATCTATTATTGAGTGCACATAGTTTTTATTATCAGAGGGCTCTGTATCTTGATGCCTCCCTTGTTGGAATTAAAAGTTTGTGTGGCACTAGGAAAGGTAACTATAGATTCCTTTTGGAGCATCTTTATTTTCCTTTTTATTTTAAACCTAATTTCCTTCTTTCTCCTACTTCCTTTCACTAAATTGACTCCTTAGTTTGATCTATTAGTCTCAGATTGCTTTTGACAATTGAGTGTCAACACACTTAACCATTTCTCAAGATGATTCAAAGTATAATACAGAAGCTAAGCTATAGTGTGTGCTAAGCTAGAGAATTCAATAGGTACTGAGTGAACTTTAGGTGTTGAGTTATCTTTAGGTGTTGAGCAAAGTTCAAGTGCCAAGAAAAGTATAGATGCCAATTTACTATAAATGCTAAGTAGAGTATAGATGCTAAGTAAAATAGAATTACTATAGGAGTCAAGTGAGCTAGTTTTCCTATATGTGTCAAGCATCAACAACTAGTAAGTGTCAAGTAACACAAAATCAACATATGATTTTGTGCCTTCACAAACTCAGATGTAAACCATTTTTGGAGCTGACATGGGATGAATCTTGGAGGATCTTGAAGAGAAGATTGAATCTTTTGCATTACCTATGTAATTAGCATGCAATCAATAAGAAAAATGGAGAAGGCATGCAACCAATAGGAAAAGTGCAAGAAATGAGTGAGAAATAAAGATTTAATATTGATCATAGATTCATAACTAACCCTAATCTTTGAAATCTTTAAAAGCAAGATGAAGCCCCATTATACATAGAGAGAGAATGTGTGAGAGAGACTCATATGGGTGAATCATAAAGATGTGTAGAAGGGTATAAAGACTTAGTGAAGAATAGAGAAGCATTGCAGAATCCAGTTAATCAAGAATAGAGTATTAGAGTTACAAAGAGTGACATATCAACTCAAGCAAGGATTAGAGCAGACAAGATTTGAACAAGGATCTATAATCAACAATTGAAGATTGCAAGTTATCAGGTCAAAAACTTCTAATACTCTCTAGCAATTGTATTAAGAATGGAAATCTTATGGACTTAGGTTGTCTTAGTAGCTATTTGTAAATCTTTTAATAGGGTGGCATTCCAAATGAATGTACTAAAGTCCTTTTACTCAGCCTACTTTTAGTAGGGTAGTTCAATCCTTTAACCAAGTCACTTTTAATAGGGTGTAAAATCTTTAATAGGATAGGCCTTTCATAGGGAAAACCATTCAAAATGGTCAAACATTGTAACCTTGAACAATTACACATTGCTACAGTGATATTTTTTGGGTGTCATCCCCACCCCAGTTTTACCTTCTCATTTTGGAGGGTTTTTGGGTTACCAAATTTGTGTGTTATCTATTTTTGTGCATGTCTTTACTTTCATGTTTATTAGATGAATTAAATGCATGTGGATGATATCACTTGAAAGGATTTGAAAAGGTTAAAATTAGTTTCTTTTGATTCACCACCCCCCCCCCCTCTTAGAAGTAAATCTTCCCACTTCTTAATTCCAACAATTGGTATGAGAGCCAAGTTCTCAAAAGGAGGAGCCTTACAGCTTGGAGAAGAGATGTAGAAATGGAAGTCTACAAACTTGGAAAGATCGTAGAGAATCAGGCAATTGATATACAACTTTCTTTACATGCTTTGGAAGAAGCTAGAGAAGAATAGAGAAAATGCTTAAAGAGAAGAAGAGAGATTTCCATAGCTAAGAATGAATTGACACCTCAAACCTATTTTCAAATGGAGATTCCAAAGAGTTTGATGCAGAAATAACAAACATGATGGAGAAGAATAGAGCTCAAGCAGAAGAAATTAGAACACTCAAGCTTGAACAAGAATCACAAGCCATGATGCTTTGCAAGGTGACTAAATAGAAGAAAAGAGCCATTGAGGACAAGGCTATGCTAGAAGAAGATGAGAAATCTTGCCAACAGGCTGGAAGAAAAGTCAATTAAGCTTGCAAGAATTTCAAACATGCAACTAGACACCCTAAGTCAGATGATGAATACACATCATGAACTAAATGTCAAGGACATTGAAATCTCTATACTAAAGATGCAAACTGAACAACTACAAAATGACCTAAAAAGAGAGAAGGAGATTTTAGAGAGCTTCAACAAACCTAATGAGGCCATCAAATACTTTGAGTAGCTACTAAAATCACCAAGGGCAAGCAATGATACTACATGACTAGGATACACTAGCACTAAACAAGGAGAGTCATCCAAGACTGCAGAAGAAAGGAGCAACAAAGGTAAGAACACTAAACCTACTTGCCATTTTTGTGGTAAAAAGGGACATACCTCTAATGTATGTAGGAGGAAGAATGCAAATTAGCATAACAAGCCTAAGAATGAGAGTCATTGTCATAAGTGCAAAAAGCAAGGACATAAAGAACATAATTGTGGGACTAGGACTATCAGAACACCAAAATTTGAAAGTCACTACTACAATTGCAAGATGTATGGACATAGAGCTTTTGAGTGTAGATAAAAGCATATGTGGACACCAAATCAACCAGTAAGAGGAAATAACCAAGGACATCACTAAAAGTGGTAAGACAACACTAGGTATAGTTTTCATTATTGCCAAGCATATGGACACATTCCTAAAAACTGTATAAGGACAAATTTTAGAGGGAACTAAAATAGATGGTTGAGCCAAACAACATGTTTTAGTTGCTTGAATACTGGTCATATTAGAAGGAATTGCCCAAGAAATTCAAAAGCACCCAATTCAAAGAATGACAAAGGTAAAGAGAAGGTAGATGTTGAACACATCAAAGGAGAAATGAATCAGACATGGAAGAAGAAAGATAGGTTTAGCACATCAAATGAAGGGATCACTTTACCCAATAGGTCAAGTGGTCACACTTAATAAAACTAAGCAAGAGAATACATAAGAGACTAATTTACAAAGCTTTATCATAAATCAATTCCTAAACAAATAAGTTCTGAAAAGAAGAGATTAGTATGATCAGAGATCCAAAGTTAAAATTTCAAGATTTTGCAAGTGTTGCCAAGTTTTCCTCACATGTTGACTAAAAATCTAGTACATGCCGAGTTGATTTTCAAAATAGTAGGAGCTAAATGATTATTTGGAGCTGATTTGGTAGAGAAAGTTGAGTGAAGAAGAAATCTCAATTCAAGCTGAGTGGTGGAAATGCAATGGAAGCTAAGTAATGCAAAAATCCTTCAGAAGCTGAGTGGATAGTTGTAAATGCACTAAGTATTAAATGTAATGAAAATAGGGTATATTATCACATTTTCAATCATTTTTTCTCATCGTGAATGAAGAGAAAAGACAAGAAAGAGCACAGAGCAAGTTCAAAGAAAAGGATCTGGTGTATAAGAAGATTTGCATAGCATTCCAACATGATTCCATCGATTTCAAGGTATTTACATCTATACTAAGCTACATAGTTTTACATTTTCTTCATGTTCAAACCCTAGATTGAAAATATGGCTTCTAGCTCTAGGAAAACTTAGGAGAAGGAACCATTTAAAGTCTAGCTTGTGTAAAATGAAGTCAAAAACCCAATTTCCATCTAATCCCAAGAGTTGCATATAAAAATGACCCAGCTAGAGCCCCATCCATCATACCCCCAAGGTTTTAATGATTCAAGATGTGAGAAAATGCTACAATTGTGAGATTGGAGCCATAGGTGATATGGAAATGAGGGAAGCTTATGAGAAACTATGTGATAATGGAGTGTTGAAAGAAGAGTTTTAGATTATTGAGAAGAAGGAATTAACATGAGCCCTAGAATTCCCCACAGTATTCAAAACTGAATGGATCAAACTAGTGCTTAGCCAAATACATGATGGACATTTATGGTTGGAGGATGGGCCAATAAAAATCACCAAGAGAATTGTTCATAGAGTAACAAGGTACCCAACCCTAGATCAATCAAAGACCCTTAGGAATGATTCTATGGAGGAAATTAAGAATAATACTGGTGCCAAGTAGAATACAAGAGGGATGACAATGGATACCATCCAAGACCCTCTTGTTGATTTTTTTATCAAATTCATTGAACATAAATTCTACCAATCCAGCAAACTCAATAGTGTGCCTTACATTGTAGTGAATGTAGATTATGAATTGGTGAAGAAGAATCATACATTGTAGAACTACAACTACAATAGAATAATGAAAATCTAGTAGTTATCAAGAGAACCAAGGGAGCCCAACGCAAATTTGGTGCTATTTTGATATGCATATTCTTTTATGTTCAGAATGATTTTCCTTCTTTTGATAAAGTAGCCTAGAAGATAAATAGGTCAATCATAGCTCAAGTCGATGAATGCATAGAGTAGATGTGAGCTGATTTTGAGACCTTAATGACTAGCTATTTTGAAGACTTCAACAATTCAATGAAGCAAAGGCTAAGAATTTCAATGCCATTAGTGGAGAAACATGTAAATGATGTATGTTTTCTTGTAGATATAGACTATACATACAATAGGGCTATCATACCAAGAGTGAGATGGTTAAGACCTCTTGGTTATTAAATAAATATAGATGAAGCATTAGAAGCAATAATCACATTATTTGCAGAGGAAATAGACAAGGATGCACCACATTTTGGAACCTATGATGTGGATAGATCAAAAGTGGATATGGAGTTAAAGACTACCTCTACTCTAAAAAAGAAGGATAAACTTGTTAAGAAGTTAAAAGCAAAATTTGGGGAAAGCATTGTAGAAGCAGCAAAGGAAGAAGGTGAAGAAGCCGAGGATGATGATGAAGAGAAATGTCAAGGACCACCTACTTTAACCCAAGGTATGGGGGAGGATGTAGATGAAGAGGAAGGTTTTGAGTGCGAAGCACCCATGGCTAAGACTAAGAAAAGAAAAAATCAAAGATAGCCAGCTGCACAACCCAAAGGAAAGAAGAAGGCTACAAAGCAAGCCCAACCAAGCCAACTAAAAGAGATAATACTAGGGCTATAACTTAGGTAGAAAAAAAATAGGAGAAACAGAAGGAAAAAAAAACAAGGAGGACCTATAGAGAAAAAGAAAAGAAGAAAGTATGTTGCACCTCCTAAATTAGACAAAGAAAGAATAGAGTTTGATGAAAAGCAATTCAGATTGGTAAGACATTCTACCACATCTAAATTGGAAAGAATTTGCAATAACATTAGAGCCAATGCTGATTTAACTGGTCTAAAGACCATTGATTTTAATAAGTTGTCAAAGGAACAACAAAGCATAGTGGAAGAGTCCATCTACAATATGATGGCTAAGTTCAAGCCTACCCCACTTGAACTAGATAACTCAATGCCTAAGGAGCTAAGCTCATTAGTTGAGAATAAATGGCATTATTGACTCAAAATGGAGAAATAAATAAGAGAGTCTACATTGGCTCATGTAATGTTAGACCTTACTAAAGGTCAAATAAAAAAAGATAGTAAGAAGCATGGGAGAAAATTTGCACCCAAATATAAAGCCTTTAGAATTTTGCCAAACCAAAATAGAAGATGTTGTGCAAAAGTCCACACAAATGTGGAAATTAATATATGGATTGGCAATAGTCAAAGAAGGGCAAGAAGACCCATTTGAAGGAAGAAATGATGAAGAAGTAGAAGAGAATGAGAAAGATAAAGAGGAAGAGAAAGAGAAAGAAGAAGAAATAGTGGATAAGACACATGGCGAAGAGACAATAGCTGAAGAGTAGCAGACTGAATAGAGTGTCCAAGACACCCAACAACTACCACCAAGTCCTCCACATATAGCACCTATAGATACAATAATTGTAAAGGATGTTCTTGACACTTTAGCTCAGAAATGAGTATAGGCAGAGGCAAGCACTTGTTAAAATTAAATATATATTTCTTGATGCTTTCAACTTGCAAATACTTGATGAAACTTAGCCCATCATGGAGCAATTGTCCAACATTGTGGACTAGGTACAGAATGAGGACCTTGATACAAATGTAAAATTATTAGAATGGTCAGAAAAGAAGCTTTAGATGAAAGTGAATGAGAAAATATCAAGTGAAATAGCACTTTCACAAGTAAAATTGACTAAGAAGATTTAAAAAGTGAAAATAGTACTTGAAAAAATTTTCTTATTGTACAAAAAATTTGTGTGATTCATCATATTTCACACAAGAAACTAGCCAAAGGATACTACTTGGAATGAAATCTCAAGATTTCTAGCACTCATCTACCCAAAGATCTAGCTCAAAGTGAGAAGCATTTTGCAACTACGCTTCACACATAGAAAGAGTTAGCTATATTGATAGTAGAAGAGGCCAATATCAAGGCCAAATTGATTCAAATTCAATCTTTCATCATCCCACATTTAGAAGTACTCCATAAGGAATAGGCCTATGCAAAAACTATTCTAAAGAAAGATCCTAATCTTTCTACTTTAGAAGGCCTTGTACAACTTTTAGCAAAGACATCCATCCAACACAAATCATTGGAGATTGTTTTAGATAATTGGGATGCTTCCCTCAAGATGATGATGGAGGTAAACAATAGATTTTTGGCACAGTATTCCATTCCTTCTTAGGACCCTTTGACATAAGTGTCAAAAAGGGGGAGATAATTAATTATTGCATCTAATAAGAATGGGGAGATATATTGTTTTGGGGGAGATGTAAATAAGAATGGTTACATAATACATTCTTTGATGGAAATAAAGAATATCCAAAGGGGGAGATATTCAAATTCACATTTTGAGGAAGAAATAAAGAAGAAGCAAAAATAGGGTACACAAGAAGAAAGGTAGACAAGGCAAAGAGTATTAGATACATCAGCATGAGACACATTTAGCACAACAATTTTAGTTATAGAAATGGAAATGGCACATTAGCTCAGGGGGAGTTACAAGATTTTTGGGTATATAGTCTTCTACAAAATTTTGAACAAGTTTTTGAAGTGTTGTACATATGCCAAACAAAATATGTAGTATACTCATAGAGATTAGATTCATAATGTTCTATTAAGTGTTTTTTCCACTCATGTCAAAGGGGAAGATTGTTACTCTCATATTGGTTTTGACAATTAAGTGTCAACACACTTAACCATTTCTCAAGATGATGTCAACTATAATATAGAAGCTGAGCTATAGTGTGTGCCAAGCCAAAGATTTCAATAGGTGCCAAGTGATCTTCAGGTGTAGAGAAAATTTCAAGTGTCGAGCAAAGTATAGATGTTGAGTAACTATAGATGTTGAGCAGAGTATAGATGCCAAGTGAAATAACACTACTATAGGAGTTGAGTGATCTAGTTTTCCTATATATGTCAAGCATCAGCAACTAGTAAATGCCAAGTAACATAGAATTAGCATATGAGTTTGTGCCTTCAAAAACTCAGATGTAAACCATTTTTGGAGCTGACATGGGATGAATCTTGAAGGATCTTGAAGATAAGATCGAATCTTTTGCATTATCTATGTAACCAGCATGTAGCCAATAAGAAAAATGGAGAAGGCATGCAACAAATAGAAAAAGTGCAAGAAATGAGAAGGAAATGAAGATTTAATATTGATCATAGATTCATACCTAACCCTAAGTTTTTGAAATCTTTAAAATGAGGATGAAGCCCCATTATGCATAAAGAGAGAAGATGTGCAAGAGAGAAGTGTATGGATTAATCATACTAAAGTGTAGAAGGGTGTAAAGACTTAGTGAAGAATAGAGCATCATTGATTAATCCAGTTGATCAAGAATAGAGTATTAGAGTTACACAGAGTGATATATCAAATCAAGCAAGGATCAGAGCAAATAAGAGCATAACAAGGATTTGTAATTAGCAATTGAAGATTGCAAATTATCAAGTCAAAATCTTCTAATACTCTCTAGCAATTGTATTAAGAATGGAAATCCTATGGACTTAAGGTTGGCTTAGCAGCCATTTATAAATCCTTTAATAGGGTGGCATTCCAAGTAAATGTACTAAAGTCCTTTAACTAGGACTACTTTTAGTAGAGTATTTAAATCCTTTAACTAGGTCACTTTTAATAGGGTGTAAAGTCTTTAACATGATAGGCCTTTTACAAGGCAGACCATTGAAAGTGGTCAAACATTATAACCTTGAATAGTTACACATTTTTACATTTTGTGGGTGTTATCCCCACCCAAGTTTTACCTTCTCATTTTGGAGAGTTTTTGGGTCACCAAATTTGTATGTTATTTGATTTCATACATGTCTTTACTTTCATGTTTATTAGATGAATTAGATGCATGTGGATGATATTAGTTAAAAGGATTTGAAAAGTTTAAAATTAGTTACTTCTGATTCACCCCCCTGACTCCCCTCAGAAGTAAATCTTCCCACTTGTTTATTCCAACATGGTCTACCTCCACTCTTTCATTAGCATCCTCTAAATCATGTGTATCCTCAATTTCACTAGATGATCCTTTGCATGGAGCTCTTCCCTAAACCATAAACTTGGAGTTCCTTCAAATTTGGAGGTGTTGCAAGAAAAATCAATGGATTCATCTATTAGTTCTATCTTTCATAATTTTCTTTACTTCTCCCTCATCCTCTGTGATTTTTTTCATATGTCCTTTTACTTTGTTTTCTCACTTCCTTTTTATCCTTTTCCTATGCATGCCCTCACTTTGTTGAATCTTGTTGCTTCTTCTGTGACTAAATGAGTAGCTTGGAAGCACATCTTTTCAAGAAGGTTTTGGAGTACAAAGTCCCTAGCATGACTACTATTAGTTTCAATTTGAAGATTTTGACTTGTGAGAATGATGAATTAGCTAAGACACAATGCCTATGATCTTATTGGCCAATCAAAAATTTGAATCTTGTTGGCTACATAAAAAATGCTACTATTTAACCATTACATCTAGTGATGATTATCAATATCAGGCAAGTATCTTAAAATGTGTGTGCTTGCAAGCATTACAAAGTGCTCACATAAATGTACTATATCTTAATATCAACCAAAAATTCACAAACTTAGTCTCATATAGTGTAATTATATTATCCTAGCATCAAATTGAACATTTCATATAACCCTACAAATGCCACTTAAAACTAATCCATCTTTGAAAAAAATTGGATGTTGTAATAGCTTGGTGAAATTTGTCAGGCCCCAAGTGGGTCCGACTAATTTTTTTTTTGAATTCAAATATTTGGACTTTTAAACTATACCATTCAACCATTGGCATTGATTTGAAACAAACTTGACCACTAGAAATAATTTTGCAACTCACTTTACACCTATCTGTAAACTGTCAACTTTGTGCTAGGGGGTCCTTTGACTAGCTTTAGAAACTGACAAGAACAATTGACCAACCTCTGAAATATGACATAATAATTCTTTGTTTTTCATTCTTGCTTCCTACCAAATCTCATCTCATGAATAATTCTTATTCAAAAGATATTGACTATCAAAGTTTCCCTTAGAACTGCCTACAAGAAAACATGTTAGAAAACCATAAAACACATTCATATTTGGCTTTAAAAATAGGGCAAACTGACACTTGGGGGCACAAAAACTAGGGTATTGTTTCACTTTCATGAGGATAACATGAATTTTTTATTATGTCTCATTATGGATAACTAGGCATATTTGTTAAAAAACCAAAGTGGGCTACTCAAATTTGTAGAACTAGAAATACTGGCAGAAAAGTGGTTTTTGCAAATGGAATAGACTTGGGAAAGTCTGCAGACAGATTCATCAAAAATTGAAAATTGGCACACTTAAATTATTTTTAGAGTAGATCACAATGGTACAATCCATTTGATCTCACATACAATGGATTTTGAGTTATAACATCACAAATAGGGGTACCAACCAATCTACACCTTTTGACACTAGTGAAACTTTACAAATTGCTTTTGGAGTCATGTTCAAAAATTGATTAAACGGATTCACAATAAGCTCAAAATTGAAACATAGCAATTCTATCACCTCTAGAATGCAATTCAGAAGGATTTATCTCATTTTGATTAGCTGGGTCAAAATTATAACAAGTCAAACAGGGCCTCCCAGAATTTTGAACAATTTGCATCAACATGACAACAATAAATGACCAACTTTGAGGGATTCAAAACCTAGTCAAAATATATCCAAGTAACTCAAAACCTAAAACATAGGCTCTTTGATATGGACTCTAAACATTCCCAAAGTGGTGAGCCATGAAATATTACTAGTGTGAGATATCTAGATGCAAACACAACCTCCTATCATTGTTTGACATTTAGGCAAAAATGCAAATTTGGTCATTGCTCAAAATGAGACTTCATGAAATGACTCAAAATGGAAATTTATCTTTATGGGATGAGTGGATATACTAAATGTAAAGTGTTAGAAGAATTGAACACCTCTTAGGCCATGAACAGACAATAGGGTACCAATGCATCAAAAAGTGCTTATAGGGCTTGATTTTTTTAATGGTACTCAAAATTAGGACTTCAATTTTGAGTCCCAACACTTAATACCAAAAAAAGGCTAGCTAGGCACATCAGGTATCTGATGTATCAAGTACTTGAAACTTGTGCATAATTTTTTTTTTAAAAATTGAGTTTTATTTTCCTCATTTGTTTCCAATAGTCATGGCCCTAGCATTAGGTATTAGATAGAAAATTAGGTATATAATAATGTCTTACCAATTTCTCACTCCCAATTGCATCCAACTATTAGTAAGTTCACTTTTTGTCATTCTTAATTGATTTTTTTTTTTTTTTTTAAATATAGGTTTTCATAGTGAAAATATATTTTTTTAAGTTTGATTTATAATTTTTTATTCAAATTATAATAATATTTTCATTTTCATTATAAATAGGCTTGAAAGACCCTAACCAACCTCCAAATAATCCCCCACCAAACAATGATCCTCCAAACAATCCCCCACTGAACAATGACCCTCAAAACAATCTACCACCAAGCAATGATTCTCCTAACAATCTAGAACCACCAGTACCCCTTAAAAATGCTCCCCAAATTCAAGACCCAATTGAAGAAAATATAAATCAATTGAGGTTTATGCAAAAATCACATAACACTATCCCTAGTTTATGTCCCATGGTATCCACCCTTATTACTATTATGGCTAATTATATTGAGGCCCTTATTGAGTAGCATGGTGTAGCTCTTCATTAGCATGATGAGATGCACTGCATGTTTGATGATGGTTTATCTTATAATGAGGTTGCAGTCCTTAATATTAGTCAAAAGGAATTAATTGACCTATTTTATGACCCAAAATTTGGTATAGTAGTTAAAATTGCCAATCAACAGGTGCACTAGTGAGGCCATAAGAACTCATTATTGGGATCATTGGTCGATAGTTTTTGACAAACCACCACACATGAATTTTGAGGTGCCCATATATTTCTTGAAAAAAATATATGCTGAATTTTTCAAAGGAATGAAAGTTAATTATTGGAGCATGACGTTGAATATGGGTGTAGGAGGTAGAGCTTTGTAGGATAGACCCAGGGCAAAGTGAAGGAAAGCCACATTATTACCCCTAATATTACTATCCCTCCTCCATTCCAATAGCTTGATTTCATCAATGAGGCTAGTGTGACATCTATTAGAGAAATTCATCATTTGACCAATCTACTAGTCACCTAGACAAGGTCATTGTTGCCTCCTTGTGTTGATGATGCTAGCACTAGTACATTTGGCACTTCCATACATGTGTATGTGTCATATACTTGCATTACATGTGCAAGAATATTTTTTTAGGTCCCATTACTAATTCTGAGTTTTTAGTTTGAGGTTGGGGATGATGACATAGCATATATGCCTATAGAGACATGCATAGCTCCCATTGGAGATGAGGAGGGGCAGGCAAAGAAATGGACTCCTATTATGGTAATCTATAAATTTGATTCATCATAGAATTTTTAATTTTAAATAAATATTTATATTTAAAATACTTCTATAACTTCATAATTATATACAATTTATAATTCATTTATGTCCAGCTAATGATAGAGGAGGAGATGAGAGATTTGGATGTTGTTACACTTTCGTCCATTTCATTTACCCTTGAGACCTCTACGGTACATATTATATAATTTCTCATTAATTTCTTATTTGATATTATATGTTACATGATTTATCATGAAGGTTTCACCTATTAGTGGGGGACAATGTGAGGGGGTTGTTTTTAGAAATAGGGAATACTAAGGGGGGAGTGTGTGAATCAATATTCTACAAATTTTTTTCCAAAATTGAATATTGTTAGTTACTTTATGACATGCATATGAAATTAAACCAATAATGTTGTATGGTAATAATAACCATACACAAAGAGAACTCATAACACCATATTTTTTTAACTAGGTAAAATCCTGGTGTGGATGGTACCCACAAAATGATCCACTAAACAAAAGTATCTGGTTAAGGATGTTGACCCTATTAGGAGTCGATTAAGTACATATAGTGTATTGGTCCTTGTTAGAGGACTAGGCTCTGTTAAAAGCCTCAAACCTATTAGGAGTTTCCTCAACCTTGTTAGGATTTGGGATATACAATTACAAATGTATGCAAGATGATCCCACTTCCAAAACATTAAATATACAATATAGTTCCTTATACAAAATGATAGATACAAAAACCTCTTTCATGTTGCTTGATGTACTTCTCATTCCTCTAATCATACAGCATAATTCACAACACATATAGTTCACATATCATACATATATCCTTCACATAATTTCTAATATTTCACATACTCTTCTTCACAATACTTTGCATATTACAATCTTTCCTTTATACCTTTACATTTTATCAAAACTACCTAGTCAACCTTCAAGATTTCACACACTTTGAATACTACAAAATTAACTCTTCCCCTCTTAGGGTTAACATATAGGATTTCATTCCTAATTATTTATGTAATTATTTCATAACCAAAATAATTCCTTGACCTGTAATTTGCATTACTCTGATATACTATGTTCTTTCTTGTACATTGCCTTTACTAGTGTTAAGTGTATAACTCATTTTGTACTATCCATACTAACATGTGCACTCACATACATCATCCTAGCATTATAATATATATGTAAATAACCATGAAAATGTCAATAATTTCTTTTTCATCCATACACATCAAAAATATCTCTCCTTTGTTGTATAATTATCTGATACTTGGACAATTTTCCATGTCTAATTGTGAAATCTTTAGTACATAGTGCCTTCTTCACATAAGGTATATTTTTCCATAATTTAAACATCTAACATATCCCACTTAGCCATATTTCCATCAATATCCCCTTTTTTCATTTATGGAAACATATGGGAAAATTGGCTAAGTTCTGAAAATGTTGATCAAAAGTTTACAAAATTGTGGCCTTGCAAAAACATCAAATTGCAAAAATTATGGATCATTGCATTTATAACCATCTTTCTTATAACTCCTATTAGAATACTTTGCATTAGTACTACTCCCCCTTAGTATAATACTATTACTCTCTCTTACATTACACTATATATAGTTTTCCTTATATTACTCCCCCTTACACATCAATGACAAAGGTGTCAAAATCTATATACAAGTAAAAATTGTAGTTCTTTACCTTTGCATTCAGGTGGATAGGTGTGAAATGTAGTCTAAAAATCTTGTATTCAAACTTTTCAAATTCTTCTCCCATGTAATCTTCATTTCCTCTGATATGTTGAGGAGAGCACACAACCAATAGGATGTAATTTCTACTACATTCAAGTTTGAATATACAAATTTATCAAAGGATGTCATTGCTTTTAGACACTCCTCCACTTTCTTCTCAATTGTACTTATCTTCAATGATAGGTGTTCCCTAAAAAGTGAGAACCTCTTTGCAATTATTTCTCTATTTAATTCTATGAGACTTATTTCATTAGAAGTCTTACTTATTTTACCTTCAATATCTTCAATTTAGGTGCCTAGTTGTTGAAGTTGACCTACTAATGCCTTGACTTCATCATGCTTCCTCTACATCTCAACATCACTATAATTTTTCAAATTAAAAACATAACACATTGGAATAAAATTCATTCCCTTCTTTCTCACATCTTCTTAGCACATTAATGCATTCATCAAGAGTTCCTAAGTCATTCTTAATGTTCTGACACACACTATCAAACATTTGAGCATCACACTTAACTTGAACTTGGTCTGATACCATATTTGAAAAGTTAGCGAATTCAGCATCAAATGCTTGAATCAATAACTTATATCTATACTCTAGATCTAAATTTAATAATCTTACTAAAAGTATGCTTTGCACCTTTTAAGCTATATCCATAAGAGTTTTTTGCAAACTCTTCACATGTATGTTCTTGATGATTATCTTTCTTAGAGATGCTATTAGTTTTGACTAATCATCATCACCAAATAATGTTAATGATGCAAGGGTAAGTGATGTGCTTGGTCCACTTATCTTCCTTTCTTATCCCTCTCTTCAACCTCTTTCCTTTTCTTCTCTTCCTCTTATCCTTTCTTCTTTTTCTCTTCTTTTCTTCCTCTTCTTTCTTTATCTTTTTCTCATCCTCTTTCCTTTCCTTCTCTTCATTTTCTTTCTTTTCTTCTCCTCATCTTCTTTATTTTTCTTTTCCTCATCTTCTTTAATTTTCTTTTCTTCATTGTCTTTCCTCTTCTTTTCTTCTTCTTCTTTCATTTTCTCCTCTTCCTTCTTCCTTTTCTATTCTTCCTCCTTTATTTTCTCTTTTTCTCCTCTTCCTCACTCTTCATTTTCTTATCTTCTTTATCTACTTCTTCTTAGAAGAAGGTATAGCTAGAGATATTGCCAAGAATGCTTGTACCATATTCCTTAAAAGGATTTTCAGCTATATCAACTATTACTTTTGTGCCACCAACCTACATTTCATCAGTTCCAATTGTGATTTGAGGTGTTGTTGTTACTACCTGGTTTAGATCTGCCATCTCCTTATTAACTTCTTGATAATTTCCTTCCATTGTCAGTATGACCCTTTTCTTATTTCTAAGATAAGGTTGAAGATTCTTCATCAAGTTAGCCATATTTTCATCACTATCTACTTGGCATAGTTTTCATATTTGGTTATGTTTGATGTTCTTATCCTCATTAGCCACTCTCTTCCTTCTTTTAGTTAACCTCTTATAGAGGTCTTTTGGAATTTCATCATCGTTAACATCCTTAAATTTATTACTAGAAAGTATTATGTTTCTGGATACAATTGATTAATTGTGTGTTGTCTTTGATGTTACACAAATGTCATAATCATTATCAATTAGTATATGCTAAGGTCATGTGGGTAGTGAAGATAGTTCTCAATGTCTACTGATCATTCCTATGTTTTCCTACTTTAGAAGGTAGTGTCTACCAAGTTCACTTGGGCATCGAAGGAAAAGTTGTAGAAAGAGAGTGTTAACCGAGATCACTTAGCTGACAAAGGAAATTTGGATGGAACTAGTGCTAACCAAACTCACTCAGGTGCCAAATGATTTTCATAATTTTACAGTGTTAACCAAGATTCTATTGGTTAACAAAGAAAATCACTTTAGAGTTAGTTTCTATTGAGCAGGGTCGGCTAGCAAAGGATTTTCCTATTTTATTATCTATTGGTTCCAATCGACCGAGGTGATGAATATTGATTATTGTAAGTTGTATTTGAGCCAAATTTACAAAGTGAAAGGTATAACTATAAGGTTAAGTTGTGATTTCAATGTGTGGAAGAAAGTGTGCAAGTGAGTACAAGAGATTGTGTGAATTATGGTGATGTGATTGAAGATCTATTGGTAAGCAAAAGAAGTAAATTTGAAGGATAAGAAAAATATCTTTGTGGTGCAGTAAAGCCATATTCAATTAGGAAGGATCAAGTACAAGCTTGAATACACATCTAAAATTAGAAATCAAGTTACATTCAAATTAGGTCAACTCATTGTTACTCTCTAACCATTGTAGCAGTGATCTAAATCTCTTAAAAGATTTAGCTTAATAGTTGTTTGCAAATCCTCTAGCAAGGTGGCAATTCCATTAAATTGTTCAAAAGATCTTTAACTAGGCCACTCCTAATAGGGTGATTAAATCCTTTAATAGAGTCACACCTTATAGTTTGTTTTGTAACCTTTAACAAGATTGGCTCCTAAAAAAGCTCACTTCAAAAGAGTGAAAATTAGTAACTAGTTGCTATTGGTGGTTTTTTCCAAATTGGGTTTCCACATTAAATCCTAGTGTTAAATGTTTTTATTTTCTTTATGTGTTTTCAATTAAGTTAAATTAATGATAATCATAGATAACATCTAATGGTTTATAAGTTAATCTTTTATCAAGCTAATCTAGTTACTACCGAGTTACAACATTATGTGTGTTTATCAAGCTTCAGTAGTATTCAGTTATTTGTTTGCATTTTATACTAACATCTAAAAGGATTTGGGATTTATTTTTGTAGTAACTAATTCAGCCCTCCCCTCTTAGTTACTCCTCTTATATTTCCAAAAATTGGTATTAGAGCTTTTGGTGCTTGTAGAGAAGGTTTCAAGGACCTAAGCTAAAGATTAGGATGTCTTACAAAAGAGATATTCCTAAGCTAAACAAAGAAAAATTTATAGCATTAAAAGGACTAATGAGATTGCATCTAACTACCATCAATGGTTCAACTTGTAGGTATCTTAATTCTAAATATAAGACTCCCACTAGAACATTATCAGTTAAAGATATTGCTAAAAAAGAGAATCATAATATCATGATAATTGATATTGCATCTACTCTCAGTTATGCTGAATTTGATGAGGTAAAAGATTGCAAAACTCTTTTTGCAATGTGGAACAAACTAAAAGATATCTATGGAGGAGATGACAATGTGAGAAGAGCCAAAGTAGAAAGCCTTAGAGGAAAATTTGATCAAATGAGAATGAGAGAAGATGAAAATATTGAAAAATATGTGGGAAGAATCAAGGCCAGTGTTAGTGCAATCAAAGCATTTGAAGGAGACATCAAGGAGGAACCTATTGTAAGTAAAGTGCTCAGAACTCTTCTTCCTATTTATGCAATTAGAGTATCTACTATTCATGAAATGAGATGTAATCCAACTAATAAGATAGGGTTTGATGCTCTAGTTAGAAGATTAATAGATTTTGAGTTAGATAATTATGATAACTATGTTCCTACTTCAAGGAATATTGAATCTAAATTAAAAGCTAAACTCTCACTCAAAGAAAAGGGTAAAACGTCAAAATCCAATCAATCAAGAAGTGAAGAAGATGGATCATCAGAAGAAAGTTTAGACAGTGATCTTGAAGTTGTTGAAGTCCTGCTTGCAAGAAAGTATTCCAAAGGAAGAGGGAAGTACAAAGGTAAAGTTCCTCTGATCTACTTTTCTTGTGAACAAATTGGTCACATTGCTGCTAGGTTTCCAAACAAGGAAATGAAGGATGAAAAGAAAAGAAACAAGCATAAAGGCAAGAAGGACTACAAGAACTACAAGAACTTCAATGACAAAGCTAAGAAATCTTGTTTCATAGCTAAAGATTTTGATAATAGTGAAGATGAAATGGTTTATACTATTATGTAAGATGAATCAGATGATGAAGGAGATAAGATGACACTTATTTCTCATGTTAGTAAAAATGATATATGGATTATTGATAGTGGCTACTCACATCATATGACTGGTGAAAAAATAAAATTTGAGCATATGAAATATTATGATGGAGGTAGTGTAAGATTTGGAAACAATGAACCTTGTAATATAAAAGGAAAAGGATGTATCTTGTTAACTAAAGAACTTGTGTGTGATAATTATTATTGCGTTGAAGGACTAAAACATAATCTACTAAGTGTGGCATGGTTGAATAACATTGGATTCAAGGTAGAATTCATGAATGGATAGGCCAAACTACTGGATGGGAAAGGAAATTTGGTTGGTTTTGGCAAGTAAACAACATGTGATGTATTTTATCTTGATCTCATTGATTATTCACATTTTATTGCTCAAGTAGAAGAAAGTTGGCTATGGTACAAAAGACTATGTCATGTGAGCTTTAATAATCTAGTTAAGATAAGAAAACATAAAAGAGTAAGAGGTATTCCTAGTTTGAAGAAGTCAGACATGGGTCTATGCAAGAATTGCCAAATTGGTAAGATGGGAAAGACAAGCTTCAAAATCAAAGACTATTAGTTAGAAGAAGTCTTGGAAATTGTTCATATAGACTTATGTGGGCTTATTAGAATAGAGAGTTATAGTGGAGAAAAGTTTTTCATTCTCTTTGTTGATGACTACTCTAGGATGATGATAGTAATGTACCTAAAAGAAAAATCAGAAGCTTTTCAAAAATTCAAATGGTATCTAGCAAGAGTAGAAAAAGAAACTGGAAAGAAGTTGAAATGTTTAAGATTAGATAGAGATGGTGAATTCATTTCTAATGAATTCAATAATTTATGCATTGAAAGGGGAATCCAAAGACAAGTATCTACTCCCGGTACATGGCAATAGAATGGTATAGTAGAAAGAAGAAATAGATCTATCATGGATTGTCCAAGAACCCTAATGATTGAAAAGAATGTTACTCTCAAATACTAGAAGGAAGTTATTAGCACTATAGTTCATACCTTGCAAAGAGTTCAATTGAAGAAAGTTTTAAACAAGACACCTTATCAGCTATGGTATGGATATAAACCTAATGTAAGTTACTTGAAGGTATTTGGCAACAAATGTTACATATTGAAGGAATCTAGAAAAGGAAAAATTGATGTAAAAGGTGATGAAGGAATATTTCTAGGATACTCCTACAAAAGCAAAGCATGCAAATGTTTGAACTTATCTACACATAAAATTATAGAAAGTGCACTTGTTAGAATTGATGAATATGTAGAAAAGAGTGAAGAAGGAAGCAAAAAGGAACCTAAAGACTATAGAAGATTAATTTACTATGAACTTGATACCCTTCCTAATCTATCTGAAAGAAAAGATGCTTCAACTCTTGAGTCTCCAAAAACTCCAATAGCTACTGAGTTGCAAACAATGCAACTTGAGCTACAAGGACTCGAGTCACAAATAGAGGCTACTAAGCTATTTTAAACTGAGCCTGATGGACTCAAGTCACAGATAGAAGGACATGAGCTTGAAACTGAAATTCAAAAAGAAGATGATGGAACTCATTCAAAAACCAAGGAACCTATATTAGTAAGCTATGTAAAAAGACATCATGCACCTGATCAGATCATTGGAGATAAATATGATGGAATAATGACAAGAAGAAAATTAAAACATGCATTTTTACTTGTTGAATTTGAACCTGGAAGTGTTAAAGATGCTCTAGAAAAAAACTTGGACTCTTGTTCCTAGACCCAAGGATAAAAATGTAATTGGTACAAAATGGGTATTTAGAAATAAGTTGAATGAAAATGAAAAAGTATCAAGAAATAAAGCAAGACTAGTATGCAAACGCTACTCTCAAGAAAAAGGTATTGACTATGGTGAAACTTTTTCTCCTGTAGCAAGACTTGAAGGTGTTAGAATTTTACTAGCATATGCAACACATAGAGGATTTAAGGTATGTCAAATTGATGTTAAATCTATATTCTTGAATGGAATCCTTGATCAAGAAGTTTATATTGAGAAACTAGACGGTTTTGTAGATCCTAGAAAAGGAGACATGGTTTGCAAAATACACAAAGCTTTATATGGTCTTAAGAAAGCTCCCAAAGCTTGGTATGAAAGACTCCATAATTACTTGGTAAAAATTGGTTCTCAAAGAACTAATGGTAACAGTAGTCTATATATCAAGGAAGGACCAGATAAGAAGATTGTGTTAGCAGAAATATTTGTTGATGATACTTTATTTATAGAAAATGATGATCTATACAAAGTATTCTCAAAAAAAATGAACAAATAATTTGAGATGTCCATGTTTGGTGAAATAAAATTCTTTGTGGATTGCAAAGACAATAGAACAAGAATGGTATCTACATCACTCAATCTAAGTATATCAAGGAGATACTAAAGAAATTTGGAATGGAAGATTCAAAACTAGTTGGAGCACCTATGTCTACTAGACATAAGCTTTCCAAAAATTATGATTCAAATGAAGTGGATAAGACTACTTATAGATTAATGATTGAAAAATTTCAGTATGAAGTTCACACAAGGCTTGATATTTCTCTAGTATTTGGAGTAGTAGCAAGATTCTCAGGAAATCCCAAAGAAAATCACATGATGGAAATCAAGAGAATCATGAGATATCTAAAAGGAATTGAAGACTATGGTTTATGGTACAAACTTGGAGGCAGTTTGGTCCTAAAAGTATTTATTGATGCTAATTGGGAAGGAAGACTTGATGAGAAAAAAAGCACTAGTGGTGGAGGATTCTTTCTTGGTAAAAGACTAGTATCTTGAACAAGAAAGAAGCAGAATTGTACTTCTCAATCCACAACAAACGTAGAATGTGTAGCAGAAGCAGTAAATTGTTCTAACATTGTTTGGTTCAAACAAATGTTAGAAGGAATGAAGGTAGAAATAAAAGATCCATTTGTCATATATTGTTATAACCCTAGTGCAATCAACATATCAAAGAATCTAGTGATGCATTCCACAACAAAACATATTGCTATAACATATCACTTCTTAAGAGACTTGGTGCAAGATAAAGAAGTTAGATTGGAATATGTGAATAAAAAGGAATGGATTGTAGACATATTCACCAAGTCATTACCTAAGGATGCATTTTTGTATCTAAGAGATAAGCTAGGGGTCATTCCCCTATTTGAAATTAAGTAAATAAATTTTAGTGAATGCATCAACTAGAACCTATTGAAGATCAATTAGTTGGTGTAAAATTGACAAGGACATATTGTAGATGAATCAATACTTAAGGTACATTGGAGTATATAGATTCATTATCTTTGCTATGTGTTGTCAAAGAGGGAGAAGTTTACTGTCATATCTTTAAGAAATCTTTGGAACTAGAATAAAGACAAAAACTAGAGAGGGAGAAGCCCTCTAAAAGATGAAGAATGTTGAAAGAGGGAGAATGTTCTAAATGAACTTGGTAATAGCTATTGTAGATAGAATTTAGTAAAAAGGAAGAGCTCATACTAATAGAGGGAGTTCTCAAATCCAAAATTTTGTTGTGCTATGACATGTTGTGTTGCCATCAATGCCAAAAAGGGAGATTGTTGGATACAATTGATTAATTTGTGTGATGCCTTTGATGTTACACAAATTTTACAATCATTATCAGTTAGTATATGCCAAGCTTAATCAAGTAGTAAAGATAGTTCTCAGTGTGTACTAAGTATTCCTATGTTTTCCTAGTTTAGAAGGTAATGTCTAATGAGTTCACTCGGGCGTTGAAGGAAAAGTTGCAGAAAGAGAGTGTTAATTGAGCTCACTCGGCTAACAAAGGAAAGTTGGATGGAACCAATGCTAATCGAGCTCACTTGGTTGCCAATGGATTTTCATAAGTTTATAGTGTTAATCGAGCTTTTGTTGGTTAATGAAAGAAATTGCTTCAAAGTTAGTTTCTACCGAGCAGGGTTGGATAGCAAAGGATTTTACTATTTTGTTATCTATTGATTCCAACCAACTGAGGTGATGAATATTGATTATTGTAAGTTGTATTTGAGCTAACTTGACAAAGTGAAAGGTATAAGTATAAGCTCAAGTTATGATTTTAATGTGTGTAAAAACATGTGCAAGTGAGTGCAAGAGAGTGTGTGAATTATGGTGATGTGATTGAAGATCTATTGGTAAGAAAAAAAAGAAAATTTGAAGGATAAGAAAAATATCTTTGTGGTGTAGCAAACCCATATTTGATTAGGAATTATCAAGTACAATCTTGAATATAGATATAAAATTAGAAATCAAGTTGCATTCAAATCATGTCAACTCATCGTTACTCTCTAACCATTGTAGTAGTAATCTAAATCTCTTAATAGAGTTACCTTAACAGCTATTTGCAAATCCTCTAACAAGGTGATGATTCCATTAAATTGTTCTCAAGACCTCTAACCAAGCCACTACTAATAGGGTGATTAAATCATTTAATAGGGTCACACCTAATAGTGTGTTTTGTAACCTTTAATAGGGTTGGCTCCTAACAGGGCTCACTTTAGAAGAGTGAAAATCAATAACTAGTTGCTATTGGTGGTTTTTCCCAAATTGAGTTTCCACATTAAATCCTAGTGTCAAATGTGTTCATTTTCTTTATGTGTTTACAACTAAGTTAAATTAATAATAATCACAGATAACATCTAATGGTTTATAAGTTAATCTTTTACCAAGATAATCTAGTTACTACCGAGTTACAACATTCTGTGTGTTTACTAAGCTTCAATAGTATTCAGTTATTTGTTTGCATTTTGTACTAACATCAAAAGGGATCTGAAATTTATTTTTGTAGTAACTAATTCACCCCTCCCCTCTTAGTTACTCCTCTTATATTTTCAACATATGTGTTTAATAACAACATTTTCTAACTCTAATCTATCAATCCCTATATATAGTTGATGGAACTTATTCAATTGAATGTAATTGCTTTCACTTATGATTGCAATTTTTACCTTTTCAGTTTTAGGCTTTCATGCCTTTCTCCCTAAGGGTGCAACTTCAGGTTTCTTCTCTACCTTCTTCTCTGGATCTATTTGACCTCACATTTTCTTATTAGGTAAGCTAGGCATTAATTTATTTTGCCTCTTTCCTGATGCCATTGTCATTTCCTTCATTCTTTTATTCCTGGGAGAGTCAAGCAAGTCTCACTTCACCTCTGCTAGTCTAATTGACTATCTCTTCACCTCAAAAAAAATTACTTCTTTACCTTCTGATAACTTTGCTAGTGGAATAGCTAATGTTATGGGTGCCTGTTGGGATACCATTGCATAGAGGGAAATTTGTGCTATAGTAGTTGGTGCAGCTATTGTTACTCCTTTTAATGGTCCTATATCTACCAATGGATTCACATCATTTCTTGTTGACTAATCTATCTTATTCCATTGATTATTTACCTCATTGCACTAGCTTCTTCTACTATCAACCCTACTTGTTCAATAGATTTTATCATGATTGATCCTACTTTCTCCTTGGTTGACTTTTCCAATTGTGCTTAGCTAGCTAACTAAACCAACTCTTCATATGTTCCTAACTTGTCAAAGTCCTCATCCTTGTCTGATTCAAGGATATCCTTGACATATCCTTCTATTTCCTCTTCATTTATTTCATATCCCAATGGCTCAACATACAAAATTCTAGGCTATAGTACCTTAATGTATGTGAAATCAATATCTACCATAAAAATATCCTCCTTGACCTTTTCTATCAAAGAGGGTGGGATTCTAAATATTTCCCTCATCTCTATCTAATATGTCTTCACAATAAAATTAGCACTATCATTAACCTTCTGAATAAGATGTATATTGTAAACCTCAAAGATCTTCTCCATGGTGCTTGAGTCACTACTCATCAAAGTTTATTATTACATGAATATAAATCTCTTGATTAAAAGAAAAAATATGTGTGTGATCAAGGATTAGAATTTGAACTAACTATTCTTGACCATTTTTATCTTTTCCAAATTCTCTATCAACTACACTCTTAGGATTTTACACAAATTAATTTTCTCTTTGTCAATATAGATCTTGTAAGATACTTGTACAAAGCCAACTAAGATATCATCCTTTTTGGAGCTGTAGCACATCCTTGCTACAGTGATTTTTCTCAAGAATCTGACATCATCTTGTTTAATCTTACTGATCACAATACCTCTACATTCTATAAAGATTTAGTATTGTCAAGCACTAACTTCTTGACATTCTTTTCATTGAATCAAATAGTACCTTCATTGCATAATCCAATGACCTCATGAATAAGGTTAGATGATATTTTAACCATAATATATCCTAACCTAAACTTACCATTATGAATTTTATGAAATATTATCTTAGTCCACTCTTCATTATCAAATTTGTAGTAAAATAGAAACTTAACTAGGTTATTATCCTTCAAGTATTCATATCCTTGTTGTAGATCTTACTAAATTCCTCTAAGATGTGTTCTTATCCTACTATTTCAAATCTCCTTTTCAAATAACCACTCACATCTTCAAGATGAGTGACATTCTAGGACATTTTTGACAATACAGTACTAGGATCATCAATTACTTGTTTTATAGGGTTTATCTTCATCTTAGGTCTAGCTAATTCCTCAACATTGTGAATCAAATACTTATCCATTTCTACACTTGAATTCTTAAAAAATCATATCCTTTCTTAAGAGAGAAATATCTCACTTTGAAATGCAACTTATGGCTTTATGGTCTTCATGCTTGAAACACTTTGATTCTCCTTCAATTTCTTTGTCAAATCACTCTTAATTTCCCTACAACTCTTCACATGATTGAATGATACACATAACCTTGCTTGCATAACTTATATATTGCAATGCCTCATTAATAATGCAACTAAGTAGCTCACAAAAAGTTGTTTCTGATAACCAATAAATTGGCTTTCACTTGTTCTCATGCATGTGATATCCAAATGACATGTGCTCTTAACCAAAGCTTCCTCTTGACATGTTCTTCCTTCTATTAACTTCATAGTTTTTAAATTGATATGTACCCTTAGTTATATCTTTCTAATGCTCAATATTTTATATAAAGGTGATTAATTCAAATAGGGTGTGTTGGGACTCAAATTTGCATTCCCAATTTTGAGTACCATTCCAAGCTTTTGAATCCTATAAAAGCATTTAATGAATGTGTACCTGGCTATCTTTATGAGATCTAAGAGGTGTTTAATGTTTCTAACACCTTTCATTTAGTATTTCCATGCATATTATGAAGATAAATTGCCATTCCAAGTCATTCCATGAAGTTTTGTTCTAAGAAATGTCCAAATCTACATTTTTGCCCAAGTGTCAAATAGCAACAAGTAGCTTAGTTTGCATTTGAACATCTTGCACCTATTGATGTTTCATGAATCTATACTTTGGATATTGTTTATTATACATATCAAATAACCTATGTTTCATATTTCAAGTCATTTTGACATGTTTTGACTAGGTTTTGAATCCCTCAAAGTCAATTGTTTAGAATTCTAGGAGGCCCTCTTTGACCAGTTGTAAATTTAACTCAGTTGACTAAAAAGAGAAAATTTTCTTTGAATTTCATTCTAGAGGTCAAATACTTGTTATGTTTCAATTTTGAGCTTATGAAAAATCAATGTGATCAGTTTTCAAACATGACTCTAAATGCAATTTGTTAAGTTTTACTGGTGTCAAGAAATGCAAATTGATCGGTACCCCTATTTGGGATGTCATAAATTTGAATCCATGATAGGTGATATAAAATGGTTCATACCATTGTGTTCTACTTTGAAAAATCTTTAAGTGTGCCAATTTTCAGGTCTTAAAAATTTTTTTTGCACACTTTCCTAGGTTCATTCCACTTGAAAAAATCATTTTTTATGCCAGTGTTCCCAATTCTACAAATCTGAGTAGCCCACTTTTACTGCTCTCCAAATGTGCCATGTTATTTGTCATAATCCCAAATCCAAGATTTATACTCTCCTCATAAAATTGAACCAATGCCCTAGTTTTTGTGCCCCCAAGTGTTAGTTTGACTTGTTTCCAAAGCCATAACCAAATGTGATTTATGGTTTTATAACATGTTTTCTTGTAGGCAGTTCTAAAAGGAAACTTTGATGGTCAATAATTTTTTATCTAGGTGTCTTCATGACACAAGATCATGTGAAACAAGTTAGTTATTCATATACATTGTACCAACTATTAATGATTTTTTTCTTTTCATAATCATGTGAAATGAGTTAGTTATTTATAGACATTGATGAAATGATTAGTAATGTATAACTAATATTAGATGACTAGCAGTTGTTTGATTTTAATTAATAATCAATATAGTTTTGAATTAATATTTTGGTGAGAATGTTTTGCTTGGGTGATTATAGGAGAAGATTGAAGAGAGGGGAAGCATTGCTAAATGGGATCATTAGAATGGGATGGTCATTTAGTTCAATCATTAAGATAGACAGGTATGACCTAAGACTCCCTTGAAAAGGACACAAAGACTTGTCCATAAGTTACATTATGGGACCACATGAGCTATTAGGGAAAATATATAATAAAAATATAAAATAATCTAAATTAAAATATAATTCATACCTTTAGAAATTTATTGTTAAATTTTTTTATTTTATCATTATAATAAACACTTAAATACGAACATGTAAATCTAAAAATGAGATGGAACCAATAAATTATAATAATATAATCTAAAGATGTCACCTCATCAATATAATTATGCGAATGTTTATAAGATCATATTATAATAATAAAATAAATTTAAAACTCTTCAACTCCTTTTCCTCTTTATTTATCTCCTTTTCAAATTCGAATTTATGATGTATTTGAATGATCTTCTTGATAACTGATCATAGCCAAGGAGTATTGGCAACCCATTAAACAATGTCATGAATCAATTTAAGATTAATCCTTTCTCCACTCTTTCTTTCTCTCTTTTTCTATCTATTATGAAATATACCAAACCAAGTTTGCATGTTCTTGGCACAATGACCATCCAGTATTTCATACTCTCAATTTTCCATTTTTTCCTTAACTCTACTAGCGATAGGAAGTCTAAAAAAAGTATCACACAATGGGTGAACAGGAGTTCCAACTACAAGAGGAAGAGCCATATTCATATTGTAGGTCATGTGTTTTATTCTATTTTATTATCTTTGCTAAGTCTAAGCCCAACTATAGATGACTATCCCTCTTTAAATGTTGATGGTATACCAAGGAATCAATGTTGTTCATAGTTAGATTTCACTAATTATAATGTCTCTTGCTAGACCATATAAATAATAGGCTGAGATAAAATGCACTTTCAAAAACATAACTATCTTCAAATTCATATCCAACCATAGTTAGCTTTACATGCAGTTTGAGATAATTTTTTGGTACCTTGTTGTTAATTCCCTGTATTACATTTAGATCCTTCTAGATCCTCATCAAGTATCAACATTTATGAATCCAAATGGTAGCTATAGAAAACTTCATTGAAATGTACAAATCAATATCAATGCACATGTTTTCACAATTTCCAAACACATTCAGAGTACTTGTAACACCAATGAATTCACGGACAAGATGCCATAGAATTGGTGAAGAGGTGTAAATAATTTTAGAATGTCCATAATCTTACAAACACCAAGGAATTCACCAGAAAAGAAGCCATGGAATGGTTAAGAGGTGTATATAATAACAAGGTGATCATAATCTTTCAAACACCTAGGATTCACCGAGGCATAGATGCTATAGAAGGGTGAAGAGGTGGAAATAACCTGCAAGAATCAACAATAGAATTAGATTTGAATAATGAATAATGAATAGCTCATGCATGTCTTGGTAATGAAATCTAGTTTCAAGTCAAGTGGTGGAGATTGGGTTCATGAATTTGAAATCCTTGGCCAAGGTAGTTTTGGGCATATGTGCCAATCTTAAGATTTTTTTTTGTCCACAGATGTCAATTATATAGGTAAAACTAATTGGGCACTCAACCACTTGGTAGCCTAGATGGCTGGACTAAAGAACATCCCAAGCCCAATCTTGAGGTAGGAAGGGCCATTCTAATTACTTAGGATGTGTAGGGATAAGTATGGTCTGAGATCGAGAGCTTAAGCCTATGTCAATGCTTCTCCTCTCACTAATGCCGAGGCTTGAACAACAAGACAAAGGGATTCTTCCATCATTACTATATGTTTCTTTTACACTTTTGCTTTTAACCCTTAGAAGAATAATTAGACAATTTAGTTTTCTATATAAAGTAAATATTGAAATTTACATCAAATAAATATTTCAATTGATATAATTCAATTAAGAAAGCTAGTTGTTACTTTATTTTCAGCTAAATATGTTATCAATTAGAATGGTTGAGTTGTTAGCAATGTATTTGTATATTTTATTCTTTTTGATCTTGATAGATCAATTGAATGTGAAATACAGTTAGGTTAGAAAAAATTAATTTTATCATAGTTATATTTAGTTAATGGAATTCATTGTCATGTGAAATTAAATCAGTTACTAATTAAAACATATTAGTATGAAATTTAAATTGGTTATGAAAATTCATTTGTTACATATGGTATCAAAGCGTTGGGTTCAACACTAAACCTAGGGCACCCTACCTTCTTTGAAACTTTAAAGTTCTCAACTAATTGCATAGGATGCAAGTATGTAAAACACCCCACAAGAAGACTTGACACCACATCTTTCCTTATTTAATTAAAAACATGCCAAAATATGACTACATCTACTATTCCATGCCTCAAGAAAAAAAAACTCTAAAATAGGCAATACAATAGATGAAGAAAGAAAGAGTCAAGTGGACTCCTACTAGCAAAGTGGCATACAAAAACAAGTTGATCCAAAACTAGAGTGCTCGGTAGAGTAATTCTCTTTTACAATTCCATAGATCATGGATGGTACAAGATATGTACCAACTTGAGCTAAAATTAAGTCTGCAAAACAAGAATAATTAATTTTGATGTAAACATACTTAATAGAGGAAATTTTGTAAATAAGGTTTCTCTAAGTGATGCAACAAAGTATTAAGTTAATTAAGTTATTAATTCTTGTGATTCATGAACTTGCAAGACTCTTTCTTTCTTTTTTTGTGAAAATTTCTTCTTTCTCCTACTTTATTGACACAAATTTGTAAATTTATAGGTGAAAATAGTAAACATAAAATGAATAGCAATGAGAATGTTGTAGATGAAGACATAATTCATGAGAAAACTCAATCTTCTAATGACTTGTTACTTTAGATCTTGCAATAAATGCAACTGAAGTTAGAAAACATGGAAAGAATAATGAATGAAATGGCAGCCCAAATGGGGTAGAACCATGAGGAAACTCAATCCTCACCACCTCCTAGAGTGAAGATAGAATTCTTTGAGCATAAAAAGAAAAATTCCTCACCCAAAAAATTAGAAAAACAAAAGAAACAAGAAATAGTGGTTGATCTGTCAGGAGACATTAAGAAAATCAAACCACCCAAGTTTATCGATTTTGAGTCTGTGGAAGAAGAAAAAGCTTGGTTAAATAAGATGGAACAATATTTTGTAATTAGGAATTTCTTTGAAACCTCAAAAATACTTTGGGGAATATATCATTTTATTGGAGAAGCTACAACTAGGTGGGGAAACACAAAAGTTGAGTAGAACATAAAGACCACTAAGATCACCTAGAAAAAATTTGTAACCATTTTCATAAATTGTTGGTTGCCTCAAACTTTTTATGATCAAAAGATTTTAGATTTCCAAAATGTAAAGACATGCCCGTACATAACTATTGGGAGAAGTTCACCTAACAGTTAAAATATGTACCACCATATCAGCAAGGTACCAATCTAAAAGTAAGAAAATTCATTATGGGATTGAATAATATGATAGGAAGAGCTATTGATGTTCTCACTCCCCAAGCCATGGAGTAAGCTTTAGAGAAGGCTGTTCAAAAAGAATATAAGATCAAGAAGGATGAGTCCATCTGAGACAATAAGAGAAAAACAACCTGGAACTCAAAAGGTGCTGCTTTTGGACCCCAAAAAAGACAATTTAAGGACTACAAGTACAACTAACTAAATTCAAAGGGTAATGGGGTTAAGGATGTTAAAATCAATTTCAATACAAATAAGAATAACAAGAATAATGAAAAGAAGGGACTATTTGGAGGGTGGTTTACATATGGAAGAGATCATTACGCTAGTAAGTGACCTAGTAAACCCAACACCAACAAGCCACAATGACCACCTCTACCACAACAACAAAAATTCTTTTAGCAGAGGATTCATGCATCCCTAGGTAATAGGTAGGTAGAATAGTAGATAGGTCCTATTGAAACTTTGTGTAAGATCTACAAAAACCTTGTGTCCATTTTAACTGATACTAGAGCTTATGAATGTTTTATATCACCTAGACTATTAAGTAGGTTTCTAAAAAGATCTAGTTTTATGGAAAAACCATGGATAGTCGAGTATGCAAACCAATTAAGGGTTAAGATAGAGTAGTGCCTATTTGAAGCTCAGGTTGAATTTCCAAAAATTTTAATAGAATTGAATTTGTATGTAGCACCTATTGGGTCTTACAAGATTGTCATAGGAATCAATTGGCTCAGTGAGCATAAGGCCAAGGTAGACCATCTTGCCAAAACTGTAAACTATGTGGATGATTGAGGAAGACCAACAAGCATTGTAGGGATTAAACATGAAATTAAATCAAAAAAAATTTCTACAATGCAACTTAAAAGATATGGAAGAAAGGGTTGTGACATCTTTGCAGTCAAAATTGAGGACACAAGAGAACCTAAAACCACCACTTATGGAGATGACTATATTTATGAGGATGGGGAAATTAGAGAAAAGTTAAAAGAATCTTTCAACGAAAAATATATGTATTTAAATAATTATCAAGATGTATTTCCTAAAGAACTTCTTGGACTACCCCCTTCCCAACCATTTGATTTCACCATACATTTGATACATGGAGAAAAAACCATATCTCAAGCACCATATATGATGAAAACTACAGAATTAATGGAATTACATATCCAACTTTAGGATATGTTAGATAAGAAACTAATATGGCCTAGTGTCTCCATGGGGAGCCCCAATATTGTTTGTGAGGAAGAAGGATGGAACCATGAGATTATGCATAGATTAAAAAATGCTCAATAAAGTCACCATCAAAAATTGGTAGCCATTACCTAGGATAGATGATCTCTTTAATCAAATAAAGGGCATGATAGTATTTTCAAAAATCCATTTGACATTAGGTCACCACTAGCTTTGGATAAAGGACAATGATATACATAATACTGCATTCAAAACTAGGTATGGACATTACAAGTTTACAATATTGCCATTTAGGTTAACCAATACCCTAGCAGCTTTTATAAACTTAATGAACAACATATTTCAAGACTACCTAGATAAGCATTTTGTTGGTCTTTATAGATGATATTTTAATCTGTTCTAAGAATGGGAAAGAACATCAAAGGCATTTAGAAATAATTTTGCAAAGATTAAGAGAACATAAGTTGTATGGAAAATTATCTAAGTGCACATTTTATCAAAAGGAAATTTACTATTTAGGGCACATCATATCAGCTCAAGGCATAGCCATAGATCCATCAAAAATAAAAGCAATTAAGGAATGACCTATACCTAGAAATGTATGAGAAGTTAGAAGCTTTATGGGATTAGTAGGATTCTATAGAATTTTTTTTAGAAATTTCTCAAGGATAGCCTATCCAATCAAATTGCTTTAGAAGAAGGGGAAGAAATTTATTTGGATAGAAAAACGTCAATTAGCCTTCAAGTTTTTAAAATAAAAACTAACTAAAACACCCATATTAAATGTACCCAATCCCCAAAAGTAGTTTTTAGTTATAACATATGCATCTAGAGAAGGATTAGGAGGTGTGTTAATGCAAGATGAACAGATTGTTGCTTAGGAATCTAGGAAATTGAAAAACTATGAACATAATTATGTACCCATGATTTTGAATGAGCAGCTATTGTGCATGCCTTACAAATGTGGAGACATTACTTAATCAAGAAACCTTTTGAACTTAGATCCGATCATCATGGTTTGAAGTATATCTTCACCCAACCAAATCTAAATGCTAGACAAAGGAGGTGGCTAGAATTTTTAGGAGATTACAAGTTCAACATAGGCTATATTAAAGGAAAGTAAAATATGGTGGTACATGCCCTAAGTAGGAGAAGAAAAATCTTTGCAATAGCTATTGTAAACTTAACATTAAGGGATCAAATTTTACAACACTTAGCACATGATGAGTTTTATGCAAAAATTAATCTAGCACTTGTCAAGGATCCATAAGATTCCAAGTATTTAGAGTTTAATTTAGAAGAGGATAGATTATTAAGATATCACAACAGGATCTATGTACCCAGTGATCATGAACTCTGAAGACTAATTTTAAGAGAATTCTATTTAGCCCCATATTTAGGACACCTAGGAGTAACAAAAATGCTTTCAGATATAAAACCCCTATATTTCTGGAAAGGGGTGAAAAGGGATATAATAGAGTTTGTCATAGGTTGTTTGGAATGCTAGAGAGTAAAAGTAGAACATTTGTCTAGTAGGTCTATTACACCCTAATGAGGTACCTGAGTGGAAATCACTGGTAATATCCATGGATTTCATACAAGGATTACCTATGATGTGAAATTGACACAATACCATTTTGGTCATGATTGATAGATTGAAAAAGGTTACTCATTTTATACCAAGGAATTTAACTAATGGAGCACAAAAGATTACCCATAAATTCATGAAAGAATTTTTTAGATTACATAGAATTCTAGAGAAAATTATTTTAGATAGGGACACCAGGATAACTTCTAGATTTTGGCAAACATTATTTTTAGCTTTGGGTACCAAATTAAACATTAGTTTAGCCTATCATCTTGAGATAGATGGTCAAACAAAAAGGGTGAATCAATTATTAGAAGATCTTCTGAGAGTATATATATGGATTGATAGCACCAATGGGAAATGTACTTACCCTTAGTAGAATTTTTATATAACAACTCCTATCAGTCCACCATTAAGATGGCTCCCTTTGAGGCCTTTTATGGTCATAAATGTAGAGCTTTGATTATTTGGAATTGGTTGGAAGATAGAATCATTGTTGGACTTGAAATGCTTCAAGAAATGGAAAAGAAGGTAATCCAGATTTGTCAAAGATTAAAGGAAGCTAATGATGGACAAAAAAGTTATGCTAATGCCAAAAGAGCACCTAGAGAATTTTCAATAGTGGAGAAGGTATTATTAAGAGTTAAGTCTTAGGAGAGTACCATAAAGTTTGGTAAGAATTCTAAATTATCCCTAAGATATGTGGGACCCTTTGAAATACTAGAAGTTGTAAACCTAGTAGCTTACAAAATTGCTTTACTGCTAGCCCTTGCTCTGATGCATGACATCTTCCATGTGTCATATCTTAAAAGTACATTACCCACCATGATCATATGATTGATTGGAAATTATTTTAGGTGTGAGAACTAGGGCTAGTAGAGGTAAGACCACTCAGAATAGTCAAGGTGTGTAAGCTATGCTTACAAAATTGGGAGGTCAGGAAAGGATATGAAGACTTGTCCACAAGTTACATTATGGGACTGCATGAGCTACTAGGGAAACAATATAATAAAAACATAAAATAATAAAAATTAAAATATTATTCATACCTTCAGAAATTTATTATTAATTTTTCTTATTTTATCGTTATAATAAACACTTAAATATGAATACATAAATATAAAAATGAAATGGCACCAATAAATTATAATAATATAATCTAATGATGGCACCTCATTAATATACTTATGTGAACATTTATAAGAGCATATTATAATAATAAAATAAACTTAATACTCTTCAACTCCTTTTCCTCTTTATTTCTCTCCTTTTCAAATTTGAATTTAGGATGTATTTGAATGGTCTTCTTGATAACTAATGGTAGCCAAGGAGTCTTGGCCAACCATTAAAGAATGCCATGAATTGATTTGGAAATCAATTCTTTCTCCACTCTTCCTTTCTCTCTTTTTCTATCTACTATAAACCATGCCAAGTTTGGCCATTCTCAACAGAATAACCATCTAGTACTTCATACTCTCAATTTTCTATTTTTTTCCTTAACTCTATCGGTGATTGGAAGTCTAAGAAAAGTATCATGTAGCAAGCAGGTGAACAAGAGTTTTGGCCATAGGAGGAAGAGCCATATTCAAATTCTAAGTCATGTTTTTTGTTCTATTTTACTATCTTTGTTAAGTCTAAGCCCAAAAGTAGATGGCTATCCCTCTTTAAATGTTGATGGTATACCAAGTAAGAAATGTTGTTCATAGTTCAATTTCATTGATTATAATGTCTATTGCTAGACCATATAAATAATAGGTTGAGATTAAATGTGCTTTCAAGAACATGACTCTCTTCAAATCCATATCCAACCATAGTTGAATTTACATTCAATTTGAGATAATTTTTTGGTACCTTGCTATTAATTCCCTATATTACATTTAGATCCTTTTAGATCCTCATCAAGTATCAACATTAATGAATCCAAATGGTTGCTATAGAAAGCTTGATTGAAATGTATGAATCAAGATTAATGCACATGTTATCACAATTTCCAAACACATTCAGAGTACTTGCAACACCAAGGAATTCACCAACAAGATTCCATAGAATTGGTAAAGAGGTGTAAATAATATTAGAATATCCATAATTTTATGAAAAATAAGGAATTCACCAACAAAGAATCCATGGAATGGTGAAGAGGTGTATATAATAACAAGGTGATCATAATCTTTTAGACAGCTAGGATTCACCTGGGCATAGAAGCCATAGAAGGGTAAAGAGGTGGAAATAACCTGCAAGAATCAACAATTGGAATTAGATTTGAATAATGAATGATGAATAGCTCATGCATGTCCTCATAATGAAATGTGTTGTCAAGTTAAGTGGTGGAGATTAGATTCACACTAGTAGAATTTTGACAAATAAATGACTACGTGGCTAAAACTTATAGTCACAATACTAAAAATTTTAGTCACGTGACTAAAAGTGATCAAATTCATTAAATTTTTTATATTTTATAAGTTTAAGTAACTAAATAAATGATTAATTTGGTCATTGGGTAAAATCACAAGGTCAAACAAAGATAAGTGATTAAAGAAATGATCAACTAAATGACTAAGCAATTGATCACTAATAATTAGTACAAATGACTAAATGAATTATCAATGAATTTTTATCATATTAATACATTCTAATGAATGCTACTTTTTTTGTAATTTACAAGTATAAACGAATATTTGCCAATTAATAATAACACGTCAATTGGTAAATATGATAACAAAAATATAATTTTATCATGTTTTATGCTTATTAAATAATGTGTAATAACTAATTAATAAATATAAATGTTAATTTATATATTTACTAATTGTATTCTAGTCTTAAGAATCTCTAGCCTTCTTAACACTTTCCCATTGTTTCTTCACGGATTTTCATTCATCTTACCCCTTCTTCCTTAGTTAATGCAAACTCCCATATGAGCCATCATAAATTCATGTTCCCTGATAAATCATCTCTAACAAAGAGAACTAAAAGAGATAATTATATCTATAGATAGATAAAAATGAAGATAATAATCAAGTGCTATTTGAGAAGGCATAAATTTTAAAAAATTATAAATAAATAAACTTTGCACTTCTTTACATAATAAAAAAATTAGTTACATAAATAATGATGCATTAATTATCATAAGCTTTCCATAGTCATTTTCATGCAAAAAAATTAGAGCTTTATTCTCCTATAGAAAGGAGAATACCAGTAAAAAAATAATTGATTAAAAAGAGCTAAATTAATAATGAAAAAAATACAAACTATAAGAAAGTAATGTAAATAAATGCTTATAGATTATGTACAACAATCTTCAAGGTACATTAAAAATAATCATATATTTAATCTCCATATATTAACATAATGTTTAACTATAATTATTTATTAACATGCAAGAGATAAAGTATTTATACAAAACTACTATTATTAACAAATAAATACTCTATAAAAATGTATACAATTAATATTTGTGTTGTTGACATTTTTCCTTTTTCCTTCAAATTATTATGTGGGAGTTATGTTTCTTATTTCTTTATACATCACTCTATATTTCTCTAGAGATTTAAGAAAATGTTGAATTTGGCACCACAATTATGGGTTAAAAATAAATTTATAGTAACTCAAATAAGATAAATATTTATAAAGAAATATGTGCATCTACTCAATGATATTTAATAAAATTTGTTATTTTTTCAATATTTTATCCAATTTTCAAAATATTACAATATCCATTTTTATGTCTACTTTTATTCAATACAAAATTGATAAGTAGGAGATATTTTCCATAGCAAGTAAAATTGTGATATTGCTATCAAGATTTAACTGTGTACTTTTTGAGTCCATCTCATTGACCCCACATTTCATGAGTAGTGATTCACAAGAATCCATATCTCATGAAAATAAATGAAACACTTAGAACTGATTGGATCTAGGTGATGCTCATAGAGGTGAAGCACTAAGACTTCCTAGGAGGTCACCCATCCCTGTACTACTCCAACATTGAGTATTGGACAGATGGCCTCCCAAGAAGTCTTAGTACTTCGCTTATGTGAGCATCACCTAGATCTGATGAGTGCTAAGTGTCCCATTTATTCTTGCAAAAGATAGATTCTTGTGAATCACTGCTCATGAAACATGGGTCATTGGGTTGAACTCAAAAACTACACAATTGAATCTAGTTGGCAATATCACAATACAAAATTATTATATTACATATGAAAACTAAGTGAAATATGCACCTGTGTAATGTTATCGAACCAATTTAAAATAATTTATCTTAACTTTAAATTTAAAAATAATAATCAAAATAATATTTGAAGAAGGAGACATAATTCCTCTAGAAACCCAATACTCAACATAAAAGAATGGTAAATAATTTTCTTATAACTAATTTTGTTTATAATTATTGAAAGGTACCACAACAATTAAATTTAGTTTTTGTTCACATAGACTTAAATATCAATAACTTTTATTTTTTTATTCTCAAGAATTAAAATTAGCATACTAATTCAATTCATTACATCTCTAATAATTAAAAAACAATTATGTCATTACCTTATTTTAACTACCACAAAATTTGTACCTCATCTAACAACACAATAGTCACTTCTATGATCTCAAATTCAAACCTAGTCCCAAAATGAGATAGTCCCTCATTCACATGTAATAAAGTATATAGTCTCCGAAATGTAACCACCATCAAAACCAAAATCCAAAATAGTTTTAAATCTATTTCTTTCTCCTATACTAGATAAGCTCTCCACTTTTCTCTTTCACCTTTACTCTGACCAGATTTGAGACACAAAGTAGAGAACTATATTAGTAATGCAAGAAATTTTATTATTTCTATAAGTTAATTGGTTATTTAGGTGATTTTATTTTTCTAGGCTCAAAAAAAATTGTTATGTTTTTACCAAAATTCTTTGATTTTGATTAGCAAACCTATCAAGATGCCTAATTCAATTTTAGATTAATGCTAAATTATGTTAATTGCATCTCAAATCTTTGGCTACATTTTTCCTATACTGGTGGGTTGAGGTTGAATGGTACAATTTTTCTTTACACTAGAAGAGATTGTGTCTTTGAATATTTTGATATTAGGGAAAAGTATATTAACTGGAACAACCCTTAGCGAGATTTCTTCTTTGTCTAGCTTGCAAAAATTTGATTTTAGGAACAATAATTTGAAAGGAAGTATTCCAAAATTGATAGAAAGGGTAATCTGATCATTAATGAAAATGCATTAATGGAGATAGGTTTTTCTTTGGAGGCTCCTTCCACTAATGCACCTAGTAGTAGTATCCTAGTGTGTTAGAAAATATGTTGAATAGGACTAGTGATGATGAAGGAGGTTTGGGTAGTGAGGAAAAAGAAAGATATCTTCCTCGATGGGTACTATTGTGGATTCGATTGTAGGTGGCATAATTGTGGATGGTTTAAGGTATGTTTACATAGAAATATGAAATTTGGAGCATCATCTCATCATGTTCATCTCCAACCTTAAGGGTCTATGTCAGATCTTGAGATGTTGAAGGCAATGATATTGAACTCAACAATGACCCATGGTGGCAATTCATCTAGCAACGAACCAACAAATGTACACATGGTAGAGGTGGGCAATATGATTAATTCAATTGAGGTTCTTCACAATATTACAAAAAGATTTAGTAAGGTTAAAGGGCTTGAACATGGTCTCACCAAGGTCTACCATAGGCACCTATTTGTATTGCTAGGCTACTACATTGAGGGTAATGGGAGACTTTTGGTCTATAAGGACATGCAACAAAGTCCTCTTAGATGGCATTTTTTTTAGTGGAAAATTCACAATGTTAAATTGATGCCTTGGACAAATAGACTAGTAGCAGAGGGGTGGAGTATCTTCATATGTTGGCACAAAAAGGTTTCATTCATAAAGATCTCAAGCCATCTAATATACTTCTTGGAGATTATATGAGAGCTAAATTCTTAGACTTTGGGTTTGTTATGATTTCACTTGAAGGGAAGTACTCCATTAAAACTAGACTGGTTCTCACTTTTGGATATCTTACACATGAAGAAGTTGTAACTAGTTGTGTAACAATAGATAGAGGCTTTGATTACACATAGTTTTTCTAGTAATGGCATCACTATTTAATTGAATCATACATTGTTTGACTTTACAACTAAAGGAAACACAAACAATTATTTCCTTGAAAGGATTTATGAAGCTAGGTTAAAATATTTAGCATTGTCTACCTCTAATGGTTGAATACTAAACTGCTATAAGGGAATCCTGCATACTATAAATGTAAATAATAAAAGATTTTTTTATCAAGATTAGTGACATTAGTAATCAAACTTAAAATATAGATGTAGGACAAGGTATATAAACTATTTATGAAAAATCCTCTAAATAGGTATGGTCCCATGGGTTTTAATCATGGTAGGGTATGCATAAAATAGATTTATGGATAGTTTGGCAATATAGTCATGCAAAATGTAGTGATTCTAAATACTTGTATAAAAAATGTGAAAGTAAGAAGGTATGATAAGTAGGAGATATTTTCCATAGCAAGTCACAATCATCATTGTCTACATCTAATGGTTGAACACAAAACTACTATAAGGGAATCCTACATACCCTAAGTGTAAATGATAAAAGGTGGTTTATCAAGGTCAGTGACATTAGTAATCACACTTAAAATATAGATGTAGGACAAGGTATATAAACTATTTATGAAAAATCCTTTAAATAGGTATGGTCCTATGGGTTTTAATCATGGTAGGGTATGCATAAAATAGATTTATGGATAGTTTAGTAGTATAGTCATGCAAAATGCAGTGATTCTAAATACATGTATAAAAAATGTGAAAGTAAGAAGGTATGATAAGTAGGAGATATTTTCCATAGCAAGTCAAATTGTGATATTGCTATCAGAATTTAACTCTGTAGTTTTTTTATTCAAATTCATTGACCCATATATCATGAGTAATGATTCACACATGAATCCATCTCTCATGAGAATAAATGGAACACTTAGAACTCATTGGATCTAGGTGATGCTCATAAAGGTGACTTCTCAAGAGGTCACCCATCCCAGTACTACTCTAGACCTCACAAGAAGCCCTAGTGCTTCACATCTTTGAGAATCACCTAGATCCAATGAGGGCTAAGTATCCCATTTATTTTCATGAGAGATGGATTCATGTTTAATCACTTCTCATGAAGCATGGGTCAATGAGTTTGACTCAAAAAACTACACAGTTCAATTCTGATAGCAATATCATGATTTGACTTGATGTGGGAATATCTCCTACTTATCAATAGATGAAACTTTTAAGTCAAATCTTATTTGATATCTTTCTAGCCAATAGCTAAGGACTGGGTATCCATTTGACTTATGTAACATGATCTTGATTTTACTCACTATTATTGAATTTCTAGAGAGTAACTTCTTGCTAGATGGTATAATTGAGAAACATACCATCACCATCAAATAGTGCTCAATCAATTGAAATAAAAATTACACCTATTTATTCATCATTAGTAATTTTAGATTGAAAAAAGCAAGACCATAAATTTCAAATGACTTATGAAATTTTTGATAAACTTCATTATGAAACTTATCTTCATATTAATTCTCATTAATCAACCTAAAAATTCATCTTTCAATTACATATGAGACATTCAGAGTATGGTGTCTCTATTCATATTAGAAATATCATAGAATCTTGTTATCACCTACTCAATATAGCCAAAAATTGATATTTCAAGACCCTGTATGAAAATGATAGTGTAATGTTGCATAGGAGAAGTCATGCTGGTTTCCATGTTGTGTAACAATAGATAGAGGCTTTGATTACACATAGTTTGTCTAGTAATGGCATCACTATTTGATTGAATCATACATTGTTTGACTTTACAACTAAAGGAAACACAAAAAATTATTTCCTTGAAAGGATTTATGAAGCTAGGTTAAAATATTTAGCATTGTCTACCTCTAATGGTTGAATACTAAACTGCTATAAGGGAATCCTGCATACTATAAATGTAAATAATAAAAGATTTTTTTATCAAGATTAGTGACATTAGTAATCAAACTTAAAATATAGATGTAGGACAAGGTATATAAACTATTTATGAAAAATCCTCTAAATAGGTATGGTCCCATGGGTTTTAATCATGGTAGGGTATGCATAAAATAGATTTATGGATAGTTTGGCAATATAGTCATGCAAAATGTAGTGATTCTAAATACTTGTATAAAAAATGTGAAAGTAAGAAGGTATGATAAGTAGGAGATATTTTCCATAGCAAGTCACAATCATCATTGTCTACATCTAATGGTTGAACACAAAACTACTATAAGGGAATCCTACATACCCTAAGTGTAAATGATAAAAGGTGGTTTATCAAGGTCAGTGACATTAGTAATCACACTTAAAATATAGATGTAGGACAAGGTATATAAACTATTTATGAAAAATCCTTTAAATAGGTATGGTCCTATGGGTTTTAATCATGGTAGGGTATGCATAAAATAGATTTATGGATAGTTTAGTAGTATAGTCATGAAAAATGCAGTGATTCTAAATACATGTATAAAAAATGTGAAAGTAAGAAGGTATGATAAGTAGGAGATATTTTCCATAGCAAGTCAAATTGTGATATTGCTATCAGAATTTAACTCTATAGTTTTTTAATTCAAATTCATTGACCCATATATCATGAGTAATGATTCACACATGAATCCATCTCTCATGAGAATAAATGGAACACTTAGAACTCATTGGATCTAGGTGATGCTCATAAAGGTGACTTCTCAAGAGGTCACCCATCCCAGTACTACTCTAGACCTCACAAGAAGCCCTAGTGCTTCACATCTTTGAGAATCACCTAGATCCAATGAGGGCTAAGTATCCCATTTATTTTCATGAGAGATGGATTCATGTTGAATCACTTCTCATGAAGCATGGGTCAATGAGTTTGACTCAAAAAACTACACAGTTCAATTCTGATAGCAATATCATGATTTGACTTGATGTGGGAATATCTCCTACTTATCAATAGATGAAACTTTTAAGTCAAATCTTATCTGATATCTTTCTAGCCAATAGCTAAGGACTGGGTATCCATTTGACTTATGTAACATGATCTTGATTTTACTCACTATTATTGAATTTCTAGAGAGTAACTTCTCACTAGATGGTATAATTGAAAAACATACCATCACCATCAAATAGTGCTCAATCAATTGAAATAAAAATTACATCTATTTATTCATCATTAGTAATTTTAGATCGAGAAAAACAAGACCATAAATTTCAAATGACTTATGAAATTTTTGATAAACTTCATTATGAAACTTATCTTCATATTAATTCTCATTAATCCACCTAAAAATTCATCTTTCAATTACATATGAGACATTCAGAGTATGGTGTCTCTATTCATATTAGAAATATCATAGAATCTTGTTATCACCTACTCAATATAGCCAAAAATTGATATTTCAAGACCCTGTATGAAAATGATAGTGTAATGTTGCATAGGAGAAGTCATGTTGGTTTCCATGTCGTTTGAATTTTCCTCATAGAAAGTAAAATTATGGCCTTTGAGGTTCTAAAGGTTTAAAAATGACAATTTACATTAGTGCAAATCAAAAATATTTACATCCTAAAGTTTGAGTTGCTTTGGTCTCAAAACTTGTTGCATATCAAAACATCCTTTAATCCTTGGGTAATGCTAAATTTAGTGATTCTTCCTGCTTGTCCTTCTTCATACTTAAGAAATGAACCACTTGTGAGGATTCTGATTATGAAGGGGAAGATGACTAGTATGTATTTAGGCATGCCTTGTCCATTATTTTGATATTAATTTCTATTATCCTTTAGCTTGATCTATTGCTTTATTTTTCTCTAAAGAGCTCTATATAGACTTGTAAACTCTTTGCTACTTTGTAGCTTGATTGAAATTTTTTGAGTTTCTCACATGCACTAGGAATCAATATGATCAATTGGTAAAAATTTCCTATAGTGAGGGGTATTTTGAGTTCTCATATTTTACAACTTGTTTCTAGATCTAGTCTTCCATTTTAACCAAATCTTATTTGGAAGCCCTTTTAAAACATCTGGTTCTATTAGTATCTTCGTTGAGGTAGAGTAGATCAAATTATATATGTTTGGATGAAGAGCCAAATATTTTGACATGATTTAATTTTTTACTAAAAATGGAGATATGATGTATCCAAAACAATACTATATGAATATTCTTTCATTGGACTAAATGGTTTTTCCCATAAGCATAGAGCTTGCTCAAAAATACTTTTTTGATCATGTCTTTGTTCAGATAGTAATGCAAGGAATCCTTGAGAATTAGGAAGATTCCCTATTTCCTCACATTTTTTTGCTAAGCACTTTATTATCCATTCATGTGAATATGCTAATTGAGGCTACAAAACATGAGTTCTCTATTATTATTTTCTTTAAAAAGAACCTCTTACCCCAGATGAGGTATGGATTGCTCCCCATAGCATGGAACAATACTCAATTTATGCTTTGTTTTTTCTAATGAGAAAATTTCTATAGAGTTTTTATCCCCTTTTTCTCCATTCATATTTTTGTTTAAGGTTTCAAAATATGTAGTATTTTGAGTTCTTAGCAGTACTAGGAATACCTACAGGATCTTGCTTATCAGGTGTAACTGGGGTCACTGGAGCTTTTATATTAGAACCCTGCTAGTCTTTCTCAAGCTCCAAAAACTATTGTTAGTCCCCTTATTCACATCATTATTTAATTTTTCCTAAATCCTCCTTGCACACTATACCCAAATGAATATGCATTGCCTCTATAGGAATGATTCCAATTGAGCATTAGATTTAACCCATTGTTAATAAATCAATAGCCACAAATGAGGTAAGAAGGTGGGTAAGGAATAATTCAATCAATGTAGATTTTCTTATAGCTAAAGTGTTAAGGATCAAGCCTAGAGAGTGAAGAATAGGATTGGATTTTAGTGTTAGGACAAGGACTTCATCTGCTAGGATAAGAGAGCACAAAGTGATAATAATTAATATTTCTTTAAACATAGGATAACCATTTAGTGAGATGTTTACCCATAGATGGATTCTTCCCTTGTATATAACTCTCAAATAGAGGTTGGCCTTCTTTGATAGTACATTAAATCTAGAACATATAGGTGACCTTATCGATGTTTAGATTGATATGTTGCTCTTGGATTTCATTATATTTTCTAGGGAAAAAATGCTAGCATTAGGGGGATTTCTTTGTTTGAACAAATTTATGGCTAAATATCTCAACTTATGGCTCATCATTAGTGTAGGATCACCAATGGGATTTCTAGATTTATACACGTAAGGATGTTTCTTAAGATGTAATCATCATGTAATGACATAATGATACAAGAGCTCTCAAGGAGCTTGAGTTGTTGCCTTTAGGAAAAGAAAAATGGATGACTTGTTTTTTCAAAACATGGAATCAAATATGTAAATTAATATGTAAATTAGGATGGATTTAATTTTTAAGTTTGTAGATTGAGTCTTTGTTGGCTTAGATAATGGTGTAAAATTTAAGTTTTGTTAGTCTCACCTCTTGTGTTTTCACCTCTTTTTCTACAATTTGTTTGAGTGCATTATAAAAATATTAAGTTATATTTGTAATATTTTGTAATTTATTATTTTTATATTTATTTTGTAAAGACTATTCCTTGTTTCTAATTGGTTGGTGATATTTTTACTAGTTTTTGTTTTCACTTTTTCTTTAGAAAAAATTAAAATATTTGTACATTACACTTTGTATATTTGCTAAGGTTGATATTTTCTATGGTGTATGCATTTTTAAGATAACTAAATTAAATTTTTAAAAAGATTATTTTTCTAATATGAATATGAAATTTTATGTTTTATAAAACTTTTCTTTAATATTTATACAATTTAACATACAACTATATTAGTGTGTCTATATATTGTAAACCATAGTTAGAAATAAGAAAAGTAAATGTGTAGTGATTGACTAAATAATCATTTGAAGAAATTAAAGATATCCTCATTTTGTACATGTAAGGTTTTGTATCATAGAATCACCTAACTTTTAATAACATAGTTTGTTTCTACAAATATAATTATTTAATAATTTTAATATTTATAAAAGTAAAAATTGGAGCATGTAGCTTTTAACATTTCTAACATTTTTTAGTAAATCATACAACTATTAGCATCTCCAACCTCCCATGCTTAGCACGGTACTCAATTTTTGATGCAATAATTTGTAGTAGATGGAGTGGAGTCATTTCATGCTAATGTTAACAATTTGATTAACAAAGTAGCCTAGCCTTTGTCTCACTTGTATATCAAAAACTAGTTCAAGATATGGTTAACAAAAATGTTGTCTCAATATAAAATTTTGTACATGAGTAGATTTATTATTTTAAAAAATAATCTAATAAATTTATTTTAAAGGTTTATATATAAATTGATGAGATTTAATTTAACATATATAATTTTAAGTTAGATATAAGATACAAAAGTTGAAAAGTTTTTGTATTTTATATAAAATATTAATTTAATGTTAAATATAAAAATAATATTAATTTTTAATAGACTTATAATTGATTATTTTGAATAAAATATTAGAATTTTAAAACAACCAAATATAATATACAAAATACATATTTTATGTTAATTTTGAAACTAAAATTCAATATAAAATTATAAAATTATTTTAAAATTAAATTAGAAACTATATTAAATTAACTAATTTTCTTTTAAAATAAGATAATTTAAAAGTTAAATTTTTTAAAGAAAGATTAATATTTTAAACTATTTTATCTGGAGCCTTTATCAGCAAAGAATAGAAAGTTTTTGCAATTTACAAACCCCAAGTTTTTGATGAACATAGCAGTTTTGGATATGGTAAATTTGGAAGGGAATTTGCAAGTTGGAGAAATTTTTGGATACTCTTTGTTATGGCTCTTAATGTGGGTGATGTTTATGTTGATAATTTATTAGCTAGTTGCCCAATTGGGCGTGGCCACTAGGTGCCATTTGGCTAAGCATTGGAGAGAGAAGTATCCACTCTACGCTAGGCTTTTGTTGTGGCTAAAGGATGGGTTTTCTCTCATAGGGGCTAATATTCAAGAAGTTATTGCCAATGTAATCACTCTTAATATTTTGATCAATAGATTTATGTCGCTCTGGGCCAAACTTCTCATTATTGTTGCTTTGGTTTGGCAGTGAAAGAAGATCTTTTGGAGGTAGGTGGAGGAGAAGTATGTGATGAAGTGCTCACATAGGGCCCAAATCAAGATCACCCATTCAAATTTCCACTACCCACTATGAGGTGTAGAGGTCCTCTGTCATTGTGGCTATGACTCTGCAACATGATGCTAGATTTAGAAGGTATTTCACATCACCAAGATTTTTTTTTCTAGTATTTTTCATTTGAAAAGATAAAAGAAAATTCTCAAGAAATTGGTCTGCAGCCAATGAGAATTAAGAAATTAGAATGTGATAAATAATTAAAAATACAATACCCCAAAACCTTTTCTTTGAAAATATTTTTGTCATAAAAAAAATTAATGTCCTCATGATAGGGGGGCTAACGTGAACATTACTTCCCTGCCTTATATAAGGTAGGGGCTAATAAGATTTCTATTTCTAATCTTATCTTTTATATATAGTTTGTATAAATTATAGTTTCTTGAGTATGGGGAATAATGTTTTCTTTTTCTTTGTTTTATAGGTAGTATCAAATAAAAGATATGTTGGAGCTTCTAATTTGACTTTGTAGATAGATTTTAGTTGAGGTACTACTTTTATGCTTTGTTATCTTTTAAAATATAATCTTAATATACTTTTTCTTTCAATTGGATTGTGTGGGTATTTAGTTTAGATATTACCTTCTTTTCTTATATGTTAAAATGTGACCATGGGGACTAGCATGCCACATTTATAGTTCACAGCTTGGTATTTTGACTCCTAGTAAGAATTTGATTCAAGGTAAGAGTATTTCATTACATTCCATTTGAGAAAAACTTGAAGATAGTATTAAACGAGATTCTAGAAGTATTGATATTCTTGTGCACTCACTTGCCAATAGTCCAAAGGTAATAATGATAAGTGAATAAAATATTTTTGTCTTACTTTCATGTGTTGTTCTATATTATTTTAATTTTATGTGAGTGTTCTTTTATGTTAAAAGAATATTTTATCTTAATTTCTTTTGAAACTTCTTAAAACATCAAGAAATGGACATATCACAATAGTCTCAACATCAAATTATTCTTTTTTTTCACATAATATTGTAATTTTATTAGACAAGCCACATAATAAATTTATTATAATAAGGGCAAAAATCCACATAAAATGAATTTGACAATGAAACCATTCTCTTGATCTCTATATTATGAATTTAAAAACATTACTATTCTTTAAAGGGTAATACTCAATGGAAGAGCACCTACTTTACAAGTAGGAGGATGGTGGTTAGATTCCATCGTGCCCTAATATGATTAAACGAACTACCAAATAAATTACCAAATAAACTACCAAATATATTACCCAATATACTACCAAATAAACTAGCAAATCAACTACCAACAATATTGCCAAATCAACTACCAAATATACTATCACATTAACTACCAAATTAACTGCAAAATATAATACCATGTCAACTACCAAATCCACTGCCAAATATACTATCAAACCAACTACCAAATCAACTACCAAATTCACTACCAAATATATTATGAAATTAACTACCAAATACTACCGAATAAATTGCTATTTAATAACAATCAACAACCAAATAAACCACAAAATAAACTACTTTTATTAACAATCAACAACCAAATCAATGATCAAATCAGTGACAAAATTAATGATAAAAATAGTTTAGTCATAAATTTGGTAGCCAAATTAATCATTGGAAATAAACTACTACTGGTCATGTGATCAAAATTGGTCATATATTTACAAATTTTAGTAGTTTATTTAGTTGTATATTTTTGTTTTTGTACTAGTGTCATGAACTCAACTAAAATCCTTGGCCAATGTAGTTTTAGATATATATGCCAATCTTAAGATCTTTTGTTTGTCCACAAACATAATTTATATAGGTATAATTGATTGGGCACTCAACCACTTGGTAGCTCAGATGGCTGGACTAAAGAACATCCCAAGCTTGATCTCGAGGTAGGGAGGACCATTCTAATAAGTTAGGATGTGTGGGGATAAGTATGGTCTGAGGTCAAGAGGTTAAGCCTATGTTAATGCTTCTCCTCTCACCAATGTTGAGGCTTGAATGACAAGATAAAAGGATTCTTCCAATATTATTGTATGTTTCTTTTACACTTTTACTTTTAACCCTTAGAAGAATTATTAGACAGTTTAGTTTTCTAGATAAAGTAAATATTGACATTTACATTGAATAAATATTTTAGTTGATATAATTTAGTTAAGAAAGTTAGTCATTACTTTATTTTTAACTCAATATGTTATTAGTTAGAAATGGTTAAATTGTTAGCAATGTATTTGTATATTTTTATTCCTTTTGATCTTGATATATTAGCAAAACCTGAAACATGGTGAGATTAGAAATAGTTACTTTTATCATAGATATATTTAGTTGATGGAAGTCATTGTCATGTGAAATAAAATTAGTTACTAATTAAAATAGATCATTAGGAGATTAAGATTGGTTATGAAAATTCATTTGTTACATAGGGTTATGAAAATTTGTTTGTTACACAGACATATGTTTTGATAGAAAGATAGTAGATCACAGATGGAAAGATATGTAACTTTAATGCAAGATGTATGGTTCCAAGGTAGATACATAGAAAATCTCAGGATCTTTGTGCCACCTATTACTATATTATGGTGTTTGAAGTTGTCAATTATTCTTGTTGGTTTTCTTCTCAAGAGTCTCACTAATTAGAGAGAGTGTATGGAAATCTACCTATGGTGATTATGTATGTGGTAGCTCACATTAAGAGTCTAGATGTTGTGGATCAAACTTTTATAGTGATAATGTGATCATGGCTACAATTCAAGAAGATTTAAAATGGTGGAAAACTCAACATCTCCTACAACTTTACATGATTGCCAAACTCTCATTAGTAAGTGATGAGTTGTGATAGAGAGGGAAATGCCACTTTAGATATGTAAAAACCTTTTGTGCCTATATCTTGATAAATTTTTATCTGTGACTTCTTAAGAATTATAAGCCTTTCGATAAACATAACCTTGAGATAAGTATGAGAAAGGTCTAATCTAGGGAGAAGGAACAATCCTTCTACTTTCCTCCATTTCAACACACTCTTCATCTCTATTTGTTTTCAGGTGAACCTGTTCAAAGAGGGAGGTAGTAGAGGAATCATTAGAAGAGTTATGAAGAAGAGCTTCAAGAGATTTATCCCACATTGCCTAGTTTATGGGCTTTTAGAATATTTAATTCTCATACACACAATAACATGGTGTCTAAAAGGTCATGCCTTTTGAGACACAAAGCCTACTCGCATGGGACCTAGGGCCGAAGTGAAACACAAATAAATTTTGAACATACCCACATATTGAGATGATGATGTGGATTGGCCTATCCAACTAAAAATTGACAAGTGGCAACTAGCTAGAGCAATCATGAGGCAATACATGGTATGAAAAATGAGGAATGATGGCATGGTAGGTTTAAAATTGGAAGCTCCAAATTTTTCTAAGCGATGAGATCTAACTGTCAGTGCTTTCCTACATTGTAAAGATCCATGGAGGTTAGGGAAAGTGGGAAGCACCTAGCTACCATGTGGGAGCAAGCCCAGGTTGATAGTGACATGACAAGGGTAGGCTTTTGATGAATCAAGAGGTGCCATGTTGCAGTGATGTGGCAAGATGCCCAGTAGGGGCGACATGGCACAGTGACTATCTAAGGGACCCAATAGGAAACTACCACATTGCAGATTGATGGACAAATCAAAGGGTGCTACATGGTGGCAAAGTGGTAGATGATTTAGTAGATGACCAACAAATCACAGGTTGACACATGTCAAGCCTACTCAAACTTGAGTTGACCTAAGATGCATACATAGAGGGAATATTTTTAGTTTGGAAAAAATAATATTTTATTATTGTTTTCTAGCTTTCAACATATATGTATTTTAAATATTTTAAGATTATAACCTAAAGTGTGAACTTTAGAGAAGATTTAAATTTTTGCAAGAATATGCAAACTTGTGAACTAGTCCAGGGGCTTGATTTTCAAATGGACATCTTGTGCATCTCCAATAAAATGACATAGGACTATCATATACCATTGGAACTAGGAGAGAATGGAATTTCTATTTTTGAGGTTTATTTCTACATAGGAATTTGTTTATTCAAGTTATTCAAGGTTTTGTACTAGGTGCTTGTTTTTTAATCACATTCAGGTATAGCAATTCAAATTTGATTTTTAGTAAGATGGTGAATTGGATGTGTATCAGAGGCATTAAGAATGTAGTTAGGGGTGGATTTTCTCACCTTGAAGTTAATTTAGTGAAGATTTTATCAGCATTTCATATGCATATCTGATGTTTTTGTTAAAATAAGGGTTTTCATCAATTAGAGAAGATATTTCAAAGTTTGTTACACATAATGATGATATTCCTTTCTAATTTCAGCTATAGAGAGAAGAGAGATGTTTTGTAACACTAGGGAATGAAGATTCAAGTGGAAATATGTCACTTCTAGATCAGATCAGGCTTCTTCTTCCTTTTCGATCTCTTTTTCTTTCTCTCTCATTGTGGGGGTCCCAGCTTTTTACTGTAAGTCCATAAGGTTCTAGTTTTTGATATTTCTCATGACTATGATACCATGTTGGTTGTAGTTAGTTTTTGATGCCACAAGGTTGGATCCAAAACTATATTTCCATCATTTCTTTAGATTTCTCTCTTGTATGAACAACTATAAATAAAGCTAATATAGATAGTTATGATCTATTTAATGGTTTTAGGAGTTATTCATATGCATCTTAAATGTATAGTTTCAAAGAAATGAGTACAATAAGAAAAAATATTCTTAGTTTCATTCTAATATTTGTCTCCTATCTCTGTAATTTGCAACATTGTGTGGTTTAGGGACAAAAAACTTAGACCCATTTGCATCCCTTTAAGATTTTATGTCTCATATGTTTTATTGTTCGAATAAAGAGCCAAGTAAATTCTTGATGTATTTGATAGGGTTGCTAGTTATTTGAGAAGGATATTTCATGAAAATGAGGTCTTTATGAACAATGATGTTTGATTCACAAAGTGATAGGATAGATCTGATGTCTTGATGTATGGAATATGTCACTAGTATCATAGATGTATGTGTGTGATTTATGGAACTAGTATCAATTTGTTCTTACTATTTCATATTTGGGGATTAGCTAAAATCAAACTTATAATCATCCATTTCCCTTTTCATTTAAGAGTTAAAAGGATGCCCTCACTTAGCTTTTAATACTAGTACCATATGAAGAATATGTAGGTATACCCACCTAGGTTTTGTAGAGCCTAAAGTAGAAGAAGGATTTAGCCTTACAATCAAATCTAGGTTTCTTACAATCAATTTCTTTATGATCAAAGCCATGGAAATTATAACTATACAAATTTTTAGTCAGTTTGAATGAATTACTTGTATAGTTTCTCTTCATTTGACTAACTTCATTACATATATATCATCTACCTTTGAATTCATATCTTACCTCTTCAGGTGATTCAACTTGCTTTGTTTTCTTGAGTTCTTCATTTTTCTCAGGTTGACTTACTTGTTCAACTTCTTTTGGTGCATCTTTAGACTGACTAGATTCAATATCATTTTGATCACTTTTGTTTGGTTCAAGATGTTTAGTAATTGGATTTGGTTCCTTTCTTGTTTTAGATTTCTTTGTTGACTTTTCTCCAATGAAATATCCAAGACCAGTGTTATCATAGGAAGGTCCCTAAAAAAATAGCTTCTCATCAATTTTCTCACTACTAGAATATAACTTTTTAAATTATTTCTTAGCCTGGGTTAACTCTCCCTTACAATAGTATTGTACTTCTCAAATTTTGCATGCTCTACTTTGATAGATTCAAGTTTAGATGTCACTTTTTTAATATGGGATATTATATCTCCATTCTTAGATTTTACATCTTATTCAATCTTGATGTCATATTTTGTCAATCTTAGCTTTAGTTTAGAAATCTTCAACTCATGTTTTAGAATCTCATTTTTCCTCTTTAATATTGATACTATTGAAAATAATTATTCAATTATATGTTGTCTTTGATGTAACACAAAATGTCAAGACTTATTGAGAAAGTCAATGATTGCCAAGCTCACTCAGGAATTAAAGATAATTTCCTATGTATACCGAGCATTCCAATTATAACCAAGTTCAGAGTTAGTTCTTGTCAAGCTCACTCAAGAATCAAAGGTAGATTCTATGTTAACTAAGTTTACTCAATTACCAAATGAAAGTTATCATGGATCATGTATTGACTAAGTACATATAGTTACCAAAGAAAAGTTATCATAGATCCTCTATTAACCGAGTTGGGTCAATTAGCAAAGAGTTTCTCTAAGTTGACTGATTACTTAATTTTATATTAGCTAATTGACAACATATTGAGACTGATAGGTTTAGTTGGCCTAATGCTAACCAACTTAAGGGATGAAGATATTATGATTAAAAGTATATTCAAACCTACTTGACAAGATTATTCATATAAGTATAAGGTCAAGTTGAGGATTGAATAAAGGAAGCATGAGATTAAAGAATATGAATTAAGGAAGAAAATTGGAAGGATATCTACAAGAGGAAATAGTATCTAAGTTAACCAAGCAGAAAAGAACATTTTTATCAAGGAGGATAAAGTAATAAAACTAAAATAGAGATCTAGAATATGCAAATAATATTGCATTATAAATCAAGCTAACTCATTTTTACTCTCTAATAATTGTAGTAGTGAATCAAATCTCCTAATATAGTTAGCCTAACAACTATTTTGTAAATCATCTAACAAGGTGGCATTTCTAGATTAAAGTGTATGAAGACCTCTAACAAGGCCACTCCTAATAGGGTGAATTAAATACTCTAATAGGGTCACACCTAATAGTGTGTTTTGTAACTATTAACAAGATTGGCTCCTAACAAGGCTCACTTTAAAAGAGTGAAAAATAGTAACTAGTTGCAATTTGTGGTTTCTCCAAATCAGGTTTCCATGTTAAATCTTGGTTTCTCATGTGTTCATGTTATTTTCTTTATATTTCTACAAAAAATTTAATTAAGGTTAATCACTTTTAAATATCTTAAGATCTACATGTTCAATGTTAACCAAGTAACATCAATTATTTTAGTGGTATCTGAGTAACAACAATATATGCAGTGTTAACTTAGTGATAGCAATATATTTTGTGTCAACTAAGTTTTAGCAAGGTTTTTTTTTAAAGTTGTGTTGACATATTAAGGACTAGGATTTATTTTTGTGATAACTAATTCACTCCTCCCCTCTTAGTTACTCTACATTTCCAAAAATTGGAATCAGAGTGTTTGGTGCTAGATAAGGTTTCAAGGACATAAGATAAAGATTAATATATCTTACATAAGGGAGATTCCTAAACTAAACAAAGATAACTTCCAAGCATGTTAGGAATTCATGAAGCTATATTTGGCAACCATTGGAGACACAAGCCTAAAATATTTAGATAAAAGAACAATCACAACATAATAATGATTGACATTGTCTCTACTCTCAATTATGTTGAATTTGATGAAGTCAAATATTTTCCTACTACTCATGAAATATAGAACAAGATGAAAGGTATCTATGGAGGAGATGAAAATATGAGGAGAGTTAAGGTAGAAAGTCTAAGAGGTCATTTTGATCAGATGAAGATGAGAGATGATGAAAACATTGTATAATATAGTGAAAGAATCAAAACAATTGTAAGTGCAATCAAAGCCTTAGGACGGAAAATAGACGATGTGATAGTAGTTAGAAAGGTACTCAAAAATCTTATTCCTATTTATGCAATTAGAGTGTCATCTATTCAAGACATGACATGTGATCCTGAAAATGATAAAACTTTGGTTGCACTAGAGGGAAGGTTGACAACCTTTGAGTTAGATAACTTTGATAATTATGTTCCTAACTCTGGTAGCATTGAGTCTACATTTCAAGCTAAACCATCACTCAAGAAGAAATGTGGAAAATCTAAAAGAAAAAAGTCTAACAATGAAGATGAAGAAAATTTTGATGATGACCTTGAAGTCCTCGAAGCCTTTCTTGCAAGAAGATTCACTAAAGACAAAGGAAAATACATGGGTAAAATTCCACTAATCTATTTTTCTTGTGAAGAAGCTGGTCACATTGCTGCAAGGTGTCCAAACAAAGAAGGAAAAGAAGAAAAGAAGCATGACAAGTTCAAAGGCAAGAAAGATTTCAAAATCTACAAAAACTACAAGGTTAAAGGAAATAAATCTTGTTACATGGCTAAAGACTATGATAGTAGTAGTGAAGATGAAATGGTTTACGTTGCATGAATTAGATGCTAAAAATCATAATATGGCCCTCATTTTTTATATTATCAAAAATGACCCACGAATTAGTGATAGTGGTTGTTCTCACCACATGACTGGTGATAAATTTAAATTTGAGTACTTAGAACACTATGATGGTGGGAGTATCAAATTTGGAAATGATGAACCTTATTATGTAAAAGGAAAAGGTTGCATTACATTGATTGATGAAATTAGGTGTGAGAATGCTTACTGGGTTGAAGGACTAAAATACAACCTACTTAGTGTGGCACATTTGAACAAAATTGGATTCAACATAGAATTTGTGAATGCAAAGGCCAAGTTTCTGGACAAGAAAGAAAATCTACTTAATAATGGCAATCAAATAGAAGGTTATCTCTTTTATCTAGATCTAACCAAAAGTTCATGTTTCCTAGCTCAAGTAGAGGAAAGTTGGCTATGGCATAAAAGTTTGTTTCATGTGAATTTTGATAACCTAGTCAACATAAGAAAAAAAATAAAAATAAAGGGGCATTCCTATTCTAAAGAAAATTGATATGGGAAATTTGCAAAAATTGTCAAATTCAAAAAATTGAAGGTTCAAAAGAAAGAATTATCACTCTGAAGAAGTTTTAGAGCTAGTTCATACATATCTTTGTGGACCCATTGGTATAGAAAGCTATTGTTGAGAGAAGTACTTTATTTTATTTGTTGATGATTATTCTAGGATGATGGTAGTTATGTACCTGAAAGATAAATTTGAAGCTTTTCAAAAATTCAAGTGGTATTTGGCTAGAGTGGAGAAAGAAACAAGAAACAAAATAAAGTGTCTAAGGTCAAATAGAGGAGAAGAATTCATCTCAAATGAACTCAATGATTTCTATAATGAAAGAGGAAGAAAAAGACAAGTATCTACACCTAGTACACTTCATTAGAATGACATAGCAAAAAGAATAAATAGATCCATTATGGATTTTTTAAGAACACTAATGATAGAGAAAAATATTGCAATCAAATATTGGAAGGAAGAAATTAGCACAATAGTTCATACCTTAAACTAAGTTTAGCTGAAGAAGGACTTAGATCAAACACCTTATGAATTATGGTATGGATATAAACCTAATGTCTCTTATTTTAAAGTATTTGGAAGAAAATGTTATATCTTCAAAGAATCTAGGAAAGGAAAACTTGATGTGAAAATTGATGAAGGAATTTCTTGGGATACTCCAACAAGAGAAAGGCATATAAATGTCTTAATCTTTCTACTCCCAAAGTCATGAAAATTTTATACCTAAAAATTGATGAGTTTGCACAAAAGCATGAAGAACAAAGAAGAAAATAACTTGAAAACTATAGAAACTTTGTCTACTTTAAACCTAATACTATACCTAAGATTCAAGAAGATACAATTGGAAATAAGTAGTCTTCACCACCTGAGTCACATAAATATCTAGTTCAACTTGAGTCATAGTCAAAAGGACCCAAGCTTTAGAAAGTGCAAACCAAGTCATAGTCTAATAGACCTGAGTTATAGATAGTGGGACTTGAGCATGATGAATAGAATGAAACAAGTTCTAAATCCAAGCAGAAGGTACCTATACTAGCTAGATATGTTAGAAGGCATCACGCACCTAAGAGAAATATTGGAGATCAGTAAAAAGGCACAATGACAAGGAAAAATTAAAAGCTATATGTTTTCTTACTAATTTTTAAGCTAGAACTATTAAAGATGCATTAGAAAATGAAAGTTGGATTGACGCAATGAATGAAGAGATTGATCAGATTGAAAGAAACAAAACTTGGACTCTTTTTCCTAGACCCAAGGGAAAAAATGTAATTGGCACAAAATGGGTATTTAGAAATAATTTGAATGAAAATGTAGTAAGTTTCAAGAAACAAGGAAAGATTAGTATTCAAAGGTTATGCTCAAGAAGAAGGTATTGATTATAGAGAGAATTTTTCTTCTATTGCAAGACTAAAAGGTGTTAGAACACTACTTTCTAATGTTGCACATAAAGGATCCTAGAAGTCTACATTCTAGAAGAAGAAGATGTAAAATTCTTCTTGCTCTTGTAGAAGTTTCCTACAAGGTTTCCTAGAAGAAGAAGATGTAGAAGTATAATTGTTTATTCTAGTGTACAAATATCTTAGAAGAAAAAGTATACATTGAGAAACCTGAAGGTTTCATAGATCCCAAAAAATTGATATGGTTTGGAAACTACACAAAGCTTTGTATGGTCTCAAACAAGCTCTTAGAGCCTAGTATGAAATATTGCATAGTCATTTGGTAAAGATTGGTTTTCAAAGGATAAATGATAACACCAACCTATACATCAAGGAAGGTCTAGATAAGAAGATAGTGCTTGTAGAAATCTTTGTAAATGATACATTATTCATTGGACATGATGGCTTATGCAAATATTTTTATGAGGAAATGAGTAAAGAATTTGAAATGTCAATGTTTGGAAATGTTAAATTATTTGTTGGCTTAAAAATTCAATAAAAGAAAGATGCTATCTACATTACTTAATCAAATTACATCAAGGAGATATTGAAGAAATTTGGAATGGAAAATTCCAAACCAGTTGCAACACCTATGTCTACTAGACATAAGATTTCCAAAAATGATGATTTCAGAGAGGTAGATTAGACTACATACAAATCAATGATTTGAAAACATCAATATATGGTATACAAAAGATCTGATATTGTATTAGCTTTTGGTATGGTGTTAAGATTCTCTATTAATCCAAAAGAAAATCATATGATGGTAATAAAAAGAATTTATGAGGTATCTAAAAGGTACTAATGATTATGGTTTGTGGTATAAGAATGGAGGAAAATTTGAATTGAAAGACTTCATTGATGCTAATTGGGAAAGAAGTATTCATGACAGAAAAGAACTAGTGGTGGAGAATTCTTTTTTGGAAAGAGGCTAGTGTCTTGGACAAGAAAGAAATAAAATTACATCTCTTAGCCTACAATAGAAGCAAAATATGTTGCAGTAGTAGTTACTTATTCCAACATCATTTGTTTCAAACAATGGTTGTCATGTATGAAGGAAAAAATCAAGGATCAAATAGTTATGTTTTGTTATAATACTAGTGCAATTAACATATCCAAGAACCCAATGATGCATATCAAGACAAAGAACATTGTAATAAAGTATCATTTTCTAAGAGAATTAGTGCAAGAAAAAGAGGTGAGATTGGAATATGTGAATACAAAGCAAAAAATTGTAGACATATTCACCAAGCCATTTCCTAAGGATGTATTTTTGTATCTAAGAGGTAAGCTAGGGGTCATTCCCCTATCTAAAGCTCACTAAAAAAAGTTTAGTGATGCATCAACAGAGCATTTGAAGTTTAAGTAGGTTGATACACTATTGTTAGAGAATCTTTCATATGAATCAATAGATAAATTACATGGCATATCCATTGATTATTGTCTTTGGCATTAGATGTCAAAGAGGGAGAGATTGTTTTCATAGCAGAGAAATTTTGTATTAGTAAAGAAGGAGAGTTTGTTGTTAGAGGGATAAACTACAACTAGTGAAATTCAAAGAATTTTTTAAGAGAAAGAGATTAATGTTAGAGGTAGTTCTCACTCATAAGGAGTTCTCATGAATGATAATCAGAATCAAACTAAGGATATTATCCACATAAATTTTCTATAAAATTTAATTGTACCTTGACATGTTGTGTTTCCATAAAAACAAAGAGGGAGATCATTGAAAACAATTATTCAATTTTATGTTATCTTTGATGTTACACAAAATGTCAAGCCTTACCAAGAAAGTCAGCAATTGTTGAGCTCACTCGGGAATTGAAGATAGTTTCCTATGTACGTTGAGCATTCCAGTTATAACCAAGTTCAAAGTTAGTTCTTTTCAAGCTCACTTGGGCATCAAAGGAAAATCTTATGTTAACCAAGTTTACTTAGTTACCAAAGGAAAGCTAGCATGGATCCTATGTTGATTGAGTTCATTTAGTTACCAAAGGAAAGTTAGCATAGATCTTGGGTTGACTAAATTGGGCTAGTTAATGAATAGTTTCTCTGAGTTGACTGAGTACTCAATTCTATATTAGTTGGCTGACAACATTTGAAGTCTAATAGATTTAGTGGCCAATGCTAGATAACTTAAGGGATGAAAATTGTTTGATTAAAAGTATATTCAACCCGGCTTGACAACCATGAGATTAAAAAAGATGAATTAAGGAAACAAACTAGAAAGATATCTACAAGAGGATAGAGTATCCAAGTTGACAGAGCTACAAAGAATATTATGATCAAAGAGGATCAAGTAATCAAGCTAGAATAGAGATCTAAAATCTACAAAGAAAATTTCATCAAAAATTAGGTCAAGTCATTATTACTCTCTAATAATTGTAGCAGTGAATCAAATTTCATAACAAAGTTAGCTTAACAGCTATTTGGTAAATCCTCTAATAAGGTGGCATTTCTAGATTGAAGTGTCTAAAGACCTCTAACAAGGCCACTCCTAATAGGATTAATTAAATCCTCTAGTAGGGTCACACATAATAGTGTATTTTGTAACCTTTAACAAGGTTGGATCCTAATAGGAATCACTTCAAAAGAGTGAAAAATATTAACTAGTTGCAATTGGTAGTTTTCCCAAATTGGTTTTTCATCTTAAATCTTGTTGTCTCATGAGTTCATGTTATTTTCTTTATTTTTTAATTAAGGTTAATCACATTTAAGTATCTTAAGATCTACATTTTCAGTGTTCATTGAGTAACAACAATATATTTAGTGTCAACCAAGTAACATCAATATATTCAGTGTTAACCAAGTGACAACAATATATTTTGTGTCAACCGAGTTTCAACAAGGTTTTGTTTTAAAGTTGTTTTTACATATTAAGGGACTTAGATTTTTTTTTTTGATAAGTGATTCACCCCTCCCATCTTTGTTACTCATTTACATTTCCAATAGATACCTCATCATTATCTTTAGTCTTCTCTTTAGTTTCTTTTTTGGATTTGAGATGATCAATATTGTCTTTCAATTTCTCAATGTAGTATTTTCAATCTTCATATCTTTCTTTCAAGTTATCTCTTTCTTTAGTAAGAAGATCAATCTACTCAATAGATTTTTCAAGATTCATCTTTAACTATTTCATATTGATAGGGATCTTACTCAAGATTTTAAGCCTCTTTAGAGTAATTGTTCTCTAATACCAACTACTAGAAATAAGGAATACTAAGAGGGGAGTGAATCAATATTCTACAAACTTTTACCCAAAACTAAATATTGTTAGTTACTTTATGACATGTATATCAAAGTAAACCAACAATGTTGAATACTAATAATAACCACACACAAAGAAAACTCATAACACCATATTTTGTTAACTAGGGAAACGTTGGCCAAGGGAAAACCCTAATGAGGATGGTACCCACAAAATAATCAACTAAACAAAAGTATCTAGTTAAGGATGTTGACCCTATTAGGAGTTTATTAAGTGCATATACTGTCTCAATCCTTGTTATAGAATTGTGCCCTATTAAAAGCCTCAACCTTGTTAGGAGTTTCTTCAACCCTGCTAGGAGTTGGTATATATAATTAAAAATGTATGCAAGATTATCCCACTACCCAAACATGCAATATACAATATAGCTCCTTATATAAAAAGATAGATACAAAAACTTCTTTCCCATTGCTTGTTGTACTTCAAATTCCTCTAATCATACATCAAAATTTAGAACTCATATAGGTCACATATCATACATATAGCCTTCACATATGTTTTCATATTTCACATACTCATCTTCACAATACTTTGCATATTATGATCTTTCCTTTATACCTTTACATTTGATCAAAACTACCTAGTCATCCTTCAAACTCTCACACTTGGAAAAGTGCAAAATTAACTCTTACCCTCTTAGGGTTAACATCTAGGATGTTTTCCCTAATTAGTTAAGTAATTATTTCATAACCAAAATAATTCCTTAACCCATAATTCACATTACTTTGATATACTTTTTGGTGTCTTGTACACTACCTTTACTGGTGTTAAGTGTATAACTTATCATGTGCTACCTTGGTTGACCTACACACTCTCATACATCATCCTAATATTCCTTTACTATTTGTACCTAATCATGCACATGTCAGTAATGTCTCTTTTATCCATTCACATCAAAACTATCTCTATTTTTCTATATAATTATCTAATACTTACATAATTTTCCATGTCTAATTGTAGAATCTTCATCTATACATAGTGTCTTCTTCACATAAGGTATGTGTTTCTATAAATTAAAACTCTAACATATCCTACTTATTGATATATCTAGCAGTTGCATCAAAATCATTGACAAGGGGAAGGTAATTATATATTTTAAAGTCATTAAATGCATATATATATAGAGAGAGAGAGACATGTACTTTTTAGTTGTGTGTATTAATGAAATGTTGTTGTATTGTTTATTTTATAGGGGGTGGCCTCTGATGATACAGATACCCAGATTCACCATCGCATACCCTCACAAATTTTTATTCGTAGTGAGAGCCCTATAGTATGTATATTTTTGGTTTTTTTGTTACTTGTCTTAATGTTCTTAGAATAAAAAAATGATTGTCACATCTTTGTAAAAATTGTATTTTTAAGTTTCATAAGAATCATCTGATGTGATGGAGGGGGTTGATAGGACTTTTGTATGTTTTCTCACTCAACTAATATTTGTTGATCAGAGATTACCTGAGGTAAATTATAATTTTAATTCTAGATTATGTTATTAATTTATTAAGTTATCATTGATAACATTATAATTTAAGTATTAGATCAATATCTAACCATAGAAACATGTTTAGGTCAAACTTAGTGAGGTGCATTCTTTGGCGAGGACATATGCAAGGACTCCCAAGTGGCAAAGGAAGGTGAAGAGAGAGGTAAAGGAAGTTTCCTTAATTATTGATCAATTTATATTTGAATAAATTTATATTTTATATTTTCAAATCATTTAATTAACTAGTCTAACTTAGATTTTATCTTTATTGTTCCTATAGGATCCAACAAGTTCAAAAAGTGCATCAGAGGCTCTATTTCGATGATCCTCCCATATAGTAGTTTTTTTTGGGATGCCTTCGAGCACATTTTTAGATGGAAAATGCCATATTTTCTATATAAACTTTGATTTCATAGACACATTCTGATGCAATGTACCATATTTTGTATACGGATGTACATTTGCATGGAATTATTCTATGATCATATATTTGTATATATTATATTATTGTGAATTATTGTGGATGTGTATTTTTATACTGTATGTAATCTTGTTTATTTTAATAATGTTCATTAGAATCTTGTTCATGGTTTATGAAATTAATACCAACTAATAGAATATAATTGAACTCCTCCAAATATTTAAGAAACCCCAAAACCATAATCCCTCCTTCAAAAAAAATATTCAAAAGTGAATAAAAGCCCTTGAAAGTTTTCAATATCCAACTAACCATTAACACAATGAACAAACAAATAAATGGGGCTTTGAGTTATGACTCTTAAAGATCGTTGCTCAAAAGTGTTTAAGGCACATTGTGGGAACTTCAATGTGTGGTGTTTGTGAACTTTCTAGTGATGAATGATTTGAAAGTTGTGCACTGGTGCACCAATTTACTGAGGAAAACTATGAGGTTTGGCATCGACCAAGATTATTGTGCCATTATAAAAAATTGAATCTCCTAGAACTAAGAGAGGTTATTGAGGACATTGATATCACGGCCCTCTTGAATCTAATAATTTATTGATAGGCCTCACAAGTTTTGATTTACAAGCATTAGATAATCACAACCCAAATGTACTTAGGGAACCTTTGAGATACTCTAGTTTGGGGTGCTCATGAATTTTCTAGGCTCTACATGGTTAAGATAGAAGTGTAACTAGGTTTCACCCAACCATCTAGAGTGAATGATGCCAACCAAATGATGCCATGACAAATGATTCAAAAGTTGCATACTAGTGTGCTAATTCATTGAGGAATATAGTTAGGTTTGGTATCGACTGAGATCATTGTGCCACTATAAACTAAAATTGAATCTCCTAGAACCAAGAGAAGTTATTGTTGACATTTATATTATGGTCCTTTAGCACCACTAAATTTTTTTTGATAGTAATCACAAGTTCCAAGTTACAAGCATCAAAAGATTGCAGCCCAAACATGCTTAGGGCACCTTGGAGACATCCAGCTTAGGGTTCTCATGAATGTTCTAGGCTATCTATAGTAGAATAAAAGTGTCATTAATGATCACCAAGTCATATAGAGATAATGATGCTAATGAAACAATGCCACAATGAATGGTTTAAAAGTTTCTCATTGGTGTACCATTTCATTGAGGAACATTGTGTCATTTAGCATTGATCAATATGGTTGTGCCAATTTCAAAAAAAATTGAGTCTCCCAAATTTGAGAGAGGTAGTTTTTGACATCTATCATGCTCCTTTAGCATCTAACAATTTGTCAATAGGCCCCATGAATTCCACATTAGAAGCATCAGAAGATTGCAGCCCAAATGTGCTTAGGCCACCTTGGAGACACTTTGTTGTGGGTGTTTGTGGATGTTGTAGGCTCTCCATGGTCAAACCAATGGTTTTACTAGGGGTAACTCGACCATCTAGAGTTAATGAAACTAACAAAATGAAGCCATGAGAAATAATTTGAAAGTTTTTCACTTGTGTACCAAAACACTGAGGAACACTGTGAGGTTTGGCATTGATTGAGATAGTTGTTCCAGTTCCATAAAAAATTTGAATCTACCATAAATTAGAGAGGTTATTAAGGATATTGATATCATGGTCCTCTAGAATTTGATAGTTTTTCAATAGGCCTCATAAGTCCTTAGTTACAAGTGTTGGAAGATTGCAACACAAACATGCTTAGGCCACCTTGGAGACACTCTAGTTTGAGGTGCTCAGAAATATTCTAGGCTCTTTGTGGTTGAAATAGTGGTGTCACTAGGGTTCACCCATACATTGTTAACATGACCAAACTTAATTAGATTAACTAAAAATATGATTTTTATGCTCCCTCCATGTTATTTAATGACTTTGATTACTTTGACCATTTTGATCAACCTATGACCAATATGGACTAATAGGCCAAGTGGTTACATAGGTGTCTATAAGAATGTATCATTCATCTATTTAATATGAAAACACCAATTATTAAACCTTATGAAAGATCTAATAAATAAATGATTTGATAGTTCTAATATTTGTAGTGTTTCATCATAATTACAACTGACTAATATATATGTGAATATATCTTTGCTATAAAAAGTTATGTATATGGAACAAAAGGTACACAATGTACATCATTTTGCATACTAGAGTTTCCTTTTGTATATCATTGATAGAACCATATTTTATGTAGACAACTACCAAAAATCCTCTAGACTAAAGTATCATAGAATTGTCTTCGTTCCACTCCTTAAAATTGTTTCTATCTTTATGCACTGCTACTATTGAAGACATCTACAATTCAATATCATACTAACTATTAGTATTGTAGGTATTTAATATTAAGTACAAGTATAGAAATATAATTAACATATGATACTAAAATTAAAGCATATAATGAACATATGAAACCTTGTTGTGACTTAGTATTACCTACTAAAGTGTTCCTAAAGCATCATCTCTTTGATTCAAGGTCTCTATTAGGGCTTCATGATCAGTATTACTCATAGTAAAAAGATCTTTTACTTTTGGTCTTCCTTGATGCTTGACAAAATTTGCATTTTTTGCTATAATAAGATGTGAATATATGGGAATTGTTCTTATGCTTCTCATACTCTTCAAATGTGGGAATTCTATTATTTCTAAGCATGTATATCTACAACCATGTTCCAGCAACAAAAATTGAACCAATAGGATATGTGAATCCATCATCATGTGTAATCAATTGTGCAAAAAAATTTTACCTCTTACACAACGTACTAACCAATAATATGATTTTTCATCATTCCCCTATAGTGCAACCAATGCAAAGACCTATCCTAGTTAAAGAAGATCTAATAGATGGTTATGGTTAATAGAACTTTGCATCTCATCATTTATGATAGAGGGTATGAGAGATAATGGAGTGAGATAATGTGAAGCCAATGCATCCACCCACTCACTTGACTCATAGTGATCCTAATCACACTGAAAACAACTAGGAGAAAAGCAAGCTAGTTTCTCATGTCCAAATCATCTATGTACTACAATTAGAGCTGCAAAATAAAAGCATCTTTGAAGAATCTCTAACTATAGCACAATCCAATCTACCACCTAAGGATCCCCCTCAACTAGCCAAAAGAATATGTTCTCTAATGAATCAAGATTCCCCCCTATGATAATCTAGATGTAAACCAATCAACTATGGTATAAGCATCAAGAAGATTTATTTTTGAGATATTCATTTGATCCTTCACTAGAGTTTTCTTAACTCATGTCCTTGCTCAATCATTATTCCTTTTCCCATGTCTAGACTCAAAAAAAAATCCAAATATGAGGTACAACCATCTTTACATGTATTCTGAAAAACCACTAAAATGTTAGAGGATTCTTGAATTACCTAGGTGCAATTATCTAACAAATGAGATGTCTATACATAGCAATATCATGTTCTCAAAAGAACTCAAAATAATGTTGGACAAAACTCATGAGAGTGGGATCTATCATCTCTCATATTAAAGTAATACTCTCTGACTATGTTATGGTTATCTTCCACACTATTAGGGGCATGTCTATATGTCATGTAGACAAAATAGAAATTTGAATGGAATTGTAATAGTCATATTGTGTCTCATTTTGGGGTTGTAATAAATAGTTCTTTGCAAATTCAACAACTCATATAATAGTGCCAATGGGGAAAGTGTCCTTACACATTCTAAATTGTTGATCTAATCACTGAGACCTATTAATATACCTTGACTAGTTGTAAAAAAAATTCCTTTAAATTTGAAATAAATCAGCCACACACATTTATTTTGCAACAATTTCACCTCTAGAGTCTTCACTGTTGAAAATAATTGCTTAATTGTGTATTATCTTTGATGTTACACAAAATGTCATACTATTTCCAATAATTGTAAGCCAATCAAGTCACACCTCTTGTCTCTATAGGATGAAGATAGTTTCTTGTCTCTATCAAGCATTCCAAAGTTTTCCACATTTAGAAGATAGTATCTTCTAAGTTCTCTCGAGTGACAAAGGGAAGATCATAGAAGTTGAGTGTTAATCAAGCTCACTCAGTTGACAAAGGAAAAGTTGGATGGAACTAGTGTTAACCAAGCTCACTCAGTTATGAAAGGAACTTTGTGAATATGTAGTGTTAACTGATTTCACTTGGTTAACATAGGAAAATTGACTCTGAGTTAGTGCCTATTGAGTAGGGTTGGCTAATGAATGATTTTCTTGTTTTGGCATATTGAGTTTAATTGATTTGTTTTTTGGTTCTAGCCAACTGAGTAGATGAATATTAAGTATTCTAATTTGTATTCAAATAAACATGACAATGTGTAAGATATAAATATAAGGTCAAGCTAAGAATTGAATGTGGGTAAGGAATAGAAGATTTAAAAGATGCTTAGAGGAAGCAAATTAGAAGGATAAGAAAAATATCATTGTTGAGCTACAAAGATACATTCAATTAGAAAGGATCAAGTATACAAGTTAGACTTGAGATATGTAATCAAAAATTTAGTTGCATTAGAAATCAACTCATCTCATTGTTACTCTCTAACCATTGTAGCAATGATCTAAATTTCTTAACAGAGTTCTCTTAACAACTATTTATAAATCCTCTAATAAGGTGGCATTTCTATATTGAAGTGTCTAAAGACCTCTAACAAGACCACTCCTAATAGGATGATTAAATCCTCTAATAGGGTCACACCTAACAAGGCTCACTTTAAAAGAGTGAAAATCAATAACTAGTTGCAATTGGTGGTTTTTCCAAAATTGGTTTCCACATTCAATCTTGGTGTCACTTGTGTTCATTATATTTATTTTATGTGTATCAAAATAATTTAAGGTTAATCATAGATAATATGTTAGGGTTTTCATTTTTTGAGTTACTATCATTACTTCAATGTTTATCGAGTTACAATATTTACTAGTGTAAATTGAGTGCAAGTCTATTAACCAAGTATCAATAATTTTAGTGAAGTTTATGTTATGTATTGACATCTAAGGGATCCAAGATTTATTTTAGTGGTAACTAATTCACCCCTCCCCTATCAATTACTTCCTTTATATTTCTAACAATTGGTATGAGAGCTTCTTGGTGTTTGCAAAGAAGGTTTCAAGGACCTAAGCTTAAGATTAGGGTGTCTTATATAAGAGAGATTCCCAAGCTAAACAAAGATAACTTTGAAGCATGGTATGAACTTATGAAGTTGCACTTGGAAACCATCAGTGATTCAAGTTTGAATTATTTAGAAAATGCTTACAAGGCTCCTACTAGAACATTGATTGTGGAACATATTGTTGAAAAGAAAAATCATAATGTTATGATGATTGACATTGCATTAGCTCTTAACTATGTTAAATTTGATGAAGTCAAAGGATGTACTATTGCTAATGACATGTGGACCAAACTAAAAAATATTTATGGAGGTGATGATAATGTGAAAAGAGCCAAGGCAGAAAGCTTGAGAGGTTAGTTTGATCAAATGAAAATGAGAGAAGATGAATACATTATAAAATATGTTGAAAGAATCAAAGCCAGTGTTAGTTCCATCAAAGCCTCTGGAGAAAAAATTGAACATGTGATAGTGGTAAGCAAGGTACTCAGAACCCTTTTTGTTATCTATGCAATTAATGTGTCTTCTATTCAAGAGATGAGATGTGATCCAAATAACAAGATAAATTTGGATGCTCTAGTTGGAAGATTGACTACATTTGAACTAGATAACTATGATAAATTTTATACTCTTGTTGCTAGCAATCTTGAGTCCACATTTGAAGCCAAGTTATCACTCAAGAAGAAAGCTAAAAGGTATAAAGACAAATAGCTAAAATTGAAGAGGAAGATAGTTCTAATAGTGATCTTAAATTTATTGAAGCATTGCTTGCAAGAAGGTATCTCAAAGGCAAAGGAAAGTATAAAAGTAAAATCCCTTTAATATGTTTCTCTTGTGAAGAAGTTGGACATGTTACTGGAAGATGCCCAAATAGAGAAGAAAAAAATGAAAAGAAGCATGAAAAGTACAAAGGCAAGAAGGATTTCAAGAACTTCAAGGACTATAAAGAAAAAGGTAAGAAATATTTTTTTATGGCTAAAGATTCAAATAGTAGTGTGTAAGAATTTGGTATAGCTCTTATACCATTTGATAATTTTCCTAAGGCAATGATTCAACACCAAGGTCAAGAAGCTTAATAGATAGCACAAGAGAGACTAATGATGATGAAATGAGAATCTCATTTATTATCAAAATGGTAATGGATATGAGATGAATACACACTAGAAGTGCCTTGTATATAAAGGAAACTAGAATTATTAGGAGTCAACAAAGAGATAAACATCACAACTAAGCACATGTCCACCAAGAGTGGATTATCCTCCATTGAGCATAGGAGTTTGTGAGATGGTGAGAGGATAAGTTTATATAGGTATATCTCATAAAAAGATGTTGTAGACACCATTTCCTCAAATAAGTTGCTAAGTCCTATGTTGTCAATGAGACAACTCATATGACTATGGATATTTCTAAGTGTCTACATGACAAATAATATAAAAATGCATTATCCTAAGTAAACTTAACTAAAGTGTAAATAAAAAATACTTCTTTACACCAACACCCCCCATTAAGTGCAACTTAGGGGAGTGAACTTAAGCTCACAAAAGCTATGATAAAATGCATTATGGGTCTCAGATACTAGACCATGTTAGGTGCCCATGAACAAATGCAAAGCTCTACATACAATGTGATGCAATGCAATGCAACCTCTCTGAAAATGGAGAAAGAAGGAAAACTTCATGGGAAGAACCCTTCCCCAAAAAGAGAGATAAGTATAATAAAGAAAGAAGCATGTATGGATGGAGTAATCAAGACCCCCCTATTAGATCATGCATATACAAGCATATATCCCCCATAAGAAAAAATACATGATAGTACCCTCACATATTGAATAATCTCCTACAAGGATGAAGAACAAAAAGTATCTAATACCTAAAAATGACATTTCTTCCTTTAGGAAGAAGATACACCAAGTATAGGTACAAGTATACTTCCCATTATGGATAGGAATATGGATGAGGAATCCATATGTAGTATGCTATGGATGCTACCTTTAAAGTCTTCTCATATGTTGACAAGTTCTTGATGAAGGTAGATGCCACTAGCCAATCTAGTGGATGCCCAAAAGAAGGTGGAAAATAAGGTAACATGTCCATGTATGAAAGTGAATCAAACTCCAAAGACAAGGAATCATCCATTTAAAAAGATACAAGAAGAGAGGCAATGTAGCCTCCCCCCAATGATGAATGCACACCCATGAAAGAAGCTCCTTGATTATTGAGAAGCTACACCATCAAAATTGGATGATGTTCCTCCTTATAGGAAGAAGTGGTGCCATAGGTGTAGTAGAGAATGCTCCCCAACTAGTAGGAAGAATCCTCAAAAGATATGATGTCTAAGGAAATTGGAATACAATCTTCAAATATTGATATGTCTCCTCTAAAGTGAAAATGTCCTTCTTCATCTACTAAAAATAAGTGTCCATAGTCATGTTAGTCTCAAAAGAAAGATCAAATGGTTGAGGTTCAAAGTGTTCCCTTGCAAAAAGTGAAGAAGAAGTCTCCTCAACAAAGAGAAGGTGGATGTCATCAATAATATCTCCCACATCTTCAATGTAAGACTCCACAAACAACATTGCCTCCCCCCAATGATGAATATACACTATAAGTGCCTTGTATATAAAGGAAACTAAAATGACTAGGAGTTCGCAAAGAGATTAACATCGCAATTAAGCACATGTCCACCAAGAGTGGATTATCCTCCATTGAGCATAGGAGTTGCAATGATGAGAGGATAAGTTTACATAGGTGTATCTCATAAAAAGGTGTTGTAGACACCATGTGCTCAAATAAGTTGCTCTCTTGTGTTGTCAACAAGAAAACTCATATGACTATGCATATTCCTAAGTGTCTACATGACAACTAATATAAAAATGCATTATCCTAAGTAAACCTAAGTGTAGTGTAAGTAGAAAATCTTATATACACCAACATAGTGAAGATGATAAATAGTATATATTGCTATAAAAGATGAATCTAATGATGAAGGAGATGAAATGGGATCTCTCATGTTAGCAAGAATGATACATGGATTATTGATAGTGTCTTCTCGCATCATATGACTAGTAACAAAACAAAATTTGAACATATGAAACATTATGATGGTGTAAGTGTGAGATTTGCAAATAATGAACCATGGTGCATAAAGAGAAAAGGTTGTATCTCACTAACCAGTGAACTTAGATGTGATAATTCTTATTGGGTTGAAGGACTAAAGAATAATATATTGAGTGTGACATAGTTGAATAACATTATATTCAAGGTAGAGTTCATGAATGGGAAGCCAAGTTGATGGATAGAAAAGAAAATATGATTGGGCCTAGTAAACAAAGAAAAGGTAACATATTCTACCTAGATCTTAGTGAAAGTTCATGTTTTGTTGCTTAAGTAAAAGAAAGTTGGTTGTGGCATAAAAGGTTATGTCATGTGAACTTTGATGATATAATCAAGATAAGAAAGAAGAAAAGAGTAAGGGGTCTTCCTAGTCTGAGAAAAATAGATATGGACCTATACAAAAATTGTCAAATTGGTATAATGGAAAAAAAAAGTTTCAAAATCAAGGACTATCATTCTAAAAAAGTCTTCAAGCTAGTTCATATAGAGCTATGTGGACCTATTGAAATAGAGAGTTATAGTGGAGATAAGTATTTTATTCTTTTTATTCATGATTATTCTATAATGATGAGTGTAATGTATCTTTAAAAAAAGTCTAAAGCATTTCAAAAAAATTAATGGTATCTAGCAAGAAACAAACTAGAGAAGCTAAAGTGTTTGAGATTAGTAGAGAAAGAAACTAGAGAAGCTAAATTGTTTGAGATTAGATAGATGTAGTGAATTTATTTCCAATGAGTTCAATGAAATTTGTGCTGAAAGAGGAATTAAGAGACAAGTATTGTCCCCTGGTACACCATAGTAGAATGGTATAGCTAAAAGAAGAAACAGATACATCATGGATTGTGCAAGAACTTTAATGATATAAAAATGTGTTACAATCAAATACTAGAAGGAAGTAATCAATACTACAGTGCATACCTTGAATAGAGTATAGTTAAAGAAAGACTCAAATCAAACTCCTTATGAACTATGGTATGGCTACAAACCTAATGTAGGTTACTTGAAAGTATTTGGTAGAAAATGTTATATCTTGAAAGAATCTAGGAAAGGTGAATTTGATGTCAAAGGTGATGAAGGCATATTCCTAGGATACTCCTAGAGAAGAAAAGTATAAATGTTTGAATTTATCAACTCATGAGATCATAGAAAGTGCACATGTAAGAATTGATGAGTTTGTAGAAAAGAGTGAATAAGAAAGTAGCAAAGAACTTGAGGACTATAGAAAGTTGGTCTAGTATGAACTTGATACTTTGTCAAATCAAATTGAAAGTTAGCAGACTTCACTTGTTAAGTCCCCAAAATCTCCAAAAGCTACCAAGTTGAAGTTAGTGCAAATTGAGTCATAGTCTAAAGGACCTGAGTTGTAGTCAGAAGCTACTAAGATATTTCCAAAGAAAACTAAGTCTAATGGAATTGAGTCACAAATAGTGGGACTCAAGCTTGATATAGAAGATCATGGTGAGGTTAGTGGAACAAATTTATAATCCAAACTATCTATGTTAGCAAAATATGTCAAAAGGAACCATGCACCTAATCAAATCATTGGAGACAAGTTAAATGGAATAATGACAAGAAACAAATTGAAAGGTCCATGTTTTCTTGTTGAATTTGATCCTAGATCAGTGAAAGATGCTTTGGATAATCAAAGTTGTATTGAATCTATGAATGAAGAAATAGAAAAAATAGAGAGGAATAAGACTTTGACTCTTGTTCCTAGACCCAAGGATAAAAATGTAATTGGCACAAAGTGGGTTTTCATAAATAAGTTGAATGAAGATGGAGAAGTTTCCAAAAACAAAGCAAGGTTAGTATACAAAGGTTATTCTCAAGAACAAGCTATTAATTATGATGAAAATTTTGCTCTTGTCACTAGATTAGGTGTTAGAACTTTACTTTCTTATGTTGCACATAAAGAATTTTAAGTTTATCAAATAGATGTAATTTTTGCATTTTTGAATGGAATTCTTGAAGGAAGTTAACATAGAACAACCTAAAGGGTTTGTGGATCCTACCAAAAGGGATATGGTCTATAACTTAGACAAAGCATTGTATGGCCTCAAGAAAGCTCCCAGATCTTGGTATGAAATACTTTATAACTACTTGATAAAGATTGATTTTTAAAGAACAAATGATAACAACAGCCTATACATCAAAGAAGGACCAGACATGAAAATTATGTTGGCTAAAATCTTTGTGGATGAGACTTTATTTATAGGAAATGATGATTTGTGCAAGGAATTTTTAGAAGAGATGAGGAAATAATTTGAGATGTCCATGTTTGGAGAGAAAATTTTTTTTGTTGGATTATAGATCCAACAGAAGAAATATGGTATCTATATTAATCAATCCAAATATATCAAGGAGATACTAAAGAAGTTTGGAATAGAAGATTCAAGACCAATTGGAACACCTATGTCTACTAGATATAAGATTTCCAAAAACAATGATTCAAAAGTGGTAGATCAAACTACATGCTTATCAATGATTGGAAAATTACAATATGTAGTGCACACAAGGCCTAATATTGCATTAGTAGTTGGTATAGTGGTAAGATTCTCAAAAAATCCCAAAAAAAATCACAGGATGGAAATCAAGAGAATCATGAGGTATCTAAAGGGTACTAAAGACTATAGATTATGGTACAAGAAAGGAGGCAATTTGGATTTGAAATCCTTCATGGATATTGATTAGGTAGGAAGTGTTGATGATAAAAAGAGCACCAATGGTGAAACATTTATTCTTGGTAAAAGACTAGTGTCTTGGACAAGCAAAAAATAGAATTGTGTTTCTCAGTCCACAATAAAGGCAGAATATGTGACAACGTAAATTAATTGTTCCAATATAGTTTGGTTCAAGCAACTATTAGTAGGTATGAAGATAGAAATCAAGGATCTAGTGGTTATATTCTGTGATAACACTAGTGTAATTAATATATTAAAGAATCCAGCGATGCATACCAAAACCAAGTGAATTGATATAAAATATCACTTTTTGAGAGAATTGGTACAAGATAAAGAGGTAAGATTGGAATATGTCAATACTAAAGAAAAAATTGTAGACATATTCACTAAGCCATTACCTAAGGATGCATTTTTTTATCTAAGAGGTAAGTTAGGGGTCATTCCCCTATCTGAAGCTCACTAAATAAAGTTTAGTGATACATCAACTAGAGCATGTTGAAGATCAATTAGTTGATGTAGTATTGAAAGGGCACATTGCATATGAATTAGTACATAAGGTACACTATTATTCTCTGAATATTGTCTTTTCCATGAGATGTCAAAGAGGGAAAGCTTTTTTCATATAACATAGATTTTATAAAAAGGGAGAGTATACATTTCATAAAAATTTTGTTTAAAGATTTCTATGAAAGAAGATGAACTTGAAGAGCTTGGTTTGATATCAAAAATGGAGAGTTTTCTATTAGAAGAAGATGTTGAAGACAAAGTTTTGTTGATATAGGGTGAAACTGAAGGTAGAAGGAGTTCGCACTAATAGAGATAGTTTTAACGGATGAGAATTAGAATTTTTCTAAGGATATGTTCCTTACTTTATTCTTGCTCTAAAAAAATCATTATATTATGACATATTCTATTTCCATCAATGCCAAAGAGGGATATTGTTGAAAACAATTGCTTAATCATGTATTGCCTTTGATGGTACAGAAAATCTCATATCATTATCAGTCCGTGTATGTTGAGCTCACTCAAGGGATGAAGATAGTTCTTGTATTTACTGAGTATTCCAAAGTTTTCCAAGTTTAGAAGATAGTGTCTGCCAAGTTCACTTGGGTAACAAAGGGAAGATTATAGAAGTTAAGTGTTAACCAAGTTCACTCGGTTAATAAAGGAAAAGTTTAATGGAACTAGTGTTAACCAAGGTTTCTTGGTTGCCAAAGGAACTTTTTGAATATCCAATATTAACTAAGTTCACTTGGTTAACACAAGAAAACTATCTCTGAGATAGTGTCTACTGAGTAGGGCTAGCTCACCAGCAATTTTCTTGTTTTGGCATATTGAGTTCAATTAAATTGTTTGTTAGTTCTAATTGACTAAGAAGATGAATATTAAGTATTCTAAGTTGTATTCAAGTTGACTTGACAATGTGCAAGATATAAATATAAGATTAAGTTGAGAATTGAATGTGTGTAAGTAATAGAAGATTTAAAGGATGCTTAGAGGAAGTGAATTAGAAGGATAAGTAGAATGTCCTTGTTGAGCTACAAAGATACATTCGATTAGAAAGCATCAAGTATACAAGCCAGAATTGAGATGTGTAATTAGCAATTCAGTTGTATCAAAAATCAAGTCATCTTATTGTTAATTTCTAATCATTGTAAGAGTGATCTAAATTTCTTAACAGAGTTAGCTTAACAACTATTTGTATATCCTCTAACAAGGTGGCATTTCTAGATTGAAGTGTATAAAGAGCTCTAACAAGGGCACTCCTAACAAGGTGATTAAATCCTCTAATAGATTCACACCTAATAGTGTATTTTTTAACCTTCAATAGGGATGGTTCATAACAGGGCTCACTTCACAAGAGAGAAAATTAGTAACTAGTTGCAATTGGTGGTTTTTCTCAAATTGGGTTTCTATGTTAAATCTTTGTGTCACTTGTGTTTATGCTATTTCTTTTATGTGTAAGAAACTAAGTTAAGTAACATTAATCATAGATAATATCTTAAGATTTACATTTTCCAAGTTAATGTTGTTATTTTATTGTCTGGTGAGTTATGACATTTGCTAGTGTAAACTGAGTGCACGTATATTAATCGGGCATCAGTAATATTAGTGAAGTTTATGTTATGTATTGACATATAAGGGATTTAGGATTTATTTTAGTGGTAACTAATTCACCCCTCCCCTCTCATTTACTCATCTTATATTTCCAACATTTACTTCCATTCTTTAAAGTTTATTTCACCATTTCATAAACCTTCTTTGAAACTAACATCTTACCAATATATTCTTCACACCCCTCATGGAAAAATGACATAAATTTTGATAAACTACCACTTTATGAGCACTTCTCATTTAAGAAATCATTTCTATAAAAGAAACAACCATCATCTCTAGGTCATAAGAATTGATCTAGTAATGATCTTGATGATTTTGGAAGGCAAGTAGCACCACAAATTTCCAATATCTCATTAGCATGTAAATAATCATGGTGCATAGAAAAATCCACATGATATTTGCAACAATGTGTATTTCAAATCTTAAGAGGCACAAAAAAAATAGCTTTATTGATTAAAAAGCCATTTGTGATATATCCAATGTTGGATTACTCTGACAAAATTATTTGAACAACATTTTTTGAATTACCTCAAAATAATGTTTTGGATACAAGGTATGGTCTTTATTGCCAATTTGTAGCTTTAAAACATCCTTTTGTATTTAGTGACACTCTTGAGCTAGAGCTCCAAAATTGTGCAATTTTTTCCTTCATGCCCTCTATTAGTTTCTTATCAAAATGTGGAAGTCTCCCACAATAGGCCCATGTATCATTTTGAAGAGGATTGTCAAGTCTATCTCTTCTTTCAAGTGATATACTAAAAATCATATGGATTATGTTTAAATAAACACAAGTTTGTCTAATAAATATCTCTTTTCTCAAATGATGACTTACAAAGAAAGTTTTAATAACCCTATTCAGAGTAGTTATCTTTCCCTTTTCCCTACTCTTTTTTCCTATTCTATTGAGAGCACTGAAAAGATTCTTTACAACAATGGCATTTCTCTCAATTTTCTTGTTAATATAAATTTTGAATTTTGAAAACATAGGTCTTAATTGTTGCATCCTTAAAAATTGCACAAAAGGTTATCATTTCTCCACCAATGTCTTGTTGCCAAAAATTTCTTGATACAACTAAATTATTCTATGTGATCTCTTCCCTTCCAATGTGCTCAAAAAAGGGTCAGATTTTTATCTCTCTTCATTACAAGGAACCTTATTTGGATTATAACGAGGAGATGTGTAAGATTGATTTACAACATTATCACTATCATTCTAAATTGATATGTTTTCTCCTTCAAGCTCTACATTCTCATCTTCGATTAATACATTTTCATTTACAACATTAAGTTGATTCATGTTATCAAATTCAACATCATCTCTGCAAGAAACTACTATTATGGGCTCAACCTTATTGACATTTATAATACCTTTCATATTTCTACAATGCTTTTCCCTACCTTTTTCCCTATATTCTTCAATTTATTCATTCATCACCTTCCTCTTCCATTTAGACTTTCACCTACTACAGCTCCCCATAGTGTCAACAATTTTTGGAAGTCTAGGACCCAAATCTTTTTTTTTTGCCAGCAAAGCCCTCAAACCCCATGAAAAGGTGATGGAATATTCACATGTCCAAGGTAAGGGTGCCAAAATCATTTTTTAAAACTATTTTTCCAATAAAATATTGGGTATCAAATATATTGAGTATCCAAAACAATATTAAGTATCCCCCACCTAAATATATAAAGGAACCTTGTGGAAAATGGATGGTTAGGATTGAAAGTTGAGGAGGAGTCCTTATTATCCCCTCCATGATCTATGTGAGGTGTTTTTGTGTGTGTGTGATGAATAAGATATGATTAAATTGTTAACTAAATGTTTAGTTATTTAAATTATCTTATACATTGATCTTTGCAAGTGTTGGATGTATATTTAATTTAAACAGTATTGATTTATTTAGTTATTAGTACATATTATTTAGAATGTAAGTATGTGGGCTAGGAGGTCAATCATACTCAATTAGTAGGTGATCTTATTTATAATTAGTAGACTAGTGGTTTGTTAGAATTTATAGTCCACCAATATAACTGAAGTGAGGGGGGGGGGGGGGGTGTTGAATCAGTTATCTAATTATTATCACAATTATCAACCTTAAAAAAACTTAATCATATGAGAAATATAATTAGAAACCATAACAAGATACTCATAGTGCAATAACACCATATATGTTAACTAGGGAAACCCTTGATTAGAGGGAAAACCCCAGTGGGGATGGTACCCATGAGATGATGTACTAATAAAAGTATTTCTTATTAAAGGATGGACCCTATTAGGATTCTTTAATATAATTTTGTACATAGTAGTCATTGTTTGGAGACTTTGAATTCCTATTAGGAGATTCCAACCCTATTAGGAGTTGTGCCAACCCTGTTAAGAGTTGTTGAAGATAGTTGGAACCACTACCCAAATAACTTCAAGGTTAAGACCAATGAACCTAGTGTCCAAATTATATCTATATTATTCCTTGTAGAATAATATAAATGAATAGTACTTCCTTCCTCTATCCTATCAACTAAACCTCTTCTCCTTCTGATCTTATAGCCAAATCAAAAATCTTGCATCTAATAATCCTTTGGATTACTTACTTGCATTCAGTAAACACTATGCTCCTTCTTGTTGGAATAATTGCCAGCCTTCCCCTTTGAGATTTGTGGCATGGCTTAATTGCCTCCTATGTTCTATAAGTCTAGTGGTTCTATTGGCATCAACAGGTTGATCTTTTGGTGCAATGACAACTCTAGCTTATAACAAGTGGTATTAGAGCTTGGTCACAGGTTTGAATCTCCTCAGGTAATGCTAAAGAGGGAATTATTGGACTAGCTACTAGCCTCCCCCTTTGAGATTCATGACATGGATTAAAAACCTCTTGTTCTATATGTCTAGTGGTTTTATTGGGCATTAACAGGTCAATCTTTTGGTGCAATGACAACTCTAGCTTGTAACACTTTTCACACTTCACACTTCATACAATGCTAGATACTCTTTACAAACAAGGAAAACATCTTTCCTTTATACCATATCTTCAAAATAATTCCTTGGGTCAGCCTTGAGGCTCTCCCAATTAATTATAATAAGATAATTAATTAATTACAATTACAATAGCACTGTTGGCTCATAGTCTCTACAAAACTTCACCTATGTAATACTAGGGCTTGCACATCTATTGATGTCATCATCTAACTATCCTTTGTCAGTATCTAACCACACATCTCTTTATTACATCTTAGATGAAGTATATAATACAAACATTAGAAACTAGTTTCTAAGAGCTTTGTCTCTGAACTACCCTCGGTAAATCAAGTATAAATTTCATACATCTTTGACTTGCATGTTGCGCATTGAACTATGTCATCAAGACACTATACTAAATATGTCCATGGTCATGCATCACTAGACAAGAAAAACCTTGTTTGTATAAAAAAATCTCTTAGTCTACTAATCTTCTAGCCTTTAGATTCTTACTACTATGTTGACATCAATGACAAACACAATCATGAATGCAACATGTTAATACCCTCCAATTCTTAGGATACTCCCCCAATGTAGTATCACCAAGATTCATGCTAACAATATCCCCCTTTTGCATTGATGGAGCATAGATGAAAAATATCTAAGTTCCACAAATACCAAAATAATACTTTATTTTTGTTGTTGTACTCATCTTCTCAAATCCTCTTCATCAATCAAATCTAAAATCCTTTGGAACACTTCTTTGTTCTTCTTCTTCTTTAGGATTGACAATAGTCGTTCATAGTAAACAACTTGCAATGCATATCTCCCTTCTAGATTTATGTTGTCTTTACATGAATCTTTCTAAATCTTGTTAACAACTATCTCTCCCCCATTCATGTGCATATCTCCCCTATTCATACTTAGGAGATGTTTTCTTTTCCCCCATTTATTAAGAAATGTTTTTCATGTATATTCTCTCCCCCATTGACATAAATGAAAAATTCTTCATTGTGTCAATTTACTACTCCAAGTCTTCAACTAGTTCAAGTGTCCAAAGACATTGTTATAGTTAATACCAAGAGTCCTCAATGAATCAACTCATCTCAAATACTTTCCCATATGGGAAGCATCAAAATTTAGTCCAATCTAACAATAGTTCTCTATACCACTAGACCAATGCACTTACTGCATCATCTACTCATAAGTAAGCAGGGGTATAACCCCAAGTATATCTCTCCAATACTCAAATGTATCTTTAGGTAAGGGCTTCATAAAGATATCTACAATCTAACTTGAGTACTCACATACTCTAAGTTGTTCTCCTTTTCTATTGCTTTCTCTCTCAACACATGATACTTAGTAGATATATGCTTAGTCCTAGAATGTAATAAAAGATTCTTAGACATACTCACTATACTTTTGTTAGTACAATAAATGATAATAGGTTCTGTAAACTTAATTTTGATATCCTTTAGCATCTATTTCATCCACATCACTTGATTGCCATTATTTGCTACTACAACATACTCTACCTCAACTGTACTTTGAAAAATACAATCTTGTTCCTTTCTTAGCCAAGAAACCAATCTTCCTCCAAGGAAAAATGCTCCACAACTAGTGTTCTTTCTATGATCCATACCACCTACCTAATCCACATCAATATATACATATAGAGTGAAATCACTTGATCTATCATACCAAATTTCATATTCAAATGTTCCTTTCAAATATCAAAATATCCTCTTTACTATTTCATAATGATACTCCTTAGGATTAGATTGAAATCTAGCTACAATCCCAATTGTATTTTCTATATCTGGTCTATTGTGAGTCAGATACTACAAACCTCTAATCATGGATTTGTACTTCTTCTATTCAACTTTAGGTGTCTCATCTTTGCTAGATAACTTTGACCAATTATCATAGGTGTACTAATAGGCTTAAAAATTTCCAATCCAAACCTTTTTAACAATTTTAAAAGTACTTAGCTTGTGAAATAAAAATACCATCATTATTATACACAATTTGAAATCTTAGGAAAATTTCATTTCTACTATCATGCTCATTTCAAACTCATTCTTCATTTCTTCAGAAAGCTTACCACTTGCTTCATCATTACCTCCAAATATTATGTCACCAACAAATATTACTATTATCAACAAAATATTCTTAATTTCTTTCAAATACAAGTTACTATATGTATTACCTTTAGCAAATCCAAGTTTTACCAAATAGTTGTCCAACCTTGCATACCAAGTTCTAGGTGCTTGCTCCAGGCTATATAGAGATTGTTGGAATTAAAATAGGAAAGGTAAACTTCTTGTGGGGCGGGTGGGGGGTGGGGGGGGCAGTGGGCAGGGTGTGTGAATTAGTAGTTTAAATTTGGACCCATAAAACATTCACCACACATCCATCTCATACATTCAATAAGTAAATTGAAATACTATGTAAAGCATGTACATCTAAATCATGTAAACAAGTAAGTGTTCACACATATATGTGACACCAGATATGATTACCTAGAAACCCTCCATTGAGAAGGTAAAATTGGGGTGGGGATGACACCCACAAATCTTCACTACTACGGTAATAAAGTGTACTCAATGAAGGTTACAATGTTTGATAATGAGATATGATCTACCCTATTAAAGGCTTACAAAGACTATTGGGTCCTATCCTATTAAAGGATTTACACACTCTATTAGAATTATGCCTTGTTAAAGGACTTTAACTCACAATTAAGTAAGCACCATGTTAAAGGATTTCAATATAGCCTATTAGGACTACTTTGTTAAGAGATTTAACTAATTCACCTATTAGAATGTCTTAGCATTGATCTTGTAGTTTGCACTTTGTTACTTGATGATAGATCACTTCTAAACTGATGTATTCTTGATCCTTCTTGATAAGATGTCTCTTTGTTGTATGCTATTCCCATCCTCTATGCTCCTTTAACTGATTCTACAATGCAATTTTAATTCACAATTCCTTAGCCACCATGAATGCTCTATTTGTGAATGCAAAATTCTCTCTTCACTCCTTCCACATGCATATGAAGTTTTCAGCTTTGTCCTCCTTAAGAAGACTTACATGACTTTAGATAAGGTATGAATCAATGGCTATGATTCATCCATTTTTCCACTTAAACCTTTCCTTTTTCTAATTGGATGCATGTCCTTCATAGAGATTCCAACTTAAGATTCATCCTTATCTCCAAAATATTGTAATTCAATCTTTGAGTCATCTTTAAAATGGTTTACATAGTAGTTTGTGCCATTACAAATAACTATGTCAAAACTATGTTACTCCCCATCTGAAGTCTCTAATGCTCAGCATATACTAATTTCTATACTGTGACTCGGCATTTGAATGAATCGACATGCACTAGTTGCTCAGCTTTTCTATAACTTGACATACACTATCTACTCAACACTTGAGTGACTCAACACTCATTGTGTACTTGGAATGCTATATCTTATAGATGTTGTGCTCTGCATGTACTACATGTTCGGCATGAACTAAGTAAATGACTTAAGTGTATAAACTCTCACTTGTCAAAACCAATCTGAGATCAACAATCTCCCCTTTTGATATGAGTGTCAAAAGCACTTCGTCATGCATTGATATCCTTATTCTCATGAGCATAACATATCTCTTATTTGGCTTTTGTACAAAATTTCAAAATATCAAAATTTTGCAACTTATATATCAAAATTTGATAACTCCCCCTAAGTTGATAGGTTTGTTCTATATTCAAAATTTTGTACTTCTACTAAGTAGATATGCTTCAACTAATACTCTTTTGTTTCATGTTGTCTATTTTGTTCTTTGCTTGCTCCCCTGTGATCTTAGTTTGTTTTTACTTTCTCCCCCTACTTCATAAGCTTACTTTTCTCCCCCTTTTTGATACTTATATCAATGGGATATACACTGATAGTGTGTTTTTCCAAGAAAGATTTATGGACTTCTAGTATAATCTTAAGAGTTGCATCCCAATTTTCACAAGCTATATCCAAAGACTCAATTTGGATAGCTAGTTCAGCAGCAAGGTGGACTAGGCAATCTAGTGTAGAAAGATTGGGGCCTTTCTTCATAAGAGTTTATGCATAACCTAACTCCTTGTGTAAAATCTCCATGTGAGGAGTCCATGTGGTTTGGATGCTAATTAGTTTGGCCCTTATGTTGGCTTCTTTGGTAGATAATGTTGCTAACTAACTTTGTGTTTGCAATAAAGCTCTAAAATTCTTCTCACTTTGAGCTAGATTCATAGGCAATTTTGCACCTGATGAATTAACTTAGCTTTCCAAGCTCAAAATGTGACCTCTTGTCTCTTGTATGAAGAGTGTGGGGTTCACTAGTAAATTTTTGGCAAATAAATGACTATGTGACTAAAAATTTTAGTCACATGACCAAGACTTTTAGTCACGTGACGAAAATTGATCAAATTTTATGAATTTCTTACATTTCACTAGTATAAATGACTAAATAAATGACTTATTTGATCATCGTGTAAAATAATAACTAAATAATTAATCACATAAATAAAAACAACTAAAAAAATGACCAATTTTGTGACTAAATAATAAATTATTACTCCTTTATTCATATTTCATGGATGTATTTTTATTATTTCTTTATTACTATTTTAACAAAAGATGATTATATTCTTTTATATTTAATACTATTATTGAATTTTAGTTAGGTGGTAATACTTGTAAACTCATTTTTGGTTTAGTAAAATAAGTTCCTCAATATGAATAATTAATTGAATGGAATATTAGAACTATTATGCATTAAATCAATTTTGTATAGTTAAATTTGTCATTTAAATATTTAATTAATACATCATAAAATCATAAAATCATAAATTTTATTTAACTCTATTATTTTGTTACCTAATCCTAAAATTTATTTAATTAAATGAACCGATCCCCTTTCAATTAAATAAATTAAATACCCTATTCTAAAATATGCATTAAAATCAATTTCCAAAATAAAATGAAAGAAAATGATGCCACATATGTGCACATTTTAGGAAACTTCCAAAACAAGGAACACATGGATCACCAAACATCCAATCTCCACCATTCCTCACTATTGCATCTCAACCATCCAATCATTTCTATAATCTATAAAAGGGAGAGCTCTGCCTCATTTCAAATGATTCTAACTTTGTGCTATTGTTATGCTGCTAGTTTGCACAATGGTTTCTCTTTGAACATCTTAGATCTTTTAAGCATGTATCTTGGTCTTCATTTATTTGTATGTTAGTTTAAACAAAATAGTTTAACTAGGATAAATTATAATAGTTCAACTTGATTAGTTTAGTCTTGTATTTTTACTTAGCTTTTTATCATTTTTCTTATGTATGCATTTATTGGGTTCATAAGGTTCTTGCAAATCCATTACATGCAACCTTTTTGAATCTTCCATCTCATAGTGTACCTTACAAACATCTTGTTTCTCTGTCTAAGAGAATATTTCATATCAAAATAGACTTTTCCATGTTGTGATGAAGAAGTTGTAGATCAGTTTTCAAGGGTTTAACTAAATAAATCTCTTGGATATGATGATCTATACAAATATACAAAATTTATGATATAATACTATCACATGCATGAACATAGGAACATATGAAGGATCTCTTATTAATGGTTTAAGGCCTCCATCAGTCTAAAATTATAGATTGAGGTCAATATCAACCAATAACAATAACAAAAAGGCTAAATTTTGAATCAAACCATCAAAATTTGCCCCCAAAATTGTACATTCATGTTTTTATGATTATTTTGGTTGATATGCACTATGCAATGAATAGTTGCAAATATTTTTTTATATTCTAAAAAGAAAATTGTGTTTTAGAAAGATTGGAATTCACAATTGCAACAAATATGATCATCATAGAGCATAAAAAGAAAAGTTTTTTTCCATTAAAAATATAATTTTTACTTATGCATTGTTCACAAAAGCTTTAAAAAAGTGACAATTTGTATTAATCATAAAATTAGAAATTAAAATAAATTTAGTTTAATCTAACAATTTGTAATGATTTACATTACAAATTAGAAAGATTTACAATAGAAAGATTTCATTTAGATCTACACAAATAATAGAAGGATTCCACTAAATATATAAATTTTAGTTTTAATGTCTACTTTTTAAATTTATTTTAAAATAAGTTGTAGATACATTTAAAAAAATTTGATTCAAATGATTTTCCTCAAAACTAAAAATAAAATAGAAATGATTAATTAATTTGTAACTATATATATACTTTAGCTTGTTAAATTGTACTAATACATGCACTATATACAGAAAACCAAATTTAACTTTTATCCATTACCACCTATAAATGATTTTAATTAAACAACTTCAAAGCCTTAAATCAACTCTTTTTTAAATTAACATCACTTTAATAATTTTTTTAATTCATTATGAATTTAACTAATTCGCGAAAAGAAAATATTTTCTTACAACCCCCTACCAAATAAACAATATAGTAAATAAATAACAGTTACCGACATTTCTTTATGTTAGGCAGGAAATCGGTAGCGTTTATCTCCGCACATACCTTTGTCAAATCCATTAACCTTTGGACTCATTACAAACTGTGTAGAGTTGCGCATTAGATTCTTCATATCGTGTTGCGTCAGATCATATATTGGAGCATTAGTTCTGTCTCTCTTGGTCGCCAATAAAACATTCCCAATCCATCTCTAAAATATTAATGGCAAACCATAGAAAGCCCCACAGCACCGACCGCTCAATTAAATTATATAGAATCTATTTATCGCTCATTTTTCATTTGTGAAGCGCAAGCATAGAGCTATTCAAGGTTATGGATTGATGAGTAGTGGGACCGAATCAAATTACAGGATTATGTTGCTTCTCTCAGGCCTCTTTCTTTGCCTCACAAGTACACACTTGTTTTCCTTTCTTTCTTTTATCTTGTTAGGGCTTCTACTGGTTGTTAATTTCTAATTTTCATGTTAATTTCTCACTTCCCTTTTAATTTCCTTAAAAGGGTTTTTGGCATTCTGGTATGTTTTTTTACATGCTACTAAAACATGTACACCATGGAAATATTCTTGTGCAAGGCTAGTTATAGTTACAACACTATAGTGTGAAAAGAATAAGTTTTCCTATCTAGTGTTTCCAAATACCAGAGTTGTGTTGTTGTTGTGCTTGAATATGGCTGCCTTAATGGTGCTTTTGATTTATATGTGTGCACCATCAAAGTGAGCAAATCCATAGTCCCGCTAAGATTATCAATTGTTATGGAATTGAGGGTTGTATCGCAATCGTTGGCCTTAAACATTTTTAGGGCTAGGACAAGTATGGTTATGGCAAGGAGGATAATCACAACATGTAGGATAGGCAAACCCTCAAGTTTTCCCTCCACCTACAGTGTTTGCATTGTCTCAAAGCTCCAAGAAGGGACTTCTACTCAAACCCTTTTAACTGTCTCCCTTCTTCCTTGTGGTCAATTGATGAATGGTGCAAATGACTATTTTATCTGTATTCAGTGTTCGCACATGCCTCTTTACAGGAAAATTGATAAAAAATTACCACAAAAATTGTTGCCCCTAATTGTAAGATCTCTTCTACATCAGATTGTGAATTCAAATGTGCACTGAATTTGCCCTATTTCTATGATGTGTCTTACCTAAAACAAATATTGTCACACCTATATCTTGGATGGATCTCTATGTGTGAAGGCGGTGAATGTTAATGGCCATTAAATGGTGAAAGCGGTGACAAAAATCTCCCTTACCATAATCTTTCTTTGTCTTTTCTGAGGATTGTTTATTCAGGCACCATTTTGTATATCTCCAGCATAAGACATTGAATTCTGATGGGCATAAATTAGCCTATTGACTAATCAATTAGTTCATTAAAACGCTAACCAATTTTAACCTCAGTTCTCTTAGGTTTCATTTTCTCTTGAGGAGGAAGTTTGGGAACAACTATACTCAGCAGTCCATCCTAGCAGCTTACAGAAATGGCCTCCGAATTGCAGTCACCAGGCAGAGCAAATTTATGCTTAAATTTTCTGACCCTGCACTCCAACTGATTATATTTACTTTTCTCTTCCCACTTTCTTTTTTTCCTACTAATTTTCAGCACATTTTCTTCCTCCACTTGAACCTTGATATTATTTTATTTAATTTCAGGTATGTCCAGAATGATTTTGTCAAAAACCATTATAATTTTTTACTCAACATGCTCTGTTTTAGTGTAGAGTTATACTCTCCTGAAATAATGTATTTTAAACTTCTTGTTACATTCATACGAAATAGTCCTCTCCCAAAGGGTTTTGCTTAGTGCGGATGGTATAGAATCAGATTATTTATCAGACTTGCAGTAAAATAAAACTGGTACAATTTTATTGTTATTGTTACTGACCACTATTGTTTTTAAAGAAGGAAATGGACTATCAGTGATTCTTGAGAAAGGACAGAGGGATGGATGCCTATATCCTTCTTTAAATTTCGGTAGCTTTATGTTTCTTTTCAAAATAGCCTTGTAGTCACAGACACTCTGCATGGCAAGTTAGAGATTGCACATCATCTGGTTAAAAAAATATCTCACTAAATACGAAAAAAAACATATTAAGAACATACATCCTTAGATTGTGATGTCATGATCTCATAACCAAGATCTAGCAATTTACATAATAGTTGCTCTTTCTCGAACCTTTTGAGCACATAACAAGTATATCTCCCCTATAAAGCCTCTAATTCAACTATAAGATTATACCTTGGAAGCTCCATTGTGCTTGATTGAATAATTGCCACCTTGATGTTTAAAATTACAATTATCTTATCATTTACTTTTATTGGAAAACTGAGGCAGATTATTATTTTTGTTTACTTTCAAATTTTGTGATTCTAGCACAAGACGAATTCAATGGTCATCCTTTCTAGGCTCTCAAATGCATCATCCATTTCACTTTTCTTTGCCAAAAAATATTTCCACCACATCTTCTTGACTTTTCAAGACCAATCAAGTGTTATAATTTAACTTAAAAACATTGTTGATCAAGGGCACTTAGTTTCAAGGAAGAAGCCCACAGAAAATGTATTTCATATTGTTTTACTGGCAACAAAGTTATGAATGATGAGCATAATGCTCTTTCCTCATAAATTCCCTAATTTCAACGACATATAAAATTCAATAGGCCATCAGAAAAATCATGTAACAACTAAGTCCTTGTGAAAAGTCATCCAATTACAGGGACAACAATAAAAAAATTTAAAGAATTTATAAGAAACAAAAGATAGATTTTGCATTCTTATCAAAGATGACTTCATTCTTGGATCCTTAGATTAAGATTGCTCTTGATGATTGTGTCTTTGACTAGCACTCATAATATGGTTGTCTCTTTCGACCTCAATAAAGTGTGGGCATTCATCCTCTTCTCCATAACAACTATAACAATGATGGAAATAAAAGCTACTAAAAATTTGCAAATAATGATAGATATCAGCATTCTAGTACACAAAATAATGGAAGGTATGAAGAACATTTGAGACACAAGACCAAAAAGAAAATTGTCCCCTATTTTCGATCAACTACTTTTGAACCTAAGAAATTATTGTAAGGAAGATTTAGAGAAGGAGGTAGATTGTGTTAATGATCATAATGATGATAGTAATTAAAATCATCCATAGGTGGTAATAGATAATAGAGGTCAACATTCCATTGCAAAGAAGAATGGAAAATATGAAGATGGTAGATCATGTTCATATGTCAACATTGTACACATGCTTGAGTTAGTGAGATCAAAACAAAATTTATAGGATAACATTTAAGATCAAATTAGAGGTGTCAAAAAACAACAAGTCGTATTAATGCCTTGGAATGATAAAAGAAGGTTTAAATGAATTTTTTCATATTAGTAGTGTTCTCTAGTTAAATACTTTATTTACTTTAAGTGTGTACTTATGATATTTTTCCTCTTTTCTAAAGCTCTCATAGAATAAATATTTAGGATAGATCATTATTTTGTATATGTCTATACAACAATAATAAACTATCAGTAATCTTTAGCCACAATAGGGATAGAGATATTATTTTTAGTTAATGACATCTAGTCTTACAATAATATATCTGTTAAAATAATTCAGAGGTTACTGGGATCAACCATCTGTTAGTATCAACCATAGTTACCAAACTCTCCAAGGCTCTCTAAGTACTAGTGAGTTCTAAGCTAAGACACCTTGGCTGAGTCATGACCTATCACTTCGGAATCAAAAGTCCCCAGAAACCTAGCTTTTGCCAAGTCCTACAAAGTTTGTACTAAACCCTGAGTCCAATAATTCTTCTCAAGTTTGAGTTTGGTAGCTATGTTGTCAAGTCTATTTGTAGTCTCTTTATCTGAATTAATCAATTACCTTGGAACAATAACTTCCATGGCCACAAATTTCATTGTTGCATCTAAATATAATTTTTTCTTGCTAGTTTTTTCTCCAAGAATATTTCTACAATTAGTTGCACCATAATAACATTGTGGATCGATGCCAAATTGAATAAATTCATATGTGATAAATTCCCCTTGATTATATTAGTCTTAGCAAATACCCCAATTCTTGTCTCACCATCATTCTACCATTTTTAAAGCTTAGTATTTGGTTGAAAACTATGATTGATATATCTTGATATATTTTCTTTATGTGTTTCATCAATGACCATTTCATTACTAATCTTACAAATGTGAAAATTGGTTCCACCCAGCTCCTTCATCTTCCATAGTCTTTTCTCACAAGTTTTATCATTAATAACTTCTCCAAAATACTCTATGAAGAATTCTCGTGCTTTAATATCTTCATTGGTCTTCACTCCCCATTTATATTTCTATATCTTAAGAAGTTTCAAAATTTTCATTGTCCTATGTTGGAATGGTTTATTGACACATGACTCTCCATAGTCACAACTTGAGGAACAACTAAAATTAAGCATCCCACAAAGGCAATCTTTATCACAGAGTTTTTCTACACCAAAAGAAGATGATCTACAAGAGAATTGCATATCATCATCATCTACATGTTTTCTCTTAGTCAAATATACATTGCATTTAACATATTTATATGAAAGTATCTTCCACTTCTGGATTAGATTGATGTAAAAAAAATTATACACAATCTAATCCAGAAATTTTAAAGTATTTGCATGGATTGTGGAAATCTAATAGATCTCATCTTCCACTTCTTCAAGGAATCAAGAAGATGAAAATTAGTAGGGGTCTCAAGCATATACAAGTGCTTGAATATATTTTTTGGACCCTTTTCCTACCATGTATCTTGGCCGTGACATATCATGAAACCAGAGAGGTTCTCAACCTAATATGTAGACTAGATGGAAGGCATTTTTTATAATAAGCTACTAGGAAGTGTAGACATCAAATAAGTTTCCAAGCACCCCATTTTTTACCTTGTTGGCATGAACTGAAAAAATGATGGAGGCATATATAAGCTCTCATTGTGATATATGAGTGGCAATATGACGTGGACATATTTTTTTGTTGAACAATGCAACCAACCAACACAATCCAAACATGAAAAAAAACCCTTAACATTTCCAAATTGATGATTAACACCAACAACATAGAGTAATAGCAAGGTTGCAAGGAATCATCAACACTTTCCAAAGAGAACAAAGTAAAAATAATGATAATAACTATTAAAATAAGTTAACTTTGCAAGAGAAATAAAATAAGGAATACACAAAATATTTAGAAAAAAACCCGTGGAACTGCTAAGTGCTCCAAATTTTCATCATAAGGCATAGGAACATCAGCCCTCTCAATTCTTTCCACATGTGCATCCAAACATTTAAAGCTTTCCTCAATCATGGAAGTATTGTTCAAGACATTTAAATATGATCATGTGACAAAGGGATATATCATCCTAGTATAGATAAATGTATGGAACTTAGAAAGGGAGACCTCTAGAAATAGAGAGAAAAATATCTTAATAGATTTCTACACCAATGCCATGTTGTGGAAAACCTTCTTCAACAGTCACCAGTTGATTTGTCTTTCTCACAAAAGCATTTATTGTAGCTCTATTCAAAGGTCAAATTGAATGAAGATTTATAACCTACAACATGAAATGTTAACTATTATCGTATTACATGAATCTTCATAAAACAAATAGCATTGAAAATCAATGCCCATAAGAATCAAATTAAAGAGATTCACCTCAGCACTGATTCCTTCTTTTGCAAGTTCTTGTGTCATCTAAAAAAAGAAATTTGTAAATTTTTTTCATTTATGCAATTATATGTACAAATTCAATTTTTACTAACAAAATAAACATGCTTTCAAGAAAAGGAAAAAATAAAACTACTGTAAATGCCGATTTAGATTCAAATCTAATATTGCTACACTCAAGATCTCTATTTTTCAACTCCAAATCCCTGTATTTGTAGTCTATTGTTGGTTAAGCTCTTCATCTTATAAAATAAGAATCATTATGTACGTGATGTGTATAAAATTTCACAATTCTCATTTGTCCTTCTTAGATTTAAAAAAATTAGAAAGTAACCACACTTTGCTCATGGTAAAGAATTATAAATAAATTTTCCTTCTTAATATGCATCAAAACATAAGGTTGCAATATTGCATTTATTACTAAAGCTAGATGAGCATGTGACTCAAAGTTTTCTTGGTGTACTATTAAATTTAATGAAGATGTTCTTTGAAAAAAATATTGTTAACTCTAAAATCTTAATGGGCATGTGAAAGTACTTCTTCTTCGACATGTTAACTAATTAATAGAATTCTGAAAAACTATGTCATCTCATAGAATTTAAGCATTGCTAGATATTAAAAAAAAATGAATTTTTTGAAAAGGATTTAGAAACTTTTGAGTGAATGTAATTAGCTAGTGTAAAGCCAAATTTATCATCTCATTGAATGTACTCATTGCTAGATATACATAAACTATTGGTAAAGTCATTACTTGCAAAGTTAAGATATCATCTTTCATTATGAAATCTATATTTCTTGTCAATTTTCATGCCTCAAGATTCATGGGTTTTCTCACAAATCAGTCCTATTGTTGTTATTTCTATGGATTGTATAGTCGAAGTTGCATCGAGGGATAAGGAGCTATTGGTAATACAAGATGTCTAGGCTAAGACTTTTCTAATGGTCCCTAATATTATTATTAGGCTAATAATGATTTAACCAAGGTTTTGAATCTTATCTTGGCAAAGCTTACATTTCCTTTTTTTTTTCTTTTTGTTTTTTAATGAACCCTATTTACACCTTCTAACCATGTTGAATAGAATTAACTCAAGATTTTGTTCATACAAAGTATAAATATGACTTTCATGTTTTCTTTTCTTGATTATATTTTCTATTATTCCACATATAGTTCCAATGTCTTCGACAAAATTAATTGAGCCAAAAGTTCAATAGATGTTATTTAATGCATTCAAATCTCGATTATTGTAATGGGATTGGACTTGTCTAACAATGGAATTATATGGACAAGAAATTTGGTTGCATTATCAATCTTGGAGTTGAAGCATGTCGGATCGATTTTTTTGGTAGTCTTTTGTTTTTCTCTCAAAAAAATTTCCTCCTAAAAAATAGTCTCTTAGGTCATTGCAGGAATTGGCATAGTTCAACATGTCCTCTATACAGCCATCATACATGGCTTTTGCATGCTCTTGATATTGGTATTATTATGGTGATTACATTTTGTCATTACAACAAGTGACTCTATTTTTGCAATGCATGCAAGCTAGTCTCAATTATTACATAGACTATGAAAAGAAAAAAATAGCTAGTTTGATGTATTTTTTAATGGGGTTTGATGTTTTTGTTTAATGCAAAGGTCTATTTTCTTGACATTGATTGTATAATAATGTGTATCTTTTTCTAAGAAGTTAGCAAAAGAAACAATACTTGTGTGTGGCGAAATTGTGCCAAATTATATTTATAAGAGTCTATCACTACAATAATTTAGAGAACTGTAATAGACATGAAGTATAATTTTAAAATTCTTGAACGGAAGAATTTAAAATTGTTGAATTTTTATTGATAAAGATTTAGATTATTATTTTTCATAATAACTAAAATTTGTGTTATTTGAGAAGATATATCATGTTACAGTATCATGGTAGATCTAATGTTGGGAAGATAACTTTGTCAATTTTCTGCATTATTCTTTAAAGGGTACTAGCTCAATGGAGGAGCATCTACTTTATAAGTAGGAGGATGGTGGTTCAATTCCATCGTGTCCTAATATGACTAAATTAATGATTAAATAAACTACCAAATATATTACCAAATAAACTACCAAATATACTACTAAATATACTACCATATATATTACCCAAAAAATACCAAATCAACTACCAATTATACTACCAAATATACTACCATATACACTACCCAAAAAATAGCAAATATACTACCGAATAAATTACCAAATCAACTACCAAAATTACCAAATAAATTACCACATAAACTACCAAGTAACAACAATAAATGACTAAATCAATGACCCAATCAATGATTAAAATATTTTAGTCATAAATTTGGCTGGGAGATAAATGCTTGGCAATTAACTACCATTGGTCACATGATCAAAATTAGTCACATATCTACAATTTTTAGTAGTTTATTTAGTAATATATTGTTATTTTTGTACTAGTTGTTGCACAATTTGGTGTATAGTGAGAATATGTTCTTAAGTACCTTCTTCACACTCTCTACCTTAGTTGCCAATGCAAATTGTGTAAGTGCTATGTCACTTGATATTTTCTCATTCACTTTGATTTGAAATTTCTTTTCAAATCACTCTAATAATTTTTCATTTGTATCAAGGTCTATATCATTTACCTTTTCCACTATATTTTTCAATTATTCAATTAGTGGCTTGGTTTCATCTAGAGTAGGCAAACTGAATGCATCTAGGAAGATGTCCTTAATATCCAACAAAGCTTACTTCTTCCTATGCTCCCTTTTGAGAAATTTTTGATGCTTCTTTTTAGCCAGGGCTTCTTGTAGTATACCCATCTTCTTTATTGTCATTGTGTCATAATCATTCTTTGTTAAAACAATCTCTTCATCTAGTCTTACATCTCCATATTGTATTACCTCTTCTACCTTTGATGTACTTGGATTCAGCATTGAGATTTGTAATGGTGTTGCATCTATGCTTAGTTTCTAAAGAGTGTGACTAGAAGGAGTACCTGTTGTGGTGTCCACAACACATGCCCCATTCCTCACTAGGAATGGGGACCCCCTTCTTTTTTCAACTCTTGGACTCACATTTCAAGAGTTAGGAGAAGAAATTTTTTGAAGTTAGAATTTTAGAGTCAAATATTAAATTTTTAAAATTAAAAAAAAAATCATTAAAAAATAATAATAATAATATAATTTTAAAAATCAGCAAAAATCAAAAAATTGAAAAACAAAAAAAAAACACTCCGCGCACCCCCAAAGGTTATGCATGCACCACCAAGGGTAGCGCATGCACCACCAAAGGGGAGTGCGTGCGCCACCAAGGGTCACGGGCGCCCCTAAAGGTCATGTGCGTGTGTCGCTAGAGGGGAATGCACGCACCCCCAAAGGCCACCCACGCCGCCAGAGGGGAGCACGCATGACCCTAAAGGCTACAAAAGCCCCACCAAAGGGGAGCGCGCGCGTCGCCAAGGGCCACGCATGCGCCGGAGCACCGGCACCACAAAGGGCCACGCACTTGCACCGTGTGCACTTGCCAAGCTGCCCTTTCACCTCCATTTTTTTCTGAGTAGCCATAAAAGCATTTTAAAATATATCATTTAAGTATAAGTTTCTTATACTTAAGATATATTTTAATATATGCGACGAATCTTTTGGGATAGGTTTCAGACCTCTTCGAGATAAGGTAAAGATTCTATGAAATTTCAGGGCTTTAGAAATCTAGACTTAGCCAAATTTCAGGGGTTCAGGATTTTAGACTTAGCCAGATTTAAAGATTCACCTCCAGTTTTGTTTGAGTAGCTAGTGTGTCTTTATGATGCATTGTTAACTCTACAGACTAATGTTTGTTTCTTTTTAAGGTAAAAATGGCATCCTCAACTTGTCGAGGTCATAACTTTTGACTTGTAGTTCAAAAATTAGAACCATTTACATCATTAGAAAGAAGAACTAAAAATCTAATTTCAATCCCTAAAATAGTGAGCCTTTGGCTGCCCAATTTTAGGGACTAACGAAGGTTTCGACTTAAAATTTTGAGCAAAAGACCTCCAAAAAGGACATTTAAATGCCTAAAAATATTTGCGAAAAAATATGGAAAGGTTGCAAACATTTGATTATCTTGGATAATCAGGATCACTTGGTTTCTCGTCGGGAAGGATTGGATAGGTGGAGAGAAGACAAAGGTCAAAGATATAGAGGTTGGACACATAAAGCTAATCAGGTTCCTCATCATATGCAGCTATTGGGGACAAGATTCAACACAGGTGCTTTGAGATTTTCGATTGAAGAAGCAGAGGGAGTGCAAGTTTATGAAAGTAATTGGCTATAAAGAGGGTGTAAATCATTAGAAAGGGGATTGGAGCATATACAAAAAGTGATCTAAAACCTCATTTGAGCAAAACCCAGAAACTATTTTCAAAATTGAGAACTTTGATTTTTTGGTGAATTGAGCTTCGCAGGTCTGCAGGTACGTAGGTCTGCAGCTCTGCATTTTCATGCAAGTCCGCAATTTAGAGGTGTGCCAACAGTTGATTGCTAGTTCCAAAAATAGCACTTTCCATGCATTGAGAGCACATTTTGACTGCAAGTTAACTCTGACAGACATCAAGTGAAGGGCTAGCTTCTATTTTTGGTGTCTCCATGCACTTCTACTTCACCTGATGGCTTCCTCCTACTTTCTCTCTCATGCTTTCATTGTTTTTGACATGTAAAGGGCTCATGCATCCAATTAATGAATAAAACATGGAGGGAGTCCCTCTAAGCACCAGTTAGATTGTCAGTTTGTATATATTTAGTTTTTTTTAATGTTTTAAACGCATTTTATTGCATCAAGATATCTCTCACTCTCAACACAAATTGAGGAGATGATTTCTTATAAATGCCCCATTGTAAAATGTAAAAAGGGTTGCCGTCATTATGCAACAAAGTTATGCTTTTGGTGCTAGCATTCGGAGTGTAGTTATTCTTGCCTGAATGTGTCATTGTTTTATGGATTTTATTCATGAGATTGTGAATCTTTTAGTTCTGGTGTTTGCTACAAATACATGAATTCTATTGGCGTAACAAGGTTGAGAAGAGATCACCTGATTTGTGTCTACATAGCTTTTTGTCTCGCATGAGCGCACTTTCCATGGCCTTGCGATTTGATGAAGAGTGAAACATCATTTGATTTGTTAAAGATTCTCACCGATGATTGCATCAGTGGATTCTAGGAAGCACTGCTCTTGTTTTCATTAGTTTCCTACCAATTTCTTTGAAGGTTTAACTCGCAACATGTTGTGTTCTGTAGCTTATGTCTGTTTAGGAATTTCAATTTCATGTCATTTGATTTCATGTTATTTGCTTTACTAACCCCCCCCCCCCCCCGTTAGAGTAGGACCTCATACTAGCTGCATTATTAGAGTTGCATGCATTGAAAAATAGAAAAATAGAAAAATATTGTTCTTTTGGTGTGATATTTTGAGACAGCGAACAGATTTTAATTCAATTCTGAGATAAAAGGGTTTTAGAACCAGCAAAGGCCTCCTCGTGAACACTCACATTTATCTTTTACTGAGCAAATTTTGGTACGTCGCAAGACAAACACTGAACCTTAGAGTGGATCCTTAAAAAGATTTTCTTTTCAAGAGAGGAATTACACTATGGATTCCTATCGTTGACCTCGTGCAAAATGAATGCCCAATAGAAGTGGTGCTAGAAGGAGGGCTGAACCATTTTACACTCCTTGGAATGAAATAAATTTGACAAAGTTTTAGAATGTTATACTCTTGCAATAATCTACACTTTGTACAAGTTCAAAAATTTTTTTGAGTTTTTTCAAAAATTTAGGTGTGTAGGTCCACAGCTCTGCAGGTCTGTAGATCTGTAGGTCCATAGCTCTACAGATCCATAGCTCCGCAAAATTTTGTCGTGCACTATTTTGAGAAAGTGTGCTTCTCTAGAGGTGCACTTTTCTAGAATAAACACAAGTTCCTACAACTTAGTCACTTTCACAAGCATCACAGTGATAAAGGGATTCCAAGAACTCCACCCATTCACATTACACATTTCATCATTATCATTCACTTTACATTCCACTTCACACATTTCCATCATTATGCACCATGTCTTTCTTCAATGCCCAAAGTTCACCTTTGAATCTAATGAGTCCATTGCATGGCTTGCCCAAAAATCCTAAAAAATTTTGCCCACGATTCATCTATGGAGAATCAACAATAGCAAAAGATCGTATCAAAATCTTTAAGGAGATCTATAATTGAAACCAGATTCAACATATGGATGTGGTGTGTTGCCTTTTTCCTTACACTTTGGGGGAAATGGCATTCAATTGGTACCTCAATCTTCCACCAGCATCAATAAGGGATTGGAACTCTTTTGAGAGCAATTTTTTGGAACAATTCAAGATCTATGTTGATCCAGCTCTCTTGTATCATCAGTTCATCTCAATTAAGAGGGATCCTTATGAGACTATTTCACAATTTAATCATCGCTTCTATAAGATGTATCAAAGAATGGAGATTCCTTACATTGTGCCACAAGAGGCTGCCATCCAGATCTATTTTGGAATAATGGATTCATTAAATTCTATTTTTCTAAGAAGGCTCCCACCTAGAGACATTGATACCATTGAAAAGGTCTTCAAAGAGGCTGTCACTTTTATGAATCATGTTACTGCTGCTCCAATGCTAACAATTACATATTCTGGATATGGGTCTCAAAAGACCGCTTTCTTTGAGCAAAAGGCAGCTGGATCCACTAAAGAAGAAAATAATATGGCTAGAGAGCTTAAGGCCATGAAGGCGATGATGTCTCTTTTATCCAATGAACTTGTGAGAATAAATTTGAATTCTTCAAGAAACCAAGGCAATCATCCAAGACAACTTTCTATCCAGAACAATTATTCTCAAAATCAGAGTGGAAATTTTGGCCTTACAACAACGTCAACAATGAGAATAATCGTAGTACACATATGAGTCCAAGTGAAAATGGCTATGGGCACAATGATGTTTCAGATCAGCCTCAATAAATCATGGAGGAACAACCCCTACAATTTAGTGCAATGGTGTTTGAATCACGTGATAAGTCCGCAGGAGAAAAAATTGATGAAGATGATCAAGAGGAGTTTGCGTTCCCATTCAATGAAGAATTTCTTCCAAGTGTTGATGTTGTAATAAGTGTGGATATGCCAAGAATTTTTGAGGGCATGGAAAATTTTGAAGTTCCAAAACTCCATGAAGTTGCAAAAGGTAATGGAAATGCAGAAGATCCTAAGATTGGTGAGATTTTTGAATCAGAAAGTCATCAAGAAGAAGATACCAATTCTTCCTACTATGATATTGATTCCCAATTGGATTAAGATAAGATACCTCCCTCAAAACAAGATTTTTCATTAGAAGAGATGGATAGAGTGTTCAATTTGGTCTCAAGCTTGACTAAGGAAATGTCTATTTGTGGGTATTCTACACATATATCAAACCATGCAATAACTGAGTCATGTAGAATCCATCTATTTGGGTTCCATTCAAAAGAAAGTTGTCTTAATTTATTGTTAGCTTGGGAGATCACAATGGAGGAAAAGTATGATTTTGAACAAACTTCTTTGGGATACAAGGTAGAAAACATCTTGGTCGATGATGGTAATGAATCCTGTAATTCGAAAGGGAGGCTGGTAATTGAGTTTTCTAGTCCAAGGGAGCCTAGAGTGGAACCTAAAGTGTCTCCATGTGTGGGTGAAGTGGTGTACCATGCGATGAGACCACCAGAAGGAGAAATTACAATGTGTGAGTGTACCCCTATGGTGGGGGACTTGCTGGATCAGGTGATATCTTTTCATTATCCCTCTCAGTTTGATGATTTTCAATATGATGCTAAAGGTAAGAGAACTTGTTTTTGGATTAATCATGGCCATAAAGAGTTACCACAACTTCAAATTTTGTGTGATTTGTGCCCTAAGTTTGAACCAAGATTGTCCAAACTTTATTTTTCTGAGTACAAAGACAAGTTAGCATTTTTGAGAACTATATGGGGTGGTTCATTACTATTGCACATAATGAGAAATCTATTGAAAACTACTCCACATCCTTATTATTCAAGTTTTTCTATAAATAAGTTTTTGTTTTTGTTTTTCTTAGTCTTTTTAGTCTTTCTAGTTAGGTGTTATTTTGCTTTGAGTCAAGTCTTTTTATTTGGGTTTTGTTGTCTGTTTTGCTTTCAGTCATGTGTTTTCTTTCAAAATTCTATTAGTCCTGGGGGTAAAGGTGTACTTGAGAGAATTTTTTTTCTCTTAAGATTTCACTAACCACTCTTTGGTTCTGATTTTAGGAAGAGGTATTTCTTTGTCAAAACATTTGGGCTGATTGTGTGTTTTATACCAACCAAGTGACCAACATTTCTTGTGGAAATAGGAGACTTTCAGTCTAGAAATCAAAAGCCTAGACCAACAAGTTCTCAACACTTTGCAAATTTAACAATTTAATTGTTTTGGGCGCTCTTGAATTGAAGTCAAAAATGATGAAGAGATGATCCAAACTTTGACTAGTTCAAATAGGATGGGTCTCCTCGAGAGGTTTCCAAGATCATTGTTTGGCGTGAGAGTTTCCTAAAAAGTTCTAAAAGAGGAATGCAAGGGATGTTCATAAGAGATCGAATCCAAGAAATGACACCGATGTTCTAACTACATAGTCTAAGCGTAGTCAAGATGCAATTATGAAAAAGGCTAGAAATTAAAAGAGTGTGACATCCTGCCAAGAGCCCTCGAATTGATTCTCTCATCTGGTCAAGCAAGTGATTGATAAAGAGCCTTCATGGAGATTTTGAATGAATGAGCTGGAAGGAGTGGAAGATTGTTTCAAGTTGTCAAAAAACTTTGACTGATTGCATCCTGACATGTCAAAAGGAATGAATACACAACACACACACTGAGCTGGAAGGTTTTGAGTTTTAAGATTTTGACTGAGAAGTCATCCAAAAGATGCTTGGGATGTTCGAAGCTTGCTTAGTGTTTGACACACATTGGAGGAATGTTTGTTGATGAAGAAATGTCTTGGTCATTTCTTCCTTTTTTCAGGGCTATTTGTTGTGGTGTCCATAACACACACCCCATTCCTCACTAGGAATGGGGACCCCCTACTTTTTTTGACTCCCAGACTCACATTTCAAGAGTCGAGAGAAGAAATTTTTTGAAGTTAGAATTTTAAATATTCAAAAAAAAGAAAATCATAAAATTTTTTTTTAAAAAATAAAAAATTGAAAAATGAAATTTAAAAAAAGAAAATGCTCCGCACACCCCCAAAGGCCGTGTGCGTGCCACCAAGGGTAGCACGTGCACCCCCAAAGGTTGTGTGCATGCACCACCAAGGGTCGTGCATGCCCCTAAATGTTGTGCACACATGCTACCAAAGGGGAGCATGTGTGCCCCCAAAGGCCACCCACACACCACCAAAGGGGAGCGTGTGTGCCACCAAGGGCCGGGCGCACACCACTAAGGGCCACGTGCACGCCCGAGTGCTGTGTGTACTCCCAAGGCACTGTGTACACTTGCCAAGCCACCCTTTCACCTCCAATTTTGTCTAAGTAGCCATAAAAGGGGTTTAAAATATATTATTTAAGTATAAGTTGATGTATATAATATACATCAACTTATACTTAAGATATATTTTAATATATGCGACGAATCTTTTGAGATAGGTTTTAGACCTTCCCGAGATAAGGTAAAGATTCTACAGAATTTTAGGACTTCAGAAATCTAGACTTAGCTAAATTTCAAGGGTTCAAAATTTTAGACTTAGCTAGATTTCAGGATTCGCCTCCAGTTTTGTTTGAGTAGCTAGTTTGTCTTTACTATGCATTGTTAACTCTACAAACTAATGTTTGTTTCTTTTGTAGGTAAAAATGGCATCCTCAACTTGTTGAGGTCATAACTTTTGACTTGTAGTTCAAAAATTAGAACCATTTACATCATTGGAAAGAAGAACTGAAAATCTAATTTCAATCCCTAAAATAGTGAGCCTTTGGTTGCCCAATTTTAGGGACCGATGAAGGTTCTAACTTGAAATTTTGAGCAAAGGACCTCCAAAAAGGTCATTTAAATGCCTAGAAAAATTTGCAAAAAAATATGGAAAGGTTGCAAAAATTTGATTGTCTTGGATAATTTGGATCACTTAGTTTCTCACTAGGAAGGATTGGACAGGTGGAGAGAAGACAAAGGTCAAAGATACAAAGGTTCGACACATAAAGCTAATCAAGTTCCTCATCTTATGCAGCTATTGGGGACAAGATTCAACATAGGTGCCTTGAGATTTTTGATTGAAGAAGTAGAGGGAGTGCAAGTTTATGAAAGTAATTGGCTATAAATAGGGTGTAAATCATCAAAAAGGGGCATCGAGCATATACAAAAAGTGATCTAAAACCTCATTTGACCAAAACCCAGAAAACATTTTCAAAATTGGGAACTTTGATTTTTTGGTGAATTGAGCTCTGTAGGTATGTAGGTCCGCAACTTTGCATTTTCAAATAGGTTTTTGATTCAGAGGTGCACTAATAGTTGACTGCCAATTCCAAAAATAACACTTTCCATGCATTGGAAGCACATTTTGATGACAAGTTAACTCTGACACACATCAAGTGAAGGGCCAACTTCTATTTTTGGTGTCTCCATGCACTTCTACTTTGACTAATGGCTTCCTCCTACTTTCTCTCTCATGCTTTTATTGTTTTTGACATGTAAAGGGCTCACGCATCCAATTAATGAATAAAATATGGATGGAGTCCCTCTAAGCACCAGTTAGATTGTCAGTTTGTATATATTTAGTTTTTTTTAATGTTTTAAAAGCATTTTATTACATCAAGATATCTCTCACTCTCAACACAAATTGAGGAGATGATTTCTTATAAATACCCCATTGTAAAATGTAAAAAGGGTTGTCATTGTTATGCAATAAAGTTATACTTTTGGTGCTAGCATTCAAAGTGTAGTTATTCTTGCCTGAATGTGTCATTGTTTTGTGGATTTTATTCATGATATTGTGATTGAGCCAAGGGTTTATTGCATTGTTTCTCATTGTGCGATCTTTTAGGAATTTTAATTTCAAGTCATTTGATTTCATGTTATTTGTTTTCAATTTTGTTATTTGCTTTGCTAACCAACCCCCCCCCCCCCCCCCCCCCACCCTGGTTAGAGTAGGACCTCATACTAGCTACATTGTTAGAGTTGCATGCATTGAAAAATAGAAAAATATTGTTCTTTTGGTGTGATATTTTGAGACAGCGAACAGATTTTAATTCAATTCTGAGATAAAAGGGTTTTAGAACCAACAAAGGCCTCCTCATGAACATTCACATTTACCTTCTACTGAGTGGATTTTGGTACGTCGCAAGACAAACACTGATGCTTGGAGTGGATCCTTAAAAAGATTTTCTTTTCAAGAGAGGAATTACACTATGGATTCCTGTTGTTGACCTCGTGCAAAATGAACACCCAACAGTACCATACTTTTGTACAATTACCAGGGCTTGAATTTTTTCTTGCTACTTTAGCTTGGGTGTCAACTTAGTCTCTTTAGGCTTGTCCTTTTCTACCACAATGCCTTAAATTACACCTTCTACTTGTGTTGGATGTGCAAATAAATCTATCTGACCTATTTGACTCTGTGTATTAGTAGTGCCTTGGGTTTCCACTATATCCTTTCCAATTGTATCAACCTTTTTTGGTGTAGCTTCTAGTCCTTTATCTAAAGGTTGTACATGAGTGAGTTGAGGAATGATAGTAGGTGGTTCTTGTGTTTTATCTCTTCCCTTAGGTTGTCAGTCACTAGTTTTTTAATTTCATCTACACTCACTAACACAATATTATCACATAATATTTCTTGTAGTGTAGATTGATCAAGTATCTTTTTTAGATCTTCCTCTATTAGGGGGTTGATGTTTTGAGTAGTTAGATCCAAAACATCCTGTACTATTACTATTTTAGTGTTTACACTCATTGTTCATTGAGGGATGACATTTGGCAATTGTAATACCCCAAAATTGGCTCATTGCCATGATACCAATTCTGCTCTATTTCTGATCAATCTTAAGACCTATTTCACTAGGCAAATTCTTATTCTGCTACTCACTACTTGACTTAATTGTTAGATGCAGAAAACCCTAATCTACATTCATTATGCTTATTATTTAATTCCTATAATATTTACTCATATTAGTCACATTAAACCTATTGATTAATATTTACTTTAATTATTAAGTACTTATACTTTAATTAAATTAAATTATATCCTAAGGCTAATGTACTATGTAATTAAATTTATTTAATTTAATAAATATGCCTATTTTAATTAATTAAATGGAGAGCTTACTTCTAATTAATTAAAACAAAGTTATTTAATTAAATGGGAAGTTATTCCTAATTAATTAAATAAGAAAAGTGCCTCTAATTAATTAAATAAAATTATTTAATTAAATAAAAAAAGTAATTATGAGAGCATATCTCATTTTATTAAATTAAATATCTCTCCAAAATCTCTCTTCAGTTCAAAAAAGAAATTCTCAGTTCATTGCTGATCAAATTAGAAGTGACCCAGATCACTTGCTTTTACATTAAAGTCTATCTGAGTTGATTGACTCTTACACTCAGATCTGAGCCAGTTAACTCCCTTTAATTTTGGAATCTTCCTTTATGACTGAACTTCATTTTCAATCCTGACCGTTGATTGAAATCGATCTCAACCATTGATGGATTTTAGGAAAGTCTATTTAAGAGACCCTCATTTCCTCATTATAGAGGTTGGAATTTGAATAGTATTGAATTGCTATCGAATTGAGTACTCAACTTTCTTGCTTTCATATTTTTATTGCATTTAAATTCTCATTTAAAATAACAATGCATACATTTAGATTAATGCCTTCTACTTCCTAGATTAATTGCTTGCACTTCATCTAGATTACTTGCATATCATATAGATTAGTCATATTTTCTTTGAAATCCTTCATTCTTAGAGGGTTTGGTTGCTTAACACCTCAAATCTGAGGATATCTAACAAGTAATTCCCTTTAGATAGAAGGCAACAAGTTGCCTTGCCAGCTAATTTTCGGATGAACAATCCAATGTTCATTTTGGGATGAACCCGCAAATAAGGACCATGTTGAAGTGTGTGTGTTAGCATAGCCTGCAATTAATGAATGTAGATTAGGGTTTTCTGCATCTGATAATTAACTCAAGTAACAAGTAGCAAAATAAGAATTTGACTAGTGAAATAGGACTTGGAATTGATCAGAATAGACTAGAATTGGTGATCATGGCAATGAGCCAATTTTGGGGTATTATAGCAATTGTGTATCTTGTACACTCTATTCTTCTTGCTACTCTTTCTCAGCTGTTGCCTAGTCATCTCTATTCATTTTTGTACCTCCCTTAACTATGCCTTCATTGTTTTCATCTTCTTCATCATCCTTAACCTCAATAGGCTCTTGTTCACCTACTTTTACTATAGCTAACCCATATGCGACTTTCCACATCTTAGTGGACTTCTTTACAACATATTCAATGTTATTTTGCAATATGTTGAAGGCTCTATATTTTGGAAAAAATCTAACAACATATTTCTTCATGTCTTTAACAATTTGTGCCTTACTAAGTTTAGGCATAACTCATGCAAGTGATGTCTCCCTTATCTATCTTTCTAGGTTCAAAAAATAATACCATTTTTGCTCCACTCTATCATATAAACTTTTGGGCATAGAGTTTACAATCTCTATAGGGGCTTTCTTAAAATTTTCCATCATGGAATATATTACCTCCTCCACATGATTCTTTTCAACTTTTCCAAGATTATCAAAATCAATGTGAGAAAATCCTGACAAATCTACATTATTTCTAACATTCTCACATAAGTTGTCTAAATCTAAAGCTAGATTGTGACTCACCACTTGGAATTGCCTATTGTCATCTAATTCTATTCTTTCCTCATTAGATTAAGCTTGAGCAATGTACTTTCTCCTTATTCTTTTCTTTGCTTCTCCTTCTTGATCTATAGGTTGAATCTTTTCTTTTGTCTTTTATGTAGTGACATGTGCACTAGCCCTTGTGGTAGTTACTGAAGGTTTGGGTTGGCTTGATTTTACAACCTTCTTGGTTCTTGTCACTAGTTGAGCCTTAGCCTTTCTCTTCTTTTGATCAATTGGAGTAGGTGCATCCTTGACACCTTCTATAATTTCTATCTCTTCCTCTTGTTCATCCTCTCCCATTCGTTGTGTTAGTGCACGTGGTGCTTGGGTATGGGTGTCTTCTTCCTCTTCATCCTCTTTCTGCTCAACACCTTCAACATAGTTTTCTTTTAATTTCTTCACCAATTTCTCCTTCTTCTTTATGATAGAGGTAGTCTTTAGTCCCATGGTGATCTTATATTTGGTCATCTCATGATTACCAAATGCTTTGGCATATTTATCTATATCTTCTACAAGTAATGTAGTTATTGTTGCAGAGGCCTCGTCTACATTGATTTCATATCCTAATGGCCTTAGCCATCTTACCCTTGGAGTTGCTGCTTGAAAAAATGTATAATCAGCATCAACTAGGAAATAAATACCATCATAATATTTTTCCACTAATGATATTTGAATTCTCAATCTTTTCTTCATAGATTTCTTATATTCCTCAAAGTAACTGGTCATTACAGGTTCAAAATTTTCACCTAGTTTTTCAATGAACTCTCCTATATTTACTACCCCTAACCTATTGGCTTTCCATGCCATAGTTTCAAATGTAGGAAATTTTTTTTGAACATAAAATAAAATGCATATCAAAATATATCCAAATTTTCATTGAGCACTCTTTGTTTTCCTTATTGCTCCTAGGTTCTCAATCAATTGTTTTAGTTATAGCTTGGCAAGATCATATGTATGATCCTTCTTGACAATTTTGTAACCCACATCCATTGCAACATAGAGTACACCATTCAATATTTTTTATTGGTAAAACTTATGTTCAATTACCCTTACTACAAAGTCTATCAATGGATCTCTTATGGTTTCAATTATCATTGCTCTCTTATTCCATAGAGCTCTTGTATTCTTCTCAATAACCACTTTTAAATCACTCCTTAAATTCTTAGGCTAATCTAGGGTTGGATACCCTATTACCCTATGGATTATTCTTTTGGTAATTTTGATAGGCCCATTATCTAACCAAAGTGAACTATCATGAATCATGCTCAATATAATCCTAGTCCATTTTGTTTTGAAAACATTCAAGAAATCTAGGGTACGACATAAACCTTTCTTTTCTACAATTTTGAATTCTTCCCTTACTATACCATTTTCACATAATCTATAATATTCTTGTCTAATCTCCATGTCTCCAATACTCCCAATCTTATAGTTGTAACATTTTCTAACATCTTGAACCATTAAAACATTCAGTGGTATCATGGATAACACACTGGAGGGATCTTGTTTATATGCAATATTAGGTATGGCCTTGAAAATAAATTGTTTGATCTCATTACTAACCTATTGAACATTCAAAACCTCTTTACCCTCTACTTCTTTTTCCTTAGAAGAACTAGATGCCATTATATAAAACTAGGGATTATGAAAAAATTGGAACCAACCTTTTACGATGAATGAGAAGAAGAAAGATATAGACAAGAAGTGAATTCCTAGATCTAATATGAAGACAACATGTGTCCACTTGAAATTATCTCCTTTGCAGTGAAAAGAATCTCTCTAATCTCTCTCCCCTTTGATCTAATTTGGTTTTCATTAATCTTTTGTAACTAACTTGAAACATCTCATATTCAATGATGAAAACCATTCTATTTGCCCAAAATCTGAAAACCTAATGAAATGTTGGTAAAATTTTGGGTTTAAAGTAAATAAAGGTGATCAAAATTGACCCCAACTGCATTCTTACCATGTTTTACCAATCTTGTAATTGCATTTTCAGTTTTAGCTCATTTCATTGAGAAGGCCCCAAATTTTACATTTTTGCCTATAACTCAAACTAGTGAGTACCTATGCAAAAACTAACCTCATAATGAAAAAGTCCATGTTTTCCCAATTTTGGCGATATATAATATCACTATATTTTCCTCTCAGAAACTCCCTAAAATTCTATTTGAAAAACATACCCCCTCTGCATGGCCTCTAGTCCACAACTTTTAATATTTTCAAAAAATGCTAAGTTCAAACTTTAGCATTAATCATCCTTCAATGTAAAACATCTATCCATGTGCATTCTAAGAAACTATTTTAACAATTGATATTTAAAAATATTTTATTTTTTCTCACCCTTCAAATTTGGGGCAAACCTCCTTTGATCGATCTGCCATGTGCCAACATCTGATTGGCCTATGTATTTATCTAGTCAACTACCATCTCATCTCTGACCTAGGCCCACTGCTACATGATGCCTAGGCACATTCCCACTTTGCTTAACCGCCCTACATCTCCATATTGTGGGCAAGCACCAGCATTCAGATCTTGCCACATGGCAATATCTAGAGCACCCATCTCAAACCTACCACATCAACTACATCTAAGTCCACTACCATGTGACAGTTTTGCACTTCCCTACATTATAGTTAGTAGCTACTAACTATGTAAGCAGGGGAGCACCATTGTGACATGCGACACACCATGCCACATTAGCTCCTTGAAACCTACACTGCACTAGAAAGTCATTGCCATCTGTCACTTCCTAGTTCATTTGCAAGTCACCACATGTCATCTCAAGATTTACCTGAGAAGTCCAAGTCATTGCTAATGTCATCATGTTTTAAATGGCACATTGGCTCAAAATTTATTCTATCTCCAGCTAACCATAAGCCCCACTTGAGGCACTCTTGCCTCAAAAGATGTTTTCATTTAGACATTTAACATGGGAGCGCTTTTGAATTTAAATATTAAAAGATCTTCATACCCACTCAATGTGGGATATATCCTTTTAAACATGTTTGTTCTCCTTTGCTCATGGTGAAAAATTAGAGGCTTCCTCCTATCGGCTGGTGGCTCCTTCCTTGCATGCCACCTCCCTTTAACTAGCTCTGCTCCATTTCAATAGCTTGCATCTAGTTTAGGCTTTTTAACAAAACAATACTCAATGTTTTAATGACAATTAGTCATCTTCTTCTTTGTATTGTACCCCTATTTTGAAATGGCTTCCCCTAAAACTCTATGATTTCCTCTTTTAAAAGCTAATCTGCCATGGATTCTGCCTTTGGCCTTTGTGTGGAATTCCCAAAGTGCCCCCCTTCTATTCACATGCTGCATTCTCCCCTACCTCCTATGAGTGTGTAGCTTCTCCTTCTTTCCATGAGTTTCCTTTATCTCTTCCTTTTGCTGCCTACTCTCCACTTGTTTGCTGGCCCTTTGGCATGAATGCTATCAATGCAGGGCCATAGAAAGTACAATGGCATCATCAAACTTCAAGGAGACAAGCTCACACAAACCCTTTTCAATAGAAAGCATGCTCTCAACATTTCCTTCCTTCATCAAATGTTGATCAATGAACTATGTGTTTTCCTTCAGATCAACCTTGTTTATTTTAGCACCCAAATCCTTGTCGTCTTTTTCCTTCCAAACATATTTTTTTTCATAACTTCTCATTATCTATGGTTGCTCATTTGGTTCCCCATTTTCTTTCACACCAACCATCTACTCTTTATTGACCAAAACCCCATCATCATTTACCTTCTCAACAAGTTCTTTTTCCAATTTTTCTCCATATTCTCCATGAGCAATAATCTAGAGTTAGTGCTTATCAATATCTTCTCGCTAGCATTTTCACTTTTCTTACTATTACCTTTGACTTTTGATAGATCTTCAACACATTTTATTATTTGCAACAACTCCTTGGCATCTTTTTTTTAGCAAGAAATGATTCAAAATCACCCTAAGAATTGAATACTTTATTGTATGAGACACATTCCTTAGTTCTTAATTGGTTTCATTGTAATGAGGATGTTCCCCCTTGCATCATTTGTTGATCCATTTGTGGATTCTTCAATAACTGGCTCTGCTATCATTCAGCCAAATGCATGAATACCAATCATGGTAGATAATGAAGGTAAGAGGACCTGTTGTATGTGAGGAAGATTGTGACTTTGACTTGGAGGAGCTATTGGAATCTAGAATAATGCACTTAGAGAGCCATCCATAGAGGGCTCGAAGATAAGAATTTTGGGAGTAGATCCACTTAATAAAGCTTCTACACCAATCATGAAGTGTATTTTCTAGTTGATCAATTGCCTCTTGGTGTGATTCAATCAAAATCCCACCATCAGAAGAACAACTTAGAGACTTTGGCCACTATTATAAATTGATATTGAATTTGATGACATTTGAGCATTCCTTTCCACATTTGCAACAAAGTTTTCTTCAAAAAATGTTGCTAGATTTGATTCCTCCACAAGAAAAAACTCAAATATTTCATATAACTTTGCAAATTCCACTAAAATTGACCCATATTTGAAACAATTCGGATTCCATAACAAATTGGTGAAATTAGTCAGGGCACAAGTGGGTTCGGCTTTAAAAAAAAAAATTGTTTTCAAACAACTAACATCTTAGAGTGGCCTTCTGAATCACCCAACATTAACTAGATTCAAATTTGATCACTGCTCTGCCATTAAAACTCATTTAACCATTAATTTGCAAACTGGCAAAAGTGTGCCAAAGGTCCTTTGACTAGCCTTAAAAATTTACAAAAACACCCAACCGAGCTCTAAAAATTGGCACATTGATTCTCTATTTTGCACACTTTTACCCTGTTGAATCTCATCCTATGAATAATTCTCACTCAAAAGATGTTGACTATCAAAGTTGCCCTCTTAGAACTACTTGCAAGAAAATATGTTAGAAAACAACGAAACACTTTCTATTTTGGCTTTAAAAATTGGGCAAACTTACACTTGGGAAAATGAAAACTAGGGTGTTGGTTCGCTTTCATGAGGAGAGTATAAATCTACAATTATGGCTCATGAAGAATAACTAGGAAAATTTGGCAAGCGGTCAAAGTAGGCTACTCAAATTTTTTAGACTAGAAACAATGATAGAAAGGCATTTTTTGCAAAATGAATTGACCTAGGAAAATATGCAAACGAATTTCTCAAGACTTGCAAATTGGCACACTTGAAGTATTTTCAAAGGAAAACACATTGGTATAATCTATTCGACCAAAACTATCATAGATTTCAAGATACAACAACATGAATAGGGGTACTGACAACTCTACACTTTATAACACAAGTAAAAAGTTAGAAATTACATTTGCAATTGCATTTGAAAACTGATCAAATGGATTCTTCATTAACTCAAAATTGAAACATACCATGTTTCTGACCTCTAAAACGCAACACAAAAGGAATTTTCTCATTTTGGTCAACTGGGTCAAAATTATAGAAAGTCAAACAAGGCTTCCCAGAATTCAAAATAAATTGCATCAGCATGACATCAATAAATGACAAACTTTGATGGATTCAAAACCTAGTCAAATGGATTCAAAATGACTCAAAATCTAAAACAAAGGCTCTATAATATGGACACTAGATATTCCCAAAGTGGTGAGTCATGAAACATTATTGGGTGCCAGATATTTAATTGCAAACATGACCTCCTATCGTTGTTTGATACTTCAGCCAAAATGCAGATTTGGACATTGCTCAAAATGGGACTTCATAGAATGGCTTAGAATGGTAGTTTATCTTCATGGGACAAGTGGATATACTGAATGCAAGGTATTAGAAACATTAAAAACCTCTTAGGCCTCACAAGTATAGCTAGGTACACATGCACTTAAAAAGCATTTATTGGGCTTAATTTTTCAATGGTACTCAAAATCAGGGCTTCAATTTTAAGTCCCAACATAGCAGCCATTATGAGCTCAACAACAACTAGCTAGTCTATTAGGTATTGATATATGATTGAAAAGATCATTTGGGTTAGAAAACTATTGTAAGAAGTGTTTTTAATCATTGATTTGTCATTGATGTCAAATCTGCTATATGTTGGTAAGACAATTGCTTATATCTTTCAAGCACTATCACTTAGTTGATTGGTGAGGAGGATTTGATCAACAAGATGTAAAAAAAGTGCCTAGAGGAAAGGTTGAGTTATGATTATGTATTGAAGTGTAGTAATTAGTTAAGATAGTGATAACACAATGTATTGATGATCTACTTGGGGTTACAAAATGATTGGCTACACTTAGAAAATTCAGATGAAAAAGGTTGAACAAAGTTCATTTTCTAAGCTTGACTTAGTTAATAGAAAGTACTGAGTAAAGTTATGATGGGGACACAACCCAAGCACAGAATGGACACAACAGAAAGGGAAAAAATTTATTAACTGTGAAAATATGTTAGTACACTTAGTGTAGAGAAAAAGACTCCAAAACATGCCCTATGGGCTTATAATAGCATAAATCTAGAGATAAATTCTTCTCCCAATACCTTCTGTCAAACTCCACTCCTAACTGCCTTTTACAATGGCAGAAATGTTCTTAAATAGACCGCAGAGGGTTAAGGACTAGGAGTACATTCTAGAAAGTGCTAGTTGGCATCCACTGACCAAATAGAAGGCTCTAGAAGTCACATTAGAAATTGGCACAAAATTAGAAGAATCCAAAAATAGTAACCAGACTTTCGGGAGGCATAACTTTTGAATCCTAGCTCCGATTGATGAACTGTTTACATTTTCGAAAAGCTCTTAAAGTGTTCTATAGCCCTATGAAGAAGCTTTGCTCATCCTCCATTTTTTGTCCTTGTTCGAGGTCATGTAATGCCCCTAACTTGACTTTGAAACATTCTTAGGATCTCCAAAAATTGAAAAACTGCGATAACTTTCAAACCGTGGGGCCTTTTGACTTGATTCTTTTTTTGGAATGCTCTAAATTATAATAAAAATCATCTGACCAATTTACACCTTCTAGTTCACCAAAATGATGGCTCAATTACATACTCCTATTTTTTTGGCATTTACACGTATCCCAAGGTGATTAAAAACTCTAACCCAGAACACTAATAGTGGAACTATGAGAGTTGAAACTTTTATTTGACCCAAATTGGTATCCAGAAATGAAAACACATGAAATAGAAACTAAGTCTAAGTACATTTTTTTTGGATGACACAGGATTGCCCTTATACCTCTGGATGCTCCTACATCAGACACCCAGGGTAGATTGAAAAGTGACCCTATCACTTTGTGAATGGTAGAGGAAATCCCAAATGGGAAACCTCAACTACTGATATCCAAGTTGAGTTCTCTATTGGCCATCCTTTCCACTTGACCAGATACTCTTCATACTACCTATTTCTGGTATGTCTGCCCACACGATGATCTAGAATGTCTTCTATCTCCTCCTTCTTAGAAGTAGGGATTGGACATGGCTCTAACATCGACTCCTCATCTGCACCATCATCATGATACTCTGTTAAGTCTACAATGTTGAAAATAGGAGAAATGTGAATACCATCTGGCAACTCCACCTCATATGCATTTCTTGAGTCATTTTTCTTCAAAATTTTGTAGGGGCCAAATTTATTCCTTTTTAGCTTGTTGTAAGTACCGGCTAGAAATATTTCTTTTCATAAGTGTACCATGACTAGATACCCTACTTGGAATTCCTTATGTCTTCTCCTTTGATCAGCCCTAGCTTTATACTCTTGATTCATCTTGGTAATGTGTGTCTGAGCCTCCTCATGTAGACACTTGATATGTTCAAAAAATTCTTCAACTTTAGCACTTGTCCTCTCCCCTTGCTCTATCTTCCTCAATTCTAGTGCAGTCCTTGGGCTGCTTCCATATACAATTTGGAATGGTGATTTTCCAGTACTCCTATTTATAGAGTTATTGTAAGAAAACTCTACTTGTGGTAGAATCAAATCCCACCCCTTGGGCTTATCCCCAACTAAACATCTCAGTAAATTACCCAAACTTCTATTTGCCACTTCTATTTGGCCATCAATCTGCAGGTGATGTGTGGAACTAAATTTCAAGTCTATTCTCAACTTCTTCCACAATGTTCTCCAAAAATACCCAACAAATTTAGTATCTCTATCAGAAACTATACTCCTTGGGATACCATGTAGTCTCACCACCTCTCTGAAAAACAAGTCTACAATATGGACAACATCATGATTTTTGTGGCATGGAATGAAATGTGCCATTTTGGAGAACCTATCAACCACCACAAATATTGAGTCATTACCCCTTTGTGTCCTCGGCAATTCAAGAACAAAATCCATACTTATGTCCTCCCATGGCTTTGATGGAACAAGAAATGGCTGATAAAGTCCAGTATTGTGACTAAATCCCTTGGCAACTTGACAAATCTGACAACTTTGTACAAACTTCTTCACATCTTGTGAAATCTGAGGCCAAAAATAATGTTCTCTAAGAATGGAAATGGTCTTATCTCAACCAAAATGTCCTGCCATCCCTCTACTGTGTTTCTCCTTAATCATGTTTTCCCTCATGGAACTCCTTGGAATGCATAATTGACTGCCTTTAAATAACATACCATCCTAAATCAGATAGTCCAACCACTTAGTTCTATCTATAGCAATAGGCTCTTTACAAGCTTTCCACGCCTCAGCAAAATTAGGATCCTTAGGCTTCAAATTCTTGAGTTCATCAAACCCAACTACTTCAACCTACATTACTATAAGCAACGACTGTCTCCTACTTAATGCATTTGCAAACCTATTAGATTTTCCACTTCTATGCTTCAACACAAATGTATAGCTCTGCAATAACTCTACCCACTTCATATGCCTCTGATTCAATTTACCTCGGCTATTTAGGTATTGTAATGCCTGATGATTAGTATACAAAACAAATTCCTTTGGAAATAAATAATGCCTCCATTTCTTTAAGGCTTGAACTATTGCATAGAACTCTTGATCATAAACAAAATACTTCTTTTTTGCATCATTCAATTTTTCACTAAAATATGCAATAGGCTTACCCTCTTGGCTCAATACAGCTCCAATAGCACTTCCACTAGCATCGCAATCCACCTGGAACACCTTTCTAAAATTTGGAAGTGCCAACACAGGTTGTTCTATCACCTTCTTCTTCAGCAATTCAAAACTTCTAGCAGCTGCCATAGTCCATTTGAACTCTTTTCCATCCCCTCTTATTGTGTCAATCAAGGGTGCACATATGCCACTAAAATTCTTAATGAACTTCCTATAAAAATTAATTAGACCATGAAATGATCTTACCTTAGTAGTAGACCTTGGAGTAGGCCATTCCAAGATGGCTTTAACCTTCTCTGGATCCATTTTGAGACCTTTAGGTGATATGACAAACCCCAAGTAGACTAACTCCTTTTTTGCAAAGATACGCTTCTTCAAATTAATTAACAATTTCTCTCCACTTAACCTTTCAAGGACACTATGCATATGCAATAAATGTTCTTCCAAAGTCTTGCTAAAAATTAAAATATCATCCAAATAGACAATAACAAATTTTCCCAAGAACTTCTTAAGTACCTCATTCATAAGCTGCATGAAGGTGCTTGGGGCGTTCGTCAATCCAAAGGCATGACTATCCACTCATAAAGACCCTTCTTGGTCTTGAAGGTAGTTTTCCACTCATCTCCTTCTTGTATCCATATCTAATGATAGCCACTCCTGAGGTCTATCTTTGTGAAGTACTCAGCTCCACTTAAGCAGTCCATAAGATCATCCATTCTTGGCAAAGGAAATTGATACTTGATTGTTATCCTATTTATAGCTTGAGAGTCTGTACACATCCTCCACTCTCCATCCTTCTTTGGTGCTAGTACTGCAAGTACTGTACATGGACTTAGGCTCTCCCGAATCAAGCCCTTCCTCAATAGCTCTTGAACCTATCTATTTAGCTCCTCAGTTTCAGTAGGAGTCATCCTGTGAGCAGCCTTGTTAGGCAAACTAGCTCCTGGGATTAAATCTATCTAATGATTGATTTTCCTTACCGGTGGCAATCCTTCTGGAACATTATCAGAGATGATATCTCATAATTCACCTAGTAAATCTAAAACTTCAAGTGGTATGTCACTACTACCTTCTTTATCTTTCCTAGGGATCAAAGCATAGCACATACGCTAATGTTTTATGCCATCTAAAAATTTTCTTCCATCAACAAGATAAATCCTAGCATTGCTACATACCTTTTCGCCTTCCTTTTTCATGGGCTTCAATTTGTGGAAAACTCCATCCTTTATTAGAGAGTATGTGTTTGCATGACCATCATGTACTACATGCATATCAAAGTGCCACAGTCTTCCCAACAATAGATGGCAAACATCCATTGGAATAATATCACAGAGAACTTCATCATGGTAACTGCCAATTTTGAATTTCACTAAACATTGTTCACTTACCAAGACCTTATGATCATCTTTCACCCAAGCAATCCGATAGGGCTGGGGTTATTTCTCCCTCTTGAGCTTTAGCTTAGAGACCATCTCCTCTGATACTAAGTTATCAGTGCTACCACCATCAATGATTACATCACAACATTTATCCTCACACTTGCACCTAGTACAAAATAAACTCCTCCTTTGTCCTGGCTCAATCTCACCACTTAGTAGGACCCTTTCATTTACTAAAGTCTCTCCTCTTTCTGCATCCTCTTAATGTGATGATTGTGCATCCTCATCCACATGAGCAACCCCAGCTTGACCTTCACCTCTCCTATCTTTCCTTCCTTGTCATTGAGGGCATTCAAAGGCATGATGACCTTCTTCATTGCAATTGAAATAGGTACCATGGAAGCCTCCTCTTCCTTTTCCACGTCCTCTACCTCTTCCTCTCTGATTTCCAAAGTCTTGATCTCAAAAGCGGTTGAAACCTTCATTCCTCTAGTTCCTGCTAGTACCCACATCCTCATTTTTATTTTGGGTTTCATTTCAACCTCCAGATGACCTACCACTACCCCTTCCTCCTTGACCATGCCCTCTTTGTCTCCCTTCAAACCTCTTATTTAGCTTCTCTTCAACTCGTAGGGAAAATTGGTATGCCTCTTCAATGTCGGTCATTCTTACCAGACTTAATTCCTCCTAGATGCTAGGTTGCAACCCATTGATATAATGAGCAACCTTCTCCTTATTTTCTTTTGCATGCCCTGCTCTAATCAAAAGTCGGTAAAAATCCTCTGTATATTCTTGGACTAATTTTCCTGCTTGCTTTAACCCATGCATCTTCTTAAACAAATCAAGCTCATAGTCAACAGGAATGAATTGCTTCTTTAGTTTGTCCACCATGTGATCCTACCTTGTGATCTTATCCTTTCCTCTTCTATTTCTTTCCAATTGAACCTCTTTCCACCAGATTTTGGCATGCCCTTTTAGTTTGATGCTTGCAAACTTAACCCTATCTGGATCCCTGATATCCTCATACCCAAAGTACTCTTCCAGTTCATTGATCCAATCGATCAACTCATCTGGTTTCAAATTCCTAAAAAATACACCCACATCAATTGTAGGTCTTCTCCCAGACTTAGTAATGGCCCTAAAAAGCCTTTCCTCTGCCTAATTTAGAACTTTCTTACTGAATTCCCTTTCTAGTCCAATTTCTTCTTCTTCATTGTTATCCTTACTTTTGTCACCTGCAGCAACATTTGTTCCTCTACAGAGCTCCTCCTGCAACACTTGTACCTACCTTTGAAGGGCTCTAACCTCCTCAGGATTAATAGCTCTGGCCCTTCCACCATGCTCTCTTCATGGAGGCATCTTCTTAACTCAAACCCATAACCACACAGTCCTAGTGTAAACTGCCTCACAATCAGTGCTCTGTCTACACACTCAGGAAAACTAGCTTTGATACCACTTGATGGGGACACAACCCAAGCACAGAATGGACACAACATAAAAGGAAAAATTTTATTAACTGTGAAAATATGATAGTACACTTAGTGTAGAGAAATAGACTCCAAAACATGCCCTATATGCTTACAATAGCATAAATCTAGAGATAAATTCTTCTCCCAGTACCTTCTCTCAAACTCCACTCCTAACTACCTTTTACAATGGAAGAAATGTTCTTAAATAGACCCCAGAGGGTTAAGGATTAGGAGTACATTCTAGAAAGTGGTAGTTAGCATCCAACGACCAAATAGAAGGCTCTAGAAGTCACATTAGAAGTCGACACAAAATTAGAAGAATCCAGAAATGGTAACCAAACTTTCAGGAGGCATAACTTTTGAACCGTAGCTCCGATTGACGAACCATTTACATTTTTGAAAAGCTCTTGAAGCGCTCTATAGCCCTATGGAGGATCTTTTCTCATCCCTTATTTTTTGGCCCTATTTTATGTCATTTAATGCCCCTAACCTGACTTTGAAGCATTCTTAGGATGTCTCCAAAAATTGAAAAATTGTGATAACTTTCAAACCATGGGGCCTTTTGACTTGATTCTTTTTATGGAATGCTCTAAATTAAAATGAAAATCATCCGACCAATTTACACCTTCTAGTTCACCAAAATGATGGCTCAATTACATACTTCTATTTTTTTGGCATTTACATGTATCCCAAGGTGATTAAAAACTCTAACCCAGAACACTAATAGTGGAACTGTGAGAGTTGGAACCTTTATTTGACCCAAATGGGTATCCAAAAATGAAAACACATAAAACAAAAGCTAAGTCTAAGTACATTTTTTTTTGGATGACACAAGATTGCCTTTATACCTTTGGATGCTCCTACATCAAGTTAGTTAAGCTGAGCAAAAGTTCAGTTGGAGCCAAGTGAAAGTGTTCTCTAGTGGATGCCAAGAAAACTAATAGGTGTTGAACAAGTTAGTAGATGTTGAGTGACTTTCAGTATGTGCTGAGCACCATTAAAATCTAGTTGATGCCAAGTGATTTTACAATATATGCTAAGTAACATAGTATGTGTCGAGCATTAGTAAATTTATAATGTCAAGCTATTGCATTAAGAAAAAATGATTGAAGATTTGTCAATTAAAAGCCAACAAATTTATTTTCTTGGAACTTGTAAATTAGGAGGAATATAAGATTGATAAATTGAAGGCATGGAATCTTATGTAAACTATTTTTGAGGAAAATTCAAATGGATTCAAAGAGAATTTTCTCAAGAAGACAAGATATGGGGTAGATACATTGTATGCTCTCTAATCCATTAAAAACCCTAACTTTTGAGATGGATAATGAGCAGGAAAAAGAAGTTCTAATTCCCTATATCTAGGGATGCCTAGACATGAAGCAAGTGTGGAGACGTCAAAAAGTTTTGGATGCAAAAAACAAACAAGGTGAAGGAAGAAGGGTTTGCTTCATCAAGTGAGCCAAGAGGAGAAGTCTACAATGGAAAAATAAGTAAGAAGGCTTAATGAAGATGAATGCTTGATGGGTAAACAAGCTGTCAAAACTGCAAAGATAGGAAGCCAAGAAGATACGAGGACTAAATAGTGATCTGTAATCTAAAAGTATGGTTGTAAGTTGTATCAAATCAAACTCTACTATTACTCTCTAACAATTGTATGAAATTAGGGTAAATCCTTTGGAGAAAGGTTGACATAATAGTCATTGGAAAATTCCTTTAATAGGGTGGCATTCCAAGTGAATGACCTAAAGTCCTCTAACAAGGCTCACTTTTAATAGGGTGATTGAAATCCCTTAACCAGATCACATTTAACAATGTGTGTTGTAACATTTAATAGGGTTGGCCTTTAACAGGGCATCACTTCAAAAGAGTGAGAAAGGAGTAGCATGTTACTGGTGGTTTTTCCCAAATTGGGTTTCCATGTTAAATCATTGTGTCATGTGTACTAATGGATGTGTTGTGTTTTATGCTTTACATTTTTGCATGTTAGTTCAATAGTAACATATTAGTTTTGGTTTACACATAATGAATGCATGCATGCTTAAGAAAGTTTTATGGGTTCACTGAATTGTAAAAATTTCATTTGGACATCTAGGCCTTGAATAACTAAATCAACATCCCCCCCCCCCCCAAATTATTCTAAAGAATTCCAACAATTGGTATTAAAGTGTAGTTGTTTAAGAGGATTAGTTTCAAGGTACTAAAGGCATAAAGATCAAGATTTCAAAGAGAGGTACCCAAGCTAAATAGAGATAACTTTCCTACGTGGAAAAGTTTGATGAAGCTACACCTTGGAGGACTTGGAGACTATGCACAAACTTACATTACAATAGATCATGTTCATCTAGTAGAAGCCCTAAGTGCTAAAGATTTGAAGAAAAAGAAAGAGCATGATTAGGCGATGTTGGAGATTGCCTCTATCCTGAGATATGTTAAGTTTGATGATATCAAAGACCTTAAAATTGTGAAGTAGATGTGGGATTCCCCTAAAAGCATCTATGGAGGAGACAAAAATATTCAAAGAGCCAATTCAGAGAGCCTCAGAGGTAAGTTTGATGACATAAGAATGGAAGAAGGTGAAAAAATTCCTCAATATATTGCTAGAATAAAAGAGGTTGTTAGTGCTATAAAAGGTGGAACTGGTAAAATAGATGATGAAACTATGATAAGTAAAGTCTTTGTATTAATTTCTAGGGAAGATTGTGTGAGAGTTTTTTCATCAACGTTTCAGATCATACTGTATGATCCATCATCAAGATGCCAATGAGTCAATGAGAGCAAAAAAAAATGATGGATCATACAGTATGATCCGAAACGTTGATGAAAAAACTCTCACACAATCTTCCCTAGAAATTAATACAATATTCATGGATTGTGGAAATCTATTTGCTTTGAAGTAAAGTCTTGAGAACATTGTTTCATCTATATGCCATTAGAGTATCTATAATTCAAGAGTTAAGATGTACACCAAGAAATGATCTAAACCTTGAAGGTATAGTGGGTAGACTGATTGCATTTGAGTTATCTAATTTTGACAACTACAAACTAGAGAGTATTGAATCAGCTTTCAAAGTCAAATTGTTATTGAAGGATTTTGAGGAGGCAAAGCCAAAGAAGAAGAAAAGAAAGATAAAGTATGCATCCAGTGATGGCAGTATATATGAGGAAGACATTGAACAATTGGAAGAATTGCTAGCAAGAAGATTACACAAAGGAAAAGGTAAATTCAAAGGTAAGCTACCTATCATTTGTTTTAATTGCAATGAAGTTGGTCATATTGTAGCAAGATGTACATAGAAGAAAAGCTCCAAAGAAGGGAACAAGTACAAAAATAGAAGAGAAGATGATGGAAGAGACTATAGAGATAAAGGCAAGAAGTCATGCTACATTGCTAATGAAATTTTTTTTGATGAAAATGATGATGAAATGGTACATGTTGCAATGAAGGATGAATCAGATGAGGATGAGGCTACTACACTTATGACTTGTGTGAACAAGAATGACAAATGGATGATTGATGGCAGATTCTCACATCACATGACTGGAGACAAAAGTAAGTTCATTACCTTAACTTGTTATGATAGAAATAATATAAGATTTGGTAATGATGCACATGTTCAATAAAAGAAAAAAGGTCTCTTAATCTTATAGATAAGATCTCATTTGATAATGATTATTATGTTGAAGGATTGAATTTAAGTGTGTCACAATTGAAGAATTTGGGGTGCAAAGTTGAGTTTGAAAACAAATCAACCAAGATATATGATACAAATGGAAACTTGATTGGAAAAGGTGTGTTGGTCTGACTTTTTGTGCAACAGAAGTTTTTGTTAAATTATAGAAAAGTCAAGAAATTTATTTTGAAACATAAGTTTTCTGGGTAATCCATCCATAAGAAAAAAACTCATGAAAACCCTACGTTCTATCTGTTCATTAACTGTCGAGCGCGAAACTTTTAAATTTTCAAATGAGAAGAATATTCTGTCCATTCTAAATTTTCTGCTTCCCCGAGATTCCCTTTTTCTAAATCGTTCTAACCGTCAGATCCAAGCAGATCTACCGCTATCGTTACCTCGCTATGAAAAATTGCATGCTTTTTAAGCCATGCAAGGTAGCGAGTGCTAAGTTTTTTACAAGGCGGGACCGCAAAGTGAAGATATGGTGGTCAGACATTGGTTTTCTGAATGATTTATTGTGCAGGTACACGTTGCAACTACCATCCAAACAGGAAAGGGGATCCAGTAAAATATCTGAAAATGGAGCTGGAATGATGATTTTTCTAACACTTCGCCACCTCGCTATCAGAAAAATTAGACACTTCACCGTTAGTGAAGTAGTGAGGTCCCGTAAAGTCTGAAGGGGTGGTGAAGTTACATTTTTCCAATGCCTCGACTTCACCAGGTGGCGTGACAAGTCATAAATGCCGTTGTCAGAAGTAGTTTAAGTAACAACAATTATTATCTTTTGCCCCTTGCATTTTCTAGTACAGAATTCTTCAATATGTCAGAGCTCGCTACCTCGCTATCGGAAAAATTAGATACTTCATCATTAGCGAAGTAGCAAGGCCCCATAAAAAAGAAAGATTGGCGGCGACCTTTGGTGACGTGGAATGATACTTAGGACTACAATAAATTTTTGACAGGCGCTAGCTATGCAGAGATCTTTGTTTTCATTAATGCCTTTCTGTCAGAATAAGCAAAGAGATCCTGAATGTCAGCTTGGAATGGAATCAACAGTCCTCGCTACCTCACTATGCAAAATTGCATATTCTTTAAGCCATGCGACATAGCGAGTACGAATCAGAAGACCCTGCACAGTTTCCTCACCCTTGATTGAGTATGTGATCAACGACTGTCGCTTTCTCGCTATGAAGAGTTGCAAGAGAGATAATTATAGTGACATAGTGAATAGGGCCCACTGCCTTCTTTCCGAGCAAACCTAGTGGCATATCATTTGATTGATTTTGAATTAGATTGACGGTTGTTGCTACTTTGCTATGGGAAGATGCTTGTTTTTTATGCATAACGAAGTAGTGACATGCTGACCCGTGTCCTCAAATGTCAATGGGTCTAGATACAAGTGCCATCAAGGAAAGAATGATATACGTGGTAAGTTCTCATTGGGTAAAGTGACTGACATGTCAAATGCAACTCCTAGTTGTTCTTCCCATATCACATGATCGTAGGATCCTTAAAGATCGACGGTGCAGTTTTAAACACAAAATGTAGTGCCACTCCTTGTATTAATTAGACATGAAAGCATTGTCTGTGAGAAAAAATAGAGTATAATACAGAGAGTTTTCATCAGTTTCATCTCACATGAGCAAAGATTTGAAGCCATCCTTGTGCAGAAGCAATTACTGAAGGAAAGTGTGCCAAAGCCTGGTAGAAATTCTGAACTTGTCTATTCGCAGAAAGTTTGCGAAAATATAGAGGAAAACAAAGACAAAATTCAAGTAAGTAATACTACCATAATCCTCGTAGGATTTCTAGTTTTGTAAAAAATAAGTCCAAGATGCGTCCAAAGAAGGGATTTTTAGGTGCAGTAAATTATTTGGATAGGAATGTGCATGATGATTTGCTTGAGTTGCTTCCTGAGTCTATTGTAGAGACATCACAAGTTAAGAGGTTAACCTCATTGAACCCTAGACTAAGGGTAGCTGATGGACTTTATGATAAGGGTAATTGGGTTTAGGATGCTCAGACTTCTCAAACTGGTTTGAGTCTATTCAAAAAATGGTTTGCAGAGAGGAAATTATATGCCCCTCATGCCAATATATGGAATTTTGACCTTGGAAAGCTTATTGTTCCCAGTTTGTTTATGGATTATGACTTGCTTGAAACTATAGCGAAAAGCTATGATCCAGCCACTAAGGTAGTGAGAAAAATGGATGGTGAGGTTTTAATTACCATCAGTCCAGAAGAAATTAGGAAGGTTTTCAGTCTGGGACCTCTCACCATGTATCATGTGCCCATTAATTTGATAGAGTTAGAAAAAGAATATATGTCCAAAAGGGATATAGTTAGACAAGGTGCATTGAAAGCCCACATAGGTAAGATTGTAAATCTACTAGCAATAACATCATCTTCTAAAGAACCTTTCAAGAAATCATGCTTTAATGCCAGGGCAGTAGAAATATACAGGACCCTGTGTAGAGTCTTCGGAGAGGGTGAAGAAGATTTTATTCCAGTGAGCTTCATGTATATGATCACCCAAATCTCTTCTTTCGGTGTAGAAATAATTTTTGATTTTGCATCTTACCTGGCTAATGAGATTCACAATGGATTGGTGGGGATTGCAAAGGGCAAGGTGGAAAAGCTCTAGGGTCAGTATTCCCTATTGATGCATATGTTTCTTTTTAAGGGGGCTACATTTTTCGCTAAAGAAATGGTTTTAAATAGGGAACAAGAGGGGGAGGCACTACCAATTCAATTGTGGAGTGCAGACATGACTTGGGAGGCAAAAAATGCTAGTTTTGTCAGATTTGATAGGCATTTTGCTTCTAAACTAAGATGCCTCATATTGAGTCATAATCCCAAAATTCCTAAAGCACTAATGCATCTTGTTAGGCCTATGGATAGACTCCACAATTTAAAAGTGTCACATAATTGGGGAGATATCATCCCATATCTAGTCTCAACTGTCATTAGGGTCTATGGTTTCAAAGGGACACCCCATGTACTGCCCTATCAGGTACCTTTAAAGGTAGGGGTAGCTGAATTTTTATGGCAGTTGGGAGGAGTGGAGGAAACCTTTTTGCACAAAAGAGGAACATGATCAATTTTTCCTACTTGCACTATAGCTCATCAATTTGTAATCACTAAAGAAGGGTGGATCTTCCTCTACAAATTTTTGGATCGGTATAAGATGGCAGTATCTCATGCTTGTTTTTGTGACATAGAAGACTTCTTTAATTCTGCTCTTAGACATAGAATCAAGCTTCGTCCAAGTCAGCATGAATTTTATTTCCCCGAAGATATAATAAGGAATGAATATTCTATCCAGGAACAAGAAACAAAGAAAGAAAAATGGAGAGTCTATTCAAAATTATTGGAATTCATTAATTGTTTTGACAAAGATTACAGTCCTCTTAATAATGCTGCAAATAATGCAGATAGGATAAATAAACTCATGAGTACATTTTCAGAAATAATGGAGGTAATGAATGAAAAGAAACAACATTTTATTGATTCTTTTCCAGATAAAGCTAGAGAAGTTATGAGGAAATTGGGTTTCACCCCTAACATAGGAGTAGGTCCGCTAGTTGTCCGAAAGAGGACAGGATATACTATTATTCGGGAGCAGATGCCCATGGTAAACAAAGAAAAATAGGTAATTGAATCTACTAGTACTGTCCTTGAAGAAAGACCCCCTGAACCTTCTCCTAAAAGAAGAAAAATAATAAGGGAAGAAGAATCCCATGATGAAGGTTACTCACCTTCCCAAACTCCAATTAGAATTGAGGAAGAGTAGCTCACCAATGAGCAAATCGAAAAAATGGGGTCGCAAGGAGGAGTTTTTGTCACTCAAGCAGAAATTGATGAAGGGAACCCCCAGGAGCCTCCTATGCCAAGTTTTGAATTGACTGTAGTAGATTTCAGAGGAAGGGAATTAGACCCTGTTTTGGAGTAGGCCAGTTAACAATTTTTGTCTGATAATAGTTTTATTAAATTGAGGGCTTTTCATCAGTTTGCATGGAGGGAAAACATACACATTTTTGAACAAAGGTGTAGGGATATGAAAGCAGAACATCCAGAAATGGATGAAGCCTCCATTCAGAATCAAATAAAAGGATAGATGATATAGGAATTCCAAAATATAACCCCTGACGAGGGTAGACAGATGGTGAAGAATGCAAATATTTTATTATTGCCCAATTGGGATATTGCTGATGCATTAATTTTTAATTCTATATCAAATAATTTAGGATTGTAGGATCCAGATAAAAAGGAATTCTTAGGGACAACATTCAATAATGATCAAGCTGCCCTTGTTATGTGGTCATTAAGAAGAGGATCCAGGACTACTCCATTACAGCCTGATGATTCAGGACTAACAGAGAATATCATTGTGAGGAGGGTTGCTGATACTTCAAATGTACAGGCAGCCTACATGAATGTAGACTATTCTAAATTTGCCTTGGCCACTGCAGAGAGAGAAGAAAAGGAAATGATTGATTTGCAGAATAAGTATGAAATAGTGGTGGATGCCTACAATCAAGAAGTAAAAAAGAGAATTGAGCTGGAAAATAGGGTATCTCAATTGGAGAAGATACTTGGGAAAAGAAAGGTGGGAGAATCCAGTGTGCCTAGAATTATGTACCCTCCACGGTCATTTTTTGGACCAACCCCTATCATTGAAATACCTGACACCCCTGAAAGGCCACAATTCTATACTGTAGAGGAATTTGAAGAAGAAAAAATAAAGTTGCATGAGTTGCAGATAAAATTGAGAAATCAATATGAAGAAAAGTTAAAGCAGGGTGTAATATATTTGAGGGATAAAATACAATGGTCAACTTTTTATGATCAGTTGACAAGAATTATAACCTTTTTGGATGAGTTGAATAAAGAAAAGGATAGACAAACTTCCCTGGTGCAGAAATGGAGGGAGATAAATAATGATATTACAATCATATGTATATCTGCAGTCCAAATGCCTTATCACCAAGTTGAGAAGATTTTTGATTTGTTAAATAAGCTAGAGAATTTTGGTGATAAAAGAGATTCTTTACAGAGAAGATTAACACTCTGTTTTTCCAAATATATTGCTGAAAAATTCACCCTATTTTCTTGTGCTTTAGAATTTGTTGATACATTAAAGGTAAAGGAAAAATTGAATAGGGAGATAGATGAGTTATTCAATGAAAGAATAATAAACATTATGAGTGAGGCTGGCCACTGGTTCTGGGCAAATACAAGTGAAGAGCTAGTAAAAATACAGTTGTTTTATACTGCTATGAAGAAAGAATTTGATGATTTAGAAGAAAGTGCAAATTCTTTAATAAAGATACAAAGAGAAGCTCTAAGTTTTGATTGGCCAGAGGATGATGTTTTTAATAAATGGAAAAGTCAGTTTCTAGAACAAATCTCAGAAGATGATGAAGAAGAAGGTGAAAAAGTAACAATCACCCCCAAAGTTAATACTGAGGACACAGAAACTCCCCAGGCTGAAGTAAATTTACAAATAAATGAAGACAACATATCACTTTCAAACCTCATGGCTACTTACTCCGAGGATGAAGATTGATTGTAAGATCAGATTGTTTTTATTTGTATCTCAACAAATAACAAGCATAACAGAAAGGGACCCACCAAGAATTGTTTGTTGTAATTAACTTTTCTGTTATTTTGTTCCTCTCTTTAGAAGGACACCTGTCATTTGTTTAGCCTGAAGCTTGTTGCATCTCACACTATTTAAGTGAGATCCTAAGGCTAAAGAAGGGTCCGAATTTTTTTCTTCTAAGTATTGTGCTTAGTCTAGTTTTTGGTCCAAATTTTGAAGACAAGTTTGTAATGTGTTTCTTAGAATACATGAAGATAGAATGAACTGTGTTTATTTCTGAAGGCTATTATGAGTTTATTGTAAAAGATGTACCATTTTCAAAGGAAATGAATACAAACTATGAACTGTCCCCATATTAATTCTTTCTAAATTTTGTCTCCTGCTCAATACTTAGCTATCTTGATGTTGTATGAGTAAAATCCTATGCAATTGAAGGCAATCTAGTTAGGTTGTATATCCATCTATCATTGTTGTTAATTCAATGGATTAAGTAAAAGCTTTGATGAATGTGATAAGATTTCTTAAGTATTGAAAAGGATTTTGAATGATAAATTCTGATAAGAACTGCTGATACAATTTGTTGTAAGGCAACAAATTAGATCTTAAATTTTGCTATAGACTCTGAAACCCCAATGGATTAGACACTGATCAAGTTATTTCAGCTGAAAGAGAAGTATCTTACAAATGGTTGTTCAAATACATCATCAAATCAAATTTTACTTTTATTTCCTGTAGATCTTCAAAGTTGGCTAGCACTTGTTTGCATGAAATCTTTTTAGCTTCAGTTAGCCATTGCTATTGAAAATGTCTGCAGATCTATAGAAGACTTCTTGGCCATATCTGTTTATGGGATGTGTTTGGCAAGATTAGTAAGAATTATATATATTTGAGGATTTTGAAATGAGAATCAGAATGAAACTAAGAATAATCCTCATATAGTCGTTTCATATTTGAACCATCCCTGGGTATACCCACCCTGGTTTTGCAGAGCCAAAAGAGTAGAAAACCATTTGTGGTTTTGTTGAAGTTGGGTCCAAATACCTTACATATGCAATTGGTGATAAGAATAGGCTAGTCTTTAGATTGTGTATGTACTGTCATTCTAGTATTAAGCTTTTTGTCGCTTAGTAGTTTTAGTACTTTTTAAAACACCAACAAGGTGATCAAACTAGGAGTAATTTGTTCTATTTGGATATAGAAGATGCTACTTGTCTTATTGCAAAATTTGATGATGTATGGCTTTGGCACAAGAGATTATGTCATGTTAAATTTGATAATCTGATCAGTATAAGTAATATGAAAAGAGTTAGAGGTTTGCTTAAGTTAAAGAAACCAGAAAACATAGTGTGCAAACAATTTTAGCTAAGCAAGATGAGAAAGTCAAGCTTTAAAAGTAAATCTTATACCTCTAAGGAAATACTTGAAATTGTTCATAATGACTTGTGTGCACCTATTGAAGTGAAAAGCTACAAAGGAGATAGATATATAATGTTGTTTATTGATGATTACTCTAGAATGATGATTGTTATGTTTCTAAGATAAAAATCAGATGAATTTCAAATATTTGAATGGTACTTGGCAAGAGCCGAGAAAGAAACAAGTAAGATCTTGAAATGCTTGAGATTAGATAGAGGAAGTGAATTCACTTCACATGAATTTGAGGTGTTCTGCAATGACAAAGGAATAAAAAGATATACATTAGCACCAAGAACTCCCCCACAAAATGGAATTGCTAAAAGAAGAAACAGGTCTATAATGGACTATGCTAGAATACTAATGATGGAGAAAAATGTTTCCTTGAAATGCTAGAGAGAAGTTGTAAATACTATAGTATACACTCTGAACCATGTGCAAGTAAAGAAAGGTACTCACTCAACACCTTTTGAACTATGGTATGGTCATCCACCTAATGTGAAATATTTTAAGGTATTTGGAAGCAAATGCTATATTCTCAAATATTTTAGAAGTGGAAAGTTTGATGCAAAGAGTGAAGAAGGTGTATTCCTTGGTTATTCCATAAGAAGTAAAGCTTACAAGTGTTTAATTACTAACACTAACAAGATTGTGAAAAGTGCAAATGTGAATTTTGATGAGGTTATAGAAGCACATGAAGCTAAACCTAAAAAAGAACCAAAAGATTACAAGATATTTGCATACTACTGTGAAGGATTTCCTGTTGAAGAAGATGTCACAAATCATGTAGCAAATCAACAACAAGTTTCTACAATTTTTGAGTTGCATTCAGATGCCAAGTTACAAACTGAGGAATGCACAATCTAACTCTAAGATTAGCATACATGAAAGAGATGCTCATATACCTAACAAAGATGTACATAGTAATTCTAAAGTTGAGAGATAGAATGCAACCACAAGAACTAAGCCTAGACTGTCTAGATATATCAAAAGACACCATCCTACAAATCAAATCATTGGAGACAAAGATGCAAAGCAAATGATAAGAAATAGGTTGAGAGGTTAATCATGTTTGCTAAGCATGAAGGAACCTAAGATAGTGAGAGATGCATTGGAAGATGATGATTAGTACAAGGCCATAGAAGAAGAAATTTAGCAGATAGAAAAGAACAAGACTTGGAGCCTAGTTCCTAGACTAGAAGACAAGAATGTGATTGGCACAAAATGGGTATTCAGGAACAAGCTCAATGAGAATGGTGAAGTAACAAGAAATAAAGCAAGATTAGTTTGCAAAAAGTATACACAAGAAGAAGGAATTGACTATGGTGAAACATTTTTCCCTATTGCAAGAATGGAAGGAGTAAGAATTCTGCTTGCTTATGCTACTTACAAAGGTTTCAAAGTTTACCAGATGGATGTCAAGTCTACATTTCTGAATGGAATATTAGAAGAAGAGGTCTACATAGAATAGCCAGAAGGATTTGTGGAAATAAACAATAAAAACCTGGTATGCAAATTTCACAAAGCCCTGTATAGATTGAAACAAGCAGGAAGAGCATGGTATGAGAGACTTCATACTTATCTTGTTAAGATTGGATTTGAAAGAATAGATGATAAAAGCAATTTGTACATGAAGAATGATAAAGAAAAAGGTATATTGTTATCTAATATATTTTTTGATGACATAATATTTGAAGGACAAGATGCTTTGTGTAAAGATTTTACAAACCAAATGAAGCAAGAGTTTGAGATGTCAATGTTTGGTGAGATTGAATTCTTTGTGGGATTACAAGTATATCAAATGATGTATGGTGTATATATCACTTAGTCAAAATATATCAAAGAGATATTGAAGACTTGTGGACTTGAGGACTCAAAACGATTAAGTACACCTATGGTAACAACACTCAAGCTATAAAAGAATGATGAATTAGCTAAGGTCAATCAAACATTGTACAAATCCATGATTGAAAAATTGAAATATGTAGTACATAGTAGACCTGATATTACATTAGTTGTATGGATAGTTTCTAGATTCTTTGCTAAACCTAGAGAGAATCACTTGATGGAAATGAAAAGGATAATGAGATACTTGAAAGGAACAGAAGAGTATGGCTTATACTATAAGAAGAATGAAAAGTTTGAACTGAAAGCCTACATTGATGCTGACTAGGATGGAAACATTGATGATAGAAAGAATACCAATGGAGGATCATTCTTCTTAGGTAGAAGACTTGTTACATGGACAAGAAAGAAGCAGAGTTGTACTTCACAATCTACTACTGAAGTAGAGTATGTTGATGCTGCTATAAATTGCACAAACATTGTATGGATCAAATAGTTGCTAAAGGGAATGAAGGAATAAATTAGTGAACCAGTGACACTTTATTGTGCTAATACAAGTTCTATAAACATATCAAAGAATCCTATCATGTATACAAAGACAAAACACATTGCAATAAACTATCATTATGTAAGGGAGTTGGTTCAAGAAAGAGAGATGAAAATGGAATATATCAACACAAAGGAGAAAATTGTTGATATCTTCACCAAAGCATTACCTAAGGATGCTTATGAGTGTCTAAGAGGTAAATTAGGTGTGATACCTGTATCAAAAGCTATATAAAAGATAGAGGGAGTATCCTGCATCAAAAAAATTGACATTCATTCATACAAATTGATGTAATGGATCTTACTTTAGCAAGTTGCCTAAAGTAATCATAGAGATGGAATTTCAAATCAGTCACAAGCAAGGTGACAGAGGGAGAAAATTGAAGAGCTTGCAAAAGTCTATGTTTCCATATATTAAGATGCCAAGTGTTGAATACATGTCTGTGGCATTGTTGTCAAAGAGGGAGAATGTTCAAGAAATTGATCAAGTGTATCTTGATCAAGAGGGAGATGATCAAAGAAAAAGATCAAGTCAGAGGGAGAAAGTACATTGGATTAAAGTATAGTAAAAAAGAAGAACAACAAAGTAAAGGTACATCATCAGAAGACTAGAAGCAATAAAAAGAGAGAAAGTTGAAAAATAAAAGAGGGAGATATTCTAATGCATGACAAAAGAAAATTAGATAAGTGAGAATTTGTAACCTAAGAAGGAATTGCTAATAGAGGAAGAAGTTTTATTCACAAGTTTTTTTTGGTATTGCCTTACTTTTTTAACTTAGTTAGTTAATCATTTGTTTTATTGGTTGATCAATTTGGTTTGCCATCAATGCCAAAGAGGGAGATTTTTGATATATGATTGAAAAGATAATTTGAGTTAGAAAATTATTGTAAGAAGTGTTTTCAATAATTTTTTTGTCATTAATGTCAAACTTGCTATATGTTGGTAAGACAATTGCTTATATGTTTCAAGCACTATCACTTAATTGATTAATGAGGAGGATTTGATCAACAAGATGTATCAAAAGTACCTAGAGGAAAGGTTGAGTTGAGTTATGATTATGTATTGAAGTGTAAGAATCAGTTAATAAAGTGATAACATAATGTATTGATGATCTATTTGGGTTTACAAAATGATTGGCTACACTTAGAAAGTTCAAATAAAAACGGTTGAATAAAGTTCATTTGCTAAGCTTGACTAAGTTAATAGAGGGTGTTGAGTAAAGTTAGTGCAAGGTGAGCAAAAATTCAATTGGATCTAAGTGGAAGTGTTCTCTAGTGGATTTCGAGCAAACTAATAGGTCTCAAGTAAGTTAGTAGATGTCAAGTGAATTTTGGTATGTGTCGAGCACCAATAAAATCCAATTGATGTTAAGTGATTTTACAATAGATGCTGAGTAACATAGTATGTGTTGAGCATTAGTAAATTGATATTGTCAAGCTACTGCATTATGAAAAAAAGATTGAAAATTCACCAATTAAAAGCCAATAAATTTTTTTTCTTGGAACCTGTAAATTAGGAGGAAGATAAGATTGATGAGCTGGGGGTACAAAATCTTATGTAAACCATTTTGGAGGTGAATTAAAATGGATTCAAAGAGAAGTTTCTAGAGAAGACAAGAAATGGGGTAGATACACTGTATCCTACCTAATCCGTTAAAAACCCTAATTTTTGAGATGGATAATGAGCAAGAAAAAGAATTTCTAATTCCCTATATCTAGAGATGCCTGGACATTAAGCAAGTGTGGAGAGGTTAGAAAGATTTTGGATGCAAAAATTAGACAAGGTGAAGGAAGAAGGGTTTGCTTCATTAAGTGACCTAAGAGGAGAAGTCTGCAATGGAAAACTAAGCAAGAAGGCTTAATGAAGATGAAGCCTCGAAGGGTGAACGAGTTGTTAGAATTGGAAAGATAGGAAGCCAAGTAGATATGAGGACTAAATATTAATTTTTAATGTACAAGTAAGGTTGTAAGTTGTATCAGATCAAACTCTACTATTACTTCCTAACAATTGTATCAAATTAGGGTAAATCCTTTGGAGAAAGGTTGACTTAATAGTCATTGAAAAAATCCTTTAATAGGGTGGCATTCCAAGTGAATGGCCTAAAGTGCTCTCACAAGGCTCACTTTTAATAGGGTGATTGAAATCCCTTAACTAGGTCACATTTAATAGTGTGTGTCATAACCTTTAACAGGGTATCACTTCAAAAGAGTGAGAAAGGAATAACATGTTACTGGTAGTTTTTCCCAAATTGAGTTTCCATGTTAAATCATTATGTCATGTGTACTAATAGATGTGTTGTGTTTTATGTTTTACATTTTTGCATGTTAGTTTGATAGTAACATATCAATTTTGGTTTACACACAATGAATGCATGCATGGTGAAGAAAGTCGTATGGGTTCATTGAATTGTAAAAGTTTTATTTGGACATCTAGAGCTTGAATAATTGATTCACTCACCTCCCCTCTAAGTTATTCTAAAGAATTCCAACATTAGCCTGGCATCCTCTATCATTTCACTCAGCGCACATGAGAAATTTTTCATGCTTGGTAGTGACATGAAACACTTAAAGATTTTTCTTTGATTCCTAATAACATCTTGCATCTTTGTTCATGCTTATGTAAAATTTTCATCACTAGATTATTTTGGAATTGATGCACAATATAACTTTTGAATATCAGTTCCACATCTCTCTTGATTTCTTAATTTGATGAGGTGTGTTCACCTAACCCATTGGGTGAAGTGATCCCTTCTCTACTTGATGTGTTGCAATCCTCCTTTTTCTTCCATGTCTTGTTAATTTTATTTCTGACATTTTCAATATATGCCTTGCCTTTGCCTTTACCTATATTGAAATCATAATATGGTTCCTTTCACCTTGTTGGACAATATCGACCGATGTGACCAATCTTCAAATAGCTAAAACATGTGGTTTGACTCAACCACCTTTTGCAGTCACTTCTAAAGTATGTTATAATACAATTCTTAGGAACATGTCCATACTCTTGACAATAATGATAGTTGTATCTTGTATTATAATCCAAGTTATAAGAGTTGCCATTGTTCTTTACATTTTCTTTCCTGTTTGATGACCACATGGGTTTGGATCTGCACTTAAAAGCTCTATGTCCATACTTTTGATAGTTATAAAAATATCCTTCAAATCTTTAAGTGTGCATGGCCTTAGTTTTGCATTCATGTGCCTGATGACCTTATTTGTTGCACTTAGGGAAGTGAACCATGCTCTTATGCTTGACATTCTAATTTATATAGTCTTGCTCCTACACACATTAGCAGTATGCCCTTTCTTACCACAATTATGACAAGTAAGTTTGGATTTCTTACCTTTGTTGCTCCTTTCTTTGGCACTTTTAGATGATTCTCCTTCTTTATTATTTGTGTACCCCATTCCAAGTGTATCATTATTGGATCTAGGGGATTTCAAAAAAAATTCAAATTATTTGATGGCTTCACTTGATTTATTGAAACTTTTAGCAAATTATTTTTCCCTTTTTAGGTCATTTTTCAATTGCTCATTCTACAACTTCAATGTTGTTATCTTAATGTCCTTGACATTGAATTCATAGTTGGCATTCATCATTTGACTCAGAGTATCCATTTCCATGTTGTAAATCTTGGTTAGCTCTAATGATTTCTCTTTCAGTTTATTGGTCAAAACTCTTTTGTCTTCTCCAGTCATGGCTTTGCCTTCCATAGCTTTCTTTTTCTATTCACTCACCTCACATAGTAGTATGGCTTGTGATTCTTTCTCTAACTTGAGATTTTTGATTTCCTTAGCTTGGGACCTATTCTTTTCCATTAGATCTATAATTTTTACATCAAATTCATTTGAGTCTCCATTGGAAAATGTCCATCTCTTTGTATTGTGTGTCATTCTCCTCAATAGTAATTTTCTTCCTTCTCTATAAATATTTCTTTAGGTCTTGTATTGCTTCATTCATTTGATGTAGAATGAGTTGTATTTCGATTCCTTGATTCTCAATGATCTATCCCAACTTGTAGACTTCCATTTCAAGATCTTTCCTCGAAGCTACAAAGCTTCTCTTTCAAAGAACAAGGCTCTAATACCAATTATTAGAATTATAATAGGAAAGGTAAACTTTGAAGGGGGTGAGGGGAAAAATCAGTAGTTTAAACTTTGACCCATAAAACATTCACCACACATTCATCTCATACATTCAATAAGTAAACTAAAATACCATGTAAAGCATGTACATCTAATTCATGTAAACAAGTAAGCATTCACATATATATATGACACCAATTATGATTACACAGAAACCCTCCAATGAGAAGGCAAAATTGGGGTGGGGATGACACCCACAAATCTTCACTACTATAGTAATAAAGTATATCCAATAAAGGTTACAATTATTGATCATGAGACATGATCTAACCTATGAAAGGTTTGCCTTGTTAAAGGAATTTAACTCACAATTGAGTAAGCACCATGTTAAAGGATTTCAATAAAGCCTATTAGGACTACTCTATTAAGAGATTTAACTAATTCACATGTTAGAATGTCTCAGCATTGATCCTGTGGTTAGCACTTTGTTGCTTGATGAGAGATCACCTCTAAACTAATGTATTCTTGATCCTTATTTATTAGATATCTCTCTATTATATGATATTCCCTTCCTCTATTCTCCTTTAATTGATTATGCAATGCAATTTCAATTCACAATTCCTTAGCCACCATAAATGCTTTGTTTGTGCATGCAAATTTCTCTCTTCGCTCCTTCCACATACATATGACATTTGTCCTCCTTAAGAAGACCAAGGTAAACTTTAGTAAACCCCCTCCTAGAAAAAATAAATAAACTATTGGCAAATCTTTCATTGTTTTGAAAAATCAAATTATTTTTATTAGCGTATCTCTCATTTTTCTATTTTAAATATTATTTACATTGGCAATTATTTTGGAATCATAATTTTTAAGTAGAAAACATTGGTGAATCTCAATAATAATAGGAAGTTTGTGATCATCATGGAATATTACAAATCAAAATTGAACATGTTTTATCTCATGGAAATTATGAGGATACTTACATTATATTTTAAATCAATAGTGAAAACTAAATATTGATAATATATCCCTAAAGTAACTAATAATTATGATAATTATTGGTGAATTAAATTTAATTTCTTTAACAATATATAATATTTAGGTGAATCAAATCTAATTATGTATTGAATTTTGTGGTGAATCTTTGAGTTTAATTTTTTAATAAAATAATTTATTTATATTTTTTAGAACCAAATTTTAAAAAAATGTAGCAATTTAGGTTGCATTAAATCTTAAACTATTAGCCAAATTACTAGTGAAAAAATTCTAAAATTCACAAAATCATGAATATTCACCACTAAAAAACACCCCAAAGAAGACTTAGGTGACTTAGGGCTAGGTATGAATCAATGGTTGTGATTCATCCATTTCTTTGCTTAAACCTTCCCTTTTTCCAATTGGATGCATGTCCTTCATAGGGATTCCAACTTAAGATTCATCCTTATCTCCATAATATCATAATTCAATCTTTAATTCAGCTCAAAAATGGTTTACATAGTAGTTTGTTTCATTACAAACAACTATGTCAAAACTACGTTACTCAGCATCTAAAGTCTTTGATGCTCAGCATACACTTATTTTTATACTTTGAATTGGCATCTAAATAACTCGGCATGCACTAATTTCTTGGCTCTTGTATCACTTAGCATACATTGTCTACTCAACACTTGAGTGACTTAGTATTACCTATGGACTTACATTGCTCTATCTTATACGTGTTGTGCTTGGCATGTACTACTTATTCAGAATGAACTGAGTAAATGACTTAAGTGTATAGACACTCACTTTTCAAAACCAATTTAAGATTAACAGAGATTTCATTAATCTACATACCATATCTTTGTCTTCTATCAAAGGAAAACCTTTAGGCTACTCAATACATACCTCTTCTTCAAGTTCTCCATTCTAGAAGGCTAATTTAACATCTATCTGATATACCTTGAACTTCTTATTTGATGTGCAAGCCAAGAACATTCTTACTTCTTCCATTCTAGCTATAAGTGCATATTTTTCCTAATAGTCTATGCCTTCTTGCTATGAATATCCCTTGCATAAAAGTCTAGCCTTGTTCCTCACAACTTCACCTCATGCATTCATCTTGTTTTTGAATACCCATTTGGTTCCTATCACATTTATGACTTTAGATCTAGGAACTAAATCCCATGTTTCATTCTTCTCAATATGATCTAATTCTTCGTTCATTGATTGAATTAAATGATCATCTTTACATGTTGCATATGCACTTTTAGGTTCAACTTAAGAAATCAAACATATCTCTTCATTAACTTTATTTCTTGTCATCATACCTTTGTCTTTGCTTCCAATTATCTTCTCTAAAGGGTGATTCTTTGTCAAATTCCTATTAGTGGTAGGAGTTGACATCTCAACTCTTCTCTCATATCTAGGTTTGGATCTTTTCTATCCTCTTTGCTCAATAGTTAACACATCATTCTGCAGATCATTGTTAGTCTCAAAGGAAACTTCTACATTATGTCTATCAATCTTTAGATTATAATCATCAACAATAGTTACTAGTTCTAGCTCTTGTTCTACTTCATGTTCCTTAATCATTTCAAGCTTATTATCTTCATCATAAAGTGAACTCTTTCTAGATTTTCTTACTCTCATAGGACATCTTGATGAAAAGTGACCAAGCTCTTTACATGTCCAAAAAAAGAATTTTTTCATACCTTCTAGATCTATTTTCATAAATAGATCATTTCCTTCTTGGATCTTCATATCTTCTTTAGACAAGGGTTTGCATGCACTTCTATTCTTTTGTATGCAACAAAATGATTCTAGATCAGGAAACTCAATCCTCAAATCTTTACACATTTCTAAAAACTCATGAAGAAGTTCTATCTTTTGTAAGACAAATTTTTCTCTATCTAACTTAGGACTAATCTTCTTTCCATGATCTCCCAACTTGTTAAGCTTATCCTTTGAGGAACTAAGGCGCTAATACCAATAATTAGAATATATAGTCCACCAGTATAACTAAGAAGGGGTGTGAATTATTTATCCAAGTATTATCACAATTATGAACCTTAAAAAAGCTTAACCATATGAGAAATATAATCAAAAACCATAACAAGATACTCATACACAATAACACCATATATTTTAACTAGGAAAACCCTTAATAAAAGGCAAAACCTAGTGAGGATGGTACCCACAAGATTATGTACTAATATAAATATTCCTTGTTAGAGAATGGAC